>OX463820.1:22482500-23732500 GCA_949825045.1 Argyresthia goedartella
CCCAGCTCTCGGTTAACCTACGAACTACGAGGCCCTTGGACCAAGAAACCAAAGTCGAGACGGAGACCTGCCCCTCATTGACATTCATTGGCGACGCCGCAGGAAACCCAAACCACTCGGCGAGTCACTTCTGAGTGTAAAACGTTCAATCAGCAATGCCTACTACTCATGACCCTCATCTATCCTTCTCCAAATAAAATTTATCCGGTGATTTATCCGACTCTTTATTTAGAACAGATCCTTGGTCAGATTCTACCGTTACGTCCCTTTGAAATTAAAAAAATACAGATACATCATCGGTAAACATTACAACTTTGTCGTGTATGATTTTAGGAATTTACATACAACAGGAAAATAATAGGGCCCAGTATGGTAGCATACTGAGGTACTCCTCTACCTAAAATTAATGTCTCCGATTCTACATTCAACTCCGGTTCTAGAATTATCCATGATAGGTAGTAATTTTGTTATGATAAGAAGGAGAGATGAATCGGTCTTACTATGGTATTTTTGAGCCTTTGCGGGAAAACTCCGTCACTTAAATATTTGTTTAGGAGAATTCTATAACACAGGTTACTATATGGTCATATCCGCAAGACATTTTGTTTTTAAGCGATCGGATCGTCTTTAACAACTCATTAAGAGAAACCGGTCTAGCAATCATTGATTCTGGCGTAGGTTTTGGTAAGTTACAGTTTAGAGAGAAATTTAGTTACAGAAAGAGATGATTATGATGATGTCTTCCATTTGTTTTTTTAATTTTATGTTTTCGTTGCAGAGCACTTCAATTTCATCAAGTGTGCTTTGACTTGTGTCATCAAGGATCGTTGAACTAGTATCGCATTTGTTCTCAATTGCGTTTGTAGCAGGAAGTATATCAGCATTTCCTATCTTAGGTTGTTGTTTTTGAGAATTCTCAATTTCTTCTATTTTATTGAATTTAACTTATTATGTTCCACGTGTCTTCACTGTCTTCTATAATTTCGTTTTTATTTGCCATTTCATTGGTATTTATGTGATTCATCGTCTCTTCAGAATTTTTTAGGTAATGATCCTCGAGCTGGTTCTCTGTGGTGACACATGCACTTGATTTCTCTGTTATGACGGCTTTCGGTGTCTTATATATGGTTGTGGTCTCTTTTTCTGTCGGTACTATTACATCTTTTTTGACTGTCGCTGTCTCCCGACATATATTCGTCTTCTCGGAATCCTCTGTCACGTACTTCACACCATGTTTAGCGTTGTCATCTATATTACTTTCTATATTTCCTTCGACAGTGTACTCTGTTGGGACTATGTTTTCCTTTAATTTCAGATTGTTGCTATTTTTTCTGTATCGAACTATATTTGTATGTTTTTGTGTAGCCATTGGTATCTTCGGCATTTTTCTTCTTCTGAAGGCATCATTAAGAGCTTTATATGTTTCAGCGAGCCTGCGACCCGTTTTTGAGTTAATGGTTTTGTAAAATCAGATTCTATATTTCTTGTTTAGTTGAGTCTAGTTTTATTTTCCAGACCTCTTCGTTGCTTCTATATCATTCATGCTGAGGGACGTGTTCGCAAAGCTGAACCGAGTATTATTGAAGACAGGCGATACGTACTCGGCTGAGTTTGATCGATATTGTGTTCTCATTGTTACTCTACTGGGCTGGAATCCATTTTTAATTAGAGCAAAGTTGTGCAATATAAGCTGTACGGTTGTATCACAAAAAAATATAAACTTGCTGAGCGCATTCATTTGTGTCATCAGCGTACCTTTCGGAGCATCTTCAATGGTTATGGATATTCTTTGATGAAAGTCCTAATTTATTATAAGCAGAACGCAGCCGTTCCGGGTTGTTAAGAGAAAAAGAAAACAACTGTCAGAGTGTCAAATCTGCTGGACAGCCTATCAGCTGATCCATGTTTGTGCTGTTTGTATCAATTTTCTGTACATCCGTTAATTTTGTTTTTAAACCATGTTGCAGCTATAAAATAAATTTGTTTATATAGTGTGTTGTAATTATTTTGGCGAATTTCGGAGATCTGGAACTTCTTTGTCGGAAAATAATTTAAACGTACTCACTGGTCGAGCTTTAGGTTGGTCTTCCCAAAGTTTTCACACGATAGTATCACTTTAAAGCAGTTGCTGATGGTAAAATCGTAGGTGTAGTTGCTGAGACACTGTCCATACACTGACATTCAACTGACATGTATTCGGACAGAAACTTATAGAAACCAATTAGGCTCTAAAGTTATAACTAGGAAATTAGAGTTTTAACTAGGCGCGCTGAACTAGAGGGCGCGGTAAAAAACAAGAACTAACATGCATTTTCGACATGTCACTGAAATCATATAGAGATCCGGTCAAACCCCTAGAACCGTTTAGGGATATGTTAAAATCTTGTCATTATTTTATCAAGTCCCGGCATTTGATCAAGTCCCCAATAATATAATATCCCTGCGACATAAACATATTAATGTAAAAAAAGTCTATGAACTGTGAGTTGGTTGAATAAATAGTTTACCTGCGGTGATTTGGATGGAGACTTGGAAAATTCTACATTAAATTCTTGCACCTGCACTCTTCGCAGCGCGCCCAGCAGAACATCGGCCCTAAGCGTTTCCGTAGGTGGCAGGTACTTGGGATCATCTGGAACGAATAATTTTGGTAGTGTAAAAACTAAAAACACCCTTTAAAAATCAATAGGTCATGTTAAGACAAATCCAATATGCCCAATATCGATGGGTTAAAAAGTAATAATACCAGCCTTCTGTCTTCCACCTACCAGTCCATCATCAGGTGATCATAATAAGAACATCGCCAGGAAATATAAATAGGACTTGTCACGACGAATCAAATGAGCCCAAACTCATTTGATTACAAGTCAAAATCCCAAAACCAAGTTTCGATCCCACCAACCTGCACTTACCCTGAGTAGTGATGACATACAAAAAAACGACACCTCATTTTCCTGAATTTCTAAACAGAAAAGGTAAATAATTATCATAATAATCGTGACCAGCCCACATCAACCCACCGCTGGGCATAGGCTTGTCCTCTAGCGCCAGTCTCCAAGGTTATGTGATAGATGACATCCTTGGATAATGCCCACTGGCTGGCCGTATCTTTCCTCTTGTGCTCCACTATGACACCTATTGCTTTGGTCCACCGTCCGTCATCCCATCTAGCCAAGAGTTTCGCCAACCTTTACCTTAGTATTTTGGTAAAAAATAATTGAATTCATGTCTTTTCAGCACCAGCAAAGCCGCCATACATACTTGAAACAAATATGGAAATAAAAACCTACAAAGGTGATGGAAGTTGAACATGAATTGTGGCGTAAACTGCAGATAGAGATATTTATAATGCAGAAAGAAAGTCAATAATGAAATTGGAGATATTAAAGAAATTGTGAAATAAAATTTAATGAAACTTTTATTTTAAAGAAATTAAAAATTAAATTGTTATTATTGCTCCACTTAATTTCATTTCATTCCTAGGAACTGAGCGATGCTTTTGTGCATATAGCCGGCTTTTCACTATTGGATATAATCTAATCTTCATCTCAATTTGTGAAATGTTGCTTGTTATTCTTTTTATATAGCTCGTTCACACTGTGCTTTAATAAACGAGCTCATAAAAAGCCTGGCAAGCTATGTTTATATCACAACTTGAGATCCGAGTGTTGAGACCAGTGTCACTGGTTGGTGTTGGCCTCATATAAACAGTCTTTCAAGCCAGTGCTAGCGTGATAAGAGCGCCCGGCTAGCTAGTATTATACGAAGCCAGCGCTGGCTGCCAGTGTTACCTGTGCCAGCGCCACTGGCTTCGTGTATCAGCATCTTAATAAATATTACATTATATCCTCTAGAGAAAAGCCAGCTTATCTCCTTCACAAACTCGTCTATTTCAGCCATCCTATCTCCTGCACCAGCTAGAGTTGGTTGACCGACCGACTTGGTTGATTGAGTAGCTCTGAGGCAGATAAAACATCTCCCAAGATTGTTGTGGTTTCGGTTAGTCTGGTTTCTATGGTGGATGGGTACGCCGGTAGCAGATGTAAAAATTTCTTCTTTGGACGATAGCATTGCGCTGCGCAGAGGCACAGTTGTGCCCACTTTTAGATAATCAAGTCAATTTCGCGGTCCCAACGCCGCAACTTTTCCTCACGATATGCTATGGAGATATGAAGTTTTCTTCACGGCGAAACTTGGGACGATAATGGAAAATACCCCGTTTTCGTAAATAAAACCAACACAGCAGAACGGCTGATCAATCATTCCGCCATATTGACAGACAAGACACTCAATAAACAAGCTTTCTCGGTTGTTTAAATTGATTACTTAGTTAACACCATGCCTACTCCTAATACAACGTCAAACGCAGTTTTGTGGTAACGTTTTTTTTGTAATCATGTATTAAACATTGGTTAATGTTGTTTGTGGTAAGACAGTTAAGGTTTCATTTACTGTGTCAGGAACGTTTAATTACTATTTTTCATAGAAATCCATAATGGGTGACACCAATTAAGCCAGGCAACGGTTTACTCAGTCTAGATATTTAACTAATGTTAACATATATAAGATAAAATAAATATGAGTAGAATACCTAGCAGCCGGCAGAGTGCATGCGCACTGCTCGCCTGCACGGCGGCGCAGCGCACGAACAGCACACGCACCAGCCCCGCTCGCGATTCCGCAGCGCACACGCACATGCGCGCCGCGATCTCCGCCTCCAGGGACGCGCAGATCGCTTCACCTGCGAATGCCACCGATACACATAAATATAGGAACTGAATACGGACAACAAGAGAAATAAATAGGCAACTCCTTGAGGAATGTTTGTCGAAATGTGAAATTACTTTTCAACCGACTTAAAAAAGAAGGAGGTTCATATCGTCTGTTTTTTTAAGTTAAACTCCGTTAATTATAAACCGATTTTGATGATTCTTGTTTCGATTGGTAGGTCATACTTCAGAGATGGTGCCATGTACACAGACTTCATTCGCATACCGACCGGGGAGGAACAAATAGGGCTTGAACTTGAAGTCGGTTTTTTTAAGTTTTTAACTCGGTGAATTATGAGTCACGCAATCGTGGATATCCAAGATAAATGCCGTCGACTACATCTGTTTTTGTAAGCAGTTGTCCGATTTATGTTGGTCAAGAACACAGTAGGTTTCACTTGTCATTTCCTTTGACATGTATGGCACGTGTGAGCGTCATCAATCAATCAATCAAATCTCTTTATTATAGTAGATAGATACATACTTAGTAGTCGTCATTTTTTGCCACATCTCTACATTGGATCACTGTGGGAGGAGAAGGGCGTAGAAACTCCCACAGATTAATTTTTAGATCTCTTTTAAAAATTGCTTGTTCTTATCTAATACAAATAAGCAGGAACAAATAATTACAAAATTATTAATAGTCTGTATTGAGCCAGATTAACTCCATACAGTCCCGTCATTTAAGTAATATTGAACATTGTAATATCCCTTTTTCGACAAAGTCGCTTTAACATGGTTTTTAATTGCTAAAAAGGCAAGTTAAATACTGGGACAGTCCCACAGCCAAAACAATAGCCTGACGCAAACGCGGAAACGTGAGATACGGTCGCAATAATAAACAAACAGTGATTACAACTTCAACGATGTGCGATGTAAAATGACTCATCGATTCCTGAAAAACATGGGCGGCTGCAGCATCAGACGACTCTCCTGCGGATCTTTTCCAGGTTATAGGTTAGGTTAGTTTACTAACACAAAATTTAAAGGAAAGTTATATTGAAGACAAAACAGTGCACAACGGCTATCTCGTAAGGCGGGGCACCACATGCCCCGGAATTCTGACTATCAGAAAGAAATTTTATATAAGTACCTAATGAATAAATCAAGAAAGCACCTGTGGTCTAGCGGCACTCGGAAACAACATCAATGTCGTAGGTATAGTCGGGTACCACAAGTAAAGTTGCCCTCATTATACTTTGTAATAACAGAAAAAAGTTAATTATTTGTTGCGATTTTAATGTAGATTTGCTTGTAGATACAACATTGAAACAACGATTAATAACTCTGTTCAAATCATTTAATTTATGTCATATATTTCTAGAGCCGACTAGAATTACACTTACCAGCCAAACTTGCTTAGATAACGTATTTTGTGACTGTGCATTCACAAGTAAAAATGTAATTAACTGCTTACCCTCCGATCACAGTGGTCAAACAGTTTCATTCCCAATTGCCAGTAAAAATAGGACTGATCCATCATTTTATAGGCCTATTACATCCCATAGACTAGAGACGTGTATGAAAAAGTTAGATATAAATTTGCCAGTACCGGATTTTGATGAACAGAACCCAAACAAAATCTACTCAGACTTCTTCAGCATTATTCAGACAGAATTCAATAAAGTTTTTAAATTAAAGAAAGTCATTGACTACAACGGTAAATCTAAATTTAATGACTGGGCAACGTTTGGAATTCGTAAAAGTAGAGTTATCTTATATGACCTTTATGAACAAAAAACCTATAACTTTGATCGTAAATTTCATGACTACGTTAAAAAATATTCCAAAACTTTCAAGTTGGTTTGTAGAACTGCAAAAACTTTACACATTAATAGAAAACTTCAAAATTCAAATAATAGAATGAAAACAGTTTGGCAAATAATAAACCGCGAAACTGGCAAAGTTATACCAAGGGACAATGATTTCTGCCTAAAGATAGGTGATGATGTTGTTAAATCCAGCGCTGATGTTGCTCGAGCTTTTGAAACATTCTTCACCAATGTACCCTTACTCACAACAGACCGTCTAAATTCATCTCCATATGAAGCAGAGACTGTATTAAAAAATAACACTAGCGCCAGTAATGTATATTTAAAATTTCATCATGTATATCCCCAGGACATTGTCAAAACGTTTAAATTACTTAACTTAAAAAATACGGAAGACCTGTGGGGTATATCAGTCAAAGTCATTGGTTCAGTAATTCTAGTTATAGCCCCACACTTAGCTTATATATTCAATAAATGTGTTGACGATGGGGCTTTCCCAGACCTCATGAAACACAGTAAACTGATACCTCTGTTCAAGTCGGGAGATAAGGGTGATCCTTCAAATTTCAGACCAATATCTGTTCTTCCAACACTAAGTAAAATATTTGAAAAGATTATACTCAATCAAATGCTCTCACACTTCAACCGTACAAAACAACTCCATGCCAAACAATACGGTTTCACTAGGGGTAAATCGACTACGGATGCAGGTATTACCCTTATATCTCATATTTATTCTGCATGGGAGGCCGCACAGGATACTATCGGAGTTTTTTGCGACCTGTCGAAGGCGTTTGATTGTGTTGATCATAATACGCTATTAATTAAATTAAATTAAATCATTACGGAGTTAGAAATAAAGCGTTGGATCTACTAAGATCATACCTAAGCAATAGAATTCAAAAGGCAGAAGTTAACGGCGTAAAATCTGATGGATCGGGTGTTAAAATGGGCGTTCCACAAGGTTCCATATTAGGCCCTTTCTTATTCCTGGTATATATTAATGATCTGCCTTTCATGGTGGAGAAATTAACTGACATAGTGTTGTTTGCTGATGATACTTCACTGGTCTTCAAAATTGAAAGACAAAAAGGAGAATTTGATGATGTTAATGGTGTATTGTCTTTAACCTTGAATTGGTTCACAGTTAATAATTTATTGTTAAACGCTGGTAAAACCAAGTGTATCAAATTCTCACTTCCAAATGTCAGGCAAGTTGAGACCAGTTTAGTGTTAGACAACAGCACGTTAGAATTAGTAAATGTTCCGAAGTTTCTTGGAATAACCATTGATAGCAAATTGCAGTGGGGACCCCACATAGATAAATTGGCTGGTAAATTAAGTTCTGCGGCTTACGCTATTAGGAACATCAGAGAAAGCACGGATGTGGCTACATCTAGGCTAGTATATTTTAGTTACTTTCATAGTGTGATGTCCTATGGTATCTTGTTGTGGGGGAAAGCAGCGGATATTCAAACTATTTTTATTTTACAGAAAAAAGCTATTCGAGCAATTTATAATTTAAAACGAACAGACTCCTTAAGGGAGCTTTTTAAAGAAATTGACATACTAACAGTAGCTAGTCAATTTATTTTCGAAAATATAATGTATGTACGCAAGAACCTTACAACATTTTCCAAACTTAGCGATAGCTGTAATGTTAACCTGAGAAATAATCACAGACTATATGCGCCCCGTTTTAGACTCGCGAAGGTTAGCAATTCTTTCAAGGGTCAGTGCATTCTCTACTACAATAAGATACCTCTGGAGATTTTGAAATTGCCATTTGAGCAATTTAAAAAGCATGTTAAAGCGACTTTGTCGAAAAAGGGATATTACAATGTTCAAGATTACTTAAATGACAGGACTGTATGGGTTTAATCTGGCTCAACACAGACCTTGCTGTTAATAATTTTGTAATTATTTATTCCAGCTTATTAAATAAAAATAAATCCTAATTGTATTAGTTAAGCACAACCTATTTTTTAAAAGAGATCTAAAAATCAATCTGTGGGAGTTTCTACGCCCTTCTTCTCCCACAGTGGTCCAATGTAGAGAAGAGGCAAAAAATGACGTTTGCTAAGAATATGTGAATATCTACAGTAATAAAGTACTTTTTGAGTTTGAGTTTGAGTTTTTGAGCTCTGATCATATAGGTTTCAGTGAAAAATATTTGGCATGATGTCCCTCACAACCCCCTAAAATATGACTAACGCCTTTCTGTTACAGATCTGTTTCATTCGGGCATGTATATATAATATTATTATAAGTTTAATAAGTTGTCACAGCAGATTTTCCTTTCGGAAAAAGGGCGTAACCCCTCACCAAACTATTTGGAATATAGGATCTTACCAAGAGACGTATCATGCGCGGCGTACGCATGCAACAGCGGCAGGGCGTCACCGAACTATTTAGAGTATAGGATCTTACCAAGAGACGTATCATGCGCCGCGTGATGATGATGATTTCCCGACCGGTTTCGGTCTCGGCGACTATTTCGGCTATTGAGAGCTTCGCTGGTGTGCCCTCATATGGCTCATGTAGCCTATCTTGGCTCTGAACGTTCGGTGACACAAGGGACATGTCAGTATTCCTCGAACGTAGTTGTAGTCGTGTCTGGCCGTAGGTGGTCTGGCCTTGATCTCATCTCGCTTAGCGTCTAGTTCAGCTTTGCGGCGCCTCTCAAACTGGAACACCTTCTGCCGGAAATTCTGTCTCCATTCCAGTCTGTTGTCTGCCTGTTCTTCCCACCTGGTTGGTTCAATTTCGCATCTTTTCATGTGTCGCTTGATGACATCTTTGAATCTAAGGAACTGGCCGCCCTGTTTTCGCTTCCCGTCCTCCAACTCAGAGTATAAAATGCGTTTGGCCATCCTCTGATCTGGCATCCGTCGTAGGTGTCCGCACCACCGCAGCTGTCTTCTCACAAAGTACGCCTCTATACCACCCACATTGCAGCGATTAAGCACCTCCGTATTCCTGACTCTGTCAGACCACTTTATGTTCAAAATGTCTCGTAGACATTTGAGGTGAAATTTCTCCAGTGTACGGATGTGAACGCTGACAGGCATCATTAAGTTTGCTGACTAGCAGCTGCAGGCCGTCTGCTGTTGCTGACACGAAGCACAGGTCATCCGCATACATTATTTCTGTGATCATGTCAAGCGAGACTTTCGTCCGGGCCTTCAGGATCTCGCCAGGTTAAAGAGCTGCCCGTCCGTACGGAAGCGAATTTGAATACCCTCTGGCGATTCTGCTAGGGTTTCTTTGACGACTTCAGCAAAGTAGAGGGCGAACAGTGTTGGTGCCAATACACAACCTTGCTTCACCCCGCAGGAAACTGTGAAGAATTCAGACTGTTCGCAATTTGCTGTTACACAGCACTTCATGCAGTCGTGTAGCAGTCGTATCAACCTTACGAATTTATCGGGGCAGCCGACTTTGCCCATTATTACCCACAGAGCTTCTCGCGGGACACAGTCGAAGGCCTTCTCGAGGTCTACGAAACAGAGAAACAGTTGTTGACCTTGTTCTCTGCTTTTCTCCTGCACTTGGCGAACAGCGAAAATAGCCTCGCAGGTACCTCGCTCTGGACGAAAACCAAATTGTGATTCCGGGAGCAGGGATTCTGATAGTGGTGTCAATCTATTAAGCAAAACCCTAGCGAAGATCTTTCCTGGTGCAGACAGCAGTGATATTCCTCGATACGAATTACAATCCGAGCGATCACCTTTGTTTTTATACAGCGAACATATACGAGAAATAGTGAAGTCCTCTGGTACCTTCTCTTCGTTCCACATTCGTACATACAGTTTCCAGAGCTCTGTGTGTAGTTCTTCAGTACCGTACTTTATCAGTTCACTAGGAATTCCATCTACTCCTACTGCCTTCCCATTCTTTTGCTCCTGTATTGCCTTTACCACTTCGGCAATTGTTGGCGGCTCATCCATCTCGGTTACTTTAGCGCGTCCAGGTATTGCACGGATATGCTGCAGATCAGCAGAGCTGTCAATGTTCAGCAATTGGTTAATAAATTGGACATCTTGCTTAGATGATAGTCGCTCTTTGCCGTCGCATGATTGGAGTGGCACATTTCTACGTTGTCCTGTACCAATCAGCTTCCTGACATCGCTGTAGAAGGCTCCTAGCTGCTTTGAGTCTGCAAGCCATTGGATTTTCCTTGCTTTCTCTAGCCACCACCTGTCTTTTGCCTCCCGGGTAAGCCTCCTGAGTTCGCGTGTGCTAGTTCTTATGTCATCACCTTTCGACTGATGTCCTTGCCGCCGGTCTTGGCGTCTAACTAGTGCACGATGCTTTTCGACAGCTGCTACCAACACCTCGCTGTTATCGTCAAACCAGTCGTCGTGAACTCGCTTTTTATCTCCTAGTGTTTCGTTTGCGGTATCAACAAGATGCGAGCATAATAACCTCCAGCTCTCAGATAGTGGGATTTCTGCATTTTCTTGGGACGAAATTCTGTCATTTAGGGCTCTACCAAATGTAATTCTTGTTGGCGGATGCTGAAGCTTCTCTATGTCAAGTTTCATAGGTTTAGATTTAATGGATCTCTTAGGAGGGTGAAGTCGGAGTTTCATCTTGATCATTACCAATCTATGATCTGTCCAGCATTCAGCTCCACGCATGACTCGGGTAGTGTGCACCTGTGATATGTCTCTTCGGCGGATGATAGCATAGTCTATGAGGTGCCAGTGTTTGGACCTAGGGTGCATCCATGTAGCCTTATATTTAGTAGGCAGTCTGAATAGCGTATTGGTAATGGCTAGGTCGAATTGGGCACACATACTAAGCAGAAGTAGACCGTTGCTATTCATATTCCCTATACCGTGCCTCCCCAGTACACCAGGCCATGCTACAGTCTCGACCGACACGCGCATTGAGGTCACCCAGTATGAGCACTTGCTCTCTTTGCGGCATGTTCGTTAGGACCCCTGTCATTTCCTCGTAGAACTTGTCCTTCGCTTCTTCCTCTCGGGTCATGGTAGGCGCGTATACGCTGAGCAAGTTGAGGTGATTATCATTATCCATGTGTAGACGTAATGAAATGACACGATCTGAAGTATATGTTGGGTATTCCTCCAGGCTCCTTGCTATTTCGTTTTTAATTGCAAAACCAACTCCAGATTGCCGCGGTTCTGAGGCAGCAGTGCCCTTCCAGAAGAAAGTGTAGCCACCACCTTTTTCTACCACCTCTCCCTCATCCGCAAGGTGTGTTTCACTTAACGCGGCGATATCTATGTTGTATCGCCGTAGCTCGTGGGCGACAATGGCAGATTTCCGCTCCGGGCATAGGTTGGTCGCACGATCTAGCAACGTGCGTACATTCCAAGAAGCAAATTTCATCGTTGGTCGTTGTATCCTTTTTTTCTTGTTACTTCGACCGCATAGTGGGATGCTCGAACAGCTGCGGTTACTGTCCCCCAATGAGTTTGGGATATGCATTTGTTTGGGGCACCTTTTCTAGC
Organism: Argyresthia goedartella; assembly: GCA_949825045.1. Classification (NCBI taxonomy): domain Eukaryota; kingdom Metazoa; phylum Arthropoda; class Insecta; order Lepidoptera; family Argyresthiidae; genus Argyresthia; species Argyresthia goedartella. The sequence continues at coordinate 22,494,525 of OX463820.1, forward strand.
CCCCTCCCTGGCTGAGCAGGGCAAGCAGTGCTTCCCTGAATAGGGCTGCTACTCTACGCCGATATCCCGCTTCAACGCGGAAGCGACCACTCTCTCCGAGCCGCCTGCGTGCAAGTGTTAGCCACAACCCAGCGTGCATCGTCGCCGAGCCCCTTTGCCTTGCTCGTCGTCGCAGGTCTTTGTGCCATAGTCCGGTAGTAGAGCCGAATAAGTCATTTGCGCAGGAAATATTTAAGTGCATAGGTGATCGCGCCTCCACGGATGCACTCTCTCTTCCTTACTCCTCTGTGCCCGATGGAACGGTAAGCCGCTACGACCGGAGAGGAGTTCGGATGCAGTGTCTGGGTTATGGTTGTTTGGTCCTCCACCCTTGCGGCCTTCCACGATGCCGTGGGAATATTAGTGCAGTAGTTTCCCCTTGCCTTCTGCACCAGACTTTTAGGAGTTATTAGCTCCAAGGCCACTGGAACCTCTTCCTCCCAGTTGCTTGGTTAGGTGAATGGTTATCCCGCGTACGCATGCAACAGCGGCAGGGCCTCACCGAACTATTTAGAGTATAGGATCTTACCAAGAGACGTATCATGCGCCGCGTACGCATGCAACAGCGGAGGGCCTCACCGAACTATTTAGAGTATAGGATATTACCAAGAGACGTATCATGCGCCGCGTACGCATGCAACAGCGGCAGGGCCTCACCGAACTATTTAGAGTATAGGATCTTACCAAGAGACGTATCATGCGCCGCGTACGCATGCAACAGCGGCAGGGCCTCACCGAACTATTTAGAGTATAGGATCTTACCAAGAGACGTATCATGCGCCGCGTACGCATGCAACAGCGGCAGGGCCTCACCGAACTATTTAGAGTATAGGATCTTACCAAGAGAACTATCATGCGCCGCGTACGCATGCAACAGGGGCAGGGCCTCACCGAACTACTTATAGTTTAGAGTATAGGATCTTACCAAGAAACGTATCATGCGCCGCGTAGGCATTCAACAGCGGCAGGGCCTCACCGAACTATTTAGAGTATAAGATCTTACTAAGAGACGTATCATGCGCCGTGTACGTATGCAACAGCGGCAGGGCCTCTCCGAACTATTTAGAGTATAGGATCTTACCAAGAGACGTATCATGCGCCGCGTAGGCATGCAACAGCGGCAGGGCCTCACCGAACTATTTAGAGTATAAGATCTTACCAAGAGACGTATCATGCGCCGTGTACGCATGCAACAGCGGCAGGGCCTCACCGAACTATTTAGAGTATGGGATCTTACCAAGAGAACTATCATGCGCCGCGTACGCATGCAACAGGGGCAGGGCCTCACCGAACTACTTATAGTTTAGAGTATAGGATCTTACCAAGAAACGTATCATGCGCCGCGTAGGCATTCAACAGCGGCAGGGCCTCACCGAACTATTTAGAGTATAAGATCTTACTAAGAGACGTATCATGCGCCGTGTACGTATGCAACAGCGGCAGGGCCTCTCCGAACTATTTAGAGTATAGGATCTTACCAAGAGAACTATCATGCGCCGCGTACGCATGCAACAGAGGCAGGGCCTCACCGAACTACTTATAGTTTAGAGTATAGGATCTTACCAAGAAACGTATCATGCGCCGCGTAGGCATTCAACAGCGGCAGGGCCTCACCGAACTATTTAGAGTATAAGATCTTACTAAGAGACGTATCATGCGCCGTGTACGTATGCAACAGCGGCAGGGCCTCACCGAACTACTTATAGTTTAGAGTATAGGATCTTACCAAGAAACGTATCATGCGCCGCGTAGGCATTCAACAGCGGCAGGGCCTCACCGAACTATTTAGAGTATAAGATCTTACTAAGAGACGTATCATGCGCCGTGTACGTATGCAACAGCGGCAGGGCCTCTCCGAACTATTTAGAGTATAGGATCTTACCAAGAGACGTATCATGCGCCGCGTACGCATGCAACAGCGGCAGGGCCTCACCGAACTATTTAGAGTATAGGATCTTACCAAGAGACGTATCATGCGCCGCGTACGCATGCAACAGCGGCAGGGCCTCACCGAACTATTTAGAGTATAGGATCTTACCAAGAGAACTATCATGCGCCGCGTACGCATGCAACAGGGGCAGGGCCTCACCGAACTACTTATAGTTTAGAGTATAGGATCTTACCAAGAAACGTATCATGCGCCGCGTAGGCATTCAACAGCGGCAGGGCCTCACCGAACTATTTAGAGTATAAGATCTTACTAAGAGACGTATCATGCGCCGTGTACGTATGCAACAGCGGCAGGGCCTCTCCGAACTATTTAGAGTATAGGATCTTACCAAGAGACGTATCATGCGCCGCGTAGGCATGCAACAGCGGCAGGGCCTCACCGAACTATTTAGAGTATAAGATCTTACCAAGAGACGTATCATGCGCCGTGTACGCATGCAACAGCGGCAGGGCCTCACCGAACTATTTAGAGTATGGGATCTTACCAAGAGAACTATCATGCGCCGCGTACGCATGCAACAGGGGCAGGGCCTCACCGAACTACTTATAGTTTAGAGTATAGGATCTTACCAAGAAACGTATCATGCGCCGCGTAGGCATTCAACAGCGGCAGGGCCTCACCGAACTATTTAGAGTATAAGATCTTACTAAGAGACGTATCATGCGCCGTGTACGTATGCAACAGCGGCAGGGCCTCTCCGAACTATTTAGAGTATAGGATCTTACCAAGAGAACTATCATGCGCCGCGTACGCATGCAACAGAGGCAGGGCCTCACCGAACTACTTATAGTTTAGAGTATAGGATCTTACCAAGAAACGTATCATGCGCCGCGTAGGCATTCAACAGCGGCAGGGCCTCACCGAACTATTTAGAGTATAAGATCTTACTAAGAGACGTATCATGCGCCGTGTACGTATGCAACAGCGGCAGGGCCTCACCGAACTACTTATAGTTTAGAGTATAGGATCTTACCAAGAAACGTATCATGCGCCGCGTAGGCATTCAACAGCGGCAGGGCCTCACCGAACTATTTAGAGTATAAGATCTTACTAAGAGACGTATCATGCGCCGTGTACGTATGCAACAGCGGCAGGGCCTCTCCGAACTATTTAGAGTATAGGATCTTACCAAGAGACGTATCATGCGCCGCGTACGCATGCAACAGCGGCAGGGCGTCACCGAACTATTTAGAGTATAGGATCTTACCAAGAGACGTATCATGCGCCGCGTACGCATGCAACAGCGGCAGGGCCTCACCGAACTATTTAGAGTATAAGATCTTACCAAGAGAACTATCATGCGCCGCGTACGCATGCAACAGGGGCAGGGCCTCACCGAACTACTTATAGTTTAGAGTATAGGATCTTACCAAGAAACGTATCATGCGCCGCGTAGGCATTCAACAGCGGCAGGGCCTCACCAAACTATTTAGAGTATAAGATCTTACTAAGAGACGTATCATGCGCCGTGTACGTATGCAACAGCGGCAGGGCCTCTCCGAACTATTTAGAGTATAGGATCTTACCAAGAGACGTATCATGCGCCGCGTACGCATGCAACAGCGGCAGGGCGTCACCGAACTATTTAGAGTATAGGATCTTACCAAGAGACGTATCATGCGCCGCGAACGCATGCAACAGCGGCAGGGCCTCACAGAACTTTTGGTGTATAGGATCTTACCAAGAGACGTATCATGCGCCGCGTACGCATGCAACAGCGGCAGGGCCCCACCGAACTATTTAGAGTATAGGATCTTACCAAGACACGTATCATGCGCCGCGTACGCATGCAACAGCGGCAGGGCCTCACCGAACTATTTAGAGTATATGATATTACCAAGAAACGTATCATGCGCCGCGTAGGCATGCAACAGCGGCAGGGCCTCACCGAACTATTTAGAGTATAAGATCTTACCAAGAGACGTATCATGCGCCGTGTACGCATGCAACAGCGGCAGGGCCTCACCGAACTATTTAGAGTATGGGATCTTACCAAGAGACGTATCATGCGCCGCGTACGCATGCAACAGCGGCAGGGTCGGTAGCAAGCTGGCCAGCAGACGCCACCAACAGCTATCGCTGAGAATCAGTCGCCCGCGCAGTAACAACGACATTATGTTTGATGCACTCGCTTCCACCTGTAAAGGCATTCACTTTTATTTTAGGGAGAGTACGCACAACAAATTGTATGCGAGAGGGCATGTGTTTGGGTCATGTACAAAATAAGCGTTTATCCAGCAGCGAAACGATTGAACGCGCAGTGTTAAAGATATAGCTTGATACATGCGACAACTCAAATTGTCCGTTTCAGTCTCGGTAGAGGAACCAAAATCCTTGCTGGGGAGAAAGATAAAAAAATCCCCAGGTCTTGAATGTATCTATGTGACGACCCTGTTTCTGTTTCCCACGACACAGGGTATCCTAGTGTTGGGCCAGAAACAATATATGTGCATGTATAAAATATTTGTTTAAAAAAGCCATGCGTTCACAGAATAGTCATTCGACAGGTCGACTTACCGCTTTACTCTTGCTGCTAAGCCCATGACAACAAATCTCGGTCAAGACGCCAACGTCACACAGCAAAGTCAAGCACTTCTCATTCTCCGCCTGATTCCCATCATCATCAACCAGCACCGAAATCACCATCCCCTCCAACATAGAGTAGAACTTCGTTTGCACCCATTCAGAGTTATGCGCCATCAGTGCCAAAGCGATACATCTTGCTTCCGTCCAATCGCTGTCGTTTATATCCCAATCTTTTAGCTTCTTCATCAGGATATTTCCTACGTCGTTTAGATAAGCATCGTTGACGTTTAGTTCTAACACCGGGAGAGAGGTTTTAATCAGACTGAGGACAGTTTTGGAGGCTTGGCAAGATTGTTTGTTCTTCATGAACGTGACTGCGTCGTCCATGGCAGTGAAGAGTTTCAGCAACTCTTTGTATTTACTCTTGAACTCTTTGTCTTTTGTTACTCTTTCGTTCTGTAACAAGAAGGGTTTATAATTATGATTACATGATGAATCAATGAAAACAATGAATAACTGCAACAGAGAGGGGCATTTTAGCTTAGGAAATGAGTGCTCAAAAGGGGGTTCTAGATGGAAAAGTCGAAAGCAGAATGTTTGACTTCGGAACTTTCTTTGGACTAGTCAGAAGACAAGGACACTAAAGGTCCTGCCCCCTCTGATGTGAGCCCTAGGGGTGGGGGCACAAAGATGGCCCCATTTTTTTCGTTTTTAGCTTACATCACGAAAACGACGAATCATAGAAAATGTTGTTGTATGACATAATGAAAGCTGATTAAATTCTGTATTTGTATAATGCAGGTATTCTATATAATACCTAGGCAATATATATAATACCTGGGGCGTTCAGGATATGTATGAAATATTATTAATATTAATGTCCATTACATAATATTAATAATATTTATATATTACTCAGGTATATATTACTCAGGTAATATATACAATGCCCAGGGATTATATAGAATACTACTTGGCCACCGGCAATGTGCAAAATAAATAGATTTTAGTAGAATATAGGGGAAAACACTGCGGTAGCTTAGGTGAAGGGTAAAGGGGGTGAGCGAATCGAAGCCTCCTTTATCCTTCGTGTTAGGTTGAATATGTAAGAACAACAAAAAATACTTAGTTTTAAGTATTTTTGAGTTAGGTTGAACAACAACAAAAAGTACTTAAGTATTTCTTGTTTTTCTTACATGTTCAACCTAAGACGAAGGATAAAGGGGGTTTTGCTTCGCTTACCCTCTTTACCCTTCACCTAAGCTACCGCAGTGTTTTACGCTTTTACGCATTTTACGCATTTTACGCATATATAATACCTAGGCAAAGCATAAAATAAATAATATTTCATACATTACCATTTATAATATATATAATACCGGATTATACAGATTGCCGGTAACATATACACTTTTTACCTAATCCCAATCATTCTCTAGGATTATGAGCTCCGAAAAAAAATGTTTAGCAATATCTGAACAATACAAAAAAATATCAGTAATGACTTAAGCCCGATAGAAAATATCCAACAATAATTCAGCAGCCTCATACCTGTATGTCATCCTCAATCCTCTCCCTCAACGCCGGGTAATGCACCATCAGCGCGGGATCTAACAACGCAGCACGCATTTGCGCGGCGAGCGTGGGCGGCGGCAACGCACTTGCGCGTGACCAGCGACGCAGCCGCGCGGCAAGCGAACACAGCCGGAGGTGCGTTATGCGGTGCGGCAGGCGCGACGCGTTTGAGTTGAACGAATCACTAGAATAAACAGTGCCCTTTGAATAATGATAGGAACAACTTAATTATATTAATGGCGTGCTAACCTTAATTTTGCCAGTGTATTATAAAATCACAATTTGGTCAGATTCTGTATCGAATTCTTTAAATTTACGTCTAGAGAATAAATTGTTGCTCGTTAGCACTGCCCAGGGAGGACGTGGAGCGCTGTGGGATCCAATTATTTCCTTCGGAAGTGAGCAACTGCCTCCCGTAGGAACAACTTACTGGTGCGTATGTTAACAGCGTGGCAGATCAATAGCTATACGGTACAAAGTACAAAGTATGGCCCGTTAACGATTCGATTCGTTCGAATTAGAAACTTCTAGTAATAATTATCTCATTTAATCTAAACATTCGTTTGCTAAATGAAGAAGCGAAAGATGTGTGCCAGGATCGTAGCAATTTGAGGTCTTTAGTCTCTGCCTACCCCTCCTCCGGTAAAGTCGTGAACATAGGCACGTATGGAGTTTGCTAAAAGCTCAGTTGCTTCACAGCTGTATTGAAAGCTCTTACTTATTACTTGTAAATTACCTGTACTTCGCCATAAGGTCGCCCACTTGCCGCATCACCATACAACTCTTATGCGCAATGTCCCGATGCGTCTTGTTGCTATGGTCCATGCGCCAGAAACTCTCATCCACGCAATCGATTAACAAGTGCACTAGACTTTCTATGAGAGAAGTACACACGTTCAGATCACTCTGGAGAAAGAAAAGGTGACCTTAAAATGGCTGCACAGATTTGGATCAAACGCCTTTGGATAATCGAATCCTACCATTAAGTAAATGTTAATGAGACATCCGCCAGTTTAATTAGTATATCTTTATCAGGTTTTATTACAAGATGAAAATAAAATAGTATGGCAGTGACAGCCTTGTCTGTTTGTCGAGTGTGTATGTTACAAATAGCAGAATAGATTCTCAATAAGCATGTCAAAATCACGTTACTATCACTCACCACACCAATCATCTCTTTGTGTTCAGCATCAGACATCACCACACTCCTTGACATCGCCGCCAGTATCGCCAGACACGCTTCAAGTGCAAACAACGGCGCAGGCAGCTGCCTCAGTGCTTCTAGCCCATCCACGTTGCTAGGGAACCTAGGTAAGGAGTCACTCACTAGTTCTTCCAGGTCAATGTTCATTTGATCGTCGGATGCTTGCTTGTCTATTACCTATGGGAATTAGTGCTGCTTTTAGTCGTCGTTTGTCCAATGGTCGATGACAAAACAACGAACGGAGCATGTTTACCTTGTTGTTTAAATGAACCAACTCCAATGAAGAGAGCTGTTTAAGACGCGTCCGTAGAGCTTTTGTTATGCACAACAATACATTCAATGGCTCCGACATCTTTCCATTATGATTTGCTCCAGCTATGCTCAGTAGGCTCTGAAAAAAGTATCAAGGCTCTGAAGCTCTGTTTGACCTCTGCAGCGTTGCAGGCTCTGCTCGAGTTCGAGGCTCTGGCAAGCGAGAGATCCCGGGTTCGAATCCCAGCTGAGGAGGAAGAAAATAACCCCAGGCCTTGGATGTTTATATGGGTGTGACGTCGCTGTTTCTGGTACCCACGACACAGGGTATCCTAGCGTGGGGCCAGATCTTGGTGGAGCACTGGCATAGTGTGAGATGAGATCCAACCATAGCTAATGAAATTATTTACCTGGATGATGTTCGGTCTGTTCAGAAAGATTTCTACGGGAAAGTCTCGAAGGAACACGTCTCGTATGAAGCGACAACATCGGCGCGTCGACTTCACAAGTTTCAGCGCGTCTTCGATTAGCTGTATCGTCTTGGAGTCTGACGAGGTCATGTCGACCCATGGGAAGAGTAGCACCCTAATAGCCTTTGATGTTTTAATACTGTAAGATGTTTTTATATTGAAATAGAGATTCTTTACCAAACGAAATACATTCCATGTTACAAAGATAATATTGAAATTTTGAATTCCATCCAAATATAGTATCCATCCAAAGTTAGTTTCAATCCCTTCAGTAAACATATGAAAATAGTGTACTTACACATTGTAATTGCCATCTTCATTGTTTTCACTGGATTCTGATGATTCCTTCGATGTCTGGAAGTTTGGCCCTAAGTTATCATTTTCACTGCCAGAACCTGCAACACTGACACTGCTGAAAATGTAAATAAATGTAAATTATCCATTGTAGAGTATTAGCCCATTGTCACTTACGATGGAGATGTAAATCGGTCAATATAGATGGTAAAAGTTCGTAACAAATAAATTGCTTAAAATAAAAAGTTAAAGAGGAGGCCCAGTGGGCAGCAGTGGGTAAGTGTGGACTGATCAAATGATAAGCCTCCTTCTTCTACTTCTTCTCTCCAGGGGTTAATAGTGCCTAAACTTGGCCCGCTTGAACGAGGCCTTTTCGCATTTCCCCTGCAATACACGCCTATAAATTGATACGCCAAAGAACTACCCCACATATCTTCGAGAACGTTTTGAGTTTCTTTTCCCCAGGGATAGTAATCGGAGATCCCACACGGTGTCTCTCCTGTCAACTCCTCGGCATAACACTGCCGCCTACAAACACTCTTTTAGGTTAAGGGCAATCCGACTGTGGAACGCACTTCCCTGCACTATTAGGGATAGTCCCTCAATTTTCACTTTTAAGAAAAGATTGAAAGCGTATTTCCTTTCTCTTCCGTAATCGGTATCATATTTATGTAAGTATATGTATGATATTTTGTAGTTTATATATGTGCATGCTATCTAGTCTATTTTATATAGTTGAGATATATATATTTTTATAAGGTATATTTTATTTATATTTTTAAAGTAATTTTCGTACGTATGTATACAGTTTTATTGCGCACTAGGACTGTCCTTTTTCATAAACACTCCTGTCTTGCCTAGGTTTACTGGAAGAAATCTCTTTTTAGAAATAAGCTCGCCTTTGCCTATAAAATTTATTGTAACTGTCTGTTTATCTATGTTTTCTGTGCAGTAAAGAATATGAATATGAATATGAACTTAAGTAGCTTGAAGAAGGTTTTTCGGTAGCTTGAAGAAGCAGTTTCGATTCCATTGTAATACCTAGGCTCAGAATCCAGGTTTAACCGAGGCACCCCCAAGCTCTCTTGTGACTGCACTGTGTTGAGGAATCGGAGTGTATCTATGATATCATCAAACAGTTCCTCCGCCTCTGGGTCTATTTGACCCCTTACTCCCTTCAGGTCTGATAACAATTCTTGTATATCAAACTCCTTTGCAATGTAGGTACCAGATTTTGTCTGAAATTAAAAAAAAATAGAAATGGATAGTGAATAGATCAATGTATATAAAATCTAGTAGGTATGTTTACATACAATAGTTATTTTTGTCTCAAGGTAAAATAATGTATTTACGGCAAGGGCGGTACATTGAATCCAGAGTGAAGCGAAGGATTTTACGATAGAATCCTGAGCCTAGCGAGTGATTTTAAGTTAGAATGCTTCCTTAACAAAGAATTCAAGCGTTAACGCCCATGACGAAAATAGTTTTGGTCCTGAGTGACACATACAATTTTTCACACCGACTATGAGGAAAGTTTTAATAAAATGCTCAAAAAAATAATGAAAAAACTATACTTTCACGACTTTTACAGTAATAAAACAACGAAAACAAAACTTTTTTTTTATAACGGCGGACTGTGAAGGATTGGAGAAAGGTTGAATGAAAGATAAAATATTCCTGTGCTACAGTTGCCACTGTGTAAAAATAATCGAATCGAATGTTACAATGGTATCGGATATCAATTTTCCTTATATCACAATAACAGTCATCGATAGTTTTGATTTCAGTAAAACTTGAAACATTAATCGATTACGATGAATTTAAAATCGATTATTTTATTAAGTTCTGTGTTCAATTGGCACATTGCGTATATGCTAAATGCCAATGAATAAATTTAAAAAGTAGCTTAAACAGAAAAGTAGCATTTTGCTCCCCTCTCGTCGTGGAGAAAAACTTACTTTTCCGAATGACAGGTGTGAAAACGTATTTTGCAACACAATGTAGAGGCTCAGATATGTTACAAATGTTTTTCAAGATATTTAGTTTGCATAATGTTGGGATTTAATTTATGCACTATCACATTCAAAATTTTTAGAAATATTATTGATTGTCCCCAATTGTTACGATGCTTTAAATTCCGAGTCCCGGCTCGAATGCCACGAAGCCAAATAACACCTCTAGTGCCGCCATACCGACGAACTATATTGGGGTCAAGACTATGTAAACTGGTCAATAAACATAGCGATGTTCATTTTGACAGTTTTGTTAAGTTAAGTTTTTTGGTTATGGCATAGGCAACTGCACAATAGGAAATCACGTGGAACAGTTAATAAAAAGAGAACTTTAAGCCGAGAATATTATAAAAACATTCATGTCCGCTTAGGGCACTGACATCACTTCCCTTTTTGTTGTTTTTAAATTAAATTAAGTTATTGGCTTTTGCCAATTTTTTATACCTTTGTCTTTTTAAGTATGTACTGTCACGTTCCAATTAATATTTATGTGCATGCGGTAGTTTCCTGTAATTGACTTTTGCTTTTGACAGTTAAATGTAAATGAAACTTAAGTGTATGTATATAAGGTTGTTGGAAACTCAATAAATTAAAAAATTAAAAAATTAAAATTGGGGGCATAAAAAATTAAAAATGAAATAGAAAAAAATATTGCTACTTCTGTTTCATATGGCGGCCAAAAAGTTAATTAACATCTTTAATTAACTTTTTGGCCGACAAATACAAAATGTGTCACTCACACGCCAAACATGTTTACTTTGCTGTGCAAAATACACTTAGTTCATACGAGATAAGGTCCCTTTCAATATCAAAGTTGTGTTGGCTATAGCCGACCGACGTGGCGCCAGTGGCACGACTTTCAGTTTGCCGACCGGGGCGTTCAAAAGGTTAAGCATCATTCTTATTATTTTTTATGTAGACATTACGGTGTCCCACTGTAGACTCAAAGGGGGAAGCCTTTGCCCAGCAGGGATACCATAATGGCTACAAAATTTATTATGTATTACTTGATTAATTACATATTCGGGTATAGGCCCATGCCCCTCAGTGAGGACATTAATTTAGGGTCATTATGCCAGTAAGGGGCCAAGGGCTAGTTTGCGGCAGTTTGGGGGACCTGCTGCAGAAATATTAACATAATAAGGATACTCATGTCTTACTGCTAGAGTTGTACATTAACCGTCAAACCTAAAAGTGCACGGTTAAATGCTGGCTACTGTGCCTATTGTGCAGTTAAATCGGTATGTACTGCAGACATAAAAATACGGGCCAACACGTTCAAAACCAAAGGCGCATGTAAGAAAAGGCGTTTATTATATTATTTAGAACACACACATTATTGTGAATATTGTTATAAAATATTGTAATTAAGTTTATCTTTAGGCTTTCCCCATTTCTACAGTTCTACGGAAGAAAGTTACAAGTGACATGACCTATTTTACCCTTCTAAATTTTATTTCCACGGCACCAAAAAATGCAGTTCTTTAGAGTTGACTTGTTTACGCGTGCAAGGGTGACGGGGAAGGGAGGCGCGGGGCGCGGGATGGGATACAAAATATTAAAAGATTCGAAATAAAAGATTCGAAATAAAAGTTCGTCCGTGATCGTCGCGCTGACTAGACGTGTGACAATTTTCTCTCAATAATCTTAAAGTACTGAAGTTTAAATCTCATCACTATGTGCTATCATAATTGAGTCTTAAATTGCTAATCAGTGTTTGCAAGTTGGTTCATTACGGTAAAGATGGGCGATTGTAAATAATAATCGATAAAGTTATCGATTGTAGCTTTTATTCAAATTATTCGAATAACTTCATCAATCGAATTAGAACAATCGATAATCGAGCATCGTTTTATTCCTTATAATAAAAATTTCATTATTAGTTCTCTATGTTTTGTAAACTCTATTCAGAGTATTTTACATAGAAAAACGTTTCAATTTCGTGTGGTAAATTCAATCAGTTAACGAACTTTATAAATATTACAAGTTACTAGTTTGTATTCGAATTTTCCTAGTCTTTATTGCGCCCCAATAAAAAACTATTTTGATTGAAAACTAGTTGTTATCTTTTACTTGTACGAGTGAATAGAAAGATATTTAAACGAAACATGTGTAAGTGAGAATGAATCATAAACAAACATATTGGCGTTAACTTCTTCCGTTCCCGCCATTTTGTGCCGATATATGTTCGACGCGACGCGCTACGCGCAAGGTAACAGTAGATTGCTATATTTAATAATCTGCCCAGTATAATGTTAGACAAAAGTGTTAAGGCGATAACATAACATAGCGTCACGCCTTTTCCCATATGGGTGGCAGAGGCACAATTATGCTCACTTTGAGCCAGTTATTCAATACTCCATTTTGCGTTATAGGGGGCTAGCCCATCGCCGCAGCTATGGAGTAATGAAGTTTTCCTCATGATGTTTTTCTATTACCGTTAGAACGTATTATATACTTAAGATAGATAAATTATCTCATTGTTACATGGTCACGATTTGAACCTGCATTTCCTGTGTGAGAAGCAAGTTTGAAACGCATAAGACCACAGAGCTCACAGTTAACGCGATTACCCGCGAAGTTCTTAACTGTGATCCCCTAAATAATATATTTGTCAACTAAATAGTAGATCTGTCACGTCAATAAAAGATCAGTTCCTCGTCAGATGCCCACCAAAATATTCGTAGCTGAAATTGATTTTTATTTTTCGAAATAATAAAAAAACATCCAGATATGAAGTCAATCTACAATATAAAAGTTTCAAAGTAAACATAAAAAAGGTTTTCATTTCTACATGGTGGGATGGGAGCAGAATTTGGGCCAGGAGTTGCAAAACCCTTTCCCGTGTCAGAAGAAAAACCCGATTCAGAATCACTGATGTTTTTAAACTCATTCATCCGTAATTTCATCGAGCGGGACCTGGTTTCGCACGACGACGGACGTTAAATAACTTTTTTGCGCGACTGTACTCTAGGACACGATTAGCGTGTGCTGGCGGGGTGGGGGTAGCAGGTGACAGAGATTGACAAAGTGCATGCATGCACACGAGATAGAATGGCGCCACCACGTTACTATGGTTACGCAGTGACGCGAATAAGTAGTTATAGCTATAACTACAAGTAACAACAACAACTAAAAGTAAACCTTAATTACAAGTAAATTCTCAATTTTGTATAGCAAACTGAATTAATGAACTAGCGGTTCGCAAATCAGTAACTACTTATACGAATATCAAATAAAAGTAGACTGTATCGTCCGAGACTAATGCTCAATTTTGTATGGCAAAGTGAATGAATGAACTAGCGATTTCATTCGAATTTGAAAACTAGTTATCGATTGTTTTTGGATTCGAATCTTAATATTAGTAGTATCAAACCATTCGAATATTGGAATCATTCACAATCGCCCATCATTACATTACGGTCCTACACCTCAATCACGCGCAACAGAAGACTCCCCGCCCCCTGCCAGCCTTCACCCCGCGAGAATAGCACGGCTGCTGTTTTGTCACGCTTGCACTGCGGCTACTGGCGCTGATCGAGTCTTCGGATTGGACAACATGAATGTACAAAGATCACCTCCGCGCGTCACCGGTGGATCGCAGCCGGACTTGTCAAAGATAAGTAATCTTAGTGTGGACATGAACATAACTCAACGCACAAAACGTAAATGGGCTGATGATGATCAATGTTCAAATGATATCACAGGATTGCGATCAGAAATGTCCCGCATCAGCTCGTTATTGGAAAAATATGTCAGCTCTAACGAACAGATCGTACAAAACATAAAAGATAGTATCGCCGATCTAAAAACCCAAATAATTGATATGAAGTCTTCAAACGAGCAATCGGCTAAAGCCATTCGGGATAAAGTAGACGGTGTTCAGACTCAAATCAATGAAATTAAGATATCAACCACCAACGTTTTAACGGAACAGAAAGAGATGAAAAACAATATAGCAAAATTAGACGAGTCAGTTGCTATTGGCCAAAATAAAATCAAATATTTAGAATCAGATCTCTGCAACCTGAAACAAAAGTCTCAAACTACTTCTGAAGAATCGCATGACGTTTTGAGCACGAACGAGCAAATAATCAAGGAGATGAAAAATCGTAATAATAGAGAAAAAAATATTATCTTGGTGGGACTACAAGAGCAGACGTCTTCTAAAGCTGAGGAACGAATGTCACAAGATGAATTTGATGTGTTAAATGTTATCGCCTCACTGAGTACAGATATACCAAAACCAATAAAGTGGTGAGACTTGGCAAATATAATTCAGGTAAATCCCGCAATATCAAGGTGTATTTCGACACAAATGGACCCACAAAGACACTGCTTCGGAACAAAGATAAACTTCCTAAGAACATAAAAATATACTCCGATCAAACTCCAGCACAACAAAACTACCTCAAAAAACTAAAAGAGGAACCCAAGTGTCGTGAAGATAAAGGTGAGACTGATCTCACAATCAAATATATCAGCGGAACCCCAACAATAATAAAAGTCCATTCAAAAAACCTCAAACAATAAATCAAAATACTCCTAATGATACAAAGACTAACACTACTACCAACACTTACGAAGTAATAGACAACTACGAACAGTTAACAACAAACAAATCTCGCTTAACATTCCTCTACCTCAATACCCGAAGCTTACGCAAAAAAGGTAGAATTGATGAGCTTAATTGCATAATACATGCTGTATCGAGTACAGTACATGTCATTCTAGTGACAGAAACTTGGATTCGCACAGATACCCAGGCAATGCAGCTACAACTACCCAATTATACACACTACCACAACATACGAACTGATATGGGTGGAGGCGGAGTATCTGCCTATGTTCATAACGATCTAAAACATAGCATAACAGAAATTAAGTACATTGGGGGAAACAACTATCTATGGATCCAGTTGGAGAAGCATGGTGTTGAAATTGGAGTTATTTACAATCCTGGATACACGAATTTTGATGACTTTCTGGAAGTATATGAATCACAACTAGAACACAGACGGAGAGCCATAGTCTTTGGAGATTTCAATATAGACTTAGTAACTAAGAACAAACAAACAAAACAATACAAGGAAATGCTTAGCAAGGAAAGGCTCTGGATATAAACTTGTAAATAAAATTGGTAAAAAGTACTGCACGAGATCAGGAGCCACCAAAGATTCTATACTGGACCATGTCAGCACTAACTTAACAAACGACAACTTCCACATGGTAATCGTCAATTCTCCACTATCTGACCACAAACAAATCTACCTAGAAATAAAGAAATGTAAACCACCACAAAAAAAAAATATACTCCCAGTACAGAGCCGTAGACTACCCCAAACTATTTATATCTATGGAAGAATTATAACCACAACTTAACAACGAAGACTATAGGACACTCGAAGCAGAAATACAACTTTGCACGGAATACAGTAAAACCACGAAAACGAAAATTCTAAATCCACCACAACAAGACTGGATAAACAAAGAGATAATTAAGGAAATAAACGAAAGAAACTTACTATGGGCAGAACACAAGAAAAATCCAGACGAGACCTCAATAAAAGGAGAATTTAAGAAGAAAAGAGAACACGTAACTAAACTTATACAGGACACAAAATAATCATACTATTACAAGGAATTCAACAAATACCTAAACAAACCAAAGAAAATGTGGAACCTTATCAATACTCTGGCCACCAATAAGACTAAACAGTGTAGTGCTATTACAAAACTTGTTGTTAACTCTCAAGAGGTGACAGACCCGACTCAGATATGTCAAATATTCAACGAATATTTTTCGAATATAGGCCCACTATTGGCAGATGAAATACCAAAACAATTTCATGATAACTTCTCCTACGTTCTGCCACATTCCACCTCGTTCGAGTCTATATCGTCTTTTGAACCGTGTACTGAACAAGAAATTTCTAACAACATAAAAAAGCTCGATCCAAATTGTAGTGCTGGGCTAGATGGAATTAGTACGAAAGTCATAAAATGTATAGCAAATCTTATAACTAGTAAATTGTCCCAATGCATTAACAAATTACTCGAGGATGGTAGTTTCCCGGATACGTTGAAAGTTGCGAAAGTAACTCCTATATATAAATCCGGGTAAATAACAGACCCGGGCAATTACCGGCCTGTCTCTGTGCTACCAGTCTTATCAAAAATTGTGGAAAAAGTCATACATAAAAGACTAGAAAAATATTTGGATGAAATCAATTATATTTCTGACAAACAGTATGGTTTCAGACCTAAAAGTAATACACTTACAGCCACTATCGACCTTGTTACCCAAATAAAGCGAAATATAGACCAAAAATATATAGGACTGGGTGTCTTCGTAGATTTGAAAAAAGCTTTCGATACTATAAGTCACAAACTACTCATTAAAAAACTAGAAACCATCGGAATTTCGGGTACAGCCATTCAAATCATTGAATCATATCTAACTCATAGGTCCCAAATAGTTAAAACTAACAACAATAATAAAAGTAATGCGCTACCTATAACCTGCGGAATCCCTCAGGGTTCTATTTTGGGCCCCCTACTTTTTGTGACTTATATTAACAATATACAAGACCTGAAACTACATGGCCGAATTAGCCTGTATGCGGATGACACCTGTTTATTCTACTTTGGTCCATCTATACATGACCTGGTTGCACAGGCACAAGAAGATCTGAACACCCTGTATAACTGGCTTAGAAGCAATTTACTCACCATCAACATCTCGAAAACTTGCTATGTCTTATTTAAAGCCAAAAATAAACCCATACCTTCGCACCCTCCACTTACAATAGACAATGTACCCCTCCAACAGAAAACTCATGAAAAATATCTCGGCCTGTATCTTGACAGCCAATTAACCTGGAATATTCACATTGAGCATATAATTAGCAAACTAGTAGCACTCCGGGGCTCACTTCGTAGCATCGTACGATGCCTGCCTTTTAAATTACGAGTTACATTATATAATTCTCTAGTTAAACCACACTTAATTTATTTAATCGAATTATGGGGATCTGCTACAAAAACAAGGTTAGCTAAATTACAGCGTCAACAAAATAAAATAATTAAATTACTTTTCAATTATAATTATTACACACCAACAAAACAAGTATATGCAGAAACAAAATTAATGGATATTAAAAATCTTTACAAGTATAGCGTATGTATGGTTATTCGAAAATCCCTCAACAGTAGTATCCATACTAACATAACGTTCACCCAGCGAAAACATGTTATAGGCGGCCGCTGTACGCGGCGAGGAAGCTTCCTAGTCATACCCAGACATCGAACTAATTACGGCAAAACGATGATAACTACTGGCGGAGCGCGACTTTATAACCAACTACCCTCATCTATAAGAAACGCTCAAACAATGTATGCATTCAAAAGACTATTAACTCAACATATTTTATCGACAAGTGGGAATGTAACCATAAGTCCTTCGATACTTACATAGTTACTTCATAATTTTTTTGACATACCTACCCGAACTGTACTGGCTGTCACCTCGTATTGTACTTATTAGAACTATGTCGACGACGGACATTTAAATGTATTTTTATCTATGTTATCACGTAAGTGACCTATGTCTTTAGTGATAATAAATTTCATTAAACCTTAAAAACCTTAATATAAAACCTATTCTTTCTATACCCTTTTCGCTATATTTTGTATGCGCCTCCGCATTTCAATTAGGTAGGTCGTTAGTTTTTCCGAAACCAATTAAAGATATTTTGCTCTTACATTTAAACTATTTTGTAGTTTAACATATTTAAATATATTTCATACATTTGACCTGGTATTTAGAAATTATTTCCAAACCTCGGAACAATATAGGTTTCAGAACCCTTATGATTATTTGAAACGATAATTTTTCCCATTCCCGTAGTAACTAACTAATCTATCTATAGAACTCTTTGACAATCCACGAGGAACTAACAATGCAAATATAAATTAAACTCAAGACAGATGCATTTAACCCAAAAACCCAACCGGAACGGATTTACCGGCACATGTGCGGTTAAATGTGCACAATTACTTAGTCTTCTTACCAACAAAACATCGGATTTTTGGGCTAGAAATCGGAACAATTTAATTTTGGCTGGTATAAACTGAACTCGCCTGATTTTAGCAAGAAAGTATGATTTAGATAGATTCTGATTATGCACATATTTGGTGTGTTGTTAGATATAATTATGACCGAAATTTCAGAATTTTTTTGTATACGGGGGCTGAAATATTTCACAAAAACACTTCCTGCTAGAATCACGTTTGAAACATTTCTCAATATTTTTAGGTTTTATACATATACATATACTAGTTTATCTACACACATATCATAAGCTCTGCAGGCACGCAGGCGGGCGTCGGCTTTCGAAATTTGAATGTCATAATATGTCGAAATATTGATACATTATGGTCACACACATAAGAAATGTTTGAGTGATGATTAGTTTTTACCAAGTAGTATATCATTATGGTTTTTGGACGCAGTAAAAAGGGTTTATGATTTCATATTTTATCTATACACATACCATATGTGTGTACATAAAATATTTTAAAGATAAATTTTAGAGCAAAATTTCTTTTATTTGTTTTGGAAAAACTAACTACTTTATTGCAATGCGGGGGCGCATGCAAAATATAGCGAAAAAGTTTTGTGTTTACCATACCGCGCCCCGCGCCGCTTTCCCTTCCCTGTCGCCCCTGCATGTGTAAAAAAGTTAACTCACGCAACTGTATTTTGTAGCCATGGAAATGAAATTTATAACTGTAAATAGTTTATGCTACTTAACTTTCTTTCAAGGAGAAAGATTAACTAAATTATAATATTTTATAAAAATATTCACAATTCTTTGTGAGTTCTAAATAATATACAAAACACCTTTTCTTACATGCGCCATTAGTTTTGAACATGATGTCCTGTATTTTTATATCTGCAGTAGTGTCAGCATGAATACAATATGTATATAAATATCTAACCGATCTAACTGCACAAAAGGCACGGTTTTCACGGTTAAATTTAACTTTAATTTACATTCTAACAGGGCTGTGTAGGTCACTTTAAATAGCCGTTTACAAGCTTTAAGTGCCCAGCAGCACTGTAGAGGTTTGAAATCATGTCTGTCGCGCGGTCACATGCTGACCCCTGCAACCTGAACAGAACAGTAGCGTGTCAACCACATGGTGTCCCCCATGGTGTGAAGCGTGTTTATGTGTTAATTTGTTTTTTAATCCCCCAATCCCATAAGACGAATACTTAGTCTCCTCAATTTCCTGGCGTAATATTGGGTACTCCACTAATCCGCTCCAAACTAGCATAATGATGACCCGTGAAAAATCAAACCTACTTTTAAAACAGTCAGAAGTAGATTCAGTGCCTCTTCTTGCAGGCTTGGCTTCGGCATGTGGAACCAAGCAAGTAGTGCCTCAATAAGTTTTCTGGTACCAACTAGTTCATCGTCCAGCTCCCAGCCAAGTTGTAACTTAGCAATCAGCAACTGTAGAGCTCGTTCGCGGATCTCTTTGAGTGGATGCCCTAGAGGTGATAAAAATATTAAAGTTTTTTATAATTTATTTTACTTATAATCAGCACTTCTATTAGCTCATTAACATACCAAAACAATGTAACAGTACTTCTGGTTCTGCTTCTCCTTCTTCATCTTAAAAACGAGTATATACCTGCGTTCCAGTCGTGATCGGGATCACTTTGTAGTTGTAGCATTCTTTTGCAGGCAAATCTTAGGGGCTACTCTCGTACTGCCATGATCTAAAGCTCAACGCATATTCTCTACCACATAGGGAAAACCTACTGAATAAACTAAGGATAATTACCAAGTTTTTGTATGTAAGCCGATAGCACCTCTGTTGAAGTCATCCTGAGGACCTTATTCTAGCCCTTTAACCCAGGAGATTTCAAACTATTTACGTGTAGTTTGGTGGGGTTCACAGAACTGATTGTAAGGTGCATTTGTGATCTATAAAATACCTACTAAAGTTAGCAAACAAATAATATAGGTACGCGTGAATGCAATGCCTATTTATTTACAAATTTTAAAAATGTTCGTTTGTATATTTATTTTGACGTTTGAGTTGGTGTTGCCAGTATTGCAGTCCAATAAACAAATAACTCTATTCGGTTCGACTGTGAATGAAGACCCGAAATCTGGTTTTTAGTCTGTGATTGAAAAAAACTATTTTGACATTGTTAACGTCAATTCGTCGGCTTTTCATCTTTTTTTTCATTTCATTTCTCAGTGGAATGGAAATTGATGTGGATTTGTTTAAGTTTTACTTATTTTCTTTGCTATTTTCAATAAATCTATCGGTCTGGCTATATCTACTCACTTGCACCCGATATTTATATGTTTTGTGATAACCTCATGGATATATTACCATAACCTGATTACGAAACCTACAAGGTACACTTCGAGATGTATACGTCGCGCCACACGTTATGAGCGGTGGCCTTGAATGCGCAGTAGTCACTTTTCAATACCTGTACATATGCGCAGTAATTCCCGCCAACGTCGCCCAGCGCTCTTAATTCGTGGCGCGAGGTATATAATCATTTATTATTCTTTATCCAGCATAGCATGCATAGCCAGTGCATCACTTGATGAATGTGCCCACTAAAACCATGCACCCCAGCCTAATTTTGCCCAACCTCAGTATGTTTATACTGCTACTTACGACAGGTCGGGAAGACCATGATAAATAATTTTGTTTTAAGTAAGTTTTAGCACCCTTATCATCCTATAAATATGACAGGGGGTGTATTAGTGGGTTAACATGCAAATGATGTGACTGGGTGATCCAATAGGCAATGGGGGATAACAAACACTCTTGTACCATGTCTTTCCTGAGTGGCATCCTATCCTGTTGCAAACAATCTACCAGCTATCTATGTAAAGTTTTAACTTTAACATTTCAGATGGCTGATGTAAAAAGTTTACTCAAAGAAGCAAGGAAACTTATTGATGAAAATAAATTCAAGGAAGCTCAAGAATGCTGCAAAGACCTTTTGAGGAAGGATAAACAAAACTACCTAGGACTGATCCTGCTGGGGAAGTCTCTGCAGGACTCAGATCAAGCTCCTTTAGCATTTCAAAAGGCAATAGCGAGCAAGCCAGACCATCCTCTCGCTTGGCAAGGACTTGCCAATCATTATGAGAAACAAGAAGATCCTGCTATCAAAAACAAACTCCTCGATGTTTATGATGAATTATTAAAGCTGCCTGTTGAAACTGATAAAGCCATAGAAATCATAACAAAATTAGGCAAACTAGGCTTTGTAATAAAAAGCAAGAAAGCTGTAAGAATACTTGTTAACTATATCGACAACATTGCCCAAGAGCCCAAATTGAAGCAAACTGCTGTAACTACCCTAATTGGAATGCTCAAATGTGGGATGCCGTGCCCCGAAGATGATATACCATCAGTGCTGGAAACTTTACAAGAAGTAATGATCCTCAATCCTACAGAAATAGAACTTCTGTATGCCAAAGTGATTTTGATGAAAAAATATTTTTTTCATGCTGTTAAGGAAATTATTAATCTGGATTTCTTCTCGAAAAATGCTGCAATCAGAACATGGTTGTGTCAATCCCTGTGCTCTTTGTACTCTGAAACCAAATCATTTGGTGGAGTGAATGTTGAAGAAATTTTTGATGAAACAACAAAAGGAATTGAAACTTCCAAAGCTGCTGGATTACTGAAAAGTATGATTCTTTATAGAAAAGCTGAATATCTGGAAGCTTATAAAACATGCGTTCCTTTTGTGAATTGTCAGCAACCAATTTGGGCTGAAGCAAGTTTTATCATAGAGTGTGCAATAATGCTGAAGAATTGGCCAGTGACACAAAAGTGGGCAATGAATTTTCTTACAAAAGTGAATGATCCTGTATTTAGCATAGCTCTCAAAAGGTATCTGTTATTGTCTTTGGCCAAACAACAGAAATGGCAACAGGCAATAAATGCTGTAAAAGATGTGCCTATGAATCTCCTTAGTACCATTGAACATGTAATCCTTGCTGAGTGCAAAATACGAAACAAAGAACCCGCTGATGAACTTATTGAAACGCTTCGTGACACTAAATATTTCATGTTAATTGAAGCTATCCGTCTATTACAACAAGACAAATATCAAGAAACAATAACTCTTTTAGAAGGAAATGTAGTTGATGACGCCTCGTGTTTTTTCTGCCTTGGTAAGGCATTCTGGGGAGTGAAGAACTATGATAAGAGTCAATTTAATCTCCTTAAAGCTGCCAAACTAAATCCAGAAATTGGAGAAATATTCTTATACCTAGGTCACTTCTATCGCGAAAAAGCAAAAGACCTAGAAAAGGCAAGAAAATGTTATGAAAAAGCCTATAGTCTGAATTCCTTTGACAGTGAAATAGCAAAGAATTTGAGTGAAACATATACTTTGATGGGCTCCAAGGATGCTGACTATGAATTATTGAAAACATTTATTGAAAATGACCCTCACACAAATGAACACTGGGTATATTTCCGATTAGGTCTTCACTGCTTAAATAAAAGAGACTGGGAAAGTGCTATTATGAATTTTCGTAATGTTATCAAAAAGAACCACCATGATTCAATAGCATTTGAATGCCTAGCCGATGCATACTTCTGCAGAGGATCTTACACTTCCGCTCTTCGCGCCTACCAAAAAGTAATTACTATGGACCCCAATAAAGCTCTTAATTGTCAAACCAGAATTGGATACATCCACTCTCTATTGACCCAATATGATGATGCAATAAGGGTTTTCATAGAAGTTCTTTCTATAAAGCCAGGCTCGATTTTGGCCCTAAAGGGAATTGCAGAAACATGGGTGAGGATTGCCAAGAAAAAGTTTAAATCCAATATGTTTGGTAGTGCCAGAGACTGTGCTCAGCAGGCTGTGAACAATATATCTAAAGCTATTGTGGTACATCGAGAATACTTTTGCCTTTGGAAGATCTATGCTGATACGCTTATGTTCATTACACAGCTTCCGAATAAGTACGCATATGTTTACGTCGATCAAACTTTCAAGGATACAGATGAAGAAATGACCAAAAAGGACAAGATAGACATTTTCCCACTAGCTATAGCCTGTTATGCTCGCCTAGCGAAGGAAAAACAACAGTCCACTTCTTATGATCTAGCCTCGACATACTTTGCATTTTATAACGAATCCAAAAACGGAGTTACATGCCAAGTTGCATTTAACTTAACTATTGCATGCATCAAACAAAAGCCACAAGTCTGGAGAAACTGGAATCTTCTGGGAAAGATCTGTTGGAGCATAAATAAGTACAATATTACTCAACACTGTTTCATCAAAGCTTTACAGGTGACACGAAAATGGTCCGTTGCGAAGATTTGGTGCAATTTAGGTACTTTGTATGTCCTGATGAAACAATACAAGCTGGCCAATTACTGTTTTTGGCGAGGACAATCGACATTGCCGTCATATCCAAATAGTTGGATTGGACAAGGATTGATAGCTGAAGTGATCCGCGAAAATGAGGCGATGGACTTATTCAGACATGCTTCTCGCCTGGGCTACCATCCAGAGAGCGCCCTGGGTTATGCAGATTGGGTTTGTCGTACATTGAAGCAACATTGCGCTAAAGATGATCCAGAAGTAATCTACGTCATCGAAGCTCTCTACGCGATACCATGTGCCATTGATCAAGTTGAATGGTATTCCTGTTTTGAACCAGACAGTGCATTCGCCTGTACTATTCTCGGAATCCTGCAGGAAAGGTTTGGCCTACTTCATGCGGCATTTAAATCATACGAGAAAGCATTACGCAACGTAAGAGACGATAAAAAAAATGTTGCTCTCCTGAATATGGGACGCATACTTGTTCGGCTACAAAGACATGAAGAAGCCGTGAAGACTTATAAAGCTATCACAGAAGCAAGTTTTGATTCAGCATGTGGCCTTGCATTAGCGCTGTTCAAAAGTGGTATTTATGAAGAGTCCTATTCAGCCTATGATACTGCACTGCACTGGCTCTGTAATGAGGGTAATGATAAGGCTGATCTGTTGGTAGCTATGGCGGGTATAATGTACATGTTCAAGGGCCCTGATGATGCTAAGACGTTGCTCTTTCACAGCATTCAAATTTCGCAAAACAAACCCACCCCATACAGTTTGTTTGCCATTTGCTCTTTGGGTTTACTGCACTCAGATCAAAGTCTATCCAAATTAGCTTTGAGTGAGTTGCAGAAGTATGAGAAAGACAGTAATTTTGCTTTCGACATAGGCTTCTTGAAGTCATATGCTTTGTTTGTACGGGATGATAATTCAGATGATGCTATAAAATCCCTTAGCTTATCTTTACACGATCATCCAGACAATGCTCTTTTGTGGTTCTGTATGTCTCAATACTGTCTTAAATCCACGAACATCAAGGCAAGAACGGCAAGTACTTGTGCCCAAAGATCTTTGTGTATGGCTCGTGATATGAAGACAGATTGTGAACCAGCTGTTATTTTGTCCACTGCTAGTGTTGCTGAGCATGTAGCAGGAGACAAGTGTAATGCTTTGACACTGGCTAAAAAAGGCCTTCACATGTATCCCCAGAAAGTTGAAATCTGGGCAGCTTTACTGTTTTCCTTGTTGGCCCAGAACATACATGTCGAGAGAAAAGCTTGGTTTATAGCCGCCATAGGCCACATGAGAAAGCACTCTGAAATTACGCGGCCACTTAATAAGTGGGTTGGATTTATTGAGAAGAAATTGAAAGTTTCGTAAATAGCTAATGATATAATCGTAATTTAATTCATGATGTATACTTGTACTAATTAATGCCACTCTTTATTGAATTGGAATTTTTCTGATTATACTTGAAGCAGATTAGTACATTTTTATAGAGGCTGGTAAGAGAGCAATAGATGGACGAGAGTCACCCTCTGTACATACCGAAATCTTACAAGCTGTTTCACACTAGAATGTATGAAGAAAAGGTCTATACTTGTATTGGACAGCTTAGATCACTATAGTACTTTCTCACAGTAGGTATTGAGAGAGAGAGGGCTGAGCGGTAGTCTTGTGCCTGCTCGGTCATTAGAGAGAGCGCTCCGTACTAGTACATTTCAGTCAGTGTACTAGTACACTCTAACAGCTCCATTAGTACTATTAGGACGTTGGATCTTAAGAATAAAAAATATGCCTGCTCGGTCATCAGAGAGCGCTCCGTACTAGAAAATTTCAGTCAGTGTACCAGTAAGGTAAGATCTAACAGCTTTATTAGTACTATAATGTATGACGTTGGATCGAATAAAAAATGGAGCTATTAGGTTAACCTTTCTTTTCGTGCAGAGCAGAAACTTGAGGAATATTATACTCTGATAATATTAACATAATTATACAATTCTATGTGTCTGTTTGCATAGCAGAAATAAAAAGTTAAATTATATTTGATTTCCCTTCATACTTAAACAGTTTTAGGACTGTCATTCTTGTCAAGATGTCAATGCCTTGCCGTGTCTGTGTGTGCGAGAGCGAGTCGGCATGGCTCAATGCCTCCCGCCCGCCACCGCCGCTCTCTCGGAGCGATGTCATAATAGTCCTAATAGACCGAATGTCCGATTAGCGTAAGGAAACTTTTCTTTTAGTTCATTGCACAGTAACGTTTCCTATTCGTTCTTCGTACATGACCGACACAAGACTACTGAGCGGCAGGCGAGGCCCTCAAAGAGACGAGTCAATCTATTGCACTTTTGGCTGAGATATTACATAGTATTTATCACAACTACTGCGAGAATAGTAAATTGCATTATTCTTTATTCTCTTTACAATTCATTTTAAAAAAATACAAACGAAATACTATCCACACACTTTGTTGTAAATTGTTGTAGAGGTTGGAAAGTGATCAATAGATGGACGAGTGAGTTTAGTCACAGCAAAAGCTTGTAAGATTTCGTATAAACATACTAGAATTTATAAAGAAAAGGACTACTTCTATTGGACATCTTAGATCACAGGACTGAATCTTTATCACAGTAAGTACTGATAGAGAGCCGAGCCTCGGGCGAGGCCCTAGAGACGAATCCATCTATTGCACTTTTGGCCCAGACATTACATAGTGCTTTTCACGACCACTGCGAAAAAATAAAAATAATTATACAAAAAAATATTTTTTAGACAAATTAGGTTTGCAACTCCTCCTCTTTGTTCATGTGTGTGCCTCCAGAAAGCCCAAAGAACGGAGGAGCATTGCACATACACCAGGTTTTAGAGCACAAATGGAGCACTCTCACAGCCTTAGGCTTAGGTGTTCATTCACTACATACAAGAATAAGTATTGCAGTAATAGAGGTAAGACAGACTCATTTTAACGTGATAAACATGACCATTCTATAATTATAGACAGGGCTTGCATAATTTAGTTTGGAAAGGTTTTGACAACGCACATTAACAGTTAGGTAGGACATTTGTTTCTAGATGGAATGAAATGGTTTGATAAAATAAAACTTTCTTATGTAAGTACTTAATAGTAGTTTATCTACACACGTATCATAAACCCTCTACTGCGTACAAAAACCGCACGTTACGATCAGCATAATGTTAAACTACTTTGTAAAAACTCATTTCTTATCTGAAAAATTACACATTATGACCATAATGTGTAATTTTTCTACACATTATGACATTCAAATTTCGAACGCCGACGCCCGCCTGCGTGCCGCCCCTAGTTTGTCTGTGAAGTTGGTGCTACAGAACAAGCTAAACAACTGCAGAGCCACAATGCCGGTCAAACATGCTGTTCCTGAACACATCAAAGAGAGCTTATGATATGTGTGTAGATAAACTAGTGTATGTAACTGTACATAATTAGGCATTAAAACTGTCGAGTGATACTATTATGAAACGAGCCGAAGGCGAGTATAGATACTTCAACTCAGTTGTGCGCGCGGCGCTATGGTGCGTGCGCTTGTAAATATACAGGTTTCATGCAAGACGTGTTGTTATCGCTTTTTCTTACGGGTACAGTCGTTAACAAAAATGTCTAGTTCTTCGCGGAGAAAATGTTTAAGGAGTCAGGTAAATATTTGTTAATTTTAAATTTAGATATAATTAATTAATTTTTATTATGATTCTATTTCCTATAAAAATTAAATAATATTAAAATGAAATGAAATATTATATCCTTGTTGACGTTTATGTATTATTGTTTTAGACTCGAGAAACCATTGCTAAGTTATAAGAATTTCTGTAAAAAGATGCGAGAGATATATTGCAACTAGTAAGTGATCCAGTTTGCAGTGCAAGTCCAATTTTTAAGTGAACATTTAAACAGCGTACGGAAAAGAACAGCAATGGCAGTGGGGGTATCAGAGAGAACAATAACTAATATATTGGCTGAAGGAAAAGAATCTGACTCTAAATTTAAATATCCGCATAAAGACCGCAAAAAACGTTCAAAGAAGTTAGAATTAGACAACTTTAACGTTGATGTTATACGTTAAACTATTCAAAATTACCATTTAGAATATCACGAGTTACCTACCTTGCTAAAGTTGAAAAGAATATTTCAAGAGAAACTTAATTATGATGGAAGTATTTCGACTCTGCGCACAGCTTTGTTAAAGTTGGGATACAAATGGCGAAAAACTATGGATAACAGACGTGTTATTATAGAGCGGCCTGACATCCAAAAAAAAAGTTTTCTTACCTGAAAAACTTACTCAGATACCGTCAAGAAAATCGGTGTATCGTATATACAGATTAGAGCTATATCTTAACTAGTCATGTGCAAAACAAATGATGGGGTAATAAAGATGGACCACCTTTAAAGAGAAACATGTCTAAAGGACAAAGAATTATCATTGTGCATGCTGGTTCAGAACAAGGTTTCGTTCCTAACGCACTACTGACATTCAAAGCAAAAAGTGTTTCCGGTGATTATCACTCTAACATGAACGCAGAAAACTATGAAAAGTGGCTAAAAGAACGTCTTGTACCGAATCTGCCACCTAACTCTGTAAGTGTGCTTGATAATGCCTCATACCATAATGTTCAAAATGACAGAGCTCCAAATTCTAATTCCAAAAAAACCGAAATGCAGAGATGGCTGACAGAAAAACATATAGCTTTTAATCTAGATATGAAAAAAATTGAACTGTATGATTTGATAAAAAAAAAACAAAGAAAACCATATTTGTTATAAGATGACATACTTCAGACATATGGCATAAAAGTTCTTCGACTGCCAACATATCATCCTGATCTAAACCCCATAGAAAATGTGTGGGGAATTTTAAAAAATTATATTGCTTCGCATAATGTCGACCAAAATGTGACGGGAATAATGGAACTAATAAATGAACGTTTAAGTCAAATTGATGGAGAGATGAGGGGGGACTTGTCGACATGTACAAAAGAAAGAAGAAGAATACTATCGACATTTTGACATGGAGTCAGAAATCGTTATCAACCTTGGCGAGAGCAGCGAATCCGACCATTCACCATTTGATTTTTCAAGTAGCGATTCAGAATAAGTAATATGTTCAATACATAAACATTAAATTACAGTGTGCCAATACCAAATTATTGTTTTTTTAAGAACCCGTATATTATCAAACACAACAAGTTAGCGCTCCTGCACACGATAACTGTATTTGCATTTGTACCCGACTGTACCTCTTGTCACGCACACAAAGTCACTGTATATGTACAAGGTTTACCCACATAGCGCCGCGCGCACAACTGAGTTGAAGTATCTATACCTATTAATGCCCTCCATTATTGTAGCAGTCACATAAACTTATGTGACTGATATACATAATGGAGGGCATAGGCGAGTTTCATAATAATATCACTCGAGAGTTTCAATGCCTAATTATATAAAGTTACATACACTAGTCTATCTACACACATATCATAAGCTGATGTGCTAAGCTAAACTCTCTTTGATGTGTTCAGGAACCGCATGCTCGACCGGCATCGTGGCATTAATAATTGCTCTGAACTTGTTTAGCTTGTTCAGTAATACCAACTTCACAGAAAACTAGGGGCGGCATGCAGGCGGGCATCGGCGGCGTTCGAAATTTGAATGTAAAAATTTGTCGAAAATTGATACTTTGTGGTCATAATGTATCCATATTCAGATAAGAAATGAGTTTTTACCAAGTAGTATAACATGCTGGTCGTAACTTGCGGTTTTTGGACGCAGCAAAGAGGGTTTATGATATTTGATCGAAAATGTCATGACTATGTTAAAAAATATTTCAAAACTTTCAAGTTGGTTTGTAGAACTGCAAAAACTTTACACATTAATAGAAAAATTCAAATAATAGAATGAAAACAGTTTGGCAAATAATAAACCGTGAAACTGGAAAAGTTATACCAAGGGACAATGATTTCTGCCTAAAGATAGGTGATGATGTTGTTCGAGCTTTTGAAACATTCTTCACCGATGTACTCACAACAGATCGTCTAAATTCATCTCCATATGAAACAGTCTTTATTTAAAAAAACACTAGCGCCAGTAAGGCATATTTAAAATTTCATCATGTATATCCCCAGGGCATTGTCAAAACGTTTAGAATACTTAACATAAAAAATACCGAAGACCTGTGGGGTATTCAGTCAAAGTCATTGGTTCAGTAATTCTAGTTATAGCCCCACACTTAGCTTATATATTCAATAAATGTGTTGACGATGGGGCTTTCCCAGACCTCATGAAACACAGTAAACCGATACTTCTGTTCAAGTCGGGAGATAAGGGTGAACCTTCAAATTTCAGACCAATATCTGTTCTTCCAACACTAAGTAAAATATTTGAAAAGATTATACTCAATCAAATGCTCTCACACTTCAACCGTACAAAACAACTCCACGCCAAACAATACGGTTTCACTAGGGGTAAATTGACTACGGATGCAGGTATTACCCTTATATCTCATATTTATTCTGCATGGGAGGCCGCACAGATCATAATACGCTATTAATCAAATTAAATTACGGAGTTAGATATAAAGCGTTGTATCTACTAAGTTCTTACCTAAGCAATATACATAATTCAAAAGGCAGAAGTTATCGGCGTTAAATCTGATGGATCGGGTGTAAAAATTGGCGTTCCACAAGGTTCCATATTAGGCCCTTTCTTATTCCTGGTATATATTAACGATCTGCCTTTCATGGTGGAGAAATTAACTGACATAATGTTGTTTGCTGATGATACTTCAAAATTGAAAGACAAAAAGGAGATTTTGATTGTCTTTAACCTTGAATTGGTTCACAGTTAATAATTTATTGGTAAACGCTGGTAAAACCAAGTGTATCAAATTCTCACTTCCAAATGTCAGGCAAGTTGAGACCAGTTTAGTGTTAGACAACAGCACGTTAGAATTAGTAAATGATGCGAAGTTTCTTGGAATAACCATTGATAGCAAATTGCAGTGGGGACCCCACATAGATAGAAGGCAAGTGAAACTGCCTCCGTTGATCAATATCAACC
Source organism: Argyresthia goedartella (assembly GCA_949825045.1). Taxonomy (NCBI): domain Eukaryota; kingdom Metazoa; phylum Arthropoda; class Insecta; order Lepidoptera; family Argyresthiidae; genus Argyresthia; species Argyresthia goedartella. The sequence goes on from OX463820.1 coordinate 22,525,340, forward strand.
TATTGCGATCCTGAGTTCATTGGCAAAACTGTTCGAGTCGATCATAAAAGACAAAATCAGTTCGCAGATTGCGCCTTATCTGAGCGACTCGCAACACGGATTCAGGAGTCACCGCTCAGTTAACAGCAACTTGCTGACTTTAGTCGAGATTGTGTCGAAGTGCATGGACAAGGGATGTCAGGTGGACGTCGCCTATATGGACTTCCGTAAGGCGTTCGACAGAGTCGATAATGACGTCCTAATGAAGAAGTTATGTGCCATTGGATTTGCCCCACGGCTGTTGGTTTTCTTCGCTTACTACCTAAAGAACCGCCAGCAATATGTGCGACACGGCTGTTTTGAGTCCCAGCCGTACCATACACGGTCGGGCGTTAGCCAAGGGTCTATTCTTGGTCCGTTGTTATTTATCATTATGATAAATAACCTGGAATTAGAGCTTAAACACGCCAATTGCCTTATGTATGCGGACGATCTGAAACTGATACTTCCCGTGAGTTCAGAGGATGATTGTAGTTTGCTGCAGGAAGATCTAGACGCGGTTCATAGTTGGAGTGTGACCAACAAACTCCTCTTCAATACTGCCAAGTGCTATGTAATGTCCTTTACGCGCTCCTCTCATCCTAATACACTCGCTACGGAGTCTTTTACTCGATTGTATTCGATTAGGGACCTCGGTGTTACGTTCGACCCTAAACTTACATTCCATGAGCACATTGGCCAAGGAATGCTTCAAAAGATTGGGGTTTGAAATACGGAATAGTAAGGGATTCCATAACCCGGGTGTGGTCCAGCTTCTATACATGGCCCTAGTGAGAACCAAACTTGAATCTAGCTCAGTGGTTTCGAATCCGCACGAAAGCTCCTACATACTTTTGCTCGAGAAGGTACACAAAGCTTTCCTACGATACCTATACAAGAGGAAATTTGGATACCACCCTTATCTTTATCCATCCGCTTTTATATTGAGTATGCTCGGATACAACTCACAAGAGGTCAGACGTAACACCGAGCAGCTTCTGACTGTGTGTCGATTGTTGCGAGGCGACGGTGACTGCGCCGTGCTTGTCGGTACGGTATGCGCGCTATACGTGCCCGACAGGTATCTCCGCGTGCGTAGGCACCAGCTGTTAGCGGGCGGCACGTACCGCACGGTGGCGCGCTAGCAGTCCCCACTGGTGAGGGCTTGGGATAGCCTCAATGCTCTGCTGGCTACAGCACCACTGACTGATCTGTTTGGTGATACGTGGAGGCATATTGTGCGAGAATGTGGCAGGTTCTGCGGGATGAATGAGTGAAAGTGTTGTCTTGGAATTATTATTATTATTTTTGCATTGACATTTTATTTTAGTACCCTTGACATACCTAATAATGTTTAATACTATTTGAATTTAATGTAATTTAATTTGTAGTATTTTCTACGAATTTGTACCCTTTGTTCCCTAACTGCGAAATCGACTTACCTAAATTGATACTGATATTTGTATAACTATTTGACTTTGTACAGCGCATTGGGTGTATACCTGTAATCAAAATCAAAATTAGAACATGATAGGGAGTATTATAAGTCCCTAAAGCATCTGGTTAACGTAGCTGTATATGGTGAGAAGAAGGCATATTTTGAACAGCATATCAACAAGTATGTTAATAATTCAAAAAAAAATGTGGAAAAACCTCAAGGGCACCATTCTAGCAAACTTTAAAAATAATTATGATTTGCCTGAACATTTTAGCGACCCTGATGAAATTAACGCTAACTTTTAAATGTTCCTGGCGCTAGTACGGTCTCCTGTCACTTCTAAAACATTTTGAATTCAACAGATTCAGTAGGTAGTGCTGAGTTCTCATTGGACCAAGCGGATGAGAACTGTATAGCCAAAACGATCCTTTCTTTGAGCTCAAATGCAAGAGGCGCAGATGGGATAACTGAAGATATGATCTTGCTGACCTTGCCTCGTACTCTTAAAGTGATAACTGCTATAGTTAATAAGTCCATAGCCTCTTCCACTTTCCCTGCTTAATGGATGACTGCTTTTGTCCGTCCCATCCCTAAAACAGACAATCCGGTTAATGTTGGTGACCTTCGGGCGATAAGTATCTTACCGTACCTATCGAAAGTTCTGGAACGAGTAGTATACAACCAGGTCTATAAGTACTGTGAGAATAGAGATGTACTGCCTCAGCGTCAATCTGGGTTTAGAAAGGGGCGTAGTACTACATCAGCACTGTTGGACGTTGTGGATAATATCTTGTCTTCTCAGGATCAAGGCAGGGGCACCGTACTGGCTCTCCTGGATTTTTCCAGAGCTTTCGATGCTCTTAACATCCCTCTTTTACTGTCTAAGCTAGCTTTCTATGGCTTTGACGTTTCCACCATAAACTGGTTTAATAGCTACCTTTGCACTCGGAGCCAACGGGTGGTGCTGGACAAAGCTGATGAGTCTATGCTGCTAGAGGAGTCCCACAAGGATCCATACTTGGACCGCTTCTGTTTATAAGTAATATACAGTGCTGATATCACTAGATGCATAATTAACAGTAATTATCATTTGTATGCTGATGATCTACAAATTTATGTCTCGGTAGACAATGATCCCTGTTTAGGAGTGGAAGCTTTAAATAAGGATCTGGACCGCATATCGCAGTGGTTCTCTGATAACACTTTAGTCCTCAACCCAAATAAGTCGAAGTGTATGATAATGGGCTCAAAAAATCAGATAAAGGATATAACGATGCATGATCCACAAGTTCTAGTTAATGGAATCGCTATCACACGGGTCCGCGAGGCTCGAAACCTTGGTCTTCATATGGATGATCAACTGCGATTTGAGGGACATGTTCTTGAGGTAGTTAGAAACTGCTTTTATAGACTTAAAGTTATGTATAGAATCCGGGATCTTCTCAGCGTTGACCTGCGAATACTATTAATTGAAGCCTTAGTGCTTTCCAAGCTAATCTACGGTATTACGGTGTATGGATCGTGTCTGTTTGAGAAAACGCAAAAACTCATACAAAGAGTACAAAACGCCTGTGCCAGGTTCTGCTTCGTCATTCCTCCTCAAACGCACGTCACTCCTTTTTTAAATAAGGCAAATATTTTACGAATGAAAGCTAGACAAAATCTTTATTATTCAATGTTGCTTTTTGAGGTTGTCCGGACGCGAACACCGCTTTATCTTTATGATAAACTCACCTGGTGTCTGTCCCAGAGAGTTGTGCCTCTCCTCTCAATGCCTCGACACAAAAGTGCAGCTTTCCGTGGCAGTTTTAAATACCGTGCCACAAAGTGCTGGAATAACATCCCACCACCCCTTCGATTGCTAAATAGTAAGGCTGGTTTCAGAAGTGCCTTTAGAAGGTTTTTAATACTGCAGCAGAAGGCTGAGGAGGCAGCACTTTAAAATAACTGTAATGCCCTTGGTTATAACCTGAAGAAATCTCCTACCTCACAAAATTCATTCTTTTTTATTTTGACTACCATACGACATAATTATTGACATTATATCATCCTTTTTCTATTCATATTATACAATTCTGAAATTTTATCTAATTTAAATCACACAATTCCGATACTATTCTATGCATTATCAATTCAATTTAAATTCAAATTCAATTGCAATAATTAATTCAATTCCATATTAGTAGATTTTCATATTTTATTTTATTTTTTAATTTTATTTAATTGCTGTAATAATTTGTGTGTTTTGTGTACTATGTGCCTATTGCTGTCTCGTCTGCTTTGGCTCTGGCAGAATATCAGCGTCACAGATTCGTCTGTGACATTGCTGAGTCAGGGCCATTTCATTGTCGCGGTACAGTCACGGTGCCACATAGTGATCGTAACTTTCCATATTTTTGCTGTGTTAATTATAATTATTTTCATTGTTTTATTTAATTTCTTTGATGTTTTTTGTCATTATTAATTTTGTGTGGTTTGTAATATGTTAATAACCAATAATGTTTTTGTGTTTGTACCGAACAATGAATAAATGAATTATCTATCTATCTAATGTTGTATAGCGTAATTATATATTAAATAAATAGATAAATTAGCTGATAAATTAAGTTCTGCGGCTTACGCTATTAGGAACATCAGACAAAGCACGGATGTGGCTACATCTAGGCTAGTATATTTAAGTAACTTTCATAGTGTCATGTCCTATGGTATCTTGTTGTGGGGAAAGCAGCGGATATTCAAAACATTTATATTTTACAGAAAAGAGTTATTCGAGCAATTTATAATTTAAAACGAACAGACCCTTAAGAAAGCTTTTTAAAGAAATTGACATACTAACTGTAGCTAGCCAATTTATTTTCTAAAATATAATGTATTTACGCCTTTACACGCCTTTCCAAACTTAGCGATAGCTGTAATGTTAACCTAAGAAATAATCACAGACTATGTGCGCTCCGATTTAGACCGTTAGCGATAGCTGTAATGTTAACCTAAGAAATAATCACAGACTATGTGCGCTCCGATTTAGACTCGCGAAGGTTACCAATTCTTTCAAGGGTCAGTGCATTCTCTACTATATTAAGATACCTCTGGAGATTTTGAAATTGCCATTTGAGCAATTTATAAATCACGACTTTGTCGAAAAAGGGATATTACAATGTTCAAGATTACTTAAATGACAGCTCAACACAGACCTTGCTGTTAATAATTTTGTAATTATTTATTCCTGCTTATTAAACATAATAATTAAATTTTTAATATTTGTTAATACAAATATGAAAAATTTTATTATTATGTTTACTACACTACTACTACTGCTTAACTAATGTTAAGCTCAACCTATTTTTAAATGAGATCTAAAATCAATCTGTGGGAGTTTCTACGCCCTTCTTCTCCCACAGTTGTCCAATGACGTTTGCTAAGTATATGTAAATATCTACAGTAATAAAGTACTTTGACTTTGACTTTGTATACATAAAATTTATTAAATTCCTACTTAATACATATGATATAGTCCCGCCTTATAAGTATACACAGTCAGGTCATAAGTTCTGCCACACAATAAAAACTTTTGAATTTAGAACGCTGGCCACAAAAAAGTTTATTGAATTCGAATCTCGAATTTTTCATGAAAATAAAAATGTGTACCTTTTAGATTTTTCCTCATTTTTTAATATGGAGTGGACACTTAAAGAAGACCGTGTCGCAGTTATTGCGTTGCATCGTTGCGGTTACGCGCTAATTCAGATTTTCGACTTACTGAAAAATTTGAATATAACCAAAAGATTCGTTTATCGTACCATAAAACGATACAATGAAGACTCTAGTGTAGATGACAGGTCAAGAAGTGGTCGCCCTGGCTCTGTTATGACTCCAGCAGTGATAAAAGCTGTGAAGGCGCTAAGTCAAAGAAATCCCATACGTAAGCAGAAACTGTTGGCCCTTCAGATGGGGTTAAGCAGGACCACGGTGAAAAGGGTGTTAAATGAAGACTTAGGGCTTAGGGCATATCGAAGAAAAACAGGACATCGTTTGGACGCTCGTTTAATGGACCTGAGACTGAAGAGATGCCGCGCTTTGTTGAAGCGGTACGCGGGAAAAAAGCATCGGGAAATTCTTTTTTCGGATGAAAAAATTTTCACCGTGGAAGAGAGCTACAACAAACAAAATGATAAGGTGTACGCACACAGCAGTGAAGAAGCGAGCAACCGTATTACGCGTGTCCAACGAGGTCATTTTCCATCCTCGCTCATGGTTTGGTTGGGAGGCTCTTATTAGGGCTTAACTGAGGTACATTTTTGTGAGAAAGGCGTAAAAACGAATGCAGTTGTGTATCAAAATACAGTCCTCAAGAACCTTGTGGAACCTGTTTCTCATACCATGTTTAATAACAGGCACTGGGTATTCCAACAAGATTCTGCGCCAGCTCATAGAGCGAAAAGCACACAAGACTGGCTGGCTGCGCGTGAAGTCGACTTCATCCGGCACGAAGACTGGCCCTCCTCCAGTCCAGATTTGAGTCCGTTAGATTACAAGATATGGCAACACTTGGAGGAAAAGGCCTCCTCAAAGCCTCATTCTGATTTGGAGTCACTCAAGGCATCCTCGATTAAGGCAGCCGCTGATATTGACATGGACCTCGTTCGTGCTGCGATAGACGACTGGCCGCGCAGATTAAAGGCCTGTATTCAAAATCGCGGGGGTCATTTTGAATAAACTTTATTACCGTAGGAATCTATGTTTTATTAAGTTCATTTTGCTATATAAATGTTTACATAAATAATAAACATGTCTAAATTATTTCATATTGCACATGTGACAGAACTTATGACCTGACTATGTATATAAGCGTAATATAATACACAGTCAGGTCATAAGTTCTGTCACACAATAAAAACTTTTGAATTTAGAACGCTGGCCACAAAAAAGTTTATTGAATTCGAATTTCGGATTTTTCATTAAAATAAAAATGTGTACTTTTTAGAATTTTCCTCATTTTTAAATATGGAGTGGACACTTAAAGAAGACCGTGTCGCAGTTATTGCGTTGCATCTTTGCGGTTACGCACCAATTCAGATTTTCGACTTACTGAAAAATTTGAATATAACCAAAAGATTCGTTTATCGTACATACCATATAACGATACAATGAAGACTCTAGTGTAGATGACAGGTCAAGAAGTGGTCGCTCTCGCTCTGTTAGGACTCCAGCAGTGATAAAAGCTGTGAAGGCGCGAATTCAAAGAAATCCCATACGTAAGCAGAAACTGTTGGCCCTTCAGATGGGGTTAAGCAGGACCACGGTGAAAAGGGTGTTAAATGAAGACTTAGGGCTTAGGGCATATCGAAGAAAAACAGGTCATCGTTTGGACGCTCGTTTAATGGACCTGAGACTGAAGAGATGCCGCGCTTTGTTGAAGCGGTACGCGGGAAAAAAGCATCGGGAAATTATTTTTTCGGATGAAAAAATTTTCACCGTGGAAGAGAGCTACAACAAACAAAATGATAAGGTGTACGCACACAGCAGTGAAGAAGCGAGCAACCGTATTCCGCGTGTCCAACGAGGTCATTTTCCATCCTCGCTCATGGTTTGGTAGGGAGTCTCTTATTGGGGCTTAACTGAGGTACATTTTTGTGAGAAAGGCGTAAAAACGAATGCAGTTGTGTATCAAAATACAGTCCTCAAGAACCTTGTGGAACCTGTTTCTCATACCATGTTTAATAACAGGCACTGGGTATTCCAACAAGATTCTGCGCCAGCTCATAGAGCGAAAAGCACACAAGACTGGCTGGCGGCGCGTGAAATCGACTTCATCCGGCACGAAGACTGGCCCTCCTCCAGTCCAGATTTGAGTCCGTTAGATTACAAGATATGGCAACACTTGGAGGAAAAGGCCTGCTCAAAGCCTCATCCTGATTTGGAGTCACTCAAGGCATCCTTGATTAAGGCAGCCGCCGATATTGACATGGACCTCGTTCGTGCTGCGATAGACGACTGGCCGCGCAGAATAAAGGCCTGTATTAAAAATCGCGGGGGTCATTTTGAATAAACTTTATTACCATAAGAATCTATGTTTTATTAAGTTTATTTTGCTATATAAATGTTTACATAAATAATAAACATGTCTAAATTATTTCATATTGCACATGTGACAGAACTTATGACCTGACTATGTATAAGTATCCCGCGTAATATAAGTATGCGCAGCATAAGTATGCTGCGCATACTTATATTACGCACTTGCGTATCCAACAAAATAGGTGAGCTTTTCCCGCGAAAAACGTAGATAGCAGCTATTCTGTATCGCCATTTTACTTAGAGAATTTACGGTAGAGAAAAGCAAGATGGCGCTGGCTGTTAGCATGTTATCATCAGTGATAGGAATAGGTAACTACTGGCTTATTAACCTAAACTTCGAGGAACAGAAGCGAAAAGTGGAGTCGTCGTTAGAGCATTTATTTTTTGGGACAATAATTTATCCTAGTTATGGGGCAAAGTTTGAATGTATTAAAATAAATCTCGTAGTGTGCTAAGATATTTTTTGATAAAATAAGTAATAAATTTACAGTAAAATAATAAAATTATAATTCGGTTTCGGAGTCCACGTGTAAGTAATTTTTTCTCACGATTCTTGCTATAACGATGATATCTTTAAAAATGTTTTATCTTTACCGATTAAGCCAAAAAAGTAATTTCACCTTTTTATCAATATTGACAGAAAAAAAACTGAAATATAAATTTATAATATTACTGTACATTTATTACATACTAGCTGATGCCCGCAACTTCATCTGCGTATTCATAGGAATTATCATTAACCGGGATAACATTACCCTCCTTCTGGTGCAGTCGGATAAAAAGTATCCTATATGTTAATCTAGCTCATAAACTAACTCTGTGCCAAATTTCATTCAAATCCGTTCAGCCGTTTTAGCGTGATTGAGGCACAAACACACAAACATCCAAATATCCTAACTTACTAACTACTTACTAACATTGCTACTTTCACATTTATAATATTAGTTAGATTCTCTCAAAAAATATCTTAGCACACGAAGAGATTTATTTTAATACATTCAAACTTTGCCCCAAAAGTAGGACAAATTATTGTTTCAAAAAATAAAAGCTTTAACGACGACTCCACTTTTGGCTTCTGTTCCTCGAACTTTTGGTTAATAAGCCCTACCTATTCCTATCACTGGTTATCATCTAATGGCGATGTCATTCCGCGGAATCTGAAAGCGTTGATGATACAAAGTATCTGTGATGATACTAAGTTTAATGTTATGTCACCTAACAATCATGCAGTTTTTATTGTAAATTGTATAATTTCAAGACCCACTTTCTATTCCACAAAAAGGCCTGTGACAAAAATACGTGTTTCTTCCGTTTCCGAATGACGTAACGCGATCTCTATTGAAGAAGTTATGCAAGTCCCCGGTCTATAATTATGGAATGGTCATGTTAATCACAGGATAATGAGTCTTACCTCTATTACTGCAAGACTTATTTTTGTATGTAGTGAAAGAACGCCTACGCTAGATGCTCCAAGCGGCAACGTCGTGCAACTAGCTTATCCATTGAAACGTCCGACTCGACCCGAGTACCAAATTTACAATATACCGTTATGTCCGACTCAGTGATGCCAACTTAGGGTAATTTACCCTAGATTTAGGGTAAAAATTATCCCGCAGGGTAATTTTCAGGGTATAAATTTTCCTAGGGTATTTTTTAGGGTAATTTATTTACTTGGGGTTGTTTTTGGAGTAAGGAAGTAGTAGCTAGTAGATTTTTTTTTATGTCAACAAACATTGTAACTCTAAAAGAAATAGGCTTTCTCTGCCCATGATACAGAGTATATGTGTATATATAGAGTATAATGACTGTAAGGTATAACGTAAAGATATTTCACAAATCTTGTGTTAACTTCACTCCTACAAAAACAATGTTAGACAAATTTAATAATAACATGTATGAGTACCACAAAAATGATAGTGATACAGCAGAGGAGACTTTCATTGTTATGTGCGAATAATATTATTAAAAATAATTATTATTGTTTTATTTGTAACAATATATGGAATTTTTATTTAGGGTATTTTTTCAAAATTATACAGAATCTAGGGTAAATTGAGACAAAGCCTGGGGTAATCTGAAAATTTGACCTGGCAACACTGGTCCGACTGCACCCGAGTACGGATTTTTTAGCGCGCGCGAAGGTTTGTGTAGAGCGCGACTATTTTCGATTGTCTTGAATGAAAAGTAGTGAAGTTTACCTCCTATGTCTACTCGGCGTCAATATAAATAATAGTTGCACTCGTACAATACCTTTTTTATTTTCAATGTGGCAACAATAGTAAAAATACGGTCTTCAAAGTTCACTGTTCGTTTGCTCCAAGTTTGGTGAATGTTTTGCGTGTTGTGGTTTCGTGAAAATTGTGTTTGAGGTAAGTTTTACTACATAATTCTATGATAATAACACATAAAATATATTTTAATGATATTTCCTACAAGATACAAGCATAGGTTTGTCATTACAATAGGGTTTTTAACCAATATCCTCCCTGGAAATGGAGAAAGCCGTTGTAGCGGTTGGTTTTTTGGCGGTAATTTGTGTGTATCGAGTAATTATTTCACAAAAACCTGCCAATAATGCTCAAATGGGGTAGAATATGTACTTATCTTCATATTTACATCCAGTCACAATAGTAATCTATGGAGGTTAGCTTAGATTTAGCATAAATTACCAATTCGTAAATTCGTTTCGTCTCCATTGGGGCGTGGCTAAGGTTCATTTACACTATCACGGTGCAGTATGGTGTACCGGTATTTTTCAATACTTTTCGATACTCAAACTAGACCTAACGAAATCTACAGTAACAAATGGCCTGTTTACATGCAGTATCTTGTGAGGATATTTTGTGATACTTTTTTTTATATTCATTCAAATAGAAATGTAATATAATAAAATTTGTGCAGATTACTGCAGACATGGAACCTGGAGAGCTTCAGTCGTAAGTATTACTAATTTTTATTCGACTGCGCTAGAAGTAGGGCAATGTTTTATTTATTATATACGTTTCTAGGGTTCCGTACCCGAAGGGTGCCAAACGGGACCCTATTATTAAGATTTCGCTGTCTGCCTGTCCGTCTGTCTGTCCGTCTGTCTGTCTGTCACCAGGCTGTATCTCATGAACCGTGATAGTTAGACAGTTGAATTTTTTACAGATGATGTATTTCTGTTGCCGCTATAACAACAAACTAATAAACAGAAAAAAAATATTTAAGGGAGCTCCCATACAAAAAATGTGTTTTTTTTGCGTTTTAATAGTTAATGGTACGGAACCCTTTGTGCGCGAGTCTGACCCACACTCTGCTTTTTTTGTATATATCTGTGTTTATAATTTCTGTTGTTTGTATTGTAGTTGTGTCGGTGAATTTGTTTTTTATTTATTGCGTTTATTTCAGTGGGGTACCTGAGTGCGGACGTGTGCGCGGGCGCGGACGAGGGCGTGGACGTGGGCGTGGTCGTAGGCGCGGAGGCGGAAGAGGTCGCGGAGGGCTCGAGCCTCAACCGTAAGTGTACTCATGTAAAATTAAAACTCACTTATTTTTTCTATGGCTATTTATTTTTTTAATTTATTTCAGGTCGACAAGTGGACTCAATGATGCTCGGGGTACTTGTGATGGTCGCGAAGGGCTCGAGCCTCAACCGTAAGCGTACTCATGTAAAATTAAAACTGGCTTCACTTATTTTTTGTATGGCTATTTATTTTTATGATTATTTCAGGTCGACAAGTGGACTCAGCAGCCGAGGTGATGCTCGCGGTGCTGCTGATGGTCGCGGAGGGCTCGAGCCTCAACCGTAAGTATTAATCATGTAACATTTAAATGGGTTTCATTTATCTATTGTATTAAAATATATTTTTAATATTTCTTTCAGCTCAATAAGCGAACATATGAAAGTTAAGGCAGCGGCAGCCCTAACTACCAGAAGGCTAAAAAAGTTAACGCCTGAAGTCCGGGCCGAATATAAGTCTCTAAAAAGGGCGAAGGAAATGGTCCGTGTTCTTCTTCCCGACGCCCCACCAAGGAAGAGGAATACCAGGTAATTAATAACTTGTTATCTTTCTTGTTGTAAAAGTTGTTTGTCTCATCGCTACCTTAAATAAATGTAAATTCGTATTGTTCTTATCTTGCAGGTTTCCTTCGCCCCAACGAGAAATCCCAATAATGGTGCCACGACCATCTCCAGCGCAGGCAACGGCCGATGCTAACATGGGTATGTAGATATTGTTATGTCTGTTTAAAGTTCTCAAAGCCCTTTAACTATTATGTGTGTACAGATTAGTAGAGTATCTATTTTCATATAAATTTTTCTTGTTTTATTTTTATTAGACATCAACGCGTTGTTGTGCGACGAGATGATGCCGTATGAGTGCCGTGATTTACCAAACATTTTGCGGCCACCATCTTTAGCCGATGGCCTGGGTATGTAGATATTGTTGTCTGTTAATTGTTATTATTTGTGTTTAAATGCGTATTGTATTTATGAAACTATATATGTTTTTCTTGTTTTATTTTTATTAGACATCGACGCATTGGAGATGGTGCCGGCGCAGAAGGAGAGGGGGCCGGATGAGGCGCCTGAAGTGGCGGTCGATGCATCTTTAGCCGATGTTTTAGACGACCTGGGTATGTAGATATTGTTATGTCTGTTAATTGTTATTATTTGTGTACAAATTAGTGTATTTATGAAAAAAAAATATATATTTTTTGTTTTTATATTAGACATCAACGGCTTGGAAATAGTGCTGGCGCAGGAAGTGGCGCCTGAGGTGGGCGCTGTGGAGGAAGTGGAGGCAGAGGTGGTGGCGTCAGCGAAAAGGCGTCAAAGCATGGTTTCCATCGGTAAGTTTTGAATACCTACCAACGACAGTATAGTTATATAGATGTGAGTTGGGACGCCCGTTGAACCACAGGCGGGTGATCGGTCCTCTATTGTGAACGATAGTATAAGGAAAATTTAAATATGGGCCCGATTGAGACCAATAATTGGCTATTTTCTAGATTAAATTGTAAGTCTGTCAATATGTTATGTTACTTTAAATAAAGTTAACTGTTGGTTTTGCAAATAAATAAAACAAAATATCTACACTAAGAGTACATTTTTCAGGCACGAGTGATCACCTTGTTATTCATCGGAATTAACCCACGTGTTCTTTTTGTTCCAGGTGTTCTCGACGCTAACTTTGACGGCGTCATGACGGACTGGTTCGCTGACGTGGTCTCTGACCCTGACTCTGATTCTGACGAGGTTTTTGCGCCGGAGCTGGTGCCGCAACCAGCATTTGACTTTGACATGCGAGAGACGAAGTTGAGAGTACTAGAGGCAGAAGACCGACTTAACGACATGGCAACGCGGGAGATAGTTACAGACACGACACAGGACGGAGAGACGTATTTTTTTGACTGGCGTAGCACCAGGGAACATTTTAGGGGACAAAGAGAGACATTTACTGGACGTTCAGGACCGACTTTCGACTTGAGTGAAATGACGCCCATAGACATATTTGACCTTATGTTTGAACACAACTTCATAGACAACTTGGTGACAGAAACAAACAGATATGCCCAACAAAAACTCGATAATAGCCTTAAACCATCGGCACGAATTAGAAGGTGGACTGCAACGGGCCGTGACGAAATGGTCTCGTTTTTAGCACTGCTCATCCTACAGGGCTTGTACCCAATGCCCGAAGAAGAAAAGTACTTCAGGTACAATGGCTACGGTACAATGCCCTACTTCAGCAGGATAATGTCATATAACCGTTTTGCTATGCTAAAAGCGGTGTACCATTTCGTCGACAATACAACTTTGACGAACGACAGGATGCGACTGGGCAAAATACGACCTGTTCTTGACCATTTAAACAAAAAATTTTCAGAGCTGTACACACCAGCTCAAGAGATTGCTATCGATGAGTCGCTTTTGAAATGGCATGGGCGATTGAGCTTCGCTCAAAAAATCGCCACAAAAGCGGCTCAGGTCGGTATCAAAACCTATGAGCTGTGTGAGTCCAGCACGGGGTACCTCTGGAATTTTTTTGTTTATACTGGTAAAAAGACCGACCAACCGACCGACGTTCCCGACCAACCTGACAACGACGACGACGACGAGACGCACGACGATGACGGGACGCAAACTCACCCACCGACACCTTTTGACCGACCCGACGTTGCCAATGACGAGACACTGACCCAAAACGACGCAAACCAACCTAACGAAGACCGACTGACAAACGCTACTGCAAAAATAGTTTACGACTTAATTGAGCCGCTACTTGACCGAGGTCACACAGTAATAATGGACAATTTCTATAATTCTCCATTGTTACTGAGGTGCCTTAAAAGACGAAAAACCGATTGTTATGGAACGTTGCGACTCAACAGAGAGTTTGTTCCAGATTCTCTGAAAACTTTACAAAAGAGTGAACTTCGACAAGGTGAAGTGGCGGCCAGCTACACTCACGATTTGTGTGCAATGGTATGGCGAGATCAAAACTTGGTGAGTTTGATCTCGACATATCATGCACTTCTAATCGGAGAGCATCACAAACACAACAGACTGACATATAAACCTCAGGTTGTACTCGATTACAACAAATCTATGGGTGGCGTGGACAGAAACGACCAATTTCTGTCCGCGCATCCCGTGGAACGAATTAGAAACAAGGTATGGTATAAGAAGGCCTTTAGCAGGCTGTATAGCACCGCCATTTTTAATGCATTTGTGCTATATCATAACAAAGATCCTAAAATAAGCCACAGACAATTTCGCACCCGGCTTGCTGAAGACCTTCTGTTACGACACCGCCACATCGTCATCAGAGATGAACCACGACTCTATCTATATGACGAACATAAGACAGATGACCAAACGACCCAACATGACCAAACCCACGCCTCAAAAAGAAAGGCACTTCCCGGAATCGAACTTGAAAAAAAAGCCCCGTTGCGTCCACTGCAAGAACAATCAAAGGACTTCGAGAACTATATATCAGTGCATGCATTGCAAAGTACCACTTTGTATTCTATGTTTTTCTGGATATCACCCTGACATGACATGACTTGATAGACTTAGTGACATGTCATGACTTAACAGACTTTGACGAGCGACTACCGACGAGCGCTGACACAGACCACTTAGCGGAGAGACCGGTGGAAACCCCATGGAAATGACGTTCAGGACATTCTTATTTTTTGTGCATGACCAAGTACTAAAAACCTTATACTTTATTGTCTGTACATATTTACTAACTGTCTGTTGGTGTGTTTTTCTGTCTTGGAAGCTTATTTTAATATGTGTGTTTTCCTGTGCCTTTTGAGAGCATGTTTTCTTTGCATCGTTCATGTACAAGTACTCAAACCTTACACTTTTCTGTCTGTATTTACTAACTGTGTGTTGGTGTGTTTTACTTCCTTGTAAGCTTACTTTTAACCGACTTCACAAAAGGAGGGGGTTCTCAATTCGGTTGTATTTTCTTTTTTGTGTTTTTTACCTCAAATTTGGTAGTAAATATAGACGATTTGAAAAAAAATTTTTTGATATGAGATAGAGTATGCTTCCAGTTTGGTCCCATTTCTTGAAATTTGGAAATCCATCCAGTAGATCTTGAAAAAACTTAAAAAAATATAAAAATTTGGTCTGATTACCTAGACGTTATCATACAAAAAAGTTAGAGCTCAGGTTCGAATCCCAGCCGGAGTACAATTAACTTTATTTTGTGATGTGGCTACTGAAGTCGGTATTAATATATATTTTTTAATTATTTATGCATCTGTTTGTCTTTTTCTGTGCCTTGTAAAGAGCTTATGTCTTGTAAGCTTATTTTTATGTCATTGTGTTTTCCTGAGCAGGAATGAAGAGCATTTGAAGGGTCATGATAAAATAAAAACATTACGATTATGAAATAAGATTTTTTATTTATTACCAATTACATTTCTTCCCACACAGTCAAGTTATGTTTGGACAGAAAAGGCGATCTAGCAGTAACCTTGAATTGACATTTACCATTTCATAACTTTCTTCGCTTTCGCTATACCGACTGTCGCATTTATATCTTGGCAGGAAAAGCTATAAAATAAATACTGCTAGTATTTACAGACTACTGCGTGGTATTTGAACCGAAATATTGGTAAAATATTGGTGGTATTTTCCTAGCATTTCCTGCCAGGCATGATATGAACTTAAATTTTCCTATAAAAATGTGAATAGTTCCCTTTATCTCGCTCTCTCTTTATGCTGCTCATATATTGTTTTATTTGATATTCAAGCATAGCATATTATTTGTACGCAATTAATCAGTATTGATAAAATACCTAGTTTCTCGATACCAGATTCCCGATTTCAAACAGGCGACAGAATGGTTAATGAGTAAATTTATCCTCAATAAACAATAAAATGATTACAGTATGAGTTTCATTGAAATATAATACCAATTATAACATAATACCATCTGATATCAATACCGGTATTACGCATACTCGTACCCGTGCAAATCTACCATTAGACGGGCGGCCATCTTGTCGATTTTCGAGGGCGCCCGGGCATTCCCTGAGACCATGCTACTTTTTGAGTAGTACTCAGACTTATCGATTTTATCTACATGCTAGATGTATGAGTTATATAACAATGTTAGTATCGTTTGAAAGCTTACATAATCTACTTTATAGTAGTAAAATAGTTTACAACAAATACTAGCAGCAAAACTACTATACATCGAGATGAAAATAAAAATACTGAAAAGTTGTAGTTATCGCCAACTTTTAATCGTTTTTGGCGCTTTCTCTAACAAACAGGTAATTAACTATTAATTAAATTACATTCTTCATTTCTTGATCTTTCTAGCAATACATTTTATTTTGTGATAGCATTAGTAGTTGGCCCTCAATTATGGTTTTTGCCGAGTCGGTCGCCCCCGACGTCGCGCGCGGTGCGGACGGAAAAAAACAGTGGGCGTTTCACAGCACCGGTCAGCTGACTCTGTCTCGGTGAGTGGTTATTGTGGAAATATGTCAAGATTTTAAATTTTGGCGGGAAAAACTGCTTTTGCTGATTGCGTTGTAACCGCAGAGCCTAGCTTTTCAATTGATTTGGAACCTAATGCTCTATTTGTAACCGCCAGTTTGAGATTTTACCGAAGAGTCTGCGTCCAGTACCTAGTTCTTGATATCGGCCAGGGCTTGCTGTAGACGTGGACGCCAGCAAGGCCAGGCCTTTAAGGCTTATTATTCAAAAGTACTGAACAGACGGTAAAGAACGATTTGGAGCCTGATGCTCTAATTGTTACCGTCAATTTGAGGTATTAACGAAAAGCATGCATTCAGTAGTTTCGAAATCTGTCTGGGGTTGCTCTAGGCCGGCGGACGCCAGCAACCCCACGGATATTGGCTTGTATCTCGTATAATTTTCAGTCTTCGAAGTTGTAAATTTGGCGGCGGAGTGCTTCAATTATGCTCTTAACCTTGAGTAGCACCATTATAAGGAAACGCAAGAGTTCAAGATCCAGCTTGGGGTTGCTGGCGGGATTTTCCCCAGCAAGCCCACGGTTTTTAGCTTGTAGCGCAGTTTCTCTTGAGGTTCTAATTCAGGCACTTGGCTGTCAGAATGCTCCATTTGCGCTCTAAAACCTGGTGTATGTGGCATGCTGCTCCGTTTTTTGGGCTTTCTGGAGGCACGCACACCTTTGTTCCGCCTGGCCGAGTCCGTCCTCAGAAGAAAGAAACTTCTTTGGTCCGCCATCTATCGCACAGGCACGCTTTTACCGAGACGGCATGACGCTATGTCGGTAAACACCGACACAGAACGAAGAGCCATCTGTTGACATGTGGCAGAACCATAACAAACAAGCCAACAATGTTTTGTTGTCCTGGTTAACTATTAATTGTTTTGCCGCCCTATCACTGACTTTTGCCACATTTCCAAGAAGTGGAGTGGAAATAAAATTATTTTTTAGATAAAATTGGTTTGAAAGTTGGTTTGGAGTCCGCCATTTTCCGCAATTGACAGCACATGTCGCGCAAGCGACCGCATGACGCACGCTTTTACCAACACGGCGGCATGAAGTGCCATCTGTTTACATGTGAAAGAACCGTGATAAAATAAGCTAACAAATTTTGTGAACAGGCCAGAAATTTTATTTTTTCTGTTTAACATTGTTTTGGGGACCCATTACGGACCCATCTTTAGCCACATTTCTGAGCAGTAGGCGTGACATTTTATATGTAATAACATAAATAATGAAATGTAAATGCAAAATTATAAGTTATACCTAGCTTAAAAATATTTTATTTTGTAGACTAGCTACTATTTGCCGCGTAGTTATCTGGTATTCTTCTAAAGACAGCCAAGAATTTATCCCCATGATTCCTGGTTACTTTTTGTCCTTCCTCTGTACTTACGTACAATTTTTCTACAACGGGATCCGATTTCTGGAATAAAAATAACAACATTATTTTTCTTCTCCTAAAATAAAGTTAGAAGTTCAAAGAAACTTAATATAAACAGGCAAGAAGTCTTCCAACTAATATTATAAAAGTTAAAGTAGCGATGTTTAGATTTTTGTTTGTTTGTGCCTCAATCACGCTAAAACGGCTGAACGCATTTAAATGAAATTTATCGGAGAATGATGCAGAGACTGCACCAGAAGGAGGGTAACGTTATATCGGTAAATGATAACTCCTAGGAACACGCAGATGAAGTTGCGGGCATCAGCTAGTAGCCATATAGTAGAACACGCCGTATTACAGAGGAGCGCCAGATTGAAAAATGACGCTGTTTTGTAATGCGGCTACAAAACAGCGTCATTTTTCAATCACTCACTTTGAGCCGGATTGTAGTGGCGATACGTTCCACAAAGCGGCGTCCAACGTTTAGCTTTATTGTCAGCAAGAAGCAATGTCTATAAATTATGACTATACCCCGGTATAGGTGATGCAATATGGACGCTGGACGATCTTATGGATCAGAGACTATGTTAGTAATGGCTATAAATTGTTTTGAAATATAGCTATGTCGATACTTTTCTCCTACCATAAATAAAGGCTACAGGCTCAACTGTCAGCAGGTTAGTTACGTAAGTTTAGATGTTTTCTGAAAAAAAACATACATATTCATTTTGTCATGTCATGTTTTACAAAATAAACGCGTTTAATTTTTAACATGCTGCGCTATTTGTGGCGATAAATGGAACTAAAACTTTCAAAGCGGCGCGGCGCGGCGCGGCGTATCAACCCTAAGCTCGTTTGTATGTGGACGCCACGTTACAAAGCCGCTTTGACGAACGCGAAGTGCTCATACAATGCGGCGTACTTTATTTCAGCCGAGTTGCAATCCGGCTCAACGTGAGGTAGCCGCAGTATAAAACAGCGAAGTCTTTAAATCCGGTGCGCCTGTATGTAATACGGCGTATACGCCAGCGTGTTCAAGCGGAAATCTACGCCATAATGGAATGCGCTAAAGCACTAAGGGAAACAGCTCAAATCAAAAACAAGACAGTAGTAATTTATTCTGACAGTCAGACAGCCTTCAAGGCGCTTAGACAACCAATTAATAAATCTGAGTGTAAGGCCAGTCTTAACTCTTTGGGAAGAACATCAGAAATAATTATCGCATGGGTCCCCGGTCATGAAAGAATTCACGGTAACGAGAAAGCAGATGAGCTGACAAGAAACGGTGCTGATCAACGTTTTATTGGACCAGAACCAAGATTACCTATTAAGCGACTGTCACAAAGAACATCTTCAACATGATAGCTACGCGAGATGCAAACCTAGAGTGGAAGAACACCAAAGACTGTAGGCAGTCCAAGATGTTTATCTTAAGAAAGGATTCCAAAAAGGCTAATTATTTACATAATTTCAGTAGGGAAAACTTAGCAATACTGGTAGGTTTGGTGACAGATCACTGCAAACTAAATAGACACCTATCATTATTAGGGCTCTTACAGGACCCATCATGCCCTCACTGTGGCTTGGAGGAAAGTAGCCAGCACTTCTTGGGAGAATGCGTGATGTATTCAAACATAGGATGGCGAACACTAGGGATGGATAACATTAAAGCAGATGATTGGTCAAACTTAATGTTTAGCGACATCCTAGAATTCATTAAACGAACAAGAAGAATTGGGGAGGAACATCTGTTGAACCAACAGTAACCAGGGCCTAAACACTGGGAATTGGGTGAAATAGTCTCGATAGAGGACCGATAATACGGCGTGTTCTACGATGTGGCCGCGACATATATATACCAAGCGAGGTTTATTGAAAGATTACTCTTTGCTTTCATTCATGCTCATGGTCTTGAATACCATGTCGCGCGAGATGTGGTGTCAGTATATAAATGCAGTAAAACTCACCAATTCATCATCTATTATCCTTTGGAACAGTGGATGTTCCTCAAAATGTGTCACCATCCACTCATGCAAGTCCTTGACATCCGTAATGGTGTAAACTATTGCCTAAAATTAGATTAACAGAAATTAGATTAGTGATCTTGCTGGCTGCGGTTGGCACAGGACCGTGAGAATTGCTGAATGTGGTCAGCCCACATCGTGGATGCATGATGTGGGCTGACCACATCAACCCACTGCTCTAGGATAGACTATAGCAGCAATTGTCACGGTCAATCACAGCATGATGCTGATAAGGAAGAAATTAGAAACCATCTTCAATAGTTTCATATTCATATTCTTTATTTGCACAGAAAACTTAATGGTAAGGTAACAAAACATTTTATGAGCAAATGATAAGAAGAGGTAAGAACGTCAGAGATGGAATTAATGAATACCGAGAAGAGGAGAGGAGAAAGGATGCCTCCCTGCGGAACACCTGCGGAGAGATCACACCAGTCCGTTGAGATCTCCTCAGACTTAATGCGTTGCTGGCGGTCTCTCAGGTAGGAGTCAAACCAGCAAGCAGAGTGCGAGGAGACATTAAGTGACTTTAAAATTTCAACTAGTATATCGAAATCGACGCAGTTGAAGGCGCTACTGAAATCAAGCAGTGTAAGGACCGTAAGCTCTTTTGATCCATAGCTAATTGAATGTCGTCAGTGACTTTGAGCAGTGCTGTGGTAGTGCTGTGACCCGGCCTGAAACCTGATTGGTGGGGATTCAGTAACATTTTTGAGGAAAGGTAGGAGGAGAGTTGGGAGTGAACAATTGATTCCAGGACTTTGGAGAGGATAGGCAGAATAGAAATGGGACGGAAATCTTTAAAGAAGGCGGGATTGGACGTTTTGGGGAGGGGAATCACAAGTGCCAATTTCCACTGGCTGGGGTAGCAACATTGGTCAAGCGACATATTAATTATGTGGGTGATGAGAGGTAACAGTATATCAATTATAGTTGTTATCATCTGAGAACAGATCTTGTCCACACCTATGGCCTTCGAGGAGATTGCTAGTATTGCCCTCCTTACTGCGCCGATTCCGACAGGGATGAAATGAAATGCTGAGGTGAGGGCTGTTGCCTTGACCGTAGGTTACGAAGGGTTGCATCCTTGACGAGGGGGTCCATCGCGACAGGGGGAGTTGCAAAGAAACTATTGAGACCCCGGAGATCGACATTTCCGGCTGCCAGTTTATATTACTTTGAAACAAAAAGTAAGTGGGTTGTGCTTTTCCTGGGATATGGGTTTAAGGCAAAGCTTAGGCTGAATTTCATGATCTAGCTATATGTGTACATAACACTTACCTGCTCTGCTAATACATAAGCATATTCAGATAGCAACCACTTATTGATGATTCTCCATTTATGTTTGGCTTTCTTGAAATGTGGATCCGGATAAAGAAAGAACATTTTCTGTAGCTGAAAAGTAGTAAAAGAAATAATTTAATTTATGAAATACCTATTTATCTATCTAGTCTACTCTGTTGAGTAAAGGCCTGTTCTTGTATGACTAAGGTATTTGTAAATATTATTACAAAAATATAATTGTTTACCAATATAAGTTTTAGACTACCAAATTTACTAAATGTTCATTACTTTAGGACTCTCATGTAGTTTCACAGAACGATATTGGTTGCTATAGGTCACTTTCTGTCGAAATACTAAAGTCTCTTTCTATCCAAATACTTCGGTCACAACTTTATAATACAACCTGGAGCCGAAGCGGAGGGGAGTGAGGTAACCTCCTTTAGTTATATTGTTGTTAGTTATAAAATAGGCTGTACTATTTTGATTAATATTTACTAAATTTGGGTTGAAAAATTGCTATGAGCCTCTTCAATTAGCCATACTTTGAAAGAAATAATTATTGTATAACTGGCTAAAAGTGGGCACATTTGTGTCTCTGCCACTCTGTATGGAAACAGACAACAAAAACAAACAAGAGACAGTCCCACACTTAGAAATTTATTAAAGAGCACAACTTCTCTTTCTTAAAATTTATTGTATGTATTTATATGCACAGTGTATGTAGAAGATATTGGCTATTTATTTAATATATATTTGTACTTATGTTGTAGTTAACATCTTTATTTTTTTATAGATATTTAATTTATTCCTAGGCATTTTATTTATACTAGTTTTTGTGCACTGCTAACGCTTTTATAATAATATTTCCTTTACTGCCTAGGTTTTCTGGAAGAAATATCTTTTTAGAGATAAGCTCGCCTTTATACACGCATTTTCTTTTATGGTAACTAGTAAAACATTTGTGTGAAAATAATAGTGAATTATGAATCTATTTATTACCTGTCCCTTGTAGAAGAAATTTGGCAAGTACTTCATAGCATTTGTCCTCAGAACAGCACAGTTCTCATATTGGTTTGGATGCTGCAACCTCAGGGCCTTAATTCTGTCATTAACATAGTCTGATACCTTCACTCGAATTTCCAGACCAAGCATTAGATTGTTAGGGAACATTGGAGACAGGGTCACTGTAAAGGGATGGAAAAACAACAAACTGACCTTAAAAAAATTACAGGAAGACAAAAAAGGGAGGTTGGTTGCGGTTAACTCATACAAATACATATTACAATTTTAATTATTATAAGTAATAAGCAGGGATAAATGATTACAAAATTATTAACAGCAAGTTTGGTCATTGTTGAGCTAGATTAACTTCAAACTCATTTTTTGAATGTCATTTGAATCTACATATTTGCAAGAAAAACTTCTACCGCTTCGGAAAGTGTTATGGCAGCAGAGAAGAAGCAGCGCAAGAAACTCGACTACTGCGACACAGCCTACTTTTCTTTTGTTTATTTTTTTTTCCAAAATAGGTCTTGTGTTACAATTATGTGTACAATACTTATACAATACCTCTTTGTCATTAATGTAATCATCTAATCTATAGTATGCTTTATCTACACACATATGATAAACCCTCTTTACTGCATCTTAAAACCGCACATTATAACCAGCATAAACTAAACTACTTGGTAAAAACTCATTTCTTATCTGAATATTGATACATTATGACCATAATGTATAAATTTTATGGCAAATTTAACATTCAAATTTCGAACGCCGATGCCTGCCTGATTGCCGCTCCTAGTTTGTCTGTGAAGTTGGCAATTATCAATGCCATAATGCCGGGTCGAACATGGGGTTCCTGAACACATCAAGGAGAGCTTATGATATGTGTATAGATAAACTAGTGTATGTAACTGTACATAATTAGGCATTAAAACTTGAGTGATATTATTATGAAACTCACCTTCGGCTTGTTTCATAAACCCACTCTCGAGTTTTAATGCCTTCCATTATGTATCAGTCACATAAACTACTATTGTAACATGTTTTTTTAACAATGTGTTTAAATTTCTTCTCTGACAAATTTAATATCGCTTCTGTTATTTTGTTATAGTATTGTATACATAGACCCACAAATGAAGTTCTAACTTTAGCTAGTACTAGAAGTAAGGTTGGTCAATTTTATATCTGCTTCTTATATTATTTCGCTTGTACCTGTCAACATTTTATTGAAGCTATTTATGTTCTTCCTAAGGTACATGATATTTTCACAAATAGGGAGGTGGTGGTGGGCGTAGAGGGAGCTCTCTGTCCCCTAGTAAAGTTTTTTTGCGAGAAATGTTATAGTTTTTGAGAAATAAATTTTTAATTTTTAAATTTGAGATAATATTTACAAAATTTTTGCAAAAAAAAATCAACAAAAGAATCAAATCATATTATTAAATGTTGTTTAAATTTGCTTCCGCTACACTCCGGTTTTTCTTCTTCTAAGTTCCAACCTAACTTATAACCCAATTGAAATTTAGCCAGAATAACATACTCTAGCGAAATTTGATTATAGAAACATAATGAAAATATTTATATTTGAACTGAGTCTGAACAGTGTTTTTTAATAAATGGCAGAATTGAGTTTTATTTCGCTTAAGTCTTTAAATTTAATTTTAATTACAGTGGACCCCCGGTAATCCGGCCCCTGTCTAATCCGGCGCCCCCTGTAATCCGACATGACAGAATTATGTTTGACAATCTTTGCTAATATGTATGTATAGATCACGCAAGTTTGAACAGGTCACAACTCGTACGCGCCACCGCTATTGTGCTCGACGCGTATGCATTGTTTTACTTAGTTTGAATTTGACTACTAGTGATAGCGGTACGGCTGCTCCACAAGTCACAGATCAAGACGCAGTTAACGCGTTTGAGCTAGGTTTACAATGGGCTGAAGAGAATGGTACATCCTACAACGAACTTTTACTTTTGAGAAGACTGAGGGACAAAGCTCTGATCTCGCGTTATAACAACCTTAAACAAAAAAAAATTGATGAATATTTCAAAGCTTCATAATTTGATATAGTATTCACTACATGATTCTGATTAATAATTCATGATTATTTTGGTAGATATGTATGTATGTGCATTTATGCTTATTTTTATAATAAAACGTAAGCTCTCAATTGTTATTTAATTTACTAAATTCGACTTACATAAATTAAGTCTGATTTGTACTTCAAAGTATGTACATACATATGTACGTATAATATATTGACTCTCGTCATTAGATATGTAATTTGTCGGATTACAAGGTACTCTCTCGTAAAAAAATCCGGACTATAGGGGTCTTAGGCAGTGCTCTATAATCCGACAAATTCGATAGTCCGACACTGCCCTGCATAATGTTTGCCGGATTACCGGGGGTCCACTGTATATTTAAATAAAACCGAATCTCTGCCATTATAAACATATGCTAAAATGCCACAAGTCCTCACAGTCCCCTAACCCTCTATGGGTTGCATACTTGCATCATGTCACTTTCATAGCAAAAGTTAAGTGAACATAACCTCAAATTTTAACAAAACTCATTTAATTCTCAAAAACTATACTATGGGGACAGGGGAGCTCCAAATCCACCTTTATTTACATAATAACGATATATCGAATAATTCTGTGAACGATATCTATAGCCAACCCCAGAAAGGTCCTGTCCTACTGGACACAAAAAAAAAACTATAGTTAACTAACCTAACAGTCCCCCATAGCCGCAACCAACATCCAAGAATTCTACTTGCTTCTTTGTCTCCTTCAATGATGGATATAGTTCTGTCCAGTCATAGTCATCAGGATGAGCTGGACTGAAATAAAGAGATAAATAGACATTTCGTTTGATTAAATGACAAATAAATAGGAAATAAAAGTTTCAAAGATAGTTACTAGTCAAAACAATGATCCGCTATTGGATTGGAATGAGCACGTTGCCTATAATATCTTTTTTGGGGTAGAGACATTCTTCATTGATCAATATATGAAATAATAACTCATCCAACAAAATAAACATTCACAAAACCCAAACTCCACAAATTCAACATCACATGGATAATAAAATAACCTCAATAGCAATATTTACTTAAAATTCTACTGTCAAACTTTTTTTTTTTTTTTGTAATGTTTTTTCCTTTATGGAAAAGGCTAAGAGCTTAAGCCCACACCGCCTGGTCTTATTTAAATTTATTTTCTTCTCTTCATATTGATTGAGGCTAAAAGCCTTGTCTTTCCGTAGGTATTTTCTTCAGTCTTTATTATATATTCGAGGCACATAGCCTTGTCTAACGTATTTATTCTTTAACTTCATAATCCAGTATGTTTAGGTCAATCCGTGTTGTCAAATCAGGTATCAATTTTCCTCCAGTATTTATAGGTCACATCCGAGTTGTCAAATCAGGTAGTATAGGTCTATTCCGGTGTATTATTATTTTTCAAATAACTCCAATGGTACTCTTGATAAAATTATAAATAGGGTAAAATGCTTCTATATTCTTAAGGAGATCCTGAATAGAGCGCGGGACATCCAGGGCTTCTTTGTAAATGTTCAATAAGCTGTCAATGAATACTAGTCTTTGTATAATGAATTGAGGGCAATCAAAAAATATATGATTTAGAGATTGGTTTTCAGAATTACAAAATGTACAATTTGGGGAAGGAATCATTTTCAATCTTTGTAAATGTTCATTAAATCTGCCATGTCCAATTCTCAAACGACAAATTGTTGTGTAAAAGTTTCTATGTAGATGTTTCCGACGATAAACCATGGTCTCTTAATGTCCGAGTTAATATAGCTGTACCATTTTCCTTTTATTTGTGTCGTTTCTCTCCAATGAAGCATCCATTGATGTTTAATATTCGTTCTAATGTCGGTTTTGCAATCTGAAGCTGGCAACTTAATGTTCTTGACAGGTATTTGGTGAATATTGGGGTTTTTTTATTATAGAGCTGGCAAGTTTATCAGCGAGTTCGTTGCCAGAGACGCCAATGTGACATGTCCGAAACAAACTTATTTCTCTATCTTGATTGAGCCAAAGCCTACTAATTTTCTGCCTTATGTTATAAATAATATAGTTTGTGCTACCATTGTACGTGGGATTTGACAGTGCCATTAAAACGCTCATACTGTCCGAAATTATCAACCATTTCTTGAAACTGAGTTTAGTTGATTCTATATATTCTAAAGATGCATAAATGGCTTGAGCTTCTGCTGTGTATATACTTGCATTTGATGGCAATCTGAACCCATGTCCCAATTTAGTGACAGGATCATAGTAAGCCATGGAGACGTTTTCGTTACATTTCGAGCCATCTGTATAAATTTGTCTAAACTCTCTGTGTTCATCCAACTTATTGTAAACTGCATATTTATCACTCAGTGTCCTATCTATGTGAATCTTTAACCCACAGAATTTGCTCTCATATGATCCTTCATAACAAGGCAAAGTACTACTATTGTAGATATTATATTTACTCTTATAAGTTAAAGTTTCTTGAATGTTACAAGTTAGAAAGTTATTAGAGTTAAGCATTAGTAGTTTAGAAAGAAGGAGATTGCCATCTTCAGACAACAACTTGATAATGAAATTAAGTTTTAAATTATTGAATCTGATTATTCATCATCATCAGACAAAGACGATATTCTAAAGCGGTCGGGTTTATTCGAAGTTTGAAATAGATTTTCAAGCTAGTCAGTTGTTTTGCGAGTTTCACGCCAAAAATCCACATTCCATTAAAATAAATAATGTCGCTGCTACCATTACTGTTGGACTACGAAATGCAGAGGCCTCGTCGCGTCATGGAGCAACATTTCGGGCTTGGTCTAACCCCGAAGGACCTGCTGACTCTAGTCGTCGAGCCATCTCACCAGCATCAGCAGTCAGCATTGAATCGGGGAGACTATTAACGCCCATGGCGCCATGCTGCGGCCGCTCTTCGCGACGCCGGATCCAGCATCAAGTCCGACAAAGACAAATTTCAAGTCAACCTGGACGTGCAACACTTCGCCCCAGAAGAGATCTCGGTGAAAATCGCAGACGGATACGTGATTGTGGAGGGAAAGCACGAAGAGAAACAAGATCAACACGGATTTGTTTCTCGCCAATTCAGCCGAAGTTATTTGTTGCCGGAGGGCTGTGAGATTGAGAATGTGCAGTCGAGGTTATCCTCTGATGGAGTGTTGAGCGTGGAGGCACCGAGGAAGCGGGCGGGAGGGGCGGAGGGAGCATAGTGCGCGTTGAGCGTACGGGACCAGTGCGCAAAGAAGTGAAAGATGACTCCGCACCGCAGAATAACGGAGCCATGGAGACTGATGCCAATACCAAGTAGATCCTTACCTTAGGTTCTGTTTGAGACTGATTTATTTATATAATCGCTAAGTTTGATTTTAAGTTCGATACTTTCAGTAGGTACCTAAGTCTTATGTTGTCTTTAAATAAAGGCATAGCATTTATTTATTTATTAATGGACACAAGTTACACTCAACCTGCATTGAATTAATTGGAGATGACTTAAAGGCTCCTAAGATTAATCTTAACTTTATATTTTGGATCTTTTCAAGTTTATCTACTAATTTTGGATCTATACAATAACAGAAAAAACCATAGTCAAAGTGACTTCTTACAATTGCTTTGTATAGAGTTAAAAGAATCTTAGGATCGGCACCCCAATGGCTGCCAACCAAAGATCTTAAAGTGTTGGTAGCTCTTAAGGCTCGTTCCGTTATGCAATCAACATATCTACACCATCTCATGCTCAAAAAGTTTACCTGCACAAGATGTTAATGCAATGGGACGGTAAGAGTCTGCATCATTTGGATCTTTTCCTGCATTTAGAATTGGAACCAAGCAATCTTGTTTCCACTCTTTTGGAATTATTGATTGTTCCCAGAGTAAATTTAAAATATTTAAAAATTTCACAAGGCAATCTGTTTCCAGTTTTTGAAACATTTTGTAAGAAATGCAATCTAAACGAAAGGTTGTGTCTTTACGTGACTTGATAGCTGCTTTTAACTCATCTATGGTGAATGGATTCATAATGTAACTATTAGTGGGGTTTACGGAAGAAGTATTATTTATTTGCATTGGTTGTGAAACAAAGTCAGGTGTATATTTCCTTAAAAAGTTATTTATCCAAAATATTTCATTATTTTTATAAAATTTACGCATAGTTTGCCAAATTTTAGAAATTGGAGTGGATCTATTTATTTCAGTACAGTATTCCTTCCAACTATTTAATCTTTCTAATTTAATAATAAGTTTTTTCTCAGCCTGCATTTTTTTTATTAATATAGTTTAAATCACTAGGATCTTGTTTAAATATAATAAAAGCTTCCTTACTTTTTTGAACTGCATTAGCACACTTTTCATTCCACCATGGCAGAGGAGGATGCCGGTATTTAAAATTGCTTCCTGTCTGTTTCGAGCTATTATTATTCATATTTGAATTTTGGGCCTGACTTCTAAACATCGATTGATTAATAGCTTTATGAATGATATCACAATAGTCATAGTAAGACTGTAGAGGATCGTTATGGTTAATAATAAATTCTTTAAGCATAGTGTTGGCGAGCTTTGAAAACTTATTCCAATTTACTAGCCGTAGGTTAGGTCTTTTGAGTGCAGCTGTGTTATTTTGAGAAATAAAGTTGTTTGTAGAAGAATCAGTGATAGTGTTGAACAAAATCTCAGTTGTGGGTAGATGATAACTTCCCAGGGGATCATCATATACTGTCCAATTGCAATTAAGGGCTATAGAGGGACTGACTATTGTTAAATCCAAACCATTTGGTCTCCAGTTATTTGTACCTACAGTTGTTGGTTGTGTGTCATTTAATAACACTAAATTGCATTCATTTACAGCGTCGAGGACATCTCTTCCACGAGGACTGACAGATTGGCAACCCCACATGGTGTGATGTGCATTGAAATCACCTGCTACTAAGCATGGTTGTGGTAAGGTATTAATAAAATTAACAAATTTTGTTTTTCTAAAAGTAGGACTACAATTGGTCGGGATGTAAAGACTGGCCATTGATAATGAACTGTTATTAAAGTTTATTTTGATAGCAATACTTATTCTGAAGTGAATCATCAAAAAAAAAATCTACTGTATTGTATGTTGTTACGAATGACTATGGCAACACCATTGTGTTTATTGCCACAATCATTGCGTTCTATTGAGTATCCTTTAATATTTAAACGTTGTGTAGGCTTGAGCCAAGTTTCGCAAACTAAAGCTATGTCAATATTATTTTCATACAAAAATTGAGTAAAAATATGACGATTACATAACAGACTTTGAGCATTCCACTGTACTATCTTTAATTTGTCTGTGAATTTGTACTAATGTTCTTGGTATTACTGGAGTTGAAAAAATCGCTTAAAACATCTAACACATTTTTAGAGGATATTGGGGTATCTTGTGTCTTATTTAATGTTATAATTTTTATAATGCTTTGCACTAAGATGTTCAGTGCCTTGTCATTTGATTTTAATAATGTCAAGAGATCAAGAGGCTTCTTAGGGCCGAGAGGTGGGAAATATCCATTTTTGAATATGTCAGCGAATGATGGTGTCTGAACTTTTTGTCTGTTTTCTTGTATTTTCTTTTGCTTAATTGGACACTGAGCTGAAATGCTAACGTGATTGCCATCGCAATGGAAGCATTTGGCCTGTTCGATCGGAGTTTTACAAACTTTATATGAGTGGTCTTCTTTACAGATGGAGCAGCGCTCGGAGTTCTTGCAAAACTTTGCTAAATGGCCATACCTGAGACACCGGAAACATTGTTTGACTGGTGGAACATAAGCTGAGATGTCATGCCGCCAACCGTCCAAATCTACGTAGTCTGGAAGAACTGACGTCGCGAAGGTGATGGCTACTGTCTGCAGCGGCTGTTGAATGAAGTTATCATCAACTTTGGTCCTTTTTGTGAATCTTCGAACAGATATTATTTTCTTGTAACTTGATAGCATTGTGAATATCTTTTTGTTTGTCAAGTTGGTGGGTACATTTTTAATTATACCAGTAATTTCAGTGCTTGAAGCTGGTATATTGGCCTTAAATTGGTAGTCTTTTAAAATGTAGCATTGTTCAAGAAGGCATTAGCAAGGCTGGCTTTTTCGAAGTATATGGCAATTTTGAACTTGTTCATTGACCTAAGATATTTGATTCCTTTATTAACCTTTTGATACAGCTAGATATGGACATTAGGTCTCGGGTTCCTATAGGTATATCCGCATTGGAAGACTCTACGAATACTACAAATTCTGTAGCACCGGAATCCTCAGAGTATCGTCTCTTATAATCTGTTACCAGATAAGGTTTGTACTTATCTGCGCTTTCGACCTCTGACTCGGACGACGACGTGGAGTCTCCTTCACTTTTCTCTTCAGCCCCATCTTTTTTTCTCTTTCTTGTTCGCACCTTCCCCATGACTGGTTTCTTTTTTTTTGTCTCCAGACGCCTTTTATTTCTAACGCCTTTCAGCCGGCGCAAGACATACATATGACATACTTTGTACATATGAAACACATCTTTGAATGTTAAGTGTGGCACGGGCCTTTCAATATGTGTACAAAGTTTGAACAATTATTTGCACTTTACCATGCGGTGTCGGTTTTTATGCGCAGATAATTTTTTTCCTACGAGATAAATAAGACCCTAGAGTGCCTATACCTTGTTGGATAGCTGATGAAACGTAGATATTTTTAGGCACATCTGCCAAACGTCTGCTATACTTTTTTTAGATATTCTTTAAAGAAAGGTAAATTGTCAATTTTTTTATTAACTTTTTGAACTTTCTATCTACTTACTTAGGATTTTGGTTACCTACAAAGTTCATATAGCATCTTAAACTGCATGTAGAAAATTAATCATAATAAAAATACGACGCACCAATTTCAAAATATTATATTTAATGGAAAAAAAATCGGCGATTTTTCTAAAAAAAAATAAAAGTTGATTATCTCAAAAATGGATAGGTTTGAGGTAAGGTGTTTCGTAGTGAAATCAGTCAAAAAAGATAGGTACTACACGCCCTTAACGGATCTAGGTCGACTTAACCTGTAACCCTGATATAAGTATTACATGCCGACACTTTTGCAGATTTAAAAATACGTGACATCACGTTCAAATCAATGCGCATGTAAGAAAAGGCGTATTGTATATTATTAAGAACATATATATAATTGTGAATATTTTCATAAAATATTATAATTAGGTTTATCTTTAGTTGAAAGAAATAAGTGACTATACCGTTCTACATTTACACGGCTCCACAAAATACAGTTGTGTGAGTTGTCTTGTTTACGAGTGCAGGGGTGTCGGAGACGGGCGCAGGATGGGAGACAAAACCTGTTCTGGCTACACCCTTTTCGCGGCATTTTGTATGCGCCTCCACATTTTAATTATGTTTTATGTTTTTATGTTTGGCTCAAATGGTTTTAAATGGTCTGTACTAACTTCAGTTTAAGTTTTTGCATCGATCTACCGGACAGCCTGTATATTGAGCGACTTTTAAAAGCTTTAAATAAACTCTAAAATTACATGCAAAAACAATATTTTGTGGCTTTGATTTTTTTTACTATGAAAGAAAATTATTTTAAAAGGGATATATTTAAACGACTGATTTTATTACTAAGTATGCGACTGACTGCGAGTGATGTGAAATCAATAGAACAGCACTTACAAACTTTGAGTTACTTAAAATACAAAATGAGAAGCTTCATAACATTAGAGCGACCTAATATTTGTTTGAGTGTCAACCCCGATTGAAAAGTAACTACAATAACCTACTCTAGCCAGTCGTTTTTGTTTGCTTTACTTCGTTCCGCTCAGCTCCGGTTTAGCTTTTTCAACGTTCTAACCTAACTTATAACCCGATTGAAAAGTAGCTACTCTAGCCAGTTCATAAGTTTCAGCTTTATAGCAAGGCCTATTATATGTTTGCACATATATATGTGTATATTTAGAAAAATTGAGGGTAATGGCATGGGCCTTCCGCCGTTTTAATTAAATTATGATGTAAAAAATAGATAATGACCTCGTATAACTTATTTATAGTACTCGTTTTAACATTTCGAGCTGCCTACAAGCAGAGCCCGAAAGTGGTTTTTTAGATGGCACCTTATAGTTGATAATGTACTATCTATGCCACCCCGCTAAGATTATTAGGCGCCCAATCATTATTTATAGCTCCTCGACTATTATTTCAACTGGTTTGTGTAATTTATTCGCTACCTTAACGCAACTGCCGTTTGTTAGTTTTTATAGCACCTTATTTTTTTAGTTCCTATTATTGTCGCGAAAATATAATCGCTGGCAAGTAATTTTATTAGTTGCATACACTTAGTCGCCTTTTAAGTTATTAGGCACCTGGAAAATAATAAGCCTTTTTTAAATAATAATCTGGTAACACTGACCTGTAGTAGCTGCAATGTGTTTGTGTTCGTTCACTCATGGTATTGATGTAGCTTTTTTCTCCTTTTCTGCATGACTAAATTGAGAATAATTTCTCGTACACCATTTTCAATTGCTGTCGGTATGATTTTGAAACAAAATACTTGCAAATATTGGTAAAACTAATGAAGCACACACTGCAACAACAGAGTAGTTTCCGCATTCGTCGTTCTACATATAAGATGGTGGCACTGTACCTTGTAATGAGAGTGGTTTCATTGCATGTAATCAATCATGGAGCAATCTTCTATGAACTAATAACACCCTTACGTCGCAAAGCTGGTCCTTGGACTCTATTAAGTTTTAACCCGGCCCCGGGAAGGCCGGCTTATAAATGGCAAATGACAGCACTGTTTAAAATATAATCTGTGGACTAAAAAAGTACTACAAAAATGTTTAAAAAAACGAATGTCAAAGTAAGTGCAAATGCAAACAAAAAAAGCAAACAAAAATGTTCTGTCTTTCTGTTTTTCAATAAAATAAGCAATTTTAGCCAAATCCTAACAGAAACAGTGATGGTGATAAACTGATAATACAAAGTACTTCTTTTCTAGGGTAAGTAATATGACCAAGTATATATTCATGTCCATAATCCAGAGTTTTAGTCGATTCCAATATTCATAGGTACCATTTTTGTGGTAATTTCAGATGCTAATTATTATCATACACACATCTTTATCAGCAAAATGACTTGTGGCCTTGATGACTTCCATAGAATTACATGCTCGTGCTTGTTTCATGGTTAAATTGTATGATACACAATCTCTTGTCCTGCCTTTGTTTCAGTTACTATTTGATAGGTACGTCCTGTGATTGTGTGGTCAATGTTGTACATTACATGCTGTATCATGTTTTTTTTAACTTCTAAGGAATTTAGGTACCTACATTACTACGGTGAAAGAAAATGAGTGAAGTTTTGCTCCATAACCTACAATGACAATGGCCTACATTGATGAATGAATGGAGTGACAGACTCACATAACTATCTCAATTTATTTCCTGGATGGCTATTGTGTGTTGTTTATTTAGAATAATTAAAAGGGGTTGTATTTTGCATGGAAACCTCCACACAAAAACAGGAAAATCCTGTAGGCTGAGGATGCTTGTCTGGATATTAACCTATTATAAGCAAGAGTGTCTGTATGAAAATATAAAACGACTCCCACACACTTGCTATTTATGCTTTTCTCCAGGCAGCCTACATCTCATGGGTTAAGATCCTTATTCTCCTTTACAGGGCATTAATAACTGTTAATGAGTTGTTCTATCCAAGTTCCACGTTAATCTTGAACTAGGAAATCTCCACACAGTTCATTATGGTATTCATGTCCTTATTTAGCAACTTTTAACTAACAACAGCTGGATATGTATTTTGAGCGAAAAGCTGTTACATGTCTCTTCACAAATTATGAGCCTTGAATATGCAGTAGTCATTTTTTAATACCTTTAGTAGTCCCCACCAGTTTTGGCCAGCGCTCTTTATTCATGAGGCGACCTATAACTAGTTGAAGCTTGTGTGTGAAAATTAAAACTCAGACCTGGTTTAAAAATCGTCTTTTAAAGCAGTTTAGTTTCATTATTACTGCCTAGAATGAGTCCCTCTGTCTAAAATTATTTGGGTTCCAAACTCCATCACAACATGGTAACAAAGCAACCCATATTTTTAAGAAAGTGGTTCTATCTCTTTCCAAAGTTGTGACAGGCCAGACAGGTTTTAAAAATATTTATTACATCTAGTCTTTACTTGAAACCTATATAAATAATCCTGTCAGCTATCTCTATAAAAATAATAAATAGTCTCCAAGACTGTTGAATACTCTAGGGATGTAGGTGTAATGCACCTACAACTTTATCAGCTTTAATAAATAATGGATGTTGACAACCTCTGTGGCGCTGCGGTTGTGGCTCTGTCTATCATGAGAGAGGTCCCGGGAGCATTCCCCAGCTGGGGATAATGAAAAAATAAATCCCCAAGTCATGGATGTTTATATGTGTATGACGTCGCTGTTTCTGTAAGACACAGGGTATCCTAGTGTGGGGTCTGAAGCAATGTTAGTGCCTGTATGTAAATGTTTATGTTTGTTTATGTTTAGTTTTTAAACTGTCAGAACAATGAATTGCTCTATAAAAAAGTTATTATGTGCATACTCTATGTGTTACATACCAACATTCTTATGCATGCATTAAAATAAACCTATCCGATTCCGTCAACTGTGTGGCGTGTGTCGACCGGCGGCGGCGGCGGCGCGGGGTGCGTTGTTTAGTGGCTCGGCCTCCGCAGTCCACGTGCGCGACGCCGCTGCCTGGCAGTCTGTCGCCGCCGGCCGTCCCGCACGCAAGCAGCCCGGCTATGCAAACATAAACGATATGACGCGCGAGTGAACGGTATTAAGATGAGGAAAGTGGACTCGCAAGGCAACATGCGGACCGCTCGGCTGATGGACAGCATGTCCTCGGACGAGGGTCCGGAGACGCAGCAACTACTATCGTCACTACCTCCTGCTGTAGTGGCGGCGGGAAGACGACAGTCGCTGACAGCGCCACCTTCGCCGACGGATTCGCGGAAGAAGCGCCACCACAACTACATTAACCATCTGCACCACCTGATACACTGGCGGGACATCTGGGGAGGCGAGCCGCATAAAGCTCATGAGGTACTACCCCGAGGAACCGTTCAGCATGAGGTTCCGCTCCGTGTCTGTGGATGCACTCTTTCCACTCCGGACCATCTGACCACCATGATCTCACGACCGGTGGTCATGACTGACACTCGAAGCCGTTTATCGCCAGGGAAATGACAGATGTGTCAATATTCTATATAAGTTGCACTTTACTTGAAGTTCGAGCATTCGGCCACGCGTAATACCTACTTACCAAGTTAATGATATGACGCAACGAGACTTCGTATCGTGAACCTTTATCTTACGTATCTGCGCTATTTTTTGCGTAGCTATTAAAAAACGTAATTGCCAGCGTTGTCGTATTACTGACTTGTTATTATTTTTGTTATAACAAAAAGCACGAAACTACAGTCGTCAGCAATATTATCTCGTTATTTATTCAGAAAAAAAACTACGGAATTAGGCAGGTATTTTATGCACATATTACGCTAGGTACCCTAGGACCAGGTAGTAAATTTAACTAATTTACTACCTGGTCTATCAGGCAGTCAATCCAAAGTCAAATCTGTCTTTAAGCACAAATACTACGAGTCCGAATGCAGAATACTTCAGTTATAAGGGTAGAATGTGTTTTTACTAAGTCTGAAATTAGGATAACCCATTTAAATAACAAAAATCTGAATAATATATGTGTTCCAGTTTAAAATAAACTTTATTCTCGCATATAACTTAATATGTCCTCTGAATTAATTAAACATAAAATACAATAACTTCCCAACTGCCTAAAAAGCAAATGTTTATACACCGTAACCACGCACGCAAAAAAGTTCGTCTACTACATAGTAGTGTCTCCTGTGCTCTCAATAACTGCTTTTATCCACAGTGGCATTGATGCCACCAGCTCTGCACACACTTCAAGAGTGATGGAATCCCAAACTGCCTGAAGCTTCTGTCTGAAATCATTTTCTGATCTTGGTGGATACTTCCTCGGTCTTTTCTTCATTTTCTACCACAAAGTTTCGATCGGGGCCAAGTCTCAGCTGCTTGGCGGCAAAATCATCGTTGGAACTTGCTTAGAATGACTAGATGTTACCTTGGTAGAGTTGGTGGTAATAGTTCTTTGGATATTTGTTATGTTGACTTCACTTTTTTTAGTATTATACATGATTGTTTTTCAGACCTCTTCAGAAATTGGTTTACCTCTACCCAAGGTTGAAGAATAGTGACCAGAAATCTGTTTATTCTTCCTAATTATACCACCTGTCAGCAAAACTGATGATATGTTTTATTTAAATTCAAATATTGAACACAAGTCCTTGTGTATGTCCACTTTTTGACCTTAATTTAGGTTTAACGCTTTAGCCGAACTTTTTGCATCGATCAGGAACTAGATGAACTATTTAGCTTGCACCGACTAGGTTAAATCGAGGATTGTAAAAGTTATAAAAGATATTAATGTAACACTGAAAACGTTAAAATAGTGTATGAGGGATACTGTGATATAACATGATACGTATTATATCATAACCCTGCATACTAAATATTTGGGTTCGAAAAATCTTGTTACTTAATGTACGACTAGACGAAGTATTCTGCATTTGGGCTCGTTTAATACTATGCATAATATAAGTCAAAGATTCCGTCCATTCAGTAATTTCATTTTAACTTACAAAGATATCAGTTAACTTACACCAACTTTTAATAAATTTGAAACAGATACTGTAGGAACTATGTTGTCTGGATCGTACCGACACTAAAGAACAACCGGCAATTGTAGATTGTTTACCGAGGGAGTAAAGAACTACTTTTAAGGCCAGAGTGTTTTCTGAATCGGAGCTAAGCGAAGGATTCTTGAGCTGAATTCCGACAGTGGCGGCTCTTCGTTAAGAGCACTCGCTGGTGCAGTGCATTTCCAAAAAAAATATTAATGTAAATTTCTTAACTTTGTACGCGTAGGTAATATTTTATAGTAAACTGCTATTAAGTATAGGCATATGGAATGTATGCAAAGGGTAATAAATAAATATATATTAGTAATTTTTGTGTGAGTGCATTGATTGCACCAGCGCTCTATAGGACGAGCCACGGAGTCCTGACTCCTGAGCGTAGCGAGAGATTCAAACTACATCACTCGAGTTTCAAATCGGTTTTACTCCCCTCCTTTCACTCTACTTTTTACCCTCTATGAGAAAATGAGTAAGTTATGATAAGAATAATACTAGAGAAGTTATGAATAAGAATAGTATTTATTGACATGCAATCTGTAACAATAACATTTATAATCGATTAATTAGCATTTCATCTCATTTTGCTTTTATTTCAAAGTGCTCCGTGTTTAGTGGGAATAGACCGGCACTTTTCGAATAGATGTGATGAAAACACATTTGGTAGTAGTCACTACATATTCAGTATGAATGGCCTTGTAGGTCTTCCGAGGCGAGTCTGATGAAGCTATCTATCAATGTGTGTCACTAACTCATTGTTCTAGCAGTGTGAATTGTGCGATACCGACGCGTGTCTGATTATCACTATTCTCATTCCAAATATACAATACCTACCAATGCTATATAAAATACGTTCCTTCAGTCCTTTTAGATTAAAGTGGAATGGGATCCTTCACGCTGTGAACCCTGAACCAGATATCAGGCAGGTAAACTACTTACAGGTCTTTCGGTACAGGATATCACTCTATACTACTATTAATACTCTACACTGGAAAACTCAGACATCCAAAAAGTACTGGTCACCTCTACGAAATAATTACGGGTCAGCATAAAAATTACGAAATAATCCCAAGAATATGACCATGTTAAAGTGTCCCCTTTTGTAAATAGTGAAAGGAAAAGAATATGACCATGTTTAAGTGTCCTCTGTTGTAAATTGTGAAAGGAATTCGTAATTGAAGTTGGCTCGTACAGTGTCTTTGAAAGTGCGGTGTATGTGTTGGTGTGGCTCGTAAGTAAGTGAATGATATAGGTAGAGGGCCTGACGACCGCCATACGACAATCATTCTGTGGTGGTACGACGCTGTAAAATAAACTAGAATCAATTCAGTCAATTTGTTATGCTGGCAGGATCTAATAGAGCTAATACAAGTCACAACCGCATGTTGTGTAGTATACTGCATCATACTTAAAATACCTAAAGAAGTGTGATCCTAGTTGAATGCAATACCAAGTTACCATCACGCAAAATAGGCGCTATGTGTAGCATACAAGATATACGTTAGCTACACTTCGGCCGTTTTTAAAATGCGATTATGACATTTCCTTAATTCGTACCTTATGCAATATTTTTCATTGCAGATGTCAAACATTTATGGGTTTTGAGCTGTCAGGATCGCATTTCAGACTAGTGATCTGGCTGATATAGTGATAGGCTAATAATGTTGTCGTGTTACCTTCACATTTAGTTCACTGTTGCACATTAATCAGCGTGTAAATGATGAGCGAACTAATTTGTTGCAGCACCTAGTTGTCTGTGCTGTATACTGCCAGCGCAGGTGAGGAGTGGGAACTAAGAAAATGATGGATGATACCAGTACATACTGGTATCTTCTCATCCCGTCGTAGATTTCTAATACACCTGCACAGCTTGGTTTCCATTACTTGTGCACAATTCGAACCAAGTGCTAAATCACTTATTCACTTGAACAACTTTTGCCATTTCAATCCCATTCTTTACCTATACCAATATGAGCATAATAAAATACATACGAAAGTATAATATAGGTTCGTAGTGTCTTCCACGAAGTAATTTATTCTGATCAGCACGATTAGAGTGACATGGCACGATACCTATTGAACACATTTTGAAGATATTTACTAAACACATTTTAAAGGTATATACCTACTCAAAGATATACCTTAAAGCAGATTTGACTGAAGATAATGACTATACATATATATTTTCACTTCTTCGGAACGGAAATATCTGTGAATGTCTCTTTAAAAATAACATTTATCACATGTTTCCATGTACCTAAATATTATATTCTATGTTCAACCCAGAGTAACCTGACGAATCAGATACAAACAGCAAAACTGGGGTATACCTGGGCATAGGTTCTTACAATTCCCATAACTTAAATCACTACGATAACGCGGCTATCTATTAACTGGCGTCAAATCATCTTGGACAATCATCAAAAGCAGCAACTCTGCCTCTTATCTTATCACTACTCAATTCAGTATCAATTGCATTCTATGTGTCGGAAATGTGCATGTTACTATACGATTTATGAGTTCATTTAACACGTGATAGTTTTGGCACGGCATGTCAATCGCTTCGTACGATTGCGCTCCATTATCACTCGGACGTAACGAAGCCCTTGTAACAATTCGTTCATCGGCAAATAATGTAATGGACGGTGACTGCTTCGATACGCACGAGAAGTTTTGAAGAATACTATAAGCAGACTCGTTGCGGCCCGCGATATTGAGATAGTGGCTGCGAGTAATGCTCAGAATATTCCAAGCATCTTGTTGTGGACTGCGCCGTCTTGACTGGATCATGAGGCTGAGGGCGGATCGTGTACATATTCCTCTATCTATGACACATGTCTTCTGTTGGTGGCTCATGGAACGGCGTGTCACTTGGCTTGGAAGTCTTGGCACCTTTGTGCATGTATTAGTCATTTACAATTCGCAGTCGAATCAGCATAACCATTGCGCTTGCAAGATATTACAATTTATATTGGATCAACAGGTCAACTGCAGATACAGATCGTATCCTCCGATAAAGTTTAAACTATGTTTATTCATCAACTTTAAGCACATTCAGAGGAACCAAAACATCATCATTGAAAGCATTTGAAACGTTGAACCGAAGCTGTCGGCCGCTGACAACATAAATTGACGAAGGTTAACTGCAGGCAAGAAGATAACCTACCTTATAATTACTACGTACCTTATAATCGGGAATTATATGTATCCAATTACTATACCTTATTATGATTCCACTTTATAATTAATAGGTACTCGTATATCCTAGCCTAGAAGGTCATGATAGCAATTGTCCATGATGTCATTGGTAGAAGGTACTTTTGCCGTGATATAATGTATTCGAATTCACGAATATGAAGAGACCTACTACATACCTATATTTATATGGAATACAGGAAATAAGAAATGTCTACAAACTCAAACAATACAGGCGTGGTTTTCCTGATATACTGACTGATGTGTTGCGATTAGAACACGCTTTCAAGCAATAAAACTGCTTGGTACAAACGTTGTAGAGTTGTGAGAATTCCATTCAACTATGTGCGTAAGTTGTAAAGCCAAGAATATTTGTAAGATCTTCAAACAAGAACGGAAATGGACACCGGTTAGGAGAAAACTTGATCCATCTGCTAAAATTAAAAAAAAACGGTCAATTATGAGTCGGAATCACGCACGCGAAGGGTTCCGTACCAATAAATGTTTTTGCGTGCAAGTAAAAACTCAAAACAAGCACGTTTCCCCTCTTTAATTTTATAAATTGCGTGTAGTTCATTATTTCTTACGTAATTTTTTGTCTCTTCTCTACGTAGGAGAAGAACGCCAAGAAATTCCCACAGATTGATTTTTGTTGTTGTTTGGTGCTATTTAAATTATATTTAATGGTTACATAAAAACTTAAACATTTACATACAGGCAAATACATTGCAGAAGCAATGTATGTCCCTTTATGTGGGGTCAGAAGACCCCACACTAGGAGACCCTGTGCCGTGGGTACCAGAAACAGCGACGTCACACACATAAACATCCAAGACCTGGGGATTTTTTTTTCTTTATCCACAGCCGGGGATCGAACCCTGGACCTCTCGCATCGTAGGGAGAGCCATGATACTTTCGAGTTCAAGCAACAAACATTATTGGTTATTTTGCTAATTTCAGCTGAATACTAATGTAACTAGGAATATATATTTTGATTGGCTTTCTGTTATTGTAATAAATAAACGCACGTGCTACTCGTGAGGTGACCGCCAGCAGCGCATTACGTCTGAAGAGATCTCAACGGACTGGTGTGTGCTCTCCGCGGGTGTTCCGCAAGGTGGTATCATCATCTCCTTTCATCTTCTCAGTATTCATAAACTCTAATTCCGATGTTCTTACTTCTTCCTATTATCTCTACTCAGATGACCTCCAAATATATCGCCACTTCTCGCTGTGTGATTTGAATATGACTGTAAAGGCGTTGAATGCTGACCTCGATAAAATCAGGAAATGGGGTATTTCATATGGGCTGCTAATCAACCCGAGAAAATCTCTAGCTATGATTATGGGTACACGGCACTCGCTTAACTTATTACAGAAGAGCCTGTACAACTTATCCCTACTATAGCGTACAAGATTTCCTCAATGGTGACTGAAAGATTGCTTAATGGGTGGTAGCGTATGTTTATTAAGGATCTATGTAATTTGCAGTATTTGAATAATCAAACGGACATGTAATATAATATACTGTTATGTAATTTAAATTTAATCTAAATATAATTTAATTTAAATTAATATTTGTACGCCTTTAAGGTAGAGTGTGGCAAGAACAATATTTATTTAACAACCCTGTAACCCACATTCACAAATAAAATATCTTTATCTTTATCTTTATCTTTATTATTTATGTAAACATTTATAGCAATAGCAAAATGAACTTAATAAAACATAGATTCTTGTGGTAATAAAGTTTATTCAAAATGACCCCCGCGATTTTGAATACAGGCCTTTATTCTGCGCGGCCAGTCGTCTATCGCAGCACGAACAAGGTCCATGTCAATATCGGCGGCTGCCTTAATCAAGGATGCCTTGAGTGACTCCAAATCAGGATGAGGCTTTGAGCAGGCCTTTTCCTCCAAATGTTGCCGTATCTTGTAATCTAACGGACTCAAATCTGGACTGGAGGAGGGCCAGTCTTCGTGCCGGATGAAGTCGATTTCACGCGCCGCCAGCCAGTCTTGTATGCTTTTCGCTCTATGAGCTGGCGCAGAATCTTGTTGGAATACCCAGT
This sequence comes from Argyresthia goedartella, assembly GCA_949825045.1. Taxonomy (NCBI): domain Eukaryota; kingdom Metazoa; phylum Arthropoda; class Insecta; order Lepidoptera; family Argyresthiidae; genus Argyresthia; species Argyresthia goedartella. The sequence continues at coordinate 22,567,662 of OX463820.1, forward strand.
GCCTGTTATTAAACGTGGTATGAGAAACAGGTTCCACAAGGTTCTTGAGGACTGTATTTTGATACTCAACTGCATTCGTTTTTACGCCTTTCTCACAAAAATGAACCTCAGTTAAGCCCCAATAAGAGACTCCCAACAAAACCATGAGCGAGGATGGAAAATGACCTCGTTGGACACGCGGAATACGGTTGCTCGCTTCTTCACTGCTGTGTGCGTACACCTTATTATTTTGTTTGTTGTAGCTCTCTTCCTCGGTGAAAAATTTTTCATCCGAAAAAAGAATTTCCCGATGCTTTTTTCCCGCGTATCGCTTCAACAAAGCGCGGCATCTCTTCAGTCTCAGGTCCATTAAACGAGCGTCCAAACGATGTCCTGTTTTTCTTCGATATGCCCTAAGCCCTAAGTCTTCATTTAACACCCTTTTCACCGTGGTCCTGCTTAACCCCATCTGAAGGGCCAACAGTTTCTGCTTACGTATGGGATTTCTTTGAATTCGCGCCTTCACAGCTTTTATCACTGCTGGAGTCCTAACAGAGCGAGGGCGACCACTTCTTGACCTGTCATCTACACTAGAGTCTTCATTGTATCGTTTTATGGTACGATAAACGAATCTTTTGGTTATATTCAAATTTTTCAGTAAGTCGAAAATCTGAATTGGCGCGTAACCGCAACGATGCAACGCAATAACTGCGACACGGTCTTCTTTAAGTGTCCACTCCATATTTAAAAATGAGGAAAATTCTAAAAAGTACACATTTTTATTTTCTTTCTGAATTCAATAAACTTTTTTGTGGCCAGCGTTCTAAATTCAAAAGTTTTTATTGTGTGACAGAACTTATGACCTGACTGTGTATAATCAAACTAATCTCATAAATTTGAAGGAAATGTTTCGATGTTTGGATGTTTATTTGTTTGTGTGTTTCTGCCTCAATCAAAATTTAGCACAGAGATAGTTTTTGAGCTATATTAAGATATAGGATACTTTTTATCCGACTGCACCAGAATGAGGGTAACGTTATTTCGGGAAATGATAATTACCTATTCCTAATCATCGTCATTTTAGATATTTACCTATTCCTAATCATCGTCATTTTTTGCCTCTTCTCTACATTGGACCACTTTGGAAGCAGAAGGGCGTAGTAACTCCCACAGATTGATTTTTAGATCTCTTTTAAAAATTGCTTGCGCTTAACTAATACAAATATTACAATATAAATTCTTATAATTTATAAGCAGGAATAAATAATAACAAAATTATTAACATCAAGGTCTGTGTTGAGCCAGATATCAGCTAGTCCGGCAGCAGCTATCATCAGCTAGTCTATAATAAAATACAGATAAGTAAATTATATATTTATAAAATACCTATATACCAAACCACTAAATAAGTACCACATACATACGTATAGTTTACATATCATAATAATATATTCAAGTCTGTGCATAATAATGTAAATATTGTAATTATCACGAAAGAGAGAGGAAGTGTTATTTTACCCGGTTTTTTAAGAGAAAAGAGTAGGACTGTCTCCTATACCTAGTGCATGGAAGTTCGTGACCGCCCCTGCAACATGAAGGAGTGCTCATATGCCGAACTCATTATGCCTAGGAGTGGCTAAGCGTGAGACCGTGTGGGATCTCCGGTGCCGATCTCCTGAAAAGACTCAAAGCACGGATTGTTCAATATATTGTAAATATAAGAAAATATTTCTACCTTTGCTCAAATTGTCCTATCATATCAAGCCCCAGATTTTTTTGACAGTGCATCAATACTAAAGGGCTAACCTAACAGTTTTTACTTCCATCGCAAAATCTGTGTTTAATGGAACAACTCCATTGAAGTCTTTATCAAATTTTACGATCAGGAGGTAAATGGCTCGTTAGCGCAACTGGGCCAAGGACTGCCCAATGGTGCCCATTACCCATGCTGTGACTGCTATGGGTTCATTGCTAGTGCTGCTCTTAGTACCTACTTGATTAACAGCATTATTTTGTTTTGTAGATGTACTTTAGCTAGGTTCCTAAATTATATATGCAATTACCTTCGAAATTCACGTTGATGCCCTTATCGTCCGTGATTTTGCTGAAACAGAGTAGTTTTCACTAATCTTGTTATCGCGTGTTTTTGATTCAAGGTTACTTCTTGGAAAGTTTTGATCAATCCCTAATTCGTAGACCCTTGGGTTTTTTTTACTAAGATAGTTATATCGAAATCTAATGCCAGTTAAGGTCGCGAGTTGCAAGTGATAATGCCATCACATCGCTTTGAGGAAGTACATAGGAATGGATAGACATCTACAAAACAACCGAGGGCAAATACACAAGTAAACACCACTTATGAAACTTATCTTATCTCTTTGACAGTGTCATTTAATTTGTTTTATTTATCATACTTGAACGCTAATCTTCTTGAGCCGTAGCAGATTCATCAAAAAACCATGTGACGTTATGCCAACAAACGATCTGCAATATTTATTTAGATTAAGGAATACTGGATATCACTTGAACAACTTTGAGAAATTCGTTTTCTCTTCAGATATGGTACAGTCCAGAAGGCGACACCTGATAAATGCGTTTGTGTGAGTGGTCGGCTGAGCTTCAAGCCGCTTTCTTTACTCTCTACATATATTACATATTTACATACAGGCACATACATTGCTTCTGGCCCCACAATAGGATACCCTATGTCGTGGGAACCAGAAACAGCGACGTCACACACATATAAATCCAAGACCTGGGTTTTTTTTTACCTCCAGCCGGGGATCGAACCCGGGACCTCTCGCATGGTAGGCAGAGCCGCAACCGGTGTGCCACAGAGGTAGGCACGCTGTAGGCACACAATCACAATTCTAAGGTCTCGCCTTCTTGCCTGTATCGCTATGTCTGACAACAACAACATAATAGCACAGTTCAGTTTGCGTAAAACCTTGCGTGATATGACCCCCATCAAGGGCGGCCGAACAATCTGGGTTGTGGCCGTCGGCTAAGCCATTCCTCCCTATCATGACGTCATCCCCTCCAGGTAATCTATCCGTCGATAAGCTTTCTCTAGGCAGTGAGCGAGGTGCGACAATATTGTAAACTCATTTAGTCTCTCCGTAACCACACGTAACTGTTTTAGCACGTCGTCGTAAACCTGTATTATTTTCGAATGTAGATTAATGATAAAGACTGACCCGTAAACTCGATACCGCATCTGTGAAATTCGGAGTATATAGATATATTTTCCGAAATAATATTTCCCTTGTATTTTTTTCCATTCGCGTTTTTTCCCACGATTTATTTTCTCTGAACGGTTCTTTTACTAGTTGTATATTTTTCTACTCGCTTTAATTTCTTCTGTTTTTTTTTGCCATGCAGACATATTTTCTTATGCATTGATTTTCTTAATCCGTATTTTTCATATACATATATTTAACCGATATAATAATTTTCTATGTGCTTATTTCCTCGTACAGTTTATGCTTGATTTAACTTACATCCATACACGTCCCTCGGGACAGGGGGCTAGTCCATCGCCGCAGCTAAGGAGATATGAAGGTTTCCTCACGATGTTCTCCAACACCGTTAGAACGTCCACATAGTGTACTATCGGACTAACATTATACCATAAAATGCGATTTATTAAATAAATTAAGTTGGGTGACTGGCGATTTGATTCCGCGATGCCTAACTTGTTGTATTTTCTGATTTTCTGTGATCTTTTTGTCGTACATCTCTCCTTAGCTGCGGCGATGGACTAGCCCCCTGTCACGCAAAAAGGAGTAGTATACATACATAATAAGCAACTGGAAAATTGTTATATCGGCTATAACAAAAATATAATTCATTACATACATATGCACTACTTACACGGGATCTTGACACAATGACAGAACATTGTCGAAAAGACGTCCGACAATAAATACTCTGTTCGGAGAGCAAGTTTACCGAAACGCTCTGCCTAAAAGCTACGTCAGGAGCACACAAAAAAAACGACAAGGGAATTTCGCACCTTTAACGGCCGTTTTTTTTTTTTGGTGCATGGAAAAATATATGTCTGGCAAGAAGAAACAGAAGAAATTAAAGCGTGTAGAAAAAATATACGACTAGTAAAAAAAAGGTTGGAAAAAAACGGGGAAAACACGCGAATGGAAAAAAAATACAAGGAAAATATTATTTCGGAAAATTTATCTATACACTCGAAATTCAGAAATTGTTGACATATGATAAATGATGATATTTTTAACGAGATTTCTTAATCATAATAGCCCATGGACTTAATACGGTGGAAAATGGAAATAACCTGACGTCGTACATACATATAAATACACCCAAGAGCAAAAGTTTTGAGTACAGTTTGTACTGAAATTCTAAGTTTTGGGTATACTTTGTATAGAATTTTAGAACAAACTGTAGGTACCCAAAACTTAATTGCTCTTGAGTGTACATATATGAATTTAAAAATCTGTGTGTAATGTGCTCCTTTTCCGTACCAGTAGGTTTTTATTTTTAGAAAACTAACATCTTATCCTGACCGATTCATTAGCTCTGCGGAATATTAAATCAATGTAGAATATAGAAAAGTAATAATGTCAGGTACTTCGCGTTCCAAAACAACAATCTTCTGGCAATACTGCCTGATTGCAGGCTGTAGGCGGGCGCGGGCGAGGGTAGCTCGCTCTAGCTCTAGGTATTCCAGATTTTCCGAGAAGAGCTATTTTCGTACCCTTTGTTGATTGGCAAACGAACCGAGTGCACTGTAGATCATATTGAATGGCTGGTAAGTTGTCACGTGCATTTCCAATACTCCGTGCCACGCCTGTTGAGCGGTTTCAATAGCCGTTTTATGGCAAGGCATTTCTAAAACCGAGGACTAAAATGGCCACGTCTGCTACATTCGAGACACGAACCCTTGAGAAAAATTCCTGAGGCACGATTTGGTATTAGAATTGAAACTACCTGGATAGTTAGACGCAAAATCTGCAGACTGGGGTTGCGTCATCTTACAACGGGTTTCACTTTTCCCGGAAAAGTCCCCACGATTTCCCACGTTTACGCTGACTTGGCAACGAAAATATCTGCATTGAGGATCAGATGTAGACTTAGAGGGCTCTTATTCATATGCCCACTAAGCTCTCGGCTCATAATACCGACATCTGACCTAATCTACAGGCTATCGCCATTGTGTTACCTCCAACACAGTCTATGACATCAGATGTTGTGTCTCAACATGAAACAAGACTTGAAGGACTTTAACTTCATAGCAATTTTTCGTCTCATGTCTACATGGGTACTTAAAAGCTGCCTGGCGACTCCAACACAAAATTCTTATAGTAGAAAGTGCATACAGCATTAGTCTACTTTCTTGTAAAATTTCTCGAAATAGGATATGACATATTGACAATCCTCGTGCGTAAAATTACATTTAAAGTTTAAACTGATAAATCTGGGGATGTCATAATTATTTTGTGAAGCTGGAGACCATTCTGTGGTCTACAACTTCACAAACGGCCATACACACTGTCAACAAACAATAGAAAACTTGCCTTTTATGTGTTCGCTTGTTTGATGTTGATGATGACATCATGTTTTTCTTGAGTTACCGAAATCGCGACGGCCTTAAAAAAAATAAGGTTTTCGTAATATATCTCTATGTAATAAATACTACGGCCGTTTTCCATCTTGGAAAATGAAACGAAATCTGCTTTGATAATTCAATGCATCTCTCTCCCCAACTCCACAACATTGCTTCTATGATATGCTACTACGAGATCAAAATGATTTCAAATAATAGAAACAGAGAAGTTTAATTTTGCAAATTATGTAAGAAATATGGGCACATTTTGCAGATCGTAAGTTATTATCTATCACCAATATTGTGTATGTACGGGCACCTGTATGTTTATAGGTACAATAATCAGAATCAATAACCACCGATCACATTGAGATTCCGAGCGACAGATCAGATTGAACGAGAACAAAAAACTCCTGGCGTCAATGTAAACCAATGACTTGTTCTACATTCTAAGTATTAATACGATCTAGCACACGTATTTTTTCAATTTTGTCAATAACAGTAATCGAATTACAAGTGAATTGTTTATTGTTTGTACTTTTTATTGAATACAACTGGGTAGTATTCAAACGAATGACTGTAAATCCAGTTTTTGCTTGGCAAAATACTGGGTTTGCCTGACTGAATAACTAAATAGCGACAAAAAATTAGCGCGACTAGAAATACTGGCTTCGTCTGACAACATTACTGAATTGTAATACTAGAAATCTAAAAACAGCAACTTGAAACAGACAACCTAAATTCGAGTAGGTAACATAAAATAAAAAAACGAGCGTTGGGTTTTGTTGTTCTCACATGTTCAACCTAACTCGAAGGATAAAGAGGGCTTCGCTTAGCTCACCCCATTTTACCTTAACCTACCCTGATCCACCATTTTGCCCAGACAGTCTTTATTTAGCTTATAAGCGGTGGCTAGACCATTCAGTAATTAAGTCGCGCAAATCAATATTCTTTCGCGCAATTCAGTAATGCTAATTTCAATAAATTCAGCTGTTCATGGTTTTTCGCTTAGTTTTTTATTCGCTCATTTTTTTTTCCAATACAAATTAGCTGCATCACATAAATGCACTTCAATAAAACGTGACCAGCCCACAATCGAATCCCACGTTGTCCATTTTCTACTCGTATTATCTGGCTGCTCTAAAGTATTGGTCACACACAACAAAGACACAAAGACACTTTCCTGTGACCAGTGCAATTTATAAATTCATCATTCTAATATTTCAACACGCAGTAGATATAAAAACGAAAGAGATCTCAGAATCAATATCAGATAGATCAGCGTGATATCTGTACTTTAATATACAGATAAGTGGACTGGTGTCACAAGCAACATTATCTTGTATTATTACATTCTGCTGAGAATGCGGCGTCCTTTTCTTAAACCTTGCTCAAAGTGAGAAACCTAAATCAAAAGTTTTATTCGAATCCAAGATAGAAATTCAAACTCACAGGAGGTTTAAAGTGGAATAGCAATTTTCTGTAACTAAACTTCAGTTCTACGTCAGATCTCATTTTAGAAACATCTACCGTAGAAATTATTATGTAGCATCAAACAATGCTGTGATAGTGCTGTACTCGTGTTTATGAGTACTTAAGGACCCAGACTCAATTGTTTACTGTGCGCGTCTAAATTAGACTCGGACGCCTAACAGATGCTCAATTATTGTGAAACTCGCACTAGTCTCAGAACAAAATTAGTTAGTCGTATGGCCATAGCAAACATCACTTCACTTGGTGCATTTTATTTTATGGCCTCAGCAACATTTGATTATTTTGATTTTAAAGGGTACTTGGTCATTGGCAGTAGGTAGCCGTTATTTTAATAATGTACTTACTAGGCAGGTATATTATATAAATAATGAAACACAAGCAACTCCAACTTTAAAAGAAACTAAACATGTTTTTGACAAACGTATAACCTATAATTATCAAATCCTAACAAGAAGAGTTGATCAGAGGTAGGGTTACCATATCTCCTGAATTTTCCTGAGATCTGCGGACTTATAGACCAATCTCCGGAACTCCGGAATTGTCGAAAGATCTCCGGAATTCAGGAATTTTCAATAAAACCGAGCAAATCGTCAATATCGTTCGTGTAAACTCTCCAGTTACTAAGAGATCAAACAGCCTAACTAAATTCACAAATAACATTATTAATATTTTACATTTTATTTTTTTAATTGTGACTTTTTATTGTAAATATAAGTTGTAGAGTTCCATTACGTTTTAATTGAAATTACGACTCAGGAATTTACAATATAAATCAGGCCTAATCTCCGGAATTTTAATTTTTCCATATGGTAACCCTAATCAGAGGTGACATTGTGACTAAACAAGCCAGTTTGTGGTCACATTTTCCAGCTGGTTTGCCAATTAAATATGGTCTTGTCTATTTTTGTCCTCGACGTTGTATGCTTTTATAATTTTCATATGTTGTTTCATGAGAACATAAAGTATTATGTAGGTATGACACATGAATGTACAATTTAACTATGGACTATTTATTACCATTTCATATTTGCATTTGTACTGTAAAGTCAATTCGCTTAGGTATGATAGCGCGAGCCGCCGTGGCACGTGTCGCCTGTTGTCAAAAGATATAGAACCTTGTCCATAAAAGAAAAATAATGACATTTGTGTGGAGTTTACATACAATACCACTGATGAATATAATTATTAATTAAGTGAATTTCCTCTACATAATTATCATTATAAATTTTAAAGAGAAACATGAATATTTCTAAAGGCATTTAAAATAGACTTAAATCTACATCTTATCGCAGATCTAGATATCGTTTCGTTATCATTGAGTTAAAATATGTAACTCAGCCATCTGCATTGATTTTCAGGAACTAGCTGTTTAGATTCCTCGATCACATAAAATGTCTACGTTATCCGCTACTGACAGTGACAGTTCAGTCTCACTCCAGTAGATGGCGTTAGTATTTTTTCCACTCTTGACTTGAGGCAAGGAAAAATTAAATATGTAACTTATACGATCGATTGATTTTGCACGTATAGGTTTTATTTACGTAACGCATTTATTCCGATTTTGCTGGCAAGGTAGGTAATAGGTGAGTTACAATTTATTTTTAATATGCACACATACCTATTAAACATATCCTTTCTTATCAAACTATGTAAATAAATAAGTCACCCTTCTTACGTATATCTTCAGATAGTATAATGCTATGTTGCTAAGTGATGTTCAGGCAGGCAGGACTCGACAAACTCGGCGATAACTTAGATAAGTGTCTCATATAGTAGTTTTAATACCATTACTTCACCAATCAAATCTTATCAAATAAACAGACGTCAGTGCGCCGATGATTGCTGGCCAGGATTCTACTTGTACGTCCTCAATTTCGATAACATCACAAAAACAGTATTATATCTACCCTCATACTTTACGTCCACCACCGTATTCACAGTGTTTAAGTTTACCACACAGAGCAATATAAGTAGTAATAGTTTACCAGTTGATCAATATGAACCACGTGTTTTGTTGAATCTGCGTTTTGAATTTTAAAAAGAAATAAAAAGAAATTACCCGCGCTTACCTCACCAGTTTCTTGACTGCCAGTGTGTCCGCGTTGTGGCCTGTATCTAGTTTGATGCAGAGATGTGTGTTTATCATGAGTGCTATTGAGTGTATGCGGACTAGTGGGTGTATGATATGTCTGGTTGGCTTTGGGGTGGGCCCTCGACTCCTGCCGTGGAAAGGCGGCCCTTGATAACGGCTATCAGGGTGCCACGGAGCTATGGCAGTCTGTTCCCGTATTACAAGTTTGTGAGGGACGCGGCTTCTGAGGTTGTCAATAATGAGGTAAACATGACGTGTTATCTAGGAGGAGACGCTGCCACAAGCTAGACACTAGTTAGCCCTCCTTAGTGTAATTTTTATTGTACATATTATTTTTGTATGATAGATACTTTCAGGTTCTGTTTTAAAAGTTACCTACGAATATTTCCTTTTATAAATTTAGTTTGGGAAATGCAAAACCTCAATCAATATATCTATATTCTTATAAAAATGAATCTAAATTATCTAATTATTCTGCAACTTGCTCCAGTTTTTAGCGTACGGTAGCACTGAGAAGGGATTTTGCGAAATTCATTCAAGTTTATATGAAAATCAACGCACGGGGCACGTGTCATAATATCGCGGGGCATGTTGTCTGCCATGTTGGGGGAAATATCCCTTAATTTATCTCCAGCTTTATAGATATGAGAAGATAGTTCAGTAAAGTTTTCATCGAAATTTGTCCCCACAAGGGGAAAAGGGGGGTTATACAAGTTAACGTTAAAGTTAAGTTTTTCGAGCACCACGGGAGTGGCACAGGGTATTTAGGGATGCAAACTTGCAAACAAATATAAAATTACTCTCAGGGGTACTAACAACGTATTAAAGAGGAGGAAGGAGGTCGGAGGTCGGAAACAACCGAAAAAATCTTTTGTGTAGAAAGTTCAGCCTTTTATCAGTAGATGGCGTTGGTAACTATAGACTAGCATCACCCAAGAAACTCCTGCGACGTTGATTTATCATTCAACCTCTTTGTTGGTAGTGGATATCTGTCGATATAATGTTGGACAGCTGTGCGATGCATAGAGTTAGTGACCAAAGAGTTTCGATAACTTGAAGCGCGATGCCTATCAACAACGTGACGATATGGGCTGAGCTGGGTGTGGTATATACTCTTTCTCTTCGGTTTGAGCAAGACGATGATGATCTTTAGATCGGTGCCTCAGAAATGATGGACGAACAGTTTTTGACCGTTCTATGTGAATACCAAAATCACGATGCGTGCGTGGGAATTCACGCCACGGGCAGCAATTATATAAATACTATAAATATGTTGTACAATATATTTATAGTGCTAAATAACTTTAATAATCACAATATCATGAATAGAACTTATGATTGCCTTGCCGGTCAGACTGTTAATACAGATGCAGTCATACGGACCTGTTATCTTATTTTTGAGCTTATCTACTTCAGTAGATATGCCGCCGCCAATTGGATAAATTAGGCACTTAGTCAAAAGCACGGACCGTTAACTAAGAGCCGGAATTCAATCAAATGGCTAAAGGTCCGTCGGGCAACTAACTGAACGAAACGTTTGACGAGTTGCCCAAACGTGCCTAGGGTAATTATTAACACAAGACGGATTGGACTTTCACCATCGGATCGCCTCGCTCCGCTCCGCTTTGCTCGGCTCTAGGTTGTACGTAAAGTTGTGACCTAATTTTAGTATTCGGCTAAGTCGACTCTGAAGATGATGCAGGAGATGCGGGTTCGAATCCGGTGCTAACCATGTATCAATAAGATAAGTAATTTGTCTTGCGTATACTATACGGACGTTCTAACGGTGCACCGTTAGAACGTCCTTATAGTATACGCAAGACAAGTGATGGGAAACATCGTGAGAAAACCTTCAATCTTCATTGCTGCGGCGATGGGCTAGCCCTGTCACGCATAAACAAACATTTTCATATGGGCACAAACATAGCTTCTGGCCCTATACTGGGATACCCTGTGTCGTCGGAACTAGAAACAGCGACATCACATACATAATACATCCATGACCTGTTTTTTTTTTTCTCTTTTATCCCCAGCCGGGGTTCGAACTGGGGACCTCTAGCCACTACCACAGAGCCACAAAGGTCGCAAAATGGTGTTTTGAATAAACACCATATGGCTAAACGTGGCCATAATTGTGCCTCTGCCAACCCGTATGGGAAAAGCGTGACCCTGAAAGAAATCAGCTTTTGTGTCCTATAGGACACAAATATGATTTATAAATCAAAAGGTTGACTTTCTACTGACTGACTTGCTGAAGATTCTTTATTTTAAACGAAAGGCTAGCCATTTTATACAGCTAGCCAGCTTATACACCGTTGCTTAATGAACGGTCCGGGCTATTTATTAAGTGCCTTATTTAACCAAATAGCGACGACAGATATAAAATGATTCTAAATGCTTCCTGGGCCAGATTACCGCTGGTTAAATGTCAGATTAGCGAGGCTGTGACTGAGGTTAATAGAGCCTGTACTTTTCGTAATACATTATTAGTAATTTGTATGTAGTGTTGGCTAAGGCCTAAGGCTATATTTAGATGTTAAGGCGATGTGTATTGTCAACTGCTAGTATGCGAAAAATAAAACTATTTTACTTTTGCACCTAAGACTTTAAACTTTAAAGACTTAATGTTTTTTAATAAAATAGTTGGCCGTTAAATAAAAGTCGTTTTTAATTTACATGTAGGTGGGTGAAAAAGATCCGCTACTAATGCCATCTATCCTTTGCATAGTAACTATAAGCATCGCACAGCTGTGGAAAATTAAGTCCGCTACCAACAAATAGGTTAAATGTATTATTATCCAGTCAAGCGTCCAGGTTACTCAACTCCCCAAAAATAAAAGAGGGTTAGGCGTCCGGGGGAGGCAAGACACCAAAACGACTTGCGGTATCTAATGCCATCTTTTGTTGTTTTCTTTAAACTTTAGTACTGCTACTCGGCGCTAGATGGTACTCTTGATTGTTTTTTAGTGGTATAAAACAGAAATTTCTTTCTGGCAACATGCAATGTGCAAAAAAAAATGGAAATTTCGCGAGGCGATTTGGAAGTGACATTTTGTGAAATTGGTGTTGTGTATCTCCGCAATTATGAGGTAATTACGCTGTTTTTACTATTTAATTATACAAATATCATACCAAAATAGAATCCTGAGGATGCCTAGATTACGTATAGGCACGTATTATAATAGTTTCATGGCTACCAAGCCCAAAGAAATGCAAAAGATAACTTCCTCGTACCGAATCAAACATGCCGTCAAACTACTTACGAGTTTCTAGTGCCAATTTTACAAAGACCTGATGTGGTTATAGAAGAAATAGAAGGAGTAGTTCCTTAATTAAGTTGAACAACCTTTGTCGTGAAGATTTATTGAGAGATTTGTGACTATTTCATGCTTTGAGTCAGCTTTGAGTACTTTGGTTGGTGCCGTTGCCGGTCTGGGGACTTGACTCCCCAGCGGACAATTGCAAATGAATGACAATAAGGCTCTCGACAGACAGACGTAGGAAAATGGGTGATTTTTTACTTTGATTTGAATTGCTTTTGCATTACCTTCATTGGACTCCTACGGAGTCTATACAGGTGACTTTTATTTAGCTGACCAGATTATTACCATTTTTAACTTAAATTGTATTTGGTTTTGCAGTACCTACGGGGTCTTCATGCACTATACAAGGTGACTTTTAATTAACTGACTAGATTATTACCATTTTGAACTTAGATTGGAATTGCTTTCGCAGTACCTACGGGGTCTTTATGCACTATAAAGGGTGACTTTTAATTAGCTGACCAGACCATTAACATTATTTATCACTTTTTTTTAATATTGCGGTTCTTTTGGGGTCTTTAATAAACACTATTTTCAAAGACATTTTTAAAGACCTATCTATAGATACCCCACACATATGTTTTTGTAATATGTCATTTTTAAAGACCTATCTATAGATACCCCACACATATGTTTGATGATTTTTTTTTGTTTTGTTTGATGATTTTTCCATGTATGGGGAGCCCCCCATTTTTTTTTTTCAATTTTTGCATTAAAATTGTAAAGTTGTTCATATTGATGGGTACTATCATTACCCAAAAGGAACAAAGTTAATAAAATGACAATCCGTATACATTGTACGTTCACCCGGTATAGTTTTTTATTTATAATTGTTTCTTTAATTTAAAATAAATACATTGCAGTAATAGTGCATCCATATGGATAGGTATCCATATCATTTCCCAGGAGGAATCACCCTGTATAGTTGATTTCTTTAAGTATATTGTTTTAATTTAAAATAAATATTTTGCAGTAAAGCGCATCCATATGGATGGGATCCATATCATTCCCCAAAAGGAACAAAGTAAAAAAATGTCACCCATACTGTATAATTGTGTGTTCACCCTGTATAGTCGTTTTTTTTTATTTATATAATGTGTTCTTTAATTTAATAAATATTTTGCAGTAACAGCACATCTAAATATCTTTCATTGAAAAAATCAAACTGTTTGACGAAAACCTTACATCGGCGGCCATCTTGCCAATATTTCATCGACATGAAGCCCGATTGGGTTGGTCGAAATTTGTTCTGCTAGCGGTAAGTAATACATTTATTTCTGCTACATTAAACACATGCAGTGAAGAGTTATTGATATCGTTAGAAAGCTAAATAAATGTAATTTATTTTTAAATAATTAATTAGGCTTCAAGTAATAAAATTAAGGGCCGGGCTCGATGTAAAGAAAACATACGACAAAAAAATATGACATTGTGAAGTTTACTATTTTTTTTGACGCATTTGTTTTTGTTAAATGTAGTATTACTTTCCATATTATTATTTTGTATCTATTCACCTGTTAATTAATCTTTTTATTATCTATATAACTATGTTAGTGAAGCAGATATCACGTTTTTCGTAACATGGTGCCTGCCGCTCGAGTCGCTACACCACTGGATCGCGCGCTCGGACGTTTGAGCGTGTGGTGGCGCGGCGCGACGGACGTTCAAGTGGTTATAGGAAGGTGAGACTTCTCCAGTTCCAATATAAAACATTATTAGATCTTTTGGCTGTTTCTCTGCGTTTTGCCTCATTTTATTTTTACCTATACCTCCTCCGGACCTGAGGTAATTAAATGTGATTAGGAATTATTAAAACTGTTCGGGCCATTTTAGAGATGTACTAAGCGTAGCTAACGTACAGCGAGTCATCTTTATTTCAAAATCTTTACTTATAAATATAAGTTAAGATTTTGTGTGTCCACAACCACCGTGAAACTCGATTCACGGTGGTGGTGGAAGGCTTCTTTTACCGATACAAGAGCCTTAAGTTTTAATATAAAATTGTGGAAGATAGTCATCTTTTCAACAAAGTGGCATCTTCTACCTAAATCGGAATGACAATATTTATTTCCATCTCATGCTGTTATCCTTAGATATTTGGATATTAGTTTTAATATGACAAAGAGGTATGGGAGCTCTGATTTTTCATCGCAGCACAAAAACCACGCACACGTTTGTAGCACAAGAACTATTTTTGAAAAAAAAAGCAGAAAAGAAATGTAGTCCGTGGTGCTGTGTGTGAGTTTCTTGCGCCGCCGCTTCTTCTCCGCTGCCGTAACACTTCCCGAAGCGGTAGTAGTTTCTCTTGCTTTATATGGATTCAAATGACATTCAAAAAGTGTTCGTAATAATCTATTTTGAATTTGATATGAAACGCTTCCGATCCGCCTTCGTCGTGATATGCACGTTCTCTCCTATCTGTTCAACATTTTGCGAAATCCCCGCTACCCCTCATATCTTCGAGAACGTTTCGAGTTTATTTCCTCCAGGCATAGCAACCGGAGATCCCACACGATGTCTCTTCTCTCTACTCCTCGGCATAACACTGCCGCTTACAAACACTCGTTTAGGTTAACGGCGATCCGACTGTGGAACGCACTTCCCTGCGCTATTAGAGATAGTCCCTCAATTTTCACTTTTAAGACAAGATTGAAAGAGCATTTCCTTTCTCTTTCGTGATAGGTACTTTTATTTATGTATATATAAGTAGTATATGTTTGATATATATAAAAATTTTTGCTTTTGTATTTTATTTAGTATATATCATTTATTAAATTATTATGTTTTAGTTGTAAACAATTAGATGTGTACAGTTTTATTGCGCACTAGGACTCTCCTGTTGCACAATTTTTCCTGTCCTACCTAGGTTTGCTGGTAGAAATCTCTCTTTAGAGATAAGCTCGCCTTTGCTCATAAAATGTTTTGTTACCTTACTATTAAGATTTCTGTGCAATAAAGAATATGAATAAAGAATATGAATATGAAAAATTGTGGAAGTTAGCCATGTTTTCAACAAATTATTATCTTCTACCTAAATCCGAATGAGAATATTTATTTTAAAAAGCTTTTAATTAGTTCCACATGTCCCGGGCTCTGTCTGTCCGACTGTTTGCAATCAAATCTCGCAAGTTAAATTTGATCCACTTCTTATGTAAATCCCATGACAATACAATATTTTGTTGACACGGAGCTGATCTGATGCTGCATCAGGCAGTTGGTCAAGGGAATCCTGTAATAAAACGACACAACCCCATCAAGTTAGGGCCCGTTTGATTTATTTATCTTGACTAGTTCATTTTTAACTAATAAAGGTTTTTTTTTGTTGTTTTTTCTATCTTATGCTCTTATGATTAAACTAGTGGCCCTGTGGGCAGACCTCGCTAACAGGGAGGACTGTGAACCAATTTTTAGGGAAGTATTTTAGATTCAATCAAAATCATGTAGTAAAGTTGCCGCACCAATAACTTTGTAAACTATATTGGGATTTAAAATACAATCTATCGAACCTTCACGAAAATAGTTTTAGTCTATTTCACTCACTCTCATGGTCTGTATAGATCCTCTTTACTAATCCGTCTCCTGCTTCGAGGAGTCCAAACTTGGTATGTTTTGAAAATATTTCTTGGATTTTTAGAAAACAGGCGGCCGAAATGTAATGGTGTATTATATTTTTAGAACCGGCTTACAAAGCTCTATAATTTGATACCCCACACGTTAGATTTCAGAATAAACAAATAAAAAAACCATACAAAAAATTAATGACGTCATAACTGCCCCGCCAAGGGGAAAATCGAGAAAAGCTCTCGACAAAAAAAAAAAAAACAAGGAATGCGTGTGCCAAGTTTTGTGAGGATCGCTTGAAAACTGTGCCTCCTAGACCGGAACTGACAGACACGTATAGAGACTGACGAAAGCAAAATCGGCCTCCTATCTTGTCGCAATGGAGCTCTTCGCTCGCTCGGTCAACTATTCCTTGCCATATCGCGCCCGTCATCCTTTTGTGAGTTATCTTTCTTTGTTTTGTCCCTACTGACCCAACATATCTTCTTCTCCTTAGTTCCCGTTACAAACCCATCCAGTGGCCATAACACAATTTCCTGCGGATATGTCTATGTCTAGCCCCCTTACTATGGAGCCACATTGAAACCTTCTAAGCATGATTCAAGTTGGCACTAATCCAGAATCTTCTACGGTGCATGCCATTATCTGTAGTGGTCACCAGCCATCTCCGAGACGTCAGCTATGCGGTGCCACTGCCAAAGTGCCAACGGGCGTGCCACATTTGATTTACCACCCTGTCGACGGGTGACGATGCGTGGGCGGGGTTCCACGAGGAAGTACGCTGATTGATTTACAATCTTGCGCCTAAAATATTAGCTAGGCACATACATTGCTTCTGGCCCCGCACTAGGATACGCTGTGTCGTGGGAACCAGGAACAGCGACATCACAAACGTGTCAACATCCAAGACTTGGGTTTATTTTTTTGTATTTGTATTTGTATATTTTATTGCACATTAAACTACATAAGATATAATAAAACAGAAAGGACATCTACAAAGGCATGCTTATCTCTAAATAGAGATCTCTTCCAGCAAACCCAAGGTTGAGGTTCTTCGTCCCCAGCCGGGAATTAAACCCGGGACCTCTCGCCTGGGAAGCACAACCTCGTCCGCAACACTGCAGAGGTAGTCGTAACAACAACACTATAAAGGGTGTGTGTGTGATTATGCGTTGATATATTTTGAATGATAATTAGGCTTGTTATGTGGGGAATTAACATTTCAACAGACAGTCACATACATTGCCCATGGATAGTTTTAACATAGCTATAGATATCTTAGATGCATAAATGCACACTTTTATGATCGATCTTAGGTAGTGCAATAATCGTTAGATCAATGTTATTGGTGTGAAACTCCGATTGTAGATAGCATAACAAGATACATGTTACGCAATTTGTGTAATGATAACCAATTAACCGAGTAAACTAAACGTAAGGCTTAATCTTACGAGAATCTGGATAAAGGCCTGTGCCCCTCGGTGTGGACATTAATGGGCTACATTTATTTATTAAGGTACTAGCTGCTGATCCCCGCAACTGCATCTGCGTGATCCAAGGAATTACCCTCCTTCTGGTACAGTCGGATAAAAAGTATCCTATATGTCAATCTAGCTCATAAACTATGTCTATACTAAATTTGAATCAAATCCGTTCAGCAGTTTTAGCGTGATTGAGGCACAAACATCCAATCATCCAAACATCGCTACTTTCACATTTATAATATTATTAGCTGATACCCGCAACTTCATCTGCATGTTCCTAGGAGTATCATATACCGAGATAACGTTACCCTCCTTCTGGTGCTGTCGGATAAAAATTATCCTATATGTTAAACTAGCTCATAAACTATCTCTGTGCTTAATTTCATTCAAATCCGTTCAGCCGTTTTAGCGTGATTGAAGCACAAACACACAAATATCCAAACATCGCTACTTTCACTATTATTATTTATTATAGTTGGACATAGCTATATTTTACCCTAATTTTGCGGTTGTGTCGGTGAATGTGAGTAAGTGTTCGGTACAGATGTGAATTGTGTTGTGAAAATATCTTCAGTTGGCTCGTAATCTAGTTTTACAGCCAGCCAGTTATTATTTGCTTACACTTATATTTACGTAGGCCGAAAACGTTTTCTTTTTTTCACTTCTCATGCTCGAAAAGTCCTTCTTTACGATGGATGTAGGCTGAACAAAATCTCATTTCAGGCACTAGTGCATAAAGTGTTGTCGTCATCTAGACCATAGATTGATACATTATGGTCATAATTTATCAATATTCAGATAAGAAATGAGTTTTTACCAAGTAGTATGATTATGCTGGTCGTAACGTGCGGTTTTTGGAGGCAGTAAAGAGGGTATAAGATACGTGAATTAATATTGTAATATTTGTATTAGTTAAGCCCAACCAATTTTTAAATGAGATCTATAATTCAATCTGTGGAAGTTTCAACGCCCTCCTTCTCCCAAAGTGGTCCAATGTAGAGAAGAGGCAAATAAATGACGTTTGCTAAGTATATGTCTACTAGTCTAGTAATAAAGAAATTTGACTGACTTTATTTGCGCAGTCCGAAGATAAACGGAATTGCGAGGTTTTGAAGTCGGTCAAGTTTGTTATCTCATTCCAATCTAATCCACCTTATGGATGTAATTTGAGAAATTATATAAAATTAGGTAGCCCATTAAAGTCTAATAAGTGACATAAACCTTAACGCCTTTGAGAAATTATGCAGTATACATAATTCACGCAGATCACAGAGGATAGTAAAATTTCACAGATCACTGAAAATGTTCTTATCTACAAACTAGACTTACTTAAATACAAATTGGAAAGGCGCCAAGATAATTTATAACTATTATGTGACAAGATTGTCAGCTCATCGCCTGACCGATCTCTAACTTAATGTTTCTCTGTTTGTCTGTTTTCCCGTCGACACTTACGACTTACGATAATTAAGAAACATTTCAAAAATATGATTGTGTGTTTATTATACCTATAGGTATAGTCTACAAGACAATACCTAATCATTACCGCTCCGAACCAGTGTCTCGTATGTGTTCGCAAGTTTCAGTGCAATTAATTTATAATATTTCCAGCAGTATATTTCCAATGTTATCTCAGTTAGCTAATACAACCGGTCGAGATTAACCGCCTAACCTAATATTAACTTTGAAGCTGAAACTTTGCAAACACTGCCCTGTATAAGAGGAGTGGACAAAAAACTAAGATTTTACTATTAGGGTGTTTAGTGTACTGAGAAGATTAAAGACTGCAAACAATTGCCGTCATAGCGAACTATTCAGAGTTTGGAATTTATACTTATTACTAGAAAATAGAAGAGTATCGTCAGTTGTCAGCACATTCGTACTGTAATCTAATCATACAAGAAAGTTATTTTTGAGTAGAAGCTATATTTCTTTAATTAAATTACCTGTATAGGTATGAGCATTATCTAATGGTGTGTCGACGAAATGCTTCGTGCAGCATCGTTCCTGAGGACAATTGGTCCTGGCCAGGTAACCATTACTATCGTTTTAAATCTACCTTCTTCTTCCACATGTGGCCATGAAAATCCCCATTTATTACATTGTTAGGGCATGCCGTTACTTGCCTATCCCTTTCTTTTACATGTTCTTTATTTCTAAGCTATTGCTAGGTATTGTAAGTATTATTTTGTCGATAACTAATGAAAAATACGAGATAATGATGAATTAGTCAAATCTTTTGCAGAAACTTTAACCACTCTTTGACCGTTTGTCCTGAAAAAAATAATACTTGGCACGGATTGAGATAATACCTTTAAAAACTTGCGTTTGTTATGCCAATTCGGAAATGGTAGGCTTCTATCAAGAAATAGCATTAAATGGCAGTTCACGCCACATTTAGTCATCAATCCGGAACTCCGCCTAGTATGAATGAATGAAAAAAATGGGGATTTTCATGAAAAACTTTAAACCTTCAATATCTCGAATTACATGAAACTTTCACTGAGGTCAAGTTGGGCTTATTCGATGCGCCTGAGGCAGTCTACCTTCGGTGTCGCTGTGGCGCGTGAATTTTGGGACAGCCTGTATATCTCAATTGGATTGGATATTGTGGAGCACTGGCCTCTTAATACACAATAAATGATCAAGTGCGGTTCGGACTCCCACACGAAGGGTTCCATATCATCGTACAAGACAACTTAACCACTTAAAATAACAAAACAAAAAGAGAATAATATTATTTCCGAACTTGGCTTCGAACCCAGAACCATAAGATTGCGAAATCGATACCAAACCGATTCCGCCACCACAATTACAACCATGTGGTAAGCCGCGGAATCTACGATCATATATCAATCATGTTAAGATTTTTATATCGCGGATGGTGTTAAAAGCGTCTTTTGTGCGGAGAGGGGTCCCCTTTAATTTATAAAATATAGTGTATTATTTGTTGCTTTAGCGGCAACAGAAATACACTGTTCTCTCACTGTTTCACTATTCAGTGACCATTTCAACTCCACCTAGTACGGTTCATGAGATACAGACCGCTCGGACAGACGGACGGACGGACAGCGGAGGCTTAGTAATAGGGTCCCGTTTGGGTACCCTTCGAGTACGGAACCCTAGAAGGCGGGATCAACGCCTCTAAACGTGGGTTCAAATTTCATATACGTGCGTGATCCTTCCTTTGTAGGAACAATTATGACCACAGAATACTTTATAGTACTATTGGCATAACGAAGTTGTGGTTTACAAGGGAGGCTTTACTCGAAAGTACAAACTGGCTTGTTTCTTATTTGCTGTTATTTATAACATGTAGTAGGTACACCGCAGCCTGCCTTGATACCGTGTATGCCCGGCTGAGTAAAGCTGCATCATGTGTATGAATCAGCCCTGAACGTGCTGAAACCGCACAGTTCGCGTCCTACCTTTCTGCTCTTTCGGGACTTTAACATGAACAATATAAACAACAACAATAATCAGAGGGAAGAAAGTGACAGTTCCATACCGAGATTATGGCATTTGCGCCACGAGCTTGCGAGGGGCGCAAACCATTTGAGGTATGGAACTGTACTTTATCCTGAGGTATGTATAGTGCTTTTTATTACACCTACGAGGAAAATTATAGACATAAATGCATCCATATTTTACAAAAAACACAAAGATAAATGCTAAATCAATCGAAGTTTTTGCGAAAATGCGCGGGCTTTTCCTTTTTTTATTCGCCCGTTTCTGGAGTAGGCTAAGATCATAAGGTCATGCAGCCACTTCTTCCGTGATTCCGCGCGTTTTATATACAAAAATAATTTCGTTTTTAATTTTCTGTATGCACCAAGGAGGTTGGTAACTGGTAAAAAAAAAACTGTATGTGGCCAGTAACAATTTACTTGAAATTTAATTAGTAGACAGTTAAAGTCTCTTTGCAGTATGACTGCTGACAAATAAAAAAAAAAAACCGGGTATGTAATGGAATTTCATATATACTTCCCACCCTTGGGTCGGAAGGATTTTCATACAAACTTCCATACCTTGGGATGAAAGGATTTGAAGGGCGGGATAAAGGCGTTTCTTCCCTCTAATTGGTATAATTAGTATGTATTTTCAGAGCAGGTGTGATAAAAAATATATTACCTGTCAACTCAGCCTGCCGAAGGTATTGAGCTAATAACTTCATGTGCGTCAACTCGAGAGCTAGAATACCAATACGGTTCTGTGAAACTACTTGGGGTCGTCTCGTTTCGCTCCACTTCGCTCGGGTCCAGTTTGTATCATAAAGTTGTGATCTATCACCACTATCTAACTTTAGCATTCGGACAGGAAGTGACCTACAGCAACCAATTGAGGCATACACAGATTGTGTTCATCGGTATGCACGTCAGTGAAGGTTTCGACCCGTCCGTGTACTATTCAGCACCTAAAAGAGCGAAAGCGGCTTTACGCAGCCCGACTGGTCATGTTCCTTTGTATAATGCGGCCAATTGAACTGTAGGATTGTCTGCTCCCCCAGACCTATAAGATATTCATAACGAGAGATGCGTGTGAGTGAGAGATCGGTTATACTTATTATTTGATTATGTTATGTGTAATAAATACCACCACCGTTAGCCGTTTTAGTTGTATTTTTATAACCTGAATCAAGTTACTTTGCTCGCGAGAAATGAGACTTTATGCGTTTATGTTATGTGAGAGCCTCCTGCGATTATCCTCGTTATTATCAAAAATTCCTATTGGGTATAAGCTTGCTATTTTTCCTTGTCCAAGGGATTTTATACTAGTACGAGTATATGAGTACGAACAAAATATTAAGTTGACTTCAAATTAACTAAAAATAATAAAAAACATTTTTACATATTCACGAAATTAACCACCAAACCAATTTAAACGTAGTTACAAAACTCCTTTTTTTTTAGGAAGTAATGAATGTTACAATCACAGATATCTCAACATATATTTATATTCAATGCTCTGTGGTTACAATATTTCAATTTCATACAGTTTCTCAAGGCCTGGCACCGAACTAAAAAAACCGGTCAAGTGCGAGTCTAAATCGCGCACGAAGGGTTCCGTACCACCGTTCAATGGAAGCGATGGTGTGGAGTGAATAGTTTGGATTTTACACAGCAAAATATTGTTTACAAAGTTATTGGTGCGGTTACTTTCACACTCCATGTACGTAACCAGGTGCATCCATAAGTTTGTATGTGATATTGAAAGAATTGTTGTATGGGAGCCCCCTTAATTATTTCTTTTATCCTGTTTTTTAGTATTTGTTGTTATAGCGGCAACATAAATACATAATCTGTGAAAATTTCAACTCTCTAGCTAGCTAGGTTCTTGAGATACAGCCTGGTGACAGACGGACGGACAGACGGACGGACGGACAGCGAAGTCTTAGTAATAGGGTCCCGTTTGGAACCCTTCGGGTACGGAACCCTTAAAAATATATTTGTACCATCTTTGAATTGGTTTGTGGGTTTGGTGTATACAATATATTTATATATTTTTTTATTTTCTACTTTGTATCTGCAAATGATTATGAAGATATAAGAAGTCCTTTTATTAGGGTTCCGTACCCAAAGGGTTCCAAACGGGACCCTATTACTAAGACTCCGCTGTCTGTCTGTCTGTCCTTCTGTCACCAGGCTGTATCTCATGAACCGTGATAGTAAGACATTTGAAATTTTCAAAGATGATATAGTTCTGTTGCCGCTATAACAACAAATACTAAAAAGTAGTATAAAATAAATATTTAAGGGGGCTCCCATACAAATATTCTTTCAATACCACATACCTGGTTACGTACATGGAGTGTGAAAGTAGACGCACAAATAACGTTGTAAACAACATTTTGATATGTAAAATCCAAACTATTCACTCCACACCATTGTACGGTGGTACAGAAACCTTCGTGTGCGAGTTCGACTCGTACTTGGCTGGTTTTTGTAATTTATGACTATCAATTGAGTTTAATGATGACCTCTGTGGCGCTGCGGTTGTCGCTCTACCATGCGAGAGGTCCCGGGTTCGATCCCCGGCTGGGAATAAAAAAAAATTACTAAGGTCTTGATGTTTATCTGTGTATAATGTCGCTGTTTCTGGTTCCCACGACACAGGGTGTCCTAGTGTGGGGTCAGAATCAATGTATGTGCCTGTATATAAATGTTAATGTTTGTTTACTGTAATTCAATGTTTTTGTTAATAGTACTTAGGTCATCAAACTGATAAGTTACAGGTATTATTTCAATGTTTCAATGCAATCAACATGCAATCGTTAATGTTTCCTTTTATCATCAACATCGCCAAAGTCGGAGATGCGCCATCCTAATTCACTCGCCACTACTGATAAACTACTAATTGTGTGTGGCTAGATAGCATTAGGTTATATATACTGTAATTGGGATTAAAAATGGTTAAAAAAACAACTTATCGATTTAGCTGCTATGGCTAAACTGGATTTGAACCTCAAACGAATCTCAAATAAATATTAAACCGCCCTCAAAGTGGGTGTCGGCACTTAATCGTATGAAGTCAATCGGACAGTTGGAAGTGTTTGAGGCAGAGATGAGTCTCGGAGGCGCAGGCTTCGAGGCGGGGAGTGTTCACAGTGGGCGCCGGCGCCGGCTCACAGTCGCGCCGGCCACCGCCAGACATGCTGCCCGCCGACCGCCCGCACCGCAGCGCCTCCGCGCTCATCAAGCGCATCTCCTTACGCACCTACAGCACCTTCTCGCTAGTACGTATCGCGCTCATTCATCCGCCCGCCCGCCCGCCCGCCCGCCCGCCCGCCCGGGCCGCAAATAGCCGCCCCGCCCTCCGCGTGGCGACGTGCAGTCACGCTCGCTCGTCTGTCACAGGGATCCGCGGCAGTGCGCGGACCATGCCGGCGGCGACATGTCGCGGCTTCACGCTAGCGACGACGAGTACGGCTCGATTCGCACGCTCATCGCGAACATCCATGCGCCGAGGAACGTGTCCCGTCCGCCCGACCGGCTGGAAGTGGTGCACGAGTCGCCCACCTCCTCGGAGACGGAGCGCAGCGCATCCGCCTCACCGTGCCCGGAGGCGGAGGACGTGATGCCGGCGCCGAGGACCAAGAGCAACAGCATCGCCGGCACGACGGCGTCGCTGGCGCTGCCGGCGCCGCAGCGGCGGCGCAGGTCCTTCCTGCACGTGCAGCTGCCGCGCGATGGACACGCCGGTCCGTTGTCCGCCGGTCACCTCGCCGTGCCGCGGTTCACGGTGACGGCGCCGCCCGGGGAGCCGCGCCGGCACAGCCACCACTTCACCGGTTTCCATGGTTTCGCTCTTCGTCGACATTCTAACACGGTCTGCGCTAGAGTGGATGTCTTGCGGCGATCTCGCAGTGTTCGCTAGTGTGTTTAATGATGGTGCTATCGCTGATAACATTCTAACAGTTTTGCATGCCGACAATGCTCCGCTCTCTGGTTTTAATTGATGTGTGATTTAACGAGAGAATTGTTTTATTTAAATACTGTACGCTTCCTAGTGCCCGTAACCGAATTGATTTAGTGACGCCTTAATAATACTGGCCCCCTATCAATACAGCAACATAAGAACTCCAAACTGAAATACGTAATTCAAGGCATTATTATATTTTGAAAAAATAACTCATTTTATAAATTAAGGTTTTGTTAATATGACCATCTGAAATCTAAATGGTATAATAGTAAATATAGAATTATATTTCTATAAAGCGAGCGTTTGTAATAGGTATTCTCATTAAACTTGTGCTCGTTAGTAAAAATATTCAGAGGAATTTCATTATCTACCTAAAGACTGTAGGTACTACTACAGTATGAACATGCTTCACAGAAGTATTTATCTGTAAACTCAATATACCGCAACCACTTGAAGTCCTCCATTTCCTTATTTTTATTAAGACCAATAGATTAGGTCCACTCGAAATCGCAACTAAACAATAGTGTGCAACAAATCTAGGAAAGAAAATTTCACCCACTTCCAGTTCTTCTATCATTACCAAACTACATAAACATACAGTTATATCATGTTATATGTTATTCAGATGGCCATACAATAATATGGTACCATTATTGCTAGAGGTGGGAGAGGAGAGAACCCTGGATACTTACTTCTGAACAAATCTAGTTTGAGCTCATTAGATTCGTCGTGTCAAGTCCTATTCATATCTGCTAGCGACGTTGTCATCATCGTCACCTGATGACAGAGCTGCAGGGTGGTAGACGAAACCCTGGCGATTCTTACTTCTAAACCCATCGTTTTTGGGCTCATCTTAATAAGACCTACTTAATTCGACAGGGTGTATTTAGTATTTAAACTACTATGATTATTCAAGACAAGATTCCCTTTGCATCAAGCGAGTACCTACATTCATTTACAATATAGTAGCTACTATTGCACTGAACAGTTCAGGACTTATAGTTTAATCACCCTGAATTTGAGACTTCAGCAAAGAACGCCGTGATATGGGTGTGGGATGAAAGATGAATGTCATGCATGATGAGGAGGTCAGCCTGTACATTGATAGATTCAGGCTACGTTGGAAGTTTCTTATCACGCTCATATCTACAAAGGAAGATAGTGCTATAAACTGCGGAGTAGAGCTAACGCGATGTGAAATTCGCACGATATCTTAATTGTATTTTATCAGAAATTGTGAAGACATTAGCTACTGTACTACGTGGCAAATTTTTAGCCAGCTTAAGTCAATATTAGTGATTGTTAACTAACTTAAAAAAGTGTGGGGACTTCGATAACCAGTGGCAGTGAATCAGTTATTCCTATATGAAGTTTAGTTTAGAATCGAGTCTCTAAATTAGGTAAAGCGATGTAAAATATGTGACTAACTACCTGTCGCATGTTAGCCGATAACCAATTAGCGCCAATTTAGTGTTCAGTTTGTACAATTTACCGTTATTAGCATTAATTTTGTGGCTGCAATAAATTATCTGTTAACAACTTCGAACTGGTTTATATTAATACATAGATCAATCTTGTGTGTTTACTTATGCTGTCACTCTTGTAAATTATAAATATAACTTACTCGATTTATAATTAGACTACTCGTCGTTTTCAAGACCTGACGTTGTTTATTGATCTATATATCTATATATATGTATAGATATGTACGTTCTTCCAAGCTTATAATCTTTAATAGCGTTGTTTATACAAATGACAGCCGACACAGCATTTAAAGATAAATCAGTACAATTTTATAAGCAATAACCTTACATGCGCAACCAATTGTAGTCTCATAGACACAACACTGAAATGTTGGCTGTCTTATGAAATTCAGGGGTCCGTAACAAATGGCTCGAATGCCTATCCCCGCAGAAAATTTAACGACGAAGTTCCGAAAACTGTTCCCAGCACAAAACTCAATGACGATGTCCCTAAAACAATTCCCAGCACAAAACTCAATGACGATGTCCCTATAACTGTTCCCAGCACAAAACTCAATGACGATGTCCCTAAAACAGTTCCCTGTATTCCAGAGCCTGCACCGCAGTGAGTCGATGCTGTCACTGGCGTGTTTCAAGACGCTGTCGCAACTAGCCAACAATGACGTCACAGCCGACCTGCAGCAGTACCTCGCCAACAATAAGGGCATCAATGTCGACGACCGCGATGAGGTTGGTGTTACAAATAGTTAACATTAACGAAAGCAGACAGACAGATGAGCATAATTTTAATAACAGTTATGTTTTTTTGTCAATATGTTGTTATTGTTGATTTGTTTTCTGTTTCCTGTTCTCATTACCGTGTAGATTATTGTACACGTTTCAACAGCATCTCAGAAAATAAGTGCCAGTTAACCGCACCTTACCGAATCGCTTTATGAGCCATTGCGATTCTGAACCTCATGCCATGGTAATAAAATTCAAAGCCTATAACGGGGACATTCAGTTTCGTTGACCGTGCGTGGCACGAAGCGGTTAACTGAGTGTTTACTCTTACTTTGTGTTACAATTGACAACTATGCTAAGTCTATCTGACCTTGTTCGAAGGATAATTAAATTCAACTACCTAGACCCTGTTCAACTTGCTGATCAAGTTAGTTAAATATTAACTCTGTTAGTGTTAGTTACTGTGGTGTCAATAAAATAGCGCTACAGACAAACACCTCGATCCTAGAATAAGAATATGTTATCTCATTATGAAGTTCCAGAATCTGCCGTCCAGCTCTAAAATCAGAGCCAGGGAACCAAACCCTACGCATAATATTAACGACCAATCCATCACGCACAACTACTCTACCTAATGGACCTTCTCAGTTAATTAGGGATATTAATTCCCACCAAATCTTAGAGCTCGGTTATAAATTACAAAACTAATGATAAAATCTGCATGCTAACCTAACCTTATTAAGGGTTAAAATAAAACAAACTTGATTAGTAGGTAGCTTGAAAAGTTCTTGTTTCCCTCCAGAACGGCACAACAGCGCTCATGTGCGCGTGCGAGAACGGTCGCTTGGCGGCGGCGCGGCTGCTCATGTGCGCCGGCGCTGACGCGGGCGTGGCCGACGCGGACGGGTGGACTCCGCTCGCGTTCGCCGCTAGAGGGGGCTACCTCGCCGTGGTGAAGGAACTGCTGGACGCCGGCGCAGCTATAGATCCTAGGGACTGTGTGAGTATTGTGATCTGTGCCGACGCCGATGTAAGCTGGAGTTAGAGGGGGCTGCCTCAATATGCTGAACGAACTAATAAACGCTGGAGCTTTTGTTAATCTGTGGCGGCCATTTGGCCATACGTTTAACAACATTGTCAACCTCCCCGCCCTTGTCCCGCCTGCGGTGTGCTGGAGCCTTAATTGAGGTATAAAACTGGGTACGAAAAATCACAAATGCCTCTGTAAGGGATTGGTATCAATAACATTTCAAAGAAAATGATCATGCCATCTTCAGTTGTAGGTATAAGAACATAAAATAACGTGCCTGTAACCTGAAACTAACACAATACCCAATAACTTTTGATATCTGCCCAACCGCAAAGTGGTATTGGTTTGTGAATAACTTCTTAAGAAGATCATCTGTTTCCTTTACACGTGCCAGATCCCATCCAAAGATAACAGGAAGAAATTTTAGAACGGCAGACATTCTCCAAAATATCTTTGAAATGACAACGCAGCTGCTAAAGCTTGTTTTACTTGTTCGTACGAACTGTGTAGTTGAATTGGCATCGTTAGTAATGAATGTTTTTTTACATTATAAGAAAATTCTTTGATAGTCGTACATATATTTTGCAAATGCAACGACATTAGCTAAACTTAAGGTAGACTTATTGAAATAAAAACACACTGTTTATTCAAGCGATATACCCAAGAGTAAAGAAAAATCCTTTCACCTTCATTTAAATGGCAAAATCTAGTTCACACGTAAAAGATACAGGATGTTTTTCAAAGTACGGAAAATATAAAATAGACTCATACATATACAATGCATTAATGCACATGCGACTTGACCCAAATATTTATCACAGAGCAATGACCAAAACGCTTATTTCGGCGTCTGCACCGTAATGAATCTTGTTATATTTATACATTTTTGGAGACCTGCCAAAGACTTAGTGACATCCACCACGCTTCGATATCCAGCGTGCCGCCCTTTACACATACTATTGTTTGTTAACTATTCTGATTGATGAGTTTCTTGAGTATTGATTGACTGCACTGATATTACGAGTAGTTCACGCTAAGAAATTATTTCTGCGGTGGTTTTGGCTTGCAGTATAGAATTATTATATATTCTCTCTATATATTAATAGGTATTGGAAATAGATGATGCATGTTTTGCCGAGTGCGTATTGAACCGCGTGGTAGAAAGTATGCAAGGTCGTGTTGATGTAACACATGTGACTCGAAGGATCTGGATTATAACTGGACGTCTTCTCTATAAATGGATTATCTTATCTTATCTTATCTTACACCTTAAAGAAATACTGGTCTCCGGTATATAAACATTTAGACTATATTGCTATACGCCAGCCGGTAGAGATTTCGAAGCTGAAGGGTTTGTTACAAAAGGTGGAGCATTTTTTTATTTTTTCATTTGCGGCTGAGTAAGTATCAAAGGTAACACGACGTCTTGGTTATTGTCAGATAATAATCTTGATAATTATCGTTTAATTATCACCCGAGTAAAACGTTATTTGTTATAATTTTCATAATACTTTCGGATTCAGTTCGCGAGTGCCTTTTTTGTTATCATCGATGGATAATTATCCCAGTAACATGATAAATATCATTGCTAATTATCCTTTAGGACCCGGGTATCCTTTAGGACCCGGAATGTCTCGGGGTAACTTTTGGCAGTTAAAAAACGTCGAAATGTTGACTTTTTATTTGGTTTCTCGGTCATAATTTATTTACGGTACATCCTAGCGAAAACTTACTGACTCACAACTTGAAAAGCATACATTTTGCGGTGAATTAATACCAAGACTTAATAATTCGGTGAAGCCATATATTAACAACCCACGATCAAAAATAGTTTTTTTTTTCCAACTTTGTAAATACCTGGAATATAGTCGTCAGTGAAGAGCTCCGTGGTCTAGTGAGTTTCACGCTTGTTTCTCGCGCAGGTTACGCAAGTTCGAGTCCCGGTGCTGACCATGTACCAATGAGTTAAGTAAATTATCTTAAGTAAGTATACGGACGTTCTAACGGTGATGGAAAACATCGATGCGATTGGCTAGCCCCCTGTCACGCAAAATAGAGTAATAATATTAATAATAATAAATCTTTTATTTCAGGTTAAAAAAGACATATATACATAATTTACTACTAGAAATTCATAATTTATATATCACAAAATGAAAATATTATCTAGCCTAGCTAGAGATTTTTCTTGTTCGGTCTCGCTTCCCTGCAGCGTCGGCACACGGATGCCCTCTGGCCTGTAGTTATTGAGTTCCACCGGAGCCCGATGTTTGCATGGCAGGAAGTCCTTGGGCCTATCACTGGAAGCACTGGCTAACGTGGCCACACTACGCGTTTATAAAATATCATCACGTCTCTTGTAAGGGGATTAAAACTCGTATATTTTATAGGGACACCCTTTATTTTATGAAATCTTGTGTAGTTCATTTGTTTTAGCGGCGACAAAACATATATTCTGTGAAAAGTTCAAGTTTGTACCTATTACGGCTCATGAGATACAGCCCGCTGACGGAGAGACGGAGAGACGGACAGGCAGACGGACAGCGGATGCTTAGTAGTAGGGTCCCGTTTGGCACCCTTCAGGTACAGCACCCTAAAAATTAATCTATAAATGTGTAACCGCGAAACTCGCAAACGGCTGGACCGATTTAAATGAACTTTTTTAAACTATTTGTCGAAGTCTCAGGAAGGTTCTTACGGGGAGAAAAAATAGAAAAACAATCGATAAATAATTTAGCACGGGAATTCAAGAAATCGGCGCGGCGCCGGTCGTCGGGGTATCGCGCAACCAAATCGAAAGGGGCCAGTTCTTATCCCGGCATTTGTTATAAAATGAAGAACCACAGGGGGGTGCTCAATGCTCATCCCATATAGAATACAGATTATAACTTCCTCAAAGATTAAAACTTCCTCATCTTCGTCAATGATATTACGTCACATATACAAAATTGGAAGTGCTCTCTCTTCGCTGACGATCTCAAGCTGTATAGAGTAGTAAACAACAGCAACGACACCAACGCTATGGTTCAACGTGACCTAAACCAATGGTGGATTGACAATGGAATGAGTCTCAACGCCGAGAAATGCTTTCACATAAAATTCAGTCGGAAAATTAAACCTGTCGAGTCTGTCTACACAGTCAATGGTGTTCGTCTGCAAGAGGTGAAGGAAATACGTGACTTAGGAGTCCTTATAGACAGCCAACTATCTTTTGTCCCTCATGTCAGTGCGATTTCTAAGAAAGCGGCTCAGATGCATGGCTTTATGAGGCGAAACGCAGCTGGATTCAAAAGGATCCAGCACCAAAATTCTTTTTTACAACGCGCTGGTCAGAAGTCATTTGGAATTTGCAAGCGCAGCATGGAATCCTACCTACTGTGTCCACTCACAACGCATTGAGAGTTTGCAACGAACATTCACCAGGGCCCTTTCTTACAAATCCCGGGGGATCTCCCACAGATGCCCTTATGATCAGCGCTTGGCCTTCTTCGAGATGCAAGCTATACTGTTGCCGGAAAGCTCATGACCTGGGCTTCTTGTATAAACTAGTTAACGGCCTAATGGATTGTGGCGATCTGCTTAGTGCGGTGCAGTTTTCAGTCCCTTACAATTTACCACGGAACCCAATCACCAAAACGTTCACCTTGCCGCGATGCAGGACCAACTTGGGCCGGCACTCGCCACTATCATGAATCTGTAATTAATATTTAATATGTTGCGCGCTTGCGCGCTGGTCAGAACGATATAGACATCTTCCACGACACTCTACCTAAATTGAAATCCAAACTGACTACTGACTAATTAATAAGAAAACCCAATTTGTAATGTATTGTATAGTACCTATCGTATTGTGTATGCCATTTTAAATTTTATAAGATTTCTTTATTTTTTTAACGATTAACGTTGTTGCGTGTTCAAACTGTAAATATTGTGCATGTCTGTAAAAGGAATATATATCAGAACTTGTCATTGAATAACTCGAATAAGTGTAAAAATATGTATTCTGTTGACGTGTCTAATATTCAAATAAATAAATTAATTATAATTAGTAACTTCGTAATCTTTAAATGACGCTGGCAGTAACGATTGTAATGTAAACGCCATGGATTCCCTCTAGGTGGCACTATTAGGCGCTAAACTTAGGATAGAAAAAATAACATGTTACAGATTTGCAAATTGGTTGGTTTTTAGTAAATCTGTTTAATCTGTTAAACCTATTAAATGTAAATAAATGTGACAAAACAAATCGGTTGTTGTTCTCTTGAAAATTAATCTCCTAGCGCCATCTCGTGGTATTTGCAATATTCCGATAGTGCACCAAGCGATTTAGCCCTCGAACTAAATATGCTTTCGCACCATCTCTGACTACGCCGGTAACATATATTGTTCTATCTATCTGTATCTGTCTAAGTATCATATAACAGTATCTGCGGAAAATTGTATCGATATAATTTTGTTTACAGGGTGGTTGGACACCACTAATGTGGGCAGCTTACAAAGGAAATGAAGACATTCTGGCAGCCCTTTTAGAAAAGGGCGCTGATGTGCATGCACATGGCAACTACAATATTAAGTAAGTTTTAATACAACTACTTATACAGATACACTAAAGAAGACGCACACATTGGAAAAGATTTTTGCTATTTTTAGTTAGAAATTCCATGTATGACGACCGGTTTAGCCTAGCGGGTGACCCTGCCTACGAAGCCGACATTCCTGGGTTCGAATCCCGGTAAGGACAAATATTTGTTTGATGAGCATGAATCTTTGTTTCTTAGTCTTGGATGTTTTCTAGGCATTTATTTAAGGCTAGTATTTTAATACTGATTTTCACAGCAAAAAAGGATCAGCAAAAATACTTTTTATGTTTTAAGTATTTTTGTTGTTCTTACATGTTCAACCTAATACGAAGGATAAAGGGGGCTTCGCTTCTTTCACCCCCTTTACCCTTCACCTAAGCTACCGCAGTATTTTGCCCCGATATTTGCTGTGAAAATCAGTATATTTTCTGTGAAAATCAGTATATTTGCTGTGAAAATCAGTATATTTTCTGTGCAAATCAGTATATTTGCTGTGCAAATCAGTATTATTGATGTGCAGTTTAATATTTCCCTTTACTTAAGTATTGAGTTAATATATCGTGGTCTAGTACCCATAACACAAGCTTTATTGAGCTTACTATGGGCCTAGTTCGATTTGTGTAATGTCCCTAATATTTATTCATTTATTTATAGTCCTGTAGGTAGACGGCTATTTATTTATTTATGTATAGTCCTGAAGGTAGACGACTATTTATTTATAGTCCTCTAGGTAGACGACTATTTATTTATTTATTTATAGTCCTGTAGGTAGATGACTATTTTTTTATTTATATATAGTCCTGTAGGTAGACGACTATTTATTTATTTATAGTCCTGTAGGTAGATGACTATTTTTTATTTATATTAAGTCCTGTAGGTAGACTATGACGGGGATACCACAACATCTTATGCCGATTCAGTTTACTGATCCGCAAAATTACCATGACCGGTTTAAATCAAGTATCGGTATCAGGTAAATAAAGCCTACTCTGGCGTATTGGAATGGAAAGGGTGGTGATGTTCTTGTTTGGAACCTAATCTTACTCACTAAAAGGCTGCGGGGAAGAACCATATCTCCTTGGATGGAAAGTAGCGCTCGAGAGGATACATATTTCGTAATAAAAAGTAATGCGTTAAGGTTGTGATCACAACTTGTGTACATTCAAGTGGAAAATCGGTCAAGTGCGAGTCGAACTCGCACACGAAGGGTTCCGTACCGTCGTAAAAGACAACTTAGGCACAAAAAGAAAATAACAAAGAAGGTGGATTCGAACCCAAAACTTGAAGAACCCCAAGCTGCCAAATTGATATTTGACTTATGGGTGGTTGAAACACGTCTCTTGTATGGTGACCGTCTTTAATTTATAAACTCTCGTGAAGTTCATTATTTGTTGCTGTAGCAGCGTTCTGTGAGAATGGCAACTCTACCTCTTACGGCTCATGAGATACAGCCCACTGACAGAATTATAGGCCTTCGGGTACGGGACCCTAAAAAGGTGGTAAATCGCGGACATTATCGAGGGTTCCGTACCCGAAGGGTGCCAAACGGGGCCCTCTTACTAAACCTCCGATGTCCGTCCGTCCGTCTGTCACCAGGCTGTATCTCATGAACCGTGATAGTTAGACAGTTGAAATTTTCACAGATGATGTATTTCTGTTGCCGCTATAACCACAAATGTTAAAAAACTGTTTTTTTATTTATCTGTAATCCACATACAAACTTATGAATGCACCTGGTTAAGTACATGGAGTGTAAAAGTAGCCGCACCGCACCAACATTTTGCCATGCAAAATCCAAACTATTCACTCCACACCATCCCTACCATTGAACAGTGGTACGGAACTCTTCGTGCACGAGTTCAACTCGCACTTGACCGTTTTTTTTTTGTTTTTTGTTTTTATTTTAAACATTTACATTCAGGCACATACATTGCTCTTGGCCCCACACAAGGATACCCTGTGTCGTGGGAACCAGCAACAGCGACGTCACACACATAAACATCCAAGACCTGAGCTATTTTTTTTCTGTATGCCCAGCCGGGGATCGACCTCTGGACCTCTCGCATTCCATACTACATATTGTAATATTCTATAAGACTACGAGATCAACAATCCATTCCAGTTCGCTGGTGTGGGCAGCTGGTCGCAAGCACGCGGCCGTCGTGCAACGTCTGCTGTCCGCCGGCGCGCGACCCAACTCGTGCGACAAGTACGCCACTTCCGCGCTCACGTGGGCGGCGCGTGCCGGTGACGTCACGTCCGCCGCCGCGCTGCTCAAGGCGGGGGCGGATCCCAACACGGCCGGGATGTATTGCTGGACGCCGCTGTTGCAGGCCACTCAGGGTAAACAACTCATTCCATTTCTGATGTAATGGCTTCCATCGGTTTGATGATTCTGCCACTTGTCAAGTTTCAGAAATGACGCGGTTACATGTTTTGTGGTCCAAATCATAGAATTTCCGGTATCTGAATAAACAGGACAGAACAATAGATACATTAATATAGAATATTGTTAGTTTATTAAGCCTAACCTGTCAGTTTATTTTCAACTAGACCCAGTACAATAGGTACTTAAATATAGAATAATGTTAGTTTGTTTTGTCTCATTGTTAATTTATTTCCAACTAAACCCAGTACTTGACACTGGAAGAGCAAGGGTGGGGTATCAAGATCAATGGGCAAATGATTAACAACTTGATATACACCGATGATACCGCTCCTACAGCCTCAACTCCTGAAGATCTGCAGAGGATAATTGATAACGGATAAGTACAGCCAAAAAGCGGGGCTATAAATGAATCTCGCCAAAACGAGGTTTACGGTGGTTTCTAGAAAAGAGACCTGGAACCCAACAATCTCGGTAGCAGGCATTACCTTGGAGAGAGTGACCAGATAAAAGTACCTAGGCACATGGGTGACTGAAGCATGGGAGGCTGAATTTGAGCTCAAGACCCGGACTAAAAGTGCTCATGCTGTTTTTGAAAAATGGGAAAGGTGCTTTGTATGAAAGAACTCCATATACAACTCCGAATTAGGATGCTTCAACGCTACATCTGGCCAGTAGTTATTAAAGGAGATAACCTGCAAAAATCTGGACTCATTTGAAATGTGATGTTTCCGGAGGATGCTGAAGATAAGCTGCGTCCATAGAGTCACGAACGATGAAGTTCTGCGTCGCGCCAAATGCTCCCGAGGACTCACCTTGACCATAAAGAAGAAGAAAATAAGTTACTTGGGACATGTGCTTGGACTCGAACGATGCCGACTGCTTTTGGTCATAGTAATGGCATAAGGAGGAAGTCGTGGCTCCGCGACATTAGGGAATGGACGGGAGTGGTCAGCGTAGAACAACTCATGCGCTGGCAAAGAACAGAGAGGAGTATGGGGAGCTGACCGCCAACCTCCAGTAGCGGAGAGGCACTACAAGAAGATACAAGATACCCAGTACAATAGATATGTAAATCTATACTTTAAAAATTAATCGCAGTACACTTGTCATAGCCTGGTAGTCAATGAAGGGCAGGAGATACAATACGTCGACGAGTACACCTACTTGGGCAAGACAGTGTCCTTCGAAAACAGGCAAATCAAACTCCGTGTTTCGAACGCCTGGAAGAGCTTCTGGTCCATGAAGGAGCTAATGAAGGGCACACAACCGTTGACCCTGAAGCGCAAACTGGTCGACATGTGCTTTCTGCCCATCCTAACCTACGGCGCACAAACGTGCTCCTTGACCGAACATCAGAAGTACAGGCTCAAGGTTGGCCAGCGTATGACGGAGCGGTGTGAAACGAACTGATCGCGTTAGAAACACCGTACTGCGCTCTACAGCTGGCATAGTCGATGTGCACTATGAATGAACGATGAAACTAAAATGCAATTGGGCCGACCGTATGTGTTGAATGCACCCAGACAGATGGGCAAAGATAGCCACTGAATCGGTGCCTACAGATGGACACCGGCGTAGAGGAAGGCCCAGAAAAAGACGGCGACACGATCTGGACAAGTTCCAAACAGAGTGGGCCGATCTTGCGGCTACCAGAGATGTGTGGGCTCGTACCGTGGTGGCCTTTGCCCAGCAGTGGGACACTGTTATATGCTATTTAAAAAAAACGAAGACCAGTCTCTAAAATGGCCCGATAGATTTGAATAATTCCTATTTGTTTTTATTGTTCTCGTTCCAGAGGATAAAATTACGAAAAACGCAAAGAAACATCCAAGAAATCGAAAAATATTTTATATGGAAAGTTCAGCCTCTTTCGCTAGATGGCGTTGGTAGCCATAGATTTAGCATCACTCAAACTCCTTCTTAGTTGATTAATCAATTTATTATATTCAACCTCTTTGTTGGTAGCGGAACTAATGTTTGACATAAAGTGCGATGCATATAGTTTGTAAGCAGTGAGTTTTGTTAATAACAATACTAATAATAATACCTTGGACACTATTTACACACATAGATCTAGCCCCAAACTAGGATTCCCTGTACCTTGGGTACTAGACAACTATTCAGATACTTATATAGATAAATATTATACTTAAATAGATAAACAACCATGACTAGGGTACAAACATCCGTTGTCATCAAACAAAATATTTGCCCCCACCGGGACTCGAACACGACTCAACTACATTTAACTCGACAAATTAATGTGAGGTCTGATGCGTACTATGCTCAACAACGTGCCGATAATGTCGATATGGATTTCAGAAACCTATGAGGGTTCCTCTAAAATCCGATAAATGAATAGAGAATACGAAAAATGGCGCCACGGGCAGCTAGTATAGAATTATGTTAGTTTATTTCGTTTTATCTTATTTACAATTTTGAAGTGAAACGTAACTTGTTTAATCGGCGTTGTATAAATAATACCTGTAGACCGATCAACATAGACTTTAAAATAATGGAAATAAACAATCGAAGAAAAGAACAAAATATTTGTTTTAGCTCCATGGTCTACTGCAGGTTCGAACCCCGGTAAGATAAGTAATTTATCAGTAAATTATACGGACTATCTAATGGTAATATAAACATAAACATAACTGGCTAAATGTGGACACAATACGGTATTTGACAAGGTGGTCCAATAAATCTAAAAACGTGTCTCAAGCTGAACCTATTTCAACAAAAACGTTTGACAATTACAGAATTCATTATTTCCTGCAGTTATTTTATAAACTCAATTTTGTGTTAAGACAGCATTTGTCTATGATGTAACATGCTTGTATTTCATAAAACTCGTGAACAAAATTACCGTTTTGACAGTTCCAAAAAATTATCTATTTTGTCTTTGTATTAGCTGTCAAATACAGTATTGTGCCTCTGCCACCCCGTATGGGAAAAGGTGTGACGCTATGTTGTAGTTGTTATAAATATTTAAAATTAAACTATTAAGAGAAGAATAAAATATGGATATGATTCAAATGAACCAGTCGACGTATTTTTCTAATCGAACCAATATGTCTCCGATTTTATTGCATCGATTTTTACAGCACTAAGAGTAACAAGCTAAAATAAAACCGGTCAAGTGCGAGTAGGACGTCGCGTCGGAGCCGCACACGAAGGGTTCTATACCCATTGTACACGGAAAAACGTCAAAACGAAAGTCTTTTGTACGAGTATACCTTTTAAAATTTTATTAATACAATATTAAATACTAGGTAGGACTACATTCAAGGCCGTACATCGAAACATTGAAAAAGAGATTTGTGTATGTAGTATGTAAGTATTGAACAATGTACTCGGGTTAACGAAACTCATTTCTTATTGAAACCGGAAGTGGATAGACATTGAGTAACTTATATACATAAATAAAATCAAATATTATAAAGAACTTAATTTTAAGTTTATTATGATTCGCATGAGAAAATTCTAATCTTATAATGATAAATAACTAAGCACAAAACTCAATACCTGCAGTTAAAGATCTTTTCTGATAAGATCGGGAGAGTCAAGTTTTCACCTATAAACAAATAAAACAAAATGGCTCAGAAAATGGCCATACCAATAATTTATTGTATGGGCACTACTTTTATTTCTTAAAAACCGGTGTGTTTTATTATTTGTTGTTAGAGCGGCAATAGAAATACACCTTCTGTGAAAAATTCAGCTCTCTACCTGTTTTGGTTGATCCGGTAGAGCCCGGTGACAGACGGACAGACGGACGGCGGAGGCTTAGTAATAGGGTCCTGTTTAGCACCCTCGGGTACAGAACCCTAGTAAGGGTGAATCCAACTGAAATGTGTAGATTCCAGGGTAATACAATCCAAGAGCATGGAAGAATAACGCAAGGTTTGGGTCAATAGTCATTATTTGACATACTTTGCACCGCACATTGAAAAATAAATAAATTTAAACCTGAAGAAAGGCGAGGCGATTCTCTAACCGGCTCCTCTCCGCGCCCGCGAAATGTGATTTGATCCGATTTGTTAAGTCGCGTCGTACTTGATCGCGTTTTTCAACACTAACATCATCGGCCGAAATAGCTCAGTTGGGAGAGCGTTAGACTGAAGATCTAAAGGTCCCTGGTTCGATCCCTGGTTTCGGCAGTCTTTTTGTTACTTTTTGTTTTTTTACTTTTATCTCTTTATCTTGTGCATTCTTTTTTATTCAAATAATATTATTTAATAATTATAAATAAAATATAAAAATACGTCATAAAATATGTTTGTATTATTTTTTCAGGAAACCACTTCGAAATTGTCCAAATGCTGCTAGAGCACAAACCGAACGTTAACGCGTTAGACAAGGACGGGTATACTGCCCTCGCGATCGCCTGCAAGGAGGGATTCTACGATATCGCGACGGCTCTTATTAATTCCGGTGCTTATATTAATGTTCAGGTAAGACTTCTTTCAGCAATAAATTGGATGATTTGTCTTCTAACTTCTCTTTTTGTATCATACCAGTATCCTATAGAAACACTGTATTGCGATGGCATAAGGGATTACATTATCTGTAAAATATGCAGAACGGTGGAGGGGCCAGATTTGTGAACTTATAATATGCACATTATGGACAATACTCCAAAATCAA
Organism: Argyresthia goedartella; assembly: GCA_949825045.1. Classification (NCBI taxonomy): domain Eukaryota; kingdom Metazoa; phylum Arthropoda; class Insecta; order Lepidoptera; family Argyresthiidae; genus Argyresthia; species Argyresthia goedartella. Next base: position 22,607,445 of record OX463820.1, read on the forward strand.
TGAACTGGACTTTGCTTTTGTTTTATGATACCTATGAACGCTCTAAAGCCAAGTTTCCCCCACAGGATCATTCCAAAGACACGCCCCTCATCCACGCAGTGAAGGGAGGTCACAAGAATATCGTGGAGGCGTTGCTCAAGAAGCATGTGGACGTAGACTTGCCGGGGAAGGAAAAGAAGACGCCAGTGTATACGGCGGTCGAGAAGGGACATGTGGCTATTCTGAGGCTAATGCTGGCTTCCAACCCGGACTTGGAGCTTTGCACTATTGTGAGTTGTTTACCTTGTTCCGTCATTTTTATTCTGTCCACCGGAGGGTCAAAGAATTCACGCAATTTTGGTTGTATTATCTACCTGTCTCAGTCCTTCACTCGGTAAGCTTTGGTTGAATTCACGGTAACTCTCCATTGTTAGATGTCTCAGTGTCGTTGTAAATTAAACCCAGGACCCCTGGCTTTTCCGATAGATCTTCGTTGCACTTTGGTCACAGAAGTCAATCTATCAATGGCCCCAATGAATATAACCCTGTAATACATTGAAGTTAAATTATCATTATTGATATGAGCGAATGTCAAAAATTAAGAGTATTTCTTTCAAATGGCAGGTCATATTTTTGTTTAGTAATTCGGCCCAATGTAAATATATTTATCTATACAAACCGATGTCATGGTTCCTAACAATAAAAAGTTGTATCTCTTATAGTTTCCGCTGACCCTTCAAAATGTGCCGGCCTGTATATCAAAATCGTTCAAGTGTGGGTCGGACTCAACCACGAAGGGCTCCGTACCATTGTACAAGAAAACTTAAGGACTAAAAAATAATAAAACGATAACAACAAAGAAACATCCGTACTTGGTTTACCAGTCCCTACAAATTTGCGATGATATTCATTTGCAGGGATATTAAAACACGTCTTTTATGTGGGGACCTCCTTTAATTGATAAAATCTCCATATTTGTTGCGGTAGCAGATTCTGTGAGAATTTCAACTCTACTTATTACGGTTCATGAGATAAAGCCACAAATCATTATGCGAGTGCGAGCGAGAGGCTCCATATTCATATAGCATTTGTCATCTCCCCGTGACAGAGCGGCGACACGCCCCTGCTGCGCGCGGTGCGCTCCCGGCACGCGGAGATAGTGCAGCTGCTGCTGGAGCGGAAGGCGCGAGTCAACGTGGTGGACAAACGCGGCGACACCGCGCTGCACATAGCGATACGCGCGCGCTCCAAGGTGAACGATCCACTTCACATTACTCGTTCTCAACAGTGCCTATGTCGAAACCTATGTCGTTAGCTTTGTAAGGGTGGACGTGCGGAAGGTGATGTCTATTGAGTATTTTTCTACGAACAGCAATTATTCATAATTCTTTATTGCGCACAAATATTTAAAAAGTTACATTAAAAGAAAATGCGTGTACAAAAGGCGAGATTATCTCTAAAGAGATATTTCTTCCAGCAAACTAAAGCATTACAGGAATTGGTATCATAAAAGAGTAGGCAGTGCACAATAAATACTATAACTAAATTGCTTAGGAATAAATGAATACATATAAAATACAGATAGGAAATTCAAAATAATTACCAATATATACTACATAAACTATATGTGCGGCGCCTGCGAATTCTCTCAAGAACTTCATGTTTTGCCTTAATTTCTTTCGCAGGCACCACAGTACAATAAAATTGCAGTCCATACAATTTATTTTATCTACACACGTATCATAAACCCTCTTTACTGCGTTCAAAAACCGCACGTTACGATCAGCATTATGTTAAACTACTTGGTAAAAACTCGTTTCGTATCTGGAAAACTACACATAATGGTCATTATGTGTAGTTTTTCTACATATAATGACATTCAAATTTCGAACGCCGACGCCCACCCGCGTGCCGTCCCTAGTTTGTCTGTGAAGTTGGTACTGACATTCAAATTTCGAACGCCGACGCCCGTCTGCGTGAAGTTGGTACTAAAGAACAAGCAAGCTAAATAATTGCAGAACCACAATGCCGGTCAAACATGCGGTTCCTGAACACATCAAAGAGAGCTTATGATATGTGTGTAGATAAACTAGTGTATGTAACTGTACATAATTAGGCATTAAAACTCTCGAGTGATATTATTATGAAACTCGCCTTCGGCTCGTTTCATAAACCCACTCTCGAGTTTTAATGCCCTCCATTATGCAGCAGTCACATAAACTACTAATACCTTTAATTTTTGAGAAAGAAATATTATAGATAGAAAATTAGATTTCAATATTAGTGAAAACAATAATAGACGAACTTAGGAGTAAATCACTGTGTTAAAGCTCAAAGGTGTAAAAGTTTCTTCATAAAGTGTATCATAAGGTATATTGGATCGTAAAATAGTGGCAGGCTCGCCTCGCTAGCCTCATCGTTGATCTTAGAGGTGTGGTCATGCCTTCGGGGGACTGATAGGGTCATCATTTTCATTAAGTAAACGATTTCAACAAACCAACTTTGCTTTACACTTATTCATACTTATCGATCGGCCCCTCGGAACAAAATCTTCAAGAAACACGTGTTCGGCTCGATTTCAACTTATAAAACCCCAGAAGCTTTGAAATGACATGGCATTTATCACTGTTGAGCATTTAGCTCAGACCCCATACTAATTTGCCCATTGTCATTTCGTAAAAATATATACAAGAGTTCCAGCAAATCTAGAGAACTCTTTAATCTATACTACAACATGCAAAAGGGCTATTTGTGTCCACTTCACATTTATTTACAAAGGAAGGACTTTGGTTAACAGAGGGTGTCCAGTCCATTCCTATCACCCATAAAAACACAATATTAGGACATTTATTACAGACTAAGGGAATTTCTCTCTTCATCTTCGTATGATAGCTTTAAAAGACTATCTTGTCTGCTTCTACAACAGCGTGAATAACATCCATCTCCTCTCCACAGCAAATAGTCGAAATCCTGCTACGAAATCCAAAAAACAGCCAACTCCTCTACAAACCCAACAAGGCGAACGAAACACCATACAACATCGACATGAGTTACAACAAGACCATACTCGGCCAGATATTCGGCGCGCGGAAACTGAACACCAATGAAGACAATGAGAATATGCTGGGGTACGAGCTGTACAGTGCGGCGCTGGCCGACATGTTGTCGGAGCCCAGTCTGTCCGTTCCCATAACTGTGGGGTTGTTCGCGCGGTGGGGATCTGGCAAGTCCTTCTTGCTCAATAAGCTGAAAGGTGAGTTAGGGTTTCATCTTCTTCTTATGGTGAACGCACACTTACTGTATCGTACCGCCCGAACCGTCCGCACCGAACGGATCGACCGAACCGGAGAAGTCTTCCGCGCTGCTCTTACACGCTACTCGTGCATTGCTCTGACGCACGCGACAGAACGCAGTATGCCGACGATTCGTCCGCATCGACAGCGCCTGATCTGAAGTAGACATCAGGATTTCTGAGGTTCTCCGGATTCCTTCGCGGATAGTTCATAGGATTTCATATAACCTTATCATTAATGGTGGTTGATACGAACAAGCGGAATTACTGGCTAAACGCAGGGGACAATATTTTGAGTGCGTTGTCGTTATATAAGCCAAGTGAAAACGACGAGGTTTTACTAGCACTCTCTACTAGATAGTAGACAACCTGCAAAAATGTCATTTATCTGCACACGTATCATAAACCCTCTTTACTGCGTCCAAAAACCGCATGTTACGACCAGCATAATGATATACTACTTGGTAAAAACTAATTTCGACATATTATGACCTTCAAATTTCGAACGCCGACGCTCGCCTGCGTGCCAGCCACCCTAGTTTGTCTGTGAAGTTGGTACTACTGAACAAGCTAAACAAGTGCAGAGCAATGATCAATGCCACAATGCCGGTCGAACATGCGGTTACTTAACACATCAATGAGAGCTTATCTTTCGTGTAGATAAACTAGTGTATTTAACTGTACATAATTAAGCATTAAAACTCGAGTGATATAACCCACTCTCGAGTGTTAATGCCCTCCATTATGTATCAGTCACTTAAACTACTATTTTGCTTTTATTTTCACGAATCATGTCGAAAAGACCACGAGCATAATAAAAAACCGGTCAAGTGCGAGTCTAAATCGCGCACAAAGGGTTCCGTACCACCGTTCAATGTAAGCGATGGTGTGGAGTGAATAGTTTGGATTTTACACAGCAAAATATTGTTTACAAAGTTATTGGTGCGGTTACTTTCACGCTCCATGTACGTAACCAGGTGCATCCATAAGTTTGTATGTGGTATTGTTGTATGGGAGCCCCTTTAAATATTTATTTTATCCTGTTTTTTAGTATTTGTTGTTATAGCGGCAACAGAAATACATAATCTGTGAAAATTTCAACTCTCTAGCTAGCTAGGTTCTTGAGATACAGCCTGGTGATAGACGGACGGACGGACGGACGGACGGACAGCGAAGTCTTAGTAATAGGGTCCCGTTTGGAACCCTTCGGGTACGGAACCCTAAAAAATGCTATAATGTAGTGCCACAAATCCCGGGTTCAAACGGCAGTTGGCGAAACGGGCCTACAGTTCCGATGACGTACCATGTGTTGGCCTTTTTACCCGACTGCAGCGATGCGAGGGTTACGTGGTTAACCTGTATGTATACAGGCTGGTCCAAAAGGTGACGTCTAAAAATTTTTTTTAGATTCCTAATGCTTGGGTGTATCCGAAAATACCCCATGTATGTTCCGCGATTTTTAGCGGTTTAGAAGTTATGATTTTTTTGAACTGATTTGTTAATTTTCTATCGGAGCAACTTATCATCATCATAACTTTTTTAATAGTGAGATATTTTGTATAAATTTTTCTCTTAAATGGTCTTCTTGAATCATTATTTCATACTTTATAATCAATTACACATCATTCTTCATTACAGGTTTCCGAAAAAAGGGTCGAAAGTGAAATTTTTGGTTTGAGTTGGACGGAGTTACATTTTCTAAATTTTCTTAAAAATACAACATGGCTGTATCATACGTTCAAACTACTTTTAAAAACTTGAGCAATTTATGAGCTTACCAAATAATAAAAATAAAAAGGTTCTTAATAAGCAATTTTTTTATAAAAACGGCTTCCAAACTTATTTAGGTGAAAATGAGCTAAGCAAAAATGTTGTTCGAAAACATTGTTTTAGATTTTTTATGGCCACCAATGATTAGTAAGGCATGGTGATGATGATGGAAAAGCATTCAAATAATCTCAAATTGAACAATCAGTGATACATTTAAATAGTATTTTATTTGTATTACAAACCTACCTATTTACAAAGAAATAACAGAATTCGTGTGGAAGAGAGTGGGGTATCAAATACGAGTACGGAAATATTTACTAACCTTGCACATTAGTTTTAAACTAAGCATCTACAGATTTTTCTTAAAATTGTTCTAAAACTGCGGTACACTAATTAGTATAAAACAAGCAGATAAGCAAAATTATTATAACACTGTGTTCAATCAAACCGGGATTTTTAATCTTCAGGGTTCCGTTCCCGAAGGGTCAAAATGGAGTCCTATTGCTGTCCGTCCGTCGACTGCCACGCCGGTTTTACAGCCATACGGTTAAAGCTGCAGTCTTCAAGCTTACACAGCATAAATTGATAAAAAAATGTATTTAAGAGAGCCATAGAGCTGAAGGGGGCGTGAAAAAAAAAATACCTTACCCCATCAAGTAGGGTATCGTTGTTTAGAGCTCGATGATTAGATTAATATTTTCGTTTTAATAAACATTGAAAAATAAAGGAATAAGAAACCACCAAAGTCAGCTTTATTCACAAGATTTTGTAATTTTTTACTTTCCTAGATGACCTTTTTGTTAATAATGTGTGTGGTATTACGTATATTTTACTAACAAATACCGATATATCGATAAATCTGATTTTTTCTTTAAAATTCCCTCTCATTTAGGCTTATATTCTACATTTGTTACGAAACCCTAAATGAGCGAACTCACTTGCCTTTTTTCAGGGTTCCGTACCCGAAGGATGCCCAACGGTATGCTCTGTAAAATCCAAACTATTCACTCCACACCATCCCTACCATTGTACGGTGGTACGGAAAGGAAACCTTCTTGCGCGAGTTAGACTCATACTTGACCGTTTATTTTTATTTTATTAAGTTATTTATTACCACAGAGCAAGTAAGTAAAAGACAGAGTTATGCGTAAATCCCCTCATCCTTCTTTCGCTTAGAATATGAAAGGCATAGCTCTGTCCTTTACATATGAGTGACATGCTGCGCCGTGTTTTGAATGAATGATGTGAAGTCACTAGTAGACGCTGTGGGGTGTTTTAAAACACGTCCCGTTTCAGATTTATTTTTGTTATTTATTCGTATTTTTATTGAAAATCAGTACTGAATAAAAAATCAGTCCTGTGCGGGTCGGACTCGCACAGCCCTTCCTGTTCGAGTCCATACCGTCGTACAAGAAAACTTAAGCCCTAAAAATAATAAAACAAAAAACAAAAAGAAAATAATATCATGTCCGAACGTGGATTTGAAACCAGAACATAACATTGTGCGACCGATATCAAACCAATCGCGCCACCACACCGTTTTGGGTAGGCCGCGAAATCTACGATCATATTTGAATGATGAAATGATTTATTATATCGCAGGGGATGTTAAAACACGTTTATTATATGGGGAACCCCTTTAATTGATCAAATGTCGACAGACAGCTAGCAGAGGCTTGGTAATAGGGTCCCGTTTGGTACCCTTCGAGTATGGAACCCTAATAAAAACGTGCAAAACAGGGGGGGACCTTTTATGTTTAAATGTCTCAAAATATTATTAAATGTGATTCATATCTCAACTGCAGCTTCTCTATTGTATCAATGATAATATATTTCCTTAATTAATAAAACACTCATCAATCAACTCTGAGAACTAACTTAAATGCGAACTTACGATGCTGTTTTTATACTTTGTTTATAATAGCTCTGAGCTGACAGCGATTTATTAACACGGTTCACTCACAAAATAGGCACGAAACATAGTCTCGACGTGATTTGTGTTCCCAGAGGAGATGAAGAACTTCGCCCGGCAGTGGAGCGAGACAGGGTGGGCGTGGTCGTGGGCGGTGAGCTGGGGCGCGTGGCACGCGGCGCTGTGGGGCGGCGCAGCGGCGGGAGCGGCCGGTGCGGCCATGTCTACCGCCGCCGCCGTCGTGTTCGCGCTGGCGATACTGCTGTACCTGGCTGCTTATCTCACCTGGTACCTGGGGAACAGGTTGGTTGACATGATAGTCTGGGTGGGCGTGGTCGTGGGCGGTGAGCTGGGGCGCGTGGCACGCGGCGCTGAGGGGCGGCGCAGCGGCGGGAGTGGCCGGTGCGGCCTTGTTATGTTTGCTTCAGCGATACTGCTGTATCTGGGTGCGTGTCTTAATAAACATTAAACATTTCTGAGAAGGCGAATCAAACGTTCGTTTGTTGCCCGTGGACAATTCGAATGTCAAGTCAACATTTCTTTATTACTGTAGATATTTACATATATTTTTACAAATGTGATTTTTTTGCTTCTTCTCTATATTGGACCACTATGGGAGAAGCAGGGCGAGGAATCTCTTTAAAAATGTTGTTGTGTTTAACTCATACAAATATTGCAATATTAATTATTATAAACAGTGGTCCCTGTCGTAGTCTATCAGATATAACTTACCAAATTGAAAAGACTGATATTTTGTATATCTAACACGCGCTTTCTCAGATGGCCCTTTCAGAAAGATAACAACTCTATGATTTCTGACATCTGTCACTAATTTCGACAGGTGTAACCAATTTTGACAGATTTCAAAAACACTAACAGCAGTCGAAAATGTGGACACCTGTTTTATTACTTTTCGTCCTTAAGTTGTATTATAATATGGTACGGAACCCTTAGTGTGCGAGCCCAATCCGCACTTGACAATATCAAGGATCAGCACCGATCCACTAGCACAATAATTCTGAAGCAGTCCTCATCCCCCGCCAGATACGAGAGCTGGTGGGCGAGCGGCCTCGTGGCTGCGCTGGGCCGGCGGTTCAGCTCGCTACTGCTCCTACTGCAGGTGGTGTTCTGTCATCCGCCGGGAATCAACGACCCTAGGGCGCTGCCTTCTACGCCGATACGGTCAGTGGGATAGTTGCTTAACCATATTTTGAACATTATGGACTTGGTAATAATGTCCAAAACCAACGAAAATTTTGTAAAAAGTTTCCGTATATAGGGGTGTGTTTTTGTAACGTAACACTTCAGTTTGGGCTCAACACAACAGGCAATGTCAACGCTCCCGTACCGCTTCTCTACCGCAGGAACCTACTCAGGCACATTTACTTATCCTCTGTACTGTCAAACCCAAAAATTCAAAATGGCCGCGTCTGTCACGGGGTCGCACGCGAACTCCGCCCGCTAACGTCCTGTTTCATTAAAATGACGATATCTCTATTTTTTCTATGGGAGCTCTCTAAGAAAGTTATATCGTTGGAATGGCTTTTAAATAAGCTACCGGATAAAAAAGAATAGTCCAGTTTTGCCTAGCAATATATTTTAATTTTAATTTTAAATCTAATTTAAATTTTTTTTTTATTTTTTTTTTTCCAATTGTAGAAAAAAATGAAAAATGGAAAAAATATAGCATGTTTGTAGTTTATTTACATCTAAATACGTTATCGCACATAAATAAATAACAATAACATGCCTCCCCATACAATAATCCTGGAAAGCAATCACCACAACCACACCACCACTCAATAAGCGCTGGCACGTGACTGACAGCGCGATATTTCATTGCCTCAGTCAACCACTAATGCTTGCTTTAGAGTAGAAACAAAGGATGTTATGCCTTTCTCCTTCTTTCGGCAACGTTTAGTGGAAGTTTGAGCAAGATAGACAAACGCTTTGATTAAATAACGGTCCTTATTTACCGCCTTTTACGCATCGGTCAAAATGTGTCCGCGTGACAGACTAGCGGTTAAATGCTGCTTAAAATTAAAATTTGTCCCGTCACTTTGTTTATTTGTCATTTTGGTATTTGTAGAACCGCTGATATAACTATCAGACTATTGAGGACTCTTTCTCAAATTGCTTAGCCTAGTCTACGAGTTCTGTAAAATGTTGCTCCTCCCCCAGATTCCACTTCACAGAAGGCACACAAAGCACCTCAGGCCAGGAGGGCTCAGCGATGGTAGTCCAGATGATCGCGAGCCTGGCAGAAGCTTTAGAGAGCCAGTACGGCCGCGTCTGCACCCGCCTTGCGCGCGCATTCCGACCTCGGCCCGTCGCTTCAACCGCTGGATGGAAGTAAGCATTTGAGTTTGTTTGTTCGTCCATTTGTTTGTTTTTCTTAGTGTAAGTATGGATCTTAGATTAGGGTCAGACTTCGAAATGGCTTTTTATGATAGTTTTGGAATTCATCAGGACAGGTCCTTGGATGTGACGTACCACCAGCGGGCGATGAAGTAGTTCAGAATAGATAAAATCTCTGTTAAAGAACTCCTCAGGGCGGGTCTCCTCGACGGCCCATAGACTTTGGAGATCTAATTCCCCGCCGTGAGAGTCTTTAACGACGGCGTTACGCCGTGCAATAACCTTTCACACGGCACCTTGCTAGCGCCCTAACTACTGCCGGTTTCACCGAAGGCTTCCCGCGTCGATCCTGGGTGCACCCACACTGATGATGATGGCGCCGTCCACAACGCTTTCGCCAGCAAGGTCACTCAATAAATATAAATAATAAATAAATAAATAATACCTTGGACACCTTTTACACACATTGATCTAGCCCCAAACTAGGATTCCCTGTATCTTGGGTACTAGACAACGATATATATACTTATATAGAGAAATATTATACTTAGATAGATAAACAACCATGACTAGGGTACAAACATCCGTTCTCGTCAAACAAACATTTGCCCCCATCGGGACTCGAACCCGGGACCCTTGGTTTCGTAGGCAGCGTCACTGCCGACTCGGCCATTCGGGTCGTCAATAATATGATAATATACGTAGCTCCCCAGCGGAGCGTCTCAACACGCGAATCGAAGCTTATCGGCCTGGAGGGCTACCGGCGTCGCTCTCCGATACAGGCCTTTCTTGCAACCCGAAATTTGGGAATCACCGTTCAGACCAGTCGCGGGGCTGAAATATGACTAGCAAAAACTCGCGTTTTGATGACAGATCGCCTATCAATCCGTTGGTACAAAACTAAAACGAATATTACATCGTGATCCCGCACGAGCCAAGTTCAAGAGGTTATCAAACTCATTATGTCCATGTGACATTCCCAATCGATAATAGACCAAAACGTAGGGTGTGTACCGATTTACACTAATCGTGACGAGAGCGCCGATAGCGCCGTTTGGTTCGAAACAATCTCGGTAAAGAATGGCGCTGCAGCCATAGATGTAATAGTTAGTTGCATAGATGTAAAAGTTTCATGGGAACTGAAATTAATATTTAATCTACTGTTTGTTTTGGTCGATAGATGGCGCCGTGTCTGCTGCATTCCACACATCATCACGTTCGAGATCTGCTTCATATGCATTCTTCTCGGATTCACTGTGCTCATACAATTCTTCACTGAAAATGAGGCCGAGTCACAGTAAGTATGACTTTATGCTAGCCAATCATTGAGTGTTCATACCTCTTAACATAACGATCGTTAATTGGAGAATATAAATAAATACTTCATCAGCGTCACCTCTTTTCCCAAAAAGTCATCTTGCAGTCTATTTCAAATGACAGTGGACGAGCCCATCGCTGCAACTATGAATAATTGAGGGTTTCCTACAATATAAAATTTGCGCTATGTCTATGACTAATACGGTCATAGACATACCGCAAATTTTATATGAAGTTTAGTCATAGCGAGAATTAGTCCCTCTACGCATTAGGCCCACCCGACTTGAAGGCTTATGCTGCTGTAATATGTCAACAGACGTCGCGAGATCCAGCAGGGCGTGATGTTCGCCGCATGCGCAGTCGCAGCGGTGCTCGTGCTCGCGAACCTCTACACGTGGGGCCGCGTGCTCGCGTGCCTGGCGTTCGGGCCGCGCGCTCGGCTCACGCGTGCCTCGCGACGCGACGCGCCCACCATTGCGCTGAGGCCGGAGGTGCAAGCTCTCACGCATATGGTGAGTTATCTGACAGGGTGCTATCTTTATAGCTTTAAAGTGTCGTCGTCGTAGTCCTAGGTAACTTGCGTCCTAGTCTTAGCTAACTTGCGTTTTAATCCTAGGTAAATTGCTTCCTAGTCCTAGCTAATTTGCGTCCTAGTCTCGGCTGATTTCCGTCCTAGTCCCAGCTAACTTGGGTGCTAGTCTTAGCGATCCTCTACACGCGGGGCTGCGTGCTCGCATGCCTGGCACTCGGGCCGCGCGCTCGGCTCACGCGTGCGTTGCGTTGCGACACGCCTATAGTTCGAGAAATATAAGCTGGTAACTTCTTATCTACTTTGCGATCTTTTGTTCGGCGTAAACACTTACCGGTCAATGAGAAGTCGAGTACCCATATCTATTATTCATAACCGCACTAATTGTCACTTGGAAGCCGGGGTGACTAAAGTGCATTTTTTTACACGCGATTATGCTACTTATTGTCAACGACGTATAACAAACGCTTAATTATGAGTCGCCTCGACACTCGGGTGCAGAAATGGCTTCTACTCATGGATTGAAAAATATTGATACTTTTTGTTTTTTCTTCTTCACTTAGTAATCTAAATAAAATAATTTTGCTTTTGGGGGTCTAAGTATTATAAAACATTTAAGTTTTTTTTTGTGATATTATGTGGGTAGTTTAGCATCTATCGCGTCAATTTTGATTAGTAATGCGACTCAGGCGATGCCATTAGTAACGTGTGCTGAGGTGATTGATGTAAATTGAAAAAATGTTTCGTCCGTGGGAAACTGTTTTTAACATAGTGGAAAATATTCAACAGCCTTTGTCTAATCAATGGCATTGTAAACACTTAAATGAACAGTCACAACAAAATATACTTAATGTTTATAGTGTAGTGTGCAGTGAAGTTGGAATATGAAGTGCTTTAACCCGAACATCGCAATTGACCAAAATATCGGTTAGTACTGTTAGAAGAATAGTAGCCAGAGGAGAACCTAAAAAGAATAAGCGGTTGAAAAAAAAAATTGGTATGATTGACAATTTCCATCAGGATGCTATTGTAAGGTTACTATCTATACATTTTTACTAATAAAAAATATCTTTACCTATTGGACATTTTATTTTTGCTTTTCTTTTTCAAGCAAAATTGTGATACGAAATCGTGACGCAAATATCAAGACTTTTCGGTCCACTGTTGTTTGAAGAACGGGGGCACTTTTACAACTAGCTTTTGTTTGATATTTACAAAAAGATCGCAAAGTAGATAAGAAGTTACCAGCTTATATTTCTCGAACTATACCATTTCGCTGAGGCCCTAGGTGCAAGCTCTCACGCATATAGTGAGATATGGTGTTGTCTTCATTGCTTTATAGCTTCGTCCTAGTCCTAGCTAACTTGCGTGCCAGTCTTATCTAACTTGCGTCCTAATCCTGGATAACTTGCGTCCTAGTCCTAGCTATCTTGTCCTAGCGAATATCTAAACGCGCTCGGCTCGCGCCCTTGTCTTAGCCATCTTGCGGCCTGGTCCTATCTATCTTGCGAGTTACTCCGGCCTAATTTGCTTTCTAGTCCTTGTTAACTTCCGTCCTAGTCCTAGCAAACATGTGTACTAGTCCTGGGTAACTTGCATCCTACCTCCGTGATTGTCCTGTTTGATGTTGGTTTCCTGACCTGCCTCCATATTTCAGTGACTGAAATCCGAGTCAAATCCAACGCAGTTAATGTTGAATTGACGTTAAGTATATCGGAAAACTGTCACATGTCCACAGTCTATTTGAGTTGATTTGATTTTGATTTTTGATTTGAAACGTTGTTTGCTCCTCAGGTGTCCTGCCTAGACGCGTTCACGGGCCAGCAGACGCGTCTAGTGGTCGTCGTGGACGCGTTAGATAGCTGCGAGCAGGAGAAGGTGCTAGCTCTACTGAACGCGGTGCACGCGTTGTGCTCGGACCCTGGCAGCCCGTTCATACTGCTGCTGGCGATCGACCCGCATATTATTAGTAAGGTGGGTACTGTACACTAGGATACCCTGTGTCGTACGAACCAGCGCCCGTAGCATGCCGAGCGCTGGGGGGGCTTTGTCGCGAAAGGTGAAGGACAGAGCTTCATATAGCGCATAGCTCTGTCCCTCACTTTCGCGCGGGTTCGGCATGCATTTACATAAACGGGTGCATAAACAGCGACGTCACAAAATGTTTATTTTTGATGGATTTGAACCCGGGGCCTCTCGCTTGGCAATCCAGCCAAGCGTAGATTACCTCCAAATAACAGGATAAATTCTCTACCAGGACGCGTTCCCTTTTCCCTTTGGAAAATCTGTTAATACTTTTAAACTCTGAGGTAGAGGACTTACGGTAAAAGGCTGATTGGGTGAGCGACCGAATTGATTTGGTACGCTTTCGTCACATAAAGAATCCAGCTGTTTTTAATCTCTAAAATGATTAGGAATATCCGAGATTAATCAGTTTATAAATAACCGTTAGCACTCCAGAGGAGCCTGTAATAAGTATTTATTTGGTTCATTACAATGACGTCATACTTTTAGACGTATGAAGTAACTTCCTTGTTTATCTTAATAAAATTGCCTAATGTAACGTAAATTGCTAACGCCTCTCTAAAATCTCATTATTTTGGTCAAAATAGTAGTTTAGTTTAGTAGTTTACATACACTAGTTTATCTACACACATATCATAAGCTCTCTTTGATGTGTTCAGGAACCGCATGTTTGACCGGCATTGTGGTTCTGCAGTTGTTTAGCTTGTTCTGTAGCACCAACTTCACGCAGGCGGGCGTCGGCGTTCGAAATTTGAATGTCAGTACCAACTTCACAGACAAACTAGGGGCGGCACGAGGCGGGCGTCGGCGTTCGAAATTTGAATGTCATAATGTGTAGATAAATTACACATTATGGTCATAATGTGTAATTTTTCAGATAAGAAATGAGTTTTTACCAAGTAGTTTAACATTACGCTGATCGTAACTTGCGGTTTTTGAACGCAGTAAAGAGGGTTTATGATACGTGTGTAGATAATAGTAGTTTATGTGACTGCTACATAATGGAGGGCATTAATACTCGAGAGTGGGTTTATGAAACGAGCCGAAGGCGAGTTTCATAATAATATCACTCGAGAGGTTTAATGCCTAATTATGTACAGTTACATACACTAGTTTATCTACACACATATCATAAGCTCTCTTTGATGTGTTCAGGGACCGCATGTTTGACCGGCATTGTGGCTCTGCAGTTGTTTAGCTTGCTCTGTAGTACCAACTTCACGCAGGCGGGCGTCGGCGTTCGAAATTTGAATGTCAGTACCAACTTCACACACAAACTAGGAGCGACACGCAGGCAGGCGTCGGCGTTCGAAATTTGAATGTCAATATGTAGAAAAACTACAGATTATGGTCATAATTTGTAATTTTTCAGATAAGTAATGAGTTTTTAACAAGTATTTTAACATAATGCTGATCGTAACGTGCGGTTTTTGAACGCAGTAAAGAGGGTTTATGATACGTGTGTAGATAAATGAATTTATGGCAAGCTTTATTAAACTTATGTAACACAATAATATGTGCGCAGGTCGCTTGGAGTGAGGTCAGTTAAAGCAAATTCAAATTACTGCTGAATTTATGTTTAGATGTGTTTAATAATGTCCATTCGATGTTGTATTTCACGTATTGAGTGGTTTTATCCTTTGCATGATGTTTCTTCCAAAGTGAATTGATCTTGACTGTCTTTGTAAATACTTCTGTTATTGACGTTTTTTTTTGCATGATACGTAACTACGTAACATTGAGAAATTAAATGAAGCGTTTGGTTGAAATTCTAGAAAAAATTACTCAACTTTAAGATTGTACCTATTAATAGCACAGTGCGAATAAACAAATTAGAAAAATAACATTTTATTTGTTGACTATTAAAAAACCCTATACTCGCTCGCACTATTTTTTGATTCTAGATTCACGTCCCCAAACTAAATCCAATCCGTTTTCCAATCGGTACAGGATCTACAATACAAAACGCATTATAGTTGTCAGATACTTAAAGTATTTTCTGACTAGAGGTAACAATAGGAGAACAACTTCGCAGGCAGTGGAGGTGAACAGCCGGCGCGCCTTCTCAGAGAGCAACATCGGCGGTTGGGACTATCTGCGGAACATGGTGCAGCTGCCGTTCTACCTGCAGAACTCTGCGTTGCGCCGCGTGAAGCAGGCCCAGCAGGCGGCCGCGAGGAGAATGCAGGCCTTCGTCGAAAACGACCTGTCCGCCTCGCTGCAGAGATCGGTGAGTTTGCTTATTAGATCCCGTCGACTAAAAATAAGGGTGATATAAGTTTGAGAGTCTGTCTGTGTGTGTGTTTGTGAGTGTACCCTAGCGCTTGAACGGGTGGACGGATTTTAATGCGGTTTTTTGAAATGGTAGTAGGTAGACTTTACTGCGAATTCTCTTAGCTGTGTTTTATCAAAATCGGTTGAGTAATTCGAAACTTATGAGCTTCACAAGGAAAAAATAAAACCAAGTTCTTTCAATTTTTTACTATAAAGTTATTTATTTACGTAGACGTCACTACTACACTGAAGATAATTATGTACGACGTCACTATGATATGAAGTAGGTCTGAACCGACGTCGCGAATATGCTTAGAATAGAATAAGAATAATAATACCTTGGACACTATTTGCACACATTGATCTAGCCCCAAACTAGGATTCCCTGTATCTTGGGTACTAGACAACGATACACATACTTATATAAATAAATATTATGCTTAGATATATAAACAATAGGCTAGGTACAAACATCCGTTCTCATCAAACATATATTTGCCCCCACCGGGACTCGAACCCGGGACCCTTGGCTTCGTAGGCAGGGTCACTGCCGACTCGGCCATTGGGGTCTAAATTGTAATTTCTTGTTGCACTGTGTTGTCACTTATTAGTTCCTAAACATGTAACGTCTGCGACGTCAGTCACATCAGATCGTGTAGCGGAACTCCGGTGCTGCATACATATTGGTTAGATTTCTTTACCAAAGGCGTGTCAAGTTATGCTAACCATATATGCTCCGCCAACCCCAATGGGAAACGTCGTGGCACTATCCACATCTATAAGTATCTCTTGTCCAGGTGTCGGCCCGCCGCCTCTCCTCAACGTCCGAGGTCATGTCCAGCCAGGAGCGCATCAAGCCTCCCAAGGAGAGCAGCAGCTCGGCCGCCGCCGCCGCCAGCCGCGCTCGACGCCTGCGCCCCTCCGAGTCGGTGGCGTCGTCGGTCGCGTCGGGGCTGCACCGCGTGGGCACGGCGCCCGGGCCCGCCGGCGCCGGCGCCGGCGCCGCCGACCTGGGCAGGGTGCTGCTCACGGACGACTACTTCAGCGACGTCAATCCGAGGAGCATGAGAAGGCTGATGAATGTGCTCTATGTGACTGGTACGTTCTGTATGCTGTATGCAGCTGTAATGACGAGAGATATTAGGAATATAGAAAACACAGATGACAGTTCGCCGAATCCGCAGGCAATAATAATAATGATAATGTAGCCCATTAATGCCCCCACCGAGGGGCAAGGGCCAATACCTGGATACGAGTAAGATTGAGCCATACTCCACCACGCTGGCTCAGTGCGGGCCAACCCGACTGTCAGATGTTTTCAAGCTGCCCTTTTAGAGCCTGCTTTTATAACTTCTACCACCGAGTAGCGATAATAGCCGGGTCCTACAGCTTGACGTGTCATCCGAAACACGGAAGCGCCCGATACAATCAATCAACCAAACAAATGTCTTTATTACTGTAGATAATAATAATAATAATAATAATAATAATAATAATAATAATAATAATAATACCTTGGACACCTTTTACACACATTGATCTAGCCCCAAACTAGGATTCCCTGTATCTTGGGTACTAGACAACGATATATATACATATATAGAGAAATATTATACTTAGATAGATAAACAACCATGACAAGGGTACAAACATCCGTTCTCATCAAACAAACATTTGCCCCCACCGGGACTCGAACCCGGGACCCTTGGTTTCGTAGGCAGCGTCACTGCCGATTCGGCCATTCGGGTCGTCGAATTTACATATTCCTAATAATCGTCATTATTATTAGAATCGTCATACAAATGCCACATAGAAACGGACACCCATCCCGTACCTGTCTCAGCCAGGTGTTGCTACCCGCACGATCGTTTCCGATGAGCGAATACCGCTGGGCCACGGACGCAGGCAACAAACAAAACTAAAATACTTTATTAAAAAGGAATCTATGGTTTGTTTTGACGCTTTAGGAATTTTGACAACTCATCATACATCATACATTTTATAGGGTTCCGTACCCGAAGGGTGCCAAACGGGACCCTATTACTAAGCCTCCGCTGTCTCTATCGGATCAATCGAAATAGGTAGAGAGCTTAAATTTTCACAGAACAGTGCATTTCTGTTGCTGCAACAGCAACAAATAATGAACTACACGAAATTTTGTAAATTAAAGGGGTCCCCCATACAAGCGACTGATTTTTTTAAATCCCTGCCCCTGCAGAATACCTCATAACATCATGATTCAATATCACCATAAATTTCGCTGCTCTTAATAACTTTGAGATGGATCAGTCAGTTTCATATCGGTTTCGCAATCTTGAAGTTCCGGGTGCGATTCCCAGAGAACACATATATTTTTTCTTTTTATTATTATTTAGGATTTAATATTTTTTTCTTGTACGATGTGTACTTGTACGATTGACCGACTTTTTAAATACTAGCTCGACCCTGAAGGTCTGTCTTGTTATAACGGTGGAGCGAGTGATTCAAGCATGCTCGGTGTCTGATGAACAGAACTCATTCAGCCAGGATATGTGTTTAGAGCTGGAGCGGTGAGCCAGAGTTTCTAACTGTCATTATGGCCTCACAGTTGTGACCGCCGCCCTGAGAGGTTCTCTAACAATATGACTAAACATTCTGGGCAATGTCTCTTCACTGCGACACAGATTTGATCGAAGCAACATTATTCTTCACTTCTGCTTATTGGTTAGCCGCACTTGGAATACACAATCTCTATTTCTGTTGCATTGCACAAGTACATAAATAAACTGCTTGATTCCGGTAGTACGTGTATTCCAGATTCAGAGTTTTCTCTATAATCTCGAGTGCAGCGAGCGATTCAAGCTCTCAACTTACTGATTGCAGGTCGCCTAATGAAGGCGTTCCAGATCGAGTTCAACTGGTACCAGCTGGCATCGTGGGTGAATCTGACCGAGCAGTGGCCCTTCCGCACATCCTGGATCATCTACCACCACGAGACGTATGAAGACCATATTGATGACTCGACCTCGCTCAAGCATATCTATGATAAGTAAGTATACATGTCATCATCAGCTTAATGAGGAACCTAGAGTGTACGCCTTTTGTGACAATCACTATGTCGTACATAATATTAGAGAATCTGTGGACGTACTCGAAAGAATATCGACGAGGGAAAATAGAAACTACATACATACATAACATACATAATTCTCACGGCCGTATTCACAATTAGGGGAACAACAAACAGCGTTTTGTGGCTCGTGTGCGGGGAGCAAAATGGTCAAAGCTTCACGATCACATAAGAATCCCATACACAGTGTACAGCATAGAGCCTGTATGCCATCCTGGCTTACCATTTGCAAATCTGTTTTTCAGCCGCCCCTCAATTACAGTTCGCGTCATGTTTTTTTTAACTGAGCGTCGTCAGTAGTCATGATGAGTGATTCCATATTATGTTCTATCTACATAAATGGCTAGTTAAGGCTGGGCACCCCGACAGCGCAACTTAGAAATTCATCTTCAGCTTACTTTTAGATGAATATGATACAAATGTTAGAAAAGTACATAAATTAAAATTCGGTACGAAATTGTATTTATTTTTATTTTGAAAAACAGATGTGATAACTGCTGAAGAGTTTTCTTTCGAGCAAAAACTATTCAAATTACGTTTATACGTTCACGAATCCTTGCTGACACTCATACTCAACAAGCTAGTATAAAGAAACAACTGCTTTAATACTCCTATTTTGCGTAAATTGAGATTAACAAAAGGCTGTTCTGGCCTAATAAGTCGCCTTTACAAGTAGTTCTCCCCCACAGAGTGAAACCACTGATGAACGGCCTCCGCGAAGCCGGCACCCTGATGGAGCTGGACCGGGACGAGCGCAAGCTGGAGGTGTTCCTGAGCTTCCACCGAGCCACCCTCACCGCGGCCGACCTGAAGATCTTCCTGCCATTCACCATCAATCTGGACCCCTACATCAAGAAGGTCATCAAAGGTAAGGCTGCCTTGTGAATACATGCACCGCTGTGGCTGGTGATGAGCACTGGGTTGTGCTTGCGGAGCGGATGTTCAGAGCATGGGACGCTTACTCCGAGACTGCCCTAAAAGAAAATCTGATGGAGAACCCACAGACCTCTTCACTCTAACCAGCGAAGCAGCTGAATGGCAGAAGACTTCAAATTTTGGATATTTAGACAGGAACGTCTCGAAGACTTCGGCCATACGAATAAATAAAGTGAATAAATCAAAGCTAGATAATAGAATACTGTAAAGTATTGTAGTATGTGCGGTTCTACCATACATGTTAGCAATTGCTGTTTGCTGATTTTGCGACCTACTTGGCAGCGAGTATTTTTATATCATAATTTAATATTTTATTCTAACTAACGAGTACGTCACCGACCGTCGTCAGACATTGACTTATCGGAAGAGTTGCCACCTTTTACTGTGTGTACCTACTTATACAATGAAGTGCATAAAAAAATTTGGAATTATACTTTCCGCGACGTGCTACAACATCTAACTACTACTACTAAGTCTGACTAGACTCTTATATATTATATATGGCAATATTAACCACTAGACATCACATTTCTATAATCTTAGAAGTGATATGACCTTTAAACTAAATCTTCATAAAATCCACTTTTTGTAACCAAAACAATCAGAAAGAATAGAAATTGAAAAAAGAACGTCAAACTCTATCCAAATTTACTAGCATTCAATGTATGTTTGAAGAGTGTACAGATTAATTTGATTAATCGATGTTTTAAGCAATATCCCCTCAATAACAGGCCAAGATTGACACCCGCCAAGCACCATGTTATCTTATTCATACTGGCATAATACTTTATAGTAGGGACAAAGTAGGTATTTAAGATAATGTAATAAAACAAACAAATTTATGAAGTGACAATTGTCAAAATACCTTAAGCGTAAATTAACCATAGAGGCCTTTTTATAGAGTATTTTAGTTTTGTTTCTTCCCTGCGGAATCTGCGTACTGTCACCTTTGTTGACATTATTTTAAATACCTACTTGTCTTTACAATTAGAGTTACTCATACAGGCACGGGTTGGTTTGCCGGCAGGGTCCGCCTTCGGAGGCGGAACAAAAGGCTACATGACTCAACTTTATGTTAAAAAAGACAGCATTTTATGATGACGGCACATGATAGCATTTCATAGAACTCATGAACACAATTACCTTATTGACAGTTCCCAAAATATTTGGGAACGATAGCCACGGGGGGGCCGCGCACCATTCAATAGGAATATAAGAACATCCGTTCCACAGAGGAGCAGCTACAAGCCGGCGCCGAGGAGGAGATCGGCGGCGGCGCGGCGACCGCACTGCCCTGGGGCACGGCGCCGCAGCGGCCGCCGCAACCGCATTCCAAGCTGTTCCCTAAGAAACAGGTGACCACACTAGTGAGCCGCAGCGATAGCCTATATATATTTAGAATAGACATACTATCTCCAAAGTTAACTAGGCGCCCGCGAGGAATGCGATTTCCCCTCGCTCTCGCCCTCGTAGGACTGTGTCCGGACAGGATGCTATGACATCATCAGAGCGAGTTGCTTAACTTTGGCGTGTAATACTCGTTCAATCAAAGAAAGGGATTGCATACCGTCTGACGCCGTGTCGCTCAAATTTATGTCTTTTGCCGCCATTGCCAGTCCCTTTCTTCAATTGATCGAATAGTATGTAGCGTCATGCCTTTTCCCATACAGGATGGCAGAGGCACAGTTATTCAATACTCCATTTTGCGTGATAGGTGGCTAGCCCATCGCCGCAGCTATGGAGATTGAAGGTTTCCTCACGATGTTTTCCATCACCGTTAGAACGTCAGTATAATGTAGTAACGATAAGCGAAAGAAGGAGAAGGGATTTGCGCATAGCTCTGTCCCTTACATAGAAGTGTCACAATAGGGAATATCTATGTTTGGAATTTGACTGAAACTGAAATTGAACTGAAAAACCTTAAAACCTATCTACGATATACTTTTATAATTTAGTCTCCATTTAATTGTCTAAAATATTAAATTTAAATTGCAAAATAAGGACGAACTGACGTCAGATGCCACGGCCGCGGCCTCAGATGAATCGAACTCTTTACAGGTACTGCTTATTATTCTGTTGGTGGCAGGTGAATAAATGAGGCACAACTACTTTCTTTAGCCGAAGTGTCACATTTTCCCCGGGTTCTGGAACATAATTTTCATATTTTCCTCCTTGACCTGAAATCAATTCAATTAAACCTCATGTAAACACTATTTTCGATAATAAAACAGATACAGTTTTCCAGTTCTATAAATTATAAGTATACTTCTACAGACATTTTTAACCGTATAATGCATAATGCCTAATTATGTACAGTTACATACACTAGTTTATCTACACACATATCATAAGCTCTCTTTGATGTGTTCAGGAACAGCATGTTTGACCGGCATTGTGGCTCTGCAATTGTTTAGCTTGTTCTGTAGTACCAACTTCACGCAGGCGGGCGTCGGCGTTCGAAATTTGAATGTCAGTACCAACTTCACAAACAAACTAGGACGGCACGCAGGCAGGCGTCGGCGTTCGAAATTTGAATGTCATTATATGTAGAAAAACTACACATAATAGCCATAATGTGTAGTTTTCCAGATACGAAACGAGTTTTTACCAAGTAGTTTAACATAATGCTGATCGTAACGTGCGGTTTTTGAACGCAGTAAAGAGGGTTTATGATACGTGTGTAGATAAAATTTAATGTTTTGTTGTGAAAACTACGTTTTAAGCCGGTAACAAAGAATTACCTACGCAAAACTTACTTCGGACCATACGACGAATTCGCACCACGCTATCTATAGAAATGTAACATTAAGATACTTAGATCTTCACAACAATACAAACATGATGTTCCCGATTCTTCATCTCTTCTCAATATTTTACACCATGGTGTTCGTATTTTCTGAAACATTGAAACATATTTATCGGTAAGTGTCAATTACATGTCAGATTATAAATAAAAAAATAATTACTGAACTCTTGGAACTTAAAAAAACACTTTATCTGGTGCACTTCTAATTGTGTTACAGCGGTTGGCACTATACAATACCTATAAAAATGAGTTTATTAGCTTCTTCCATTGTCTCACCAAAATAAAACTGATTTGGATAACTAATCGGCACCGGTAATAAACAAAACAAACGTGGAGTGTAGCGGGTGGCGTAGCATGTGACGTCATCCGCCGCGGTAACGACAAATGGCGCCGTTTTAGCCGCAAAAATTTACTCCGTGATTTTAAATGTGATTTTAATAGTTGAAATTATTATTATAACAGTATTTTTATTGTTTTCTATGATTTTAAGCACTGAATAGAAAAGGATAAAAAATACATCGATATTTTCTATTTTATTCAGATCTTCACTGCCGCTGATGTGTGTTTTGCCCCAAACTGTCAACTGTCCGTTTAACATCGCAATTTAAGGCATTAATGTATAGTATTTTAATGTTATGCTCGTGGTCTATTCGACTTGACATACATAAAATGAAAGCAAAAATAAAGTCATTTTTCTTTCAATTTTAGCGATATTCACCGCCCAACCAAGTCGTCAACCCGGTACAAGTTCCGCAGCATCCCATGTGGCTGGGTTGGCCCAACACTGGTTCGGCCTGGCCAACCCCTGGTCCAGGGTTCATGCCCCAGGCCGGTCCGGCCTACACGCAGCAGCAGCCGGGATACCAAAGCAATCCTTACACCGTACTGAAGACTGCTTTTCCTGGTCTGGTGAGGGAACTTGATTAATTTACCAGAGCTATTTAAAAAGAACGCTGTTATGAAATTGAAAAATAACTTAAGTTCTCTCATCACATTATTTGGTGGGCTCACTGCATCAAAACTAAGATTTTTTTACTCTAAGTTGATTCTATAGAATAGCTTGATTGGTGTATTAGATAATAAATGGCAGTCAAAGAGTTGCCCAAACTAATTCAGCTTTTTCGTAATTAATAAGTTTACGACGAATAAAAATTAAAAAAAAGCACCACCCATTAATTTTTCGATAGGATATTATATGGTTAAATATGCTGGAAATTGGCACTCTTTAACCCCTTGCAATATGTGTATGGAATAGGTAACCAATCACCCCTTATCCCGTTTTAGCGTACAATTCACGCATTAAAACTCTGAGTGAAATGGATCCTATCATTGAGAAATATTATAGTGCTTTTGATTTAAGCTGAAAAATGCGTTTAAATTTTATTTGTATATTTAAGTTGGGTACTTTAAACATTTACATACATACACATACATTGCCCCACACTAGGATACCCTGTGTCGTGGGAACCAGAAACAGCGACGTCGCTCAAAGAAACATCCAAGACCCGGGAATTCGTTTTTTTAACCCTGGACCTCTAGCATGGTATTCAGATTTAAAATCGCAGCAGTCGTCATGTTTTTCATTTGATTTTTCAATGTTGTATTTTTTCATTCTCTTATTGGTATGTTCTCATTGCTCAGATGAAAAGTTGTTTGTGCAACACGAGACCAAAATTATTTGCATCTTGTGCCTTGAGTCCCTCGCTCACTCAGGATTCTAAAGTGGAATCACTCGCTACGCTCGTGATTAAAATATACAATCTTTCCCTCACTCGGGACTCAAACAAGCACTCGCAGCAAAAATCAACAGAGTTCTCTTGTTGTACAAATAACTATTTAGTGAATGATAAGTGTGAGCCCCGCGGCTTGAACCGAGGAGCTCTTCCCTCACACGAATCACCCACACGTGTCACTCACACAAACGCATTTTTCAGCTTAAACCAAAAGCACTGTATCTAGTTATATAAAACTTTTACTTTCCAGGGTGACATCTCTAACATTCGGCTGTCCACGTTATCAGTGGAGCGAGTGTGCGCGATCGTTGGCGAGGCGCTGAACTCGGGGTCAACGGCCGCGTGCGAGGCTCTGCAGAGGCACCGGGTTTGCGGCATGGCGCTGGCGCACTGCCAACTGACGGACTTGAAGCCGGTGAGATTTATACCCTTATTCAATAAATGGGTCCTTCTTCTTTTTAAACTACAATAACCTGTCCGTCATTTTAATTCTCGCCTTTTCTGAGATTGTATTAACATTGCTTTTAGTTAGATTTTTCAGATTTTTTTATATTATTGTGTTACAAAATGTGGCAACGTGACGAAGTGGTAATCCAAAATGACGTTTCCGTTGAAAAAATCAACTCTGTCACAATTTTGTCTAGAATACCACTACAAGATAAATGTAGTGTCGTATCTGGACGTCAAGGAGAGGGCAGTGTGTAGGACTGCATGGAAGAAGCTCCACCGACAAGAGTAGCTCTTAAATAATGGTGATGACCACTACAAGATAAAACACGAAATTGGGTATGAAAATGAACATTGATGAGTCCTAGTAAAATAAACAATTAACTTTCTATAACATCTCTTTAACATCGCAATTTTATTGATAGTTCATAAACCCAAAAAAAAACAGAAACCCTCATTTTTATGTACATAGGTTAAAAAGAAGAACGGCCCAAATAGCGAATTATACTGACAGCTCCAAACGTCACTTCTTGAAGTAATGTTGCAATCTACCGTTTTATAGTGATGCTCACATTCAAACTGGGTAATATAGTATTGCTTTACAATAAGTATTTGATAATAGTAGTTTATGTGACTGATACATAATGGAGGGCATTAATGCTAGAGAGTCGGCTCGTTTTATAATAATATCACTCGAGAGTTTTAATGCCTAATTATGTATAGTTACATACACTAGTTATCTACACACATATCATAAGCTCTCATTGATGACGCTCTGATTGACGGAGAACGATCACCAGGATCATTGGTTTGTTTGGGCGTGCCACAGGGCTCAATATTGGGACCCTTCCTATTCCTCATCTATATAAACGACTTACCCTATCTAGGAAGGGACTGTCATGATATGGTACTGTTTGCTGATGACACCTCACTTATTTTTAAAACAAAGCGAAACCAACACGCTAATGATGATCACGTGAACAATACCATATCAGGAGTGGTAAATTTGTTTAATGTTAATAATTTGCTATTAAATGAGAAAAAGACTAAATGTGTTAAGTTTCTTACTACTAACGTTAAAAATAATCAGACATGTATAACAATTAAAAATGAGGAATTGGAATTGGTAACCAGCACAGTGTTTCTAGGTATAACGTTGGATTCCAAACTCCAATGGGGTCCACATATTGATAAGCTATCGAACAGACTGAGCTCTGCAGCTTTTGCATGCAGGAAAATCCGTCACTTGACAGATTTAAAAACAGCCAGATTAGTTTATTTTAGTTATTTTCATAGTATTATGTTCTACGGTATTCTGCTCTGGGGCAGTGCTGCTGACATAAATACTATTTTTGTGCTGCAGAAGCGGGCTGTTCGTGCGATTTATAAAATGAATAATAGAGATTCTCTTAGAAATAAGTTTAAAGAAGTAAATATATTGACAGTCCATAGTCAATATATTTACGAGAATATTATGTATGTCCATAAGAACATTGTTAACTTTCGAAGAAACTGTGATATACATAACTTTAATACTAGAAACAAGGACAAACTTGCAGTGCCCACTACTCGGCTCCATAAAATAAAAAACTCGTTCAAGGGTAATTGTGTAAGATTTTACAATAAACTCCCAAGCACTTTGACAGATCTATCAATTAATAAGTTCAAGAAATACATCAAGCAAAGGCTTATTTCTAAAGCTTACTACAGTATTAAAGAGTACATAGACGATAAAAATGCTTGGGACTGAATTGTTCTAATTAATTGTGAGCATCCTCACTGCCAGAGTTCTTTTACTGGACACTTGGAGGCCTTTTACACCTCCAAAGATTAATTTAATTATACAACTCTTGACTGTGGGGACCATTTACATCTCCTATTATCATTGTATTATTGACTAAAGAGACTATACATCTCTGTTATTTATATTTTAATTATTTTATTATGACATTTGAGACTCTTTACATCTCTCAGAAACAATAATTAAGTACTTTTTTTTCTGATAATATGATACAAATCATAATACCAAATGTTCTGTAAAAAATGAAATGAAATGACATGTGAAAGTGCCCTTGTGGCCTATTTACAGAATAAACGTTTTGAGTTTGAGTTTGAGTTTGAGTTGAGTTTGATGTCTTCAGGAACCGCATGTTCGACCGGCATTGTGGCATTGTTTAGATTATGGAGTATTACCCACTTCACAGACAAACTAGGGGCGGCACGCAGGCGGGCGTCGGCGTTCGAAATTTGAATGTCATAATTTGTCGAAAATTGATACATTATGATCATAATGTATTAATATTAAGATAAGAAATGAGTTTTTACCAAGTAGTATTACATTATGCTGTAAAGAGGTTTTATGATACGTGTGTAGATATTTTTTTTTATCTACACACGTAGGTATCATAAACCCTCTTTACTGCGTCCAAAAACCGCACGTTACAACCAGCATAATGGAGGGCATCAATACTCGAGAGTGGGTTTATGAAAAGAGCCGAAGGCGAGTTTAATAATAATATCACTCGAGAGTTTTAATGCCTAATTATGTACAGTTACATACACTAGTTTATCTAAAGTATTTGCCAGATAAGGAGACCCTAACGGTCATTGACTCAAATGGATTATGGTATCTCAAACTGTAAAACGATACTTCCGAAATGTATGATATAAAGCGATAAAACAACTGTCGCATGACTATCGTTGTACGGTGGCAAGGTCGTTGCAGGGATGGTAAACATTTCCGGAAATTGACTGCAATTTTATTCTGATGTATAGGGTAAGTGCGCCGGATGGCGGACACTTAGTGAAGTGTTGAACTATATGCTAAAAAAAATCTACAAAACTACGGATCAGATGTCATGCCTTTTTAGTTTTAACGTTCCCCAGTATAATCAAGATAATATTCATGCCGTTTTTTTTTATAAATATCATAGTACTTTAATTTAAAAAAAAAAAACTTGTCAAAAAGTAGGCGAAATGCTAGTTAGCGGACACTTTTCAGTTCACGATCACCAGAGCTACTACGAAAAAAATTTTGTGCGGAAATTCCGTTATTACTAAGTAATCTAGATCTATCAGTCTACGGAATTGCATAATATGAAAAAAAACTGCTGGCCTTCTGTGAATGTAAATAAAAGATGAGTAAGCTGTATGAGTTTATCATGATGACTCGTTGCGCACGGGACACGGGCGCAATAACTTGATCCAACTATTCGTTCTAACAAGTCGCCTAACCCGGATTCTTCGGTATAACGAGGTCGCTCTAGCCTAAAGATTTTACTTTAAAAGTTTGCTTAAAGGTCAAGGGACCCAGGTATTACGTGGCCATAAACGAAGGGTCGTCTCAACCCAGGGGGTTTCTTATATGAAATCCACTATCAAGCATAATATAGTAAAGAAATACTAATAATTTTAGAGGTTTCTAATGTTATGTCCAATTGAGCACGTTTTTGCGCTGACATTGCAAAAGCTGACTGAAACCTACGAGATCAAAATAATGAACTACAGTACAGTAATTTATAGATGTGGTTGGAAAAAGAAACGCCAATGTATCTGGATGATCTGTTTATTTAAAAAAAAAACACTAAATAAACAAATAATTTTAGTTTTCTATGAAAAATAAAAAAGGGATGACTGTGCTCGAGTTCCACTAGCCTTCGGTCTCTTCGTGACAGCTATCATCGTCTGCACTCTCTTCTTCTGAGCTCTCTTCATCGGTGCTGTCTTCGTTGGTATTAATTATTAATTGATCCATCGTCCGATCAATTTGATGGTCTATGCCTCTCATTTTTTCTTCTTCTTTAATTACGTGCTCGACACAATTCTTCCATTTTTCTTTCGTTATTTGCCTAATACCATCTTTTAACAATATTTTCACCTCGGCCATCTTAAATGTGGTATTGTGGCGGGCAACATAGCCTTTTATGTCCGCCCATATTAATTCCATAGGGTTTAATTCGCAGTGGTCGGCAATCTCAGCACAGACACCCCTTTAGCTTTTGCCATTTCATCTGTTACATACTGTTTATATAAATGTTTGATCTCCTTCACTTTTTCCATCAAAATGGCTTTTGTTTCATTTTCATCGAATAATGTTTTTTGAAGTAAGCCAGCTTTGTATTTGGCCTTTTCTCCAGCTTAGTGTGAGTGTTTTTTCAGCACGCCTGGAAATCAAACAATAGACGTTATTAATTTACAGGAGCAATACATACTTATTGACTTATTAGCGGGAACCAATGAGCGTGAACTAACTAGCAGGAATATCATAATATATACCTGGAGTGATAACTGGCATTGTCCATGACAATAACGTCAGTTTCTTGCATTTGGCACAATATTTTGGCGAACCAATTTTCAAATTGAGCAGCGTCCATACTTTCGTGGTAGTCACCCGTTTTTTTGCATTGAAAAACTAATTCCCCCTCTTCTATAAATCCATCTTCATTTCCGATATGGAGGACTATTAGTCTGCTGCCTTTTGATGAAGGGGTTTTGACACCAGTGGACAGTCCTTCCAAAAAAGCTTGCCTGGCGGATTCTATGCTTTGGTCCTCCCAGGCTTTACTCACAGTGTGACCTAAAATAAAAGAAATAAACTTACAATAACCACAGCTAATCGAGACATTACATTTAAAATGAATAAATTAACTAAATAAAATATTATGTCAATAATTTGTCTTACCTATGTTAACCCACGTCTCGTCAAGGTAAAAAATTCGCCGCTTTTCCTCTCGAAATTTCTTTATTTGGTGTAAATATTTGAATCTCCAGACCGCAATTTCTTTTCAAACATGTACTACACGATAAACATCTTTAGTTATCTACTTACCCGTTAAAAGTCGCCGACGTCTAGGTTTCGGCACACTCGCATTCGATGGACCTTCTCCTGGATCCATTTTTCAACAAAATAACAAATACAGCAACGTAAAACAAGTTCAATAACAATAACGTAACAAAACAGTCATCAAAAACTAAACGTACTCAACAACTAACTAGCAAAAAAACAACAAAACTTAACGAATCACTGATCAGAAAACTTCCAAGACGTCAAACCGCAAGCGATGATCGAACCGGAATGAATCACTGATTCACAAAATGCTTCCCGTAGGGTCCAAATGTTTATGACCCCTCACCATCTGTGTGCCAGCGCACGAAATGATGTAACTTAAAATTCTGTTTTTTCGGGGATTTGGGTTGGGAGAAAGAGTCGATGGACCGGGGCAACTGGTATATGAAAATATGCGTCTGAAAGATCGATTTTGATTAGCCAATCTCGAGGTTGGAGGAAGTCCGGCACCTTGTACATGTTTATTAACCTGAATTTGGTTACATATACATATTGGTTTAACAGCTTCAGATTTACTACGGGACGATAGGAGTTTCCTCGGACACCCTTCTTTTTCACTAGAAAAATGTTTGCAACGAAACTCGGCGACGACGTCACCCGTTCTATGACTCCTTGATTTGACAATTTTATAATCTGATGTTTCATATGAAGAGAACTTTTCGTATGAAACATCTTCGGAATCCTCGACGGGTGTACGAGAGGGGGTCTCCCCTCGAAAGGTATCCGATAACCCGTTATCGTGTCCAGAAATAACCAGGAGCTCCCAACTTCCTCCAAACTCTCACCTTTTGTTTCAGTCGCCCCGCCCGAAACGTCTGCAGATAGTCAATAGTTCCTTGTATTACGGCGTCCAGACTTGCCCCTGGCGCCGCCACGTCGCTGCCGGTCGCGCTCGCTGCGTCGTCCTCCACGAAATGCCTCCCCCCCACGCTCACGCTCGCCCTGCGCGGGCGGCGCGGCCCAGGTAGCCCGGGCGGCGGGGGGCGCGTCACCGCTGCGCGCGGGCGCGGGCCGGCTCGGGCCGGCGTAGGCGGCAACGTCATGTTGCGGGAGATCCCTTTGCGCAAGGGAACGCTTTCTCGACGCGCCTTGCGCAGGCGGTCTTATGTTCATAAAAATCTTCCCGGTTCCACCTTGCTTGTGTAGGAAGTCTGAAAACTGGGCCTCGTTAAAAAGATTATCTACCGAGGGTGGAATTTTACGTAAGGTTTCTTTTATGTGACGTTCGCGAACGAAATTCAGAATTGAATCGCGACGCTGCTGGACGAAGTCCGCCCTTTTTCCGCAGACCATTTGCAACAGATCAGAATGAACCTTATTGTATTCCCCCTCGGAAAATATCTCATTTATTTTGTCACAAACCTGGTTCGCTGTAGTGGGATTCTCTTCACCTCTCTCGCCAAGCCAAGAGATGAACGTCGAAAAACCCTGTTTAAGCGCCTCGTTCTTCATAATCAGGCCGTGTGATATAGCCGCGAGTGATCGCTCCGTTGCCGCCAAAGAATGGTTACGATCGAAGGGCTTGGCAAGGTCATTACACTCGAGTTCAACGAACCCAGGTACAGAATTATACAATTTTTGCGTCTCCGAATACCTTACCTGACTCCAGTCACATGTATCGAAATATTGAAGTTTTTTAATTGTCTCGACATGAAGTTCGGACGATCGTAATGTTTGACTTTTAAGGGTAGTTTCCATTTTCAATTGTATTTTCTTATCGGGGCTACGTAATTCCCTCTCAAGGTCACTACACGGAGACAGAGATAAAACGGAACCATTATCTGAATAAGGCAATATTCCTTCACTCGATTTGTTAACCAAAAGGTCATGCAGTGACGAGACCTTGCCAGCTAAATCTTGGAACGATTTTTCCAGTTTACTTATCCTCTTAGAGCTCTTACTCCCCCGACGTCTTCTTTTCCGGCTGCTCCTCTCCGGAGACGTAGAAGTGGAACTGCTGCAGCTATCACTTGATGAATCACTACGCGGGGCTTTTCTCCGTTTAGAAGATTTACCACTTTTATTTTTATTGAACGGATTCATTTTTCTTACGCTGAACACTTCAACCGTAATAATTCCAGATATAGAAAATAACTTGGAAAAATATATTCAAATTTGGAATATGTTCGCACGGAAAGAAATCCAAAACGCCAATGACCTGAAAATTTAGCACGCGCAATAACGCTGGCTACAATTGCCGCCATTTCTGAAACTTTACGCGCGCAATGTTGCTGAGGTTCAAAACGGATATGACATGTATTTTAGGAGTTTTAAACAGGAAGTGAGCTGTTTGGGGCTAATTTCGTCGCACCGGAAAGGAAGTCAAGTATGCTACTCTCCAATATTAGGCTTAAAGCCAGGTAACGTCAGGTATAATATATTTTTAATTTCATAAATTCAAACTCAAATTTTCACTTTTTTGAGATACGTAATTATCATCGAGCAACGACAACGACAACGTACTATGAGACGCCACTAAACGTCATTGCGACATAACCCGACAAAATTATGTTGGTATACTTTTAGTACCAATAGATTTGGGGGTGTCGTTACTTTTTAATTATTCGGGTTATATTTTTATCGTTTATGTAGTACGAAGTCGTAGCGATGACCGTTAGGGTCTCCTTATCTGGCAAATACTTTACACACATATCATGAGTTCTCTTTGATGTGATCAGGAAACGCATGTTCGACCGGCATGGTGGCATTGCTCTGCACTTGTTTAGCTTGTTCGGTAGTACCAACTTCACAGACAAACTAGGGGCGGCACGCAGGCGGGCGTCGGCGTTCGAAATTTTAATGTCATAATATGTAGAAAAATTACACATTATGGTCATAATGTGTAATTTGTCAGATAAGAAATGAGTTTCTACCAAGAAGTTTAACATTATGCTGATCATAACGTGCGGTTTTTTTACGCAGTAAAGAGGGTTTATGATACGTGTATAGATAAACAAATTAAAAAACAAACTGTTGAGAACAACTACTTTATTGAATAAAATATAATGAGTTCTAATGAGAGTGAAATGAAGTAACCCGCCAAATTTAAGGGTAGAAGCCAAATTGGCCATGGGAATTTTTTCCCAACGAAATCCAGGGAAAGGTATACAAAAGCTTACGAGAATTTAATGTCCTGGAGAGTTGTATTTTTTTTTATTGGATTTTCATTTATATTTTTGCATTTTTTTGAGAAAAGCACCATACAAGCAAGCCTCGGCGGAAATGGCAATTGTACTTTTAGTTTGACAAGCCATCTACTCTAATGCTATCCATCCCTAGTGTTCGCCATCATATGTTGGAACACATCACGCATTCTCCCAAGAAGTGCTGGCTACTTTCCTCCAAGCCACAGTGAGGGCATGATGGGTCTAGTACGAGCTTCAAATAATGATAGGTGTCTTTCTTTTTAGTTTGCAGGACCTGTCACCATACCTACCAGTGTTGCAAGTTAAGTTTTCCCTACTGAGATCAAGTAATTACTTACAGTCTTACCTATAAAAAATAACAAATTTATGTTTGTAGACCTGTTTAAGGAAAACCCTCTTTAAACCTTAATGAGCGTTTTATATTTGTGTGATTTATAAAAGTACAGCTAGTCAGTTTTAACTAAGTAAGTTCGTTTATTCTTTTATCTACACACGTATCATAAACCCTCTTTACTGCGTACAAAAACCGCACGTTACGATCAGCATAATGTTAAACTACTTGGTAAAAACTCATTTCTTATCTGAAAAATTACACATTATGACCATAATGTGTAATTTTTCTACATATTATGACATTCAAATTTCGAACGCCGACGCCCGCCTGCTTGCCGCCCCTAGATTGTCTGTGAAGTTGGTACTGA
The DNA here is from genome assembly GCA_949825045.1 of Argyresthia goedartella. Classification (NCBI taxonomy): domain Eukaryota; kingdom Metazoa; phylum Arthropoda; class Insecta; order Lepidoptera; family Argyresthiidae; genus Argyresthia; species Argyresthia goedartella. The sequence goes on from OX463820.1 coordinate 22,640,625, forward strand.
CATTCAAATTTCGAACGCCGACGCCCGCCTGCGTGAAGTTGGTACTACAGAACAAGCTAAACAACTGCAGAGCCACAATGCCGGTCAAACATGCGGTTCCTGAACACATCAAAGAGAGCTTATGATACGTGTGTAGATAAACTAGTGTATGTAACTGTACATAATTAGGCATTAAAACTCTCGAGTGATATTATTAATAACCCATTCTCGAGTATTAATGCCCTCCATTATGTAGCAGTCACATAAACTACTATTATGAAGAGAATTCAAAGCCGTAAACTTAATAATCATAAAAAAGGTCTGTGTCAAAATTTACTTTGCGTTCCAACAAACAAAAAACAACCGACATAAATTCTCAGATAAACGAAACTTTTTGATTAAATTCATACATTTACAACTGACTGACGTTTGCTTCTGGCATTTGGTGTACACCTAAGAGAATATAATGTGTGATAATGCCTCAATGGGCTTATCGGACAGTTATAAAGTCGTAGAAGGTTTATAACGACACTAAAATACAGATTTTATTTTATTAATCACAATTTTGTGTGAACGGGTTGTAAGACTGTTTTATCTCCATACTATGAGAGTTTTAGAGAAATTTAATCTTTATAAATAAATAACATTGTTAGCATTTTTAGGGTCTTTTCTTGTCAATATAAGTAGCAGGAACAGTCAATTTAACGAAAGAACTTAGACTATGCACACGAGACGACAATAGACGACAGAAAACTTTTTGGAACAACAACAACAACAACAACAAAATGGCTACCCTTCACCAGTACTTGCCAACTCCTACCAAAAAAATACCACAAGATATTTTTTTATTCTATCCCTCCGTCGCGAATTTTACTTGTGGTGTTTCGTTTCTGGCCACTGACCTACTAAACATAGGTCTGAGTTCGTGGCGTGGGGTGTTTTTTGACGTTGGTTTCACAGATTACTAAAGGAAGTTTCTCTCAGCGGCGGCCAGACTTTAGCTGTGACACAGACCTTGCTGTTAATAATTTTGTAATTATTTATTCCTGCTTATTAATTATGATAATGACTAAATATTATATTTTGTATTAGTTAAGCATAAGCAATTTTTAAAAGAGATCTAAAAATCAATCTGTGGTAGTTTCTACGCCCTTCTTCTCCCACAGTAGTCCAATGTAGAGAAGTGGCAAAAAATTACGATTGCTAACTATATGTAAATATCTACAGTAATAAAGACATTTGGAATTTTGGAATTTTGACAGCTATCAGAATGTCATGACTAGAACTGAGAATTGGTCGATAAAATTATCGATATTTCGACTGTATAAAAGGAACTTGTTTACACTTTACACTTTACACTTTTTTATCCAGGTCCACAGCCCAAATCACTATCAAAGTCAAATTCTGATTCGGAGTCACTGGAGCAATATTGCGGATTGCAGATTATCAATTTATTATTACGAGATCGATAACCGTCGCCAAATACGGTACTTGATAGGCGTGATTTTAATGACAACTGTCACAGCTATCATGCTATATTTTTATTTTACAGAGTGTATATAGATAGTACATATATAAAAGAATGAAAGCAATATTGACAGTCAGCTAACTGTTGTACAAGTTCTTCAATTGTTACTAAAAGGGACGGTTATGGGATTGAGAAGGGTCGACCCCATATCGAAAGGGATAAAAAAAAGTCGCTTTTAGGACGATCTGACAATTAGATACCCGCAAACTTATTTTTTGACAGTGGGGAATTGTCATCTGAGGCTAGCAACCGGATATTGCTTTTCCCCATGTTGCACTAAATCCAACTTAACGGCGAAGGGAAAAGTTAAATGGAATGATCTTTACTTCTTCAACTGCTTGAACCTATAATAGTAATCTTCGACGTTAATCACCAGGGAATCTCACTTCACCTTTTTACAGAATTTAACCTCGCAAGGATGATGATCTTTTTTCCATGATTTCCGTTGATATGGCTCAGGATTCCGGTTTCAAACCAAGACTCCCAAGGGTCCGAAAAAAATATCCAGGGTCGTCGCAACCTAATAATTAGAGGTTAATGTTCTTAATATTCACAAAACAGAGGATAACGCGAAGATAAAAATGTTGATATAAACCAAAACAGAAAAATTGTCTTTTGTTTGTTGTTGACAAGCGTCTTCTTGTTCCTTGGTTTCGTCAAAGGCCAGTTGCATAACCATCAAATTAGCATTTCCTGCCATGGTTTAAATATATTTTGAACTGGCAACGGGCGTGAAAAAAAAAACATGTCTCGCCAACGATTCCAGGAAATACTTCATTTTATTTTTTATGAGCTGTCATTATTGTGTGCCATCAGTGTGATACATCATTTTTCGAACAATTTTGTTGAATGATACAATACAAGGGCCCTGATGACCGTAAAGGTTATCGCTGACTTGTACAACCTCGCTACGACTCGACAAAAAAATATTCATTAAAATAGGATTTTATGTTGTGCTCTATAGATCGAGTGGTGCGTTTACGGTTTGCTCAGTTATGCCAACAATGTAAAGGATACCTACAGATAGAGATGGGCAGTGCTATTAATCATGTTAATATCATTTGGCTAGTAACAGGTTAATAACCGGTTAATAGCCAGTTAGTAGCCAAAATGGCTATAAACCCTGCTATTAATGTTTTTTATACCAATCATGTTTTTTACGGTTATATTATCATTAGTGATCGGAAATTCAGATGCTTTCGGTCAAGTCTGTTGCGGACTTCTCAGCCAAGTGCAAATCAGAATTTTCGGGAAATTTTGGCGGGAAAAAGTCGCGAAAAGGGTGTCGTAGTTACTAGTCCAATTTGCTTCAAAATCAATATCTGAGGATCCGGTTGGAGTGTGATCATGATTCTGATCAGATTATGAAAAAGTGGCCGCCATTATGAACTTTGCAGTCCCTGGTCCGATTTGCTTCAAAATAGATATCTGGAGATTTCATATTGCCTAAACATTCATGCATATATGAACGCAGAACATTTTCAGATATATATTTGTGCCAGAAAGAGATGGAGTGTGTCTTCGCCGATCACTTCTGCCTGCGTATCCGGTCAAGTACCAAACCTCCAGCCAATGGCGATTTTGAACCTTAACTTAAGGTGTTAGAGTTCACAACCTATCACGAGAAAAAAAATAAACAGATTCACTTTGCTGGTGGAAGGGGATTTGCAGCTCTACTCAGTTGCATAAAATTGCAATTGCGAATTTGTCAGCTCCTTGTACATCAGCAGCTACTGAAAGGACGTTTAGTGCTCAAGCTGATGTACATAATGCTAAAAAGAATAGGCTAACTACAGAACGGGCAGGAAAAATAACGTATATATCCCACAATTGGAACTTTACAAACAGACCGTCCTATTCAACAAGTACACTAGTCACAGAAAGCGATCAGATGGATTGCTACTCGGAGTCACAGCCACCAACACCAGATATATACGAAGTCGATGAAGATGACATCAACCCAACAGAAATTGATCCATTATAATCCGATCCTATCCAAGAAGCCGATCCAATCCAAGAAGCCGATCCAATCCAATTGCTAATCAGGACAGAATGCAGTGATTGGGCTGCAGAATAAATTTTTAATTAGGCACATAATAAAACATGAAAGCAAAAAAAAAACATTGTAAATAAAATAGCTGATTGAAACTTTTTAAATGGGCCAGGTTAGTTCCAAAAAATTGCATTCACATTGTTTTAGATTTAGATTTTCCTAATTTTGATAACCATGGAGGGAAATTTTAAAACAATAATAGCTGGGTTAGGTTAGGTTCTAGGTAATAACCTCTAGAGGGCGCAACATCCCTTTGGCTTTGCCATAGTCGAATAAAAATGGCGGCCACTTTTTCAAAATCTGACGGCAGAATCATGATTAGACTCCAACCGGCTCCCCAGATATAAATTTTGAAGCGAATCAGACCAATAACTACTAAGTTCAAAATGGTGGCTATTTTATTAAAATCTAACTTCAGAATGATGAAACCACAGATATCGATTTTGAAGCAAATCGGACTAGTAACTATGAAACCTTTCCCCCGACTTTTTCCCGTCAAAATTTCCCGAAAATTCTGATTCGCACTTGGCCTATAAATCCGCAACGGACTTGACCGAAAACATCCGTATTTCCGATCACTAGATAAAATGTACAACCATAAAAATCAGTTTTGTATTAAAAACATTAATAGCAGGGTTTATAGCCATATTGGCTATTAACTGGCTATAAACTGTTAATAGCCAAACGATCATCTCTACCTACAGAGCACAACGAGGACGCGACTGCGACTTCCCATACCAACTGGACCTCAACCCATCTAAATGTTTTTCTGTTAGTTTTAGCCGTAAGAGGGACATTGTTGTACATTCTTCATATTGTTATACCTTAAAAGGTCATACATACACTTGAAAGGAAAACTCATGAATTGCATGCATTTTTTTAAACATGTTTTATAAGGGCATGTGAGTTGCCTCGCAGTCGCGTCTCCGTCGCGTACCTCCATATGGAAGGCCTAATTGTCAAAGGTTGTTGGATGGGTGTCACGGAAAGTTAACAGGGATCCCCAGGCTAAGATACCTATGATAGCGAGACTATATGCTAAGCTATATCGTCTGATCTGACCTTTTTGTCCCCCAGGTCCTAGATATGCCTTTCGGAGACTGGGAGCTGTTCAAGATGCTGATCAATAACCTGAGAGAGCTGGAGGCCAATGTCCCCTTCACCGCGCCCGCTGTCAACGGTGAGCAATCCACTGTCTAAATTAATACAATACAGCTATTTACTTAAGTGATACGAAAAAATTCGGTTTTTATCGAATCCATTTACTCCACTATAAAGTCATCTACAGATTTATTTTTTGGATTAACGTTTATTGGGTATTTGATTAAGATTCTCTCTGGAGGAAAACGCGATTGGATGAAATTTTATCGGTAGAATTTAATTACGAAAATACCTCTAAATTCTTTTATTTATTCCTGTTTAATATTTATCCTTCGGAAAGCACCTCGGTTTTTTGTTGCGCGTATTGACCGCGAGTGATCGGAACATCACTAGCTAGCTGTCACTTTGCACGTGGAAAAATTTTCGGTGTCAGGCATCGGGGCTTGGCCGAATGGTATTTCAATGGTAATCTCGTAATAATCTACAAGAAATAAGTTGATTTCACGTCATCGTAGTGAGTGCTTCGTGCTGTGAAAATTTGAAGTGATTCGGTCACCAATTCGTCGCGCTCTGATAGCGACCCTTGTAGTCGGCAGCATTAAGTCAGCACCAGCAGCGGGCTACGACACGAGTAAGATTCGACTCCCAACACCCCCTTGTGTTCCTCATCCCTTACTCCTGCCTCGAATCTGAACTTTCGCATACCAGTCGACGGCGTCAAGGTCAGTACTACTTTGTGACATTCCATTGTAAAACAACCCTTCGCAGATTCCACCCTTTCGGTTGAGGCGTGGATTTAACATTTTGTGGTAGCAGAGCGTGGTTACGGGAAACAGCTCTGCGCGGATGCTGACCAAGCGATGGAATGCTTGGGTGACATCGAGTATCGCGCGGAGAAGATTAAGCGGTCGCGAAGGAATGACCGTGGGGATGGTATCGGAGACCCACCCCCGAAGGGTGTTGTTGGACGGCTGCCACACCTGGAGATTCCGGCCTTCAGTGGGGCAATTGATGAGTGGCCAGCCTTCATCAATTTATTTGATAGTTTGGTCCACGGTCGGGACGACCTGGACAACGCCTACAAGTTGGCCCAACTATTGATGGCTCTGCGGGGTGAACCGAAGGAGTTGGTCGGTCACCTAACGGTCACGGCGGGCAATTATGAGATAGCAAGGTCCATATTGTTGGACCGCTACCAACACAAACGGCGGTTGGTTGATGCGCAGCTGGGGAAGCTGTTTAGCATCCCTAGAGTAACCCGGGATGTTGACATCCGAGTACAGGTGCTCAACCCTGTGCTGGTGGCCACTAAGGCCCTTCAGAACCTTGGTCTTCCGGTAGACCAATGGTCATACATTATTCTATATATGGTTTTGTCACGGTTGCCTGCAGCTGTTCAAAGTCGGTTTGAACAGCTGCATGGGGGCAGTAGCACGGAACTGCCCACACTTGTCCAATTGACAGATTTTTTGGAGGGTGAATGTAGGCGATGTGACACACTGGACACGGAGGCCAGTGTGCAGCGCCAACCCGCGCGGATGCGGGAGGGGCCGCGCCCCCCGCCCCCACGGGGGGGTGGGAGGTCGAAACAATTTGGCGTTTTGAATGCCGCGCCGTCGGGTGACGGCTGTGTGCACTGCGACAGTGCCGGTCATGACGTGACCAGTTGCGCCAAATTTAAGGCGCTCGGGGTAGCTGCCCGCAGGAAGATAGTCTTCCGTCACCGATTGAGTTTCGGTTGTTTGGGGCCGCACACGCTGAGCGAGTGCTCGCGCGCGTTCCCGTGTGAGTGCTGAGGTGGCAAGCACCACATAGCATTGTGCCTGAATCGGTCAGGCCCTTCGGATGGTCACCAGGGCTGGACTCAGGTTGGTCGGCCACAGGGCCCAACCAGGGCTGGACCCAGTCCCCCTCCGGGCAGCGGGAGTCACCAACGGCAACGGGGTGACTGGGGTACCCGCGGACAGGACCCCCCCCCCCCCCCGAGGGGAAGGGGGCAGCGCGGGGGGTAACATGCGGGATAGCCGGGGTCCGGTCGCCGCTGTCTACGGTCGTGGTGGGGTCCGAGACTATAAACCTAAACAATATAGCAAAATCAGCTTAATACCCCTTAAATAGCCTGACCCTGCTCTGTAAACCGACATAACACTGCAGTACTATAGAACCGGACGTTCTATTACAAGTAATACAATATAGTTACTTCGCGGAATGACTTCAATCCTTATGCACACAACAGTAGTTTCCGACTACAATTTTATAATTATCGTTAAGTAAATCGTTAATTATACGTTCACTAACGGAAAATGAACCTAAATTGTGGTATACCGACCACAAGACTCACTCACAAAATGATTGCCGACCAATCTGAGGTACCCACCCTCTCCCACTACAATGTGGCAAAAAAAAACAACCCTACAACCGTCCGTGAATCGATTTCCTACTAGGAAACCACGCTCTGCTACCAAAATGTTAAATCCACGCCTCAACCGAAAGGGTGGAATCTGCGAAGGGTTGTATTACAATGGAATTTCACAAAGTAGTACTGACCTTGACGCCGTCGACTGGTATGCGAAAGTTCAGATTCGAGGCAGGAGTAAGGGATGAGGAACACAAGGGGGTGTTGGGAGTCGAATCTTACTCGTGTCGTAGCCCGCTGCTGGTGCTGTCTTAATGCTGCCGACTACAAGGGTCGCTATCAGAGCGCGACGAATTGGTGACCGAATCACTTCAAATTTTCACAGCACGAAGCACTCACTACGATGACGTGAAATCAACTTATTTCTTGTAGATTATTACGAGATTACCATTGAAATACCATTCGGCCAAGCCCCGATGCCTGACACCGAAAAATTTTCCACGTGCAAAGTGACAGCTAGCTAGTGATATTCCGATCACTCGCGGTCAATCCGCGCAACAAAAAACCGAGGTGCGTTCCGAAGCATAAATATTAAACAATTCCTTTAATTCTCAAATCCGAACTAATTTAATTGCGGAGTTGCATTTAAAATGTGGATATTATGTTATGTATATTCGTTAACTCTCCTTGAAAATATTTCGAGCGTATTGTTTGCGCTCTCTTTTCTTTCTTATGTGGAAGTAATTAACGCTGTCACTTTCGTTTACATTCGTATTCCTTTTATATATATTTTTTCGTATCACTTTAACGGCGGAAATAAGTGTAGAGTTACGACTTGAACGAAAATGGCCACGCGCCGACAGTTGTATGGAAATTTGGATTATGACCTCATAGCATATTGTTGTCAAATGGTGATCTTATTTACACTAAAATATAACTGCTGAAAATTATCAAGCTTATTAACGACGAGCTCCGTTTGTTTATAAGGCTTTAACTCCCGACATGGTTATATATTTGTTATAGTACTCAGTCTAGAGGGTAGCCAAATACTTACACAGTTTTCCGTCTCAGTCACACACGCCTTGAAGCATGTTTTGTTTCACAGGTGTGACCTGAGACGGAAGATGCCTGACAGGTGTCTAGTTGACTTGGTAGTCGGAGTAGAATGTAATTGTACAAAATCTTACCCGCAGATTCATGTTTCACGCCCAATTCATAATTTCTATAAACATCTCTATTGGGTGTCTGATCCTACAGCTCTCACTCACTACCTATATAAGCGTTTGTTCCCTATAGATCCAGTGGCTAGATCCATAATGGATCCAACGAAATTTTACTTTCTCTTTAGATCCAGATTTAAAAAAATGGATCTAAAGAAGACTTTAGCTACTTTATTTTGGATAAACCATCGTGAACTAGATAAATAATAACATAAATTATAAACTAAAATGAGAACTAAGAGTCAATCTACCTATGAGTCAAAACTGCATTACAATCCGTTCAGTAGAACTTGAGTGATTGGCGGACATACATTGCGGACAGAGCCGGCGGGTGACTTTACTTTATACTATTAGAGATGACATAAATCCTGGTCGACATGACCTTTTCGGATAATCTTTAAGATTAATGAGTTATGCTTGTCACAGTGATATTGAAATATGTCATATAGGTATCTACACTGCGATTTTTTATTTGAGGCCAGAAATTTAAACAAACAACTGTCATTTTACAGTACAAATAATATATTATGAATGTCAAAGTCAACGGTTTTGTTCTAGAAAATTGTAGTTGTTTGTTTACATAGATTTTTATTTGAGGCCAGAAGGCCTCAAATAAAAATCTCAGGTTAGGTATACTAAATATTTTCTAAGCTAAAATGTTCAGGGACTGTTTCTATGAATTCGGTGAGTGCCTTAGAGTACTTTTTTGCACGAGGTAGGTAGGTAGTAAAAGTTATATCACGTTGATATTGCAGTAGTTACCTACTTATTACATTTTAGGGCATTCAGGAGCAACAGAGTAATTTGACCAATCTACCCCGATAGCATCTACCGAATTATTATTTTTATATTTAACTTCGATTAAACTTTCGATATTGCCATTTAGAAATGTTCGGTCTCCATCTAACGACCGAGCCACTACAACATCTTTATTTTTTTGTTTTAGAACCAAAGCCAAATAATTAGGGAGAAAACCCATTGTGACTCCTGTGTACCAGATACTGCATTTAATTTCATCGAAAAGACACTTGATACTTACTGTAATGAAGCAGATCAAGGTAAAGACACTTGATACTTACTGTAATGAAGCAGTACAAGGTAAAGAACCTGTCCCCTTGTATATAAGAAGGGACTAACTACTATTGAAAGCAAAGGATGGGATTTAGCAATAAACAAACCAGTTCCATATTTCAATCAAAAGAAATCGGCGATTTATAGACAAAGAAATAAATTTTCGGAAGTAAATAAAATTTACACAAATAATGCAGAAGAAGTACAAGTACCGGTGCAGTTTGAAAGTTTTTTGCTTGCTGACTACTCGCATAGTAAAATTCGCATTATAGCATTTAGCTCGCAAGACGGTCGAACACAGTTGAAGACTTCGACAGATTATTTTGGATGGAACATATAGGGCTTGCCCCAAACCTTTTAGACAGCTTTTTGTCATATAAGCAGACATGGGCAGCAATATGTCTAACACTAACATAGTACCATTGGTATTTGTCTTTATGTCCCATCAAACAATTGAGGCTTACACAATTCTTTTCAATCTGATTAAATCCCAGGTCCCAGAGTAGCATCCTAGAAAAGTGACAATTGATTTTGAAAAAGCCCTTAAGTACTCTTTGTCTAAAATGAATGTCGAGATTACTGGCTGTCATTATGACTTCTGTAATGCTCTGATTCGAAAATCGAGGGCTCTTCGGATAAAAAACAACTAAAGCTAATAGAAGGACTCTGTGTTGTAAACGTGCATTATTTATTACCTAAAATTTAGATTGAAGAAGGCTGGAGTTACATAAAAGCTGAAAGTTTCGAAAATAAAAGTGTAAGAAAATTTGTAAACTATTTTCAAAAATATTGGATGAAGGATGCATATTTTAAGATCTGGTGTGTATATGGACTACGGCATCGGACAAATAATAGCGTAGAAAACTGGAATCACAGAATAAATTCAAACTTATGTAAAAACAAAGTACACCTTTTACAAATTTTACATTTACTACATAAAGAGTAATTACTGACTACATTGAATTGCAATCGTCTGAAAACACATCATAAGGGACCATCAGCAAAACGCTGCATCAGCAAAGAGCATCGAAAATGACGAGTGCATCTTAAATGCCCAAATGCAGCTTATAAATGGTGAAGTCAGTGTTGGTCACTTTCTAGAAAAATTTAGATAAGTAGTTAAGAAATAGTAAGTAATAGGCATACGAAGTTTTATTAAAAAAAAAAAATTAAAAAAATTAAAAGTAAATATCCAGGAGTAAAACTTTAATTTTGTTATTATTAGGTTAGGAGTAAAATTTGGTTTTGTTTTTATTTATCTACCTTGTTCACGATGGTTGATCCAAAATAAAACAAAGTAATACAAATAGTTTTATTTTTATTTTGCTCCAAGCAATACATTATTACTCGTCTAAAAAGTTGTTTTATTTTTATTGTTAAAAATAAAACAACAGTTAGGTAAGTACAACTAATATGTTGGTCGTTTAACCCTTAATCGGCCATAAGCATATATAAATTTTCATTAGTTTTGTACTTTATGACACCTGTCAAAATAATGACACCTGTCAAAAATTATGACACCTGTTAAAATAATGACACCAGTCAAAAATTATGACACCTGTTAAAATAATGACACCTGTCAAAAATAGTGACAGCTGTCAAAACAAATTTTCATTTTCTCATTCTCTTTACTTCTGCCAGTTGCTTTTTAGACGAGATGATACTTACTCCTTAATTTCTCTTTAGATCAATTTTTTTAAATCTGGATTTAAAGAGAAAGTAAAATCTCGTTGGATCCATTATGGATCTAGCCACTGGATCTATAGGGAACAATCGTATATAAGTGATGTTTTTTTGCCACAGTTATAGTGGAGAAAACAGCGGAAAGCGAACCTGATGCAGTGAAGAGACCGTCTTTGGACCACCAACGCAGCCGACCGTCCAATGTTGAAAAACAGGTCCGTCACCTTACTACTAATTTCATACTGAAGTTTCATGCTAAAGTTATTGTTGACAATTTATCAAACTGTTATTATTGTTGCTTCACGCAGCCTTATGCGGAGTACCAGGTGATTATTAAATAGAAATCAATAGAATTAGGTTTGAAATGGTAATTGGTTTCGTAGTTACAGCTTTAGTCATCATCTGCCTTTTGTACAGTTATATATAACAACCCCGCACGCTCCGATTTGGTATTTAATTTGTTAGTTACGCTTGTACACGATTTAGTCCGGAAATAAATATGGTAACTGAACTGAAAGTTCTAAAGCATTCTATGGACTTTTGCGTTCCTGATAAGAACTCATGTTTAGGATCATAGGTTTACATTTTTTTATTATCTACAACGCACTATACGCTATTATTCTAAACGCCTGTCCTAACTTGTGGGTTCGCATTCGCCTCACAGGTAACCCTAGAAGAGCAGATGATCTGCGGCGCTCTCCAGACCCTCAACGAAGAGGCGTTAGAGGACGTCCTGCAATCGGAGCCGGCGCACTCAGGTGAGCCCCTCCGCACCATCAGCGAGGACAGCGACCAGTCGGCGGGGCAGGAGGATCAGGGGGGGCGGCACGAGCACGTCGTCAACTTTACTGAAGACGTGTTTATGTAGCGGGGGATTGCTGGTGGGGGGCGGAGTGGCTTGTTACAGAGTTTACTGTTTTTGTCAGTATTGACAGATTTCTGTGTCATTTTGGGTAGAAGTTCCTGTCTTTTGATAGAAGTTTCTGATTGTAGTAGGAGTTTCTGTTCTTTGACAGTATTTTTAGAGATTGGACAGAAGATTTTGTCATCGACAGATGTGATGGTTAAAAATGGTAAAATCGAATTGTAATCAATAAATTCATGCAACTTTTATGCAACGAGCCACCTAAATCGGTCAGTTCGTAAAAAAGGCAGGATAAGTTACTCGGCAAATCAAGTAAGATCTCTCGAAAACCATTTCAACAGGTTTCAGAATGTCATATTTACTGTGAATTGTCCCGCTTCTGGTAGGGCCGAATTAGGAATGGTTCGTTTCATATGTTCGAATATGAATACTGCTGTGTTTTGCGGTGTGAAAAAAGATGATAACTTTGATTGTTGAACCTATTCATACGCATGTATATTTTGTGTTGCTATTTTGGATGAATGCTAAGGCAGCTAAGGGTCCTTGCTCGTGATTAAATTTCATTACAAAATGCATGAACAAAGTGAGTGGGTATGTAGGTAAATACGTCAACTTGAGCGGACATATGTAATTGTTATTTAAAAATACTGGTGTTCCTAATAATATCAATAGTTTCATGCATGCGGTGATGAATCTTGAATTAATTACAAGCAAAAAAGTAGCATGTGGTGGCTTTTGACTGTGGTGACATTATTTCAGATTTTCAACACTTATACTTATAAATAGGTCACATGCATTTAATTTCATTAATTTGGATTTGTTTGGAAACAACTTCGCTTTTGGTGGGTATGCTGCATTTACTTACCTATACGAAAATAATTGTACTTATGATTGTTTGCACTTTTCGGACGAGTTCCGGTTATTAGGGATCAGATAGTTTTCAATCTTACAAAGTAACTATCCATGTTGCCTTGAAAACAATCTTACCCCTGCGATCCAAGTATCCCTAAGCACATATCACATTTATGTAGGTAGGTAGGTAAGGTAGAGGTAGCTATCAATGTTATTGTGATACAGTCGAGCACAATAAATGTTGTTATGGCTAGATCCAATCTTTTACAATTTATATACGTCGTGATAATTATGTCTCATACATACTCGATGGACGGAGGCAGCTTGCACAATATAAATACGCATAATTGTGCCGAATTTTTGAGATTAGGATTAATTAAATCGGTATTTATTACCAGTTTTCATGTTACATTGTTGAATCTACATTCCATTAATATTGATACAGGTGATTCATGAATAATGGCTCTACGTGATATTTTAACACTGTCTTTTTGAATGTATTATATATTGTACTAAAGCACATGTTTCGTTGTTTTTATATGTGCCATCATGGTCATAGTTAGTTATGAAAAGCAATATTACTAAAGCAACTTTATGATAAAAAATAATGCAAGTTTTTGCTGGTTGTTGTTGTTATAATTACCTAGTTAATATTTGTTAATGTCAAATAGGCCATAATAATTGTAGTACCTATTTATTGTGTTCTGTTATTTCGGAATATCCTAACCATTATCTTTATTATTTAGTTGATATTTGAATATTAGATTAAGCTATCGTAGCAGCTCGTTAAGATGTGATAGTGGGTTTTTTTTCTTGATAATTGTTATTCAAGTGCAAAGTTAAATTTGTACAACATTCCTACCTCGCGGTATGCGGGAGATGTTAGTTATGTACCGAAATAAACGTACAATAGTTACGTCGAGTTTGATTTCAGACCACCCTCTGCGCTCGCGCGTAACCTTGTCGACACAGGCCCTCCGGAGACTCCCACACGTGCTCGTGTCGAGTCAGTCTGTCGCGGAGAGGTAACGCGGCTCTCTTTTTGCAGACGAAGAGTGTTCGCTGCAGCTGCGCGTACCTTCCCCCGCGGGCACGCCCCGCGCCCCGCGCCGCGACCCGCCCGCGCTGCGGGGCAGTCTGCGGCGTCGCGTCTCCGCAACCCCTGCAGTCTCCGCAGTATCCGCAGCTCCCGCCGTCACCTTCAGTGTGGAGAACGAGGAGGACTCTGACTCGGGGCAGATCACGTTCGCGGCCCGCCCGCGCCGCCCCGCCGGCCTGGCGGAGCCGGAGCCGGAGCTGCGTAGCGCGCTACGCAAGCAGGGCTCGGCGGAGCGCCTGACGCGGCTCAGGGACAGGCTCATGTCGCGCGGCGGCGGCGCAGGCTCGAGCGAACGCAGCCCCGCGCGCGAGCGGGACTCGGCGCCGAGCGATGACGAGTCGGCGCCGCTCGTGTGCGCGGCGGGCGGCGAGGGCTCAGAGGCGCCGACGAGCGCGGACCTCTCGCCGCGCTCGGACGAGACGGCCGGAGCCGAGTCTCCGCACGGCGCCGACTTGGACCTGCTGCCGGAGGACAAGCGAGGCGCAGGGCGGCGCCGCAGTCTCGCGCGCGCCGAGAGCGTGGAGTCGCTGGGCAACATGGTGGAGCCATACAACATGCGGCTGCTGTCGCGGGGCGCATCGGAGGCGCTGCGACTGTGGCGGCAGGACGCGCTGGACGCGGGCCCGCCCTGGCCCTGGGACGAGCCGGAGTCCACCGTCTGAGCGCCCGCATGGAGCACGAACATGACAATACACCGCAATGTAGCTGGTACGCGTATGTAGAGGCACGAACGGGTATCCGGCACCTTCTTATGATTCTCGATTGTGAGCAAGCCTGTATTGAGCTTAGTGTAGGAGTACGTTGTATAGCGTATTTCGAGTTATACTTACAAACGGTACTTATTATAAGTTTAAGTTATAGTGACACGAATACGAATATGTATCGTGTCGTGCTTATTGCATTTATTTGAAATGCAGACTTGACTACCCAGGATTGTGATATTCTACTTTTATCCTTAAGCTTATAGAGATGAATATATTTAGTTCCAAAATAATTGTGTTGATTTTTTTACCAAGCCTTGTCCTATATTAGGGACGATAACTTTATCAGGCGCCATAGGAAGTACACAAATTTATTTCTTTCAATAATTTATTTCACAGCTACGAAATTAAATAGTCAACGACTTTGAATACAATATATTAGAATACCTTCTCTCAAACTTTAAAGAAAATCCTGGTCATTGGCAACATAAAAAAATAAAATATACTTAATAATAAATTCACAATTAATGATAAGGTTCAGAGAGCAAATCCTACTTAATAAAATTATAGACAAATTTATTTCCTTTATAAATAGAACTTCGACATTCGCTATATTTTGTGTTCCTTGTGAAAATTATTGTTTCATAATAATCAACAAACTAGACCAAACTATCATACGCTACAGTGCTACAATAGTATCAAAGGCTACTAGAGCTATCTACATATTCCAAACAAAATATACAATTTTCAATTTACACTAATTAACAACTAATATCGGAAGTGTCGTAGAAACATTATAACATCTCAAAACAAAGTTTAGGTGCTAAATTAAAATAGTGCACAATTAAATCAATAGAATCACGAACGAATTATACTTATCCTAATACTAATCTCACATTCTACAGCCACGACCAACTCCGTCGCACAAATTATAGTTTGCGGAGAACAAATAATATCACTGAAAAATCCTAAGGGGTTAGTGTATTATAGGTTTTAGTAATTCATATCTGCAATACGGCGATGAGAAAGAAGTAAAAGTGCATGAACTGGATAAAAGAAGTTCAATGTCCGTGTTATACCTAAATAGGTAGATACAAATGCCGGAAAATGCAATCCATTCAGTTTTGAGAGAATTGAAAACAATTTATCATGCAATTCGAACTGCAGGTATAAGCTACATAAAACTAGTCCATCAACCTTCCCCCTTTCACCTATGACCAGCATCATCAAACCACCCTTATTTTGCTCCCACCCCTCTCTTCTAAACTCTTATCCGGCGGTTCAGTTTCCCTCCGTTCCCTATCGTCGTAGACCACCGCTTCTTCTGCGTCAGAGGAGGATAGGACGTTGTCTTCTGTTGCTTCCGCTGGCTCGGCGGCCTCGGTCTGAGGTGGTGGGGCGGTGAGGGAAGACCACCAGCCAGTGAGAGCCCCCCGGGCTTGGGAGAGCGCCCCTCCGACGGCTCTTGAGGTAGTGGCGACCGCGCGGCCAGTGCTCGCTACAGCGGCGGTCACTTTGCGCCCGCCTTCGGTTGTTGACATTGTGCTGGAATAAGTGATTGATTAATGATTATACTCTCAATTATTATTGCTATAAATTACATATAGAAGTAGGTGATGTGATGTGAAGTACGTGACGCTTATCGATCGTTATGTCGTGGCCACATTATACACATATATTTCACGCGCGCGCGAGTGAACGGACATGTATACGGTTGGATTAAGTAGGTAGTTACTAATTAAATCGTAAAATTAATGGGTACTAAGTGTTATGGCTGTGATCCGGCATTATACATTATACTTTTTATGGAGTGCTCGCAAGAGGTCTTTCAAAAGTTATATCACTTAAAGTGCCTTGGATGGACCAATGAACATATTCGAGGAGCTGAGTGTGGAATACAAGAGTTCTTGAATATGCCCAGCGTGCAGGTGCAGTATTCCAAATATGGGGAATCACATATGGGAACACACCAATCAAGGGAACGCTGATGAACGAGACCTTCACGCAGAGAAGCTTCGTCAACATTTAGCCCCGAGGTTCAAGGAAGACACTTCGACAATACTTCAAGTTCTGAAGGAGCTCAGGATGGAGATGAAGTCTCAACAGGATGAAACAGGTGAAGAGGCTTCAAGAACAGTTAACGTCGATCGAAATAGAAGTTGAGTAAGTAAGACCTAGTTGAATAAAATACAAAAAACCGAATCAACTAGACCTCATAAAAAAATTTGGGCGGAAAGAAGTCATGAAATGAAAGTAAACATTTTACCGGTGGAAAGTTCTATTATTATAAAAGAAGCTCCACTATCATTTGCAAAGGTGGTAAAACAAAGCGATCAAGTGGTAGCAAAAAGTTTGCCTGCAAAGGAAAGTCGGGCCACGAAATCGGCGGAAATATGGTAAAACAAACAAAACGAGAGGTAGCAAAATGTTTGCCTGCTAAGGTAATCCAGGCCATGGAATCGGCGGAAGTTGCTGTGACGGTGAGGAGCAATGGCGTCATGGAAGATAGGAACAAGAGCCAGGAAAAACTTGGGAAACTGTTAATAGAACTAAGAAAAGGTACTCTAGAAAAGAGGTAAAACAAAGAGGATGTACACAATCTATACAAAGTGAAGGAACGGAGCAGATGAAATACCTTCATGTTTGGCAGGTGAAGAAAAGAACATCAGTTGAATCAATGGAGGCATTTGTTAAGAAGATCTGCGGCGAAAATGCGGAAATAAAGGTCAGTAGCATCAAACACAAAAAAGAGAGAGACTGCGTCATTTATTATAACGGTTCCAGAAAGTTTGTATGAAATAATAAGAAATAAGAAATTTATTTGCAAAGACAAGGGTAAAAAGGTTCTAATATCATTATACAAATAGAACGCCTTAGTCAGCTATTAAA
This sequence comes from Argyresthia goedartella, assembly GCA_949825045.1. Lineage (NCBI taxonomy): Eukaryota > Metazoa > Arthropoda > Insecta > Lepidoptera > Argyresthiidae > Argyresthia > Argyresthia goedartella. Next base: position 22,658,022 of record OX463820.1, read on the forward strand.
TTGTAGCATGCGAATTTTTGAGGTTTGTAGTCATTAAAACATAAAGAACAACAAAAGCCAAGGCCGGTTTCACCTACTTTTAAAGTTAAGAAAATCGTCAACAGAGTACACGTATCATATACCCTCTTTACTGCGTCTAAAAACCGCACGCTACGACCAGCTTAATGATATACTACATGGTAAGAACTCATTTCTTATCTGAATATTTATACATTATGAGGGCATGCACCAGGGTATACCCGGTTCCTAACTACCCGGGTATACCAAGGTCTCGAAAGACCCGGTTCTGAAGAAGCATACCCGGCTCCGCCGGTTCTTGAAAAAAAAAAAAAAAAAAACTGAATTCCGCATTCAAATCAACCGCGGCTGAGTAGTTGTTGAAGAACATATTGATGAGGATGACATGCCGTTAGCTGAATTTGCCCCGCTGTTACACCGAGATGCTGGAAGTAGTGAAACTACTAACGATTATAATATTAGAGAGCATTCAGATGCAGAAGCAAGTGGCGATGATAATAATGACGGTGTTGAATTTGTACAAGAAACACGGGGGCAAGTGTCGCATTTCAGGTATTTTGATTTACTAGCCAAAGTCCGGAAAGTAGTCAAAATATTTAAAAAATCTCCGACAAAAAATGATGATGTTTTACAAAAACATGTTAATTCTGACTTCGGAAAAGAATATACTTTGATTCTGGATGCAAAGACAAGGTGGAGTAGCATCGCAGACATGCTAAAACGTTTTCTCAAACTCAAAGTATGCATCACAAAAGCGCTACTTGATATAAATTCTGAGATTATCTTCAGCCAAGACGAATGGACAACTTTAAATTAGCTTCACATGATTTTGGACATAATGACAACTATCGTTGAAAGTTTGTGTCGCCGGGATGCATCCTTGTTAACAGCAGATGTCGCAATAAAATATGCATTGAAAAAAACTGAAAAGGATGAATACAGCTATAAGTAAGGAAATTGAAAATTCTTTAAAGAAAAGGTACTCGCAGCGACGACTTATAGAAGCAGCTACACTTCAATACTTAACGAACCCAGACCAATACTTTACTGATTTTCTAAATGATGATTTGGCTGTATTTCCTCGGCCCTCTTGCGATGAAATGTGCAGGGGTATCGTTAATCTCGTACAGATATTGTCAATGATCGAACAATGCGATATATGTGAGCAAGGTGAAGATGAGGTGGGAAATGCAGATGAAGTCGATGTAATTCTTGTCCCAGACCCGATTATGTCCAAAAAAGATGAGCTTGATATAGAGATGCAAAAAGCTACAGCCGTAAAAAGTAATAAGACGAGACATCAAGACCGCGACGCCTACTTTACAACAGTCAAAATAGAAATGGCATTGTTTGAAAACGGTGGAAGTCGTGGTAAAAACCTTTCACTAGCATATAACTATTTAAGAACCATACCACCAACAAGTGTAGAGCCTGAAAGAATTTTCTCCTCAGCGGGCTACATTTGCAATTGCTTGCGCAGCTCGTTAAGTGACAGGAGCCTAGATGTGATAAGTTACTTACGATCTCACTACCAAGAAAAAAATATTTCCAATAAAGCTATTCATTAAAATTAAAATTTGTTGCTTTAGGTAATAAAAAAGAAATTATTTGTTGTGTTGTATCATGTTGCTGTTACTCATACGAGTATAAAAAGATGATTAATGCTGATTTATTAAAAAGACTGATTAATGTGTAGTTAAAGCTTTTTGAGTTCCTATAATATTCCTGTTATGTAATGAGAAAAATGACTGTTTGAAACTACAGTGTCCTAATAAATGTTGATTTGATATAATAGGCCAACTTTCTTATTTCATACCTCGTAATAACGTTATATACTTTCAGTTTCTGTGTGATTTATTTGATATTACAGTTTTAAGAGCCGGAACCGGGTGCACCCGGTGCACCCGGTGCACCCGGTTCTGACGGCTCCCAGAACTGGGTCTCAAAAATCTGGAACCGTGACCGGTTCTGCAATCTGCATGCCCTAATTATGACCATAATGTATCAATATTTCGACATATTATGACATTCAAATTTCCAACGCCGACGCCCGCCTGCGTGCCGCCTCTGGTTTGTTTGTGAAATTGGTACTACAGAACAAGCTAAACAAGTGCAGAGCAATGATCAATGCCACAATTCCGGTCGAACATGAGGTTCCTGAACACTTCAAAGAGAGCTTATGGTATGTGTGGAGATAAACTGAACATAATGTCCTGTACATAATTAGGCATTATGTATCAGTCACATAAACTACTATAATAACTCAATTTTAATCAGTTTTTTGCACTTTTTGATATTAATATTAATACGTTTCAAATTAAATAAAATAAACTTTTGCATTTGTATTTATGTTTCAGCCCTTTTGGTTGCAAAATTGACGAAATCTAGCTCTTTCTAGCTTGTCCGACTACCCGTTTTCAAAAACCAAGGTGGCAACACTGTCAATAAGGGTATAGATAGAATCTGCTAATGAAATACTTTCTGCTCTCTTAGTATTTTGCCAACAAGATAGTTACAAATTCACTCAATGTTACAATGTAGAAAAGTGAACATTTTAAGAATAGCATTTAAGGAGTCAGATAAAATGCACCGAAAGGAGATTTTTGTTTTAAAATATGAATACCGTTTCCACCGGAAAAATAATAGCATCATTTTGTTAGCTGACCAAACAGGAATCAGTTCAAATCGCAATATAAGGCCCTGCCACACGCCCTCCAACTCTATTATTAGTCTGATAACGATTGGAGGTATCAGTATAGCGGGCAGATCACGTGATCAAACAGCGTTACGCCATCAAGCCTGTACTACCAGCGGTCAGAGCAAAAGTACCCTAGTGCCCAACATTTACTTGCCGTGTATTAGAGATTACCGATAAAATACAAAAAGATGTCCTACTTGTATATAATATATTACTTACGACACAGTATAGCGACAATTTTTGTGTAAGAATTGAGTATTTCTGACGAACAACAACATCAACTGGATTATGACGTATAGCGGATATGACAGGACAGCTCAACCTGTAGAGTTATATTAATTAACAAGTTCACAAACACACGTTTTTATCGTATACAATAATCAAGTAAAAAAATCCCAAGATACTCACTGCGCAAACCTAAGCTTCATATCAGCAACAGAGAGCTGCCCCGCGAATGGATGCGCGGGCGCAAGGCTGGTGAACGCGTCCGACACTGCTACATTAGTTTGCAGCCACTTGTCGTAAGCCGGAGTAGCTTTGAAGGCGGACAGGAATTGCGCGTTGTATGGCTCGATTTCGCGGCTGCCCTCTGGTAAAACGGACATACTTAAGGTCGTCATACATTTAATAACATCATCATCAGGTTGTAAGGATATCTAATCTAGGTCTGTGGAGCTTTTTAAGGTGTCTCATGAACCGTAATAGGCAGACATGAAATTTTCACAGAATGTCTATTTCTGTTGCCGCTACATCGACATATGATGAACTGCTAGCAATTTTAAAAATCAAAGGGGTCACCAAGAGATGTGTTTTTTTTTGCATTTTATGTGAACCATGGAACGGAAGCCTTAGTATCGTCAATCGTCATGTAAATAGAAAGATCGCACCAAATGGATATCTGCACTTTGAGAGCCTGAGGAGTGACAGAATATCCTGATGTTGTATATTTGTACATGGTGATAAAATAAAATTAAACGGTTACCTGGTAATAAAGAAGTCCTAAGTAAATAAATGAAGTAGCTGGTGAACTGGTCGCGGATCCACGCATCTCCCTGCGAAGGAGCATACCGCACCACGTGGTCCGCGAATCTCAGATCCTCAGTACCCAACGTCAGCTGTCTTCTTAGCCCCAAGTCTGCAGTCTCTATTCGCATTTCGTTCAAATCGACAAGTACGTCAAATAACTGCCGCTTCTGCTTGAATAGCACATTTGAGGCGCCGACGAAAAACCCCTGCACAGCTGGGTCGGATAACAGATCCATGTATTGTAGAGATAAGTATGGTAAGCAGAGGTAGCCGTCTTCGAATAATTGGAGAGGAAAGCCGCATTCCGTTTGGTCTATTTGACTGGTCAAGCTATACAGTCCGTCTACACTCATATCACGCGCCATAGTGGGGCTTTGTTGTGGCTCTACAACCTTTTGTATCTTGTACTTTTCGCCGATGCTGTGACACTTCTCTCGGCTTTGAGCCAACTCCTGTTTATCGACTGGGTCGGTGAGTAGGTTTTCATCGAAGCTTTGACGACTGACTCTGTCTTTCTCGTCGATTAGATTGCAAGCCTCCTTTGGTGATAACAAGTCAACTGTCTGGTCAGACCCGTTGATGTAGGGTTCGGTTTCATTCTGTTCGATGCCTTCTTCTATGACTTCACAGTCGTCCGGTATTGTGGGAGGATGTGGGGATAATGGTCTTGATAACCTATAAGAAAAGACGTCGTTGATTTATTAACTTACGCCTCCATTTGCTCAAAACTTCCAGGGCCGTCTTTACCTATTGTGCAGGGTTCGCGGCGCACAGTGTGTGTTGGTTTTTCAAAACCTTCAACCCACGTGAAATTTCAGGGCGGCGGGAAATACTTTTTACTCAAGTACTTATTCTCATAATTTCTTTATTGCACACAAAATTTTAAGTAAAGTTACACTGAAGACAAAACAGTGTACAACGGCGAAATCGCTTCCAGCAAACCGACTTAGAGAGTGAGAGGTAATTCATTCCCGATATTATTTACAATTGCACCATTTTCACTCGAATTTCCGTTCACTTGTGAAAATATAAGTATCTATATTTTTTTTATAAGCAATAAACAACATCTAAAAACTGAGGAGGTGAAGAAGAAAACTTAATAATAACTCCAATTTTGATAATTTTAGAAAATAGGGTTGTTGCCGCTAGGGGCCAATGAGTATTACCGCTAGGGGCCAAAGCCTTTTTCGACCATTATTATTTAAATGAAAAGCAACTCGCACTTGGCCAGAGAGGATTGTAAAAAGTGCCGTTAGCCACAGTTTGTATTGTTATAACACTGTTGAATCTTCTGTCCACACATTCAAACATATGTCGTTCATTAGTCATCGTGAGTGGCTTTACCTGCTTAATGGCCTTGGTTACTTATCCCTATACCCCTTTCATTTTGCAAATATTACTTACCGGTCTTTTGATATTTTCTTTTGTGTTTCATGTCATTGTTTTGTTAACCAATTATGAAGGGTTTTATTTTTAGTTGAACCAATCAAAAAGTTATTTCTTATGTCATACTAGGCTTTGGGCATAGAATGGTTCATATTCAAACCATAGTTGCAGGTGTCACTTCATGTTTAGACAAATAAGCGTGTAGTGTGCTTCTGCGCGGTTTGCGTAAAATAAAATGAACGACCAAGACGAAAACGCAGCTGTTACAAGCTCATCAACGCAGTTTTTGTTTATTATCGGCAAAGGTATGTTTACATTTTTCTTTTTAATTTAATATACAGAAAATCACAAGTGGAAAATCTGACTGATAAGAATAAGGTATCGTTGCAGGACTGAGATTATTTAATCTTATTTTTGTATTTTATTTATTTATTATTTTTATATTTGGATACTTTTATCCAAATATAAAAACTTTGTGTCTCATTGCTAATTTCGTCTTTCATTTAATAATTATCTTATCAAAACGATTTCTTCACAAAACCTCCAAATCATCGTTTCGGTAGCCGACTGTACTTAGCCATTATGGCCCCAAGCGGTAATAGACGTATGAAAATAAGGCGATTCAATTTTATTGAAGTAAAACTTCTACACGCACGCTTGACTTGGGGAGTAAGCTGGCGACTGCGTTACGAAAAGTGTGATAGGGCGAGGCAAACGAGAGGTGCGCGCGCACATTTTCTTTCTCTCTTCCTCTCATAGGCAGACACAGTGCAGGAGATGTATTTTTGAAGCATTAGAGCTAAATAAGTTTTACTTCAGTTGTGTGGTCTAAAGCACACTCTTTTTTTTAATAGTAATATCTCTTTTGGCCCCGTTTGCTAATCAATGTATGTATGGAGATTCGCGGTTACGAGAACAATAGGCTGGCCCCTAGCGGTAACAACCCGATAAAATGTGAATTAGCTCAAACTTTCTTTGGTTTTGTTAGCAACCATGTTATTCATACTGTAAGGCATATCAACTTACTCAATATTGGCAGCCTGCCCCAACCCCGCCTCTACACACTGCGGCAGTAGTGACAGCAACGCCAACACAGCAGCCGACAGCGGCCCCGCCGCGGCGCCGTACACCAACACACGGCGCCGGAGTAATAACAGTTTGAACAGCAGGAGCGCCTTGTGGCGCCATGTCTCTAATACGCATTGTGATGATAGGCCTGAAAGGAGGAGCCACTCTATAAATACAGATTTTATTATTTATTTCAGATATTTATGGCAGTAATATAATAGGTACTCATGACTGAACTGGGGATTCTATTCCCACATAATTATTAACCTATTGATCGCCACAGTTGGCTCTGGCCGACAACTGAACGTCATGCCACTAACGCCACTGATGGCCAGAGCCGACACCTTTTATTTATTTAAAGAGGCCATATCTCATATTGTAAGTTGTATTTTTCATAGCATAGCAATCATGTTTGCCGTGTCAATAGGGTTTTGATTTCCCGGATTTTTTTAAAATTCCCAGATCCTGTGTACAAAAAATTGCATGTCCCTGGATATCATAAAAATTCTTTGCTTTTGCTATTGTAACCTACCAGAAATGCTATTAAGACGTTTGATCATGTTTTAATGAAATATTTGTAGAATATTTTTCAAGTTACTTAACAACCACACTATATAAGGCAAATCTGTTATTGTTTGTTATTCAAATTTTGCTGTAGTGACGAGCTGCGCTAAACTTTACTGAGCTAATCTCTCAGTTAATGTGAGAACAAACATGAACCGGAAATCTCTTTGCTAAAATAGATATAACGGTTTTCTGAAGTCTGAACTGATAAAAACGAATAAAATAGGGCCCACTCATTCATGGGGTGTATCAAGCAACACACAATCAACACTTTTCCAAATTGGCTCAGACTCACATTCAAGGGAAACATTCAGAGTTGATGTAAATGAAAATATTTCTTCAATCTATGAAAAACAAACAAAAAATACTTATTGAAGTAATGGCTAGCTGCCCACAAATATCTTGTGAAAATCTTATAGATCCTTGACGTTTTTATTAATTTAACCAAGCCGTGAGACATTCCGCCAGGACGGTGGTCATGCTGGGGGCCCATTAGATAGCTTCAAATCTGGCTCACTGCCATAAGGGAGTCTAACTGATGGCGATACGGGGTCTTTTCCGTAGACCTATGTCCTGGCTTCCGACGAGCGACGAGTCTCGGGCCTGAGATTGGTATGCAGCTGCTCCATCCAAGCCAATTTTGAAGCCACCCCCAGTTCAATCAATGTCCGTTCCTTATTCTAAACAAGCCTGTTCATTCCCCAGCGGTACACAATTAACACGCGAACACAATTCCAGGAAGGACTTTAGAAACACCGCGGTTTCAGATGCTTATGCTGATTTTTTCTATGCATAATTAATGTATTCTAAGACGATTGCAAAATACGCGAACCGTTGAAAATTATTAGTTTTCGAGTTTTTTTTTTTTTAAATCGCCATTTCAAGCATTCGGGACACGTGGGGATGTGGGAATATAAGGGTGGGGAAACGACCGATTTGTCAGATTTTTTGACGTCAGATCTAGAGAAAGTTTATTGACCTCGAGGACATCGACCTTGACCTTGAACTTGAATTTTCGCTCATTTTCCCCAGAAAAATCAAGTGACATTGGTCAACATTCATTGACCTCGAGGTCACCGAACTTGAAACATAAGGTCATTGACCTTGACCTTAAAATTTATAGATTTATTTGCAGAAAATTGATAATTTTGTTAAAATATAATGTTCATTGACCTCGAGGTCATTTACCTACAGCATCCAATTTGGTTATGTGAAACTACATGGGGTCGCCTCACTCCGCTCCGCTTCGCTCGACTCCCGGTGGTTCTCAACGTTGTGACCTAACAAACCTATCTTTAGTATTCAAACAGAAAGTGATCTATAGCCACCAATTAGGTTCTGTGAAACTACATGGGATCGCCTCACTCCGCTCCGCTTCGCTCGGCTCCCGGTGGTTCTCAACGTTGTGACCTAACAAACCTATCTTTAGTATTCAAACAGAAAGTGACCTATAGCAACCTTGGTTCTGTGAAACTACATGGGGTAGCCTAGCTCGCTTCACACACACTAACTTTTAAGAATTGGAATAAAAACAATATTAATTTACATATTTTTTATACATTAAATAATACAATATGCTATTGTCTATTTATTATAAACCTGCTTTATAGCCCTAATACAATTTATAAAAGGAACAATGTGATTTTTTATGCAATGGTGCCGCCATTAGTTGACTATTAGCCAAACCTCAAAGTTTCCTTTGTAGTTAACTTTATTGAACCGCTTCTTTAAGTGGCACCATTGGCTTTCAATGCGCTGGGTGTGTGTCCCATCTTCTGCCACAAATTCTTCTAAATGGTTTAATTTCCTGTGTATGTAGCCGTGGGCCGGCAGGACATCATCGGAACTCCAGTAATCTGTATGGATTGGTGTGCCTGGTTTCACATGTTTTTTTAATAATAGGTATTAATACCTCTGTGCACCTCACAATATCGGGACACACTTTTAATCTAAGTTCATTTGTTGTTTCATTGATCATTACCAGCACCCAAAGGCCTACTTACTTGTCTGCTACGGTTATATTTCCTCCTTCCAAAGGGCCGCGGTGTTTCTAACGGCTAGGTACCTTAGAGTAATAGTAATATTTATACAACGTTTTAACCGTCGGAGTTAATTAGTTAACGACACTGCAAAATTGCCAATTTTCTGCAAAGAAATCTATAAAGTTCAAGGTCAAGGTCAATGACCTTATGTTTCAAGGTCGGTGACCTCGAGGTCAATGAACGTTGACCGATGTCACTTGATTTTTCTGGGGAAAATGAGCGAAAATTCAAGTTCAAGGTCGATGACATTGAGGTCAACAAACTTTCTCTACAACTGACGTCAAAAAATCGGACAAATCTGTCGTTTCCCCACCCTAATAATCCCACATGCCCACGTGTCCCGAATGCTTGAAATGGCGAAAACTCGAAAACTAATAATTTCCGACGGTTCGCGTATTTTACAATCATCTTAGAATACACTAATTATGCATAGAAAAAATCAGCATAAGCATCTGATACCGCGGTCTTTCTAAAGGCTAGCCCAATTCCACGGCTAATCAGCCCGGAAGGTGTACAGACCCATCACTAACACGAGGCGTGGAAAACATTTCAGCTATACCCGAAATATTGTTTCAGCCACTTCATATGCAGTGCTGACTTTCAGCAAACAAAACTCGCGGTTGGATGGCAAATTACCTATCCCTCTAACGGCTCATAACGAAGGAAAAACAAATAACATCAAGCATTTGGCGCGGCCAAATCTAACAGGGTTAGAATTAAATTTTCTCTCTTCTGGGACAAGTGACAGTTCCAACTCGTTCATAGACAAAAAACAAAGAGTGCATTTCGATTTATACTAATTGTGACGAAACCGCTACTAGGCACTGTTTGGTTCTCGAGAATCGCCAAAAGTTTCCCAGGTTCAGGAACGAGTTATTTCCCGTGAATTCTCATCCCCAGGATGTGGGGAATTAAACCCTATGCGTGACTGACATTTTGAATTTGAAGTATAGTTAAGTATTTGTAACTTTACACAAATAGCTGAATTAAACACTTGCAAGGAATAATTCATTATAGTCGATTTCGATAGCATTTCACAATAATGTAAACAAAAATGTCAGTTGACAGTCTATGATTGAGTGACATTTGAGTGTTGTACCTACACTGATATCAAAGGCATTGATCCAAAGAGATATAGTTCGCTGTCAATTTTCGATCGATATTTTTTTATAAGTAGTACAAAACCAAGGAGTGGGGCGCGTAAATTCAGCTTAGACGAGCTCTAGCATCATACTAAAAAACTTAATTAAATTGTCGATCCCACACATACACACACACAAACACACTCACATACACCCTCACACCCTCATATACCATTCAATCAGCAGTTCACCATATCGTCAGACCAGTTTGAACTAAGTTTATTACTTTACTCACTTTATTATTCCTATAAATAGGTTCTTATATGTCTATTTTATCTTTCTATTGTTTCGTAATTGGCATTTCAAATTTTCTTTTCCTTATTAATTAATATTATGTTTTAATTGCTGTGAAACATGAATAAATAAATAAATATAGATTTAGCCATCTCCTTTAAGTTCTTCATTATTATTTTCATAGTTGCAAATCAATCAATCAAACCGATTGATCGATCGAATCGGATCGATTCAAAAGAATGAACCACACTAAGTTTCCAAAGACAATAAGACTTTGATGCGTTTTGATGAGGAAAAAAATAATATGACTTTTTACAAATTATTGAAATATTCGTCGTCCGATAATTTTGCAATAAAATAACTATCTTAGGGGAGTTACTTGGTGTCGAAATGATGTAAGAACAATAAATGATTCCTCGGTATGTGAATGTGTTCAGGATTGAAATGTAAGTAGTTACGGCGTAATCGTGTGTAAATTGGCATTGGCTTGTTTACATTATTGTGAAATGCTATCGAAATCGACTTTAGATACCTTCCAATGCCTGCTCCATTTGCACAGGGCACGTGTTAAGATTCTTATAAGCATCCTCCAGCAGCCTTGTCTGGGAGAAGTCCCCCTGAAGGAACCAGGCTCGCACCACCAGCTCCATCTTGATAGCCAGCCGGCCGAACATCGGACTCCGACAGATTATGCACACACTCTTCTGTACTGAACTTCGTGTCATATCTTCCGTTTTCAGGACTACTTGCTGTAAACAGTGTGAAAGGGAGAGAGATAAATCTTAACTACAATATGTACTATTTACTAAGTTAAAACAATCTACACTTGAGAGCAATAAAATCGACGACCCCGTCCATCATGTTCGGAGAAGAGGATCTGGCCGACATCGCGTCACCAGTGAGAGAGATGATCGATTTCTCGTAACGACTGCGTTACGAAATCGTCACCTTGACACGGTTCGGCTGCGACAGAGGCTTCAAGAAGCACGCCATGTTACTGTTAGTCGTTAGACAGTGAGAAGAAGACTTGCAGAAGGCGGCTTGACTGCACACAGGCCAGCTACAGGTCCGAAATTGACCCCAGCACATCTGCAAGCTGCTGGAATTACCACAGAGCTTCTGAAAGCGGGCGGGACGCCGGTACTGAAAGTCCTTCAGAAGCTATTTAATTCCACCTTGCTCGAGGGCAAAACGCCCGAGGCGTGGAACAGGGGTGTTGTGGTACTGTTCTTCAAAAAAGGTGACAAAACCTTACTGAAGAACTACAGGCCCATAACACTGCTGAGCCACGTCTATAAGCTGTTCTCGAGAGTTATCACGAACCGTCTCGAACACAGGCTCGATGACTTCCAGCCTACCGAACAAGCCGGTTTCCGAAAGGGCTATAGCACCATAGACCACATACATATGCTTCGGCAGATTATACAAAAGACTGAAGAGTATAATCGCCCATTATGCTTGGCGTTTGTGGACTATGAGAAAGCCTTCGATTCCGTCGAAACATGGGCTGTTCTTAGATCTCTCAAGCGATGCCGCATTAACTATCGGTACGTTGAAGTGCTGAAGTGCTTGTATAACAACGCCACCATGTCAGTTCGAGTACAGGAGCATTCCACGAAGGAAATCCCCCTAAAGAGAGGAGTAAGATCTCCGAAACTGTTTACTGCTGCTCTGGAGGATTCCTTCAAGCTCCTGGAATGGCAAAGACTAGGCATCAATATCAATGGCGAATACATCACTCACCTTCGATTTGCCGACGATATAGTAGTCATGGCTGAGTCGCTTGAAGATCTTTGAAAAATGCTCGATGACCTCAATAGAGTTTCTCAACAAGTGGGTCTTAAAATGAACATGGACAAAACGAAGGTCATGTTCAACGTCCATGTTGCACCCACCGCACTAACTGTTGGAAACTCTACTCTCGAAGTTGTTGACGAATATACATAGTCAGGTCATAAGTTCTGTCACATGTGCAGTATGAAATAATTTAGACATGTTTATTATTTATGTAAACATTTATATAGCAAAATGAACTTAATAAAACATAGATTCTTATGGTAATAAAGTTTATTCAAAATGACCCCCGCGATTTTGAATACAGGCCTTTATTCTGCGCGGCCAGTCGGCTATCGCAGCACGAACGAGGTCCATGTCAATATCGGCGGCTGCCTTAATCAAGGATGCCTTGAGTGACTCCAAATCAGGATGAGGCTTTGAGCAGGCCTTTTCCTCCAAATGTTGCCGTATCTTGTAATCTAACGGACTCAAATCTGGACTGGAGGAGGGCCAGTCTTCGTGCCGGATGAAGTCGATTTCACGCGCCGCCAGCCAGTCTTGTGTGCTTTTCGCTCTATGAGCTGGCGCAGAATCAGTATGAGAAACAGGTTCCACAAGGTTCTTGAGGACTGTATTTTGATTCGTTTTTACGCCTTTCTCACAAAAATGTACCTCAGTTAAGCCCCAATAAGAGACTCCCAACCAAACCATGAGCGAGGATGGAAAATGACCTCGTTGGACACGCGGAATACGGTTGCTCGCTTCTTCACTGCTGTGTGCGTACACCTTATCATTTTGTTTGTTGTAGCTCTCTTCCACGGTGAAAATTTTTTCATCCGAAAAAAGAATTTCCCGACGCTTTTTTCCCGCGTACCGCTTCAACAAAGCGCGGCATCTCTTCAGTCTCAGGTCCATTAAACGAGCGTCCAAACGATGTCCTGTTTTTCTTCGATATGCCCTAAGCCCTATGTCTTCATTTAACACCCTTTTCACCGTGGTCCTGCTTAACCCCATCTGAAGGGCCAACAGTTTCTGCTTACATATGGGATTTCTTTGAATTCGCGCCTTCACAGCTTTTATCACTGCTGGAGTCCTAACAGAGCGAGGGCGACCACTTCTTGACCTGTCATCTACTCTAGAGTCTTCATTGTATCGTTTTATGGTACGATAAACGAATCTTTTGGTTATATTCAAATTTTTCAGTAAGTCGAAAATCTGAATTGCCGCGTAACCGCAACGATGCAACGCAATAACTGCGACACGGTCTTCTTTAAGTGTCCACTCCATATTTAAAAATGAGGAAAATTCTAAAAAGTTCACATTTTTATTTTCATGAAAAATTCGAAATTCGAATTCAATAAACTTTTTTGTGGCCAGCGTTCTAAATTCAATTTTTTTTATTGTGTGACAGAACTTATGACCTGACTGTGTATATACCTGGGACAGGCAGTCCGATTAGGTAAGTCCAATTTTGAGAGAGAGGTCAGTAGACGGATCCAACTAGGTTGGGCAGCGTTCGGTAAATTACGCAACGTCTTCTCGTCCAAAATCCCTCAGTGCCTGAAGACTAAGGTGTACAATCAGTGTGTGTTGCCAGTGATGACTTACGGCTCGAGACGTGGTGCTTCACAAAAGGACTTTTTCAGAGGCTCAATGTCGCGCAGCGAGCTATGGAAAGGGCTATGCTTGGTAATTCTCTACGAGATCGAGTCAGAAATGAGGAGATCCGTAGAAGAACCAAATTTGCTGACATAGCCCGTAGGATAAGCAAGCTGAAGTGGCAATGGGCAGGCCACATAGCGCGAAGATCGGATGGCCGACGATGGGGCAAAAAGGTCCTTGAATGGAGACCACGTACTGGCAAGCGCAGTGTGGGTCGGCCACCTACGAGATGGACCGACGACCTGGTGAGGATCGCTGGATCTCGTTGGATGCAGGTGGCTACGAACCGGTCACGCTGGAGTGCGATTGGAGAGGCCTATGTTCAGCAGTGGACGTTAACAGGCTGAAATGATGATGATGATGACATCTGCAAGCCAGACTCCGATTTGCAAGACATTTGAATTGGACTATGGATCAATGGAGGACTGTATTGTTCTCGGATGAATGCAGAATTTGCCTGCATGGCAATGACGGAAGGGGAAGAGTATAACGAAGATCTACAGAGCGATTTGCACAATGCTGCATCCGTGAACGTGTTGCATATGGCGGTGGATCTTGTATGGACTGGGGAGGAATTTCTCTTGAAGCAAAGACGGAGATTGTGGTTATCGTCGCCCCGGGCAACAATAACAGAAAGGGTCTTACTGCTCAGCGCTACATTGAAGAAGTTCTGGAAGACCATGTGATGCCGTTTGGAGGTCTTATTGGAGATAATTTTCTCTTTATGCAAGACAAAGCCCGACCCCACACTGCAGCGGCTACGCGTCAATATCTTCAGGAGGTCAACATTCCAGTGATGGAGTGGCCAGCGCGGAGTCCTGACATGAACCCAATTGAACACATGTGGGCAGAGTTGAAACGGAGAATTATGGCTAGAGATGCCCCTCCCACAAATCTCCGCGACCTGCAAATTGCTGTGCAAGAAGAATGGGAGGCGATACTTCAAACTTTCGTCGTGAGGTTAATCAGATCGATGAGAAACCGAATGAGAGACGTTATTAGAGCAAGAGGAGGCAATACTTCTTTTTAAAAAAACTGATTCAGTCTTTTTATTTTAATAAATGTCAATTTTGTTTTACCTTTACCATGTCTTTTATTTTATCAATTAATTACCCAGATTGTAGGACCCCTCCTAAAACTGTGTACATACACACCATATACGCTTGTTGGTACCATTAGATAGGTAAGAGAGCAAGCTTTCCAGTGGTACCAAACAATAATATGAAAAAGGACAGTCCATTCCATAAATAAGCACTAAGGTCATGATGGACGGGGTCGTCTATTTTATTGCTCTCAAGTGTATTTTAATACCTGTAGGCTGTAGTAAATAATCTATATTATGCAATTTACTTTACTTGGTAATCAATCTTACCTCTAGAGGGATTTGTCTAAAGCATGAAACAGCATACACTGTATGGGCTGGCTCAGTAAGACCAGGTAATAAAAAATAGATTGTGTCGGACAGATAGTTGTGAGAGCCGTCAGGTAATGCCAGTGCTGGCAGATGTCTCCATGCTGCTGGTAGCTCTGTTGGTCGACCTGGTACTAGTTCAGGGTAGCAGTGTTCCACCTGAAATAACGAAGTTACCATGGAACAGTGCTCTTATGCAGAATAAAGTTATTTGTGAAGCAGATGCTCTCTGGACGGTCAGAGTGTCGATAAGGGGGCGGAAGCCCCCACTAAGTTTTTTTTCTAAGTTTTTTTTTCCTTGGCGCCCCCTTATCTACACTCCAACCCTCTGGACTTATAAATAGATCATTAAGTAACATTTTCAATAGGTACCTCAGATTAAATAGGTACAGTAGTATTTTTGTTTGGAAGTTTTAGCAAGCTTGGGTTATCGGAGTAATACAATTGAATCAACGTAAAATGGGGAATTCACGAAATAGCGTTAATGGTCAGTGTCCATAAGGGGGCGGATCCAGCCAATTATTACTACATCTGGTTATCCAAGATATTCTTTCGGGATGATATACGTGCTAGTCGGGCTAGTCGTATAGGTATTGTAAGTTTTGGTCGTGTAGTTTTTAGTTACCCGTTTCTAATCAATCATTGTGCTTTCAGCACAGCAGTCACTGTGTGAACTGTATGACTTATTTACGTAGGTTTTCATGAATAATGCCACCGCGTAAACATTATTGATTTGCGTGTGAGAGGAAAGTTGACGCCTACTTACTTGGCATCCCTTTTTATGGTGGAACCCGACGACTATTATATTTAAAACTGGCTCGTTTAAGAGTGACATTTTAGACTCTGTTATTGTTTGGAAGTCTTCACATTTTATTTATTTCACTTTATACTTTATTCTAAGTACATCAAGCGGAAACAAAATAACATAGAGATGAAAGAAAGATTGGTAAATATATCTGTCACTTTGACAGGAGGTAGTGAGTAGAGTAGTCAGTGAGTGAGAGAGAGGTGTTGGGTTGTGTGTTTGTGGCTAAGGTTTTTTAACCTTGCGCCTTCGGCCACATTCTTATGCTATGAAATATATTAGTCGTGTGAAAAAGAGACAGAGCGAAGCAAGCCTATAGATCTATCTCTCCTTTGCATAGCAACCTTTGCTATAGCCCTTAATGAGGCGAAGAGTTCACTTCACGCAGTCGAAAACCTAATAATATAATCCTAAATAACATTACGAAGAATCTTTATTGTTTTCCGCCCATCAAGTCATATTTATTCTAAGGCCTGAATAGACAGACACATGAGCAACGATTGGTTCATATCAACTGACTCGACATAACTAAGCCCCACCAATCGTGTCGCTTGGAGAGCGCTCGCTTCCGAAGCGAGTGATTCAAAAATATAGCTTCAGCGTATCCAAAACAGCAACCTAATCCAAATGAGACAAGTCATTACAATAAATTACAGTTTATAAACGCACTGTGACATATTTTAGAAATGGTCAATAGTCAAAGTACTTTATTACTGTAGATATTTACATATACTTAGCAAACGTCATTTTTTGCCTCTTCTCTACATTGGACCACTGCGGGAGAAGCAGGGCGTAGAAACTCCCACAGATTGATTTTTAGATCTCTTTTAAAAATAGGTTGTGCTTAACTAATACAAATATGTTTTTTTTTATTTAATAAGCTGGAATAAATAATTACAAAATTATTAACAGCAAGGTCTGTGTTGAGCCAGATTAACCCCATACAGTCCTGTCATTTAAGTAATCTTGAACATTGTAATATCCCTTTTTCGACAAAGTCGCTTTAACATGCTTTTTAAATTGCTCAAATGGCAATTTCAAAATCTCCAGAGGTATCTTATTGTAGTAGAGAATGCACTGACCCTTGAAAGAATTGCTAACCTTCGCGAGTCTAAAACGGGGCGCACATAGTCTGTGATTATTTCTTAGGTTAACATTACAGCTGTCGCTAAGTTTGGAAAATGTTGTAAGGTTCTTGCGTACATACATTATATTTTCGAAAATAAATTGACTAGCTACTGTTAGTATGTCAATTTCTTTAAAAAGCTCTCTTAAGGAGTCTGTTCGTTTTAAATTATAAATTGCTCGAATAGCTCTTTTCTGTAAAATAAAAATAGTTTGAATATCCGCTGCTTTCCCCCACAACAAGATACCATAGGACATCACACTATGAAAGTAACTAAAATATACTAGTCTAGATGTAGCCACATCCGTGCTTTGTCTGATGTTCCTAACAGCCACACAGTCCACAGCAAAACTACTTTAAAGTCGATGATTATAAATATTATCCCACCAAAAACATTCTGTAAAAAACTAGCCAAGTCTCGATGGAGCTGCTTGTTTATCTCTAAAAAGTAATGAAATCTACACAAAGTCGTGCCAAGTCTAAGGTTCCTTACTGCGATTTCTTTATTATTATAGTTAATGTTGTGTGACTTGACCGTTGAATATTCTTTATACGTTAGTGGGTACAAGTCAATTAGTCGCTGCAACATGATCGCGCGAAGATTTGCTTGTTGTACTGACGAAGTTAAAATTACTCTCTTTAAGGCGTTTTGCCAGAGCTTCTATACCATCCAGCTCCGGCTTCATTACACCAAACGTGCTTATAATATCTTGCGGGTTCAGTACAACGATGCGTTTCGAATACTTATACGTCTGCCAAGATACTGCAGTGCATCGACGATTTTTGCGGAGGCTAGGGTCCCTGATTTCTACGCAACAATCAGGTCGAGGATCGCATCATTCTGGGTGCGGCTGCGAACTTCAGAAAATGAGATTCTGGGTGCTGTCAAGGAGAGCAAGATCGGACCATTTTTCCAGCACTGGAATGCCGTGCACCACGCTGGAAACAGGAAGTAATTAATTGCACAGTATAGTCTAACTTATATTTTATTTTAATTTATTTTATTTTATTTTATTTTAATTTATTGTTGTACAATTATTATATTGCAAAAAATTTTTTTTGTATCATATTAATTTTACTGTTATTCCTATTTTTATTTATAATTTTGACAATAATAATTTGCTATTGCACCGTTTTTATATTGTAATCTTAAATTCCATATAATTTTGTATTTGTATTTCTATGGGTATATTCAATGAACCGAAATAAATAAATAAATAAAATACTCTTATCACTGGTCTATGTCTGAAGATCTCACGAGCGGCACAGAACATTTGCGATTTTTTTCATTATTTTCTACCCCCTTTTAGTATATCGGATAAACAAGTGGAACTATTATAAAACGACGAGCGACGACTGCATTTGCTTTCAATACAGCATGCCATCTTATGATTGCACCTGGTTACGTATATTGAGTATGAAAGTAACCGCATCAAGAACTATGAAATCCCATAGCTCCGCAATTTTTTAAATAAAAGCAAAATCTGAATCGATAAAAAAAAATATATATTTATCGAACCAACTCATAAAAAATCACCTAAATCAGATGAGAAATGTGACCTGTACAAGAGAACAGCCGGAAATCCGCACAGACGAACATACGAAAGCATTTTTGCCCAAGCGCTCGCTCGGTCGACTATTAAGACCAAAGCCTAGACAGAGAAATTTCTGTCTACGGACCAGAGTCAATGATACGACGACGGGAGGTGTGCGTGGTGTATTCAAGAGCATGACAGAAAAGCTAAACGAAAAAGAAAAAAGAGGTTTCCGTTCATCTGAGAGCCCGAGTTTTGGCTATAATGGCACCAATGCCCGTGGCGGCCGACAAGCGGGAGCTAAGCAGACAGTCCGCCTTTGCTCCCGATTGGTGGCGCTGGTATAGTTGGAGGCAAAGAGTACCATTCATCCACAGAACAACACGTCTGAGGTTAGGTTCAAAAACACGTAACGTGATATTTAAAATACACTTGAAACTGACAAAACTAACCACATATGAGGCTAACACCAAAGTATTAGTATTGAATACTCCTTCTTCTTTTAATTTTTTGAGGTTAATTTTGCAAGTGTCAAGCTATATTTAAAAGATCAAAATTTGGTCTCTATGGAGAACCTGGATAATTTTTTGCTATTTAGCACTACCCGGGAGGACGTGAAGAGCTGTAAGAACTAAGTATTTCCTTCGGACGTGAGCAACTGCCTCTCATGTTTGGAATAGGAACAGGTAAATAGAAGTGAGTCTCAGCATAACACCACCGCTCCCATCGAAGAGCTCACCATCGTCACACCTGACACCGGGGATACGTCGCCAGCGGAGTCCGAGGTTGATCCTTTATATCAGCCGCGGGCTTGCCTCAGTGCGCCACCACAACCGGCGAGCCCTCGCATCATACTGCGAGCGATCAGCAGCTCGCACCCAGTGACGGCACCGACGCCGCTGCAGAGCCCGAGACTGACCCTTTACATCAGCCGCGGGCCTGTCCTCTCACTGCGCATATGGTGACGAGCGAACAGCAGCTCGCCCCGAGTGACGTCACCATCGAGCTCACAGGTGCGCCGCCACCACTGACGCCACAGCCTGGCGCTGCACACCAGCCTAGTGCCAGGAGCCGGACAGCCCTGCAACGACGTGCACAGCGACGCCGCCGGCCGGGACCTCACACGTGACACTTCGTAGGACTGTTAAGTTCTCGGACAGGCTAGGTGTAGGTATGGAACCAGCTCTTCGTGCTTTTCGCGTAGATCCCGTAGTTAATCATTGCATGCCCGATGTCCCCTTCAAATTTATGGCCAAAAAATGTTAAGACTACAAATATGAGGAGGGACCAACCGTAATATTATAATATAATATTGTTTCACTACACCTATACTATTCTCCATATATTATATGGAGAATAGTATAGGTGTAGTGAAACAAACAATGATAAAGTTTAGAATAGAAATAAATTTATTTGGACTACAAAACACACACAACATTACATACAAAAAGAAACAAAAGAACATAAACAGATGAAACATACAATTAAAGGCAATATTAACAACAACATATAAAACAGAAGAGAATTAAAGAACGCATAACAAAAGTATAACATATTATGTGTAAACTTTACATTTAATACGCAAAATTTAATTTTGCGGCCACATTGACGTCGTGCAGTGTGTGTCGAAGCAGCGAATAGGTTCCGACTCAGCATGTGTCACAGGGCCTACAGATCCTGCAACGCTGGTATTCTGTCGGCACCTTATTAAAGAGGGGATGATAATATAAGGGTGGGTGTTAATAAATTACTTTTTATGAAAACCGAATACATAATCGTAAAAAAAAAAGACATAGTCATAAAAATTAATAAAATAAATAAATTAGAAGGAATGTTTAGTAAATATGGGGGTAAGGGAGTAATATGCATTAATAAACACTTAATACAAACATACAACAATGGCAGAGAATAGAAGGGATAATGAATGCTATCATGTAGATTGCTGAATGACTTGACCGATTCAAAAACGTCCTTCAAAAACTAAGCTTTGGCTTTATAATGGTCTTTCTAGTGAAATGAATGCTGAAGTCTCCTGTGTTGAGATGGAAAAATATACTATTGTTAGTATGTACAGGCGGGGCTAAGGAGACTTTGAAGTCTTTGAGACAGTGATGGAACAAGTACTGTAACTTGCATCCAGAAACAAGTCCAAACGCATCATAGTTTGCAGCGACTTTAACGTAGATTTACTAGACACCGCAAACCACTCTATTCGCACTAGGATCCTAGCAGTATTTAAGTCTTTCAATATGAACAATGTCTTTATGGAGCCTACACGAATAACAGCTACCTCCGCTACTTGTCTAGATAACGTATTCTGTGAATGTAGTGTTTACAATAAACAAAAAAATAAAAACCAAATTATTTCTTGATAATATTTAAAATTTAATAAATTAAAATCTATTGATATTAAAATTCTTAATTAATAAAAATAGTTAAGGCATTAAGTTCAGACCACACTGATCAGATTGTAGTATTTGAAGAAAGTAATGCTACAAAGCCCGTTAAAGTATTGTATAGACCAATGACTTTGAAGAAAATGGAAAATTTTAGTAGTGGACTGGTGTCAAGTCTACCGTTAACACCTTACTGTGAAGATCCAAACACATTATATTCCAGCTTCTTCAAATCTGTATCTACGCAATTTGAAAAGGATTCAATCTGACTAAAGTGAGAACGGACAACAAATCAAAATTCTCTGAATGGGCTACAGAGGATTTAAGACGGAGCAGGTCCAGACTATATGAATTGTATGAACAAAAATCCTATGGTCACAGTCCTGAGTTCAACATCTTTGTCAAAAATTATTCTAAAAATCTCAGGAAAGCCTGCCACAAAGCCAAGTGCCTACATCTTGACAATAAAATCAAAGCTTCTGGCGACAAAATTAAAACTACATGAAACATTATTAAAAAAGAGACAGGCAAGATTAGGTCTAGTGAATCTAGTTTTAATTTAAAAGTTAACGACAAATTACTCTCATCAAACGAGGACGTTGCTAATGCATTTGAAAAGTTCTTCAGTACCATCCCCATAATAACAACATAAGCACTACCATCCTCTTCTGAAAAGTCTTCAGGTTACTTGGTTGAAAATGTGCCTCAAAACAAGGATAGCTGTAACTTCAAACCAAAACATGAAAAAGACTGAAGATTTATGGGGAATGTCAGTTAACGTTATAATCAGTCATCGATGTGATTGCACCGTACATGGTAATCACATTCAATAGTTGTATAGCAAACGGTGTTTTTCCTGACTTTATGAGAATGAGCAGATTAATACCTCTTTTCAAATCCGGTAGTAAAAAAGACCCTGCCAACTTCAGACCTGTGTCTGTGTTGCCAGTGTTGAGCAAGGTATTTGAAAACGTCATATTGAGTCAACTACTCTCTCACTTCAATGCATCTGGGCTACTCCACAAAAAACAGGTCAGATCACTAAAGGCAGATCAATAACAGAATAGCGCTATTAGAACACATTTATAGTGCGTGGGAAGGATCACATGATGCGGTTGGTATTTTCCGTAGTCTTTCCAAGGCCTTTGACTGTGTGGACTATCAAACTCTTTTGCTCAAACTACAACACTATGGTATCAAAGATAATGCGTTAAAATTAATGGAATCTTATCTTATGGAAAGATTACTAAAAGTAGATATAAACAGATGTAAGTCCACTGGAACCCATATGAATATTGGTGTACTCCAGGGTTCTACATATCTTAGGTCCGTTCCTTTTCTTAGTGTATGTGAATGACCTGCCGTATGTGGTGGAAAAAAATACTCAGATTGTTCTATTTGCTAATGACACATCTATTATTTTCAAGGTGAAAAGACAAGAAGGAATTCTAGACGAGACGCAATTAGTACACTCTCTTATGTGTTAAGTTGGTTTAATATAAACAATCTGTTATTAAACTCAAAGAAGACTAAATGTATCAAATTTTGTTTGCCTAATGTACGACAGGTTGAAACCAGTGTAAGATTAGGATCTGAAAGATTGGACCTCGTTAAGGACACAATCTTTGTTGGAATCACTATAGATTCGAAACTTTAATGGGGTCCTCACATAACTAACCTGGCACGAAGACTTAGCTCAGCCCCTTTTGGCGGTCAGACAAATCAAATATCTTACAGATGTTGAAACTGCCAGATTGGTTTACTTTAGTTATTTTCACAGTATTATGTATTATAGAATACTGCTCTGGGGGAGAGCAGCAGATATAAATACGATATTTGTTTTACAAAAAAGGGCGATCAGGGCGATATATCAATTAGATGCTAGAGAATCATTAAGAGAAAAATTCAAAGAAATTAATATTAAATTAATATTTATATATATATATATATATATATATATATATATATATATATATATATATATACATACGAGAATATCATGCATGTAAGAAAAAACGTAGCTTTATTTAAAACTGTAGGTGATAGCCATACAATTAACACTACAAATAGAAATAGGTTAGCACTACTATGGTAATGTATGGGTGTTGGGTTGTGTACTACGCCCGTAGGTCGTCAAATAATAATGCACAAGACTTACAGTTCAGCGGTGTATTATCCGGGTACACAGAAAATCCATACATGTAAGCAATCAAAAGGCACAGAAGGGTAGAAGGCACAAGCACTATTAATAGGTCAAAGTTATAAAGCAGGAGAACAGTTCGGAAGATAGAAATAGGAAAGCAAACAAGCATAAAAAGCAAGCACAGGTTTCGCGTCTTTGTCAGTTGCGATAAAGAGGGACATGCGTTCCGCGTCGTAACTAGGCAATGACTGTGGAATGTTCTCTGGTGCGCAGACGCCTCGCCTAGCGGTGACGAGTTGTCCGCTAGTGAGAGGTCGAGGTCGATAAGACGTGTCGATATACTGCCGTATCGACATCGACGAGTTGGTTGGCATATGTATGTGTTTATATTAGTATTACATTATATATATATATATATAACTAATATCATTATCTTAGTGTGTATTTAAGTGTAAGTATATATGTATAGTATAGTTTGTAAATATATGAATGTTTTAGCATACGATTACGTAAATGTATAAGTGTAATATGTAAATTGTGTATGAGTAGGCTACACCACCCCCCACCAGAGTCCCTCAGGGACGATAATAATTAGGGAACTTAATAACACGCCCTGAACGAGTCGTTTTAAGTTGACTATTCTGAGGAGGGTTGTCTGGCACGAGAGTGTCATTGACGTTTTCCAGTGTAAAAGCTGGTTTGAGCCGGTCAATGGACACTGTCACCTCTATATTATTGAGGAGAATTTTAAAAACTTTATCTCCTCTGACTTGCACTTTGTGCGGCCCAGAGTAAGCTGGAGTAAGGGAACCTCTGGTAGTGTCGTCGCGAAGGAATACATGGCTACAGTTTTCCAGTTCCTTGTGCACAAACACTTTTGGCTTACAATGGCGCGAAGCAGGGACGGGCCGTAACTTCTCTATGAAGCCTTTGAGTCTGGCGGAAAAATCGGAGATATCCGAAGTAATGCCAGTACTTGGCTCCCAGAACTCACCGGGGAGTCTTAACGGCTCTCCGTAGACTAGCTCGGCCGAAGACCCTTTCAAATCTTCTTTAAAGGCGGTGCGTATTCCCAGCAGGACCCACGGCAACGACTCAGTCCATCTGTCATTTGCATGACAGACAATAGCCGCTTTTAGTTGGCGGTGAAACCTTTCAACTAAACCGTTGCAAGCCGGGTGGTATGCTGTTGTCCTCTTATGCTCGAACCCGGCTATCCTAGACAAGCATTGAAATAGACTCGACTCAAACTGACGACCACGGTCGGTTGTAATGCTTGTAGGACAGCCGAACCGAGCAATCCAAGTACACAGCAGTGCTTTAGCAACGGTTTCTGCCGTGATATTTTCTATCGGTACTGCCTCAGGCCAGCGAGTAAATCGATCTACTGCGGTGAGACAATACCGATAGCCCTGGGAAAGTGGAAGGGGGCCTACCAGATCTATATGGATCTGTTTAAAACGGGCGCGTGGTAAGTTGAATGTGCCCAACGAGGAGGTCACGTGACGGTTGACTTTGGCTCGTTGGCACGGCAAACAAGAACGCGCCCAATCTCTGCAATCCTTTTTTATCCCTGGCCATACAAATCGCTCGGAAACTAGATTAGCCGAAGCGTTACAGCCGGGGTGACTTAAAGAATGCAGGCTATCGAAAACATGTTTACGCAGAAACTTGGGTACGTAAGGCCTGGTAGTCGGTGTACTGACGTCGCCGTACAAAGGAACTTGACTTCCAGGAACATGTAGTTTCTGCAGCTGCAGGGAAGAACCGTTGTCCAAGAGCTGTTGAAGTTCAGGGTCAGAGGCTTGGTGTTGGGCTATCGTTTCGAGGCTGACAGGTACTTCCAACTCTTCAATTCGCGACAAAGCATCCGCCACCACGTTATCCTTGCCACTGATGTGGCGGATATCTGTCGTGAATTGAGATATGAAGTCAAGATGTCTATACTGACGGGGCGAACAGTTGTTTTTCCTTTCATGGAATGCGAAACTGATCGGTTTGTGGTCAGTATAGACAATGAAATGGCGAGCCTCGAGCATATGCCGGAAATATTTCACCGCTTCATAAATAGCCAATAATTCCCTATCGTAAGGTGAGTATTTGGTCTGAGGGGGGGTAAGCTTCCTTGAGAAGAAGGCCAGTGGTTCCCAAGCATCATTTTTAAATTGCTGGAGCACTGCGCCGATAGCCTTGTCTGACGCATCCGTGACCACTGCTAATTTTGCAGAGCAATCTGGATGAGCCAGCATGGCAGCATTCGACAAGCTCTCCTTAGAGGCCTGGAAAGCTTCCAAGGTGTCCCCAGTGAGGTGAATTGGCTGAGATCCCTTTACAGAGTCTGTCAACAGGGCATGCAGTGGGGCTTGAATTTGGGCTGCTCCTGGAAGAAACCTCCTATAAAAATTTATCATGCCTAAGAAGCCACGTAGTTGCTTGACGTTGCTTGGAGGTGGGAAGTCGATGATTGCCTGAACCTTTGACTCCAGGGGTCTGCAACCATCGGATGAAATCCGGTACCCTAGAAATGTTACCTCTGGAGCCCCTAAGACACACTTTGCTGTGTTTACCAGCATGCCATACTGCTTTAGTCTCGTAAAGACTATTCGCAGGTGCTCCTCGTGCTCTGCTTCGCTCCTAGAATAAATCAAAAAATCGTCCAGGTACGTATACACAAAGTCGAGTCCTCTGGTAAGCTCGTCGACGAACCTTTGAAAAGTTTGACCCGCATTTCGCAGACCAAACGCCATAAAAGGGAACTCGAATAATCCGAAGGGGGTCGTGATGGCGGTCTTGGGGATATCGTCGGGACTGACAGGTATCTGATTATAGGCCTTTTCCAAGTCGAGAGCACTAAATACCTTACAACCGGCAATATTGTATGAGAAATCTTGAATGTGCTTAATTGGGTACCTGTCAGGCACGGTGCGAGCATTCAGGCTGCGGTAATCCCCACAAGGGCGCCATCCGTTGCCCTTCTTCGGGGCCAGGTGCAGAGGCGAGGACCAGGGACTCTCCGACGGCCTGGCAGTGCCACTAGCCAGCATGATCCGGAACTCCTCTTGGGCGATTTTTAGTTTATCTGGAGCTAAACGACGGGGTGGCAAAGAGACTGGCGGGCCAGGTGTTGTGTGTATGTGGTGGACGGTGTTGTGTGGTATAGACGTATTATGCCTACCAGCTGGTCGAGTAATTTCGGGGAAATCCTCAAGAATTTTGTGATACCGAGACTCGCCAGTTACGACTTTAACGGAAGACACGTCTTTACAATTGGCTGCAGTGGCAGTGGAAGCAATAGAAGTTAAATTGTCAATTAAGCGTCTATTACGACAATCTACAATGAGGCTGTAATAATTTAAAAAATCAACTCCAATGATTGGTTTGGTAACATCGGCAACTACGAAACGCCATACAAGCGTCCTACGTAAACCAAAATCTAAATTTAAATTTACAAAGCCATATGTAGCAATATTAGAACCATTTGCCGCACACAAACTATACCCAGTCCTAGAACGACGATCACATAGCGCCGACCGTGGATACACGCAGAGGTCGCTTCCCGTGTCGACTAAAAACTGCGTCTTTGTAACGCGGTCGGTGACGAACAGGCGACCCGTAGATGTCGATGGGCAATCATTCGTCGCCATTATAGACTGCCCTTCGCGTTTTCCGCCGACTTGAAATCACAAGGCCGCATGCACTTGCTGGCCCTGTCTCCGAACTTCCCGTGGTACCAGCAAAGAGGATATTTGCGGTAATTCGACTGGGACCGTTGTCTCGAAGTCTCGGTTCGCTTGCCTTGAGGTAAACGCGTTCTAGATCTGCCACTCCTTCCAGATGTAGTCGCCTGGAACTGCTGGAACTGTTTCCGTAGTTCTGCGATTTCTCTGGTAAGATCGCTAAGGATTGAACCCGGAGCTCTACTAGTCACTGCGGCGACGTTAGGCGAAGAACAGGCCAAATCGTTGACACGATCGGCTAGGTCGCAGAGATCTTCACGCGAAGTTGAAGCTGGTTGTCCCGCGAGCACCATCTGTATGCCATGAGGAAGGCGTGTGGTCCAAATAGACTTGATGAACTCGTCCGGTACTGCGGGGCCCGCTAGGTCCTTGAGATGTCGGAAGAAGTGCGACGGCTTGCGGTCGCCCAGTTCTTCGTGCATCAGCAGCTGTTTGGTCTTCTTCTCGTTGGAGATGCCCAGTCTTTTGATTAATTCGGACTTCAGTTTCGCATATTTCATGGTTGCCGGGGGATTAATAATAATATCTTTCACCTCGCGAGAATATTGGTTGTCGAGTTGTGCAATCACATAATTAAATTTTGTCGAGTCATTGGTAATGCCGGAAATGGTAAATTGTCCCTCGACTTGGGCGAACCAGATCTCCGGTTCATCTGCCCAGAAAGGTGGCACTCTCACGCCAACCTTAAAAACGTTGCTCGATTTTATCGACATCGTCCCAGCACTATTTTCCGATGACGTGCCGGCTTGGGGCTCAAGTGCATCACTAAATTCCTTGTCTTGGCTCATATTGTGGGTCACCAGTATGGTAATGTATGGGTGTTGGGTTGTGTACTACGCCCGTAGGTCGTCAAATAATAATGCACAAGACTTACAGTTCAGCGGTGTATTATCCGGGTACACAGAAAATCCATACATGTAAGCAATCAAAAGGCACAGAAGGGTAGAAGGCACAAGCACTATTAATAGGTCAAAGTTATAAAGCAGGAGAACAGTTCGGAAGATAGAAATAGGAAAGCAAACAAGCATAAAAAGCAAGCACAGGTTTCGCGTCTTTGTCAGTTGCGATAAAGAGGGACATGCGTTCCGCGTCGTAACTAGGCAATGACTGTGGAATGTTCTCTGGTGCGCAGACGCCTCGCCTAGCGGTGACGAGTTGTCCGCTAGTGAGAGGTCGAGGTCGATAAGACGTGTCGATATACTGCCGTATCGACATCGACGAGTTGGTTGGCATATGTATGTGTTTATATTAGTATTACATTATATATATATATATATAACTAATATCATTATCTTAGTGTGTATTTAAGTGTAAGTATATATGTATAGTATAGTTTGTAAATATATGAATGTTTTAGCATACGATTACGTAAATGTATAAGTGTAATATGTAAATTGTGTATGAGTAGGCTACACTACCATTATTTAGACTAAGTAAAGCAGGCACATCATTCATGGGGCACTGTATTTGCTTCTACAATAAAATACCACAGGAATCATTGATCCTCCTTGAAAAGAGGTTCAAAAACTCCTCTCCTTCTAAAAATAAAGTCCTATTATAGTATTAAGGAATACTTAGATGACAAAACTGCATGGTCCATTCCATCTCAGCGGACAGAAATTTGACGAGGGGCGATGGATCAAGTCTATTACTCGCCGGCGAATTTCATTAGACCGAAACCAGTACCTGTTGTGAAGTCACTTTTTTAAAAAGAAGGTATGGGGGAGTTTCTTGCCGTTTCTTCTTAACCCCGAGGCCCACCGTCGGAAACAGTGTAGTCTTTTTTATATAAAAAAATTGGTTGTTTGTAAAGTAGGTTTACGATCGAGATGTTTACGTGATAAGCCTCCGCTCGTGAGGATTCCGCGTGACAAGTTTCACGGAATGACTGGCAGCGCTCGAGATGAGACGGGAGATCGGTCCGTCTCTCTCTCGTTATACCTGCGATCGCGCTCGTGAGGTTTTGGTGTGACACAAGTTTCTGAACATGTCACCCGACCCATGTCAACGATTTTAAGTAAGTGTAATTTTGACGTTGAATTTAGATAAGTAAGTGTAATTTTGACGTTGAATAAGATAATTTATTTATTTATATTCAATAAAAAAATGAATCTTGAATCTTTGACAACTTTGAAAGATAGTCAACCTCCAACTACACCAGCGCCATCAGCTTTTGAGAGTATGCGCCATCGCCATTATAATAATAGGCACATAAAAGTTGTTGTGTCGTAGACCCATTCTTCTTGCTCGCCTATGATACGACGTGAAGTTCGTGCAAACACGCTACAATACCTACACATACAAACAAATGGATTTTCCATGAATACACCGGAAGTACGATGGAAAAAACAATCTGACTCAATCTGTCTCGCTCGCTCGTCTTCTCATTTGTCTGTGTGTGTTTGTCGGAAATAAATTCTCTATATTTTTTTTCTGTAAATAAACAGTTTTATTGCTTTTTATTCAAATCACATAGACGAAAATCAAAAGGACTTCAGTGAAAGCGCTTTTCTTTGAATTAATTTTAAAGTTTTCATGGTATTTCCCTCTTGTTTTGCTTGTAAATGTGTCGCCATTTTCGCAGTGATTGACAGGAGAGAAGTGATAATTTTTGGATTCTAATCGTCGTGCTGCAATATTGACTAAAAAGATATGGTTGGACTAAGAATTGATAATTGCGTGATGTGTATGGAAACTTGGATTGACCTCTGAAAGCATATTGGGTACGTGCCTACCTTGACTGTATTTACATCCGAACTTATTGTAATTTCTCATTGTGTAATATTTTTAACCAACTTCGCACCAAAAGTCTCACCATAAGTTTACCTCATACTATCCTTCGCACTTTCTCAGACATCTGTTTTATTCTTTGTGCTTAAATTAACCATGATCATTAAATTTAATGACATTGCCTGCTTATTCGTTTCCTAGATCATCCAATCCACTCCCACTTGCAAGTAGGACCTATCTTGTGTCCTCTATCTTTACATACACATTAGTTTGTACCTTTCTCCCTAATTACTGTACCTTCTCATATATGTTCCATGTAGCTATTGAATGGCAAGCAAAAACTCACGAGAATATATTTGGCCTCTACTTCTTATTTTTATTTAACCTTATATGGAACCCGGGTATGTACTGAAATTCAGGGATGCTGTTCCTAAAAGTCCGAATTTTACATATCTACTATAATCATTATTTAGGTACCATGTGTTTCAAGTTGCAGCAGCCTTCTTGTGGTTAACACATATTCTGCATCATCTTGAAATCTCATGCATAATTTAAAACAACTGTGGATAATGAAACCTTTTGTCTGTTGGGATCCCACAACTATAATCATGTGATTTGTTTTGATTACAATTTCCAGCCCATATACAAGTACCTAATTCTATTAACCACTAACCAGTATGCAGTGGTGGCTCTTCTAAAGAACGCTTGTGCAGTGCTGTGCCACAAAGATTACTCATATATATTTCTTAACTTTGTATGCATAGGTAATAGTTTCTTGTAAACTGCTATTAAGAGAATATAGTCATATATGGGCTAGCCTTTAGTAAGCCAGCCATTTCAGATGCTTTTGCTGATTTGTGTATGCTTTATCAGTGGATTTATAGATGATTTCAAAATATGTTAACTCTCGGAAATAATTAGTTTTCGAGTTATATATTTTTTTAATTGCCATTTCAAGCATTCGAGACTGTGAAGATGGGGAAGTATTAGGGCGGGGAAACATCGTTGTTTTTAACAATGGCAAATTTGTATTTGCCGTTTTTGTTAACGTTATATGTCATTCAAAGTTCATTGACCTCATGGCCATTGACCTTGCTGCATGAAAGGTCAAGGTCGAGGTCAATTAACTAATGAACAACATCAAGCATAAAAAATGGAAAAACTGAATTTTCTGCGGAATTTAGACAAAAGGTTCAGGTCAAGGTCATTGGCCACCAGGTCAATGAACTTTAAATTACATAGAACGTTAAAAACAGCTAATTTGTCATTTCACCACCCTAATGTAATACTCCCACCATGGTCCTGAATGCTTGAAATGGTGAAATAAAAATAAATATAACTCAAAAACTTATTATTTCAAACGGTTCATGTATTTTGAAATAATCTATAAATCCACTATTAAAGCCTAAAAAAATCAGCATAAGCATCTCAAACGGCCAGCTTTCTGAAGTCCTTCCTATAAAGAAATATATATTTGTATTTTTTGTGGAAGTGCACTACACTACACCAGCACTCTTTACGATGAACCCCCACTGCCAGTTTGGGATGAAATCTTTTTAATCCTGGTATGTTTCAGCCCATAAAGTCAACTATGTGAAGTAATTTACATACTATGTATCTACTAATATTTAGCAATATAGGCTCTTCTGTTGCCTTTGACACCCTGTGTGGGAATAGTGGTGACACTATGATTAACTTATTGCTTTATACATTATCAGAGTTCGGGTCAAGCCTGGGTCAACTATAACTTTATAAAATTCAAAGCAAACTAAGTCAAGTTTTTGGGTTATGGCTTCTATCGTGTTGCCACAATCATTTCGCCAATGCCACATGATGGACCTGCACAATAGGAAATCACGTGGAACAGTTAATAAAATGTAAACTTTAAACTGAGACTATAAAAAAATAACCAACCATGTTTAGGCATTTATTCAATACTGAGATTTAAAAGTACAACACAGATTTGTTACCAGGATACACAGTGCATAGACCATAAATAATTTATAGCTTCAAGTCTTCTCTTTGAAAATATGTACATTGATTGTTTGAAGTACCTATCTAGCCGTTTTACAAAACAAATTCTTGGTTGATTTATAGGGAAGACACAGTCTCGAGTGAATTACGGTATACTTACCACCATTTGTCACAGCTTTTGTTAGTGATCTTGGGCTCATATTACACTGGCATCTTAGATGTAAGGTTTAGGTTAGCTGTCAAGTTGCTTCTTAGTATGGATAGACTTAAGTTATAGTTAGTGGTCAGTTTAAATACTACTGTAGTTTAATGCAGTAGTTATAGTTAGTGGTCAGTTTAAATACTACTTCAGTTTAATGCAGTAGTTATAGTTAGTGGTCAGTTTAAATACGACAGCAGTTTAATGCAGTAGTTATAGTTAGTGGTCAGTTTAAATACTACTAGAGTTTAATGCAGTAGTTACAGTTAGTGGTCAGTTTAAATACTACTGCAGTTTAATGCAGTTGTTATAGTTGGTGGTCAGTTTATTTGTTATTGCAGTTTAATGCAGTAGTTATAGTTAGTGGTCAGTTTAAATACTACTGCAGTTTAATGCAGTTTTTATAGTTAGTGGTCAGTTTATTTGTTATTGCAGTTTAATGCAGTAGTTATAGTCATTGGTTAGTTTAAATACTACTGCAGTTTAATGCAGTAGTGATAGGTAGTGGTCAGTTTAAATACTTCTACAGTTTAATGCAGTAGTTATAATTAGTGGTCAGTTTAACAACTACTGCAGTTTAAAGCAGTAGTTATAGTAAGTGGTCAGTTTATTTGTTATTGCAGTAGTTATAGTTAGTGGTCGGTTTCTTTGTTATTGCCGTTTAATGCAGTAGTTATAATTAGTGGTCAGTTTAACTACTACTGCAGTTTAATGCAGTAGTTATAGTAAGTGGTCAGTTTATTTGTTATTGTAGTAGTTATAGTTAGGGGTCGGTTTATTTGTTATTGCCATTTAATGTAGTAGTTATAGTTAGTGGTCGCTTTAAATACTACTGCAGTTTAATGTCGTAGTTATAGTCAGTAGGGAATCCAATCGCGCAAATACGGGATCCGCATCTTTTTTGCGGGATAGGGATTAGGCATGCGGAATCCCGCAATAAATACCAAGAAAACTAGACGCAAACGTTAATACTAACAACAACATAACATAGCGTCAGTCGCGCCTTTTCCATAGAAGGTGGAAGAGGCACAATTGTGCTTACTTTTGGCCAGTTACTCAATAGTCTATTTTACAATACAATTTTGTGTACAAGCATATACATTGCTTCTGACCTCACACTAGAATTCACTGTGTTTTGGGAACCAAAAACAGCGACATCACACACATAAACATCGAAGACCTGGGGTTTTATCCCCAGCCGAGGTTCGAACCTTGCACCTCTCGCATCGTAGGCAGAGCCACAACCGCAGCGCCGTGTTTTGTGTGCAAACGCTACGCAATTACAGTTGATTCCCGCGTCACGAGCCAGCATATGTGCCTACGGGGCCAGGCGTTTACTCTTGCGGGGCGTCGCAGCTAACTTATCGTAATCAGTGTTGCCAATTTAGTGACTTGGTTGCTAGAAATGGCGACTTTTAACTAAACCCTAACGAAGTTTTAGGTAGCAGATTTTATATTTTTGTCTTTTTAAATTATTTAATGCAATGAATAAACGTTATGGGATATTTATTCATACATTAAAATGCAAATTATCATGTTAGTAGATGTTTGATTTCAGGTTAGGTAGAATCGTTTTCATAAATTCCTGGATCCTCATATTATAGGTTGAAGTCTAGAAAGAAATCTTTGTATTTGAAGCATTTGGAACTTGGGACTAGTAAAAGATGATATTCTAAATATGTTAGCATTTCTTAGAAAAAACTTAAAAAAACACTTCATTAAAAAACAACAATTTGTTTAACTAATTATGAATAAAAATGGTTTTTTTTTGAATTTATTATTTTGATTTCATGTTATACTAATTCTTGTATATGATAAGAGCAAAACTTTTATTCTTTTTCGCAATCCTGAAAATCCCGCGTACGACCTCGATCCCGCAGGCTTGCGGGATTGGATTCCCTAATTGACAGTGGTCAGTTTATTTGTTATTGCAGTTTAACGTATAAATAAATAAATAAATAAAGAAATTAGTTAATTTAGTAGTTGTTGTTAGTAGTCAGTTTAAATTATATTGCAGTTTAATGCAGCATCTGTTATTGCAGTTTAATGCTGTAAGTCCTCCTAAGAGTGTATAAATAAAAAAATAAAAAATAAACTGCAGTATGATTTTAAACTAAATTAATTAATTAGTAAGCAGTTAATAGGTAGTGCATTTTCATCTTATAGTTATACTTAGTAGGCAGCTAGTTTAAATGGTAGTGCAGTTTGATGCAGTAGTTATAAGTAGTGTTCGCAGCAGTAGTTACGGTTAAATGCAGTAGCAATGCAATGGTTTGTTAAACTGCTGCTATTGTTACATGCAGTAGCTAGTCGTTAGTTAAACTGCTGCGATTGTTAAATGCAGTAGTTAGTGGTCAGTTAAACTGCTGCGGTAGTTACATGCAGTAGTTAGTTGAAAGATTAACTTCTGATGTTGTTACATGCAGTAGTTAGTGGTAAGCTTAACTACTGCTGTTGATAGATGCAGTTGTTAGTGGTCAGCTTAACTGCTGCTGTTGTTACACGCAGTGGTTAGTGGACAGTTTATCAGCCGCTGTTGATACATTCAGTAGTTAGTGGTCCGTTTAACTACTGATGTTGTTACAAGCGGTAGTTAGTGGTCAGTTTAACTGCTGCTGTAGTTACATGTAGTAGTTAGTGGTAAGCTTAACTGCTGCTGTTGTTACATGCAGTAGTTAGTGGACAGTTTAACTGCTGATGATGCTACATGCAGTATTTCGTGGCTAGTTTAACTGCTGCTGTTGAAACATGCGGTAGATAGTGGTCAGTTTAACTGCCACTGTTGATACAAGCAGTAGAGTTAGTGGTCAGTTTAACTGCTGCTTTTGATGCATACAGTAGTTAGTGGTGAGATTAACTGCTGCTGTTGTTACATGTAGTAGTTAGTGGTAAGTTTAACGGCTGCTGTTGTTTTATGAAGTCGTTTGTGGTTTAATACGACTGTTGCTGTTGTTACTTGTAGTATTTAGTGGTAAGTTTAACTGCTGCTGTTGTTACATGTAGTAGTTAAAGCTCAGTTTAAATAGTGCTATTGATACGCATGTACTGCATAGTAGTGAGAAGTTAGTGTTGCTGCTGCTTTTGATACATGCAGTAGTTAGTGGTTCTTTAAAAGATTCTTATATAAATTTGAGTTCTAAGTGTTTTTTTAGGGTTCCGTACCCGAAGGGTTCCAAACGGGACCCTATTACTAAGACTTCGCTGTCCGTCCGTCCGTCTGTCACCAGGCTGTATCTCAAGAACCTAGCTAGCTAGAGAGTTGAAATTTTCACAGATTATGTATTTCTGTTGCCGCTATAACAACAAATACTAAAAAACAGGATAAAAGAAATATTTGAGGGGGCTCCCATACAACAATTCTTTCAATACCACATACAAACTTATGGATGCACCTGGTTACGTACATGGAGTGTGAAAGTAACCGCACCAATAACTTTGTAAACAATATTTTGCTGTGTAAAATCCAAACTATTCACTCCACACCATCGCTTCCATTGAACGGTGGTACGGAACCCTTCGTGCGCGATTTAGACTCGCACTTGACCGGTTTTTTAGTCTTACTGACGACCTCTGTGCCGCAGCGATTGTGGCTCTGCCTACCATGCGAGAGGTCCCGGATTGAGTCCAGGCTGAGGGTAAAGAAAAAAAATCCCCAGGTCTTGGATGTTTATATGTGTGTGACGTCGCTGTTTCTGGTTTCCACGACACAGGATATCCTAGTGTGGGGCCAGAAGCATTGTATGTGCCTGTATCTTAGATCTTACCTACTTAGTTGATTTAGTGTTAGGCGGTATAAATTAGCAGAGCCCAGTTTTTTACGGCTTGTGTTTAAACGATTACCAAAAAATTCGAAAATTTACTACTAATAAATTCGAAATGACTGCCAGAATTAGTAAATGATCACCAAATTGTGTTTGGATAAATGATCACCACACTTCTTTTTATGTTTTGTGTACTTAAGTTTATGTTTTAAGTATTTTTTGTTCTTACATGTTCAACCTTACACGAAGGATAAAGGGGGCTTTGCTACGCTCACCCCCTTTACCCTTCACCAAAGCTACCGCAGTATGTTGCCATGATATTTTCTGCAACTTTTGGTGCTCATTTACCCATTTTAAGTAAGAAAAAATATTTTGGTGATCATTATATTTGTTGCTGTTTTTTACAGTAATAATAATGTATCTTAGATCTTACATACTGAGTTGATTTAGTGTTAGGCGGTATAAATTAGCTGAGCCCAGTTTTTATAGTAATTAAGCAATATCAACTATTAATAATACATTTAAATACGTAGAAACTTAAGACTTGGTGTTTTTTTTCTTTATCCCCATACAAATAAATACAAATAAAATATATCGGCACTTATATAACGGCAGGTCACAGTAAGAAAGATACAATAAAAAAGATATGTCAGGATATGCAATTCCAAGGATCTAATACACCTATCAAGGACACAAACATAGACTGAAAAATAGCTCGCCTGATCTACAAAATGGTTATTTCGCGTATAACATAAGGAGTAAACAAGATATTTTTCAACTCTCACAAAAGCCTCCAGACTAAAAAAATATGAACTTCTGATATTAAGAGATATGCTTGAATACGCCAGGAGTTTTCCAAGCCAACGAAATTTTCACGATTTACCTCCTACGCAAAAAGATAATCTACGATCATATTCTAGACGCCCACAGCTTCTTCCCGCCGTATATATATATATATATATATATATATGTATATATATATATATATATATATATATTGTTAATGAATTACCGCATAATGAGAAACTA
This sequence comes from Argyresthia goedartella, assembly GCA_949825045.1. NCBI lineage: Eukaryota > Metazoa > Arthropoda > Insecta > Lepidoptera > Argyresthiidae > Argyresthia > Argyresthia goedartella. The sequence goes on from OX463820.1 coordinate 22,694,484, forward strand.
GTTTGTTCAGAATCATGAGCAGAGTCGATTTCACTATCTTTAAATATAGGTCATATTTTTAAAGAAAAAAAGTTATATTTGTTGGCTTGTCAATTTATTGCTAAGCTAATTTAGGCGCGACCGTCCAGTTTAACTGACCTCTGCCTATACTCTATTCATGCTGAAAAGAAGCTCACACGGCTGGTCGCCGGCTTATCTTTGCAAAAATGAAACCTGATTTCGTTTTCTATACTAAACAAAACGCAAGGATAAGTTGGTACGTTTGCTTACTTTCTTCATCCGTATGGAAAAAAAGTCTCTGCGTCGCGCGCGGCGGAAACATCGAGTGAGCGAGTGCAAATCACGGAAGGACTAGGGGGTGGATGTGAGGGGGTTGGGGATCTCTGTTTTTGTTTGTTTTGTTTAGTCCGTCAGGTTATCAGGTGCGCGTGCGCATGAAAGGCGGGTGCCACGAAATGTCATTTCGACACATAAATGTGGAATGAATATTGTGATATGTTGATGTATTGACAGTGTCAATCAAGCTGTGTCGGTGTACTTTGAGCGGTTCGGGGTACGAGTGTCTCACATAACAATGCTATCAGCTACACAGCGACTACTACGGTACTTTCACACAAACGCAGCCCTTAGGTTCAGTACCTACATTTGGAGTGCATTCAACTCGCTAGCGAAGTGTAGGTACAAGTAAGTACAATACGTCGGAAATTCTCTAGGCATTTGAAAAGATTGCGCGTCACGCCTCTCGTCCCATTACATAGAAGCCGAGCCAAGTTTCTGTGTCTCTGAGTGAGTGGGAACTCTCTCTCACTCAAAGGGTAAGAGTGGGATGAGTTAGAGAGAGTTACCGCTCGCTCAGAGCCAAAGAAACTTGGCGCGAAATGTACGGTTAGTGAGGACTGGTGCGGGGAATTCAAAGCCTAGATTTTGCGATGTTTTGTAACTAAAAACTAAAACTAGTAGGTACCTAATCTAAATGTTAGTTTTACTTCATCTTTCTATTGATTTATTTCTTAATAGGTACTTACTATGATGTTGGTAATTTGGTATGGTAACCTAAATAACCTAAAACCTACCTTTAGATAGGCATTTGCTGCCAGTTTAAAGAATGGAAAAAGAGTAATGGATAATTTGATTGAACTAGCGGGCGGAGGAGACCACCACGGAGTTGTGAATTTGTCAGAAATAACAAAACAATTTATTATGACTCTAATATTTTCTGCAATATTGGGCAAATATTTGTTTTTTCTTTCTCAATATTCTTTATTATTAAAAATAAGTTGGGGTGAATAAGGTTATGTGTTTATTTATTGACACGTTGTATATATACACAGTCAGGTCATAAGTTCTGTCACACAATAAAAACTTTTGAATTTAGAACGCTGGCCACAAAAAAGTTTATTGAATTCGAATTTCGAATTTTTCATGAAAATAAAAATGTGTACGTTTTAGAATTTTCCTCATTTTTAAATATGGAGTGTACACTTAAAGAAGACCGTGTCGCAGTTATTGCGTTGCATCGTTGCGGTTACGCGCCAATTCAGATTTTCGACTTACTGAAAAATTTCAATATAACCAAAAGATTCGTTTATCGTACCATAAAACGATACAATGAAGACTCTAGTGTAGATGACAGGTCAAGAAGTGGTCGCCCTCGCTCTGTTAGGACTCCAGCAGTGAAGGCGCGAATTCAAAGAAATCCCATACGTAAGCAGAAACTGTTGGCCCTTCAGATGGGGTTAAGCAGGACCACGGTGAAAAGGGTGTTAAATGAAGACTTAGGGCTTAGGGCATATCGAAGAAAAACAGGACATCGTTTGGACGCTCGTTTAATGGACCTGAGACTGAAGAGATGCCGCGCTTTGTTGAAGCGGTACGCGGGAAAAAAGCATCGGGAAATTATTTTTTCGGATGAAAAAATTTTCACCGTGGAAGAGAGCTACAATAAACAAAATGATAAGGTGTACGCACACAGCAGTGAAGAAGCGAGCAACCCTATTCCGCGTGTCCAACGAGGTCATTTTCCATCCTCGCTCATGGTTTGGTTGGGAGTCTCTTATTGGGGCTTAACTGAGGTACATTTTTGTGAGAAAGGCGTCAAAACGAATGCAGTTGTGTATCAAAATACAGTCCTCAAGAAGCTTGTGGAACCTGTTCCTCATACCATGTTTAATAACAGGCACTGGGTATTCCAACAAGATTCTGCGCCAGCTCATAGAGCGAAAAGCACACAAGACTGGCTGGCGGCGCGTGAAATCGACTTCATCCGGCACGAAGACTGGCCCTCCTCCAGTCCAGATTTGAGTCCGTTAGATTACAAGATATGGCAACACTTGGAAGAAAAGGCCTGCTCAAAGCCTCATCCTGATTTGGAGTCACTCAAGGCATCCTTGATTAAGGCAGCCGCCGATATTGACATGGACCTCGTTCGTGCTGCGATAGACGACTGGCCGCGCAGAATAAAGGCCTGTATTCAAAATCGCGGGGGTCATTTTGAATAAACTTTATTACCATAAGAATCTATGTTTTATTAAGTTCATTTTGCTATATTAATGTTTACATAAATAATAAACATGACTAAATTATTTCATATTGCACAGAACTTATGACCTGACTATGTATATTTAATATTAGAGGATAATCTTACACAAATCGAACTAGGCCCATACTAAGCTCAACCAGGCTTGTTATTTCTGGGTACTAGGCGACGTTATATTTAATAGAGATGAATACATTACATTACATTACATAAGTGTAATTACATAGAAAACATCCAAGAATAAGAAACAAATCTTCATGCTCATCACACAAATATTTGTCCTTACCGGGATTCGAACCCAGGACCGTCAGCTTCGTTGGCAGGGTCACTACCCGCTAGGCTATACCGGTCGTCAAGCAAGAATAAAGCAAGAAAGAAGAAAGTTGGTCGACCCATATACACCTGGAAATACTCGATAGAATCAGCATTTAATTGGGACGAAACCAGGAAAGTTAAGTCAAATATATCGTATCCCAGAAACAGACAGCGAAATTGAGAGCTCACCGAATAACCCGAATGAACAGAACTCAACAAGCGCAACCAATGATACCTGAAGCTGGAAGAACACTAAGAGCTTGAAGAAATAACTGCTGCTCTACAAATCTCACATCCTTCCCATTCCACTTTTCCTATATCGGTGGTTAAGGTGAAACGAAAAAAAAAAGTAATACGAATTTAAATGAAAGTGACAGCGTTAATTACCTTCCACATAAGAAAGAAAATAGGGCGCAAACGAAACGCTCGACTCAAACTAAAATAACGTAGCGAAAAACCACTTATATTAAAAAAACAAAGTTATTTTGTTAAAAATATTTTCAAGCAGAGTTTACGAATACATAATATCCTCATTTTTATCGCAATTCCGCAATGAAATTAGTTAGGATTTGAGAATTACAGGAAAAACTATTTAGAGTTATTTTCGTAATTAAATTATATTGAGGAAATTTCATCCAGTCTCGTTTTTCTTCAGTGAGAATCTTAATCAAATACTCAATAAACGTTGACCCAAAAATGAAATATGTAGATGACTTTAAAGTGGAGTAAATGGATTCGAAAACCCCCCATTTTTTCGTATCCCTTAGGCTGCACAGTCGGTCGATCGAAATCACCCTATTTCAGTCAGCAGTAGCCTATCACACAAAACGGTACAGGCGTACAATTTTTAAGGTGTCAACAAAGTGACCAATCACTTAAATTACATAAATAAATTACATTGATCATTGTGTTTTTCAAACCCCTCCTTTCAAAACTTGCGTCCTCTGGTATGCCGGCCCCAAGACCTGAACATGTTTAAATGTCTGGCTGGAGAGGCAGCATTGGTACGTTCGTTCGCTCGTAATAATAAATATCAACATTGAGTCACGCTTATGAAGCCGTAAGTTTTTGCGTAATCGGTTGTTTTGCGCACAATCTGTACTGATGTAGGGCCGACGAATAGCACAGGGATGGAGGGCTGCCTTTGCGCCTTCCCCTCCTCTATACATGTAATATGGCTACAGAGACGGACCACAGGTGCGTTTTGCTAGCCAATTGCTCAAAGACTATCGCCTGTTATGTCAACATTTTATTTTAGCTCACATGTAACTCCTGTTTCTGCCCACTCTTCATTTGCATATAATTTGTTTTCGTTAACATCTTAATCTTAACAAAATCAATCTGTTTCAAGTATATTTTACCTGACATTCTTAAATAACAAATGACTTTATCTACGACCTTGTATTTTTTTGTTTGCAGTTTTCAATGGGGTGCTTCCTAGATCCGCAGGCATGACGGAGAAGATCTTATATCCAGGTAAGTGAGCACAATGATGAATCCCTCGAATCGTCTACCTGGTAAGCAGATAGAGATAAAAAATGCCACTAACGGAAATTCCCCAAAGCATCGATGACTTAGCCGTTTGTGTATTTATATTTAGATAGGAAATCCTTGTGTTTGAGTGTTTAGTTACAATCAGCAGTGCACCAGTGGGTAATGGGAATCGCTTGGTAATGGGATATTTCTCTCAGTTTCGATAGAACATAAATTAGATCATGATGTTTAGTTCATTTGGTTGCCATCCTACTACGCGGAACTTTGATCAATAGACGGCTCACATTCAGAGGGAATAAGTTTCTGTGTCAAAAAGGGAAGGGACGAACAAGGAGATTAACTTATATCTGCTGACTTATATACTAAATAGTTATATCTTCAGACCTTTGTGGATTCGGGATCTTTCGGGGAACTTGGAGTCCGAGATTGACGTTTATGGCGCTAATCAAGTGGCGCAGTTGTTGCGATCGCGCGCGGCCATGTTAGAGTGCGGTCACGTGGGTGGTGACGTCACGGGTGCGGATCAATATGACACCCGAGCGAGGTCACCGAGCTCCCACTCGGCTCTCGTCTGCTGACGATTTGGACCCCCTGTCCCTTCTCGCCTCCTTGCCCCACACTTTTGTACCTAAAAGCTTTTTTACACCTCTTCATCTACATTCTTTCAGTATCAGGCAGCAAGCCATGTTCACACATAAAATTCTCAGATTGAAAAATTTAGCTTCTCGTAATTGTTTCCCTCTAAGCACCCACTTTGCGACGAATAAACCATAAACAATTTAGTGGGTCCATAAAACCTTCATTGCATGTAATGATGCAGGGGGTTCTTGTTGGGTACCGACAAGCAATTTTAAAGCTTAATCCAAATGCTGTTCTGACAAATATTTGTTTATTTCGCTCTCTCTTGCTTGCAAAATCCATTAGGTACCTGACGGTTTCCGACGTTTCAAGTACCTACAATGGAAAAATCTGTGACCATTTGCTTATCACAAATTGTTGACATGGTACGTCATTCTTGGGGAAAACGATAAAGATTAACACAGATATGGCGTACAATTGTTTAATTTTTTGTCAGCTACCAATATAGAGCAATTTTATTGTACCTAACTCAAAAAAGTTTTCTGAAGTTGGGTATAAGATTTTTACAGCTTCAGACTGAAATTCTAAAGAAAGAAAAGAGATTTCACTGACCTTTCATTAGGTGAACCCCTGCCTTGACCTAACCGCAACTCGTGGTGATTCAAGTATCTGCTTTTGTTTATCCCTACGTCGATCGTTAAGCTGCGTCCCGTTGCGCCGCACGATCGCAGTCAGGCTGCTAAAGGCCGTATCTAGATCGAACGCCCTGTAATCTCCGCTTGCTCGATACGCAGTTTTTATCTCACAACACAACCGGTTCAGATCTGTTGAAGATGTTTGCTCCTTCGCAGCTCGTTTTATGCGATTCGGATTCCTTGGACAACCATTTTGTCTTGAATCTCGAATCACCATATTTCACTGGTAAGTGATGTTATGGGATATACATATAGATAGGAGCTCAGTTTCTGGGTATCCCTAATCAATTTTTTCTTCAAATAGTAGGAACAAATGTAAAATGTTTTGAAGTGATAATGGAATATGTAATTTCTATCTGTGTTCGTATTGCTATCCCTCGCTGACGCATCGGGAATCGGGAAGCAGGGAGCAGGCTTCTTGCGGGATAACGTGCAATGTGCATCAGTTGACGCATCGCGTTCGCGGTTGAATCCCTACACAACTCGCTCGGCCTTATGTAGAGCGAGCATATAAGACGTGGATCGATCTTGGAACCGACACCCGAGGCATCAGCCGTCGCCCTTGCTCTGCCCTTCACGAACAATGCGAATCATGAAACAGACATACATACTCACCTTATATGTTTGAATGCTTTTTCTTTAAACGAAACCAATTACTTTGCTAATTGGCTGCATCGTTGTAATTTTGCTATACGTTTGTGCGTATCAAGAGCTGTGTCAAATATTTATATAGAACGTTAATCATCTATATTTCTTGTTGGTTGCACATGCGCGGACTTTCGTCCTTGAGGTGTTGCGCCTGAAGAGGTATTGATATTATATTTAATTAAAACGACATACTTACACTATGTGTATAAATGCAGTTCGACCCAAGCAGCCTGCCGCATCGATTAGTTTTCTAGGGCGAACTGCCTTGCCTTTACAAGGTGATAGCCCGACTGTGTTTATCTACTGGTGTGCAAAATTTGTTGGAGTTTTGCAGTCACAAGTACAATTGGCGATAGTCTCGAACTATTTGTGACTTTATAATTCTCATCGGCGGACATGTCTCCGCTCCGTGCGAGTTACCTCAAGTTGCCTGCAAGTCTCGGATCGCGCGGTGGCGCTGTTGCCACGTCTACGTCCTATGTTCAGGCAATTGATTCGCATTGTGGATTACGTTGCGCTGGCGCTGTGCAGAACTGGGCGCTACCTACTCGACGAGTGAAACCCGGCCTGCTCGAGGTCAACGAACCGTTCATTTCGCTGCATCCGTTGCAAATACTGTGCATCGCATCAGTACCGTCGCCAATTCTGTCGAGCCGAGTGAATGCGCCACTTTTTCATTTTACACCGACCGAGTGAAAAGTAGCTACCTGTCTAGATATGTTCCACAGAAATTATGCGAGGTTGACTGACTTGGCAATAGAAAGTCGATCACGATTGGTATTTTTCTTTATTAGATCGTTCCATTCTGTCTAAATTGCTGACTTGTCTGTTCATTGAAATCTGATTCTGTGTTAATTTTCCTAAATCTATCTTTGTACTTACCTCTATTCCGTCTGTCTGTTGTTTTCCGATTTCGCATCTCTACGTTTCATGTGCCTCTGTTGGGCGTTAGTAATCTGAAAGGAACGGATGGCGTGGGTCGGTTGCGGTATTTTTCGCGAATGCTATCGACCGGACGTGCCGGGACCGCCGGCACGGTAGTCACAACCCTTTGCGGCGAGTTTTCTGCTTCGCGCCTCGCCCACCCTCCGCTGGGTTATTCACGAGCATCGCTAATGATCCAGACATCTCCGGTCGGCCGTCTTCGTCGGTTCTCAGGTTCACCCTCCCCGCTCCGCTAGCTCCTGTATTCAACCCCTCAGCCCCTTCCAAATTATTCCACCATTTTTGGTCCTTATAATCTCCCGGATATTTTAACGATTCTTGCCAAAAATGCCAAGCGCAAAAGATTCGTTGTTCGGAGCAGATTTCAAAGTCTTTGTAGACTTTTGGTCTCATGCAAAATAAATACCATGTTAAATGTTGTTGAGTTGGGTCATTGGGCGGGTTGCGGTTGGATCGGGTGGCAACATACACCGGCACTATTCGGCACAGGCAGATGCACTCTGTGACTCCGACATGTCGCCACCATCGCATTGCCGATGCCGGCGTATCTCGCCCACGGGAACTGGTTTCACACGGCCCTTGTTTTATATTCATTTGCGCTACTGATAGCGAATGCCCTCCACACCCAGCGGGATTGAATAATATGACAAATTCAACTGTAAACATGGCGTATCTTTTTGCTTAGCTTGCTTGCTTGCTTAGGATGTTGCCTTTGGGTGTTTCGCTTATTCGTGTGATGGAATGGTAATATGCATGCAAAGTAAAGTTCAAACAAGCATTGGGAGAATGGGATAGAAAAATCCTTTAGTGTCGACACCGGGCTCGGGGGTGGGTGTTTGCGGGTGTGGTCGGGGGGTGAGAGGGTGTTATATAGTGACGCGATCACGTGTACATTTTGCAGCCTGTATTGATCGTGTCGTCTTTTTCTTGTCGGCATTTGCGGCGACCCTGCGTGATTCTCGACAATCTACGCTCCCGGTTTATTAGGCCACTTTATTTCCATCGGGCTCGAAAGTTCTTCATCGACTCAACATGAGCTGACTTCACTGCGTATGTAGTATCGGGATTTTGGTTTCTCGTGTTACTGCTTTCGATTCCATTAATATTGCTAGCGCAGCCGATGAGGCTATTTTGTGAGTTACTCGGCTATGTATGTTACCATTTAGACATTACATCTTATTTCATGAGGTATATATAACTAATCATTCCTCCCTTACCACAAATTACCATAATATCTGGCATTCTGGTATTATTCATATTTCAGATTGTACCCTTCACGAGTACCTACACACTCATTACTATCCGCACAAGTTAGAAGTATACAAGGAATGAGGACTGGTTATATGCCTACACAGCTACCTTTTTCTCAGTGCGTGTATGTGTGCCACGACAGGCATATATTCAGTACTAGTTGCGAGGTTTCCTTCCCGCGGGTACATCGCTCTTTGCTCTGGTTTCTCGCGTGTTCGCTGCTGGGTGCGTGCCATTCCGATCTAGGTAGGTACTGCTTACTCTACATCTACCATCTATTGGCAAGGCAAATAGTCACCCATTGTTGTATTGGGTCGATATTTTTTTAATAGCTAAGACGTGGTGGGAATCTTCCTCTTCATTATACATAACAGATGTGAATTATTTTCGTCGTTACGATAGATATTTGCGGTTATTGTAGCCATTCGGCATGTTGATAATAACAATTAATTGATTACAATTGTGCAAATGTTTGCAATTGTGCCACAGAACGGAGACCTTCACCATACCCGCTACACCACAACTGATGCTAGATATAAAATAAAATACTCATTACATTAGTCTCGTTGGCAGTCGCGGCGTTACTTCGCGTCCATCGACCCAAAGCTTGTTCACTCGCATACATATACATAACTACCCGCCCAATGTATACGTAATGGAGTACATACATATATACAGATATACCTTTCTATATTATACCTACTCCGCTACACAATAAGGCCCTCCGCCTCTGCCTGCGCGTTATTTAGATTGGACTCACCTAGCCCTGCTCTTATTTACTCCGCTTTAACTCCAGCATCTGCGCCCTATCAGGGAGCTCTTTTACTACGTTTCGTTGAATATTATTTTAGAATATTGAATAAACGGTGTAACCGTGTCATTATTTTATAAATCGTGGTGCCAAGAGCACGAGAAGTTAGTAAAATTTCTGCAATGTCAATAGAATAGTAAACGAACCTATCTACTTTTCCACCGTGAAGTTAGTCGCGCTGTTACGATTGTTAGAAAGTTGTATCGCATGGTCTACGATACCGCGTGGGGATGTGCGAACCTAGTTACGAATCGGATGATCAGCTAAAGAAAACGTTGAATTCTGAGCGCAGAATTAATTCATGGAGGATGTTTAGCGAGTGCAGCGACAAGAGCGCATCTCGTTGGCGGACATGTTTGATTCTCGGCTTGACGACAGATACCGGTACAGCTAGTTGGCCGCGCACTGTCAACTGTCGACGAGCAGGCGTGAGAGTTTACTGCAGTTGAACACGATTGTATTTTGTTGTATGTTGTTCTATTTCGGTCTGTTCGGCGGCGGCGGGGCGGCGGCGGCGGCGCTCTGCGGCTAATCGGCGCGTCACGTGACCAGCGCCGGAAGGACGGGGAGGTGAGGGCCCGTGGGGAGGGACGTAGGAATGCAGTCACCACTGGCTCGATTGAATCTCATCATTGCTCACCGCTCTACGTGCCACATTTAAATACAATGAACAGGGCATATACTTTTATGAAATGAACCCTCATACTATATCTAATAGTTGGTGTCGACAAGGTAGTCTGGTCCATTTTGTAGTCAGTAATTATTTGCAAGTCTAAAACAGGCGGAGCTAGTTTTGGATGGCACGCTGCATCCGGGCTTAAGTTTCATCTTGTGTGATTTTATAGATGTCAGTCAAACTCTGTCGTACGAAACTAAAATGAAAATGGGGTCACGGTCAAAGTGCGATGGCAAGTGTATCACACCGCCTCCTACTTATCATTGATACATTTTGTTAGCCTTTGGTACCTGCTCTTGCTAATTCGCATTATATTATGGTATTAGCAGTTAAGTTGTTATTACACTCTCTCTCGTTCGGTAAGCAAGATTTTATCCATCCATGTAGTGTAGGTAGAGTCGGTAATTGCAGCGCGCGTATTGCAGGCGGTCGCGGGTTCACTCCGCCCGCGCTCGCTGCCTCCCCCCGCTCTCGAGCTTCGTAAGTAAACAGTCTGGTGTTTATCCGCGTCTCGCTCGCACCGACCGCGTCGCGTTCCGCCTCTGAGGTGCACCTATTATTTTCGTGACGGGTATTGCGCCGAAGCCGAATCCCGCATCCTCGCCCCGAACCGAGACGCGAGGTCCGGTCTCGCGACGGAGAGGAGGCGGCGGCAGCGGCCGCTCGCATCGCGCGCCCGACAGTCCGCGCCCGAGGTCGAACGCCGGTTCGCGCCGACACGATCGGTCCTAAACTCGCACCTCGGTCCTCGACAACAAACACTTTCGTCTACTCCAAAATGCGAAGCGTTATGGCACCGACGACGGGCGTATCGAAAGCGTATCGTGGGAGGTGACAGTGACCAGAGTTCGGTTTCGTGACGACGAGTTGTGACAGTCGGATTGTGTTTTGGCAGGCCGATGCTACATGTGAATGTGGATGCGGTGTTGAGTGTTGTCGGAAGATGCATTTCAAGGAGTCGGTCACGATGAGCGATCGTCCGAATGAGCGAGGCCGTCGCAACTCCCGTTGCAAGGGTAGGTACTTGCTGGTGCTCGGCAGGCATGTGTGGTGTTCTGTGTGTAGGAGACGTCTGCGCGGCTTGACGGCCGCTCATCAACTGACTTGCTTGACTGCTTGAGCTTGAATTGAACTGCTACTAGGTATGTGAGTTCGTATCAACTCGCAAAGCCGCACGTTTCAGCTGTCAGCAGGCCCGCTGGGATTAACATTCAAGTTTTACTCAACAAATCCTGATAACTGTTAATTTCGCCTTTTATGTTAACCGTTTTAAGTTTGTTTTCAGAATTTTACCAAGCAACTAGAGTAAATATACTCTTACGTCATTGTTTACAAGTTCCTATTTACGAAAACAGTTTTAATCATATACAATGAAGCTTGAAATTGTCCACCTACAATCACTTCCCAGCATATTTGTAGTTTCATTTGAAAATTTTCAAAATCCACTGAAATTCTCCGAAAAAAAAATCGACTTTTAAGGAAAATATGATGTACCGGTCTAGATACTAATCCATCTGTAAAATTAATAAAAACTAAACCTGAAATGCAAGAGATTTTAGCTCCAACCACTGGCTCCAAAGATCGATATCGGTATGTTTTATAAATTGTAACTAGGTCAGTCAGAATACGATTTTGTCTTGCGTTTCTTGTAATTCTTCCTTGATTCTTTAGCATAGTTCAGCTTGTTAGTAATTGCAACGTCATTGCTATTTATTCGAACCTCTTATTTTGTAAATTTTTCATGTTTTACTAATGAGATTATCCTATTTTCTTCTTCTCACTTAGGTTTTGAAAAGATGACATTGATGCAGATCGAAAAGAACAAGATTTATGTATTTGTTGAATCTGTCAAATCAAAGTAAGATTTCAAATTGACTGAACTTGAACTTTTCTGAACTCCTTTGACGAAGATGAGATTTGGAGTAGTATGAAACCTTAAAAGTAAACCTCCACAGCCAAAATTTTAGCAATGCAGAGCTTCGTTCGTATAATCGGCCGAAAGGGGGGTAGTTAGTAGGCAGAGTAGGGTTTACAGGGGGTGAGGGGAGGGGGTACCGGGAGACTTGTGTAGGATGGAGGTGAGATCATAGTGGCGATGGCGAGTGCCTGGCAACCGATCGATGTGTACATTCAACATACATAGCTACGCCCGACAATATATAATACCTCGACTTCGCTTTATATACTGCGCCAAACTCATCGACTCGAATTTCCCCGCCCCACAAACACAACCCAACCCTGTTCCTATCTTACAAAAATTGTATATTCTTTTAACGGTTGCTGTTTGCAAAGCTTGTATAAAAATATATGTTCATAATATTGTCTCACTGTCTCCTTCCTCCTGAAGTCTAAAATCAACTCAAGGCTTTTTACTCCTATCATTAGTTAATCCTTTAAGTTATTTTATTATCATATTCATTGAAACCAGCTGGTCATCATGACATACACGACACAAACAAGTTTTTGTGTCTCAACTGAATCACCTCATAATTATAATCTGTATTACTGCAGGTCCATGGGCATATTGTAAGGGCATTTAGTAATAGGTCAATATTGGCAGAACTCATTAGGAAATGGCTGTTTTCAGGCGCTGGCGTCAAAATGGAGCAATTCCAGGCGGCGCTGGATCCTCGTAAACAGGAGCTTCTGGAGGCCCGCTTCCTCGGTGCTAAGGTGAGTACCTTAATTATGGACCCTGGTAATTCTTACCGACACCGATCATGCACGTCTTGGCGGCTTTATAACAAACATAGTGCAATTTTCTCCACCATTCATTAACTTCTTGGCAGATTTAAAATCTGGAACAAATTCCTTATCCCTCCTTAGCCATGGAGTGCGCTGATTAAGAGGATTAGACCATTCGGAAAGAGAACAGATTTCTTTTCTATAAAAGAAACTTGGGAGGGAAATTATCGCGTTCGAACGGATATCGACAAATGTAGAGACCCGGTTTCTTTTTATTTTAAGATATTTAGAGTTTCAAACCAAATAGGTGTTAAATTCGTAGTTGTTGTATAAATCCACTTTAGGAACCATTATTCACCCTTGAAAATAGACGGGATTTGGTCGACCTCATATTAATACTCTCTGTGTTTGGATATAGAGCGACCATCGGATTAAAGACGATGTGGAAAAAGAAACTTTGCTTCTTACCTGTGTGTAGTGCAACCTCTAAAATATCTCGTTTCAAACATGGAAAATATTTTTTCATTCACTGCGCTAAATAAGGCAAATAGTGGCAGTGACGATGCGATGTTGTTTTTGAACATCCTTTTGTTCTCGCGTTTCCAGTGCTCGCCAGTTCTACGAGTAGTATCGGTAGGTAGACATTGCTATGTAAGTATGTATCACTGGATACGTCACCGCGCTCGCTCGCGCTACGTACGTGTACAAAAGAAAATGGCCGCTTTATCGTTTGTAATGCCTGCCTGCTAATAATAAACAATAACTCTCGACTCTATCGTTTTTGGCGTTAACAGTGTTACAGGCTTCAATCATTTGCTTGGTTATAATTACTATCGCAACCGTTACGGTAATTAAAATTAAAACTAATATTTCAATGTTATCATCGTCTAACTTCTTACCATGTGCCTAGTCTGCGATGAGATTATTCGGTTTGTAATTACTTATTTATTCTATGCTAACATCAAATACAAGATCTTTTCAAAGATTATCTTTGATTTCATTGAAAACTATTGTAGCCTGAAGCCATAGCTTGCGAATCCGAATTCGAGGTCCAATTCGAATCCGAATCATTACCCAATTAGTAGATGTGGTTGTTTATGAATGAGTAAATAAGACCATATTGTCTGTATAATATGTCTTATTGCTCACGTGGCATCTCGGATAATGGGCCGCGCCCGACCTCTCATATCATACGTGCCCACCTGCCTACCGGTCGCCCCTCTGCGTTTGTTTCAGACCGATTTCGTTCGACAAACTGCCGAGCCACGTAAAGCTTACATTCGTGCCTGTCTCTACCGGTACACATGGCACATTTATGTAGTAGATATGTAATTCCATTATATGTGTCTCGCCTGCAACCGTCCCTCCGCGCCTCTTGCCGCCCCCTCTCTCATCCAAATGACGCGTCACTTCGCCGCGCCAGGGCATCAGTTCTGTACGTTGTTTTGTTTTCGTATTTGTAATTCAAATGATCTCCGTTATCGCTTAAGTCGTCCTTGTTGCTCACCGAGCTGATTAAGTGAGTAACAAATTCGAATATTTTTGCAACTTACACCTACCTATTTTAATTCTATTTCTGGTTGATTGCCCTGGTGGTCTCTCTGGACATATCCTACGACTGATCTGGTAACTAAACTATGCGTTCATGCAGGCAGGAAACTCACGCCGTAGTGCCTAATCGATTCAATCGTCGGGACGTCGACTGTGAAACTGTCATTTTGTTATTCAATACAAGATGGCGGCTTGTTATATCTTTTCTGCCGCACAGCTATACCCCACCTTCAAGCGATTATTTTAAGTATAACATATTGACCTTCAAATAACAATGAATTATCCGCTTGATAATCTGCGATTGCTGCATTTTACTCGAGTTGAGTGAATCTGTTTACCTGTCTGAATGGTTCATTGAATACATTAAGTATATCCATTATTGCAGTGTCATGTACATTTTTGCAATGACCTATGCATTATAAACGTCTCCAAAGTAGATTTATACCACCTCATTCCATATAGGGTGATGTGGGTATCTGTAGCCACCTAACGCAATTTTCAACTCTACAAAATCGTACTGTCGTAATTATAACATCAAAGTATTTAGTGTATTTTTTATCGATACTTCATGTATTCAAGAATCCAGGTTTATTTTTTATAGATTTTTGAACCTACATCAATTTTAAAAGTAATAAAATATACAAAAAGTCTGAATGTCGCTAATTCCGGCCACTTTGCTTCTAATTGTGTTTGTTTCTAATACCGTCCCCTTCTAGGGTCATCCATCACATGAGACTAAACAGGTTATTCTTTTCTTAATGTTAGTTTGACAGGTTGCTTGCCATACATCTGTTTTTGTATATTTGATAATTATATCCCTTCATATTTGAATTTATACCTACCAATTACTACTCAAATTGGTAGGTATATATATTATATACCTACCAATTTGAGTATTCTTTTTTTTTCAAAAATTCATATATCTTGTAAACGGTGTTTTTTGGGTAGGGTGTTTCATAGTCTGTAACAATGATAAGTTTTTTACCCATGCTAGCCTTCCAACATTTGTAGGTCGATTTACCTGTATCCCTGTCGGTATATTTTAATTTAATTTATTTAAGTCAATTTTATAATTTTTACAATTTCGGCATTCACCATGATTAATAAAATAATACACTATAACATAACGTTTCGATATCTAGATATAATACCAAATTTACCTAAATACTAAACTACCTACTAGCTTAAATCCTAAACAGTACGAAATATACTTCCTAATATAAAATCAAGGTACATCACGCCTTTTGCCGTATAAAAACATGTTATCAAATTTTTTGACAACGTTGTCGCAATACAAGCGGACGCCATTGGAAGCTCGGTGTTATCTAAATGGAGCCCCCCGGCTTCAGTTAGAAAATCCACACATTTCGTGTTGGTAAACTCAAACTCAAACTCAAAAGTACTTTATTACTGTAGATATTTACATATACTTAGCAAACGTCATTTTTTGCCTCTTCTCTACATTGGACCACTGTGGGAGAAGCAGGGCGTAGAAACTCCCACAGATTGATTTTTAGATCTCTTTTAAAAAAAGGTTGTGCTTAACTAATACAAATATGTTTTATTTTATTTAATAAGCTGGAATAAATAATTACAAAATTATTAACAGCAAGGTCTGTGTTGAGCCAGATTAACCCCATATAGTCCTGTCATTTATGTAATCTTGAACATTGTTATATCCCTTTTTCGACAAAGTCGCTTTAACATGCTTTTTAAATTGCTCAAATGGCAATTTCAAAATCTCCAGAGGTATCTTATTGTAGTAGAGAATGCACTGACCCTTGAAAGAATTGCTAACCTTCGCGAGTCTAAAACGGGGCGCACATAGTCTGTGATTATTTCTTAGGTAAACATTACAGCTATCGCTAAGTTTGGAAAATGTTGTAAGGTTCTTGCGTACATACATTATATTTGCGACAATAAATTGACTAGCTACTGTTAGTATGTCAATTTCTTTAAAAAACTCTCTTAAGGAGTCTGTTCGTTTTAAATTATAAATTGCTCGAATAGCTCTTTTCTGTAAAATATAAATAGTTTGAATATCCGCTGCTTTCCCCCACAACAAGATACCATAGGACATCACACTATGAAAGTAACTAAAATATACTAGCCACATCCGTGCTTTGTCTGATGTTCCTAACAGCGTAAGCCGCAGAACTTATTTTACCAGCCAATTTATCTATGTGGGGTCCCCACTGCAATTACCGGCCACCTCAATTTTCACTTATTGACAACATAAATCTCGAAAAACCAATCTGAAATCGGTGCATTTGTCTGTCCAAAATCATATTTAAAAGAAAAACAAACAATAAAGATAAAACAATGTGAAATACGACTCATCTACCGGGCTCCGAGAGTTAGCCGATTTTGGGCAAAAACGAACACAACCTCTCATTTTGCACTTTGAATGTCACTGTGCACAGCTGACACGGGCCAGCGTTGCCAGTTTTTGTACTAAATGTCTACCAAAAATGTAGTTTATTTTAAAAATCATAGCTTACGGATCTGGATAATAGAACCCTTCATACCGAGCGACAAAGGTCAGGGGGCTGGAGAAATGTTTTTTTTTTATTTGAGGCCAGTAATGTAAACTGTATTTTTCCAGTACAAAAAATAAATTATTAATGTCAAAGTCAACGGTTTTGTTCTAGAACATGACAGTTTTTTGTTTACATTTCTGGCCTCAAATTAGAAATATGTAGTACTTTGTAGTCAGAACAAGACACAACGAGACTAGAGAATATTTGAAAATATTATTATATTGACTTATTTGACCCTCATATACTCGAAGTCGCCACCACGAATATTACGCAAAAATCTATTGTTAGGAAAAAACCAATAGGTAGATCTCGGCGATTCCTTCCCTTTTAGATTCAGAGTATTGATCACGTGTTTGCAGGTGAGCGCAGGGGCGATATTAGTAGAAACCCAGCGGGCCTCCGAATGCAGGATGGTGAGTTAACTCATGCTAATGTGTGTCAATAACATGATATGCCGTCGTGGGTTGTAACGCCATTTTTTACCATTTGTCGATATCACTATTAGATCGAGTTTTTAGAGTAGTTCTGATACGTGATAATAACGTTATTGACTGTGCTTGAGGATATCAGTTTCAGAAATAGATAAGAGTTATCGGTTGGCATTCGATTGACACAAAATCTAGACGTTTTTCTCCTTCGTCCAAATCTAAATTCTATAATGTGCGCCGGTGTTCCTGCATGTACCTAAGTGCCACTAGCTCGAGTAAACTTCGACACCTCCATGTTTTGTATAGTTGTCAAAGTTTACTCGAGTTAAGTCTTATTCCGCCCTCTAGAGTCGCCCTAATTGTGACTTGTTTAAATCGCCGATGTTTCCGTGGCTTGATTGCTCTACGTTCGCTCTCCCAATGTAAACACGACTAAAAATAGCAACGTCACAAATAACTTCGTTCGTTGTACACCTTGTGCCTACATCACTGGGTGAATGTGTACTTACTTTTTAGATCACGCTTACGAGCTCTCTTTCACGCCATCATTCATATGTGTTACCGATTACCGTTTACACCCAGTTAGCAGTTTGAGTTGCATTCATATCAAGCTTACTTTAAATAGTTCGTTCAAACTTCAATACGGACAGACGGTCGGCCGCCTCAAAGTTACTGGTCATACAGCTCCTTTATATTTCCGTGTATTTAAAGATAAAGCAAGTGGGAGGACTAGGGAAGTATGCCGGTTTTGAAGAGGTGTATATGGCTTAATCCGCCTGAGGCCGCGGGGTCAATGACATGGCACTCCTAGCGGGCCCCCGTTCTAAGTTTTAAACTACTATGTGATTTCTGAATACCGCCCTGACCAATGATATCGTACTATCCTGTTTCGAACCAAGTGCATTGAGGGCATTGAGCAATCGAGAACCATGAAGGAAGTGATTTTTGCACTAAATTCAACAGGATTTTCAAAGGCAATTTCTTATTCTTTGTCGTAATTCCAGAAATGAAATGCACTTTGTTTATAAGCCCACGAAAAAAACTGGCTCCAGGTGAAGAATCTTGATGCCCTTTACTATAATTTATTTTTCGAGCGTAATGTAATAAATCTTCAGATTTGAGTGAAAGAGAGGCACTAATAATAAGACGAACACTTGGCATGCAGTAGTCTCACTTGGTATGTAATACATTCAACGCGAAGGGAGAATTTTAAGTTGGAACACACGGCCTCGCCCTGCCTCGCCTACTTATTGTGCCGTCAAACCTCATTCCACCGCTGCCGCCCGGTTCCGCGGTTATTTTTACACTAGCAGATATTTCGCACCGGTCTCACCGCACTCATCGTAATGAAATCTACAACGCACGATCGCACTCACTAAATAACAATCACTATATCGGCACGTTCCATTGTGCCGAGCGACGTCCAGGCTGATGGTGTTGCATAATATCGCGGAGCATACAACACGTCTGCTCCAGTCCGCAGTCGCGGAGGCAATGAACGGGCCGGCGGCGGCGGCGGCGATAATCAGCTGAGCGTCACGCACTCCGCCCGCCGCGCCGCCGCGCCGCGTCGCGACATTGCAAGGTCCGCCGCCGCCGCCGCCGCCCAAAGCCGACCGAGCTCTGCCGAGCGAGCGGTGGGCCTGACCCACTGCGCCCCCTTACCTATACCGCTTTTGTTTCGTATCAACAGCAAAAAGTATATTAATCTATTTATGAACTAAGGTGAGGGTTGCTGTTAACTACTTTTTGATTCACCATTAGAATAAACACAGCTGGCTATCGACGACGTTGATTTGATACATACAGGGACTAAAAGTGAATTATGATTCCTAGACCATTGTCGAAAATTTCAGGAAACTACTCCGCCGCCACTCTCTAGGTAAGGTGCAATAGGAAAAACTTCAGACCTTTTTGGATCGATAAGTATTTACTTTACGAGAGACAGCCACTTTGTGGCACCAGCTCTTTACCAATCTCCCAAAAACCTCTTGAATGTGGTGTGGAGACTGGATCAGAATGTCACGATGAATCCTTAAATTCGCAGAGTCGACCTTTAATGAACATGTCGAAGAAGGGATGGACAATATGACTATTGTCGATAATTGCCTTTCCCTTTACTCATAAGGACAATCTTATAAAATCAACTTCAAGCCGCACTTTCGGAAACTGTTTCACTTAGAGGACCAGGCCACACTGTTTTCTAGGTGCATCCCTGAAGGAAATAACCAAATCTTACGTCTCACTATACCTACCATGGAATCGATCAGTCTGGCCCATCCCTGAGGAAGAAAGACGAAACACTCCAATTCCAAAGAATTGCAGTGTGCCTATTCGTGCGATTAGGTATAATGGCTGGTGACGTCGTAGGAACATAATGTAGGTTCAGTTACATCGTTCACGTATCATAGCATCTATAGGCTTGCTCAATACAAATACAGGTTTATAACTGTGACATCTGTCTGCGCATCTGCGATTCTTTAGAGATTATTGTAATGAACATGCTTAGTCAAATGAAAAGCGAAAAATAAAGCAGATGCATGAACTTGCAAGGCAAACTTGGATGGTGTTTGGCCAACAGATAACACCAGAATAATTTAATTGACAGGGGATAGATAGTTAAGTCAAAAGATTCGCCTTTCAAGAGTCGAGCTAGCTGCATGATATTGCGTCGCTACTTGAAATAATCAATATTGCAGGCTGGAGTTTGGATCCCGTGGCGCCTGGTGCACACTTGCGGCTGAAGTTGCGCCGAGCCCTCCCTCTCCCTCCCCCTCTAACCCCGACCCTGCACCCCTGCACCCTCTTACTAGAAAATTGGGTTAAACAGCACACGGTTGCACGGCGCACCGTCGAAGAGGGGATTTCGGGGGTTTGCGGAAACTCCGAACTGCGCTCCGACAATAAATGTGGGACAGGGATGTGACTGAGTATTGATTGTCTTCACATCGAGACGCAATATCCTAGGGAGTGGCGCACTTTGATTTTTTTAGTCATTCGGTTGTTTCAATATGCTAACCTATTACTATGGTAACTGTGGCATCATGATGCACTTCTTCTGAATCTTGTTACACACATGAAAAAATGAGACCCCCTTGGGGAAAAATTAGAAAATAATATTGAAAAACATTATGAAGTGAAGAGAATGGTATTTTGCAGGTTTCCAATTCTGAGAACATTAAAATCTTTACGACACAATTGTTTATTCACTCGTCAATAGTTGCTTCGGAATATTCGATCGAGTGAAATAGCGATAAAAGCGAACCGGCAAGAGGAACTCTCGTACATGCTCGTATTGAATGAAGAAATGAAAAACCAAAAATTGCAAACATCGCCACAACTTGTGGCAAGTATGTCAGAATAACCAAATCTGGAAGTTTCAGACACTTCCGATTTCAATACTAGCTTGTTGATAAGTGGAACAAATAGACTTTTTGCGTCTCTGAGAGGAGTTGGGTGGAGTGTGGTGTGGATGGAGGTGGCGGTGGCAACGTGATCAATAACTGTGGTGTTGTTCGCACTCGGTTGGCATTGGCCTGCTTCGAGACGGTAGGGGACGACATGCTATCATGTACCTATACCAACCTACCGCCCATTCGCCCCCTGAGCCCCATTCGACCTCGCTACTGCATAATTTTTGCGGAAAGGAATTTGAACAAAAACCCTACTAAACTAACTCGAGTCATGTTTATTCTTGAGTCTTGGAGCCCATATTCAACGCTTTGGACGAGCGTGCTTAGAGTATATCGACGTGTGCTCGATCTAGGTACCTACATTTGCTTCGCTCGTAGGCTGCCAGCCTGCCAGTTTGCTAACTTTCCATTCGCCTGAAGTAAGGTGCGCTAAAAATAGACGCGACAATAAGCACTTCGCAGCCAAACGATTAGTTGATTTGTAGTTAGGTACTTGAATTGGAGTGTGTATGCTGTGCTTGTGCGTCGATATGCGCCGAGCTATACCTGACTGCCTACGAGGAGTTGACAATTGAATTGTGTCCACGTTATAATTATTTATCAAGGATGATACCACTTAGGGTTCTGCTATTTATTATAAGCAATTCCTTATTTGTCACCTAAATATTCAAAAAGATTCAACATTGGATACTCGCTTATCGCTGTTCACACATATTTTGTGCATAACCTACCTACTCAATTTGATTGTTTTAGTTTCTTATCATTTCTGTGTGCCTATTTCGTGGCGATGTTTTACGAGTTAGCAATTAATATTGGAGAGTACGGCCATTGGTGTCTGAGGTGAGGGAGCGAGAGGCACGGCGGAGAGAGCATAATAGAGTAGATGTACCGATATAGGTAAATCACAACACCGCTTGTGATACGATAAAGTGAACTTTCTGGTGGCCCACGGTGCAACGCAACGGGGGGATTTGAACACGAAAGATGTTAAGAGTTTTATGCCTTGCGGAAGTGGCAGGATACCGCTACCTGCATATGATTTATTGAAGACTGGAGGTCTTTGCTTATTATTGGTACTTTTACATAAGTTCTACTCTGATCTAAGTAAATCTGAATTTTTTGCGAGTTTGAGATCAGATTAAACATTTGTTTTGTTTCCTCATGGCTGAGTATCGTGACTGAACACCTACAGTCTTCACAAAATTAAAGGCCCGTTTTGAGTTTTGATATTTGTCTTCGCAACGTTACTCACGATATATTTGAATATGTAGTGTAAAGTGCATTGGATTAAAGTTCTGATTAGAAAATTGTACTTAAACTTTGATATTGTGGGTATTCTGGAATGATACAATGTTACAAAAGGTAAATTTTCTTTCATTTAATATTTTTCTAACAAAAACTTTCACTCCATCACAAGCAAAAATCAAGAAAAAGTGAATCGTGAATAGCATTTTGTTCAGATGATGAGACAAAATTGTCAGTTTTCAATTTAATTTTCAATGGAAGACCTAGATGAAATCATTAAATCAAAGCAGGATAAAGGCATAGATTTAACATAACTCGAGAAATGCCTTCGTCATTGACGATAGATGAACAACATGAGAAAGAGGCAAGAAGATTATAATGGTAAAGACACAAGAGTGAAAGAGCTGGCACAAATTCTAACATGACAGAAGATTTTTTTGACATGTCTCCGATGTATCCTGCCAGATGAATTTGATGTGAAATTGATTTTGCTTTAAACAATCAACTTTATAATAAAAGTTGACGTTATGTATGTTCTAGCTCCTCATAGGTACATCCAAATGTTGTATGAAACCCATTGGAAAACGATTACCGCGCATACATAATGAGCAAATCTTATATTTAATGCTGTAGTGCAGGAATGTACAAAACCCAAGGAATACAAAAGTTCTAGCGTAAAATTAAAATGGTTTCGCCTACATACACTTGACAAATCAGGTACAATCAATCAATCAATAAATCAAATCCATGTTATGGGCAAGTCTTGGGTTGCGAAATGAAAATGGATAGCATTCTCGATAATCAACATTTTACATTTTGATATTTAGGTTTCAACAGAAGGTTCTTCAGCATTAACTGATAGGAGTATCAGTTAATGCTGAAGTTCTAGTGGAAGGGAATGGATATTTTATAATCGAGCATTCGATTTATTGATGTGAAGCCTATAGGATGTTGTGAATAGTTGTGATGGTAGAGCAGATTATGTAAAAATAAAGTTGTAAATAATAGTAGTTTATGTGATTGCTACATAATGGAGGGCATGGCGAGTTTCATAATGATATCACTCGAGAGTTTTAATGCCTAATTATGTACAGTTACATACACTAGTTTATCTACACACATATCATAAGTTCTCTATGATGTGTTCCGGAACCGCATGTTTGACCGGCATTGTGGCTCTGCAGTTGTTTAGCTTGTTCTGTAGCACCAACTTCACGCAGGCGGGCGTCGGCGTTCGAAATTTGAATGTCAGTACCAACTTCACAGACAAACTAGGGGCGGCAAGCAGGCGGGCGTCGGCGTTCGAAATTTGAATGTCATAATATGTAGAAATTTACCAAGTAGTTTAACATTATGCTGATCGTAACGTGCGGTTTTTGTACGCAGTAAAGAGGGTTTATGATACGTGTGTAGTTAAACATGTTAATCAGTCAGAGAAAAATTAATGACACGATAAAATAAATACAAACTAGCGGTATTTTATAGTTCCATTTATATTATATTTTAATTCTCAGACAGGCAACTCTTCCGACCATACAGCCAATTATTTTTTTATTTTTTTATCGTTTCTTATGTTTGTGGTTCTTTTCTTTTTATCTTCTGCCATAGACAACACATTTTCTGACCACGCTGCGATGACATGCTACGCGTGTATTTAATATAATTGTTATTTGTTGTGAACTAAAATAAAATTTAAAGGGACTGTTTTATTAATATCGATTGGTAGGTTTGTGCGTGAATGAATGTATATCATTATATCAGGCACATAGTATTTAAAACTAATGGTACTTAACAAAAGTGAATGAGCGATCTTTCATGAAACTCATGTAATACAACAGCGACTTATTTTTTTATTTCGTATCCGAATAAATTGAATGTAATTCTTGTAATTCCCCCTCAATGAGAATAGATTCATCGACTCTTCACCATTTTCGACTATGATGATCAGGCACATCACAATTCTTTCTACCTCTACATATATATCTCTACCTATATGTATATTTTCTACTACTATTTCTACCTCTATATATTTCTACCTTTATATAGTCTATTCTATACTATACTTTCTACCTCTACCTCTAGTCTCTAGTCTAGATTGATATAGGTACCTATTAATCTGAGATGCTGGTAGGTTTACTTACATTTTATGTTGAAACATCTATCAACTTACATTGCAGCAGCTCGATGTCACTAAAGCCAGAGATGCTCGTTCGGTTGAGTTCGTTCATTGGTTGCCATCTCTTTCCCTCTTTAACTTTTCTTTGCGCATTCCTCCGTTCGTGCGTTTTGCACAATCCGGTTTGGTTACTGAACCAACACCACTGAGTGGATAATTCGTTCCAGACCAGACATTTTTCACGATTCGTGTATATTTTTTAACGGAAGCAATCGTTTTAAATGCCTGTGCATGGCCATGCTCATACAAATCACGAATCGTGAAAAGTGACGGATAAGTCTTAAATAAATCACGAATCGTCTTTTAAAAATCACATACGTCAAACCAAGTGAAAACAACTATTCGGATATTTTGACGAATCGTGAGAAAACATCATTCCGTATGAAATGTGAACGTCCATTCGTCATGAATTCATGATCAAGTCGTAGGTAAACGTCGCTTCAGGAATTATGAGCGGTGGCCTTGAATGCGCAGTAGTCATTTTTCAGTCAGTAATTCCCGCCAACGTCCCCAGGCCCCCAGCGCTGCCCCCGATAATAAGAAAGGCGCATGTAGCATCATGTTCAAACCGAGATAAAAATGTTTTATGTAAAAAATATTTTAATGCCTGGCTGTCTCACAAAGGAAAACTATAAACATATTCTATCGATGCAATAAAATGGGTTTGCTATTATGTTATAGTGTGTAATCGATATTTTTTTTTATATTTTAATTATTTATTGAATTATTAAGAATTTTCCTTTTCTTCTTAGCAAAAAAATGTTAGAAAAATAGTCAATATCAGGTTGAAAAGTCGCAAATAGCCATTTACGTCCTTTAAACTTAGCATATTTAATGCACTGCTTTTATTTTTAGTGTTCTTGATTTCTTACTAGATTATCCCATAAGATAAAAGGTCGCAATTGACTACTTGCGCCTTTTAAATCTAGTATGGACTATACTTGCAATACTCTTATTCTTAGTTAAAAGGCAAAATAAAAATGATGAATTATTTATAATCATTAGAAATACACTATTGTTTTAACAGAATTATGTGATAGGTACATATAATATTTGAAATGATAAATGAGAAAGGATGATAAATTGATACGACCTGGTAAGACATAAACATTTATTAAAGGGCACTTATGTGCACTAGCGTCTTTCCAATGTAGTATTCCAGCGACGACAAAAAAAGTTCACAGCAAAGTAGGACGCATTTGCCACATGCGTCTAAAAATTTAATTGATATACTAGATAGAATAGGCCCATTTGCCACATGCGTTTAAATAACTAAGTGAATTAATAGATTGCAAAGGCGCATGTGATCACTTACGTCTTACCTACTTCGTTCAGAAGAAAATGTGTCTTTTCAATTTCTGAAGTGATTGAAATTTTCCGAAAGAAAAGGACACATGTACGCAAATAAGCCTTTTCATTTCAGTTTATATCCAATGCGCCCTTTTGGCTTAGTACTCGTACATCATGCATTGACAAACGCGCCCTTATACGTTACAGAACTCCGTGTACGGACGAGCTAGACAAATAAAAAATATATGAGCAGATGCGTCTTTTTTTGCTGATCACGGTCCTATATTCAACTCAATTTCGGAAAAAATGTTAGATGCGCCCTTCTTACTATCGGGGGCAGAGCGCTCTTAATACATTGCGCGACCGACCTATTACTATCGTCTTTTTTGACGGATCGTCAATGTCGGATCCCGTCTGAAAAAGCTGTTACTCGAAAATAAATAAACTCTTGTTGCAGCACAAGCAGGAGCAGCAGTATACCTATACATACACCCACCCACAGTCATGCATGATGGTAAAGTAGTTAGGTAGGTATGTATAGGTGGATGGGTTTGGTTGGGTACATCGGGTCGCGAGTGCGACGCGGATGGTCTGCGCGGACCATCCGCGGGTAGCGTTTTATTGTCATGCGGACGGTCCGCGCGGCAATAAAACGCTACTATGCAATTGATACATCTTGCGGGTCCGCGCGGACC
Source organism: Argyresthia goedartella (assembly GCA_949825045.1). Taxonomy (NCBI): domain Eukaryota; kingdom Metazoa; phylum Arthropoda; class Insecta; order Lepidoptera; family Argyresthiidae; genus Argyresthia; species Argyresthia goedartella. Next base: position 22,720,457 of record OX463820.1, read on the forward strand.
ATCCGCGTCGCTCTAAAACCGGCCTAACACGTCCAGCCAGTAAGCGCAGTTTGTTGTGGGGCACGGGCGCCGCGAACGCGTACTTACAACTCCAGCGGGTTAACTCAGCACCTGGATTCGTGACGTCATTACGGCGCTCTGACGTTACTGCATTCTAGCGAAGTGCAAAGTTAGGAGTTGTACCTACTTACAAGTCCCCGGTCGGGGCTCCGCTAGCGCTCAATGCCTGCCGCCCGCCACCCGCCCCCGAGCGAGACACCCACCTCATTGTGGGAATTATCGTTATCGCCGTGAATCGGTCAATCTTGACGATTAGGACAGGTTTACTACTCGGCTGCCAGCTTTTTTCCCGAGAGACTTAACTAAACAACGTCTAAGTCTAAGTAGGTACTTTGCTAACCTAAAATCAAGGCGCCGCATCTCAAGCTATTTCAAAATCGGATTAATAGGTGCTATTGTATTAACTTGTGCGAAATTCACCATTGGTCAACACGATTCGATTGCAGGCTGTTGACCCGCCTGCAGTTACTCAGCTCGTCGAACCGAGCCGAACTGTGTGAATGTGAGCCGGTGAATTGTTCCCTCCTATCGGTCAGGCAGGTTACGAAATCTGTAAATATTTACGAATCGTTAATTCAATACCTGTGCACAACTGGACATTTATCTATACTAGTAGCTACCCTACGTTAAAAAGTACATATTTTCTCTTGTTTACGTATTTACTCACATACTTACACATAAATATTTCTGGCCTTGATGTCCTTTCCTTGTAAAATGGCGCCAGGTATTATTATTACTCTACTACTACATTCGGAGCAAACTTCGTGATGATCCCCGCCCCCTCTTGCTTACCGCGCCGCGCCCCTCGCCCCTCGCCGCGGATGCGTATCCGTCCGTTCCGTTGGTTGGCTGGCTGGCTGGTTTGGTTTGGATTGTCGCGAAGCGCTTTACGTTTACGACGACTTGTCAAACTATTGTTGAGGTTATTTACTTGATACGTGCTCAAATAATTCGTAAATAGCAGAAACAAATGAATATCAATAATGTGAATAGTGAGTAAAGAGTGATTACGTGGAATCACGCTGACGTTGCTAGTGAAATTAACACAAAGTAGCCGAATCATATGTAAAGACGCCATCTTTTCTTTACAGATGTCAGCTGGGTCACAAATTGTGATGGCACCGCAAGCTGTCAACACGGGACAGCCTGTACACAGCCAAGACTCCAACATGAGCACAGGTAAATTGTGTTTTAGTGACGTTTGTGCAGTGAAGTTTTGTGATGTGACTAGTGCGTCGAGTGTTTACTAACTACGGCCGGGTGCTTGCCCGATCACTTAACTTCGTATTCTTGCAAGGACCTAAATCTTTCTGGTTGCTCGAATACTACCATCGGAATACTTGTGACATTACACTGATGAGTAGAGTGCTGGTCCCGCTGTGAGATGGTGACGTTGTCTTTCTGCATAGTAAAGATTGCTCGATGCTGAGATGCACGACAGTAAAAGTGGACAGATAGGTCAGATAGTACACCATGCTGGCCTGTTGCGCCCTTTGGTGAGATGTGAGTTGATACCTGCACTTAAATTATTATTATTTGTTGTTGCTTATTTCCTTTTGAAAACAAGGTCCAGCCCCTTTTCGGCGGCCTCAAAAAGTTATAATTTTTGAATATTTTACAAGTGGGGGCTTCCGCCCCCTTATCGACACTCTGACCGAACCGTCACTTTTTGAAGCCGCCAACCAAAACAAGAGTGCATACCATTATAAATGAGAAAATTTAAGCATTGTTTTCAAAACAAAAGCTGTGAATGAAGTCACTGTGTCATACTTTTGAAAATCTAAACACTGATGTAAACAAATCTAAACAGTGTGTGAGACAAGTTTACCTGAGGATCACTAGTAATATAATTTGTTACTTAGAATTCCCTACCAATCTTTAAGACAGTATCCCCTGGAGAAGATAGTTCGAGGTAATTAAGATTTATACATTTTTGCAGGGTCATCGCACAGTGACAAGGAAGTGGATACATTAACCCCTGAAAAGCCTGGTGTGATGCGTGGCTCCATGGTGGCTGCCGGACCTGGTCCGCAGGTGCCTCCCAGCGGGGCGGCACCCACCATTGCCATGCCAGAGAGGAAAAGAAAACGGAAAGGTAAAAACAAACATCTACATACAGGCACATGCACATACATTGTTATGGTACTCTGTTGCACATTGCAATGGAACAGTCATTATCATGTATTATTTGACGGCAACATTAATTAGCACTGCTAAAAATACTAAGGGTTTATTTTCAGTTATTGCTAGAGCAATGCATTGCTTGATATATTGAATCATGTAACTAATCTTGATACATAAGTAGGTAACCATGATATTTACTTTGAACCAACCTAGTTTTATTTATCTGACAGTGGCAATGCATATTGAATTTCTAATGGGTCAAAAAGCGATGGATAGCTGATAATAGGTTATGTTGATGCAAAATTCAAAAGGAACATCTATACAAACATCTATGAAACAATTGACAAAATAAAATGGCGTCTCTTTTCCAGGCGAGGAGGGCGTCGGCGGCGGCGGGGGCGGTGGCGGCAAGCAGCGGCTCAACTCAACAGACAAGAACATCCGCGAGTACTTCTCAAAACACCCTTCGTCCAGCCCCGTGCGGCACACCGGAGCCAAGTCGCCCTCGCCGCAGGCTGCCAACTACCCTATGGTGAGTGGCTGATAAAATGTTTTATTGGCTAGCGGATTAACCACACAGACAACTATATCAGGTATGATAGGGTTGTGGATGTGCATATGATGTATTCCTATGTTTTAAAGCCACAAATTATGAAGATATTTACGCTGCTTGATAAATATCACCAGTGTAAGAAATTAATTTGTTGTATTGTCTCAAAACAAATGCATGTAAATAATTTGGGCAATTCTAACAAAAACAAATTTTATGATTTTTATTTCAAATCCAACCCAAATTAACCTTAATTAAAGTAAAAATCAATGTCCATCAGATTCAACATTATAAATATATTAAATTGGATTGACAAAAGATGCCAAAGGAATATTTTCATCCGATGATGATTCTATTTCCATTGGCTGTCTTGCTGCTCTTGCTGCACTAGAAGTTATTTGTTGTCCTAATCCTAATAGCCAACTTAGATCTTGCTGCTTGGTTGTAATTTAAACATGAATACCAGCTTTGCAGCCTTTTCATTGACCAATATGTTTCTTATCTTTGACTGCACTGGCCCAAATGTTGAAAAACATCTCTCTAATGCCACAGTTGAAGCTGTTGCGGTTAGTAACTCTCACAAAACTTTATGAACTTTTATTATTGTGGCCATCTTTATCTTCTAAAGTCACAGAAATCCACCACAATATAGGTTGGTGTTCTTGAACAAATCGCCAAACATGAATTTGGGAAAAGGATGAGTTTTTGCTGTTAGTGCCATTGTGAAAGGAGCGAACTTTTCATCAACTTCTTCAGTTATGAAGCCATACGCTTGTTTGTTCTGTTCACTGTTGAGGTTTCGACTATATAAGTAACAGCACTCTAAATCCGAACTGAATATTTATGGTACGGTGAATCCCCACGGGCGCGGCACGTTAACAATTCGTGCGTTCGGTTATGCGCAAGTGCGAGAATACACGTTCGAATACAGTTCACTTTCATAAACGCAATTTTTGTTATTATGAAATGATAATAATTATCGAGCTATTTTTATCAAGATAATTATCCTATCGAACCCTGCCTGATATGTGTGGTTACTTCTGTTCTGTCCAATGAGGCTGTTCTTTAATACTAGAAAATATAGATATATAGACATTAAATCAATGTTATTACAATAAAAATAAAACAATGTTTAGCATCCGCCAACTGCCTCATCAAATAAATAAATAAAATGTCACACATACACAAACACACACAAACACACTAAGAAAATAAAAAAATATCTAGAGAAGAGTGGTGGGAACTTGTCATCGTAAGATAGTGAACACCGATAGTTTATAAAAGCAACAAATATAATGATCACCAAAATATTTTTTTCCTACCCAAAATGGATAAATGAACACGAAAAGTTGCAAAAAATATCAGGGCAAAATACTGCGGTAGCTTAGGCGAAGGGTAAAGGGGGTGAGCGAAGCGAAGCCCCCTTTACCCTTCGTGTTAGGTTGAACATGTAAGAACAACAAAAAATACTTAAAACATAAACTTAAGTACACAAAACATAAAAAGAAGTTTGGTGATCATTTATCCGTTGGTGGATATTTATCCATTCTGGCAGTCATTTAGAATTTATTGGTAGTAAAATAGGTGCGTTTTTGGTAGTTGTTTAAACATAAGCCATTTATAAACTGAAATGTTTCTCGCGAGATTGTAAACTGTATGATACTGCTTACAACATAACATATTAATTTTCATTAGTTTATAATGTAAACTAAATATAAATTGTGAACTGATTGAAACTTGAATTGCAAGTTAGTTACCAGGGCGACGTGGTGGGGCATGGTATGTAAAGGATAAAGGCATTGAGCAAAGAGAATATGTTGACATGCAAGAACTAAAGAAACATACATTTTAAACCCTATGGGTCTCGTTTACATTTTATTGATCGTTAATAATCTCATGCGATAGTTTATAAACTAAGGGTGTTTACAATCTTACGGGGACACATACATATCATCATGGCTTTTTCCTATTCGGACCAGCAACTCAACAATCCTTTTGCATGACAAGGGGCCAGCCCATTACAGCTATAGTTATGATATGCTAGTGACAGGCATCATTAGTGTTAGCTTTATGTATCTGTGATGTCTTCCTATATTGTTACTAAAACCCTGATGTAACAAAGAAAGATATTCTGATTCTGATGCATGTTGTAATATCTGACTTATCTATGCCTTGTTTGTTCAGGCCTTCTTATCTCAGGTATTGATAATAGTTTTCATAGTTTTAATGAGAGGTTTCGTGTATTTTAAAAGTTGGAACATGCTAAACCTACCTGTGTATTAAGTGTTAAATATCATAATATTACTTAATTTACTCCAACTTATTGGAGTATTTATTCTGGCTTCATTCAGTTGTAGAAAACGCGACGTTCTTCTGTGAGATTCTTGTCTTTCTTATTAGAAATTCTTGCAATTTAAGATAATTTTAACATTCAGCATTTTTGCTATTCAAGTATTCCGTAAAAAAGGTGGCTTTTTCACATTGTGATACTTCAATTCTCACTTTGCCTCGTAGGCCTGGTTATCAACCTCAGAGGCACATGTAATGTAAATAGAAATATGCCTCCGAATATTATGTTGTAGTGTAGCTGTACCTTCGGCAAACAAATGATATGATGTGAAAATAGGCTGTTCCACCGCTTATAGTTATCATATCCAAATGCCGAGATTATTGCCGCATTTTATGGGTTCGAGTGTACTACAAAGAAATTGTTGAAAAATTATCTAAAGCCAAAATAAGCTGTAATTTAATAGATAACGCGTTTATCAGTAGTTGCAATACAAATATAAGTTATAAATGATAATTTACTAGACCATACTTAATTAAATGCACACAAGTAATACCTCCACATAATTTTGCCACCATTTATTTTCTATTTCCAGGTATTCCACATCTTCTACGATCAGATACTAGTGTTGTTTCAATTCATTTCCAGATTACCAGATTTTGGAGATATTTCTACAAAATCTTTCTTGGCTACAGCTATTACCTCTTGCTTCCCAGGCCTTTCCATGCCCAGGAAATCTTGAACCAATACAATCTGTTTGTCACTGTAACTGGTACAGATAGCTCTATGTTTGTTCCAGTACCCACCGTCTCCTTCGTCGCTATTGCCTTCGGGAGCCGACTTTTTACGCTCCACAACGCAGGCGCGGCCACACACTTCTGTTAAACAGGTACATATGACATGTTTGCAGTTGTATATGTACAATTTGTAGTGAAACAAATTTTAAGACTGCCCTAATTTTATTGATATTCTCTTTCTAAAACCTAGCCCCTAAATGCCCCGATGTGATAGTAAAAGGTACTTGTGGACTAATTTAGCTTTTACATTGTACCTAATGACATTCTTCTTCTTTCTAGGTTCAAACAGAACTGACATGTCAGAGGATACAGGAGTTAGAAACTCAGGCGTCCTCAGACTTAGAAATAAGAAATAATAGAATAGATGAATTAACACGGACTAACGAAGAACTGAAGCATCAAGTGCAATCACAGAGCAAGGTATTGTACGATTTGTGCAAAAGTCGCAAACTTAATCATGTTTTAATATGTAATATCATGTTCACAAAGAGTCTTCGGTTGGCATAAAATATGCTCATAAATGTTGGATATTTCTTCAAATTGATGTATAGATCTTATTAAGTCGTAATTTAATAGTTTTGATTCGTATTTATAATAGTAAATCATTATCATGTTATTAGCAATTCAATTTGAGACCACGCCCATGTTTAACGATTAGTCTAAAAATTAATTTAATTTAAAAAGTATTTTATACGTAATAACTAATAACCACCTAATTTTGTCGGATCACGCTAAGACGATATTTGACTAGTTAGTCCAATAAATCTAGAAACGTGTCTCAAGCTGAACCTATTTCAACAAAAAACGTTTGACAATACCAGAATTGTATATGTCTAGCAGTTGTATTTTTAAAACTCAATTTTGTGTTAAATGGTATTATACCATAGACTAATAAAACAAGAAGACTAGCTATCCCGAACAAAAATCGTGCTCCGGAAGAAAGCTTAAATTGCCGTCCAGACACAGATGGCGTTAGCCCTGTTTGCTGCTTGCTTAGACAGAGACGGCTGAATGTTTTTTGTACGTTATAACGCCCTAGGTGGCGTCAGAGATTTATAAGATTACACTAGCGCCACCAGACTCAGATTAGATGTCAATATAATTCAAAATATGATCGTAAATTTCGTGACTTATCGATCAAATATGATGACGCAATTGGTTCGATATAAGTTGCGCAATCTGAATGTTCTGGGTTCAAATCCAAGTATTTTTTCTTGTTTTTTTTTAGTGCTTAAGTTTTCTTGTAAAATGGTATGAAACCCTTCATGTGCGAATCCGACCCGCCCTTGACCGGCTTTTTAAACCTTTTCGAGAAAACTTCTCCAATATTTTTATTATCAATTTTATTACAGGCGCAAATTCAAACAATGTGGTATCGTAAGAAATTGTGCCTCCTCTATTTAAACCATACATTTCTCTATAGTTTACCTGTAATATTTAAGTAATGACAAGTACAAGGACATTGGGAGTCGTCATTTGAGGTTTTGACAAATGCTCTAATTCCGATTAAACTATGGCTCTGGGGCTTTCCTGGTCCAAAGGATCTCGCTCGCTGCGCAGCGCGGTAACGCTGCCAGTGTAATGGGATTGTTTGCGTTATGCATTTGTATCATTTTTCCTTTTTAACCCAGATGTTACTACTGTTTGATAAAAGGAACACCTCATAAATAAAATTCTAAAGCAAAATGAGGGTACTTTTAAAATGTTATTCGAAGTGCTACAGTTTATTAGTCTCAGTACGAAACTGTCAGAAGTGGTTTGAGTTGATTACTGTGCAACGTATTTTTTCAAAGCGAGTTGATAATTTGTGATTTTACAAAATGGATTTGTCAAGGTATGTAATGTAGTTGAAATATGTTTGTTATCATATTTGTTTATAAATATATCGTAGGATTTGGCTTGCTTTACCGATAGGTAAAACAAAATGTAGTTATATACTTAGTTTTGTCAAGTTATTTGTGTACATAAAGTGCCGTTCCTTTTATCAAACAGTAGTAATATCCATTTGTTTGTTTGTTTTAGGCGTCGTCAGACTAAAGGATTGTCTTTGAACGAGATTATTGAGGAGCTGGAACGTAATGAAGAACAAGATTTTCCTGATTCCATCACTATTTTCCCCCCTGAAAATTATTGTGCAGAAATTACCGATGAAGACTCCGGAGATGAAAACGTAGTGTCTCTTCACAACTTACCTGGTTCGCAACTGATAGCTCCAGCTGAAATAATGTACCCGGAATCATCATCAGACTCTGATGCAAGTGAGGATTACGTAGTTTCACTTGCTGAATTATCCAAACGAAGACGACTTGCTCCTAGTACAAGATCACAACCTCAAAGTGTTAGTTCTTCACCAGAACCATCGACTTCTCAAGGACCAGTGGTTAGAGAAACGGTACCTAAGTCAAAATTGTATAATTGGCAATCCCGTGATAACCAGCCCGCATTCAGCACTTGGTATCCATATGTATCAGCTCCACACAAGGAAAACCCAATATACTTTTTTGAATGCATGTTCGATGAGTGTGTTATAAACATGCTGGTGCAATATACCAATACTTATGCTTCTCAAAGAAACAAAGTTGGAAATGTTACTGCTCATGAGATGAGGAGCTTTATCGGAATATTGTTGTTTAGTGGCTATGTAGTGGTACCAAGAAGGTACATGTACTGGGAAAATAGCACTGATAGTGAGATGCCACTCGTTTATAACGGCCTATCTCGGGACAGATTCACATTTATCATGTCACACCTCCATTGCTGTGACAATACAAACTTAGACGCCAATGATAGATTTGCAAAACTCCGTCCACTATTCGATTTGCTCAATAAAAACTTTGTCGAGTTTGCTCCTTATGAAGAAAACCACAGCATCGATGAAGCGATGGTGCCTTATTATGGTGGCCATCCTTGTAAGCAGTTCATCCGTGGTAAACCAATCAGATGGGGATATAAACTATGGGTAGGGGCTACGCGACTTGGATATATTATTTGGTTCCAACCCTATCAAGGGAAATCTGGTGATGATGATTCAACCTATAAGAAGCTAGGTTTGGGCGCCAGTATAATTTTACAATACTCTGATATTCTCCGAGAACATATTGACAAAGAAGCTCCATTCCACTTGTTTTTTGACAACTTTTTCACATCGATTCCACTCATCGATGAGTTGCGTGAAAGAGGTTTGAAAGGCACTGGAACAATTAGAGATAACAGACTATCTAAATGCCCTCTGCCAAAAAATAAGGAGTTGCAGAAATCTGAACGTGGCACTATCAAATACAAGTCGACCAGAGCTGAAGAAATTGTTGTGTGTAAATGGAATGATAACAGTGTGGTTACCGTGGCTTCAAATGCAGTCAAAGTTCAACCAACTGTAAAAACTAAAAGATTTTCGCAAAAAGAAAAAAAATATGTACAAATTGATCAGCCAGCTTTGATAAAAACCTATAACGAAAACATGGGTGGTGTGGATAGGTCAGACCAAAATATTAGTCTGTATCGCACTTCCATCCGTGGGAAAAAATGGTATATACCATTGATTTTTCATTGCCTTGACATGGCTGTTCATAACGCTTGGCAGTTGTATAAAATCAACGGAGGAGCTTACGACCACCTCAAATTCCGAAGGAGCATTGCCACTGCTTTTCTGGAAACTTACAACAAGAGCGCGCCTCGCAAACCTGGCAGAGTGTCGCAAAGTCACCATGAAAGTTCTCGGTATGATAACATTGGTCACATTATAAAATACCGAGATGAGCAATTACGATGTGCGATTTGTCACAAAAATGCAAAATTTTTTTGCAAGAAATGTTGTGTTACTCTTCACCCAAAAACATGTTTCGAAGCTTATCACGTTCCGTGTGCTGAATAAAGTCTTTGTCGTCGGTCATAAGTATAAATCAATGTAATAAATAAAGTATAACTTCTTTTTTTATCATTTATAGTGTCCCTTATTAGTGCCTGCTTCATAGTAGTAGTACATTTTACTAGCGTTCCTTTTATCAAACACCATTTTCCGGGTTTTCCCTACTTGAAAACTTTTTTTAAATATTTTTCATTTATTATTCAGGTCATTACTACCCTATTTACAAAAAATCGTAATGATCTGACACTAAAAGGTATATCCGTAATAACTGGGTTAAGTCAACCTTAAAAATACGCGTGAAGCACCGTACACGTGTTAGAAATTTAATTACAAAAGTTGATCGCAATACTATTTGCAGTAACTACATTATAGTAGTTTATGTGACTGCTACATAATGAAGGGCATTAATACTCGAGAGTGGGTTTATGAAACGAGCCGAAGGCAAGTTTCGTAATAATATCACTCGACAGTTTTAATACCTAATTATGTACAGTTAGTTACATACTCTAGCTTATCTACGCACATATCATAAGCTCTCTTTAATGTGTTCAGGAACCGCATGTTCGGCCTGCATGGTGGCATTGATAATTCCTTTGCACTTGTTTAGCTTGTTCAGTAGTACCAACTTCACAAACAAAGTAGGGGCGGCATACAGGCGGGCGTCGGCGTTCGAAATTTGAATGTCATAAATATGTAGAAAAAACATTATGGTCATAATGTGTAATTTTTCAAATAAGAAATGAGTTTTTACCAAGTAGTTTAACATTATGCTGATCGTAACGTACGGTTTTTGTACGCAGTAAAGAGGGTTTATAAAACGTGTGTAGATAAAATAAATAAAAAAAATAAAAATAAACTTTGGCTCAATAAAACAACTTACAATAGGTAATTGGTCCGCACTGGGGATCGAACCACGATCAACCGCTTGAAAGTCTGAGGATGAACCGCTCGACCAACCACCTTGCTGATAAGAACGGCGAATATTACAAATACGTTCTTTCGTTCGGCAATGAAAGAGTTGAGATTGTGGTGAAGACTGAAATTACAATTTAGTGATGAAAAATACTATGAGCGACATCTAGATTGTTACCAATGAATTATTTTTCGATGTACGGTGCTTTGTATGGCGATGGACACTCTTCTTTATATTATTACTCTATGATAATACCTTCGACACTATTTGCACACATTGATCTAGCCCCAAACTAGGATTCCCTGTATCTTGGGTACTAGACAACGATACACATACTTATATAGATAAATATTATACTTAGATAGATAAACAACCATGACTAGGACACAAACATACGTTCTCATCAAACAAATATTTGCCCCCACCGGGACTCGAACCCGTGACCCTTGGCTTTGTAAGCAGGGTCACTGCCGACTCGGCCATTCGGGTCGTTTAAAAGATAGCATTTGACTATGACGTCACATGCTAGTATTTCATAGAATTCCTGACCTAAATTACCGTTTTGGCAGTTCCTAAAAAGTATCTATATTGACTAGCAGTCAAATACGACTACTATTGTAAATACATATTACTATTGAGTGTCTCCTAATCGAATTGAACAAAGTACAAGCATCTATCTGACTACGTACCATGCATTTCTCTGTCAATAATTGAACGATAGAGTAGTCATTCACGCACGAGTATGGCTTAATTGTTAAGAAGCAAAGCAACACTACCCGAACCCGTCAGACCCCGCAGTAGGCCAAAACAGCCTTTTGTAAATCTTATGTTACACCAAATTAAAGCAGTTGTTTCATGCTTGTTCATCAAGAGTTAGAGTAGGGATTCGTGAATGTATAAACGTAATTTGATTATTTTTGCCCGATTGAAAAGTCTCCCGAAGTTATCACAATATCTATTTTTCACAATACAATTTGTTTTTCACTTTGCACCGGATTCGAATTTATGTTCTTGGTTATATATGAGATGGGACTAGAGAGTTTGAGAGACGAGTCCATCTATGCATCTATTGCACTTTTGGCCGAGACATTGCATAGTGCTTTTCACGGCTACTGCGAGAAAGTAAAAATCAATTCTCATAATACATTTTCTTAAGACCTATTTTGCAGCCCCTTGTAATTCGGGAGGCGTCAGAGCGTCCATACAGTCACTGTTACTGGATGAATCCATTGTAGATCAAACTTTGGTTAGCTTTCGTAATTAGCTTAAAAATCCCACACAATGAAATTTCCGAGAAGTGGATTGAAAAATATCAAGTTATGTGGCTCTTTAAATCTGTGAGGAACGTTTTTCAACATTTGAATTGCTATTTCCCCAAAAGCAAGCTGAAGGCAAAATTCTAAGTGGTATCCATACTTAACGATCCTTCATCTTCACAGGTAATAGACCAGCACAAGTCACACATCAACAAGTGCATAGACGTGGTGAAGAAACTCCTCAACGAGAAGAGCACCATAGAGAAGAAAGAGGCGCGCTCGCGGTGCATGCAGAACCGGCTGCGGCTGGGCCAGTTCGTGACGCAGCGGGTGGGCGCTACCTTCCAAGAGAACTGGACGGACGGATACGCCTTCCTGGAGCTCACAAGGTCCGTATCGTTTGATTTGGTTGAGGGTGGTCTGGAGGGGTCGATCAGGTTGGAGGATGGTTCAAATGAAATGGGGGTTCGTGCCAAATCTTTTGACTCATATTATTTCTACATACACCACTTCTCCTGAAGGTTCTTCTGGTTTCGCATTTCGACAAGAAGATGGGGCAGTTAAGTTTCGGAGGTGCTTCTTTTTCGCAAAGAGAATTAAATGTGGGCTTTTGTAACTTTTCGAAAGAGGAAACACATAACCGCGGGTTGTGTAATAATAAAAATAATAAATATTAGAGGAAAATCTTACACAAATCGGACTAGGCCCATAGTAAGCGCAATAAGGCTTGTGTTATGGGTACTAGACGAAGATATATTTAATAGAGATTAATACTTATGTAAATACATAGAAAACAACCAAGACTAAGAAACAAATATTCATGCTCATCACACAAATATTTGCCCTTACCCGGATTCGAACCAAGGACCGTCAGCTTCGTAGGCAGGGTCACTAACCGCTAGGCTAAACCAGTCGTCAAATTTGATGTCTGTAGATTTGTCAGTATCCGAGAATCCCTACTATACTGGTTTCTCAGGCGGAAAAATTCTATTCGTAATCGTAACTCGTTCGAAAAGGGTTCTCTACGAACCTCGCTACGACCATCGCCTTCGTCTCGTGCCGTAAACTTCTCGGTTCGTAAAGACAGGGTGACATTAAATTCGCTGATCATATTTTGGGGAATGATAGTACCCATAATTATAAACAACTTTCCCCAAGAAACATGGTCGCAAACCAAAAATATAATTGGGTCTCCCATAGTAACTTGTAATCAGCTGATCGGGTCAAGGTACTAAGAGACAATATTTTTTTCATTTGCGGTCATATGTAAGTTGTTCATCATAATTGTGGGTACTATAATTCCCCAAAATATGGTCATCTAATTAAATGTCACCTGTATACAGCCTTTGTGAACTCGTACGAAATGTACTATTCCGCGCGACTTCTAGAGATCTGGGTTAATCCTTATCGTCGACAATACTTCCAGGCGGCAAGAAGAAATCACAACCGAGAAGGAAGAGATCGACCGACAGAAGAAGCTCCTGTTCAAGAAGCGGCCGTCAAACAGTGAGGGCGGCGGCGGGCGGGGCAAGCGTGCAGGCGCGGCGGGCGTGGCGGGGGCGGGGGCGGGGGCGGGGGCGGTGGTCCCGGGGGCGGTGCCGCCGCCGGCGTCGGGGGGCGCGCCGCCGCTGCACAACGGCACGGAGCCGCCCACGTTCCTGAAGCCCGACCCGCTGCCGAGCATGACCTGGCAGGAGTACTACGAGGCTGACGAGATACTCAAGGTGATACACTTACGCTGCGTCTCAAAATCAAAATCAAAATCAAAAATCATTTATTTCTATAGGATGTTGTTACATCACTTAGATCCGTCATTACATTTTTTTGGGTGAGTTCACTAACACAATGGCGGAATCTGTGGAGAAGAGCTCACCGAAGAAACTCCACAGTCGTCGCATCTTTTGCGTTTCCTTTTTTAAATAAAATATTGTCAAATTACAAAATGAATGCTAATTATATATCGAAACAGCCTGTTACTCAAACAATCTATTCCCATGGACATCTGTCCTCTAAGTAATCAGATATCCTATAGTAACCTTTTTTATACAATTTCTGTTTTATTATTATTTTAAACTTGTCTAAAGGTAAGTTGATTCACTTGATTATGCACTTATTATTACACTCAGTTGATTATGCACTTATTAGTTCGAGTTCTTCGTGTCATTGGTTATCATTTAGTGTCACGTTTCCCTGGTTCCCGGGCTTCTGCCAGAAATCCGTTCAGTATCCGACGAGTCTGAGTTCAGCGAGGTTCGCCGAAGACGAAGACTGCTTTATCAACAAGTTATTAAACGCGCTGGCTCCTCTCCTCACATTAAGGCGGGAATACAAATGCCTCTAAATCATGCATTATAACGGCAAGCCTGTTTTACAGCATGGGGTAATGTGTACACCTTTGCAAGCTAAACTGCATGAGATTTGCGTCATTGCATGCCTTATTTACAGATGGCATACAAAAGCCAGTTCACGAGATAGTACGTGTGATGGCTCACGCAGTTTTCCTATGGAGAACATTCGGAGTGAATTATATAGCATCGTATTGCTACTAGCAGTGTCATTGTAGGCATTGTCATTTTTGCAAACAGAACTATCCGATTCCAAAGACATTCGTATTCTTGGTACATATGAATAAAATCGTCTTCTCATCTCCCCATCGTGACGTGGTGAACACAACACACATTCCCTCTTACTACACGCCAGTAATACGGCTACAAGGCTACAGTACACGGCTGAAAAATAAACGTTGTTCCATAGTTTAATAGGAATGAGTAAGTTCACTTAACGCAAATAAGTACGAAAACTTCTCGTCGCTTAGCTCCGCCAGTCCATTGCGGCGGCGCAGCTGTGTTGCTGCACGGTAATAGTAGCTTATGTGCCTGCTACATAATGGAGGGCATTAAAACTCGAGGAGTTTCATAAGTTTTATAATATCACTCGAGAGTTTTAATGCCTAATTAAGTACAGTTACATACACTAGTTTATCTACACACATATCATAAGCTCTCTTTGGTGAGTTCAGGAACCGCAGAGCAATGATCAATACCGCATTGTGGTATTGATCATTGCTCTGCAGTTGTTTAGCTTGTTCTGTAGTACCAACTTCATAGACAAACTAGGGGTGGCACGCAGGCGGGCGTCGGCGTTCGAAATTTGAATGTTCAAAAATTTTAGTACATAATGTACAAATTTTCAGATAATAAATTAGTTTTTACCAAATAGTTTTACATTATGCTGGTCTTAACGTGCGGTTTTTAGACGCAGTAAAGAGGGTTTATGATACGTGTGTAGATCAAATACATTACAGGCAAGACGCCTCCACAGAATACATTATAAGTGTTGAGGAGAAAGTTCCTGTATAGCGATAATCTTTAAATCGTGATCTTTCTTTAACAACTCACCTCCCACGTCCCGCGCCAATGCGGAAGGCATCGCTATTGTGAACCTTATGCCAAGGTAATCAAATTCAAAACCTATAACGGAAATAATATTTCTGGAAATACCATGGGAGTCGAGAGGTGTTTTAAACATTAAATTAATAATAGATAGGTTGTACTTAGGTACTAGATAGGCATAGTGATAAGAGAAAATAAAAACTGTAAGTAAAATTATAATAGAAAAATCATAAACTAAAAACAAATAATTAGAAATTAGACACAGAAAAGTATTTGCGGCGATTGCGGCTGGTGCGAAACACTTTGTTTTTCGTACTTAACCTGTTCGCACGCGTTAACCCTAAAGAGGGCGCCGTTTGCGCGCGAAATCGAGGTTTCGAAAATGCTCGATTATGTTACGTTCGATTGTTTTACAATAAAACCGGTAATATACAACACAAAGCGAAAGTGTCGTAATCGTATTTCGTGTCTATGGTACTTATTAAAGCTACCAATATACCATTTTTTTTACAATTGGTATTTATGGCGGCCATTGTTTTAGTTTAGTCGTGTCGAAAGTCGAATGTTCGAGGAAAATAATTCATTGTGGTCGTAGTCCTCCGTCCTTTAACTATTTGATTTTATATTGTTTATATAATTTATATTGTTTTGTGCCGATAGCAAAATATGAAATTACTCCTATTCGCGTAAGCCCTAAAAAGGGCTTCTGTTTGCGCGAGAAATCGAGGTTTCGAGAATGCTCGATTATGTTACGTTCAAGCGTTGTACAATAAAACTATAAATAGACAGTACTAAAGTGGAAGTGACGTAATCGTATTGTGCATTTGTGGTACTTATCAGAGCTCCCGCATTTCCAACATATTTTTTTATGTCGGCCATTACTTCAGTTCCGTAATTTCGCATTTTCGCAAAATCTTTGACTCCGTTTTTGTCAGTGATGAATGATGTATGGGAGGTATAGTAAAAGAATGTTTAGATTGTTAAAGTATATATTTAGGTTAGTAAAAGCCATAAATTTGATACAGAATTATCCTCAGTGTTAGAAATCAAAATCAAATAATACCTTGAAACGTCGATTTTTCTCACGGCTGTACTTTGACTGCCTGAAAATAAGTGTGGCATAATTGGAAGGGGTATAAAATCAGATAAATGCATAAATAAAGATGTGTCTACTTTTTGTTTCAAAGCTTTCGATGCATAATGCTTTAGATGCACAATACTTTAGATGCTATCCATCATTCTGCAAACAACTGCACATAGTTTCCGCACGCCTCCATAACGCCTCGAAAATGATAGAAAGTGGGGATTAATTGTGCAGATAGGCAACAGGTTAATGTAAAATAAATTCCCAATCTTATTTGTTGTAAATATTGCTTATATTGCCGGGCGAACAAAGACTGACCCTGTCCAGAGTCCCGATAAGTCCGTGCGTGTGCTTAACGCGGAACGGAATATGGCTGCGTGTGTGCGGCCGCGCTCTTCCTTTTGGTTGAATTTAACTTGGCGTGGTTATGCGATCTTCTATCTGCATGCCTCTTTTGGGCATGCAGATAGATGCCTGTTAGCGTATGGACATGCAAGTAGGTGGCAAGTGGCCGTGTAAAGCGCATGCAAAAGTGCCAAAAAAGGCATGTGTATTCCCAGCTTTATTACCTTCGGGAGTCGTAAAGGAGTGACGTAATGTTTATGTCGCATTTGTTTGATTAAATCAGACACTTAACTAATAGACCGTTAATTAAATACCAACGTTTAACCAAGTCACTAGCATTTAATTTAAATAAAGCATCGTCGAAAACGTTATGTCTTACCGAAAGCCGGCGTGTTGGAAAAAAAGATGGCGTCACGACAACAGCTGATTTGCGCAACTTATATCAGGGCAAAACATTGCTGCAGCTTAGGTGAAGGGTAATCTTTATCCTTCGTGTTAAGTTGAACATGTAAGAACAACAAAAAAACTTAAAACATAAACTTAAGTACACATAAAAAAATATTGTATATGTCTTGTTGTCTGGGAACGTTTGGACAACTCATTAAACGTTTCGTTCACTCACTTGTCTGACGGAATTTTAGTGACTTGGTTAAACGTCGGTATTTAATTAACGGTCTAGAGAGTTAGTTAAGTATTTGACTTAACTAACTAACTGCGACATTTATATTCCGAACATCCAGGCCTAATACTCTAGCGGAGTTGCGATGGCTGGACTAAAAGAGCAGGCGCAGGGGACATGCACATAGGCTCCGTAAAAGGGGGCCAGGTGCAGGCACTTTATCCCCCTGGAGGAGCAGAAGATGTTTATATTAACCCGAACTTAACATATCTCGTGTTATCCTCTCCAGCTCCGACAGAGCGCACTAAAGAAGGAAGACGCCGACCTGCAGCTGGAGTTGGAGAAGTTGGAGCGGGAGCGCAACCTGCACATCCGGGAGCTGAAGCGGATCCACAACGAGGACCAGAGCCGCTTCTCGCAGCACCCCGTGCTCTCGGAGCGGTGAGTGAGACAGACAACTGCCAGTTACAGCGTGTGAGCGAGGTGACCCTCTCTCCTTTCGCCCAAGTATCTCTTTTGTTCCCATGCGCCGCTACTCTCTCCAGGCGGCATTCAGGGGCCAACAAAATTGGTATCAGGTGTGGCCGAGATTCGCGATGTAGCACGAAGTCCGATAATGTGGCCAAGACTTCATGGTTTTGAGGGTTCACCCAGTATGGGAATAGGGGTGACGCTATGATATGGCCCTCTTAGTGCTATGAATATTATAATATCAGTGGTGCTATCCTTTCATGGTCATCTGGTTTAAGCTGTTTGTTGTGTGTCAGCGTGTTATGTCAATCTGTGCCACCCCCAGGTACCTGCTGCTCATGCTACTGGGCAAGGGTGGGTTCAGCGAGGTGCACAAGGCCTTCGACCTGCGCGAGCAGCGCTACACCGCCTGCAAGGTGCACCAGCTCAACAAGGACTGGAAGGAAGACAAGAAGGCCAACTATATCAAGTGAGTGCTGTATGACGGCAAGCCAACATCATTATTTATCAATTATTTATATGACTAACTGCTGATTTTTCAATCCTCAGACAGCAAGGCAGAATTTGTACTTGTCAAATGTCAAATAAAGCTATCGGTCTATTTTTCTGGGGATTGTAAAATTGCCCCTAAAGGTAATCCGAAATCAGAAATAAAGTAATATTCTAAACGACGTCCTTATATCACTACTTTGACCACACCGATTACAGTATCACTGGACTTACTGTTATGAATGTGACTAAAGTACGCTACAGGAGGACATGAAATATGCGTGATACAAGACAGTAGCAGAAATGTGGAAGGAAGTCCTTAAATCTTTTAATCCTTATATGTAAAAACCAGCCTGTTATGCCTACCACGTCCAATAGGCTGTCCTGAGATAGTACATTGTTGTAGAGGCTAGAAAGTGAGCTATAGATGGACGAGTGAGTTTTTGGACCGAGCCTTAGGCGCGGCCCTCTAAGAGAAAAGTAGGCGCGGCCCTCCATCAGTCCATCTATTGAAATTTTATTCGTTTAGATTTATTCCTGTGAAGAGGCCAGAAATGTTATTTTCGCACCACCTGCTCGAAAATGACACTGTATATTATGCAAACCTTGTTACTAAAAAAATATTAAACAGCGTTTAACCTCAAAACAAACGTCAAATCCCATACACTTTTGTATATAAACAAGTGTTGAACCGTAGTTTATTTTTTGTGGTAAGGCCACTAGGCTTTAGCGGTGACAAAAAGTTGTACTCGATTTAATTATATCACAGCCTAGATCACTCCAGGGGTTAAAATATTTTTGCTTCTCATAGATCTTATTGCCTTAAAATCTAATTTCGTGAAATACGCACGGCGCTCACAGCCCCGTTCGCGGGGGCGGGGCGGCGGCGGAGCGCGGTGCGGCTCAAACTTATTCGAAAATCGAACACATTTGAAATAAATCGTCTTCGGGAATTAACCATAATTCTAGATAAATCGTCCTTCTATAAAGAGTCCTTCTTTACATTCAGGATTCAATATCGCGCCCGCGACATAAAATAGTGCTTTATCCCCTTGGTACATAATCTACTATTTTGTCCTGTTTAACTATTCATTATTTTGGGGCCCCGTTACATCTTTCTCCACATTTCCGAGCAGTTGGCGTGAAACTGTATTGTTCCCTCAAGTAACTTTTTAATTTGCTACCGGATATGTATTCGCATTTTCGTAATCTGTTTAAAATTACGTAAATTCAGAAACCTCTTGTGATAGTGAAGCTCTAAAAAATATATCGTCACACATCGACGACATCATCCTAACGTGTAACATCCTCGGTGTGTTTGTTTGTTCCAGACACGCGCTTCGAGAGTACAACATCCACAAGGCGCTCGACCACCCGCGCATCGTGAAGCTGTACGACGTGTTCGAGATCGACGGGAACTCCTTCTGCACCGTGCTGGAGTACTGCAACGGACACGACCTCGACTTCTATCTTAAGCAGGTGATTGTGTATCCTCTAGACTAGTGGCTCTGGGAGCTCTACCCCTCACACCCCTCGACCACTTGAAGTTTATCAGATGAACAAGTGGAATTATTATAAAAACAACTAACCCGACTGCATTTTCTTTCAATACCACATACAAACTTATGAATGCACCTGGTTACATACATGGAGTATGAAAGTAGCCGCAAAAATATCTTTGTAACTCCATAGCTCCGCCATTTTGGAAAAAAGCAACAACTGAATTGACAAATAAATACCGTATGTAATTATCGAACCTGCTCACAAAATTTCACGAGAATTGCTTGGGAATTTAGGAATGCAAGAACAGTCGGAAATCGGGACGGACATACGAAAGCATTTTTGCCAAAGCTGAAATGGAGACGCTTCACTCTGTTCGCTCGCTCTCAACTGTTGAGGGCCACTGGCTAAGCCACAAAGAGCCCCTACAGGACAAAGTATCAAAATCTGTTCTGCGCGCTTCAAGTTGGCAGGTGAGGCATCACGAAGAGCGATACGTCCACTCTTCGTGATGCCTCACCTGGTACTGACCTGACTAGCGGTGGGCGTTGAATCGACGAGCCTAATAAATTATTAGTCAACGTGGATTATTAGGCTAATTTTATCATTCAGTTTTTTTTCAACAAGTATTTTTTCAACTTGTTGTGTTCAGATCAGTGTGACCAGATTAAATTTTACGAAAATACCGAGGCACCTCAAAAAAATACTGAAATATACCGATTTACATAGGACAGATATACCAATAAAAATACTGATTTTCTTAACAGGTTTTATTTATTCATTTTCACAATAAATGTTAGAGTTATATTTTAACATCTTTTTCGAAGGATTAAATTTTACACAACCTCCTTCATCCTTAACACCTTGCTTTGTTTTTAAAATTGCTGACACATTTTTGTTTACAAATCTATTTCTTTGGTCCGTTTTTATTAAATTTATCTGTGAAAATATGCGCTCGCATGCAGCATTCGATACCGGTATACATAGCAGAGATTTACTAAAACTAGTTATATTTTTGTATTTTAACATGCCATCACTGTTAGAAATTTTCCCAACTTCCACCCAAAATTGTTCACATGAGATGGGTGAGCCAGTGCTCGAAGATTGTAACAAATCACTTACTTCGCGATCAAACTTTAGGGTTCTATATTCTTCGTCGATTAACTGCATTTGTTCTGGCTGTACTTCGCATGGGAAAGTTTCTATTACATTTCGTAAACTGCGAAATTCTTTATGCACGGCAGTGTGTGGGTCAAGAAATTTTAGTTCTTTAAAAACTGGATTTTCAAAAGGCAAACGTGATTTCAATTGCGTGCTTAGCTCAATTAAAAATGATTGGCACCTTCTGAAAAACTCAGCAATCTGTTCTTTCATGTTTACATTTCCCCTGTGTTTGATTAATTCTTGGCCCACTTGAATACCTAAGTACATATCTTTCAATGGCAAATAATTTACATGTGACTTTGGGTCTAAGGTAAATACATTTTCTGTATGTTTGATGTAATTAGTTTTCATGAAGCAACCCAAAATCGACAAGTACATACTAGATGCATCATCATACAGTCTATCAATGCACGGATAGTCGCCTTGAAAAATTACGTTAAATTTGTTTACAATCGGCAAAATGTAGTCCAAAAAGTGAAAGTACAATTTGTTTATATCAGTGGTAAAAGAATTATATAAAAATTCTGATGACATATTGCGATCACTCAAGTATTGGTCTTGAAAGAACAATTGCAATGCCCTCCACTGCTCAATTATTCTACTAATACAGGCATGAAGTGAAAGCCACCTTATGTCGTAATGACGCAAGATTCTGTGATTTTCAGTGTCTGTGAAATTTTGGAACTCAGCAAATTCTCTTTGACGCTTGCTGCTTTGAGAAAAATATCCATATACTTCTTTTACTATTTGTTCTAAATTTCTAGGCAGTATTTTACAGGCGTGGCTAACACTTAATGCTGCAGAGTGACAAACACATTTTATGAAAAAGCACTTTGGGTTTACTTCTTTAATTTTTGCAACAATGCCAGAGTGTTGACCAAACATCACATTCGTAGTATCAGCAGCGAATCCTATTACGTCTTTTATTTCTAAACCTAATTCGGATAATTTTGATGACAACGAATTAAATAAATGACCTGCGGTCTCACCACTTAAATCAACTAAATCAAGGAATTTGGTTTGTACAGTACATTTAGTTTCAGAGAAGTATTTAATTACTATCGCCAATACTTTGACTGTCGCAACATCTGTACTCTCATCGATTATAATTGAATATACTGGTTTACCTGAAGGAGATGCAGTACGAAGTATGTCCTCAATCATATCTTTTTCGAATTCGGGTCCTAAAACATTATAAGTTATAGCAGCTGCTTTGGTTCTCTTGCAGGAAAATTCTTTCGCAATATCGGAATCGGTAAAACACTTCACTAGAACTTCACTAAGATGGTCCATAGCTCTAAATGGGATATTGTGTTCCGACAGAAAACTGCATAAACGCAGCTCAGCTTTCTTGACTTCGTCTTTCAGTGGGGCCTTTTTGAAAAATGTATCAACCTGAAAATTAAATGAAAAAATACTTGGTTATTTTGGAAACAAAACCAGGATGATTAACTTTGAATTAAAATATATCAAAACTCCTTGAACTAGGTAAGTAAAGCGAGTTATGCTTACCTTTGACTGTCCTTTATATTTTATCAAGTTCGATTTATGCTTTTCAGTATTTGCATGCTGTTTTATAGATGCTAATCTACTTTGCAGTTTCGCATTGCATGCTTTACAAAATGCGGTGAACTCATCATCTTTATAACGTGAAAGCCACGAAGAAAATTCCGGAATTTGTTCCCACTTAGCTAAATAACTTTGCTGAAAACTAGACATGCTGTCCGGATGGATGCAACTAAGTAAATAAAAATAACGAAAATCGCAATCTATTTATATGATGACAAAAACATCTCCTATTTTGGGGAAATTCCCGAATTATCGAAAGAAAGTCCTCAAAGATTAAGTCGAGTGCAGAAGAGACAATCATTTCACTTGAACCGTATTAGACGATTTAATACTAGTAATTAAGTATCTTTTATGTCTAACTACTACCTATTCATGCAACTGAAAACTTAAAAACTAGACGTTGTTTTGAAAATTATAGATAAACTAGCGGTCCGTCCCGAATTCGTCCGGGTAGACTGATATTCATGAAACAAACGGATTTGAATGTATGAAATCTGGAAATTACACTATATCTAATGTTGCAAACCGCATTAAAATCGGTCCAGCAGTTGTAAAGTTTTAGGCGAACATACATTGTGCAACTCTGATTTATACTACGTATTGATTGATAATTGTATAGGTAGTATTACAATACTACAACGCCGGCGACGGCCGTCTTTCTTGTCATATCTGTAACTTACTCATCTTTGCTCATAGATAACATGTATAAACTAAATCCGGGAAAGCCCCCAGCCAATGTTCGCGTTCCGGGGAATTCCGCAAACATTGTCCCAAGGACGATCACTCACTACGGTGTTGCCATAACGTCAACCATAATATACCCAAAAATACTGACTCCCAGCAATATACCTGAAAATATACTGATGTTCGGAAAAATCGATGAAATATACTGAAAAAGTATTAAAATACTGAATCTGGTCACACTGGTTCAGATTAACTATTCGGATTTTCAACTTTCGTTGTTTTTATAAAGCAGATTAGCACCAGATTTTTCATCTTCTTATTTTGCATCTTAATATTATTTTCCGAATTCTGAGCTATAAATAGCACCTTCGCCGCTTGATTTTGGATTCTCAGGCGGAAAAATTATATTCCTAACACGTTCGAAAAAGCTTTTTACGAACCTCGATACGCTCGCCTTCGGCTCGTGCTGTAACCTTCTCGGTTCATAAATACTATATACTAGCAGCCTTTGCGAACTCGTGGGAAATGTACTATTTCACTTCTCATGCTCGAAAAGTCCTTCTTTATGCTGCATAAAATGTTGTCGCAGTAGGTTTTGGAAGAAAATATGATTTACGTAAAATGAGCTTGTTTTCATGTTTTGGGCCGTTTGCGACCGTATGTTTCTTGGGGAAATTTGTTCATATTGACGGTTACCTATCATTCCCTAAAATATGATCAGCTGATTTAATGTCAACCTGTTTATTCGTTGACGTATTCGATGACTTCTCCGTTTACAGTTACTAATTCTCTGGCACCATTTGTAATACTTTTTGTTTTAGACGCATTAAGTGACAAATCGACCATTATGCTTTCGTTTTCTGGTTGTCGGATCATGGTCTCCAGTTGGACACTGTTTTCTGGAAACACTGCAATGTCATCTGTGAATCTTAGATGACTCAAGTTCTCCCTGTTGATTTTTACTCCTTTGATTTCCCAGTTTATATTCCTGAATATCATTTCTAATACTGCTGAGAATATCTTAGGTGACAATGGGTGCCTTGTTTCACACCTTTCTTGATATTAACTTCCGCTCCTTCTCTTTCTAGTCTTATTTTCGCTACATTTTTTGAGTAGATGTTGTTCTATTATTTGCCAGATAGCAGAATGTTCCAATGAGTCAATGCTTTCGTGAAGTCTATGAAACATGTATAGCGTCCTTCCTTTTATTCTTTATTTTTCTCTGTGATCTGTAGTTGAGAAGTTTTTACGAAATGCGGCTTGTTCTGGTGGCTGATTCTCTTCTAAAGTCTTCGTTGGTCGGTTTAACACTTCCTCTTCATAATCTTCTCACGCACCCCTTCTGGGGCGTGGGGAGTCGGGGTCAGGTCGACGGACCTCTTCCCGAAGAATCGCCTTCCCGAACAATCGTCTAAGACGAATAACTCATAGACGGAGAGGGCTCTCAAAACGCCGTCAAAAAGATGCGACACAATTTTTTCGATCGATGGGTATTGCCTGCACGCATTCACATTGTTTCCTTTATCGGACGAACGTCAGCTCATCTTTACATCACCTCATCTTTACTTTCCTCCAAAATGAGCTATGTGTGATCATATACTATTAGCAGGATTAGGATTCAATAAGAAAGCGGGTGTTGGATTTTTTACCCCCCTAATTTACATATCTTGGCGGCGTAAACAAATTGCGAAGTGGTTATCAAGATAACATGAACAAATTTTAAAGAAACATTGTATCAAATTAATCAATAAGTGTTGCAGTTTTATCCCATTAGGTTTTTTTGGTATTTTTAGAGCTTTTGTGGCACCGATTCAGGTGACATCGTCATTTGTATTTTCTCTCCAGAGATGTTTTCCTACCAAAGCACGTTCGAATAGTGATTGACTGAGATTCCCATAGGCCAGCCAGCCAGCCCCCTGTCGAAAAGATCAACCTTTCCGGTGCGTGTTTTGTATTCTATAAGTTATTATTCTAAGATCTGACAACTGAGTTATTGACTTGTCGGCAAAATTATTGATATTTGACAGTTTTACAGACAGAGTGTAATTCTACACAATGATTTTCGTTCATCTGAAGGGTTCTATAAATTAAGAACATCATATTTTTAACGGATATTCCAGTAATTCTTTTAGGGTTACGTAGAGAAACAAGGAATCCTTATAGTTTCGCCAAGTCTGTCTGTCTGTCCGTCCGTCCGTATGTCACAGCAACTTTATGCAGAATCTATTAGGACTACACAGTTGAAAGTTGGTATGTAGATGTATTCTGTGAACCGTTTTACGATTTTTATACAAAAATTTAAATATTAAAATAATTAAGGAGCTCCCTATACATGTAACTGAAATCAATAAAAAAAATGTTTTCATCACACCTATATGTGTGTCTGTAGATAGTAAGTCTTTGAAATTGACGTTGAGGTTCCTGAAACCATTTTTCTCCAAAGTGAATGGATAAAGAGACAGACCCCTCCAAAGTGGAAAAATGTGTCCCCCCCCCCCCTCTAACTTTTAAAGTAAGAGAGTGAAAAATCCACAAAAAATATATACTGTGTATCTCAATGCACACTTTCAACGAAAATTGGTTTGAACAAAATAAAATAAGCACTTTTTAAGATATAAAATATTTATTAAAACCGCACAGATAAATTTGTCATTCGTACAAACACTGAAAAACAAAGTTACAACACAAACATCCACTCACATAATTACTTGCTACAACGGAACCCTTCATGGGAGAGTCCGAATTAAAACACAATTATCTCGAAATTGTTTTCTTAGTTTGGTGCCCTTGAGAATTATTCACATAGCTAATTGCTTAATAGTAATGTCAATGCTTTTCCCTGACATTTTGAACCCTCGTAGTATATTCGTAGATATATTCACTAAATAGATGAATAAATGGTATATAATATAGTATCCATCACTTTTACGAGATTCATTAGTATGCGTCTAGCCTTTCCAGTGCCAATATAGGAAGCCCTAACTAGAACTATCTCTGCACTGATCTGTACTGGTTAAAAGAGCCTTGATATGCCTCCTTAACCGGTCAACACCTGGACCTGGTTATGATGCATTGTAATTTTCAACCTTACGCCATGGTAATAAAACTCAAAACCTATAACGGTAGTTGAACGTTTCCAAGTATCAAGGGGTTAGTCACAACTAATCAGAAATAGCGCACGTGCGTATTAAACAAACTTGACAATCCACCTCTGATTCCAGCACAAGACAATACCAGAGCGCGAGGCCCGGTCCATCGTGATGCAAGTGGTCTCCGCGCTCAAGTACCTCAACGAGATCAAACCGCCCGTGATCCACTACGACCTGAAGCCGGGCAACATCCTCCTCACCGAGGGGAACGTGTGCGGCGAGATCAAGATCACGGACTTCGGCCTGTCCAAGGTGATGGACGAGGAGAACTACAATCCGGACCACGGGATGGATCTGACGAGTCAGGGCGCCGGCACTTATTGGTGAGTTGCTGTCATACCTCTGCTGTTCGTACGCGTGTAACGCAGAGGGATGTAGAATACACAATGGGGAAGATTACGTAAATTGGTACAGGAGCTTCAAGTTCTGTTTGAGGACTTGTCGAACATTGGCAATGGCAAAGTTTTATGGATATTGACAATTTATAACTCTGATTAACTTGCTTTGCTTTATTACAAATTAAGTATTCATTTGTAACCCCGAACTATTTGCTTACTTACTCTGGATTTGTCTCAGACACTTAGCACCACCTATGTGGAACTAATTTCACAGTTTTTTCCCCATTGAGTGAAGGTTTGTTCTCTGAAAAATTCCCTGAATCTTTACACCTTGTCGCAATAATACATGTGTTTTAACTAGCACACACACGACGTGTACTGTACATCAGTCTGTCCCATTGTGCTCCGTTGTACAACGTTGAACCGATTTTGTTTGACTTTTCCTTTTGTCGCATCAGGTACCTGCCGCCCGAGTGCTTCGTGGTCGGTAAGAACCCGCCCAAGATCAGTAGCAAGGTGGACGTGTGGTCCGTGGGTGTCATCTTCTACCAGTGCCTCTATGGCAAGAAGCCGTTCGGCCACAACCAGAGTCAGGCGACCATCCTCGAGGAAAACACAATACTGAAGGCCACCGAGGTGCAGTTCGCGAACAAACCCACTGTCAGCAATGAAGCTAAGGTGAGCATCCATAATCGTTTGTCTGTACCGGCACTCTTTCCTTTCCCATTTCCATTTCAGTTGATTTTTATGGTCCCATTTTAACTGGAGTGAAGCTAGAGATTGATTCAGATTTCTTTGCATGTTCTGTACGTTCTTTGTGTGCACCCATCCTCAATGTTTAGGCCTTTCCCATATGGAGCTACGCGACAGCGACTTCCCGTACTGAGTTGCATACTATTTGTTTCAAACCTGTTCATGAGTTAAAGTCACAGTCGCGTCGTCTTCGCGTAGCCTCATGTGCGGATGGCCTTACTGTTTCTCGACCCGTATCTCCTCAAATGAATGCTAATGCTTACCGTGTATCAACAGAGCTTCATCCGCGCGTGCCTGGCGTACCGCAAGGAGGAGCGCATCGACGTGTTCGGGCTGGCGCGCCACGAGTACCTGCAGCCGCCCGTGCCGCGACCCCGCGGTGCAGGCGGGGCAGGCGGGGCTGGCGGGGCAGGTGGCGCGTCCCCTGCCCCGCCAGCACCCGCCGCCGCTCCGCACGCCGCCTTCAGCGCCGCCATGTTCGGCGCCGGCTCCTCGTCCTAGGTGGCGTCGGGGCGTCGCCGCCGCGTGCCCGCGCGCCCGGCGGCGGCGGCCCGGCCGCAGTGTCCGCAGTGACCCGCAGTGACCGCAGTGAGTGACCGCAGTGACCGCAGTGACGCAGTGCTCTCGCGGGAACGATGCGTCTCGTCCCGCGCGCGGACAGACTCGCGTTTTAGTTTCGAACCTTTCTCGGTTTAATATTTCAGAGTTGTAATATGACTAAATATCATTTACGAGTTAAAATTGTTTAAGATTATGCTTACTGTTGACTGTATTTATTGAGCGGGTGATAAAATGTGATTCTCCATTGTAAGAATGGGTCTATCCTTTTATCACTAGAGAGAGATCCTCGGGATTGCCCCTTGCATATTATATAAGTTATCCCTATTAAAAAAGTTGAAAATTATGTTTGTCCTATTCATTTGTGTCCTCAGCTCATCCTACCAGTGCATACATTGTTTTAGAGGCTGGAAATACATGGACATGTGAGTGAGTCCATCTAAGAGACGAGTCCATCTATTTCATTTTGGCCGAGCTTTTGTGTAACTTTCATTGAACTTTGTGTACCTCTTCCTGGACTTTGGCCCTTAAATCCCTTAAATTTTGCAGAGTACATTTAATCTCCATTTCACTCTCACTAGAACTCATTATAATTTATTCAATAAAATATTTGCAACCCTTGCTTTTTAGCCTTTAGTTAGTTTTTCCGCCGCTAATGGGCCATTGGTAATGGTAGGTTTTTTTCGTATGGTTTTTTTTAGAGGTAACTCGATGATACGGCCTGTGATGGTGTATGCCCGATTTTTGATTGTGCATATTCAATTCATGTTCGAAATTTAAATAAAACGCCACTTTCATTCTTACATTTCTGGCGCGCTCTCTGTTCGAAATAAAATTAAGTGCACTTTCATACTTACATTTCTAGCGCGTTTCTTTTCCTTACGGGGCGTTAGGTCCAAGGTTCTAAAATGACCATAGTTGCATAAAGTCAAAAGTTGCAAAATGACCAATGCAGGGGTCGAAACTAGTCAGTAAAATCAGTAAAAGTCAGTTTTTTTAGCATGGTCAGTAAAAGTCAGTTTTTTGAAAAAATTGACAGTTTTTCAGTTTTTTGAGATCAACACATATTGCTCCATATATTTTTTTAGAACCTTATTAATTATTTTACTGACACAATTTTGCCTGTCTGTGTCGTTCCTATTTACGCCTACCTTCTTCATTCTAGATTTTGCTTAAGAAATATATATCTTATAGTATACCTACTAGCAGCCAAACCCGGCGTTGCTCGGGTTCCACCTTTCAAGTCCATTCATTTCATCAGTTGCAACACTTTTTCACATTTTCGCCACCCACAACCGCGACCAAACTTCCTTACTTTCACCAGGAGACCAAAGGGGAGATGATTGGAGTTGGTGGTCATAGAGAAAACCCTGTCTTCCCGTATTAAATTAGCATTTTAAATATACATTTAGATTGTGTCAACAATAAACAAATTTCTAGTCATTTCTAATTTTCTTAGCCGGGCCCAGTGATGGTTTGACAAGACATTACTAGATGCCGCTGTTAAAGAAAGAAAAGACTACGAGGAGAAAATTAAAGAAGAAGAAAACGTACAAAAAATTATAGATAAAAAGAAAAATGCTTTGATTACTAACTTCTTCAAGAAATCATAATATCTAATGTTTCTAACTTTTAATATTATTTGCAAGATTGGATGTGTGTCATTTGCTTATTAACAAATATTAAAAACTGTTAACTATTTGTAAACTTTTTAATAATAAAAAGGTGGTGATGGTTGGCTATGGGGATGGTGGAGGCCAATATATTTTTTTTTTAAATTCCACATGAAACTTTTATTTTAAGTTAGTTCAGATGGTCAGTAAAAGTCAGTGTTCAGATTGTCAGTAAAAGTCGGTTTTTTTAGATTTCTGGTCAGTAAAATCAGTATTTTTGAACACTGAACCTGTTTCGACCCCTGCCAATGTTTTATTGTCCAAGTTGTAACGGAAATGTAAAGATCTGAGACACATTTTTTTATTTGCTATAAAAAGTTGGCAGGCGTTGGCAGGTTTGGGCAACGTGATTTAATGATTCAACTATGAACTGCAAAAAGAGAAGCCAATTATTCTTAAACCAAACAAATAACGGTGATGTAAGATTGGTGTTGACCAATGCTCAATTAAGCGGCAAGATAAATTTGGTATAAACATAACTATGGAGATTAGTGGTTATCGAAGGCATCGCAAATTTCACAAGGCCTCATATAAGCTCAAGTGGCTCATCGCGTTGTTACCAGACTTGAAATATTAAGGTTCGTTTCTCCGTTGTCAACTTTTCTTTTTCTATTTTACTTTTGGTTTTGGGTTATTAATTTGTGGGTCCTTTCTGAATAGCTATTCGGGAGTGTCGGGTTGTGCTAATTTAATTTAAGTCCTAGAAGTTAATTGCTTATCATGCATCTTTGTAAATGTTTTCTACCTTGTTTAAACTACTGAATATGTCGTCACAGTAATTGCCTATTACTTCTATAATCGTCATTATTTATCTAGTCTAGAATCTATAATGTTTATTTTAATTGTTTTATTTGTGTTGTGTGTTGTGACGAAACAAACATTTGGTTTATTTCTCAGTAGGTAGAAATATATTTGTTTAAACAATCTCCAAAATGTGGATAAACTTTAAGAGCTATGAAATAAGTTATGAATCATAAATTTAAAATGAATATGGTTTAACTTCACCGTTGCTTTCAGTGGATATCGAATTATGACCATTTTACACATTTGTGATGTTGTTTTGAAATGTCGCATTTACCATGGCTCATTCAATCGAAACTCATACGTAAGGGTGTTTAATTACGATATAGTTTGGTAGGTCAAACAGATGCGTAGTTAGTTCAATGAGGGAAATACAGATGGCGGTCGATCGCCTTTAAATTCCAGATGGTTTAAGTCAAATTAGAACTTTATTCACTATAACTGCAATAAGATGTTTTATATAGAAAAAAAAATGAGTATTATTTTGTTTAGATTATTTTATGATGTTATAGAGTCTATTTCTAGTTGAACTGTGTGATCTAAAATATAAAGTGTGTATACGGTGTAGACCAGTAACCAATCAGAGCACTGAGTTTCGAAAGGAAACGAAACGAAATGAGAATGACTCGCGGAGTTTGAGATGGTGGTTTGGCGAGCATGCCTGGTGTAGGACCTTTTGGTGGGAAGAGAAAATATAAAAGGGATGGGTCGAGATGAGAGGGGGCTTTTTGTTGCTGGTCGTCGAGTGAAGTGTGAGTTAAGACTCAGAGGGGGAGCCATTCAGTCTCCGCGTCAAACTACTGTGACACACGGCTTTCGGGAATTATATACAGTTCGATTCGCCGTTTTACGCGTCTTGAACTGGGAGAGTTGTGATTGCGTGTTGCAGTGGATTTTCGTGAGTGTCTGAAGCGCCGAGATATACCTCGGTTCCTATTCTTTAAATCAACCTACCCCAAATTCCAAAACTATCCTTGGGTCGTTAGATAAGAACTTGTAGGTAATTGATCTGAGTCTGAGTCTGGGCTTGGAGCGACCCTAATTTCCTTTTTCCTTCACCATAGGGTTCCTGGATTGGCTCTTAGGATATTCGCGGGCTAATCCTCTCCTCATTCCTTTCGTGTAGCGAGTTTTGAAATTCCCACACACACAGTCATTAAACATACAAACACATTCAAATCAAACTCAACCATTTTCGAGTGGTGTCGATGATGGACGTGGTATAACACTAGGATTTTAGACTAGGCTAGACAGGAGTTTAGTTGCGGCTAAACCTAGGTTGTCGAGGTTATGTAGTTAGGGAGACAATCACGATTATTTAGGTTTATGTAACAAACAAGTATCTGAAATTCGTATGATTACAAATAATTACGTTATTTCCTTCTCACTCTTGAAATACCTAAATACTTATAAAACTATCTAACAAACTAAATATTTTTTTGATTGTGGCTGTTTTGATCTTTCTTTTCTTGACCGTATATCATGTTGGTTGGCCTACCTAACTTTACATTAAATGACAAACATATTCTAATTCCATATAGCATGTAGTGTAGATTGACGTGGTTACTTGGTCATTCACAAAACACACACATACAAATTTACTCTACAAGAAGCTGACATTACTATAAGAACACTCTACTAGATTCTACGCGGCCTAAGGTTTATTAGCAGTCATTCTCCCCTTTTGAAACGCCTCCGATTCAGAAGGTCGATCATTTCCATTTTCCAAAGGCTGTCACTGCTTTGAGTACTATCTGGTTCATACCTTTGTCGTAAGCACGTAGTGCCTAGACTTCTTCTTTCTCATGGACTGGAGAACTACTCGCATACCCCGATTAAAAGATGGATTGTACAATTCGGATTGATTTGACATTGTAGTACAGACCCTGGTCGCATCATTCAGAGATCTGTTTAGAGTGAAGTTTACTTCGCTGTAGAATGCCTCTGGATGGCCTGAAATCCGATAGAATCAAACCTACACACACGCTACATTATCAATCTAGTGACCTAAGTAGTTACGCTGAATTTACATGTCTTAAAACTAATCTTAAAATTAATCTTTGTATATAAAATATCTGGATGAACATCAACATGGTTACGGAATAAAACTTAAGAGACGGGTAGGTGCAAATAAAAATATCCCGTAACCGATCAACAAACATGTTGGACTGATGGATGAGAGATATCACAATATCAAATCATATAAAAAAATATAACCCAAATAGTCTATATGTAGTTGATTGGCAGGTAAACTAACTCGAGAGGGATTTGAGTAGATTCAGGCGGTCTCTATGTGCTGGTGTATTCAGTTGGCTAAGTCCAGGTCTTCAGCAGTCTTAAAATAATGCAGTCACGTAGATTGTGTATGGGAATGTGTGGGAGGAGGATGGCCCCAAAACAGGTGAAAGATAACGCCAAAAGCGTACTAATGAACACATAGTTAACCCTATGTTTACTTATAAATTGTGTTTACAATTTTGAGTGGTTGTAAGCATTATTTTATAAAATTTAAGCTTATTTTGCTTAGCTAAATCTAACTTCGTCTGTCTTGGGTCCGTAGAACTCGGTTGACCTCCACTGGCGTCGGGCGGGGTTAAGAGGCCCGACCTTAGGGCCCGTGTCCCTTCTGGACGTGAGCTCTAGCACAAACCCTCCTTTATAAACACATGTAATCGAAATGCCTTTTAAAAATGGTTATTTACTTGGAATTTATTCTAATAAGCACGGACTCGATACTTATCAATATTTTTATGTCACTTATATTCATCACTGGCTGGGGAACCTCATGACGATACCGTTTAACCAAAACCACTCTAAAAAGAACTTTAGGTTATTACTATCACAACGTCTGCAATCCTACCCATAGACGATCAACCACTACTTTGGCCAAATCATCTAAATAAGATACTCGCAATCGTTGGTATTAGAATCTTTCCAATTGGAGAAATATTCCAATAAAAATGCGTGAGGGTTAAATTCCGTCTGACATTAAATTAATGGTTAGCTGGTTATATCTTTAAATTTACTATTCATAGAATCGTTCGGTTAACTCGTAGGGTTTATTCATATTATTTCAAAAACGTCGAGGGGAAGGGTAGTTACAGTGTGTTTGGTGGTTTTTTTAGAATCTTCTACTGGTTGATTTAAATGATAATTATTATGTTTCCTAGATTCTTTAATTGATTAATTTCTACGTTATTTGAACTGTGTTTTCTAGAATCTTTTACTGTTTTATTTTGATTGGATTTTGCAGGAAGGTTTTGTGTTTTATGGGGTTTTAACTACCTACTATGCAGCAATCATTGGCTTTCATAAACTCTTGAGTTTCCATTATAAAAAGGGGAAAACTATTTCAACCAACACGGTAACCATTATATTCAGGACAGGCAGTAACCAGATTATTATTGTGTTTCCTAGATTCTTTAATTGATTAATTTGAACGTTATTTGAACTGTGTTTCTAGAAACTTTTACTGTTTTATTTTAATTAAGTTTTGCAGGAAGGTTTTGTGTTTTGTCGAGTTTTAACTACCTACTATGCAGCGATTATTGGGTTTCTTAAACTCTTGATTTTCTATTATAAAAAGGGGAAAACTAGTTCGAACAACGCGGTAACCAATATATTCAGGACAGGCGGGAACCAATATTTTAAATCCACCAGGGTAATAGAAAATATTCGGTTTAAATAATTATATATATATATATATATATATATATATATATATATATATATATATATATATATATATATATTTATATATATATACATATATATATATATATATATTTATATATAAATAACTAGGTAATAAAAATATATAATATTATGGGGTTCTCAATAGAGTATACTTATGTTTCACTAACATTTTATTCTTTATTTATTTCCTCCTATCCCTCTCCCTGTTAATGTCTGTTATTTAAAGGAATTTATTTATGTTGAATGAAATTGAGAGTTTGAATTAATATTCAATTTGTGGTTATTCCAGCGACGTGGAATGAAGTTTGTAATATTAATATAGCACTACTTTGTAGTATTTGGAGTCAATGAGACTATAAACTTATTGAAAGTAGTTACTGAGTTGACTTATTTCTGCAACAGCGTTTTAAATTTGATATGTTCGACTCGATGTCGAGAATTCAGAGTTTAACTAAACAAACCTGCAATTCTCGTCTTAACTGAATGATGATAAAGGTTCAATTTCCCTAGACCTTGTATTGCAATTATGGAAGGCGGTCATGGTTAATTTTATTAATACAATAGTTATTAATTAA
Organism: Argyresthia goedartella; assembly: GCA_949825045.1. Classification (NCBI taxonomy): domain Eukaryota; kingdom Metazoa; phylum Arthropoda; class Insecta; order Lepidoptera; family Argyresthiidae; genus Argyresthia; species Argyresthia goedartella. Next base: position 22,755,169 of record OX463820.1, read on the forward strand.
TTACCTTTGATCAAATTATGGAATAAGCCGTCGCAAAGCCACCGCCAATGTTCACATAACGCCAGAATGAAGCAATAGAAGTACGGAAATTCACAGTTATGCTCTATTCAGATGTGCATATTTATATTACTATATGGATACATATACTTATATCTTCGCACTTTACGAAGTAACAATATCATGTTTGGATCTGCTGATGGTAGATTGAAGGTCAATTCATTAACCTTAAAATGAATCATGCTACTCACGCACTTCTATGGATGTGAAGAAATATTTTATACTTCATGCTATGCTATTGTGCATTACTAAAAGACAAATGAGTCTTTATTGAAATACATATCGTGTAACATAAACAACCGGTGAAACTTCATTGTGTATGTTTATAGTTTTCTATATGTGGAAGAATATTTAATATAATCTTTGTACATAAATATCAGATATTGATTGATGAGACAGTTGAATGTCATTCACAAACTATAATCCCATCCTGATCGGTCATACCCCATCCCAATCCGGTGAATCTATGACTAAATCCAATTCAGAATACTTATACGCTACTCTTTTTATAAACGAGTATCAGAACTACAAATTAATTGGTTTCGTAGAATTATCTGGGTAGAAGACCGAATCAAGTGGTAGGGGTTTCTTCCCCAAAATTTTATGAATATCAAATTTTACTTTTATTATTTTAATATTTATCATTTTTTATTTCATTTTTATCAATACTCAAAATATACTGTGACATTTTATTATATGAATCTACTTTATAAAGTTATTAATCATTTGATGGATTTTAATCTGTATCATTCTTGTTAGTTGGGACATATTTAAGTATAAATCTTTTATTGAAACTTAAAATCTAAATATTCAATTTAAAACATTCCTTGTTTAAAATCTATTGTCAAAGTTGACAGCACTTCTTACTCATACCTCTAGAATTAGGGTTACTGGTTTCACAAGTAGTAGGAGTTCTAATTTACTAGACGATCTATTTTATTTGGCCATCATAATTAATAAGAGACTGCGTTTAAAAGAAGCGTGGACGAAATATAAAGGGGGGATGTTACAAAGTATACATAATGTCCAAGTAGTGGTGGTGTTAAAGTGTCTAAATTTTAAACTGAAGGTAATTGTCTGTCCAGAGAACAAGGCCTATTTCGTACAAAGCCTCTTACAGAAATATATCTTACAGAAATATATACACATACTTAACTCACGTAGGTAAACATGAAATCTGTCTAGGCGACATTCAAAAATGAAAAATAATAAAGATCACTATGTTGATAATTATTAATCTTACCAAATAATATTCTTATTTTCTATAATCAGTCTCCAAATATAAATTTTATTGCAAAATCTGCCTTAATTAAATCTTACCTAATAATAACACTTTCTTATTTTTAATATATCACATCATAATCAGTCTCCACATTCATTGCAAAATCAGCGTTAGAGCCTGCGTAGACGAGGGACAATGGCGGACAAAATGTCCGCTCTTATTATTACTCTCATTGTGTGTGCTCTTAATATTACTCTCATTAGGTACATAGCACTTTGTCTGCGTATACCGCCAGGCGTGACATGAGGTATTGCGCGGACAAAGTGCAACCTAATGTCCGCCACTGTCCGTGGTTTGCGCAGGTGTTATATAATCTAATTAAAATTAAAAATAAAATAAAAATGAAAACAAATAACCCTTAAAATCGCAGCTTTTCAATGCAGTGACCAAGGGAAATAAAGCCATGTTTATATTAATTGGTTCTTTTTTTCGGCCAATATTTAGGATTTAGAAGTTCCTATTTTTCGCGAATTTCAGCGTAATTCTTGCAATTTTCCTGTAAGACTCTTAAAACAATAGCTATGTCCTTATTATTTTTATTAATTTTTTATTATTGACAGAATAATGAGTCTCAGTAAAATTGTTAGTCTTATGAACCTGGCCATAACAGCACCATTTGTCCGACCACAATTTGTGGTCAATCCACTGTGTGACCCTAAAGTCGCTACATTTTTTTACTTTTTCATCTTGAGAACTCTCACTCATAATGTAAAGCCAAGTCACATCCAACATCCAACTAGCCAACATCATCCAAATTATCCGGTGGAAAATAAGGGAGTATAGTACATAACGCAACGTGCTTTCTATATATGCTGTTATCGTTGAGGCCTAGCTTTTTCCCTCTTTTTTTAACGCCTTCTTAAAATGAAAGTAGCATCCCTTTACTGCTACATTGGGAATATTAGTAGTTATTATTAAATCAGAATATTATTCGGTAAGATTAATAATTATTGTTGTAGTGATTTTTATTATTTTTCATTTTTAAATGTCGCCTAGACATATTTCGTATGTTCAATAGTTCATTTATTTATAACTCGTCAACTTAATAAATAGTACATTGAGTAAGTAGGTAAGTAAGCAGATACATAATCTTAAAATATGAGGCTATGTACGTAAGCATTACACATACTTACGTAAATAGCCTCGTATTAATAAAAAATTTAGTGATTTTTACCGATATCTTTAATTTAATAACGTCCTATATACATCCCAGCATTATAGTAGGGTGCTAAGTCGTAGGTGCTATTCGTGGACAAAAATGTAAAAATTAATTTTAGTCCACGAATACCACCTGGGTGTTATTCGCGTAGGTGCTATTCAGATAGGTGCTATTCTTGGAGAACCTCGCGTCAACATGCATATACTTATCAATAACAACAACCTATAATTTTACTATTATTTGTATGTTTCACATGCTTTTGTATATAGCACTGACAATTTCCTGTACCTATTTCTTATGTTTTAAAGGTAAACTACGATAACTTAACTACGTAAATGACAGTAAAATGTCTCTTACGAACAATCACACAATTTTCATTTTCGTAATTATCTATACCTAGATAGAGATTTGCAATTTTCACAGAATGTCATATTTCGGTTGCCGCTATAGTTAGCACCAAATAATAAACTAATTAGGTAGGGAGGTAAACGAGATGTTAAAATTTAAGGGCGGGAGACCAATACAAAGCTACGTATTTTAATAGCCCCCACCAAATCACGATTATTCAAATACCTACGTACCTAACAACGTCACGCCTTTTCCCATATACAATTGTGCCCACGTTTATCCAGTTATTCAATAATCCATTTTGCGTGACAGGGGGCTAGCCCATCGCCGCCGCATCTCAAATGCTGCCAATGACAACGGCTAAATTATTTAAAATCTAGTTTCGAATCCAAGATTGGATCAGACTTGATATTATTTTCCTTTAACATAACATAACATAACATAAAATAGTGTCACGCCTTTTCCCTACGGGGTGGCAGAGGCACAATTGTGCCCACTTTTAGACAGTTTATCGTTACTCCATTTTGCAAGACAAGAGCCTAGCCCATCACCGCACCAAGGGGTAATGAAGGTTTTCCATCACCGTTAAATTATATAAAGATTGAGGATTGGAAAAACGGCCGTAACATGAACGACCTTGATCTATAAGAAGTACAAATTTTAAATCACTAAAATTAGGAAATACATGAGCACTTTGTTGTTGTTTTTTAACCAGACGCTAATTCACGAAAAGCTGGCGCTGTACCCCGCGGGCCATTAAGACGCTGAATTATCAATGTGACCATTGAAAACCCCGTTTGGTTACAACGCAGATTCGCGCTGTGACGCTCTGGCTTTTCAAGAGGTTCAAAATTCTGAAAAGCCCGTGGGGTACAACGCGGCCCAGCGTTGTATCCCACGGGCTTTTCAGAAGAACCTTCAAGCGACTCCCCTATTCACTAACTTAAAGGTAGACACCTACCTTTCCTCAATAACAACTAACTAGCCCATCGTGTCCGCCTTAGAGAAGATGGACTTATGCCTAGGGGCAATAACAAATGGGGTAATTATAATAAGTGGTCCGACCGATTTCGGTCACGACAACCGCTTCATGAGCTTTGAACTCGCTCGCATGTGGCTTGTGTAGCCAAACTTCCTTGTGAAGATACTCGCGCGTTGCGGGGATGTGAGCACACCATTATTATAATTATACTGAGTTAGCGCAGGTGGTCAGGCTTTTAACTCATCGCGCTTGGTGTCTAGTTTTCGCGCGCCGGTGAATTTCAAAGTCACGGACGTTGGTTTTAACCAAAGCCCTCCACTTGAGTCTGAGGGCGGCTTGCTTCTCCCACTGTGAAGGCTCTATGCCGAACCTCTTCATGTGCCGCTTCAACACATCTTTGTACCTGAAGAGTTGTCCGCCATGCTTGCGCTTGCCCTCAAGTTCTGAGTAGAAGATGTGCTTCGCGACCCTCTGCTCTACCATCCTTGACACGTGTCTGTCTGTCCGCACCACCGAAGCACCGAACGAATGGGGTACTACAACAAAGAATGGAATTCCAGAAGCTTTACGACACAGCTCCACTAGAATTAAAACACCACATCGGAAATAATTTCCTAGCAACAGAATCATTCTTTAGAAACACATCAGACATGTTGCTTCAATATTCCTGCAGAAAAAGAGCTGAACTATTACAACAAAGAATAAACTTTTACAAGCCACCGGACACAGCTCTAAACGAGGCACTACACTCCATCTTATCTTCAAAGATACACTTGTTCATGGAGCACGGAGGGGTATACAAGTTTTGTACTGACAGACTTCAGAAGAAACCTCAAAAAACACCCAGCCAGATCTACAGACCCAGACAAGAGGTCAAATCTCCAACAAGAAAACCAACCTTCAAAGCTCCTGAGAAGCGAACATTTCAGCAACCTACAAGACGTCCCGTTCTTAGCCAAAGACAAATAAAACCCAGGTTCAAAAGCAAGACAGGCTTTTAAAGCAGGACAGGTTAGTCTTAAAGTTAACATTTGGCAAGAACTAGGGGCACCCAACACCATTGTATCCATTTTATCCGGATATAAGATAGCTTTTTCCCGGGCACTCACGTTGAAAACATTTGATAAAGTTAGCAAATGTCGTTTCAACATTAAACTTTCACCAGAGTTAGGTACAGAAATCCGTCATACGCTGATGTGTAAAGCAATAGCGCCATGTCTCCCTTATTCATAAGGAAGAAGTCTGATGGATCAAACAGGCTCATTTTCATTCTGAAACTTCTAAATGTACCTCAATCCTCCCAAATTCCAACTGATAAATCATCACAAGATCCCCCTTTGCTTGAGTAAAGGGGGATATCATGAATTCTTAGTCATTCAAATGACTAAGAATTCATGATAAAAATGTATCTATCGTAACGATGGACTGGTGCATAAACACTAAAAAATCGTCCTTGATCCCGTCAACAAGAGTCGAATTCCTAGGCATCATCTGGGGTACAACATCAAATATAAAGAGTCTCCCCGAATCAAAAATATCAAAAAACATTATTTTAATACAAAAGATATTGAAAAACAAATAGTGGACGTGGTGGCTAGGAAAAGTACTTTTAGGAAACATAAACTTTGCATTTTTAATTGTCCCTCCTGGGGAGACTGCATTGCCGAAGAATTAAAATAGAAGTGTCCAAATTATCAAAGAAGGACTTTCACAAAAAAATTCCCATGCTAAAAGTTGTAAGTCAAGATCTAGACAGAATATCCATCGACAGTCAGTCATTCATCCGAAATTAAAAACTTCTTTTATAAATACCGATGCCTCGGGGACCGGTTGGGGTGCTGTTGTGAACAACCAGAAATTTAGTGGTACCTGGAAGGGAATGCAACTAAACTGGCACAGCAACCCGAAATAACTTTTCACTGTCCTTTTGGTTTTTCAGAAAACAGGCTTAGATTTACAAAACCAGACTGAAATAATACAGACGGACAACAAATCAATGGTAGCTTACCTAACAAAGAAGGGAGGAACAAAATCCAAGATACTTCTACAGACGACCACAGAAATACTCATCCTGGCAGAACAGTACGGGATAAATCTTATAGCTCGATATATACCGGGGAGATACAACTCAACCGCAGACAGCCTTTCAAGGCACAGTCAATCACCAGAGTGGTTACTGAGTCAAAAGATTCTACATTTGATATTCAAGAAACTAGGCAGTCCAGTCATAGACCCCTTTGCGAGCTTCAGATCAGCAGTACTGACCAATTTATGTGAGCGAGGATGCTCGAGACAACAAGTGTGTTTTTGTAGATGCATTCAGTCTACCATGGAACTTCAACATAGGCTGAATCTTCCCACCCCCAGCTCTAATACCGCAAGTGCTGTGTCATCCAGCCATCTGCTCGGGGACTTACCTCCTGGTAGGTCCAAAATGGAAAAGGACATTTTGGAAAGCAGACTTGAAACAGCGAGCGTTAGATCGACCGATGACGATTCCAGATCTAGATACCTCACCGACCTCAGAACTGGAAAACCTCCAGAAGCCATCAAAGATCTGTGTTTTCAGGTATGGAAGGTTCGGGCTGGTCCCGCTTCGTAAAAAAGTGTTCAGAAGAAAACAAAATGCTGTTAGAATCTTCATAGCGTAAATCCACATTGAAATCGAATGGTCCGGCCTGGGAGCGTTGGCGCGCATGGGCCTTACATAATATTTTCAATATACTTTATTGCACAAAATAACAGATTTTACAGTGGAAAATGGAGAAGACATGACAAAGGCGAGCTTATCTCTATAAAGAGATTTCTTCCAGCAAACCTAGGATGGAAAGGAAATAATTGGCAACAGGTAGACCTAAGTGCACAACATAAAACAAAATAATTAAACACAATAAACTACTTAACAATATGTACATAAATACCAGAATTATGTATATAAATATGTGAAAAAAAAAAAAAAAAACCTAAACAAAATTACTTAGATTTAATAAGGTACAGAAAGATAGTGTTCTTTCAACCGACTTTTAAATATGTTGAGAGACGGACTGTCTCTAATAGCGTTGGGGAGTTTGTTCCAGAGTTGGATGGCGTGAAGTCGGAACCCATGTTCATAGGCGGCAGTATTGTGTTGCGGAGTTGTAAGTAGCGACCGAGTGTGCGATCTCCGTGGCCTATCCGGGGACAGAAATTCGAAACGATCTCGTAAGAAGCCAGGATAGCGAGGATTATAAAAAATGTTGAAGAGGCAAATGAGGATGTGGGAATCCCGGCGAAGACGAATCGGGAGCCATTTCAGCTCCCTGCGATACTCTGATACGTGGTCAAACTTGCGCAGACCAAAAACAAACCGAATCCCGAGGTTTTGAAGTCGCTCGAGTTTGTTCAGTTGCTCTTCAGTCACGCTAGCCCAGCAGACATCTGCGTAATCGATCAGGGGGAGGATGAGAGACTGAGCGAGCGTGATCTTTGTCCGACGAGGCAGGAAGTTTTGAAGACGCCTGAGAGAGTGGAAACTGGCAAAGACTCGCCGACTTACCTCGCCGACATGGACTGACCAGGACAGTTGGTTATCGAAGAAAACTCCTAGATTTTTGGCCTTCGTGCTATATGAGATTATGGTTCCGTCATATGTTACAGGAGCAATGGACAAATGCTGTAATGAGTTATGGGAGTACCTGGAACCAATAATCATAGCCTGAGACTTACTAGGGTTCACTAGTAGCCCATAAGAATTGGCCCAGTCCCTGATTTTATCAAGATCTACATTTAACAGTTCTACGGCTGAGGCCGGTCGGCATAAAGATGATAAGACGAGGAGAGTCCATCCGAGATGGAATTAATGAAGATAGAGAAAAGAAGGGGAGACAGTATACCACCTTGGGGCACTCCCGCAAAGAGGTCACACCACTCTGTTGAAGTCTCCTCCGACTTGATACGCTGCTGTCGCCCTCTCAGGTACGAATCAAACCAGCTAGCAGAGTCGGAGGACACGTTCAGGGACTTCAGTATCTCAACGAGAATGTCAAAATCGACGCAGTTAAAGGCGCTGCTAAAGTCCAAAAGTGCTATCACAGAGAGCTGTTTCTTATCCATCGCGTGCTGAATGTCATCAGTGACTTTGAGTAAGGCCGTTACGGTACCGTGACCCGACCTAAATCCGGACTGAAATTTGTTCAGCAACTTGTTAGAGGAAAGTTAGGAAGAGAGCTGAGCATGGACTATGGATTCAAGGACTTTGGAGAGGATTGGCAGGATGGAAATTGGACGAAACTCTTTAAAGGAGGAGGGATTAGATGTTTTGGGTAAAGGGATAACTAAAGCTTTATTCCACACATTAGGGAAGGAGAAACTGGAGAGAGAGTAGTTTATAATGTGAGTTATAGCAGGAAGGAGCTCGTCAAGTACAATGCTGATCATTTTGGAACAAATATTATCAAATCCTATAGCTTTAGAGGAAATAGCGAGCACAGCCTTTTTAACCGCATCGATTCCGACAAGTCTAAAGTCAAAAGGAGTGGAGGTAGGAGCTGACTTCGTGCGCAAGTGACAAAGCGTGGAATCCTTTACAAAAGGAGTCATGACGACAGGGGGGACCGAGAAGAATTTGTTGAGACCACTGAGATCAACATTACCAATCAATTCATCCTGAGACTTGCCGATACCAAGCGTTTTGAGGAATTTCCATACTTGACCCGGAGTGTAACTCTCAATGCTCTGAAAGATGTGGCGACGCTTGGCGTCACGACACATGCGATTGCACCGGTTTCGAAGGCATTTGAAGATGGAAAAATTTTCGGCTGTAGGCTCCTTTTTGTAGAGGCATTTGGCTTTGTTGCGTTTAGACATCAGACGCCTAATAGCATCAGTGAGCCATGGAGCTGGAAGGTGTTTTACCTTGACCTTCTTGACCGGTGCATGCTTGTCGAACAATCCCAGAATGATTGTATTGAAATGGTGGATCTTGTCATCAACGGACTCACTGGAGATGACGGGGGACCAGTCGATCGATGCGGCATCAGATTTAAGGGATTCAGAATTAATGCCCTTGAAGCTACGAGTGTGGATAAATTTTGCTCTGCTCTTGGGGGTTTTGCTCTTATAAGAGAGGTAAATCAGGTCATGATAGGAGAAAGGAGAGTTAAACTGTCCTTGTGTAGCAACCTTTTACAAATTAGAAACTATCATGAGATCAAGGAGAGAGGGAGTACAATGTGGTTGGAAATGAGTAGCGTTGAGAGGAAGAATATGTAAATTGAAAGAGTTTATAATGGACTGAAGTTTGGCAGAGCGGGAATCGTTTTTGAGAAGGCATGTATTGAAATCGCCGAGAATGAGGGTATCATTATAAAGAGGAGTTAGCTCACTGAGCAAAGACTCAAATGAGTCGAAATAATCGATGTGAAGTGAGGGACTGTAGAGAACACCGAGTAGAACTTTATTATGGCGAAGACAAATTTCAAGGAAGAGATGTTCTGCGGATTCGGAGTATTCACTCATACAAGTATACCATCCACATGTTTACTACTGAAAGCCTCGAGTAGGTCCGGGTAACTCGTGTGGATACTCTGAGCGTTGATGTGAACGATGTTAAAATTATTATCGAGTCCAGCAAAGACAGAAGTCAGTTTGGCGGATAGTGTTTCTTCCACAAGGGAGTTATCACTCTCCGCACTAATGTAGTCGTCGGTTGAAGAACAAGAGAAGAAACTATTATCAATATTACATAAACTATCCATGTAAAATAAGAATATACCTACTTAAATATATAAATACAATATAAATAATTATGCTGGGGTACAGTAGTACAAAAAAAAATAAAAAATATGGATAAAAGTTGCCTACTCAATAACTGAGTAGTTAACTACACTACTTAATAAATAAATAAATAAATACTGACCCAGACCCTAACTACACAGGAATGCTGAAAGGAATCTAGATAAACACACAATAATAACAGTAACCAAAAAAAAATAACACAAAAACAACACACTTTTTCGTTAGACTAGACTATCGAGAGCTGCGCGCAGGCGAACAGGGTAAGGAAAGTTGCCTGCCAACAATCCAATCAAACCCTTGGATCCCTGCGCAAAACGGGCAACACACTCACCAACACTCCAAAAGAGGCAGAATGTACGTTAGTACAGACACACTTCCCTGACTGTCAACTACTAAGGACGGTCTACTGGACGGAGGAAGAGACCACACCGATAGCGGAGCAGTGGGTACTTGCACTCGAGGTAATCAACCCACAAAAAACTCGGTGGGCAATCAACAGCTTTAACTCGTTTAAATCGCCGGGACTGGACGGCATATTCTCGGCTTTGCTAAAGTGGGGAGGAGACCAACTAGTTCTGGCATTAACCAATGTTATGGTGGCATGTCTGGCATACAGATATGTACCGAGACACTGGAGAGAGGTAAAAGTAATTTTCATACCCAAGCCATCTGGCTTGGGTATGAAAATTTAGGATGTGAGTAGTCGCTCTTATCTAAGAGCGACTACTCACATCCTAAATCCTTTAGACCAATTAGCCTTACCTCGTTTCTGCTGAAAACGATGGGAAGACTATGCGATAGAGATCTGTGAGAGAAGGCCCTGAGTAAAGTACCCTTGCATTAAAATCAGCACGCCTACAGTCATGGTATAACTACAGAATCCGCTCTTCATTCTGTTGTATGCAAAATTGAAGAAGCCATCAACAGCAAGTCTATGTGCCTAGGAATCTTCATTGACATTGAAGGAGTAAGACTAAATTCACAAGCATAACAGCGGCATTGGTAAAACACGGAGAAAATGCAGTTATTGTGGAGTGGATAGCTAATATGTTGAGTAAAAGAGCCATTAAACTCGCTTCAACCGAATCCCAACTCGCATTGGTAGCGAAGGGATGCCCCCAGGGAGGTGTCTTCTCGCCGCTGCTTTGGAACCTGGTGGCGAACGACCTCATCACCAAACTGAACACACAACACTATTATACGGTAACATATGCCGATGATATAGTGATACTTACAAGTGGAATCGTCACAAGAATGTGTCTCCCAAGCAGCACTGTGGATCGTGGAACGCTGGTGCACAACAAACGAACTATCAGTCAACCCAAATAAGACGGAAATGGTCATGTTCACCAACAGGCGCAATCTGGGCAACTATCGCCCACCCAGGTTGTTTGGTACAGAGCTACAATTTGCTGCTGAGGTAAAGTACCTAGGTGTAATACTCTGAATAACAAGATTGATAAAGCGACTGTCACATTTTTTCAGTGCCGAAGAATGGTAGGTAAAACCTGGGGCTAAACCCGGAAACTACCCTTTGGCTATACTCAGCTGTCATCAGACCGATAATAAGCAACGGCGCGACAGCCACGCGGTGGTGGCAAAGAACCAAATTATCCACTGTCGAAGCTAAACTACAACGCCTTCAGAGGCTGACTTGCATGGCAGCAACGGGATGCGTGAGGACCACACCCTGCCGCCGCTTCACCTCTTCATCAAGCAAGAGGCGGCTGCAACTGCGGTGCGTCTTAAAAAACTCAACCTATGAAGACATGCTAGGGTACCCCACACTGAAATACTCGATGAGTACATAGGTAAGGAGCCGCTATCAGAAGCGGCGACTTATAGGATATCCAAGCAATATGTCTTCGATAAAAGGTATAAAATACAACTGCATGAAGACCCTTGGGAGGGCCTCAATCAAAGAGAACTAAGGATTTTCACAGACGGTTCTAAAACAAACTCAGCTATAGGCGCGCGGCACTCTCGGAAGATCTAAATATGAGGAAATCAACATCAATAGGTGCCCACAACACCGTCTTCCAAGCCGAGCCCTTGGGCATCATAATGGCTACTGCAGCTATAGCAGAAAGAGAGGTAAAGGATTTCCCTATCCGCATACTATCCGACAGGAAAGCAGTTCTGCAAGCCCTACAAAGCAACACCATTCTGGGCTTATATACGAGTGTCACCAAGCCCTGCCAGAGGTGTAACGACAGTATTGTTACCCTGCAGTGGATAAAGGGACACAGTGGCTCGCGCGGCAACGACGCAGCCGACGCACTGGCAAGGTTGGGTTCGGAACAGACGGTGGAGGGACCAGAACCCATAATACCATTTCCATTCAGCTGGTTGAGGAAAACCCTACGACAACACACAAAGGTAACTCACCAACGTTATTGGTCAACCTTGGATACCTGCAATCAAGCCAGACAGGCCCTCCCGATGATCAGACCCGGATTATCGCGTAAGCTTCTGAAGCTCAAGAGGCCACAGCTTCGCTTGGTAACCGGAGCGATAACTGGACACGCTTTGCTAAACAAACACTTACACAATCTTGGTGTCACGGACAACCCCCTGTACAGAGCCTGCATGGAGGTCGAGGAGACAGCCACCCACGTCCTGTTGGAATGTTCCGGCGTGGCCATCTGCCGGGCAACACACCTTGGGACGCCGAGGTCGCTCGAGGAAGTTGTCGGCAATATTAAGGGTCTGCTAGGCTACCTACAGGAGCTGCGTTGGCAGGAGTAGTGCCCCCAACCCACATCACGCAAAATAGGCGCTTTAAGACGTCGAGTTGCGGAAAAGTTGTCTGCGATAAACTATAACTATATAGATTCGGTAGGTATTTATTATTGAATCTTCTTTACCAGATCGTTGTTTGCCAATAGCATTGCCAACTTTCCACCTTATGTTTCTACAATGGAGGCAGGACCTGTGTCTATAGAGTTGCCTTTCCATTCTTTGTTCATTTTCATTCTGTGCCTTTGTTCAGTTGCTGTCCTTTTTACTTCTCATGCAATGGGTTTAGATTGAGCATTGTTAGTAAGGATGCCATTGGTGTAGACCTCATGGCTCCTGTGATTATAAGACATGCCAATCTTTCTACTGTAAGGTGTATAGTTAGGTTCGATATTTGTCTATGCGATAATATTGTATACGGGCCTCTTTAGAGTGAGTGTTCGCTTTGACACTGTTACGTAATTTGTAATTTTAAAAAGAAAGAGGCTTTGATGTGAAAAGTCAATGTGACACACTTCACCTTAGGCATCGGTCAGCGACCGATGTAAATTATATAGTTAGGATTAGCTTAATGGCTATCGGGCCAGTTTGATCCCTTTTATATAAATTGTAACCATATTCGATCAATAAACACAAGTTTGGTGTTACTAACGTCTTCCTAATTAAAGTCCCTAGCCCTACAGATTAGGTAGGCAATTATAGGTGGTGTTCAAGAACAGCTGCGACCTTACAGTACCTTGCCAAGCTCTTTTTCGTCGTTGCTAGTTCTGTTCTTTTCCACCATACAATTGATCCGTATAGAATCCTTGGTAGAATGATTGCCCTGTAGATCCAATGGACGATCTCTGGCTTCATTCCCCATATGTTCCCTACAGCTCTCTTACTTACAGATTAGGTAGGCAATTATAGGTGGTGTTCAAGAACTGCTGCGACCTTACATTGGTGGAGGCGCCGAACGAACCGGAGATATAAGAAGACCGCTTCCGAAATAAGAGGTGACGTCATAAGAAGTGACGTCATAGAAGAGAATAGTGATCGTCGATCCAGACCTTGAAGAATCGAGGAAGCATCGAAACTACATTGAAAGGAAGTATATTTCTGTACTTAAGTTTTTAATTTAGTAATTACCTCCACCTGCCAAGCGAGTGAAGAATTGAATAGAAAAATATTGTTGGAAGATTTTTATCGCAGCGGACATTTTGTGAAAAATGTTATGAAATAATTTCATAAAATATTTATAGGGAAGATTTAAATTTTAATAATATGATGGAGGATTTGTCGACTTGTTTTTCGGGGAGTCCTCAGGAGTCCTTTGAAGACTTTTTAGAAGACTTCAGAGATGCTGCATCGAGGAAGAAATTTATATCGTCGGAGGAATTAAAATTATTATTTCCTTCGTATTTAAAAGGTGGAAAGGTGGCCTTATATTTTTTTAGGGAAATTAGGGGCAGTGCCCAGACATTTGAAGAGGTGTGGGATAAATTTAATGAAGAATTTGGAAGCACATACTTTGCAGAGAAGTTCTACAATGCCAAGCAAGAGAGAAGAATTTTGGTGGACTACTTCCATTACTTAGGGGACCTAGCGAGGAAGGCTAGAGTTACCAAAGATGACATTTTTATAACGCAGTTTTTAAGAGGATTGCAAACTCATCTTAGAAATAAATTAATGTTGAGCCATTTTGTAGATAACGGCTTCATGTATCAGCCCAGCCGTTCCAGATCAAGTTGGTGCGAGATGTATGCAAGAAGAGAAGAGACGGGTTAAGGCGGCAAATGGAAGTTTATTGCAAATTGTAGGGAAATGTATTATAGATTTTAATTTGGACTATTTTAACTTTTCACAGGAATTTTTAGTAATAACTGATTTAAATTGTAGCATTATTTTAGGGGTGGATTTTTTAGTAAAGAACGGTATGAATATTTATTTTGTTCATTCGTGTATGTGTTTTTTCCAGGGAAAAATACCGTTTTTCAATAATTTCCATACGAAACAAAACACGACACCGGTAAAACGAAATGTCATGCGCGTAGGGATTCTTTCAAAACAAAAGATAGGGTCGAACTTTCTATACGGTTCTAGAAGGAAACAAGTGAACTTCGGGGAAACCACGGTTATCGAGGATCGTGACGTGATAGATTTTATCGACTTTCAGGAGTTAAGAGAGGGCGATTACGTTTATTTCTCGGGGTTATCGGATTCGTGCGAATTTGCGTTTGGGGTAGGAGATAAACGGTTTATCGTAAATGAGGGTTTATATAGGAATGATAAGCAGGTATTATTGGCGTTGTTGGATAGGATTGCGGATAGATTTGCGTTTGCAACTGACTAGTTAGGTAGGTCGGAGATAGTGTCGGTCGATATTAAGACTTATGATGAAGAGCCGGTTCATTGTCACCCGTATCGCGTTTCGCCGGTGCAACGAGAAATTATTGAGGAGCAGGTCGCGGAGATGTTGAAACTAGGTGTTATTAGAGAATCCACTAGTTCTTATGCTGCGCCCGTTGTGTTAATTAAAAAGCCCGATAATTCATGGAGGTTTTCTGTAGATTATCGGAAATTAAATAAGAAAATTTGTAGGGATAGTTATCCTATTCCGCGGATAGAAGACATTGTCGATAGTTTGGCCGGGGCCAAGTATTTTGCGGAGTTAGATCTCAATTCAGGTTATTGGCAGACGGTTATTACGGAAGGTAGGCATAAAACGGCTTTCGTCACGACCACGGGTCTTTATGAATTTAATGTTGTTCCGTTCGGTTTGGCAACGAGTCAAGCAGTTTTCCAACGGATGATGGATAAAGTTTTAGCGGATTTAAGATTTAAAGGGGTTATGGTTTACGTAGACAATGTAATTGTGTATGGTAGAACGTTCGAGGAGTTTACCGATACGTTGCAGAAAGTTTTTGGGCGGTTTAGAGAAGCGAACTTGACCTTCAAGCCATCCAAATGTAAATTCGGTTTTTGCGAGATTGAGATGCTAGGTTATCTAATCTCGAATGTAGGAGTAAAACCTAGTGAGAAAAAGCTGAAGGCAACAGGTTCCAACTCCCACATCTGCGAAGGATGTGAAACAATTATTAGGTTTATTTTCTTATTATAGAAAATTTGTCGTTACCTCTCACTAAATTATTGAAAAAGGGGGTAAAGTTGAAACTTTGAAATGGAATGAAGAATTGCAGAATTCGTTCGATTATATTAAGAAGGTTATGTGTAGTGTGCCAATACTTTCCTATTATTCGGGGGATAAGTCGGTTACTACGAGGGTTTATGTGGATGCGTCTAACGAGGCGTTAGGTGCAGTGTTGATGCAGGGCGTTGAAAAAATGAGTCCGGTTGCCTATGCGTCTAGGAAGTTAACGGATGCGGAGAAAAAATATAGTACGACGGAGAAAGAGTGTCTGGGGTTAGTATGGGCGTTAAGGCATTATAGGCATTATCTTTGGGGATTGTATTTTCAGGTTGTTACGGACCATAGCGCGTTATGTTGGTTACAGTCGAAAAAAGATATGTCTGGTAGGTTGGCGCGATTGGCGTTAGCGATACAAGAATGGGATTTCGAGATAGTTCATTCTCGGGGAAAAGCAATGTAGTGGCAGATTTTTTGAGTAGGAATCCGCTAATGGAAGAAGGGAAACGGGAAACAGAAGGACCTCAGTCTTCTTCTCGTTCTGAACCTGATGATGATGGTTTGGAAGTTTTTAGTATTAATGTAGAGTCGTTACAGGCGGATCAAGCGAACGATTAATTTTGTAGTAGATGGTTAACGCGGTTGAGCGAACGTCCGGAAGCGTGGCGTAGCGGTTTTTGTTTGAGAAATAATTTATTATATAAAAGCCTACGTAGAGATGGAGAAATTAAGGAGGTATTAGTATTGCCTAGGTCTTTGTTTCAAAATGTAATGAACGAATTACTTGATGAGGCGTGGACAGGAGGTCATTTGGGTCTCGCAAAGACGTTGAAGAGGTTTCGGTCGAAATATTTCATGCCGTGCGTGCCGTGTCAAAAAAGGAAATTAGTTAAAAGCGTAGCAGATTTGATGCCGATTAGGGTCTCGGATATTTTTGAGAAGGTAGGAATCGACGTGTTAGGAGCGTTCCCACGTTCGTCTAGAGATAACCGATTTATTATAGTCGCGGTAGAGTATGCATCGCGGTTTGCGATATGTAAGGCGTTACCTAGGGTTACATCGGAAGATGTAGTGCAATTTTTAGTTGAGGAAGTTTTCTGTAGGTTCGGGCCGATTAGGGAAATTATTTCAGATAGGGGTACAGTTTTTACGGCGGGAATCGTAAAAGAAACGGTAGAACAGTTTGGGGCTAAAATGATACATACAAGTTCGTTTCACCCACAGAGTAACGGTTTGGTAGAACGAATGAATAGAACGTTAACTTCGATGTTATCAAAATATTTAGGTAGTAATCAAAGGCTATGGTGCTCAGTTTTACCTTTGGTAGTACATGCGTATAACACTAGCGTGCAGGCGTCAACGAAAGTGTCGCCGTATAATATTTTATTTGGTAGGAAACAGTGCTCAGTGGTGGTTCGATCATTAGGATTAAACGCAGTTGGTTTAGACGAAACGATAGATGAAAGGGTAAATCGTATGGAAGGCTGCTGACTAAGGCGTTAGGGAATATTGCGAACGCACAGCGTGTACAAAAACGGTATTACGATATGAGATCAAAACCCAGATCGTTCCGGGTGAATGACTTAGTTTTGCTATACGTACCAAGGCGGATAACGGGAAGATGTATGAAGTTGGCACGTCTGTATCAGGGACCATACAAGGTCATTGAGAACGTTGGGAGGTCTAATGTGCTGATTCGTCGTGTGAACTCACGGTCACGGGGCGCAATTGTTAACACAAATCGTTTAAAACGCTTTGTGCTGCGTTGAGGAGTTCGTCTGATATTAAATAATTATACATTAGGAGTATAATATAATTTTATCCCGGTTGTTGGTTTGTGGTTTATGTATGCGGTATTGTTATGAATTGTTTATTAACCGGTGTTTCTTTTCATGTTGTTGCTGAACTATGATGTCTGATTAGGACCGTTCACCAAAGACCCAAGAAATATTTGTAACATACTAGATTTCCGTGGTAGATTACCTTTATATGAGAAAGTTTTATAAACGACAGTTCGTATAATTGTTTGAACCGATCGCCTGGTTTTATCTTTGAGAGCAGTATGACGAGGCAATAGCTATTCGTCATAGGGTTCTGTTTTGGTTCCTGCGTTCTTAAAGTATAGAGTTGGGATGATTTGTTAAGGGGAGAGTAAGGGTTGTTCATAAAGTTGGTAACGAAGGTTTCTCAATGAAAATAATTTCTGATGTGGGATAACTCGGGTATTCGATACACATTCGAGATTCTTTGTAGTGTTTTAACTTGGGTAATTGGTTGCAACTCACGGCGTTTATCTTAAACTGTTAATAGTAAAAGATAGTTTACTGAATTTCAATGGATTAGTTGAGATGTTTGTAAGTTGTAGTATCGGTTTTAAAGATTTCATCGTATTATTGGAACGAATTTTAATGAACTCATTCTTAAGCTGTGGCTTAGTAATACGGTTCTATAGATTAATCCTGTTAATATTGTTGTCGTTTCCTATATTTGAAAATGATAATTTTTTCTTTGATTAATTTTAATTTCGTCAATTTTTGAAATATTTCCATTCGGTGGAAAGAGTTCACGTTTAAATGTTTAAATGTTTTTTTAAGCAAAGATGGAGTT
This sequence comes from Argyresthia goedartella, assembly GCA_949825045.1. Taxonomy (NCBI): domain Eukaryota; kingdom Metazoa; phylum Arthropoda; class Insecta; order Lepidoptera; family Argyresthiidae; genus Argyresthia; species Argyresthia goedartella. The sequence continues at coordinate 22,773,245 of OX463820.1, forward strand.
GTGATAATTTTAAGAACGGAAGTATTATAGTTGTCTGATAAATTTTTCGCTAGTTTTTTTTATTAGAAAGTTTGTCGAATGATAACCATTCGAGAAGCTAAATCTTAGCTAGATTCAGCTGTTTGCCTTCGTATTGTAATAGATAGTTTTCTAGCGTTAGGAAGGTTAGTGTTAAGCTGCGAATAATTATATGATGGGATCATAGGGTGTTATAATTTAAGTTTTTTAATTAAGTTTTTTAAGGTGCATAGCCTACACCTTAAGTGTAGTTAGGTATATATTAAGTAGGATCTACACCCTAAGTGTAGTTAAGTGTGTAAATTAACATATGACCTTCAGTCGGTTTATTCTATTTCATGTCAATTTATTCTTGTTCATGTCAATGTTTTGTTTTGGTACTGGTCTTATGCGTGATCAGAGTTTAATGTTAGGGTATTTAATGTTTAATTAAGTAGGTTAAATGGGATGATTGAACGGATAAGGATTAGGGTACTCGATGTTATTTAAGATTATGCTTGCGGCATATTTACTGTTTTTTAGATTTCAAGCATAGCAAGCTCACTTAATGTTAACATTTAATATTTTTTAGATTTTAGACTTTGAGATAGGGTTGTCATTCTAGATTTTAGACTTTGAGTTAGGGTTGCCACTTTGGAAAAAAAAAACATTGGATTTTTTTTTGAAAGGAGGGGGGAATGATTGTAAGGTATATAGTTAGGTTCGATATTTGTCTATGCGATAATATTGTATACGGGCCTCTTTAGATTGAGTGTTCGCTTTGACACTGTTACGTAATTTGTAATTTTGAAAAGAAAGAGGCTTTGATGTGATAAGTCAATGTGACACACTTCACCTTAGGCATCGGTCAGGGACCGATGTAAATTATATAGTTAGGATTAGCTTAATGGCTATCGGGCCAGTTTGATCCCTTTTATATAAATTGTAACCAAATTCGATCAATAAACACAAGTTTGGTGTTACTAACGTCTTCCTAATTAAACTCCCTAGCCCTACAGATTAGGTAGGCAATTATAGGTGGTGTTCAAGAACAGCTGCGACCTTACAGTACCTTGCCAAGCTCTTTTTCGTCGTTGCTAGTTCTGTTCTTTTCCACCATACAATTGATCCGTATAGAATCCTTGGTAGAATGATTGCCCTGTAGATCCAATGGACGATCTCTGGCTTCATTCCCCATATGTTCCCTACAGCTCTCTTACATTGGAATCTACTCTAATGGCATTAGCGCATTGTGACTTTACATGAGTGTCAAACTTCATTCTCCAGTCAAAGGTCACTCCTAGGTATTTAATCTCACGAATTACTTCTAGTCTTGTGCCCTTCAACGTAATTTCAATATTGTAGCTTTGTTTTCTCTGGGTTTAGGTCAAAGACTTTTTCTTGACTCCACCGTAAGACCTTTCGTATTGCGTTCTTCATAATAACTCGTATTCTCACATTTCAGACAGACGTATTGTATTAGCACTTTTCCTTTTATAACAATAGCCCCATCATCTGAATATACCTGTAGGTATATATTCATGTTGGCAACGCGAGTTATAAGGGAGTCTATAAGAAGACACCACATCAGTGGAGATAAGCATCCACCTTGTGGAAATACTCTATTTGCTCTGATTGAGTATCTAGTCACAGCAAGATATGCAGTGATCATCCTTTTTTTGAGCATGGTTACCACCCATTTTGCTAACTATTCATGTATTCCGTACCGCTTAAAGGATTCTTCTATTGCTTGGAAGTTTGCTCTGTCGAAAGCTCCATCTATATCAAAGAAACATCCCAGGGTAAACTCTTTGTTTTCTAGTGCTCTTTCCACCTTTATCGTTAGGTTGTGTAGAGCTGTTTCTGTTGATTTCCCTTCCATATATGCATGCTGATTGCTATGCAGGAGAGAGGCACTTTCATTGAGTTTTATTCTTAAGTGTCGGTCCTCTATTTTCTCTAGTGATTTCAACACGAAGGAGGAAATACTTATACACCGGAATGACTTAGCTTCCTGGTAAGATTTCTTTCCTGGTTTTGGTATGGAAGCTGCTTTTACTCTCCTCTAATTGTAAGTGATATATTTAAGTGCTATGCTACTCCTAAATAGTTCTGCTAGGTGGTTGAAGCACAGGCAAAATGTCATCACGCCCCAGGCTTCAGGGATTTGAATGGTGCAAATGAATTTATGGCCCAGCGTTACATTGGAATGCACCGTTGTTTTTTCAGCCGTCTCGCTTGTAGTTGGTGCTTTCTATAGAAGTGTTATACTATCTGCATACGTTTGCTTGTGTGATTTTTACCAAAACAAAACAAAAACCAATTTATTCAAAGTAAGAACTTACATTCATTTTTTGACGTCAAAAGTGACGCTACTACCGCATCGGAATGTGTCATGGCTGAAGAGAAGAGGCGGCCAGAAACTCTCAGCAAACACATCTTTCGATTAATAATTATATTATAACAATGTACTTAATCTGATAGGTCTATATGTAATAAAATATAGTCTAAAGTTAATACAATATAGTCTAAAGTTAATACAATAGTGTACTAACAGTATTTTAAAATTATTTAGGAAAATATAACTTTAATGAAGAACAGGGAGTAACAAAAAATGAGAAAAAAAAATACTTCTCAATAGTAATATAAACATTAATGTTAAGCCCAAGCATTCTGTTAATTTAAGTAATAATCTAACTTATTAGCTTTTTTACAGAGTCTGTTTGATGTGAATTTTGAATTTGCTTTCTGAAAGGTTTAATATACCCCCTGGTATTTTATTATTGCAGCGTATACAGTGCCCCATAAATGATGTATTTACCTTGCTAAGTCTGAAATGTGGGAATAAAAGTTTATTTTTACTGCGTATATTGTAGGTGTGAATGTCACTATTTTTTGGGAACTGAGATATATTTTTCCTGACATACAATATATTATCATAGATGAATTATAATATATTCTCATAGACCATTAACAGTCAAAATATTGATTTCTTTTAATAGTTCTCGAAGAGAATCCTGACAGCGCAGATGATAGATTGCTTGAATTGCTCGTTTCTGTAGGATAAAGATCGATTCGATATCTGCAGCTCTGCCCCACAGTAAGATTCCATAAGACATAATAATATGGAAGTAACCAAAATAGATAAGTCTCGCAGTGGCTACATCGGTTAATTGTCTATTTTTTCTTACTGCTTATGCTGCCGATCTTAGTCTACCGACTAAAGCTTCTATGTGTGGGCCCCATTGCAGTCTTGAATCGATTTTTATCCCCAGAAACACTGTATTATTTTCAAAATCTAGCCTATCATTATTTAAAGTTACTTGGTTATCCGTATCAGATACATTTGGTAAGTTTTGTGCATTTAGTGTAAGATTATGTACATTAAGCGAATTCCGAACTTGTTTTTGAGTTTAATTTAAATCGTCTAGATTTCTGCTTGTTTTAAAAATGAGAGAAATATCGTCACCAAATAGCACTATATTCGACAAGTTTTGTACCACCTATCTATCTACTTAATGACGTTTGCTAAGTATATGTAAATATCTACAGTATTAAAGACATTTGATTGATTGATTGATTGATTGATATTCCGTCAAAGAATCGTCGGCATTTTTGTTGTTCTTCTATCTCTTTAATTATGCCAAGGCGTCGTTGGCGCTCTTTGAGATGACTGTTTATAGGGGGTCTGTTGGTCGGCGTAATTTGGCGAATTTTGCCTTTTGTATCTTCCTTAAGGCGATGCGGTGTTCTCTCGATCTGGCGGGTGTTGTGATAAGTATTTTTGGGCCGCTATTTTCATAGCTCCTGTGATGGATTCCCACTGGTTGCTCGGGATGTTTTCGTCTTCCATGGGGTCGATATTGTTGATCCCTAGTGTGTTCAGGATTGTGTTTTGGTATTTTGTTTTTATATCATTAACCAAATGATATAAAAACGAACCATGTCTTGTGTTATTGACGTGTAAGCGCACTGTTTATAATTGATGGTATAGATGTAGTGAATAATCCTTTCCTATCGGCAAAACTCGGAACAACGATAACACCCGAATGGTGCCGATGTGTCTATGAATTACTGTATTATTAAATTACGTGTAGGTATCAAATAAATCGCATACTTTATTTATCAATGTCAAATGTCAAATTGCCCGTTTGACGGGTACTGAGTGCGAGTGAAGTAGTAAGACAAAAACGAACATTTCCGAGAAAATACGAAAGGAAAGGATTATTCACTACATCTGTAGTGGCTGTGATAGGATTCCTCTCATTTTGAGGTGTTTTATTTTATAATATCTTGTGGGTCACGGTGGTTCTCTGAGGCGAGCTAAATAAGTGTGTTTTTTCCCAAATTATCTTGTGGTCTGAGATGTCTGGGTCCCCCTGGATTTCCCCTACAATGTTCGAATGTGTGTGAAGGAGGTTTGTACCTATTATGCCCTTTTTCCTAAATTTGACTGAGTCTTGTCATCCCACGTGGGCATTGAAGTCGCCTAGCAACAGTACTTCGGCATTGTTTTGGTTTCCTATAAATGGTGCTTAGCAGTTTGGTGATCGCGATTGTTGCCCTCGTATTTTAACTTGGGATGTGTGCATTGATTATATATAGTGTATTGGTGGTGGACTTTATTGTAGCAGTCATGATTTCCACGTCACGTTTGGTGTTATGGACTGTTAGAATAAGGTATTTTCTAATAAGAATTGTTAGCCCCTGGTGCGATTTGCTAAATCTGCCTGATTCTGACACTGACCAGAAAAGTGTTCGATTCGTAAGACCCGGAGGTCATGTTCGTTTCTTGAATACACGGGACTTGTATGTTTCTGTTATAGAGTTCAAAGTCGATGTTGCGTTTTTAATCTAATTACGCACACCCTCTAACATTCCACGTGGATATGCGAATGTATTCGCATGTGATTTTGCCTTGTATGATGGGTTGTTGCGTAGCAGAGTGTATCGCGGTTGAACCAGAGGAGGTCAAGTACCCGGTTGTAGCTGACCCGGCGGAGGGGGATGCATGTGTTTGTGGCGTGTGGGTGTCTAACTCGGTACGGACTGTATGAAAGTTATTGGTCATCGTCTCTTGAGTTGTGGCATTTTGGGTAAGCCGGGGGAAGTTGGGTAGATTTACCGCTACCATATTATCTGTTTTCGGGGCGGATGCAGCTTGAGTGTACGCTGGGTGTCGCGTTATATTTTGGTATGGGGAAGATGTAATGCACTAAATTTGACTGGTTGTTGATAGGTTAGTGATTGGGTTTTTGGGCTCTATTAAGTATGCGTTATCGTAGTGGTTGTCGGGAAAGGTCAAGTTGATAGTTCCGACTGCGTTATAATCTTGCTGGGAGCTGTATACGATTGATGGGTCATTATATTGATGGATCGCTACTCTTATTACGTAGAACTCCGCGGCTTGAGATAGGTCTGATCAGTAAAATATTTAGTCTTTAATTTTGTTTACTGTTTGATTTCTGATTAATGCCCACAGCATTCAATTCGGTAACTTTGTGTTGACTTGCAAATATTTAGGAAGCTTTTTTTAGCACACGTATTTACGTGGTCACGCAGAACCTCATCTCCAGCATCGATTCGAAACTTCAACAACGCATTCCACATTCCAATGGGTTTATAATAGGTATACGTTTTTTACGATTTTCTTTGACAGTTTTCATTTTGTGGGATCTCATTTTGACAATAACATCCATTGATATTTTCTCAATCACAAACAAAAAAAAATGAGATGATACCACGTTTGCTTGGTGATGTTTCATGCTCTCGTGGTGTGTGATCGTTTCAATGGCCTTTTTATATCTAATCAGCGGTTCCGACACCAATTTTCCCAGCCGCTTCACGTCGACCAAAAAGAATGCATATTTTGCAGAATCCACCTCCAGCAATTTTACTGTACTGTATGCAAGCCATTCGTGTCCCCTTAACCAGCTCATTTGAAAAGACCGGTTCTTTTTTCCCTCACGCACAATTGGATACTTAAAGTCTGTTGTAGGTTGCCAAGAATATTTTCAACCGCTGGTACCTTTCTTCGTCTATAAGAACTAAACCGTCCTGCTGGTTGATTAGTGGCAAGTATAGGTACCTATAAATAAAAATTGCTAATTAACCTTTCAGATACAAACATTGAACATGACACAAACACGTTGGCACAAACAGTTGACATGTTCTGTAGAGCTACACAAAATGTCGAAATACAGAAAGATTGCGATACCCACCTATATCTCGTTCCTGCAACATATAAAGAACTAGTGGAGGCTGATACTGCTGCTGGATTTGTTGATGTAGTCTAACCTCTAGTGAATTAAATCCAAGCATACCCAATATAAAAGCGGATGGATAAAGGCAAAGGAAATCTTAGGAAAGCTTATGTACCTTCAGATGGATGAACTTATATACATAATCTGATATACCAATTTCCTCACAAAGTGCATAATACAGGTAGATACTTAGAAATCTTACTTATGTCAAAGTTAGTGTTTCTCCCCCCCCTTCGGATAGGGAAAGCCGTGAATGGTAAATTCCATTTCTTTATTTACTTGAGCTAGGTACTCTTAGTAACTTTGACCAATCGCCATATTTAATAATTCAAATCGATATAAATTTGTGAAAAAATTGAAGTTTTTCCATCCAACAAACGCTAATTTGACATAAACTGCATTGATTTCGCTATGACTTGGCATTAATTTAAAGGGGCTGTGCTTCTGCAAGCTCATTGCATTTCCTCCCGTGCATATTTTATGGGTGACTATGATGACAAAAATATCCAATATCCAGTCAGGCGTGAGCTGCCAACTTTTAACCTTTTTTTTCTTTATGTTATCCTCATATTTTGCTTCTGTGGCCTACAGTGTATTCTTGTATTTCTTGTTCTTTATTATTATTTTTAAATATTACAAATTTTATACTGCAAGCATATACAAATACATACTGTACATTGTTTCTGGCCCCACAATGGGATAATTCTTCTTGCAAGATCTTTCTAAACTTTTTGTTCTCAACCTTGATACCTACTGTAATTATCTTATCATGTCCTTGCTATTGAAACATAACGCTGATCCTATCCCCATTCTTGCATCCCCCCCATCCCCCAACCTTCATCCCCTAAGTCTCATCCTCCTCCACCGATCTTCACCCTTCACCTTCACATACTTATCATTGTACTTCACTCTTGTGCGTCTTTCTTACTTATGAGGTACAGAAATTTGACGGCACATGTCGCTTGCGTCCAGATATCGAAGAGTATTAATATTATTATTTGATCACGCACTAAAATGCATAGTAAAGGCGTTAACATCGAAAGGGACCTTCTTGCATAGCATTATCCCCCCCCCCCTTCCCACCAGCAATAGTGCCTATTTTTCTGGACCTTTTTCATCAAATACATCCATTCATTTTGGCAAAATAGTAGGCGTCTTTTTATCTTAGTACATTTAATATTTTTTACACAATTGCGCCCCTTTTCCTTAGCGTATGAAATCATCTATTAATTTATTTTCTAGTGAAATATTAATTAGCTCAACGGACTCGCCTCTTTTTTCTGATTTCAACGGTATATTTAACTCATTTTCGAAAAATGCACTTGCGTCTTTTTTCGTTACGGCGGCAGAGTAATACTCCATGGTCTAACGGGTTTCACGCTTGCTTCTCACACAGGAGATCTAGGTTCGAAATCTGTCCATGTACTAATGAGATAATTGTTTTATCTTAAGTACATTATCGGTCGTTCAGTGTTTCGGATGATACGATAAGCTGTAGGTCCCGGCTACTATCGCTATGTGGTAGTGGTCGTAAAACTCCTCCATCAACCCGCACTGAGCCAGAGTGTTGGACTATGGCTTAATCGTATTCGTATCCGATTAAATGCCTGTGCTCCTCGGTGGGGACATTAATGGTCTATATTTATATAGTACAGTCAGCATCGGATATATGTGAGCATGCGAGCTACTCAAATAGATCTACACATTCTAACAAACCAGAAACATCTACACAGCAAAAGTGTCAAAATGATGTCAACACACCCATGTAAACACAGAGGATGCAGACATTATTTTGATACTGTGGCTTTGTAGATATTTCTGTTCGCATAGGATTACATTATCTATTTCAGTAGCATGCGTGCTCACTAGGTACCTATATCTGATGCTGATTGTACATATTCATTTGTTCATTAGACGACCCGAATGGCCGAGTTGGCAGTGACCCTGCCTACGAAACCGAGGGTCCCGGGTTCGAGGGTCCCGGTGGGGGCAAATATTTGTGTGAAAAGAACGGATGTTTGTACCCAGGTCATGGTTGTTTATCTATCTAAGCATAACATTTATCTATATAAGTATGTGTATCGTTGTCTAGACCCCAAGATACAGGGAATCCTAGTTTGGGGCTAGATCAATGTGTGTAAATAGTGTCCAAGGTATTATTATTATTATTATTAAGGTAATTATTATTATTACGTAACGGAGATAGTGTCAATCAATACTCAATATGATAGGTAGGTATGTAACTGATTTACTAAATGCTTTGCTTAATTAACCGGTTAAGACCCATCTGGGTTATCAAACACACATCGCGATTTGAAACCTTATTGCTTCGTGATTGAGTTCAAATAATATGAAAAAATGATAATTTCCAAATGGCTTGTGTTTAAACGATTACAAAACAATTCGAAAATTTACTACCAATAAATTCGAAATAACTGCCAAAATGGATGGATGTCCGCCAAATTGTGTTTGGATAAATGATCACCAATCTTCTTTTTATGTTTTGTGTACTTAAGTTTATGTTTTAAGTATTTTTTGTTGTTCTTACATGTTCAACCTAACACGAAGAATGAGAAGGATAAGGCTTCGCTTCGCTCACCCCCTTTACCCTTCACCTAAGCTACCGCAGTATATTGCCCTGATATTTTCTGCAGCTTTTGGTGGTCATTTAGCCATTTTGGGTAGAAAAAAAAATATTTTGGTGGTCATTATATTTGTTGCCTTTCCAAATGAGCCAACCGTTGATAGAAGAAGGTATCTGAACGGAGATGTTGCGTGGGCATGCCCCCCGCCCGCCGCCGCCACGCTGCCCGTGTCCGCCTGATTCGATCGCAACCACTGTTTTTGTGTTATATTTCATCTAAATCGTGGCAAAAAATGACACAAATTTATAATGTCGATTTTGAATGCATTTATTATGTTAAATATGTAAACTCCAATAATTGTAACATTTTTTTTGAAGCGTTTGTAGCTTGGAAAAGCAAATTACTTAAAAACTTTAAAATAGCGTGGCCTAATTTGGGAAAAAAATATTTAATGCGAAATAGTCATTTCATAAAGTTTGATTTTTTCTTGCACTGATTTTTTTCATACTGACCCTCTTCCAGTTTGCAATGATCAAAGATCTGCACAATCTGGGTTTGCACACTCCGCAGGCTATCTTAGATATGATACTTACTATGGTAATTCGAATTATAGTTACAGCTTCTGATGTTATGCTTCATTCATGAACAATCCCTTCTCTAGGAGTAAAAATCGAAGCAAATCCAGGACGACTAAATCAAACTAATTTTATTTTAAATCGTCCTGGAATTTATTTTGGTCAATGCTCAGAAATTTCAATTAAATTGAAAGTATTTCAATTAAATATTTCATTAAATGAATTAATAATTATTCTTCATTAGATGACTGATATATTACATAATAATTATGAGATTTAAAATTATTTTGCCTGTTGAGAATTGAATAAAAAAACACAAATCATCGAATTGCTGACAATTCAAGTAGCAGATGTGACACAAAACGCAATATTTTCGATAATAGGACTTTATCGTGAGGCAAGAAATAAGCAATTTTAGAATTAAAGAAACTTATGATGACCCCGAATTCCCTCAGCCCGACGTGTCTTTAAAAACAGACAAATCAAACTCTAATCCTGGTTTTGTCACTGTTCAACGTTTGTGACACAGTTTACGGGCCACGTATATTCAAAAGGACTGAAAGGGCGATACAAATACTCCAAAATGCTTGCGCACGGTTTTGCTACAATGTCAGGAGGAGAGCACACGTTAACCTTTATATAAATAAAAACGGAGTTTTGAAAATGTCAGCTCGTCGAGAGGCTCATGGTGCATGTCTATTAAGTACATAAAGGCTAGTATTTAATCGCAAATCAAAAATTCTGATTTGCACAGCAAAAAAGGATCAGCAAAAACACTTTTTATGTTTTAAATATTTTATGTGAGCTCAAGTTTATGTTTTAAGTAATGTTTGTTGTTCTTGCGTGTTCAACCCAACACGAGGATAAAGGGGGGTGAGCGGACACCTAAGTACTGCAGCATTTTACCCTGATATTTCTGTGCAAATCAGTATTTTTGATATGCAGTTTAATATGTCCCTTTCATAAGGTAATTTTCACGAAAAGACCCGATTACCTATTCCAAACGCTTAAATTTAAGAAAACAACCACAGCAAAAGGACCCGCTCGAAGGCGGAGAATAAGTTGTCGATTCCCAGGCACAGGAGCAGTGGCGTAGCGTGCCTTGTCGGGGCCCCGTATAAAAATTTTTTTGGAGGCCCTTATATGGAGGTAAAGATTTTTCACAAAAGAAAAAAAATATTGTGAGAAGTAATATTTATTTATCATATAATTTACCCATTTTACAAATAAAAATCGAATTTTAAATATTCACTCTCCTTGCCTTTTTATCGGCAAACTGATTTATTAAATCATTTATGGCGGATGATGATTTTAGTTTTTCTAAAGTTTCTGCCTCTATGGACAATAGTGAGATGTCTGACAGCCGTTCTTGTCCCATCGAAGTTCTTAAGTAATTTTTTACTAGTTTTAATTTTGAAAAACTTCTTTCTGCCGTTGCGGTTGTAACTGGAAGGGTCAAGAATAAAAAGCATGCTGTTATTACCTCGGGAAAACTGGATGCAAGACTATTGAATTTTACTAGCAATAATTCAATGAGTTCTTTAATGGAATAATTTTTTTTAATTTCAGAATTTAAGCATGTTTTTAGAGCCTTTAATTGGTCACAAAGATTAAGTGAGATGTCTTTACTGTATTTAGCAGACAGTTTTCCGGAAGCGTTTAATATCTCTTCGCTTGAAGAAGATAGGAGTTTCTCCGGTTGTAATATTTCGAATATACTACTCAGGTTGCAAAGGCTCTGAAATCTTTCTTTAGTTTGAGAAATTAATTTATCTAAACAGCAATAGTATACATTGACTTTGAAATAGGATTCCGGGTCGGAAATTCTCTCATCTTGTGATAACTCATCAAAAAAACGCTTCGTTATCTTTCGCCTACTGTTTTTAAAAACAGTTGTTACCCCCTACTTTTTTGCTAAATCTTTGGATTCATTTAGCAAACTATTAAATGAATTCTGATTTCTTAATTGGCACAGTCTATTTAAAAGATTACTTAATAAAATACTAGATTTCTGTAAGTCATTATTTTCATGCTTTAGAAACAGGATTAATAATTTCAAATAGTGAAGAAAAAAATGTAACGAGCACTAAGAAATCAAAACTCTCTAAAATATTAATTATACTTTTACATTCTTCACGTTCATCTTTTTTATTTGAAATTAAATTTAGTTGGTACAAAGTTTTCATGATTAGTAAAAAAAAAATCTTTACTGCTAATAAAGCGTCGTTCCTAGAAGACCATCTGGTAGGACATACCTTTTTAAGGGTAATCAAATATTTTTCAGATGAATCGTCACTTAGCATAGCCCAGCGTTTTATACTATTGCCAAAAAAAGTATATATTTTTTCTAAATTATCGAAGTTAGAATTTTGTTTTTTTAAATCAAGGCACGAAACAGTATAATTGTGAAAATCGAGGGGGGAGACAACTTTTTGTGACGGACAGATGGACAGACCGAAATTAAAAGATTTCCTTGTTTATCACTACGGGCCCCTAATAAATGGGTTGGGTAGTAGTGTAGTACTTACCTTTCCAATCTAAATCACTCACAGTATCTTGTCTCTGAAAAAATGAAGAAATTTTGGGCACTTTTTTTATAACCTCGTCCCTTTTCTGTTTAATTTTTCTTTTCTCAGCGCCGCTGGGATAATCTCTTTTCCTTTCACTCATTTCTTTTACAAATCGTTACTAATACTGCTAAATCAGAAGAACAATATTGTTTGTACTGAATTACAATGTAATGCACATTTATATAAAGCGCGTAAATAAACAGTGCACTGCACTCCGTGGTTTAACATCCAATGCAAAGTACAACAACGTACACGTACATCGCGATATCGATGAAGGATTCCCGGGGATTCCCCGCTGAGTTGAAGATGAAGTAAGTAAAACGGGGAAGTCCCGCAGCCCGCCATAACGATGTAGTGTTGCCAACTTTTGAACGCACGCTTAAGGCGGGAAAAAAAGGAATTGCTTTATATAATTTTGTCATTTGTAAAATAAAATAAATTAGAATGTTTTTATTCTTTTTCCTTACACACTTTGGGGGCCCCCTTCGCCCGGGGGCCCCGTATAATTGATACGGCAAATACGGCGGTAGCTACGCCCCTGCACAGGAGCAAGGGATTCCAGGGAAGCTTTCGATTTGCCTCCACTAAGATCTGGAATGATCTGCCGCAGCCGTTGACGCTGCCTAGGTACATATAGCGATACTTTCAAAAGATCTTTCAAGAAGTACTTACTCGATGTACAAAGAGAGATAGCTAATTAGACAGCTAACATAACATAATTAATTAACCTGGCCTACAAAATGAATTTTCTAGTATATGTACCTACTTACAATTTTGTTGGCTGTGTGTGCTTTAGAAAATATTATCCTGTGTTTTTTTATTATTAACTTATGTTTTCACATAATTTCCGTTGTTTTCGTCACATAATTTCCCGTGTTTTTGCCTTTTTTTCTCTCTCTAACTTTGTTATTTTAATTTAGTACGTATTTTAATTATATATTTATTATGTAACCGGAATGTTACTTACAAATATTGTGTAGTGTACCCGTGCTGTGAAGGGGCCGGCTGAAAACCAGCGCTGAAGCTGAGATTCGTGTCAGCTCAGCATTGCTGCACTATGTCTCTGTAATATTTTATTGTTTGTCCTTTTATAATGTGTCAATAATGTCATTTCAATTCAATTCAATTGTAGAACAAAGCTATTGCGTACACACAAGAAGGGTGCAATACTGCATTGTCTGCAGTAGGTATTCACATGAATGGATCCGCAGATTTCCTGCTAGAGCGCGACGACGGGGCGGGGGCGGGCGAAGCATTTGTTTGCAGCAACAATCACGCAACGCAATGCAATGTCGCAGGGAGGGTTTTATTGTAAAAAAAACGTTACGTAGGCTTTCATCTATCGTCACATAACCGAGTGATTTTAGCGTATTGGTAGGTAGATGCATCTGGATTAGTAGTTCTTTGTTTTGTGAAGGAAGTTCCTTTCTGTGAAAAAAAGCGAACAGTTCCTGTTTATTAAAGAAACATTTTTGAATATGGCAAATTATATTTTCCTCCCCCACAAAAGAATACCTTTTCAGCGAGCCTTGTTATGCTCATTACGTTAGTTCAGGACGGATGACCGCCTAAAAATACCTGTGTGTGGCTGATTTCCCCTATTATACCTACATACAACTAATACCTACCCCGCATAGCAAATGGCGTAACGCTATGTCTGTTTTGTTTTTATAACTAGTGGGATTCCACTGATGAATAAATGATTATTTTAAATACAAAAAATAACCCGATTTCTTTCAAACCTAGGACTGCGCCTGGTTACGTACATGGAGCATGAAAGTAGCCGCACCAATTACTTTTGCTCCTAAAATCAAACGTATTGACTTTTCACTAAAATTATATAGCCATCACAACTGAGAAGAATCCAACGATACCTCATTTATAGTATTATCCGTCAAGCAGTCACTCGTTCTTGTGCAGTCGGGTTAAAAAATAAAAAAGTAATAATATCTCCTTCGAGCCGGATTTGAACCAGCGACCTATGGATATCAATGTTCGTAACCGCTACAGTCCACCGCTCTACCAACTGAGCTATCGAAGGTATGAATTTGTAGTGCCAAATTACTGATACCAATCTCAAGCGCCGCATAATGATACCACTTTCACAAGTTTATCAACGCGCACCTGTTTCAACCAGTTATCTAGGCCCGTGTTACGCAAAACAAAATATTAATATTATTAAAAAACACGAAATATCACAAGGGGAGAGGGTGTATTGAGATATCACTTGAAGTTAATTTTCGTAACGAACACCCACACGTATAGAAACGAAGACAGAAATTAAAATTGGCTACCAAACAGAAATTAATATTATTATTGTTTTAATATTTTTCCTCTGACTATAAACATTTTATTTACGACTTTATTTTTATCATAATCTGCTCTGTTAAAAATAGAAATGGTGCCACAAAAGATCTAAAAATACCAAAAAACCTAGTGGGATCACACTGAAGCACTAAAATATTTATTCAATGCAATGTGTCTATGAAATTCTTTCCTGTTATTAAGATAATCACTTGGCAATTTGTTTACACCATAGATATGTTTACACCGTCATGATTGGTAAATGTTGCAAGTAAGAGGGGCAAAAATCCCACTCCCACTTTTTTGTTGAATCCTAATCCTGCCTATAGTCTATGATTTAAAATCGCTCATTTTCAAGGACAGTTCTGCCGCGCTTACGATAAACGCATCAACTAAGGTTTTTGGCGAAATTGAGTTATATACATATCCGGTATCAGGAAAACGAGATCTACAACTTTCCCAAAGTGACATTTCATGATATCTTGATATAACCGGTTTTTCAGTTTTTATAAACGCATTAACTAAGATTTTGATACTACTTTACTTATCAAAAAAGCACTATCTATAGTTAGTACAGACTTGTTTTGCTGGCTTTGAATGGGTTACTAGTCGTACGTGCACTATGTCTGAGTTATTGCGTTTATACCTAGCAGTCTCTATATTAAATAATGGGGCTTGCTAGTCATAAATGCATTAAATCTTAGTTATTGCATTTATTGCTAGCAGTCCTTATGGTCATTATTCGCGGCGTGGTTAGAATAATAGCATTAACTTGAGATAGTGCGCTTATAATAAGAAAAACATAGAATATTTATATTGTCTTACAAATGAAACCGCATTAAGTGTATGAGATAATGCATTTATATTAGGCAAGGCGGACCCGAACACCGTGCTGCGGGGGTAGGGAATGGCATCGGGAAGGGAAATTTTATGTTTTGCCAGTCGCGACGCTACCACCGAACCGGGCTGGCGCGTGTTGCAGGCTTGCAGCCATATTTACGCGGTAAGTTTCCTTCCAATTGTTACACGATCAGTAATTTATGAGTATATCAAACGAAAATTATTTAAATTTATTCTGTTTAATTTACCTATCTTGGACTATGTGAATGAGTGTGCGTGTGGGTCTGTAATCAAATATTGCATTGCATATATTAGATTTGACCCACTTCCCGTATTCCGTTTGAGCTGAAATTCTGCATATGTATGTAAGTCAGATGACAGAGCGTAAATAGTTTGTTCACTAACTTCATAAGTAGATAGAAATACGTCATAAATTAGATAGGCATCTTAGAATAGAAACCGAGTCCACGCAAAAAAGTGAGACAATTAAAAACATGCTGCACCGGGTGGCTAGACACTAGTACACAGTGAAGTCTACGCACACATGTATCCACTATTTGCCTCACTTTGAGAGCAATCGGGACAAGGAGACTATCATTCTATGTGTTATTATTATTATTCTAAGTTAGGCATAGATTTGATATGATTGATATCTTTCCACTATTAAAAATATATTGGTATTGTTTAACCACATGAGTTACCCGGTATAAAATTAATGTTATTACCGTGACATAAATAAAAACAGGTTACTTACTAATTATTATTATTTTCAGGTAAACATGAGTAGAATCGATCAGATTATAGCTTTGGCAGTTTCACGCAATGAAGAAATAGAATCCACTCCGTTGCCAGTTACTAAAAAGTTACGTGCTCCGAATCTACAGAGCACAACTGCTTCTACCATCATAGTCACCCAAAGAGAACCAATCCCTACAGATTTAGAAAAACTATGGTCTCGCTCTCTAGATTTCCCGACCATTTTTGATTTCAAAAATGAATATGGTTCGTCCATACCAATCGTGCACGAGATCGACACAAAACAGTTTAATAACACATCAAAGCTGCAGCCATCACCACCTTGTACGCGTCCATCTCTGACATGCTACGAAATTATGCCAGATGAAGATGACACAGATTTGGACTTTGACTCGGATGACAGCGTCAAAGATAAAAATTACGAACCTGTCAATGGCAAGAAAATGAAATCCCTCAACATCTTAGATACATGTAACAGGATAGTAACACATGCTGTTGTCCACAATAATGATCCAAGTACTTCAATACGACCCAGCCTTCCATCAAGATCAGATGTACTTATTTCAAGACCAGTAATTTCACAACGACCAACTGATGAAATATGCAATATGAACTCTCCGCAAATGGCAATCCAAGATCCAAGACCAGCAGCAGTTGTTTCTGAAAAAGAGATAACGCCAACTATAAATGACAAAGGCCTTACAAAATCCGGTTTACCATGTAAAAGACGCAAATTTGATCTACCTCTTTCAGAACGCTCAAAGATAAAGAAAGAAAATGACGATAACAAATTGTCGCTCAAACCTCCATGCGATGACAAATGTCGTAGAAAGTGTACGTCCAAGATAACCAACAAAGAAAGACAAATCATACATGATCGATACATAAATTTAAACTACGAATCAAGAGGGATATACATAAAAAGTACAGTTGAGTCGTATGAACCAAAAACTAGAACTGTATCACGCACGGATGCAAATGCGAAGAGAGGGCTTTCCCACAGATAATACTTATCAGTAAATAACAAAAGAGTTGAGGTTTACAAAAAAAAATGTATTTGACGACGCTCGGTTACAACGCCAACAATAATAGACACATTAATACTGTACTTCACAAGAAAATAGATGAACAGAAAGACAGAAGAGGAAGTTATGAACGCACCAATGTGATAGATAAAGACATAATCAGACCTCATATTCAAAGTTACAATCCGATGATTTCTCACTATCGTCGAGAGCATGCCCCGAAGAAATTGTATTTACCTAGTGACATAAACATAACCATGATGCATTAAAACTTTATGCTTAAATACCCAAATATATCGGTATCATTCGAAACATATCGAATAACACTCAGAGAAATGAATATTTCATTTGCTCATCTAGGAAATGAGGAATGCGAACAATGCGCCTCATTCAAGTTGCATTTAACTAGCACCGAATGCACGAATGAAGCATCCTGCGAAAGGTGCGTCCAGCACAAGACGCATAAATTTCGGTACACAACATCAAGAATTGAATATCAAAAGGATGTTCTATTAGCGTCAACTGAAAAAGACAAAATTTATTTCTCTGTCAATTTACAGAAGGTAATAATGTTACCTCGAATCGATCAGTATAAAACGGCAATTTTTTGCCATAGAATTATAGCATTAAACGAAAGTTTCGTTCCGCTTCGAAATGCCAAAGACGATAATGTACTGATTGCAGTACTGTGGAATGAAACAATTTCAGGTCGTCATCAAGAAGACATAATATCCGCTTTCAGAGCATTTTTATTGAGCAAAAGAGATGCGAAGGAAATTTACATATGGGCTGATAACTGTGCAGCGCAAAACAAGAATTGGGCTTTGCTGTGTTTTCTCGTAAACATGGTCAACAGTGGTCTCACATCAACAGAAATAATCATAGTGAAATACTTCGAACCAGGCCACAGCTACATGTCGGAAGACAATTTCCACCATCAGGTGGAATTAGCCATGAAGAACAAGAAACTGTACGACTTTGATGACTTCCTTGAAATCGTGTCTAAATCCAATAATAGGAAAAATTATGTGAAGGCTATGTCTGTTTCCGACTTTTTTAATTTCGAGGACGTCCGGTCTCAACAGAAATTAAAAAATACACAACCAAGAGTCTATCTGAAAGATATATGTCGATCAAAGCAGAAAGGGGTGAATTCTCACTTAAGTACAAAGAGAGTCATGTGGCAGATTGGAAAACATTGGATTTCCTTCAGGTTAAAATAAAAAAGAACCAATCTTTTCCGGAAGTTTTCAACAAAACATCGCCTAAAGGAATTAAAAGGGACAGAAAAGAAGAAATAATTGCAACTGAAGTTTAATTCTATTTAAATTTTAATGATAGGAAGTATAAAGTATCTTTAAAATGTTCAACTGTGATGATTATATGTGCCTTAAATATTGTGATTCTGTATCGTTAAAAGTTTTTACTCAGTACCTTTTTTAGTGATTTTAAGAATACATTTTTGACTGATTTAGTTTTATGGTGATTTTGATCTCAAACTATGTCATAGACACTGGTTAAATATAATTATAATAAAATGTTTGTTTTTATTTCACAGTAAAAATAAGTTAATATGATTGTTACAGTACGAATTGTGTAATAGGTTGTGCCGTTAAATAAGACTGTGCTAAATATTGTATCTAAGAAATAAAAACAAACATAATTGATAGATAAAAATATATAAACAGTCAATATGTGTAATACAACCTATATAGCTATTTTAATTTTATTTATTTGTAAGAACTACATACAAAGACTGATTTGAAAACTGATTTTAATTTTTTAATTCTTCCCTAATTAATGTGGCAAAATAACATAGCGTCCGTCATTTCTTATACAGGGTGGCAGAGGCACAACGGGGTCCTCACAGAATAAAATAGAATAGAATAGAATATAACTTTATTGCACACCATAAGTATAAAAGTTATAGAGAAACCTTATAAACTAGGTTTTCCGTCGCCATTAGAGCGTCCGTAATATTGCAAAAACTTTCATATCTGTGTTATATCTTCTCATATTTAGCCATTTTCCTTAACATAAACGCATTATTTGTAGTAGTTGATGCACTTATCATAAGTATTATTAAAGGTTTGGGTTAAAGCAAACCTGCACTATATTAATCTACTAAACATAAATGCATCAAGTAGGGTAGTTGATGCATTTATGTCTAGTGTCATGGGCTTAAGCCATAGGATTCTACTAGCTATAAGTGCTTTTTTTTTAATTATACATAAAACTATACTTAATTTTCATAAATGTTTGTATTTTAGGCATTCTTCATACTTTTATCTTTGTTTTGGTACAATTTTTATGCCGGTATGTCTTTTAGTTCTGGAGAAACAAGCAAAATAAAAATAAAAACTTTGAGCGCGTTTTTCTCGGAAAGTATCAAAACCTAGTTAGTGCGTTTATCGTAAGCGCGGCAGAGTTGAGGTGGTATCATTATTTCTACGCAACTGCGCGCGCCGGCGTTCCTCCGACAAAGGAAACAATATGAATGTGCACGCACACAAAGAAAAATTCGAGGCGTATCTTTTTTACGACGTTTTGAAGGGCACTCACCGTCTATGAGTTCTTCGTCTAAGGTTGATTCTATTCAAATTCTATAAATACTCCCCATTTCGCATCGTCGTCGCCTCAAGAAATATTAACTTCAAAATGCGTCGCGCGCGTGAGTCGCGTGACGTTGACCCGCGATGATTACGATTTCGCCTTCCGTGCCCACCCCGCGACAACCGCCCGCGCGCAGCCTTATGGCGTAACTCTCTGAAGTTCATAGTTAAAGGGCTCTCAGAAATAATCAACACGATGTCACTTCAGCAACACTTTAATCAGCGCCAAACTTATTTACAGAACTTATTATTTATTAGCCAAACTTATTTACAGAACTTATTATTTATTAACTAACTTTGTTCGTAACTCGTAACTAAACTTATCGACAGTCAGCTATCACAACCGCTCAGCGTTACTCGTTCCGACCGAATGCCCTTGCGCGGTCCCTTGCGAAAACGCCCGGCAACTTCTCCCGCCAAGTTGTTTCACAAAACTCCGCGTATATAACACAAGCTTACGATTGGTCAAAGCCTCTGATTGGTCAAGCCCTACGCGCGTACCAATTGTATGACAGACTATAATGTTGCCAGCACAAAAACCAAAAGTCCACCAACATTTTTGTGTAAACGTAAGCAAACCTTACACTCGTCCATCCTGATACCGTGCATGTCCTCATGCACGTAGGTACCCGGTGGAACCTTACACTTGGCGTAACGAGGCATCTGGTTTAAAGTAATCCTATTTTGTATTATATAATCTTATTTAAGAACATTTAATTAGACTATATGTGTATTCAAATCTTATTTCACTTTTATTTCCACTGTCTTCATCTTCATAGCAGGTCAAGTCCCAAACTTATTCGACTAAAGTCGCACTTGACCTGAAACAAAATGAACAAATTATGTAGTTAATCAGACAACTATTACAACATTATGTGTACTGGTTCGACTCTTACTTATCAAACAGATATCAACTTGTAGAAATAGAACATTATGATGGTAAAACTGGTTTGATTAATAAAGTGCGATCTGAAAAAGCACATGTCACTAAGTCAATCCCCCAAGGAAGTGTACTGGGGTGCATTCTCTTTCTGCTCTACATTAATGACTTGCCTAAACAAATTAACCATTCATCCACTCTATTTGCCGACGATATATCAATAGTTATACCTTGCCAAAATGCCACCGACCTCAACGTACTTCTTCAAACTACATTTGATACATTAATTAACTGGTTAAATGAACACAATTTGCAAATAAATTATTCCAAAACAAAACTATTACAATTTAAACCACATCAAAAACGTCCCTTAGAAATAAACTACTCATATCTAAGTAATAAAATCGAATGTGCTAAAACTTACCCTTTACTAGGCATTAACATAGATAGCAATATAAACTGGAAAGACCACATTGCAAATATATCAACCAAACTATCAAGATTCACTTACGCGCTGCTCGAATTAAAGAAATACACAGATGTGAAGACTGCTCTCTCAGCATATTATGCCTATGCTCACGCGTGGCTACAATATGGTATAGTGGTATGGGGAAACAGTACCAAGGTACCAAACTTGTTTTTATTACAAAAGAAATGCGTCAGAATAATTGCTAATATAGACAATATGACTAGCTGCAAGCCCTATTTTAAACAATATAAAATACTTACACTAACTTCTATCTATATATTAGAAATCAGCAACTTTGTAAAAAAAAACTTACATATGTTCCCAAAATATTCCCGTCCAAATAATTTAAGACCTAAAAGCTACTTATCCTGTCCCCAGACAAAACTTAAAATGGTACAATGTGGTCCCTTTACCATGGCTACAAAAATATATAATAATTTACCCAAAAATCTCCAGGAAATGGAAGATTTAACAAAATTTAAAAAACTTTTAAAATGTTACCTCGCCGAAAAATGCTACTACGTGCTGCAGGAATTCTTCGAAGATAAAAATTATTAGGAAAATAAATTTAGTCTCTTTAACCTGTGAACAGCTGATCGGGTCAATGTAAAAGTTATGTGTATGTGTAGATAAATTTGTTATACCCTGTCAGGGTGCATGTACCCTACATACATTTTCCACCTGTAGTGTGTATTGTACATATTATATGCAAATAAATGAATATGAATATGAATATGAATATTTACATTAATAAACTTATCTAAACATTTTATTTATTTTTAATGATGAGTGTGTGGGTAAGGAGTTAGCGAACCAACTGAGAAAGGGAGAAAGCGGTTTCTTTATACTTTGTACAAATAAATACAATGGGACATTATAAAGTTGGTACACTAACAAAGTAATTGCATACTTTTAGACTTTACTGAAATGCATTCTGACATATCGATTTCTTCTTCTTTATCAAGAGAATCATCATCATCAATTGCTAGACTAGCTACATGTATCCAAGGTTGCATTCGGTCTGCGGCAACGGTCGTCTTACGCTTGTTCTGCATTCCTTCGAAACCTGCGACAGGAGCAATCTTGTAACGATCGTTACCTAGGACTTTAACAACCTTGAATGGTCCCTCGTACGAAGGCATCAACTTTGTACTCTTTCCTTGGTTTTGGAAAGCGACCTTTATGATTTTGACTAAGTCACCATTATGGTAAACTCGAGCAGGACGCTTGCCTCTATCGTGATACTGTTTCTGAGCATTCTGCGCTGCATCGATCCTATTTTTAACTTCTCTTCGAATGGAGGGCAAATCCTCAGCTTGATGGATTTCCTGTGAAACTTCGTTTAGAGCCGGATGATGCTCACTGTTTATTTTAGTTCCAAACATGACCTCCGCGGGCGCTCTACCTATTGTCTTTTGGATGGTGCTATTTAAACCCCACTGAATTTTTCCTGTCTTGTCATCTCAGTCTCTTTCATCGCCCCTTAAGTTTTGTGCTGTGAGCGAATCAAGAATCGTTCTATTATAACGGTCTCGGGGAAGCGACCGCATTTAAAATATGCTTTATTCCTCGGTCAAGGCAGAATCTCCGAAACGCGTGCGACGTAAAGCAAGAACCTCGATCACTGACAATACGGTTGGGTGCCCTGAAGATGTCGAATATGTCTTGTAAGCTCTTGATTACATTTTGTGCGTTTGTATTCCTCACTGGCCTTATGAATACAAACTTGGTGAATCCATCCACTATGGTAAGCATGTGCGTGTTACCCCTTTTAGACCTTACAAAGGGCCCAAAGATTGTGGGCCAATTGATGTAATCTAGACCCTTTGTATCCAAGTCACTGGCTACAATGTCGTGAATACGTCGCAGCTCCGAGTCACCCAATTGGAGGGTAAGTAACCAATCATCGTCACTTATGGCCAGATAGCAGGAAATTGCCCAGGATTTTGGTTGTAGAGTCTCCAACCGGGTTCCTAGAGAGCGCGTCGACGTGTTCCATTTTTTTCCCTGCCCTGTACTCAACGGAGCAGTCGAATTCTTGCAGCGCCAGCCACCACTGTGCTATCTTCGGTATCAAGTCACGTTTGCTAAACGTAGAGCGGAGTGCGCTGCAGTCGGTGACTACCTTGAATTCTTTTCCTAACAGGTATAAGCGAAACTTTTTAAGAGCGCAAACTACAGCTAAGGTCTCCAACTCATAGGAGTGAAAGTTCTTTTCTTCAGGGGTCGTTTGACGGCTGTAAAAAGCCACAGGGCGAAAAGAACCTTCATTACCTTGAGGTCGCTGAAGCAAGATTCCTCCAATCTGCTGGCATCAGCATGTAGGTCGGTCTCGGCCGCCGGGTCGTAAATGGCAAGCACGGGTCGATCAATTAGTTTGGCCTTTAGGGTCACAAAGGATTTTTCTTGGTCATCAGTCCACTCCCAAGGGGCATCCTTCTTAAGTAGTTTTGTAAGAGGATGGGCTATTTGCGCGAAACCTTGGACGAACTTTCTGAAGTAATTCACCAATCCGAGGAATTGGCGAACGTTGTGAACGTTCACGGGGCGAGGAAACTCTGCAACGCTCCGAGTTTTTGCCTCTCCAGGTTGAACACCCATCGAGCCAATCTCATAACCCAGGAAATCAATCTTATTTTGCAGAAAACTACACTTTGCAAGGTTGAGCTTGAGATTGGCCTCCTTCAGCAAACCAAGAATTTCTTCTAACCGGTCCATGCATTCCTCAGGTGTTTTGCCGAAGATTAATACGTCATCAATATAGACCGTAGCCTTATCGAACCGTGCTGGTCCGAGGACATGGTTCATCATCCGCTGGAAGACTGCGGGGGCCTTTGCGAAACCAAACGGCATACGATTGTACTCGTATTGTCCGTCTGGAGTGACAAATGCCGTCAGATGTTTGCTACCTTTCGCTATAGTCAAAGTCAAAGTACTTTATTACTGTAGATATTTACATATACTTAGCAAACATCATTTTTTGCCTCTTCTCTACATTGAACCACTGTGGGAGAAGAAGGACGTAGAAACTCCCACAGATTGATTTTTAGATCTCTTTTAAAAATAGGTTGTGCCTAATACAAATATGAAAAAATTAATTGTTATGACTAATAAGCAGGAATAAATAATTACAAAACTATTAACAGCAAGGTCTGTGTTGAGCCAGATTAACCCCAAACAGTCCTGTCATTTAAGTAATCTTGAACATTGTAATATCCCTTTTTCGACAGTCGCTTTAACATGCTTTTTAAATTGCTAAAATGGCAATTTCAAAATCTCCAGAGGTATCCTATTGTAGTAGAGAATGCACTGACCCTTGAAAGAATTGCTAACCCTCGCGAGTCTAAAACGGGGCGCATTTAGTCTGTGATTATTTCTTCGGTTAACATTACAGCTATCGCTAAGTTTGGAAAATGTTGTAAGGTTCTTGCAAACATATATTATATTTTCGAAAATAAATTGACTAGCTACTGTTGGTATGTCAATTTCTTTAAAAAGCTCTCTTAAGGAGTCTGTTCGTTTTAAATTATAAATTGCTCGAATAGCTCTTTTCTGTAAAATAAAAATAGTTTGAATATCCGCTGCTTTCCCCCACAACAAGATACCATAGGACATCACACTATGAAAGTAACTAAAATATACTAGCCTAGATGTAGCCACATCCGTGCTCTGTCTGATGTTCCTAACAGTGTAAGCCGCAGAACTTAATTTACCAGCCAATTTATCTATGTGGGGTCCCCACTGCAATTTGCTATCAATGGTTATTCCAAGAAACTTCGCATCATTTACTTATTCTAACGTGCTGTTGTCTAACACTAAACTGGTCTCAACTTGCCTGACATTTGGAAGTGAGAATTTGATACACTTGGTTTTACCAGCGTTTAACAATAAATTATTAACTGTGAACCAATTCAAGGTTAAAGACAATACACCATTAACATCATCAAAATCTCCTTTTTGTCTTTCAATTTTGAAGACCATTGAAGTATCATCAGCAAACAACACTATGTCAGTTAATTTCTCCACCATGAAAGGCAGATCATTAATATATACCAGGAATAAGAAAGGGCCTAATATGGAACCTTGTGGAACGCCAATTTTAACAACCGATCCATCATATTTTACGCCGTTAACTTCTGCCTTTTGAATTCTATTGCTTAGGTTTGATCTTAGTAGATCCAACGCTTTATTTCTAACTCCGTAATGATTTAATTTAATTAATAGCGTATTATGATCAACACAATCAAACGCCTTCGACAGGTCGCATAAAACTCCGATAGAATCCTCCCATGCAGAATAAATATGAGATATAAGGGTAATACCTGCATCCGTAGTCGATTTACCCCCAGTGAAACCATATTGTTTAGCGTGGAGTTGTTTTGTACGGTTGAAGTGTGAGAGCATTTGATTGAGTATAGTCTTTTCAAAAATTTTACTTAGTGCTGGAAGAACCGATATTGGTCTGAAATTTGACGGATCATCCTTGTCTCCCGACTTGAACAGAGGTATAAGTTTACTGTGTTTCATGAGGTCTGGGAAAGCTCCATCATCAACACATTTATTGAATATATAAGCTAAGTGTGGGGCTATAACTAGAATTACTGAACCAATGACTTTGACTGATATACCCCACAGGTCTTCCGTATTTTTTAAGTTAAGTAATTTAAACGTTTTGACAATGTCCTGGGGATATACATGATGAAATTTTAAATATTCATTACTGACGCTAGTGTTATTTTTTAATAAAGTCTCTGCTTCATATGGAGATGAATTTAGACGGTCTGTTGTGAGAACGGGTACATTGGTGAAGAATGTTTCAAAAGCTCGAGCTACATCAGCGTTGGATTTAACAACATCATCACCTATCTTTAGGCAGAAATCATTGTCCCTTGGTATAACTTTGCCAGTTTCGCGGTTTATTATTTGCCAAACTGTTTTCATTCTATTATTAGAATTTTGAATTTTTCTTTTAATGTGTAAAGATTTCGCAGTTCTACAAACCAACTTGAAAGTTTTGGAATATTTTTTAACATAGTCATGAAATTTTCGATCAAAGTTATAGGTTTTTTGATCATAAAGGTCATACAAGATAACTCTACTTTTACGTATTCCAAACGCTGCCCAGTCACTAAATTTAGATTTACCGTTGTAATCACTGACTTTCTTTAATTTGAAAACTTAATTGAATTCTGTCTGAATAATGTTGAAGAAGTGTGAGTAGATTTTGTTTGGGTTCTGTTCATTAAAATCCAGTACTGGCAAATTTATATCTAAGTTTTTCGTATATGTCTCTAGTCTATGGGATGTAATAGGCCTATAAAATGATGGACCAGTCTTATCCGTAATAGCAATTAGGAATGAAACTGTTTGACCACTGTGATCGGAAGGTAAGCAGTTAATTACACTTTTACTTGTGAATGCACAGTCACAAAAAACGTTATCTAAGCAAGTTTGGCTGGTAAGTGTAATTCTAGTCGGCTCTAGAAATACATGACATAAATTAAATGATTGGAACAGAGTTATTAATCGTCGCTTCAGTGTTGTATCTACAAGCAGATCTACATTAAGATCGCCACAAATAATTAACTTTTTTCTGTTATTACAAAGTTTAATGAGGGCTTCCTCCATAATTTTCTCAAATATTTCGAAATTGCCATGGCCTTTTTCATCCCTCGGTGGCCTGTAGACACAAACAATAATATGGCTATCTAACTCAACACAGGATACCTCTATTTGTCTTTCAACAGTAAATGCAAGAATATCTTTCCGTTGTTTCACCTTAATATTATTTTTCACTAACATTAAAGAACCACCTCTATCAGCAGTCTTTCTATTGTAACAACTGACAATTTTGTAATTATTTATGTTAAAAGACATCCTATTTTCCTTCAACCAGTGTTCTGTAACACAAATAATATCAATGTCAGAATTTTTTAGAAATCATTCTAATACAAGTTCTTTGCCAGGAAGCCCCTGGATGTTTTGATGCGCAATATTTAACTGGGGCTTACATTTTGACATTTTTAGTGGCTCTTGTATAATAGAGATTTCCTCTATTGTCTTATGAACTAATTTAAATTACTTGGAACAGATTCCAATGTTGCATGCAAAGTATAATTAACAGGTGAATTCCCAATAGGGGTGCATGTCATATTACTCTTAACATAAGCTGATGTCAAGTTGAACTTGGTTAAACCAACTATAGCTGCGTCGAATATATTATAAGCTAACAATGTAGCTACTAATTTTCTATATTTATTAGACAGGTACAATGTATCCCGTGTCAGCGTAAAGTTATGATAAATTTATTCATGTCGAAATATAAAATAGCATCGCTGTGATGACATGTTACATTAAATAAATGAATATTCATTCTATGCACAGATTTGTTCTGTAGTTCTGTCAAATTACAGGCATATGGAAAATTGCATAGTATAAATTTGCATTTCATCCTACTATGTAAGTCTAGAAGTGTTTCAACACTTTTATTCAAATAATTCCGACTAATGTTTGAATGATTTCCTACCATCATTACAATAATGCTGAACTCATTATAGATACCGTGACTAATCATCTTCACTAGATCTACAAATGAACTATTTGGACGGAGTTAGTCCCATCTCGTAGCCAGATTTTGTAGCTAGCTACGAAATGGGAATCATGTTTTCCCATCTTGTAGCCAGCTACCAAATGGGAACGATATTCCCATCTTGTAGCCAGATTTAGTAGCTGGCTACGAAATGGGAATCGTGTTTTCCCATCTTGTAGCCAGCTAACAAATGGGAATCTGGAATTCCCATCTAGTAGCTAGGTTTTGAAGCTGGCTTCCAACTGGGAAAAATAATATCGATTTGGAGCTGGCAACGAAACTAGAATTCCTAAATCCAATCTCTACCTTATAGTTTCTCTTTGACCGGCTTGAAAATAGGAGGTGATATGTTCCACTCTTCCACTGTATCCCTACTAAGACTGCTGTGTCCTCATGCAGCTGTCTGTCCCAGGCTGTATTTCATGAACCGTGATAGCTTGACAATGGACCATTTTCACAGATAATAATGCATTTTTGTTTGCTACTGTAACAACAAACACTAAAAATATATATATATATGGTGTTACCGGAACCCTTCGTTCACGAGTCCGAGCTCTTGGCGGGGGGATTTTTAGTATTACAGATACTTTTATATTCAAACTTCATGTGCGACTTATTCTATGACATGTTCATTATAAGGAAAAATTTGACGTTTGTCAAGTGCTTGCCAATCGTCTTTATCTAATCTGAAAAATATAATTATAATAATTATTTTGCGAAGTCATTCATTAATACCGATGATCTTAATGAAATAAGTAATTATGCATTTCTCTTCACTCTATTGTGATCCCTTGCCCGGATCATCGTCGTCGGAAAAAAACCGTGGAATAGACTTTATTCCCACTAGCCGAGGAGGAACAGCATTGCTATCGAATGGATTAAAATATTATAAGCGGAAGACTTACACCGAAAATAAAGGTACGTTGTGGATCTGTGAAAAACCTAATTGTGATGGTAATGTCACATTATCATCAGACAATAAGATTCTAAAGGAAAAAATGCACATCAGCAGTTGTCTCCCTAACCCTGCGAGGCATATATTGTTGAAAAATATAGCAGCATTTAAGTATGGTTCTGCAAAGAACGTACAACCTATACAAAAGCAGTATAATGATATATATGGTCTGCGAATTGACAAAGGAAAATGTCAATTTGTATGAAAAAATACCCAAATTTTCAAATGTCAAATCAGTGGCTTATCGCCAGCGAAATAAAGTTTTGGGTGTTCAAAAAGTTCGAAGTAAATTACCTGCAGACATGTCAGTGCCAAAACAATTTTTAGACTTTTTGCTCGCTGATTATCAGGACCTTCATACGCGTATACTGGTATTCGCTGATAAAGGCAATATTACTGACATGGGCAAATATAGGCACTTTTTTGCAGCACTTTTAAATCATGCCCACGACCCTTCTTGCAGTAATACAGCATCCATGCTCTCGACAGTACAACAAATTGCATATTACCGTTATTTTACGCATTCATACATAATAAAGATGTGAAAACTTATGAGGTTCTGTTTTCATTAATTAAATCACAGGTGAATGAATGGGACCCTGAAAAAATAACGTTAGATTTTGAATCTTCTGCTATAAAGGCATTCCAAAACATTTTCCCAGGAATAACAATCAAAGGTTGTTTCTATCACTATTAAAACAGCCTATGGAAGAAGGCTCGTGTACTAAAAATTAAAAGCAGAGTGGGACGAAGGCACGTTGCACGCTATGCAGCTCTTGCTTTCCTTCCGTTGGAATCTGTACCAGCTGGTTATCGGTATGTCGTGGATAAGTCGAAGGATGGTGAAGATATTTCAAAATTCAACTCGTATTTTTCAAAGCAATGGCTAAGACGTGACATGATAAAAATATGGTGGTGCGGAGATGAACCAATCCGGACAAATAACAAGCTAGAAGGCTGGCATGCTAGGATCAATCGTTTCAATCAATCGTTTCACGTAAAAATCCAACTTTGCCCGAATTGCTTCAAGTTTTGCAAAAGGAATCAACGTTTTACAGTATCTGAAATGCAGCCATAAACAGCAATTTTCATGAGACCAAAAATAATAAGAACTATATTGAAATTGATCATGAAATTGAAGATTCTATTGAACAATTAAGAAATAATCAAATCAGCGTCGGTCACTGCATCGAAATAATTGCACCTTTTTCAGTTTAATGTTGAAGTAAAACTTACTTAAGTATAGTAGGTAGTTTAATTGAAAGAATGATGCAATAAGCAAAAAATGTCAAATATCGTTAAGCGGAGTGTGTTATTTAATTTAATTAAAAGCTAGTTCAGTTGGTTCATGTGTCTATTATTTTATTTATTATTTTATTGTAATGGCTAAACAATATTATTCATCTGTTGAGTGTAAGTAGATAGAAGTTAAAATTAAAAATATATATATAGCTAGCTACTAGCTAGTTACAAAATGGGAAAACAGGTTTCTCATTTCGTAGACAGCTATTAAATCTGGCTGCGAGATGGGAATTCCAGATTCCCGTTTCGTAGCTAGCTCCGAATTGGGTTTATTTTTCCCATTTGGAAGCCAGCTTCAAAACCTAGCTATGAGATGGGAATTCCAGATCCCGTTTCGTAGCTAGCTCCGAAATGGGATTATTTTTCCCATTTCGTAGCTAGCTACCAAATCTGGCTACAAGATGGGACTAACTCAGCAAATGTTCGTTACTTTTTGGTTAAGCCGGTTATGTAATAGAGGCCCAAATCCTGCACCTACTTTGTCGGAGAACAACAGAGTTTTTCTCTGAGCACATATTTTGGTAGCTGGCGGTACACGAGTGGAGGTGAGTGGCGGGACACAAGTGTTGGAGTGCGGTTTGATGCACGTGGCGGCGGTTGGCGCAGCTTTCGCGGCAGCGAGCGTCGCAACGTGCGCGACGGCGATCGGCGCGGCCCTCGGGGCAGCTTGCGGCATGACACACGCCTCAGCAGGGACAGCGAGCAGCGCGGTGCTCACGCTGTTGAGCTGCGAGGTGCCTCCTCGTCGACGACGGCGAAACTGTTTTTTGGTTGGGGCAGCGGTGGACGCTGCAACACTCTCGTTGAGGGGGGTCGAGACCAAAGTTAGTGATGTGGGCCCGTCCTCCTTGCTGGTCTCATTCTCCTCATTCTCAATCAGAATGCCCACCAATTCCGCATTGTGGCATTGTAGCTGAACTAACTCAGACGTCGCGGCTCTGAGTTCTGCTAACTCACTTTGTTCTTTGGCATAACATTGTAGTGTATTTGCTAGCAGGTCATGTAGATGCTGGATTTCTACTCGGGCATGTTGAAGGTCTGACTGTAAACCTACATTTTTTCCCCGGAGCTCTTGCATTAAGGAGATTCTTAATATTCTGTTTGATTGCTGTTTCAAGGCTAATTTCAGTAGTTTTATATTACCTCTAGTTTTCTTCATGAATTTATTTAATTTAAAATAATTTTTAATTTTTCTGCTGCTTGTCTGCATGGCTTGAACAATAGTGCTTAGGTTGGCTACTTCTAGTTCTTGTTGGATAGAGGTAATGTGGCGAGATTCGTTGTAGTCTTTTTCTATGCACATATCAGTCAACTTCAAGTTTGCCTCATTGAGTTGGTATTGGAGGAATTTACTGCGGTCACAAGCAGAAGCAAGGTCAGTGCGCAGGGTGTCAAAAGATTCCACAAGTTTTTCCAATCTTTGCATCTCATTTTGAGACTCCTCATGTGTTTCTCGCAAAGTAGACACACTATCTCTAAGCTGTGAGTTCTTGGCTTGCAAGCTTTTTATCTCAGTCATTTTCATTGCGCTCTTCCAATAGCCTTTAGTTTAACTCCTCTGCGTCAGTTAGTTGTTGCTGGAGTTTTGAAATACGCTGCTCTGCATGCATTTTGCGCATAGTAATGTTGGAAGCCATGACTGGAAATAAAATAAAAAATAATGGGTGCTCCGAACAAAATTAAAATAAAACAGAAGGAATAAAGACTTGCAGTTAGTAGCTGTAGTACTGATATGATAGTTCCTAATTCCCTATATAGCTATTCTACGTCAAAGTCAACAAGTTTCAATTAAACTATTACAAGTAAATATAGGTTAACAGTATAAATGTCCTGAACTAATGAAAGTTATAGTTATTATCTAACAATTTTAGTCGTTTTGCAAGTGTTGTGCTGATCAGCTGTGAAGTGAGTACCTAATATGTCTCTAGAATTACCTACAAGCTTACACTATATTCACACTAATTGCCGAGGTCTAACCTATCAGTGTACTTGTGTGTATCGTGTAATAAATATGAGTGAACAGCTAGTTTTATCGTCAAAAGTACTTCCACAGATTGTCAAGTCAGACAAAACATAGACGCTGCGGTGTGAGGATGGACGTTTCTCACAATAGTGAGAGTTGAGCAGTATGTAGTGTATAAGTATATAGTTAAGTTCAAGTCATATACTTGTAAGATATGAATAAAAAAATGCAAATATGAAAAACAATACGCCCCCGGGGT
The DNA here is from genome assembly GCA_949825045.1 of Argyresthia goedartella. Taxonomy (NCBI): domain Eukaryota; kingdom Metazoa; phylum Arthropoda; class Insecta; order Lepidoptera; family Argyresthiidae; genus Argyresthia; species Argyresthia goedartella. The sequence goes on from OX463820.1 coordinate 22,805,189, forward strand.
TTTTCCGTTGGCAGTTTGAAATTTCCTTTGTCTTTCGGTCCGTGATCGATTATTTTATCACAATTACAATTCTGACCACATTTAGCACTGGCACACTTTAGTTGACTTAACAAACACTTAAATCAACACTATATTCACAAATAGACGAATTAAAACAAATTAATTTAGCTAGAATACAGCACAGCTTTTTTTTTTTTTTTTTTTTTCCGTCTTTATCCCTAAGGAAAGGCAATAGCAATCAAAGCCGTACAGCCATGTCTTCAGTGTTTACATCTTCTTATTCCGTTTCCGAGGTTTCGAAAGGCCGAAGCCAGGTCTTCCGTATTTCTTGTTTTTAAGGCCGAAGCCGAGTCTTCAGTAGTTTTGTTCTTTAAGGCCGAAGCCAGGTCTTCCGTATATCTTGTTTTTAAGGCCGAAGCCAAGTCTTCCGTAGTTATGATTTTTCAGGCCGAAGCCAAGTCTTCCGTAGTTTTGTTTTTTAAGGCCGAAGCCAGGTCTTCCGTTTTTCATGTTTTTAAGGCCAAAGCCAAGTCTTCCGTAGTTTTGTTTTTTTAAGGCCGAAGCCAAGTCTTGCGTGTTTTTGTTTCAGCCGAAGCCAAGTCTTTTTGTTTGTTTTATAAGGCCGAAGCCACGTCACATTTGAGGAGTCATGTCCGTGTAATATATCTCTTAGTCCGTGTATTGTTCCAAGTCCGATACATATTTTTACCACTCTAAATATCTTCAATAGTAGAGCAGATATAATCGTAAATATATTGATAATTTTCAAAATTCTTCAATAAGTCAACAGTGGTACGCGGGATATCTTCTGGTTTGTAGATGAGCAACAGTTTATCAATAAAGGCAAGGCGTTGTATAATATGGGCGGGGCAATCGAAAAATATATGATCCAGTGTTTGATTAGCGGCATTACAGATATTACAAATTGGCGAAGAAATAATTTGCATACGGTGAAGATGTGATCCGAAGCGACAGTGACCAAATCTGAGACGTGTCATTATAACATAGAATTTCCTGCTTTTCCACATGTTTGACTTAGAGAACCAGGCACGTCCAATCCTTCCACTAACGGATCCGTACCAGGAACCTTTAACTGCAAGAGTTTGTTGCCAATAACTAAACCATTCTTGTTTCAAATTCTGTTTGAGTTTGGTAATGAAATCAGAGTTTGGCACAGGTACAGTAGACTCAGGAGCATTAGTTTCAACGATCGCCTTGGCCAGGAAGTCGGCATTTTCGTTTCCTGTCACTCCGACATGAGATGGAGTCCACATAAAGATAATATGTACATTTAATTTATGAAGTTGGGAGTAGCGATTCTTGATATCGTAAATAATATAATTGGTGTTGCAGTCTAGTTTGTTTGATTGAAGAGCTTTTAGAGTACTCATACTGTCAGATATTATGACCCACTTGTTTTCCGGGGAATCAGCTGGGTGTTCCGAAATATAAGTTTATGCTTTCGATATAGCAAGTGCTTCTGCTGAAAAGATACTCATTTCTTGTGGCAATTTCACTCCGAATCCATTTTTAATGTGCGGTAGGTATATAGCTGCGGCAACGCCGTTATCAGTTTTTGAACCATCAGTGTATATTTGAGTAAAATCAATATATCTTGCCAGTTGTTCACAGATTTCATGTTTATTATTTTTCTCGGGATCAATATGAAATACCATTGAAGTGAATTTACTATCAAAATCGTCTGAGTAGCATGCCCAATGATCTTGGCTTCTATGTATATTAGACTGCTGATTAAAGTCAACCATATAGGAAAAATCATGAAGAATGTAGGGAGTTTTGGAGGAAGAGGCCAAAGCCTGATTATTTCTGTAAAATTGTACCAAATTTTTAAACAAAGGATGGGGCTCAATGGCTAACATTTTTAAGATAAACCTGTATTTTAGGTACTTGAAGCGAAAATTCAACGGTGGAATATTACATTCCACTTGAAGGGAATTAATGGGCGTGGTTTTCATAGCACCAGTAATAAGTCTTAAATTGTTATTTTGAATTACTTCCAATTTTCTTACAAGTTGATCATTAGCTGCAAAGCAAATAAAGCCATATTCAAAATGACTCCGAACTATGGCCTTATACAAAGTTATTAATACTTTCGGATCTGAACCCCAGTAAGTTTTAGTAAGAGACTTCAATATGTTATAACCCCTATTTGCAGAGAATATAATCTTATCAACATATTTCTTCCACGAGCAGTTACCCGTAAAAATAACTCCCAAAAACTTGATCTCTGATGCAAACATTAAAGGAGTGTTATTAAAATAAATTTTAAACTGAGCTTGTTTGATTTTGTGGAAAATTAACACTTTAGATTTTTCAGGACTGATGTCTAAGTTTAAATATTTGAAATAATTTGAGAACCTAGAAAGCGAATCATTTAGATTTCGCATAACCTCATTTGCATTAATTCCAGAGCTATATATCACCAAATCGTCCGCAAACTGAAGGTTTCGGACTTTGGAGCCCAAAATAAGATTAAGTTTATGAATATACAAAGTGAATAAGAGTGGGCTTAAAATCCCACCTTGACAAACTCCCTTAAAAGATGAGCGGGGACCGAGCAATTGATTGTTAATCTTAACATAAACTTTTCTGTCGTGAAGAAAGGAAAAAATAAAATCAATAAATTTAATAGGAATCCCAATGGAAGCTAATTCCCTACACAAAATATAATGATTGACATTATTGAATGCACCAACAACATCAAAAAAGACTCCGGCAAACGACATATTCTTCTTCACAGATTGAAAGATGTCTAATTGTAATTGAGCTATACTTTCTCTTGACGATCGACCTTTGCGAAACCCAAACTGGTTCATGGGTAGTATATGATTGGATTCAACAAAAAACTCTAGCCTTTGTTTTAGAACTTGTTCAAAAATTTTACCAACGCAAGATGTAAGTGCTATAGGTCTATATGAGTCAGGGCAATGTTTCTCTTTATTTGGTTTTAATATTGGAATAAGACAATCTGATTTCCAATCATCAGGAATTATATTTTGAGACCATAAAGAATTGAACACATTTAAAAGAACTGATTTAGATTTATTAGAAAGCATTTTTAACATTTTGTAAGGAATCCCGTCAAGGCCAAAAGCTGTATCTCTCCTAGATGAAATAGCTGACTGTAATTCTTGAAAAGAAAATGGTTTTACCAGAAATTCGCTATTCTTAGCATGCACATAACTATGTAAATTCAAGTTAGACTCAACGGTATCAGGCGTATATTTTTTAAGGAATTCGAAGACCCAACTTATGTTATTGTTTGAGAAACTATGTACGAAAGTTTTATTAAATTTTTTCATGATAGTCCAAATATGCGAAATCGGCGTGGTTCTGTTGAAGGATTCACATAATGCAACCCAACTAATTTGTTTTTGCTGCTTTAATGTAAGCTTTTTAAGAGCTTGCTTCTTTTTGAAATTGATGTAATTACATTCAGTTGGATCATTTTTAAATTGAATATACGCTTCTTTAGAGCACTCTACAACCTGGCTGCATTTTTCATTCCACCATGGGAGAGGAATTCTTTTTTTGCTAAATATGCCTGGTGATGAATTATTATTACGAAAACTGGACACTGGTGATGAATTCCGAGCAGCTAAAATTAAAATATCAATAAGATTTTTATAGCAATCTTTAGAGTTTGATGTATCTATATTGAATTCTTGTAGAAGGGTATCTACATTTTTTTTGTAATTATTCCAATTAACACGACGAAAGTTTAAATGAGTTTTCATAGCTGAACAGTCTAATGGAGATGAAGTGTAAGGTGAATTGTTGTGAATAAGTATTTTAATTATTACTGGAAGATGGTAACTACCTAGCGGGTCATCATACACTGTCCAATCACAGTTCAGAGCCAGTGATGGAGAAATAAAAGAAAGATCTAAAGCATTTCGCCTCCATTGGTGTGATCCAATAGTGGTCATTTGGCCATCATTTAGCAAAACTAAGTTATTGTCATTAGTACTTGAAAGGACATCACGACCACGAGCGTCTGTTGATTGACATCCCCATGCCGAATGGAGAGCGTTGAAATCTCCCGCAAAAAGCACAGGTTCTGGAACACTTTGTATAAGTTGATCAAATTTATGTTTGGTAAAAACCGGTAGACAGTGTTTAGGGCTATAAAAACTAACAATTGATACTTCCTTATTATCTCCGTACATTAAACGTATTGCTATGTTCTGAATGGAATTATCATAAAATGTATCAAGTTTTCTAAAAGTTAAGCTGTTATGAACAATTATGGCAACACCATTATGGTCGTTGCCGGAGTCCAATCTACAAATATTATAACCTCGAATATTGAAACGTTGATTCGGCTTTAGCCAAGTTTCACAAATAATTGCTACGTGAATATTATTCTCCTTCAGGAAATGTGTTAAAACAAGTCTATTACTAATTAAACTTTGTGAGTTCCATTGCATTATGTTTAATTGATCCATTAAAAAAGAATAACAAATTAATTACTCTTACTTAGTGTTTCAAGAAGAATGGTTTTAATGTTTTGTGAATTAATTGAAAGTTCGTTTGTTTTGTTCTGAGTTAGTAACTTAGTTACTGAGCCTACTATAATGTTCATTATATGTTCTGAATTGAGAAGCAGTGCTAGCTGATCAGAAGGGCTTTTAGATATTAGTGGAGGAAATGATTTTTCCAGGGTTTCAGCAAATGTTTTCTTGTCTAATTTCATTTTGTTTTGATTAATTTTCTCCTTTTTTACAGGGCAGTCAGGTGAGATGGCGATATGATTGCCTTTGCAATGACAGCAAGAGGCATCCGCTGCATCAACTGTGCAAGACTTGAAGTTGTGGCTGCCTGAGCAGATAGAGCACTTCTCTGCGTTTTTACAAAATTTAGCTATGTGTCCGTACCTCAGGCACCGTAGACACTGCTTCACTGGAGCGATGTACGGGCGAACCTCGAAGCGCCAGCTGTTCAGATCCACACTGTCGGGCAGGGATGGGCAGGAGAATGTTATTGAGACTGTCTTCAAAGGCTGGAACTCAACAGTGTTATTGTTAATTGTTCTTTTCATAAATCTTCTTACTGATACTATGTTTTTGGAGCAAGAAATATTTGAATAGATCTGCTCATTGGATAAATCAAGTGGCACATGTTGTATTACTCCAGTCACTTCAGTGGCCGTAGCAGGAATAGTCGCCTTTAGTTTGTATGAATCCAGAAATGTTTTATTGCTTAAAGCTGCATTGGCGAGCCCTGGCCGCTCAAACACAACGCCAATCTTGTATTTGTTGATGCGTCTTAACTGTTTTATGCCTTTATTGAATCTTTTGAGGCAGTTCGCTAGAGCCATCATGTCTCTGTCGTCCAATGCCTTGCCAGTGTCGCTGCTTTCAAAATAAACGATATAATCTAATTTACCTCCATCCACTGGGTAATAGCGGACATAATCCGGGACCTGAAAAGGCTTATACTTATCCTTGTCATCTTTTGGTTCATCACACGGACTTGAGGATTCCCCACTATCAGACAGATCCTCCTCCTCCTCTTCCTTCTTTCTTTTCTTAGGCTTCTTCCTGCCCATTTTTAACCAATTTACAGTATTTTTAGATAGCCTACTGTAATTAAATCGAATTTTCAAAATTAAAATTAAAATTTTCCGCATAGCAAGACAAAAGTTCCCGCGCTTTTTTTCTTTATTACCTTACTCTTTGACTGTAGCTAAACGACCTACAGCACAGCTGTTTTTGACGTGTAGCCTCGGGTGCGGTCCGATTCGAATGCGAATATAGGCACCTGGTAATAACCGGTCATAAGATCTAGGGTTATAAACCATGCCTGTCCGGACAGTCTTGCTACCTCATCTTCTATAATGGGGATGGGATATCTTTCCTTGACTGTCACAGAATTAAGAAGACTGTAGTCCACGCACAAACGGATGTTACCATCCTTTTTACGAACCAGGATAATAGGACTCGCGTAGTTTGACACGGACTCCCTAATAATCCCCGCTTGTAACATGTCATTCAACCATCGCGCGGACTTTTTCACGTTCCTGGTGCGAGAGTCGATAGGGTCTATAGACTACCGAACGTGAACTGTTTAGTTCAATGTTCATTTTCGTTACGCTCGTACAGCCCAACTCCGCTAAGTTCTGCGCAAAACAGCCTTCATGACGGCGGAGTATGTCCATAAGCCTTGCCCTATCACTGTCAGATACTGAGTCACCTACGTTGACTTGGTTCGCGTCTAGTTTATTGGCCGTAATGGAGGTCCCAGACGATGAACTTGAAACTAGGGGTTCTGTTTCGTTCATAAGCCTGTAAACAACATCTACCCTTTCACCTCGCGAGAACACAAAGTTCTCTTGAATCCAACATGGTATCGAACACGGGGTCAGAACAACATGGAGAGAACCATTTTTGACCTCATAAATGCCTCCACAGACCACGTACTGACTGTTCGGCCTTCCTACGATTCTAGTACCTATGGCAACACTACCAGAAAAAAGCGACTCGGCATCGGCTCTCACACTTGCGGCACCATAAAGGTTACCATGAGCAGTGACTCTAATCCTCTGTAGGCGTTCAGAATTTTCATCTAAATCGGGATTGGGGACTTCAGCGCCAATGTGTAGAAATTGTAGCTTCTGAGAGTCTTTGTAGACTACAACATGTGGCTGTTCCGAAAAGCTCTGCCCAATGAGCACTGGCTTTTCAAGTAAGGCATCATCTACTATTTTACACATAACAATAGCGCTAACTCCGTCAATGGACAGGTTCAGTTTTACCGCGCCTTCAGACTCAACTAAGCTGTTCCCAAAACCTCTTAGCACAGACGGAGTATTGTTGTGGTCAATGCCGAGTTTGACAAAATAAGATGGCTTGATAAGAGTCGCCCCACTGCCCAAGTCAATGAATGCTTCCATAGGTAAGCTTTCGACAACCACTTCTTTAACGAACTTGCCAGAAGGACTTGAATCTGAAATTTTCATCGTCTTTGTTACCGTGTCTGCCTTCTTGACCCTGCGCTATCCTGTTTTGATCGGCACGCCTCGGATTTATGACCCACTTTGTTACAGTGTATGCATTTCATCAGAGGTTTGTGACGTCTCGTAAATGGATGTCCCTTTTCCTTACAATTGAAACAATACAAAATCGTATTGTTTTTGGAGTTAATTCTACTAGACTGTTTTTCATCCGGTATGCTGATACCGCGGTCCCTAACTTGTTGCGGCTGCTGTGACGGAAATTCTTTGTTGCTGCTAAGGAGGAATTTTAACAATTGGTCGGGCTCTTGGCAGCGCAATGCTAAAGCACTTGATCTAGTGGTCCTGTCACTGATGCCATGTAAGATGCAGTCCACGGCTCGCCTACCCGAGATTTCGCACTGATTTAAGAGGGCCAATTTCTCATAATAATAGTTTTCTATGAGTTCGTTTGGTCTACTTCTACGCCTCAACATATCTTCTAACGATTGTCCATAATTCTGCTCACAGGGAAATGCGTTCATTAGTTTTTGCTGCCACTCTTCCCATGTGAACATAATAGAATTAAGACTACTGTACCAAGTCTTTGCTAATCCGGTAAGTTTTTGAATTGAGAAATGAACCGTCGTCCTCTCATCCCAGCCGTAAACCTTGGCACATTAATTTACTTTTTTTATCCAAATATCCATACGTTGGTTCTTCTCCGAAGGATTAAATTCAGGAATAATATTTTTATAGTCTAATCCTTTGACAATTGACTGTGTGCCCAGGTTTGCCGGCTGTGATGGGAGGATGTCTTTTATAGACTTAATAATCTCCATAACATCTTTAGAGGTAAAGGAAGGACTACATGACCTTTTCCCTCGGTGTCCGTCACCCGCGACGGCTGGCTTGCTGCGGCTGCGACTGCGGCGGACGCTGCTCCTCGACTCACGCCGCTCACGCTGCTCGCTGCGGCGACTGCGGCGGGCGCTGCTCCCCGACTCACGCCGCTCGCGCTGCTCGCTGCGGAGCCTGCGCTGTTCATCGTCGCGCTCTCGCTGAAGCCGAAGTTCCAGTTCTAGCTGCCGAAGTCACTCTTGCTCGCGCTTCAGCGCCTGCTCTCGCTCCAGCAGACGGCGGCTGTGGCTCCGGCTGGACCTGCGGCTGCGCTTGCGAGCACTTCCACGGCTGCGGCTTCGACTACGACGCGTCACCCGGCTTGGGCTGCGACTACGTCTCGCTTGCGAGTCTCCTCGCTGACGAGGGGTTTCGAGGCCCCGCCGCCGTCGAGTGTTTTCATCATCCTCCATTCCCTGAAACTCGCCGCAAAATTGTATGCATTACCTTTCGGTATTATTCGATTTATTATTCTTGCGGCTGACAAGAGTGGCGTTTGTGTTGCCGGACCGAACGGACGTGTCCCCCCGAGATCTCGCAAACGCTTTTAAACAAACAATAGTTTTCATCCCCGGCGCGCACCTTTGTTCTGCCTCCGGAGGCCCGAAAACGAGCCTGGCTTATAGGCTGGCTTATACCGCGTGTTACTGTAAGGGTTACCTGGGGAATGTGCGCGATCCATCTAGGCACCCCATCTGTGCAATACCGCGCATTTCAGTGATTGTGATGATATTAGTGCGGTCAAGTGTAATGAATGACCAGAGAACTGCGCGATACTCTTAGGCATCCCATCTGTGCAAGCCCTAGAATTCTAGGCCAGGTGCACGTCTGAGCCATGCAGCGACAGGCCGGCAGCGAGCGAAGCCTACGCAACACACCCTCAACGCTACTGCCTCCACCACCACCGCCGCTAAACACACCAACCTGGTGAGATCATTCCGATTAGGACATCATTGATAGTGATTACCTACCTCAACTTTATTTCTCTCAGGACCACTCGCCGCCTGACAATAATAAACCACCACTTACCGCGGCCGCGGTCGCCCCTATTGACTAAGGCATAATCACATTTATAGGTGCGTCATAGGCAGGATATAACAATTCCCTACCTACGCAATATCAAAATCAAGTAATAAAACATTATTATAGCTACATATACTTATATTGCTTTGCCTGAAAATAAATTCGAGATAATTCTCCTCGAGATTTCTTTTCTCCTCATCTTCGAAAGACCATTCAAAACAGTCATTAACAATAACCTTCCACTAAACCCTGAAACTCTGTGAATAAGCCAAACCAAAACTTAACAATCCTAGAAATATTTTTACGTAGCTAAACTGCAAATATACTAAACCCGACAATAAACAAAAACTAAACACGTGCATGCCATAAAAAGGCCATCTCAACAAATTCCCAGAAACTAGACAAAACAATTGACTGCTATTTAGGAACAATTGAAAAAGCTTCGAAGCACAAAAGGCCCACAACGTTCCCTCACACATCTGGCACCCATTCTATGGTGTCAGCCCATCTTGGAAATACCGGGAAACATTAGAATATATCGATCGACCGACGCACCAAACGCAGAAGCTTTCACTGAGTACATAAAAAATCTCCACATACAGGGCACGTGGGGAGGTGAAGAAATTATCATAGCAGCCGCGGAGTTCTACGTAATAAGTGTAGCGATCCATCAACAAAATGGCCCATCAATCGTATATAGCCCCCAACAAGAATATAACGCAGTCGGAACTATCAACTTGACCTTTTCCGACAGCCATTACGACAGCGCATACATAATAGAGCACCAAAACGTAATCAACAACCTATCAACAACCAGTCAAATCTACAGCATCTCACTTTTCCCATACCAAAATACAGCGCGACAACCAAAGTACACTCAAGTTCCACCCGCCCCAAAAACAGATAATATGATAGCGGTAAATCTAAACACCTTACCCCGGCCTACCCAAAATGCACAACTCAAGATAAGATGACCAATGACTTTGATACTTACCGTACCGACACATACACTCACACGCCACAAACACATGCGTCCCCCTCCGCCGGGTCAGATACAACCGGGTACTTCATCTTTAGGGCCTTGTTCACGGACTGAACCTCGACCCGAGTCACGGACCTAACTAATATGCACTAATGAAGTGAATTGAAGTAGGTGATATCAGTGCAATGAGTCTCACTAGCTGAGCAACAACCTGGTGAGATCGCTGCGATTATGATAGCCCTAACTCAGATCAAAAGGCAAAACGAACTCTATATCTGGCAGGTAACCCCCTAAATACCATTTCATAAACAGATACCACGCTCGCTTCAAATTACTACGCCAACTCCAAACTATCCCACAGGCACAGTGCCGTACTATTAGGTAGGAGATAGGTATGCCTAAATACAAAACTAGGCAGGAACCTACCCAATAACAGTAAAACAAAACATAACTATTTCTAACTTTATCCGGTCCGACAAGCCCACAAAAATAAAACAATAATGCAAGCCCGTCTACTACATAACTGCATATTCTGAGAAATAGCGAGAAACAGCCAACAATTGCACATCATAAAAGGATCATTTCACCATCTTCCAGATAACAGGCAATTAACAAAAGACTTCCACGGATGAACAATAACAACAATAAAATCGGAGACTTTTTGTCCTAAGCGGCTCTCTACCGAGAATAAGGGCGCGCGAAGATACGCACAAACTTTGACAATCGCAACCCGTACGATCTGTTAATCGTAGACAAAGGTAGTTCAAATAAATCACGCTATCTCTAAGTTCTTTCTTTCAACAACATCCCACGAAGATAACGTAATGGAAGCCTTACCAATGCTGAGATGGTAACTGCCTATTCACCGCAATTGCTGACCAAATTAATCACCTATGTCAATTAACATGCAACCACACTCACATTCGTAAGGACCTAGTTAAATATGTAGAAGAAAACGGTGATGAACAGACAAAGCTCGCAATCACTGAGCCTGAAATCCTCAACAACTCAACATTGAAAATCTGCGCAATTACGGTACTTGGGCTGGAGAGGAGATCATAATACCAGCTGCCGAATACTTTCTAGTTAACGTAACAATCCACCAGCAAAATACACCATCGCTCACATTCACGCCCAAGAATCCAGCGGATACAGTGAAATCTATCAACCTCAACGGCACAGGACACCACTACGACAGCGTATACTTGCTTGAATCGCCAAATTTACCCACGGATCAAGTAACCGATAACCAAACTGATAACACCATACTTTCCCCGATATTTAATGCAACACCCATGACCTCCTCAGGGTCAACCATAACATCAACAAAAGACATCCCAGACAACACCGGATATACGATGATACGAAACAGCCCCATATTTAAACCACAAGTCACATGCGAGCGTATGCGCATTGCTACTTGGAACGTTAGAGGATGCGCCGAAATAACTAAAAGACTCAACATTGATGCGGAATTGACTAACAGAAACATACACATAGCCTATATACAGGAAACAAACATGATACATATGTCAAAACACTATCTCTGGTATCTGTATGCTCGCATCGGACAAGACGCTATAAAGAAATACAGGAAAAAGGGAATTATAGGAACAAACCTCCTTCACAATATTGCACACAAATATTTTAAAAGTTACATCAAAAGAAAATGCATGTACAAGGGCGAGCTTGTCTCTTAAAAGAGGTTTCTTCCAGCAAAACAAGGCATTACAGGAATTGCTATCGTAAAAGGGTAGGCAGTGCACAATAATTACTATAACTAAAATGCCTAGGAATAAATTAAAATATCTGTAAAATACAGATAGCACATACGAAATAATTACCGATATATACATAAACTTTACAGATAATGATATAAATACAATAACTTATACGAAAGAGACAGGTAGTAATCGATTTGTTTCTTAAAAGAAAAAAGAGTCGGACTGTCTCTTATAGTGCAAAGAGGTGCGTTCCAGAGTCGGACCGCCCGCAACCTGAAAGAGCGTTTATACGCAGCGCTGCTATGCCGCGGAGTAGCTAAAAGTGAATAATTAAATATCATCGGAGAAATGCTCATGGCAAACTTAAAAGTAGAAAGACGAAAATTCCAGTTCAAATACGAACCGTAAACGAAATCAAATATCTCGGCACATATTAATATATGTGCCGAGATATTTGATTTCGATTTCGGCAGGACATAGGACACAATAAAAAAGAGGTGCCGGCAAGCCATATGCAATTCCAAGGCCCTAATGCATTTTATAAAGAAATCCAACATGGACTGGAATATAGTGCGCCTGATTTACAAAATGGTCATTGCACTGTTTATAAAATACGGACAAAAAGCGGCAACCCTCACTAAAGCAAACAGTTGAAAGTCAGTTCTTGACTAAGAAAATATGAACGCCTGATCCTCAGAGACATGTTTGAGAACGCCAGAAGCTATCCAAGATACCACAAAATTCATGACTGACTACAGGGCAAAACGATAACCAAACGAATCAAAAACCACCGGATGTGTTACAATACATATTCTGCGACGCCCATAACAGCACTTACTACACGCTCCATTCAAATACGAAGCAAGGAAGAAGAAAGTCGGCCGACTTATATACACCTGGAAAGATCTCCTTAAGCATGACATCAAATACTACGGTTAAGAACACAGTTACTCGACAGAATCATCACACAACAGGGACGAAGTCAGGATGGCCTAGAGGCAAATATACCGTATTCCAGAAACAGAGCGAAAGCGAAACTGGGAACTTACCGGATAACCCAAACGAACACGACCCAGGAAACTCAACTAATAACAATAACTGAAAATAGAAGGAAAACAAGAACTTGAAGAAAACAACAGCTGCTCTCCAAATCCCACATCCTCCCCATTCCACATTTCCTATATTGGCTTCAGGCTGAAGAGTCGGTCGATTGAATTCACTATCCTTCCCCTCCTATAGAGCATGTCATTCCGCCCCCTCTCAAAACTTGTGCCCTCTGGTATGCCGGCCGAAAGACCGGAACAGGTTTAGAACCCTGGCTGGAGAAGCACCATTCATTCATTCATTCATTATTATTCTTGCGGCTGACAATGCTAGAACCTTTAGCACTCAATTCCAAACAAGAGTATTCATAGGCTACAAAAAGTTAGGTCATCGTCGGTAAGCTTGAGCCGTTACTGAATTTAATTAGCTGCAATAATATTGAATATCTTGTACTAAAACGTGCGGCGCATGGGCTATACAGTTAATCTATAATAATTGTAGAAAAGTTGAAATTTTTGTTCTAAAAGTTAAATATTAAATATCTCGGAAACGGCTGCTCATACGGCAAAAATAACGAAATTTTGGCCCCTTTACCCCCATTAGTTATTTTTGTCTTTCGAATCAATTCATGTCCATGGGGAAATCCATGGGTTTCAAACTCTCACCCGTATTCGGACTATGTCGAGATCTAAAATTTTATTTGTAACAAAGCAGTGATTCTCTTTAACCCAAAATGCTTTTATGGCGTATTTACATCCATAGAAAATGGGGTTTGAAACTTTTACTACCAGAAGTGATTGATGTTGAAATATTATTAAGTTTATGCAATAATCTATGCTTGTTGGTCTGTAGGTTTTACAGCTCCATAAAATTAAACATAATCTAGACTAGAGAAAGCAATTGAACACAATGAACCCATTATCAACGTCAACATTCCTCTACAACCACGTGTTCTGTTAAAGTTAGGTTAAGAAGACCACGTGCTTGGTTATGGACCCCACCCTTTACGTGGTAGCAAAGCATCTACAACGAATAAATTGGGCTTGGTAACCACGTGGTGCCTTTAAATGTACTTGAAATGTACCCTTTTTAGTGTGTATTTTAAATGAACACACAAAAAGAAATATTTTCCATAAAAAAAAATACCCCCATATCGATTTAAAATTATAATGTACTTACGTGTACATTATAATTTTAGTGTAGCGTGTACTTACGCGAAGTGCGTTGCGATCCCACTTCTGAGATTTAAGGGCTCTCAGAAATAATCAACACGATGTCACTTCAGCAACACTTTAATCAGCGCCAAACTTATTTACAGAACTTATTATTTATTAGCCAAACTTATTTACAGAACTTATTATTTATTAACTAACTTTGTTCGTAACTCGTAACTAAACTTATCGACAGTCAGCTATTACAACCGCTCAGCGTTACTCGTTCCGACCGAATGCCCTTGCGCGGTCCCTTGCGAAAACGCCCGGCAACTTCGCCCGCCAAGTTGTTTCACAAAACTCCGCCTACATAACACAAGCTTACGATTGGTCAAAGCCTCTGATTGGTCAAGCCCTACGCGTGTACCAATTGTATGACAGACTATAATGTTGCCAGCACAAAAACCAAAAGTCCACCAACATTTTTGTGTAAACGTAAGCAAACCTTACAATAGCGTGTGTCTATGGTTCATCTCATGCCCATACAATTTCATCGATTGCGGGGTATCACCGAAGGCTTCTAGGCTTCATTCAATGAGCTTGGGTTGGGCCTCCATTATGATGCTACTTGCGTGATACCAATTTGACAGATGAAGCTGGTGCAAGGTGTCAAACGTAAAAGTTTATATGAAGTTCATAGCTCAGACGACTTACGCCATAAGGCGCGGGTCCGGCCCGCTTACTCTTGCTTTGCCATTGCCATGTCAGTCAGTCAGTCCGCCCCGCCACGCCGAGCGCCATTTGTCAGTGATGTTTGGCGTGAAATAAATGAATACCTGTACCTATTTAAAGACAATATTGTTAGCGGCTTCGGCAGGCAGTCGTGGGGCGGGCAGCAGCGCGCCTATATAAAGCGAGGCGCAGACCGCGTGCGACACACTTGCTCAGCCGTCGTCATAGACTCAACACCTCAACATTTTTATTGTCACGCTGTCCGATATCTTTATTCGTTTTGATAATTGTTATTAGAGTCCATTTCTGTTCAAATTATAATCAGTCAGTTTCAGTGTGTTTCTTTTTAAAAATCATCTCGGCCTCTGGTTTCTAACATCAGTAGTGGGATACGATTCCTGTGATTCTATCTCACACGCCTACATACATTTTAAATTGTACGAGTGAAAGATGTCGGATTGTGAACAACGTCGTAGCCGCCGTGAAAGTAGTCGTTCACGACGATGGTACGCCCAAGAGAACCTCTCTCTGCGTACCATCGTCGGCGCCCCCCGCTACGTGAGGAACGCGACAATCCAGAGGGACCTAAGATGGGAAACCGTGGACCAGTTTGTCCGGAGGCTGGCGAAGGGCATGTTCGCTCGTGCGGATGCATCACACCTCCCGCACATCGCCGAACTGGCGCCGCACCACGCGCGCCCGCCCGACCGCCGCCGCCTGCCACGCGACCTGGTTGCCTAGCCGGCGATCACCCACTGCATACCAGCGCCACAAGAAGACCACCGCCCGCAGGGGCCATCCGATGACCTGTCCACAGGAGTGGACAGAGGCGATTCTTCGGGAAGAGGTCCGTCGACCTGACCCCGACTCCCCACGCCCCAGAAGGGGTGCGTGAGATGACTATGAAGAAGCGTGCGACACACTTGCTCAGCCGTCGTCATAGACTCAACACCTCAACATTTTTATTGTCACGCTGTCCGATATCTTTATTCGTTTTGATAATTGTTATTAGAGTCCATTTCTGTTCAAATTATAATCAGTCAGTTTCAGTGTGTTTCTTTTTAAAAATCATCTCGGCCTCTGGTTTCTAACATCAGTAGTGGGATACGATTCCTGTGATTCTATCTCACACGCCTACATACATTTTAAATTGTACGAGTGAAAGATTTCGGATTGTGAACAACGTCGTAGCCGCCGTGAAAGTAGTCGTTCACGTGAACGACCTTTTAATGTGAAAAGTGAAAACGATACAAGGAGCGTACTCCTGAAGGCCAGTTGCGACAGGAAATGTCTGCGATCTTGGCTCGCCTCTGTGCGTGAGAAGACCGCAAAACAGTTGGGCCTGTAGCTCAATTCTACCCATCGTCGGCGTCTGCCCCGCAAACAATTTTGGCGCGCGACCCACTGCCGCCGCCGCCAGCATGGCGTCATGCACCTGAGTTGGCTCGATGCGTGACACTCCACACTTCTGCACGTGCCTCGAGTCTGCGGGCCTGCTGGGGCTGTGTCGGAAAGTATTCATACAAACGTGAATACTAGCGAGGTATTTATGCTGACAAAAATAGTTCGATGGCAGAACAATTTGTGGATGCGATTCGGGCGATTGGTATCTACGATGAGATCTAACCATCATTTTTACATCTATAGTTTTCATAATATTGAGGATTTGTGTGAGAAGGTAGATCGCGCCTTATCACAAAACAATTGGAGTGACTATGAATGATTTCGGCGATAGTGCAGTGCCTTGTTACTGATCCACACATTAGAATAGCAGCCACAGACACAAAACTACATCCAAGTAACCTAGTAGATTTTTGCTCAATCTATGTCAAGCCTAGGGTGCATAAAAATATTCCGTCTACCGTTCGTACTAGTACGTCACAAAGTATGATCCCCACGAAAGGCAAACCCGTTGCGTTTTGTAGAAAGCGCAAGTTTTGAAGATGATGATTTTCACATGTTGTGGGACAATCAGGACACAGGCAAGCTTCCTGTAATAGGCAATCTAGGAAGAATACATGGGGAGGTTCGAGTACTTCAATATACAGTGGTTCTAATAATAATGTCCCTTCCTAGCGAAGGATATTGAATGTTTTGGCAGGCATGACTATTAGCGAGAGTCAGGTACGGCCGAGCCATGATAAAGTTGTGATTTTGTTCAGAAAACCGAATGCATTGCTGCACTCACTCGGAAAAGAATTAATTTCAATTAGAGACCGGAATAGCAGGTTTCGCGCGAAGATATGGTGGAGTTTCCTACTACAGTAACAAGGTGTGGAAATAAAGTACGCTGCGAGCTCTGCAGCATTAGATGCCCTATGTTGTGGGTGTAGGCTTCACTATTGTAACTGACTACATTGAGTCGACAGCGTGCAACAGAGTTGCTCGTTGCCGATCAGCGGCGACAGAATGCGCATGCTAATGAAGGTCGTAAGGAACCTAAGACGTTTTCTAATGGTGACTTTGGTTTTGTCTCTAAAAATTCGCAGAGTGCTGGCAAGCCTGGACTCCGAGCAGCCCTTACAAGGTCATGCAGGAGCTGCCTCACCACCGCTACGAGCTTGAACTGCTGACGGGTACAGCAGCACATGGTGCTGTGGCGTGGCGAGTGGACACCAGACGCCTGCGCAGCTTTCTTCGAGGGCGTCGGCGAGCCGTAGCGGATAAAGGATGCTATGACTCGGCAGCGGGTGTTCCCGGCTATATGAGACGGTGCAACCGTCTGCAGATACTAATCTGGCGTGACTTTTGTCACGGGGGCTATAGCAAGCGGAAAATTGGGCCTCTGCTATAAGCCTGGAGGCCGTGGGCCTGGAGACTGAGTACCTGGAGGCCGTGGGGCCTGGAGGCTGTGAGCCTGGTTTAGTATAACATTAGCACTCAAATATGTGCTTAAGTTATGCAGTGTTGGCGAGGAGAGTGGTGTCCCGAGACGTGTGCCGCTTTCTTCGAATGTGAGAGCCCATAGATTTTTGATCCACATGGTACTGTGTCACTGTAATAGGAAAGTACATAATTGCAAACTCCCTTAACCTATCTTGTTAATTATCCCTTTCGTAGACTTATTCTCTTACTTATGTGTGACTACAAACTTACTGACTACCTTTATGACAATATGTGGTGATCACTGTGCAATGTGTATCAAAATATCTAGACGGCGATTGGTGATACCTTGGGTGATTTTTATTATGCTGGGCCTTCCCGTGGTATGCACTTTCTGGGTATGCTCAACTTAATGCCTCTACCTCTAAATGCTGTTTTGTTTATTTTGCGGTATGGGATTGCGCTACCTACCGGACCGGTGCGGTCGTTGCATTGAGTGCACCCGTATCCGTCGGTGCTGAACAGTGTTTATGGCAAACTTAGTAGTTGTAAGTCCCACACTGTTTCGGTTACCGGGGTGACAGTTGGGACGTTATTTTGCGGCATGGGATTGCGCTACCTACCGGATCGGTGCGGTCGTTGCATTGAGTGCACCCGTGTCCGTCGGTGCTGAACAGTGTTTATGGCAAACTTAGTAGTTGTAAGTCCCACACTGTGTCGGTTACCGGGGTGACAGTTGGGACGCCTTCTGTTCACGTTGATCGAGTCGAGCTCCAACGGGTTGCGACGGTCTACAGCCTGAGCCTCGGCGCGACGGCCCTTGCTGCCTCGCTGCCAGTTCCTGAGCCTCGGTGTGACGGCCCTTGCTGCCTCGCTGCCAGTTCCTGAGCTACGGCGCGACGGCCCAAGCTGCCTCGCTGCCAGTTCCAGAGCCTTGGCGCGACGGCCCTTGCTGCCTCGCTGCCAGTTCCTGAGCCTCGGCGCGACGGCCCTTGCTGCCTCGCTGCCAGTTCCTGAGCCTCGGTGTGACGGCCCTTGCTGCCTCGCTGCCAGTTCCTGAGCTACGGCGCGACGGCCCAAGCTGACTCGCTGCCAGTTCCAGAGCCTTGGCGCGACGGCCCTTGCTGCCTCGCTGCCAGTTCCTGAGCCTCGGCGCGACGGCCCTTGCTGCCTCGCTGCCTGTTCCTGAGCCTCGGTGTGACGGCCCTTGCTGCCTCGCTGCCAGTTCCTGAGCCTCGGCGCGACGGCCCTTGCTGCCTCGCTGCCAGTTCCCGATCCACGGCGCGACGGCCCTTGCTGCCTCGCTGCCAGTTCCTGAGCTACGGCGCGACGGACCTCAGCCTCACTTCGGGCGCCACTTCGCACGCTACGCTACTTCTGGTTACCACGTATCACTTAGGAGTGTTATGAACGACATAAAGGAAAGAAGTGTTTGCCAATGTCTGAAGAGTGGTATTTTTAAATGGTGATGATTGCCATAAAGGAAAGGAGTGTTTTGCTGATGTCTGAAAAGTGCTATTTTTAATTTTTTTTTTTTTTTTACTTTATTAGGAAAACTAACAGCTTATCACTAACACAATAAGTTACACACATAGATACAGAAAGCCAACAAAAAGTTTTCACAGCTAGCAATATTTTGAGCAATTAGCACAGGTGAAAGAAAAGCGATACACGAAACACCAGACACGGTAACTATATCCAATAATAGAAGAAGGAAGATGGCACACCATTATAGTGGGTTATATCGGTAATGAGGCCTCAACCGAGTCACAAAACTTAGAGGTTAATACTTTACGGATAACGGAAATACTACTAGCGAACAAATCAATGTCTTCGTTTTCAATACAAAGGTCGTTGAAAGATCGTATAGCTCTGATAAAGTAAGAATTTTGTCTAAAGTTTGTGCGAGCCCAAGGAACAAACAATGACAGTCTTCGGCGAGACTGAGAACGAAAGTGTGTGAGTAGAGTGAGACTATGAAAGAGTTGAAAGAAGCTGAGTGACAGGGCTATGCTCGCATAATAGGTTCTGATGTCGACTGTGATTTCAGATGACATTAAAGATGAACTTCAGGATGGCTCATCTTCACCACCTGACGCTCCAGCCAGCTCAACATCAATGCGGACCAGGAGCCTGCTTTGGCTGCCAATCAGATGACTCCGGGGCCTGATGAGCTGTCTGCTAACGCTAGGTTGCTTGCCGATGACGACCAGCAGCCGTGCGCGCCCCAGCAGCCGCACGCGCTCCAGCAGCCGCCACGGCCGGCGCCCGTTGGCGGGAGAGCGCGAGCGCAGCCGCGCGCGCCCTAGCAGCAGCCGCGCACGCTCCAGCAGCCGCCACGGCTGGCGCCCGTTGGCGGGAGAGCGCGAGCGCAGCCGCGCGCGCCCTAGCAGCAGCCGCGCACGCTCCAGCAGCCGCCACGGCTGGCGCCCGTTGGCGGGAGAGCGCGAGCGCAGCCGCGCGCGCCCTAGCAGCAGCCGCGCACGCTCCAGCAGCCGCCACGGCTGGCGCCCGTTGGCGGGAGAGCGCGAGCGCGAGCGCAGCCGCGCGCGCCCTAGCAGCAGCCGCGCACGCTCCAGCAGCCGCCACGGCTGGCGCCCGTTGGCGGGAGAGCGCGAGCGCAGCCGCGCGCGCCCTAGCAGCAGCCGCGCACGCTCCAGCAGCCGCCACGGCTGGTGCCCGTTGGCGGGAGAGCGCGAGCGCAGCCGCGCGCGCCCTAGCAGCAGCGCGCGCCCCAGAAGCCGCGCGCGCTCCAGAAGCCACGCGCGCCCTAGCAGCAGCGCGCGACTCAGCAGCCGCGCGCGCTCCAGTAGCCGCGCGCGCCCTAGCAGCACCGCGCGCGCCCTAGCAGTACCGAGCGCCACAGCTGTGCTTGTGCCCCATGAGCCGCAAGACAGCGCTTCACCTTCTACGAGCCGGAGCCAGCATTGCTGTCCTACCGAGCGCCACTGCTGTGCTTGTACCCCAAGAGCCGCAAGACAGCGCTTCAACTTCTACGAGCCTGAGCCAGAATTGCTGTCCTACCGAGCGCCGCCGCTGTGTTTATGCCCCATGAGCCCCAAGACAGCGCTTCACCTTCTACGAGTTGGAGTTAGCGATCTCAATGCCGATGCCGGAGACTGAACTGAGAGCCTTCTGTCCTCTGTCATTGGTGTTGTGGTGCATGAATGTTGGTCTGTTTATTCTATCTGGGGCTATTGGTTTGTGATTTGAATAAAATCATAAATGAATTTGCTTCAACTTATCTATTTTCAGTTCATTTATTGTGTGGCTATGGGCAACTAAACAAAACCTTAACAAACTAACACAGGTAAAACTGCTCGCAACCACTGTAATTTGTAACGTTGCGTACATATGTGTGGTTTCAGATCCGACTGATGAAGAAGTTGATCCAAGCGGTGTGCGAGACTTTGATCAACCGGGTCCCTCGTCTGCACCAGGTCAGCCTGGATCAGCATCTGGGCCCTGTTCAACGCCTGATCTGCCTGAGAGTCCTGTCGAGGACGCCAGGGTGTCAGGAGAGGCCGTGTTAGCGGCTTCGGCAGGCAGCCGTGGGGCGGGCAGCAGCGCGCCTATATAAAGCGAGGCGCAGACCGCGTGCGACACACTTCTCCAGCCTCCCTCTGAGGGCGAAGCTCGGGATCTACAAGACCTACGTGAGATCCCGCCTCACCTACGCGGCTCCGGCATGGTACGCCCTGTGCTCGGAGACGAACAAACGGAGACTCCGAGCCCAAGAGAACCTCTCTCTGCGTACCATCGTCGGCGCCCCCCGCTACGTGAGGAACGCGACAATCCAGAGGGACCTAAGATGGGAAACCGTGGACCAGTTTGTCCAGAGGCTGGCGAAGGGCATGTTCGCGCGTGCGGATGCTTCACTCCTTCCGCACATCGCCGAACTGGCGCCGCACCACGCGCGCCCGCCCGACCGCCGCCGCCTGCCACGCGACCTGGTTGCCTAGCCGGCGATCACCCACTGCAAACCAGCGCCACAAGAAGACCACCGCCCACAGGGGCCATCCGATGACCTGTCCACAGGAGTGGACAGAGGCGATTCTTCGGGAAGAGGTCCGTCGACCTGATCCCGACTTCCCACGCCCCAGAAAGGGTGCGTGAGAAGATAATGAAGAAGAGTGTGCGACACACTTGCTCAGCCGTCGTCATAGACTCAACACCTCAACATTTTTATTGTCATGCTGTCCGATATCTTTTTTCGTTTTGATAATTGTTATTAGAGTCCATTTCTGTTCAAATTATAATCAGTCAGTTTCAGTGTGTTTCTTTTTAAAAATCATCTCGGCCTCTGGTTTCTAACAATATTATGTTTTTTGTTTATAATACCAAAGTTGCTAAAACTAGCACGTGATTAATGAACGGCCCCTTTATCAGTACAAAACGATCGATGTCCTCCAAAATAAGCAAAGTCCAGTAGGAATAATTGGACTAGGTAGGTACCTACATACTTACTTATTTGTAGTTGTACCTTCGACAAACTGTAGTACTTACTTACAAAGAGAAAAATAATTAGGTTTCGCAGATAAAAATACGAGCAAACAGGGTCAGGGAAGCGGAAAGCTTACATGGGTCGATCGGTACGAGCTGAATTCGATGACCCGAGAAATTAATGACAACACGGACTAATTTCGAACACTTGCCCTATCAGCCCTGTCGGGATGATGGATAGATTGCTGCCTAAGTAAGTTTCCTTTCATCGCCCGATAGGTTAAATACATTATTTACAGTTGCTATGTAGTTACAGTAGTTCTAAGTAGTAACTACCCAATAAACTAAAGTTGGCTAATTTATTATGAGTATGGATACTCAAAAGCTCTGGTAAATATAAGTAAAACCGGCCAAGTGCAAGTCGGACTCGCGCAAGAAGTGCTCCGTACCATTATCCATAAAAACGGCAAAACAATCACGTTTGATGTATGGGAGCCCCCTTAAATATTTATTTTATTTTTATTTAATTATTTATTTTTAAAGTGTGTAATATAACTCAATATTCTGTGAATATTTCAAGCGTTTACTTGTTGCTGTTATCAATATCGAGCAAAAACAAGCAAAAAAAAACGTTTGTTTTATGGGAGCCCCCCTTAAATGTTCATTTTACTTTAATTGAATTATTTTCTTTTAAAGTAAATATATAACTAAATATTCTGTGAATATTTCAAGCCTGACGAGGATCATCGGTGAGACCTCTCTACGCTTTGAAGAGCTTGCGACGCTGTTCTGTAAAATTGAAATGACACTGAACTCGCGTCCGTTGTGCCCGCTCAGTTCGGATCCAAATGATTTGGAAGCGTTGACGCCGGGTCACTTCCTGATAGGTCAGCCCCTTAACGCCCTGCCAGAATACCCATTGGGTGATGTTAAGTTAAGTCGGTTAACTAGGTGGCAGATGTTGCAGCAGATGGCTCAAGATTTTTGGAAACGGTGGTCCCTTGAGTACTTGCACATCTTGCAGCAGCGCTTTAAGTGGACTGACCGGACGAGCCCCCCTCAAGTCGGTGATTTGGTGCTGATTAAGGATGCGAACCTGCCATCATTGAGATGGAGACGAGGACGGATCGTCAAATTGTACACGGGTCGGGATGGCACGCCTCGATCAGCAGAAGTCAAGGTGGGGGACTCGGTCCTCAAGAGAGCGGTCGCAACACTTTCTCGCCTTCCTATTGATTAGGGACAGGTTCGGGCCTGTCCGGGCGGGTGACTGTTTAATATTTATGCTTCGGAACGCACCTTTTTTTGTTGCGCGACTCGGACCGCGAGTGATCGGAACGGAACTAGCTAGCTGTCACTTGTATAGAAACGAGATGACGAGTTAGAGGTTACTTTCTTGACGTGGAAAAAATGTCGGCACATGGCGTTCGGGCCTTGGCTGTATTTCAGTAGTAATAATTGTCTGACAATTGGTGTCGGGCCTGGTCGGAGTGTTAATTATAATAAGCACGGAACAATCGTCGGGAATAAGTAGATTCACGTCATCGGAGTGAGTGCTTCGTGTTGTGAAGCTTGAAGTGGTTTGGTCCCCAATTCGTCGCGTTCGGCAGCGACGGCGACAGCATCGGGCTACGACGAGAGTAAGATTCGACTCCTCTCCCCCCACCCCTTGTGCTCCTTATCCCGTATTCCTGCCTCGAATTGAGCTTTCGAATTCCGGTCTACGGCGTCAAAGGTCAGTACCACGTGTGATACTCCTGGTGAAAACCTCCCTACCCAGATTCCACGCCCGTTCGGTTGAGGCGTGGAATTTAATCAGAGAGAATACTAGCATGCATATGCAAGTTGGAGAATATAGCACTAGATACTAGAAGCGAAAACTAGATAATTTTCTAGTAATAAGAAGCCAGATCACTAAAAGAAGTTAAGTAAACCCAGTAAAGCCCTCTGCACCCATCTGCCTACACCTATAAGACGTTTTTTTATAGTGGGCATTGATTTTATTAAATGTATAAATAGTGCAAGATTACGAATCTAGATGTCTATAGTTATGAAAAAAAAATAGAAATTAAGGGTAGGTCGAGAAAAAATACAAATTATTTCACTTCTTAATAACAATTACACTCCAGAGATTTTAGGTAAGGTTTATTTCGTCTTTTTATTAGATATTTTTTGCATTACACTGCAATATTGGACTGTATAGTACCTTATAACATGATCAATATAACAATCTGCACAAGTAAAAGTAAGCTAAGTTCTTTATTGTTGTACTGTTCACAAGCAGCTACAATGTGCGCATCTGTATTATTATCACAATAATGTTGGACATCACAGTTAGGTTTGTCCAAGCCCGCAATAAATGGCGTAATGAAGAGCAGACCTTTACTTAACAGTGGGTGGAGGAGGCTGAATAGATAGAAAAAATCTGGTCGATATCTCCTGCCCTCGTGTGTCATGCCGCACGCTGCCCCGCGAGCCGCGCCGTTCGCCGTTGCGCACGTTGCGACGTCGCTGCCGCGAATGCCGCGCCAACCGCCGCCATGTGCATCAAACCGCTCTCCAACACGTGCGTCCCGCCACTCACCTCCACTCGTGTACCGCCAGCTACCAAAATATGTGCTCAGAGAAAAACTCTGTTGTTCTCCGATAAAGTAGGTGCAGGATTTGGGCCTCTATAACATTACCGGCTTAACCAAAAAGTAACGAACATTTGTTGTCCAAATAGTTCATTTGTAGATCTTGTGAAAATAATTAGTCGCGGTATCTATGATGAGTACAGCACTATTGTAATTATGGTAGGAAATCATTCAAACATTAGTCGGAATTATTTGAATAAAAGTGTTGAAACACTTCTAGACTTACATAGTAGGATGAAATGCAAATTTATACTATGGATTTTTCCATATGCCTGTAATTTGACAGAACTACAGAACAAATCTGTGCATAGAATGAATATTCATTTATTTAATTTAACATGTCATCACAGCGATGCTATTTTATATTTCGACATGACTAATTTTATTCATAACTTTACTCTGACAGGATACATTGTACCTGTCTAATAAATATAGAATATTAGTAGCTACATTGTTAGCTTATAATATATGCGAAGCAGCTGTAGTTGGTTTAACCAAGTTCAATTTGACATCAGCTTATGTTAAGAGTAATATGACATGCAGCCCTATTGGGAATTCACCTGGAATTATTATTATTATTATTATGTCAAAATGTAAGCCCCAGTTAAATATTACCCATCAAAACATCCAGGGGCTGCCTGGCAAAGAACTTGTATTAGAATTATTTCTAAAAAATTCTGACATTGATATTATTTGTGTTACAGAACACTGGTTGAAGGAAAATATGATGTCTTTTAACATAAATAATTACAAAATTGTCAGTTGTTACAATTGAAAGACTGCTGATAGAGGTGGTTCTTTAATCTTAGTGAAAAATAATATTAAGGTGAAACAACGGAAAGATATTCTTGCACTTACTGTTGAAAGACAAATAGAGGTATCCTCTGTTGAGTTAGATAGCCATATTATTGTTTGTGTCTACAGGCCACCGAGGGATGAAAAAGGCCATGGCAATTTCGAAATATTTGAGAAAATTATGGAGGAAGCCCTCTCCAAACTATGTAATAACAGTAAAAAGTTAATTGTTTGTGGCGATCTTAATGTAGATTTGCTTGTAGGAACAACAATGAAACAACGATTAATAACTTTATTGAAATCGTTTAACTTATGTCATGTGTTTTTAGAGCCAACTAGATTTACACTTACCAGCCAAACTTGCATAGATAACGTTTTTTGTGACTGTGCATTCAGAAGTAAAAGTGTAATTAACTGCTTACCTTCCGATCACAGTGGTCAAACAGTTTCATTCCCAATTGCTATTAAGGATAGGACTGGTCCATCATTTTATAGGCCTATGACATCCCATAGACTAGAGACATATACGAAAAACTTAGATATAAATTTGCCAGTACCAGATTTTAATGAACAGAACCCAAACAAAATCTACTCAGACTTCTTCAACATTATTCAGACAGAATTCAATTAAGTTTTCAAATTAAAGAAAGTGAGTGACTACAACGGTAAATCTAAATTTAATGACTGGGCAACGTTTGGATTTCGTAAAAGTAGAGTTATCTTGTATGACCTTTATGATCAAAAAACCTATAACTTTGATCGAAAATTTCATGACTATGTTATAAAATATCAATCAATCAATCATCAAAACTTTCAAGTTGGTTTGTAGAACTGCAAAAACTTTACACATTAATAGAAAAATTCAAATAATAGAATGAAAACAGTTTGGCAAATAATAAACCGCGAAACTGGCAAAGTTATACCAAGGGTGATGATGTTGTTAAATCCAGCGCTGATGTTGCTCGAGCTTTTGAAACATTCTTCACCAATGTATCCGTTCTCACAACAGACCGTCTAAATTCATCTCCATATGAAGCAGACTTTATTAAAAAATAACACTAGCGTCAGTAATGTATATCCCCAGGACATTGTCAAAACGTTTAAATTACTTAACTTAAAAAATACGGAAGACCTGTGGGGTGTATCAGTCAAAGTCATTGGTTCAGTAATTCTAGTTATAGCACACTTAGCTTATATATTCAATAAATGGGTTGACGATGGGGCTTTCCCAGACCTCATGAAACACAGTAAACTGATACCTCTGTTCAAGTCGGGAGATAAGGGCGATCCTTCAAATTTCAGACCAATATCTGTTCTTCCAACACTAAGTAAAATATTTGAAAAGATTATACTCAATCAAATGCTCTCACACTTCAACCGTACAAAACAACTCCACGCCAAAAAATATGGTTTCACTAGGGGTAAATCGACTACGGATGCAGGTATTACCCTTATATCTCATATTTATTCTGCATGGGAGGCCGCACAGGATGCTATCGGAGTTTTTTGCGACCTGTCAAAGGCGTTTGATTGTGTTGATCATAATACGCTATTAATTAAATTAAATCATTATGGAGTTAGAAATAAAGCGTTGGATCTACTAAGATCATACCTAAGCAATAGAATTCAAAAGGCAGAAGTTAACGGCGTCAAATCTGATGGATCGGGTGTTAAAATTGGCGTTCCACAAGGTTCCATATTAGGCCCTTTCTCATTCCTGGTATATATTAACGATGTGCCTTTCATGGTGGAGAAATTAACTGACATAGTGTTTTTTGCTGATGATACTTCGATGGTCTTCAAAATTGAAAGAAAAAAAGAAGATTTTGATGATGTTAATGGTGTATTGTCTTTAACCTTGAATTGGTTCACAGTTAATAATGTATTGTTAAACGCTGGTAAAACCAAGTGTATCAAATTCTCACTTCCAAATGTCAGGCAAGTTGAGACCAGTTTAGTGTATGGCTTAATCTTACTCGTATCCGGGTATAGGCCTCAAGTTGGTTTTCTTCTCACACGCCTTCCAGGATGCGGGGTTGCGGTGCGGTGGAGTCTTCCGTTGGCCGTGACTACGGCTAGGTCATTGGGTGGCTGAGGTCTTCTTCAGATGGGGATATGGCATCAATCTGGCGGTGTTGCCGGCAACGGGTAAAGGACTCGGTAGGGTCATTAGTGGGCTACATTTATAACGGCAATAAATATAATGACCACCAAAATATTTTTTTTCTACCCAAAATGGCTAAATGACTACCAAAAGTTGCAGAAAATATCAGGGCAAAATACTGCGGTAGTTTAGGTGAAGGGTAAAGGGGGTGAGCGAAGCGAAGCCCCCTGTATCCTTCGTGTTAGGTTGAACATGTAAGAACAACAAAAAATACTTAAAACATAAACTTAAATACACAAAACATAAACAGAAATTTGGTGATCATTTATCCAAACACAATTTGGTGGACATCCATCCATTTTGGCAATCATTTCGAATTTATTGGTAGTAAATTTTTAAGGCTGCCTACCCCTCTTGCGTACTCGGTACTCCACCTATAGAGGGAGACGGAGACGCGTGTGATTACCTGCGTCGATGCAGTGCGACTTGACTCTCACAGCCTCGGCGAAGTCTCTCACTCTCAGCCCTTTCGGCGTGGGCGAGTCTTCGAACGTGATGTACTCGCGGACCGAATTCGCGAGCTTGCTGCTGTCTGCAATGAGAGGGACACTGCTGAAGCGATTTCGATTGAACGAATTGAGAGTGGAGTGTGGAATGCACTCCCCTGCACCATCAGGGACAGTCCAACTCTGAATATATTTAAAAGTCGTGTGAAGAAGCATTACCTCTCCCTTTAGAGTTATAGGTATTATGCGTCTAAGTATTTATTAGTATACCTAGTCGGTCCATAAGTTCTGTCACAAATATTTTACCGCATAGTAAATAATACCAAGTTTTATTTTATTTAATACTATATATGGTTTGATAGCTCATGAAATACTGATAAATTAGAACGATTATTGGATTTAAATGCTAAAAGCCATATTACACAAATGCTAGTTTCTTCAGAGATTTTGCACTTTTTTACCCAATCAAAAATACGGACGTGATTCACTTTATCTTTTTTCCATGACTCTTAAAACCTTTCAAACTTACGTGAGATTTTAGTCAGAACCCTCCCTGAACCCGTTACCTTCATTTTGAAGCATAAGATAACTAAGTCTGGGTAAAACTAATTTTCATATTCACATTTTAAGTAGTGTACTTGTTGCCCACAAGATAATTTTTATACGATTTTCTGAAAACGTAAAAAGTACGTAAAGTTCTCTTTGGGAGCAGTTGGAACTGAAAGCTAACAGAAAATCAAATGCTAGTTGTTAAGCATGGTCTAAAATCGAGGTTTCAGAATAAATAAAAAAAACCTTGTTGGTTATCTGGAACACTGTTTTTTTTATTAAATTTGTGGTAAGTGGTATTTTTGTCAGTTGCGGCGTGTTTTGGGTTCGCGATTGTCTCAAGTTATAAGGTTTTTTGTCATATTGCGATAATCGTACAAAATGTATTGTATTGCAATTTGATTCGTATAAAATAAGCTTTTTAATCATGTATAATACGAATAAGAAAAAGTTTATTGCTGAGTTTTATCTATCAAAAACCTTGTGACAGAACTTAAGGACCGACTAGGTATAGAGTTTATTATAAGTATTTAGTATATTATCATAGTAATTATATTATTTATCTCCACACGTATCATAAACCCTCTTTATTGCGTACAAAAACCGCACGTTACGATCAGCATAATGTTAAACTACTTGGTAAAAACTCATTTCTTATCTGAAAAATTACACATTATGACCATAAAGTGTAATTTGTTTTTAAACGCCGACGCACGGGCGTCACGGGCGGACGGGTGTTCAGGAACCGCATGTTTGACCGGCATTGTGGCTCTGCAATTTTTCTTTAGTACCAACTTCACGCAGACGGCTGCGTGAAGTTGGTACTAAAGAAAATTGCAGATGCCGGTCAAACATGCGGTTCCTGAACACATCAAAGAGAGCTTATGATATGTGTGTAGATAAACTAGTGTATGTAACTGTACATAATTAGGCTTTATCCTTATATTTTTGTACGCATAGGTATTTCCTTGCTCAGCAATCAACCTTTGCCTTCTCAACCTGGTTTGCTGGAAGAGATCTCTTATTAGAGATGAGCTCGCCTTTGTACACTATTTTCATGTAACTATTGTTTTTTTTATAAGTTTTGTGTGCAATAAAGATAGTACTGTGAGAGGATGAAGAGAGAGTACTGTGAAAGGATGAAACAAAAAACTTTGGTGAACGGTCTGTTTTCGCAAAAACTAAGAATACTGCTGGACCTTGACGACCTCTGCGGCGCAGCGGTAGTGGCTCTGGCTACCACGCGAGAGGTCCCGGGTTCGAAAAAGACCTTAGGTCTTGGATGTTTATATGTGTGTGACGTCGCTGTTTCTGGTTCCCACGAGATAGGGTATCCTAGTGTGGGGCCAGAAGCAATGTATGTACCTGTATGTAAATGTTTGTGTTTATATTATGAACCAATTTCAACGAATTTTACAGACATTACTCAAGAAACGGTAAAGACAGAAAAAACATAGGTTTTTGGAGGAAATCTCTTGTTTGACATACGGAAATCTCTTGTTTGACTTTATTTCGAACATCATTTATCTTTTATAATTGCTCTTTACGAGGAGTTTGGCTCAATCTTAATTGTATCTGGGTAAAGGCCTGTGGCCATAGGAGGGGACATAACATGAGCTACATAGATATTATATTTACTAAGTTCTCGGTAGTTTGTTACGTGAACAACGAATATTAAAAAAATAAATACAAACATAACTAACAGAAGTCTTCGCACGCGGTGTGCTCTCGGATTGAGTAGGCGAGCCTGTCGCTGTCTGTTAACAGAGAGACACAACTGAGCCGATTTCGATTGACCGAATTTTATTAAGAAAACAATTTAATGAGCGAAAGCAAGTTTATTTTGTGAAATGGATCAATCACAATATAATTTAGTTCATCAAATGTGGCACAGCAGTTGTGGCTCTGCTTACGATGCTAGTGGTCTCGGGTTTCCGGGGTTAAAAAAAACCCCAGGTCTTGGATGTTTATATGTGTGTGACGTCGCTATTTCTGGTTCCCACGACACCGGGTATCTTATTGTGGGCCAGAAGGAATGTATGTACCTGTATATAAATTTTCATGTTTATGTTCATTTGAACGCTCAACCTCTTGAATACCACCGGCGTTATATAACGCCACTTTTCCGTTACAGGTTTTTAATTTTATTACCATTGCATAACGTTCAAAATCGCGACCCGACCCAACAACCCTCGTTTTTTGAGAGATTAAGTGGTTAAGTTGATTTTCGTGATGTCAAAAGTGCAATTGTACAATTTTGCGTCACGCACTATTATCTCTAGACACGAGTAGTCCGCCTTTCACGCATGAATTTGATAGCAAAATTCGATAAAATTCATCAACAAACATTCAATATCTAGGACAGTTCAAACATGCATCTGTCTCGCAGAACCTGCCTGCCACACTCTCGCACGATATCCCTCCATGCATCACCAAACAGATCGTTCATCGGTGTTGCTGCCAAGAGTGCGTTGAGACTGTGCCGCGCCCGATGGAAGGACCGATGATGACATGATGTTGAAGTTAAACGAGTCTACCCACTACACCGAATCACACCATGACTATGTTAGGAGCGTATCTACGTTAGTAGACAACAGCACGTTAGAATTAGTAAATGATACGAAGTTTCTTGGAATAACCATTGATAGAAAATTGCAGTGGGGACCCCACATAGATAAATTGGCTGGTAAATTAAGTTCTGCGGCTTACGCTGTTAGGAACATCAGACAAAGCTCGGATGTGGCTACATCTAGGCTAGTATATTTTAGTTACTTTCATAGTGTGATGTCCTATGGTATCTTGTTGTGGGGGAAAGCAGCGGATATTCAAACTATTTTTATTTTACAGAAAAGAGCTATTCGAGCAACTTATAATTTAAAACGAACAGACTCCTTATGAGAACTTTTTAAAGAAATTGACATACTAACAGTAGCTAGTCAGTATATTTTCGAAAATATAATGTATGTACGCAAGAACCTTACAACATTTTCCAAACTTAGCGATAGCTGTAATGTTAACCTAAGAAATAATCACAGACTATGTGCGCCCCGATTTAGACTTGCGAAGGTAAGCAATTCTTTCAAGGGTCAGTGCATTCTCTACTACAATAAGATACCTCTGGAGTTTTTGAAATTGTCATTTGAGCAATTTAAAAGGCATGTTAAAGCGACTTTGTCGAAAAAGGGATATTACAATGTTCAAGATTACTTAAATGACAGGACTGTATGGGGTTAATCCGGCACAACTCAGACCTTGCTGTTAATAATTTTGTAATTATTTATTCCTGCTTATTAATCATAACAATTAAATTTTTCATATATGTATTAGTTAAGCACAACCTATTTTTAAAAGAGATCTGAAAATCAATCTGTGGGAGTTTCTACGCCCTGCTTCTCCCACAGTGGTCCAATGTAGAGAAGTGGCAAAAAATGACGTTTGCTAAGTTTATGTAAATATCTACAGTAATAAAGTACTTTGACTGACTTTGACTTTGACCTCAACGTGGGAAATTAGGTTTAATGTTTTATGATGTTCAATGTTTTGGTGTTATCTATGTACTTTTGCTAATTTACAGTGTCAGTAGTGACTGTGAAAGTTTTGTGTGAATCGAACTAACAAAGACTGAAGAATGGCAAGTAAACGCCTTTTTACAGGCTGTGACAACTACGCCAGGCTTTAAGAAGCCGTTGAAGCTATAGTGGCTGTAGAAAATGATGATGTGGAGTATTATATGGTGTTAGTACCATCAAGTCCTGCTGTCGTGCGTGACGAAGAGGAAGGGAACGAAAATGACTTGACTTCTGCAACACTTCCAAAGGGACCAGGCACTATATAGGTGATAGCTCGCAATCCAGATCACGATGTATCGGACTGGGATGATTGTGATAATTAGCCGCTCTCTAATTATGAAAGACGTCCAAAACAACCCAGTAATTGCGATTCTGACGTGTGTGTGAAGAGAGTTTGAAGAAAACATTACCTATTTACAGTACAACCCATGTTGTTCAAAGCAGACTGAAAACTGCTGTAGATGCTTTACAAAACCATAACCTCCTAATGTTGTTCGAAAAGATATTTGATGGCGATGTTATGGATAATCAAAATCAAATGAAGTCATAATAACATACATAACTTTATTTTGGAATGTTAGGATTTGAAAAAATTTTGGGCATGGTAATACTTTCAGGTTATCATCGGGCAATTGATGATAACCTGAAAGTATTAGCATGTGAACTTACTTACTGGAGTTTGGATGAAGATCTTGGTGTAGCATTTATAGCCAATAGCTTGGTTCGCAATAGGTTTTTAGACATGTCACCGTAAGATAGTTAAAACCGTTAGTTGATCAACTATCGACCGATTGTAAACCAGACCGAAAGAATTTATTTAGAATTTACGTTTATTTTGTTCTTAAATGTCAACGTAACACGAAGACTTTTCGGGGGCTTCGCTGCGCTCGCCCCCTCTAGCCTTCACCTAAGCTACCGCAGTGTTTGCCCTGGCATTTAACGGTTTTAACCGTTAGTTTATCAATAACGCGTCATATAGTAAGCAGTACGCTACAGTTTACTATCTGTCGATAGTTGACCAACTAACGAGGAAAAAAAAATTCCAAGTAAGGAATTTATGCAACTTTATACAGTGAAACTCATGCCAGTGGGGAGGTTTCATGAAAAATTTAAGTTGATGAGTCAATGATAAAATACTTTGGCCGTCAGCCCACCAAACAATTCATCATGGGAAAAAATGTTCGTTTCAGAAGGTTGATGTGGATATTCCAAACTTGTTCATAATTTAAATTAGGCATGGGCGGCGTTGAACAAATGTATCAGTCCGTCAGCCTTTACAGAGTTGGTAATTGGTATAAAGAGAAAGAAATGGTGGTGGGGAATTTTTACCTATCTGGTAGATATGGCAATTTTTAATGCTTGGCGAATTCATGTTTTACTGAGCAATACTGAGGAAATAACATATACGAACCAGTTGACATTTAGATGTATTATCTGCCATCAACGCGGTCGATGGCGTTGTGAACTATGGAAGACTACGCTGTGTGTGGAGCGACCGTGCTTTGGAGACAACTGATATGCCCAGTGTACACTCCTGAAACTTTTAATTTTATAGATTTTTTATTTTGATAAACATGTTATTGAGTGCATTTCTTCCCTATTTATGAAAATAAAACCTTTTTTCAAGTTTAGTTTAATTTTGGGCGTTAATGGGTTAGAAGGAAGGAAAGATATATCCCGAATGTACGAAATCCCGAAAATCAAAATGCCGAATGTCTGTTTACACGTAAGTATGAAATCCCGAAAGTAGGAAATCCCGATAGTACTAAATTTTAAGTATTTTTGGTTATTCTTACATGTTCAACCTAACACAAAAGCCAAAATTGATCTTTTCTCAGACAGATATCCCTTAAAGCTCTACAAATACGCAACAGCTCCAAACAGTATATCAACTAAAACAGGCCCCTCAATTCCTACATTCAATAAAAATACAAACATATTAAAAGAACCATTATCTCCCAATACGGCTGATCCCCGCGGGTAGATTAGATCAAAACCCTCCATTAATAAAATTGAATAAAATCAATTCAATTCAATTTATTGAATAAAATCAATTCAATTCCAACCAATCTCTACCTACAGTAGATTGGGGAACATCCATCGTAACTGTCCTTTATAAAAAGGGCGAACCAACAGAGCTGGGGTAACTATAGGCCCATAAGCTTACAACAGACGGTGTACAAAGTATTTGCATCAGTGCTACTCAACAGGATGACAAGAACTCTAGAAGCAACCAACCCAGAGAATAAGCAGGTTTCCGACGAGGCTACTACCCATACGCTACTCTACGAGGCTATCATCGACCATATCTAATTTACGCAACTCATTGAGGAATACTCAGAATACTTACAAGGAAAGTCTCTACATTGCTTTTGTTGGCATTGCAACAGTAGTCAAACCGGAACGCCAAGGAGAGCCATTTAAAATTCAAAGAGGAGTCAAACAAGGCGACCCGATCTCTCCGATTCGAACCTATTTACCGCTCTTTTAGAATATATATTGAAACAGTTGACGTGGGAAAATAAAGGTATAAATATAAATGGCGAATGCCTCAATAACCTACGTTTTGCCAACTATATAGTCATAATCGCTTAGAATCACAGAGATTTGGAATATATGTTAAATACTTTAGATAAAGAGAGCAGGAAGTGTGGATTACAGATGAATAAGGATAAAACATTGGCCATGACAAATAGTGAACCAATCACAACTGAATCTCACACTATACAAAATGTAGATAAATATGTATACTTGGGACAAGCCATATCTTTCGCCGAACAGGCGTCACGTGAAGTCGACAGTTGGATTAAGAAGGCATGGAGCAAGTCCTGGTCGCTGAAATAAATATTCAAGTCAAATAATCCAACACATTTAAAAAGTGTTGAATTATTTGATAGTTGTGTAAGACGATTGTATGGATACAATCGTCTTACCAACACTACTGTATGGATGCCAAACCTGGACTCTCACAAGCCTACTCGGTATCAAAAGGAAAGAAAGAAGAAGAAACAAAGATATACGTGGTATAATAGAGCTAGCTTGCAAACTGAAGTGGAGATGGGCCAGGCATGTTAATAAATCAATCTTTATTACTGTAGATATTTACATATACTAAGCAAACGTCATTTTTTGCCTCTTCTCTACATTGGACCACTGTGGGAGAAGCAGGGCGTAGAAACTCCCACAGATTGATTTTTAGATCTCTTTTAAAAATTGCTTGTGCTTAACTAATACAAATATTACAATATTAATTATTATAATTAATAAGCAGTGACAAATAATTACAAAATTATTAAAGCAAGGTCTGTGTTGAGCCAGATTAACCCCATACAGTCCCGTCATATGAGTAATCTTGAACATTGTAATATCCCTTTTTCGACAAAGTCGCTTTACCATGGTTTTTAAATTGCTCAAAAGGCAATGTCAAGATCTCCAGAGGTATCTTGTTGTAGTAGAGAATGCATTGACCCTTGAAAGAATTGCTAACCTTCGCGAGTCTAAACCGGGGCGTAACAAGTCTGTGATTGTTTCTTAGGTTAACATTACAGCTATCGCCAAATTTGGAAAATGTTGTAAGGTTCTTGTGTACGAGTACATTATATTTTCGAAAATAAATTGACTAGCTATAGTTAGTATGTCAATTTCTTTCAAAAGCTCTCTTAAGTTGTCTGTGCGTTTTAAATTATACATTGCTCGAATAGCTCTTTTCTGTAAAAAAAAATAGTTTGAATATCCGCTGCTTTCTCCTATAACGAGATACCATAGGACATGGCACTATGAAAGTAACTAAAATATACTAGCCTAGATGTAGTCACATCCGTGTTTTGTCTGATGTTCCTAACAGCGTAAGCCGCAGAACTTAATTTACCAGCTAATTTATTTATATGGGGTACCCACTGCAATTTGCTATCAATGGTTATTGCCAGAAACTTCGTATCATTTATTAATTCTAACGTGTTGCTGTCTAATTCTAAACTGGTCTCAACATTTGGTACTGAGCAATTGATACATTTGATTTTACCAGCGTTTAACAATAAATGATTAACTATGAACCAATTCAAGGTTAAAGACAATACACCATTAAGATCATCAAAATCTTCTTTTTGTGTTTCAATTTTGAAGACCATTGAAGTGTCATCAGCAAACAACACTATGTCAGTCAATTTCTCTACCATGAAAGGCAGATGGTTAATTTACACCAGGTATAAGAAAGGGCCTAATATGGAACTTTATGGAACGCCAATTTTTACTCCCAATCCATCAGATTTAACGCCGTTGACTTCTGCCTGTTGAATTCTATTGCTAAGGTATGATCTTAGTGGATCCAACGCTTTATTTCTAACTCCGTCATAATTTAATTTCATTAGCAGAGTATCATGATCAACACTATCAAATGCCTTCGACAGATCGCAAAACACACCGATAGCATCCTGTGCGGCTTCCCATGCAGAATAAATATGAAATATAAGGGTAATACCTGCATCCGTAGTCGATTTACCCCTTGTGAAACCGTATTGATCGGCTTGGAGTTGTTTTGTACTGTTGAAGAGTGCGAGCATTTGATTGAGTATTCACATTTAAAAAAATACATAGTGCTGGAAGAACAGATATTGGTCTGAAATTTAAAGAATCACCCTTGTCTCCCGACTTGAACTGAGGTATCAGTGTACTATGTTTCATGAGGCCTGGGAAAGCTCCATCGTCACCACATTTATCAAATATATAAGCTAGGTGTGGGGCTATAACTAGTATTATTGAACCAATGACTTTGACTGATATACCCCACAGGTATTCAGTATTTTTTAAATAAAGTAATCTATACGCTTTGACAATATCCTGGGGATATACATGATGAAATTTAAAATCTACATTACTAATGCTAGTGGTGTTTTTTAACAAAGTCTCTGCTTCATATGGAGATGAATTTAGACGCTCTGTTGTGAATAAGGGTACATTGGTGAACGTTTCAAAAGCTAGAGCTACCTCAGCGTTGGATTCAACAACATCATCACCTATCTTTAAGCAGAAATCATTGTCCTTTGGTATAACTTTGCCTGTTTTACGGTTTATGATTTGCCAAACCGTTTTCATTCATTCATTATATTTTGTATTTTTCTATTTATATGTAAAGCTTTTGTATTTCTACAAACTTGAAAGTTTTGGAATATTTTTTAACATAGTCATGAAATTTTCTAACAGTCATAGGTTTTTTGTTCATAAAGATCATACAAGACAGCTCTACTTTTCCAAATTTCAAATATTGCCCAGTCATTAAATTTAGATTTACCGTTGTTGGCACTGACTTTCTTTAATTTAAAAACTTCATCAAATTCTGTTTGAATAATGTTGAAGAAGTCAGAATAGATTTTGTCCGGGTTCTGTTCATTCCTGGTACTGGCAAATTTATATCTAATTTTTTCATATACGTCTCTAGTCTATGGGTAGTAATAGGCCTATAAAATGATGGATCAGTCTTATTTTTACTAGCAATTGAGAATGAAACTGTTTGACCGCTATGATCGGAAGGTAAGCAGTTAATTATATTTTTACTTGTGAATGCACAGTCACAAAAAACGTTATCTAAGCAATTTTGGCTAGTAAGTGTAATTCTAGTCAGCTCTAGAAATATATGACCTAAATTAAATTATTTGAATAGAGTTATTAATCGTTTTTTTCATTTTTTCATCTACAAGCAAATATACACTAAGATCGCCACAAATATATACTTTTTTCTGTTATTACATAGTTTAATGAGGGCTTCCTCCATGATTTTCTCAAATATTTCAAAATTGCCATGGCCTTTTTCATCCCTCGGAGGTCTGTAGACACCAACAATAATATGGCTATCCAACTCAACACAGGATTCTCTACTATATTTGTATTTCTACAGTAAGTGCAAGAATATCTTTTCGTTGTTTCAACTTTTTTTTTTTTTTACTAAGAGTAAAGAACCACCTCTATCAGCAGTCTTTCTATTGTAACAACTGACAAATTTGTAATTATTAATGTTAAAAGACATCATATTTTCCTTTAACCAGTGTTCTGTAACACAAATATCATCGGTGTCAGCACTATTAAGAAATAATTCGAATACAAGTTCTTTGCCAGGTAGCCACTGCATGTTTTGATGGGTAATATTTAAGTGGGGCTTACCCTTTGTCCGAATATTATTTAATATTGGAATATTATTACACTTTTTTGACTTTTTAATTCGGGCAAGATATGACACATTTTTGATCTCCTATGCTTGCTCGATATATTCAGTGGCTTATGTATGCTTGAGATTTCCTCTATTTTTTATGAACTAATTTAAATTACTTGTATTGTCTTCCAATATCCCTTGTCTCTGCTCAATAGAAGCAGTCAGTTTAGCCAAATTCTTGGCCTTTATGCTAAAAAAATAAGATAGCGATACAGCTACCTGTCGTTTGTAAAAATCTGAAAGGTTGTAACTACCTTTGTTCAAATAAACATTATCACTAACATAATTATTAGAGTCAATCACATGAATCAAACTATTATTATATGACATTATATGTAATGTCATATTTAGCTTATATCTGAGATAATTTTCAGCGTGTGGCAAGCTTTTACTGTTTGGGAATGTTAACATAACAATTTTATTAACATTTAATGAGCAAAGTGTATTAAAACATTTAATTAATTCCCATTTGTTTACCTCACCCCTATTTCCTTACATGAGAATTAAGTTTGATTCAGGTGTCAGATCAAATGTCTTTGTGATTTTTTGCATAACATCATGTAAACTGGCGTTTGGTAAACAGTTATTTATGTCTGAGTTATTCAATAATAAGCCTAAGTTTCTTCCAAATTCATCACAAAACATAACAGTATTGCTTGTGATGTTTTGTGTATGTGATGGGATGAGAACCTGAAATCTTGGGTCGGATACTTATTTCAAAGCTCTTGGGTGAAGATGGTCTCTTCAGCTGTTGCACGGAACGTTGAAAATCACACAAATGATAGGCCACCAAAGAGTCATAGCGCTCCTGATTACTATGAGACAGTTTAAGCAACTCATTCATGGCCAGGGTGTACTCCTTAACGGCCTCTTGAGATTTTTCATAGCGGGCAGTAATTGATCTCAAGCAGCCATTGACACTGGCAAGTTCAGACTCAAGATTTTGCAGGTCTTTCTCATATTTTGTTTTATTAATTTCTAACACTGCCACACACATTTTTTTTTCAAAATTTCGATAAAATTTTACTCTTACAATTTAAACTCCTATTGAGGATTTTATGAGTTTTTTTTTTTGATGTTTTAGTGATGTGTTTTTTAATTTTAACATATATTTTTTATGCGTTTGTGCTGCATTTTGAACCAGTGCCTTCACGAGTCAAATCAATCACTGAAATGGACACATCTCCACATGCAACAGAAAATTGGCCGGCCAAATTATCCGGTTACATCAATTCTTCAAATAAATTTTATGTTTTTAGTGCTGCTGAACCATGCGATTCTTCTTCTAATTGTGTGATTTGGCTGTGGGCATCACGCAGCTCCCTCTCCAGGATAAATATTCTCTTCAAAGCATACTCATATTCAGCACCGCACAGCACCGCACTGATGAAAACCATGGTTTATTATTTTTATCCTATTTTGTGCTTCAAGTCCATTATAGATATGAATAAGTAGCATAGCATGTATGAGTGTCAACAAATTTCTAATTAATAGTTAGGATAAGTAGGATAATTGTCAGCCAATTGAGGTTATGTCAGCTATGCCGAATTCGAAATATTTGCCACTTACGTGATTTGATTGGTTAAAATTAGATGTTGTTTTTTTGCTTAGAATACACAGTAAGTCCAACCAAACGTAGAACCAAATCACTCCGAACCGAGAAAAACAATGACAAAGACAAAATTCTGTAACCGAAAAACAAGTGGCCAGTAAGTATATAGTAGTTTATGTGACTGCTACATAATGGAGGACATTAATACTCGAGAGTGGGTTTATGAAACGAGTCGAAGGCGAGGTTCATAACAATATCACTCGAGAGTTTTAATGCCTAATTATGTACAGTTACATAAACTACGCTCGATGTACGAAAGATATGGAACAAAGCGCCCGACGCTTTTTTTTTCACAATAATAATAGTATTTTTTATTCATTATTGTTTTAAGGTTATATTAAAAATTATTTTTAAATTTTTAGTTCGAAGTTGTGTGAAAATTAATTAATCCTGGCGATCATAATCAGGATAATGAAATAAACTTATGCAATTATTACATTGTTGCTGATTCTTGATAAGTGTACAAAATTTGAATTGAATCTGTCCGTTTAAAGTGGGTCAAAATCGAGTCCAAAGGAGTCGGTTACATACAAACAAACAAACATACAGGTGAAGCTAATAAAAGCGTGATAAAAAAAACGATGCGTACGATACAAGGTGCTCTTACCTTAATCCTTGCAAATTCTAGTAAAGAGTGAAGCAGTCCTCAGATGCAAGGCTCTGAAGGTTCTATTTCCAACTTCCAGCCAACTGCATAAAAAACTACTAGAGCTGAAGGCTCAATACGGAGATCTGATAAAAGGTCCATCGAGGAAAGTGGATCAAATTATGTCCTTCGACATTCACAATTACGTGGGTGGAAATAACAAAATGTTTATTTGTTTTACCGATGTTTAACTAGGATTCAACAAATCAGTCGCTTTTGGTGCCATCGAAGCCTGCCCCTTGCAGGAGATGTGAATACAATTCAAAAAGTCACAGATGAATAGCCTTTCATATCAGGGGCAAGGTAGTGCCCTCGCCAAGTCAAGCAAAGACATCCCTACCTTTCCTCAAAGCCATTCAGGGCATTACATTTTAATGGGACTGAATGAGACTTCTACCTAACCTACTATTCATTGCCTAAGTTGATTCCACCAATCATACCAATGCGCGATTCTCAGGGGAAATCAATATGGAAATGTCTTGTCTTTTAGCGAGTGATCTAGGTATACCTACCTAATTCACTCCACCACCACTTCGATTACCGGTGCTGGGAAAAAACCGAGAAATTATGGAAATAAAAGACAGTAGGCACCTCAGTAGGTAACACAACCTACGTAGAAGGAATGAAATGAAATGTTCTTTTGGTTGAAATTATTTATTTGTTCAGTGATTGAGAGCATTTACGGGACGGAACTGTGCTGCGGAAATTATTCTCGTCGTCGAAGATGAGATTAGGAAGCGATTAAGGAAAGTGCGCAGAAATACAAGAATAAATGACGCAATTAAAAACTAAAAACTCGACTGCGGTACCTACACTAAAATGGATAAAACCAGCAGATAAAACTTAACGTAATGAGGATCAACGAGGATTTAAGTTAAATATGTAGAATTGCAGTAACATTACGCCGCTGCCACCGCGCGTTTTACCTCAGTTGCTTGCAGCGCGATAACTCGTAGTACATGTGAATTGATAATGTCGTGTCACAAATATTTATTGTGCCACGATGCGAAAATGCAAGTGTTGCTACGTGTTGAGTTTGTAACACTATTACAAACTAGCACTATTACCTTCCGACTTTGTCATACCATTGATCATTGATGTCTTAAGTGGGTAGGTAGCTATAAAAATAGGATTGTCAAAATCAAAATGGTTATTTTAATATTTTAACTAAAGGTGCATGAATGTGACCTCAGTGGCGCAGTCCGGGTATTATTGTCGGACTGCTCAATGCTCATGCTGGATAAAGTCTAATGAAAATTTGCTAGACTTTTTTATAAAATTAAATATGGGTATTATCCCTGCTTATACCCGTCTCTATTTGTTGCGGGGATGGTGGGGCTAAACACCCTACAGCTGAGGCGGAAGTTATAACTGCTAGTCCACTTCTATCTGCTCCTCCACAAAAAAGTTGCCGACAAGGAAAGTTGCACTAAAAAGTGTTGCTCTTAGCGCGCCGACTCGGTACGCGATGTAGCGATCGCGGCCGCTCTTTGCCACGGGTGTTGTTCGTACACAGCACGCTCGTCACGCGCCCACTTTTCAGGCACTCACTCTACTCAATGCCTGCGTTGCTCAGCATCCAGAGTTAGATGTTTTTCATATGTATAATTAATTACAAATTCAATTATTAAGAAACAATGTCAAACATCCACAAAAACAGTTTCGTCATATAAAAATATGTATGTGAGTAGTGTACGAATTGAGCTATAGCTATAGCGTAAGGCAGTAGAGATAAGTACGGTGACACAAGCGATATGTGCATACGCTTAGGTTGGGCCAATAATGGAGAGCTTGCTATAAAAAGGGCGTGCGCGTCAGTCAGCGGGTTAGTCAATTAAACAGGCACGCAAAGCACCCGTGCAGGACGGTCGTGTTTACTCTCTCCCGCTGCCGCCCCGGCAGCAAGTGTTTCCCTCTCTTTCACCCGCGCCCGCGCCCGCGCCGCGTCCGCCCAGTCCGCCGCGTGTGTTGTGCCCAGGTTGGATTGGTTCCAGTAAGGTCGTATTATTTTTATTTTATTTATTTACTTATTCTTCTCTCTCTGTCCCCTTTCTACTGTCCCCATTCTTCTGTTTATTATTTTGTATCACTCACCTCGGACCGCCTGGATAGAGGCGGAGGCGGTTCGAGACACAAGTAGGCACTCACCCACACGCTAGGCTACACACCCAAGCCATGGCCCCCCAACCAGACACTAATTTACTTATCGAGATAGGTAAATATGTGTCCTCGGTCCCCTTGTTGTTGGAGTATGTACTCCAACAACTGTCTCCATTCCCTCCGGATCGCCCGTTGATCCAAATTATTAGGGCCGCCGATCCCCCCGCTAGCCCCTCAACCAGCTCCGAAGCTGACTCGCACCCCCGCTCACCGGTTCTTGCATCCCCCGCGAACCCCCCAACCCCAACCCCAACCCTCAGCTCTCTCTCCCCTGTAACTTCACCGCCATTCAATGAGGAAACTCATTTCACCCCCGTCATCTCAAAAAACAAAAAGCGGAAGAACCGGTCTTCCGAGTCCCCCGTAAGCCCCGAGGCCAAACAGATCAGGCCCGCTGCCATGTCTCTGTCTCCGCTAACCCCAAAACCCACACCGTGTTCAACAAATTCCCCCGCCCCCCCGCGCCCTGAACTCTGATCCTTCAGAGCCCTCCATCCCCCACCGGTACCGCGAATACCGTAGCCCCACCAACCCCCGCGCCCCGCGCTCGCCCCCCACCACCAGTAATAATCCGA
This sequence comes from Argyresthia goedartella, assembly GCA_949825045.1. Lineage (NCBI taxonomy): Eukaryota > Metazoa > Arthropoda > Insecta > Lepidoptera > Argyresthiidae > Argyresthia > Argyresthia goedartella. The sequence goes on from OX463820.1 coordinate 22,848,320, forward strand.
GACGAAACCGCCTGGACTCGGGTATCGATCCATTTGCAAAGAAATGGAATTAAAAATACATCCGCGATAACATCAGCCGGAACCCGCGTCCAGGTGGCAGAGTCCAAAAGCCATCGCGCCATCACCAAATTCTTGAGGGCGAACCATATCGCCTTCCATACTTACTCTCTCCCCGAGGAGAGAACTTTTCGTTACATTAACCGCCCCGTCCCCACAAATCTCCCCACATCCGTCATCAAAAATGACTTAATCTCCAAAAACTTCCCGGTAATGGAAGTACATAGGATGCACCGCGCAAAAACCGCGTACCGGCCTGCAAAGGCATTTAACATGATCCTAGTAATTGCCGAACCCACCGCCGCAGGTAGGCAGATTAGCCCCCTTCAATCCCTCTGCGGTCTCAAAGACATCAGCGTCGAAAGCCCCAAATCCGCCAATTTCATTTCACAGTGTGGGGGGGGCAAAGCAGATGCTTTGCCCCCCCCCCCCGTTGCGTGAAATGCGCAGGCAATCATGCCACCTCCGTTTGTGGGAAGGACGCGGCAACCCCTCCCACCTGCGTGTTGTGCGGGCAGACCGGCCATCCAGCCAACTATGGCGGATGCCCGGCAGCCCCAGGCGCAAGTCGCAGGTGGGAACAGAGCCAGAGTTCTTCCCAACAAGCGCCCTCTCAACGCCCTCTAAATTTTTCTAAGCCCCTATTTCCACCCAACACCACCTACCCCCTTGGACAAGGCTTCGGGCCACGGCCCCATTTCCTCCAACGGCACCTTAAGCGCCGCCAACTTCATAAACTACCCCCCCCCCACCTAGGGCATTCATCCCAAGTCTTCTCGACCTCCCCACTTTATACCCCCCAAACTTTGCCTCTTTCAGGCGCACCCCTCTTACATACGCCTTCGTCATCTCCCCCACCCACCAACCCACCCTTTATACCTAAACTACCATCATGTATAGTACGCCCATTTTAGTAAACTCGACAAACTCTCAGACTCCTAACAACCCTTACGGTAATTTTCAATGCCTCCCTCCGTCTCTGTGCCTTTCCAACCGCATGGAAAGAAGCTGACGTTATTGGCTTTCACAAATCCCGGAAAGATCGAACCGACCCCACTTGCTATCGCCCCATTAGCTTACTCTCTTCAATAGGCAAAGTCTATGAACGGCTTATTCTCAACCGACTAAAAGACATTTGCATATACAAAAATCTCATACCCAACGAGCAGTTTGGCTTTAGACCCAAACACTCGTGCGTCCAACAGGTGCACCGCATAACGGAGCACATTTACAAAGGGTTCCACACAACGGCAAAGTCCAAAGATACCGGTGCCATATTCTTTGACGTAGCGACAGCTTTTGACAAAGTTTGGCACAATGGTCTTATTTATAAACTTTACCAACTCAACCTCCCCGATAGGCTTGTACTCATTATCAAAAACTACCTCACTGAGCGCAGTTTTTGCTATCGAGTAGAAAAATCGCGTTCTAGGCCCCACCCCATAGCCGCCGGAGTCCCGCAAGGCTCAGTTCTCTCCCCAACCCTCTTTTCACTTTACGTCCAAGACGTCCCCCGCACGCCATACGTCGAGCTAGCCCTTTACGCTGACGATACGGCTCTCTATTACACCAGTAGGAAGAGGGCGCGCGTTTGTCAAGTACTCCAGAAAGCAGTAACTGACCTCGGTGAATGGGCTCTCAAATGGAGAAAAGAGATGAACCCCGAGAAAAGCGCAGCCGTGCTTTTCTCAAGGGGTAAAACTCGAGCTGACCGCGCGTCCTCTTCACTACCCGAAATCACCCTCTTTGACCGCCCTATCCCCTGGGAAAATAAAGTGAAGTATTTAAGCGTGACATTAGACTCCCGACAAAACTTCAAATCCCACATTAAAACGGTCCGCGACAAAGCAGCCTTCTACATGAGTAGGCTTCACCCGCTCATGAGAAGTAAAAGCAATCTTCCATTGCGCTGCAAAATAACTCTATTTAAAACTTGCATCCGTCCGGTCTTCACGTATGCAAGTCCTGTCTTTGCACAATGCTCCCACTCCCTTAAGCCCCTTCAGGTTTTACAAAATCGCTTCATGCGAAAAGCCGTAGGTGCCCCGTGGTACATGCGAAACGTAGACCTCCATAGTGACTTTAGACTCCCCACAGTAAAGCAATATATGAAAGAAGCGTCCGAACGCTTCTTCATTAATGCATCTAGCCACCCAAATCCGCTTATAGTACAAGCATCCCTTTATGATCCGACCCCAGATATAAATAAGAAACACCTTTTCAAAAGGCGCCCCAAAGACGTCCTCCTAGAACCGGAGGACGATATCACGAAAGCTCTTAAAGCCCAACCACCCCCCGCCCCTCAGGCACGTCAACTTGACGAAGGCTGTGTTCCCGAAGCACTACAGCGTCTCAGATACCAAATTTGGATCGAAAGAGATCGCCGTCTTGATTCGACGAACACACAATCTCCCCCTGCCCCTTTAAACCTCCCGGACTGAGGTCAGAGCCCCCTAAAGGACCCAAATATAAAGCAGTTTAGGATTACGATAGGTCTCAAAAATTATATATAACCACTTCTTAGTAGCGGGGGCTATCTGCCCCCCTAACAAGCCGCTATCATGCCCGTTGACTATGAGCTGATGCCCGCTCATAAAATCGGGTAAGCAGGCAAACTCCTCCCATATATATCATATACACGTATATATCGCCCAAAAGGGCAAATTGCACTTAGAAAGCCTTCAGCATATACCGAGGCCATGGCTCACAGTTAATTCTTACTAAGACAACTGTAAAAACAAAGGGGTTGTTTTTAGTCCGTATACCACACGAGCTGATGCCCGCTCAATATGTGGGGACCCGGACATAGCAGGGAGGTCTGACTCCTGGGCATGGGTAATTCCATTTTTTGCCCCTCCAACAAAAAAAAAAAACAGCGGGTTAGTCTGTATCGAGCAGTCGTACGGAGCGCACCTCCTCCCACATTATTGGACTAGCCAGTCCCCGTGTCTAGTGTGGTTATTATGTATCTAACACTCCCCGTGTCTAGTGTGACTGTAACTAGTGCTCCCAGTGACACGCGCGGAGGGCTCTGGCCCGGTTACATTAATAATTAGGAATTAGTGTTCGCACTCACAATTATGTAAATAGCTGTACATTACTTTAGATATAAGAAAGAAAGTTATTATGTTAAGGTCTGTCTCGGTGGAGCACGTAGGAACACATAAATCACAAAATACAACTAAATATAATATCTTGAATAACTAACATGTGTAACTACTGTGCTTTGCTGAGACGGGTCAATAAAAATAAGTGTCTGTTGGTTCTTTACTTTAGAGCGAGCGACAGAGATCACGCATAAACCATGTAGGTTTCCGTGATCGCTCCGTAAACATTGTATAAAAAAATAAAACAATTTGTAACATGGATAAATAAAATAAAAAAATAAAAAAAGTGTCATTATTCTGTGTCTAGTACATGATACGTGCCCTAAAGTTAATAAAACTGTGTTATAACAAAACTGTTGCCTCCAATGCTCGAGTACCCATCACACCCATCCTCGTGATGCCCTCAGCCATCGGTCCTGACCCTTCTGCGACATCAGAAGCGGGATCACCTCGAGCACAGGAGAAATATGCCACAGAAAAACTTCAAACACCAGATGATGATGCACCTTATCAATGCTGTCATGAAATTATCTGCTGATTAGAAACAATTGCTGCCACTATCACGGAATTAAGAGTGCAGTGACCAGGTAGCTCCTGGACTCGAATATGGAGGAAGAAGCAGCCGGCCATGAGCCGAGAAATCTTCTGCTTCGGTTGTGGTGAACCTGTCGACGTCGTGACGTTGCTGTTCAGCATCTGCTCTAGATCCCAGGGTCGTTTCGATCCGTATTCGAGACCCCATTCGATAAACTGAATCATTTGGTGAGCCATTTTTTTTTTATTGTGACCCATACTTAGCCTTTGATAATTACAATGTTGTCGATACTTTCCAAACTGAGATTGATTGATTAATTGTAAAACTTATTGCGTTCGAAATCCCTGATTTCGGCGTTTCGGTACGGAACGACGACGGAACGTATGCGTGTGGCGGGCCTTAGCAGGTAGAAAAGTACTCTGAGGTGATGGTGGTTGTCAAAGCGTCAAAGAAATTTCATTGATCTGAGGTCAAAGTGTGTTTTTGTATGCTCTATTATTTTCTACAGGCCCGGCTTTTCTTATTGGACAATGAAAATAACCTGGCTATAATTTGGACCCCGATTGCTTTACGATTTGTTTATCATGTTGAAACGAGGAAAAACGCTAAATAGTCAAGCTCGTGAATAAGTGGTGAAATTGTACGACTATTTCGCACGTTAGTGCGCACTTTAACATACAATAATACCGAGCCATCCTTCAGCACCGGTAAAATTATGGCTCTGCTGAAAATGGGGAAAAGTTGTACGTAAAACAAAGGGTTTTATTGTTACAAGATTTGCAAAGAGACATTGGAATAGACAATATAGTTGAAAATGAACTAATTATATCCCTAGTGTTTAGAACATTACAAAATGCACTGGCAACACTGGCGAATAGGTTGTAAACAAAAGATTAGATACATTTTATTGATTTAAAAATACTTTAATACAATTTTCCAAGTTTATCGCATTTGTTATACGTATTAATTAAGTGTATTTTGTGTTAACTGGTGCATAAGTGTATAAAACTCTAATAGTTATCCTATTTAGTGTATTTAAAAAACGTAACACTTAAAATTAGCTTTATATGAATTAAAACAGTGTAAGGTAACCAATGAGCAGTTGCTTACTGAAAGGGATGAAAGTGAGAAGGAGGTGTTGCTTATTGTTAATAAGAACTTAAAATTAAAAAGTGAGATGGCAGAGTTGCTCAAAAAGTTCCTTGATGTGACGGGAGATAGGGATCGGCTTCAGCACCTGGTAGATGGCTTCGACCGGAGTGGCAGTGCGTTCGAAGATGCCCTGAGGCGAAAGGCCAAAGCTACACATAATAACTTCAAGCTTAAGATAGATAATCAATTGCTAAGTACAGACCTAGAAGTAGCAAAAGCTTTCGAAAATTTCTTTACGGACATTCCAGTTTCAACAACCAAGTCTTTAAATTCATCTCCCGCTGCTGCTGAATCTATACTTAAACAAAACTTCGAGGAATGTAAAACAGATTTTAAATTTAGGCACGTAAATAATGAAGACATTGTAAAAGCGTTGAAATACCTGGAAATGAAAAAGACAGCTGACGCCCATGGCCTATCAGTAAAAATTATTAGTTCCATTGTAGATTGTATTGCACCTCACCTTTGTTGTATATTTAATCAATGTATAGATAATGGTGTGTTTCCTGACTTGATGAAACTAAGTAAAGTTATACCTTTATTCAAAGCTGGTAGTACATCAGACCCCATTAATTTTAGACCCATATCGATACTACCAACGCTTAGCAAAATATTTGAAAAACTCATACTTAATCAATTGCAAAGTCATTTTTATCTCAATAATTTAATTCATATTGCTCAGTTTGGTTTCACAAAGGGTGGTGCTGGTGTTGAACTAATCGACAATATTTTTGATGCCTGGGAAGACGCAGTGGATGCAATAGGTGTCTTCTGCGATCTATCCAAGGCTTTTGATTGCGTCCATCATGACACTCTTGTCAGGAAGTTACGCCATTATGGTGTAAAAGATCAGGCCCTTGGCCTTCTGGAGTCATATCTAACAGATAGGGTTCAGATGGTCGATGTTAATGGGAAAAGATCACCTGGGTCTTCAATAAGTATGGGCGTACCGCAAGGTTCAATTCTTGGTCCTTTCTTGTTTTTAGTATATATTAATGATTTACCTTACCTTGTTAAAGCAAAACATGGGTTAGTATTGTTTGCCGATGATACTTCTTTGATATTTAAAGTTAAAAGACAGCAATCAAATTATGACGAGGTAAACAATGCTATCTCTAGTATAGTGAACTGGTTTACTGTTAACAATTTATTACTTAATGAAAAGAAAACTAAATGTATTAAATTCGTGTTACCCAATGTGAACCCGGTAACTACAGACATATTTATAAAAGAACAGAGATTGGACATTGTGCAGTCGACTGTCTTTTTGGGCATTACTTTAGACGCCAAACTACAATGGGATCCTCATATAAATAAATTGTCGAACAGACTGAGTTCAGCAGCGTTCGCAGTTAAAAAAATTAGAGCTCTTACCGACGTAGACACCGCTAGACTAGTCTACTTTAGTTACTTTCATAGTCTAATGACCTATGGTATTTTATTGTGGGGTCACGCTGCGAATGCTAATAGTATATTTATTCTGCAGAAACGGGCTGTTCGTGCAATTTATAGATTAGGGCCTAGAGTGTCACTGAGGGAAAAGTTTAAAGAAATCAATATTCTGACATTTGTGTCTCAATATATCTATGACAATCTTGTGTATGTAAAAAGAAATATAACTAATTTTCAGAAGTACAGTGATATACACAATTTTAATACTAGAAATAAAGACAAGTTGGTTGCTTATGTAAGCCGACTACATAAAATTAGTAATTCTTTTAAAGGCAATTGTATACGCTATTACAATAAGGTCCCTACTGATATTAAAAACTTACCTTTAGACAAGTTTAAAATAATAATAAAACAGAAGTTGTATAAAAAAGGTTACTATAGGATATCTGATTACTTAGAGGACAGATGTCCATGGGAATAGATTGTTTGAGTAACAGGCTGTTTCGATATATAATTAGCATTCATTTTGTAATTTGACAATATTTTATATAAAAAAGGAAACGCAAAAGATGCGACGACTGTGGAGTTTCTTCGGTGAGCTCTTCTCCACAGATTCCGCCATTGTGTTAGTGAACTCACCGAAAAAAATGTAATGACGGATCTAAGTGATGTAACAACATCCTATGGAAATAAATGATTTTTGATTTGATTTGATTTGATTTAAAAAGGGTATTTTATGAAGTTTTAAGTTAGCTGTCCAGTTGCTTCTTAGTATGGATAGACTAAAGGTAATGACATTTTGAACAAGAATTGTACACTTGAATTTGAATGGTATTGAATTTGAATTTGAAAGGTACACGTTGGCTGCATACTAAGTGTAGCAGTGCCCTTTGAGTGATAATTACGCGACTGAGGTGGTTATCTAAGGTTACTTTTCCTCCTACCAACTTTATTATCGGTTTGTTTCGTATACGGCATTTCGTATTTATATTAATTATTTTTTGTATTTGTATTTATATGCTGTGAAACAATTAATAATAATAAATAAATAAATCTACTGCATACGGATAGGGCTGATAGAACTTGCAATCGTTAAGACTTTGTTGAATTTACAAGTTCATAGATTGTAGTTGGGCCTGTGGTTTGATTTTATCTTATGGTGTAAAACGGCTCTCTTGTTCTTGATCTGTGATATTCTTTGAGTTGTTATTATTCTAGACAGTTTGTTTTGATTCTATGGCAGATTGTCCGAGCTGATTTCTGACACTATTCTTGTATCGTTGTTATCGCAAATTATTTTGGTACAGTTCGCTTACTATTTGTGTTTTCATAAGATCTGCAATTGAAGTGGTTGAATGATCCAGCCTACGTTTGGGGAACGCCCTAGTCTTTCTACGTACATGTGGAGTTATTCTGTTCAAGTCGTAATGATGTGGCAAATTTCAGCAAAAACCAACAGTCTTCTACGTTCCATTCGTGCCAATTGGAGGCGTTCGCGGTTGCAGAAACCATAAAGCATTTTTTTGAAAATACCTGCAAAAATCGTGTCAGATACTACTTGAAACGAGATTGACTTGACACTGAGATTTCACAGCTGGTAATAATTTTTTCTTTTCATTGCACTGTAAATGGAGTGACTGGAGCCAACCCTCTACAACTCATAATGGCTGATGGATGATGTAGGACAGACACTAGATCTCAAAACTTGAAAGTGCGCTCCTAGTGTTCAAGCTGAGTTGTATTCGAACATTTTTGACCGAGCAAGCGAAGCGGGCGAAGGGCTCCATTTCGACAAGATAGGAGGCCGATTTTGCTTTCGTCTGTCTCTATGTCTGTCAGTTCCGGTCTAGGGGCCACAGTTTTCAAGCGATCCTCACAAAACTTGGCACAGGTGTTCCTTGAATTAAAAGTTTTTTTTTGTCGAGAGCTTTTCTCGATTCTCCCCTTGGGGGAGTTATGACGTCATATTTTTTTGTATGGGATTTTTATTTTTTTATATACCCCACACGATAGGCTTCAGAAAAAGCCTATCGTGTGGGGTATCAAATTAAAGGGCTTCATGAGCCGGTTCTAAAAATATACAACACCATTACCTTTCGGCCGCCTGTTTTCTAAAAATCTTTGCAAAACATACCAAATTTGGACTCCTGGAAGTAGGAGACGGATCAGTAAAGAAAGAGGATTAATACAGACCATGAGAGTGAGTGAAATAGTCTATAATTATTTTCGTGAAAAGTCAATAGGTTGTATTTTGAATCGCAAAATGTGGTTTGCAAAGTTATTGGTGCGGCTACTTTACTACTTGGTTTTGATTGAATTTAAAATACTTACCTAAAAATGGGTTCACAGTCCCCCCTGTTAGCGAGGTCTACTGCCCACAGGGCTACTAGTATTTTTATTTAGAATAGCATATTGTTTGTTGTCATTAAGACATTGGGTTTAAAAATTTGATGTAAATTCAGATACTCTTATCGCCTCGTGTCCTTCAGACACGGATTTCGGCCGATGCAAGAACGGAAGGACAGTGTTGAGCTTTGTTGGGCAAAGCTGCAAGATAGTTTGCGGAAAATGCAAGAGTTTCAGATATCAAGTCAATATTTCTATGATGCTGTGATGATTGAGTAAGGTGTGCGCGGTTCAGTTGGTTGGGTCTTACCAAAGGCCAGAGAGGGTTATGGTTTGACTCTGTAAAGTGATTCTTGTAGAACACTGTTGTGATTGTAGTCTTTGGAAAGGATGAACATATTGGTGAGCTTAGAGCACGAATGTGACACTTACTATCGTCTGAATTTCATTTTTTTTTGTTATCTTGGTTGACCGGACTCGCGAGACGTCCAGTTTCAAGATTGGTAAAAGTGTCTTTGTCTGACTGTCTGTTCCTGCCTTTATGTAGAATTTTTTAGCCGATTTTGTAATTTTTTATTTGTAATTTAATGATCGCGATTTTTTTATTATGGGGGATGTTTGCTGTGGCATTGTTTGTCGACGGATTTCAATCGGACTTGAGAGGCGCACTAGAGACTTCATTCTGCACAGGATATTGCCAGGAAAATGTAAAAGGGGAGAGGAATGGAAGTTGCTTCGGGTTATTTTCGACCCCCCCTGTAGATAGAGCTAGACACCTGAAATTGCTGTGATTGATGGGCCACGGTATGGATAGGTAAATTCCCAAAAATCAGTTAATTTGAATCAATAAATAGAATGGAAACGACGGCCGTTCGCGGTTCCGTCATTTCGTCAATGACTGGCTCATATCGATCGTCTAAATTCTGATGTACTTCTGGCGGACTCGCATACTTCTTTCTTTCTGGGCAGGCTAGGTCTATTGTTCCCGCGGATCTACTGGTTGATGTTGCTGGAGATGATAAACAGGCTTTGTTTGTTTGGTGGTATTGGATACTCATATTTTGGTTAATTTGGCTATGAGAATATGAGTTTTATACGTTGAATAAATGATGGTTCTTGGGTTTTAGACTCTGAATAGATCTTTATCAATGAGTGGTGATCAATTTCCTCTGGTTTAGTGAGGCATAGCCGAACAGATACGGTGCTATTTCTTTATTGTTGCAGGATTATGCACGAGAAGGGTATGATGGCTTTGTTGCAGTTTCACCAGAAGCCTTTTGCCGGGAAAACCTAATCGTAACCTTATTTATTCATGGTTTAATTAGTAATTTGTTAGTTAACTCAAAAACTCAATTGATCTTCAATGTGATATTTGGTGTGATATTAAGACAATAAGATTCAATGTGATATTAAGACATATAGCATACATCCTGGTCGAGTGTCAGTTTCGACTAGGCACACACAATATAGTATTTTGAAATGTTTGAACACCTTAGATCTTGTGGTACAGAGATGAAATTGGTATCCGTTGGTACGGACTTGTTGAGATTGGAATCCGTCGGTACAGAGATGTTGTGATTGGATTCCCTTGGTACGGAGATGTTGGGGTTGGATTCCGTTGGTACGGACATGTTGGGATTGGCCACGGGTTGGCACCGTTGCGACGAAGGCGTTGCATCTGTGGGCACAGATGGCGCAAAAGATTCCGTAGGTACGGACGGTAAAACATATAAGTGTCTTTTCCTACCAATGGAACTTCTAAAAGATAATTAATTAGATTACCTTTTAAGTAAACTTTTAATACAATAGTTTGCTCTATTTTGACCAAATTATCCAAAGTAGGGGGTATACATTAGTTTTTATACTTATTTATTTGCTTTAAGAGCGTTAAAATTTTTCTGTTTCTACAATAATTTGAATAACAATTTGACGACCCGAATGGCCGAGTCGGCAGTGACGCTGCCTACGAAGCCAAGGGTCCCGGGTTCGAGTCCCGGTGGGGGCAAATATTTGTTTAATGAGAACGGATGTTTGTACCCTAGTCATGGTTGTTTATCTATCTAAGTATAATATTTATCTATATAAGTATAAGTATCGTTGTCTAGTACCCAAGATACAGGGAATCCTAGTTTGGGGCTAGGTCAATGTGTGTAAATAGTGTCCAAGGTATTATTATTATATTATTATATTAATAGATTGAAGTAAAATACCTAGTCTACTCAATGCTAGACTGTTCTCTTCCTCATCCAATTTAATACGGACTGAAAGTTATCAATTATTAAATATGAGCTTACGATTTGATTTTCGATCTGCTCAAGGTATTCTAATCGTATATCTTGAGATGTTTCCTTTTTACAAGCTTTTATTTAGTTTCACCTGTCCCGTTGTCTGTCTGTAATCAAATCTTGCAAGTTAAATTTGATCCACTACCCGGTTTCCGATTGAGCTGAAATTTTGCATGCATATATTAATCGGATGATAATGCAATATCATCATGACATAGAGCTGATCTGATGATGATGGAGCTGGAAGGTGGCCATAGGAACTCCGTTATTAAACGACGCAACCTCATCGAGTTTGGGTTCTTTTAATTTGTCTTGACGAGTACTTTGATACTAGATGGTGACCTGGGTCTGATGATGGAGCTGGAAGGTGGCCACAGGAACTCCATAATTAAACGACGCAACCCCATCGAGTTTGGGCTCGTTTAATTTGTCTTGACGAGTTCTTTGATACTAGAAGGTAACCAGGGTCTGTCGATGGAGCTGGAAGGTGGCCATAGGAACTCCGTAATTAAAAGAAGCAACCCCATCGAGTTTGGGCTAGTTTGATTCGTCTTGATGAGTACTTTGATACTTGATGGTAACCAGGGTCTGATGATGGAGCTGGAAGGTGGATGGATGGCAGAAATGTGTATAGTTGTCTAGTACCCAAGATACAGGGAATCCTAGTTTGGGGCTACATCAATGTGTGTAAATAGTGTCCAAGAAATTATTATTATAGGAACATAGGAACGGAAACACGCTACTACGCGCTACGAACTACGTCGTAGTAAATCTCAATTAAAAAATACTAAAAAGTTAAAAATAAAAATAAAGAAAAAAAAACGTATTTTTTTTAAAAAACAAGCTTATATTAAAAATTAACTAAAAAGTTTAAAATAAATTAACTCCACCAACAAATATATCACTTACAAGTTTATTGTAATCTTTAACGATAGTTAAGCTTCTTCGTCTACGACACAATAATTACATACCGTACATAAATATATATTTTTAACATTAACACCTTTACACTTTAATTGTTAAATCCTCCCGTTTTTATCACAGTCCCAATTTTATAAATAAAAGCGTGTTACATTGTGATAGCCAGAGGAAAAGAAGGTGCTAAATGTTCTTAATCATACCACAAAATGTAACACGCTTTTATTTATAAAATCCTTACTTAACATAGCGGGTCCCTTCTTAATAGGAAGAACTCCTGGGTTCTTATTAACGTCTTGAAGTTGAAGGGTCTGCAGTTGGGCTATGATGGCCACCGCCAGGACGAGTTGATGCCTGCGGAGGTCGTTTAATGTTTTAATCGGAACTTTGGTGTCACGATTTTGTGTCAGAATCGGGGCTACATTCTTATCTATTTAACCTTGATAGCTATTGAATATGGTGATTTTCTTCCTATTGATATTGTTCGCTCAGAATCTGTGTCTGAATTAATAACAGATTCTTTTGTTTTATTTGGCTGTTTGTTAAATGATTGTTCAATTTCTTCTATTAAATTTTTAATATATTTTTCATTTAAATAGTTTGCATCGATTTTAACCATTACTGATGTGTTATCATCTTTATCTAAAGTATTTGTTCTAATGCGTGACAGTGCGTCAGCATTTTCATTTAATTTACCTTTCTTATAAATCTGTTCGAAATTATACTCGGCTAGTCTCAAGCGCCATCTTGTTAATCTACTGTATGTATCGGTAAGTGATTTTAACCATTGTAGTGGTTTGTGGTCTGTGATAACTTTGAAATGTTTTCCGTGTAGGTTTGGTCGGAAGTGTTTTACTGCCCATACTATAGCCAATAATTCCTTCTCTGTGGTGCTGTAACGGGTTTCAGCACTGTTTAAGGTTCTGCTAGCGTATGCTATGGGAACATCATTCGGTATCAGCGTCCGTTGTTATCTATATAGTTCTAATATTTTGAAAATTAAGGGTAAACAAGAGCTACAACTGGCTGCGCTTTTGTTTGGTGTAATCAAGAGACACGTACCTGAATATCTTTTTGAAAAGCTCACATGGAAAATTTCACGACACCACACGAATCGCAGTACGACAAACATCCTCACCATCCCCCGCCACGAGACCGCTGCTTTTAGGGGTAGCTTCAGATACCTGGCTACGCGGTGCTGGAATAATCTCCCACCACCAATTCGTGAAAAAATTTCTGTAAACAGCTTTAAATCCTCCTATAGAGAGTATTTACTGGCCTTTCCAAGGACCGAGGTCTGAGGCTATGTCAGTTGATTCTTTGGGCCTTTAATTTTTGAAAATAATAATAATAATATATTGCACTTAGCTCAATTATTAAAATGCGACATCCCTTCCCAATTCTGAAAAATATGTATTTTTTTTCTCACAAATGACATCTCATACTTAGACACAAATATTCCCTAGTATATTTCGCAAAGCTTTCCTTTTTATCATAATTATATATTGAATCAATATAAACCACGTAGACAAATCAACACCTTAAATATCTCACCCAAATTAATCTGGTTCCGACAGAATACCAGCGCTACAGGTCTTCCTGTAGCATATTCTGAGCCGGAACCGTTTCACCGTCGCCGTACACAACTCACCACGATAGAATGTACGCTTTTTTCCTGAATTGTAATATCTTATATGTCTGATCACCCTGAACTACTTAATTGTTGTTTCTATTCCATGTCTACTTGTTATTTTCTGTGTTCTGTTTTGTGTATTATAACAATTGAATAAACGCTTCATTTATCTATCTATCTATCTTGTTAGTATAAACGGTTTGTTATGGTCTGGGTACTGTAATATGAGGGCATTTACAAGTAGTGATTTACACTTTTCAAATGCAGCTGTATACTTTTCGTCACTAACGGGCATATTACTCTTTTTCTGAGTCTTTCCGTGAGAGGTATTGTTACCTTAATTTTCTATAGTATCCAATAAGACCTAGAAACATTTGATCTCTATGGTGGTTTTGGGCAATGGATAATTTATTATCGCTTTAATTTTGTCATCGTTTGTTTTAAGACCTTCGCTCGTGATTGTTTGGCCTAAGTATGATACTTCCTTCTTGTACTTTCAGATTTGTTTTTCTAAGCCTGTCAAATATTCTTTTCAATTTTGAAATGTATTCTAGGAGGCTAGATCAGAATACTATGATATCATCTAGATATGCTAAACAGTGGAGGCCATGCTGTCCACGTAGAAAATTGTCCACCGCTCTTTGAAACGTCGCTGGAGCGGTTTTAAGTCCAAATGGCATGCGGGAAAATTCAAAGTGTCCTGCTTGGGTTGAAAATGCAGTTTTTCGATCTGGGTTGTAGTATAATTTCTGTGCGAGGATTGAATATCATGGGAATTTTTGTTGTTTTAGTATGTAAAATGTTATTTTTCATGATTACTTTAGATTCCAACTGTCTCAAAAGATCAATTAATCCGTCGTAACGACCGTCCTCCTCATATACGTAAAATTTATGAATTTCCGGACTGTCAAATGTTGGGAATAGCGGTACAAGTAAAACTTCGCTGTATGTACTAAAAGCGTGTGTGCTTATCACTTTAAACGGTTCGTACTGTGTACATTCGCTGAAATATTCTTGCACCTTTCTGGGACTCAAATTATCAATCATGAATTTTCCATTTATTTCCGGTATCTCTTTGTACGGTAGGTTTAATTTTGGGTCACAATTTATCTGTATTATTTCTGAGTGTTGGATGAGGCTCTGATATAAAAATTTCCTACTAGAGTCGGTTCATTTTCATTATCAGCATTGTTACTTTCCGCTGGACATAACTGATTACACTCTTCATTATACGAGCACTCATTGTCATAATGGAATTCTTTATTAGAGTCTTGTTCGCTGTTTTCGGGAATAATTTTAAGACTCATTCTGATTAGACTCGTCTAAGTGATTTACTTTGAACTGCTTTGACGGTTGCACAGTTCTCATACTCACATCCGTTGTTATCAGTTTGTTAAAGTTTGGTTTGTATCCAAACTGTTGATTTTGTGGTGAATTTATTTGAGGTCTAATTGTTTGTTGTTGGTTTCTGTTGGGGTGAATTAAACTGTGGTTTTAAATCCTGTCTGTTGGGGTGGACTATATTTATAATGTCCGCTCCTATTGCTTGGAATGCTAAATTTAAATGGCAATCTATTTTGGTTCATGGGTGTTTTCTAGAAAGCGTTTCCGGGAAAATGTTGATTTAATTGGTTATTATTAGAGCTGTTTTCCTGCTTCACAAATCCTGCGATCGGGAATTGTGGTGTGTTCCTTAACTGACCTATTTGTGATGATTTATTCATTTTATTTCTCTGGTTGTATTGGTACAGGAAATTCACTTCCTCCAAAACAATACCGAGAGCATTCTCTAGAGTATTGCAACCTTTCAATGTGACTATTCTTAATAAATCTTCTGGAAGATTGTACAGAAATACGTTCATCGCTGTATTGTCGTAAATTGTGATTTTACTTACCCTAAGATTAGGGTCCTCGATTCGATTGACCTTGGCAATCAATGTACTTTGCAAATGTTGTATTCTGTTGCAGAATTCTAGATAACTTTCGCTGCCATTTATTCTCAAAGTTTCCAATTCTATCGCGATACACGATATCTAGGTCTTGCCGTTCGCTTACAAGCGCTGCGGCTTTTCCGATTAATTTTGTAGTTATCAAATTAAGTATGTAGACATCTTGGGCACGGTTTTCCTCTATTCTACAACATTGTATGACATACTCACACTTTCTAATAAATAGATTTAACAATTTATTATCACCTTCGAATTTTGGGATATGATAAATTACGTCAAAACTTCAATGTTTGGAATATTTTGCACAATTATCTCTACCTATAACTAGACACTTTTATAATAAAGATAGGGGTGGATTAGGATTGGGAAAAACATTTGCGAAGTAACGATTTTTGACTACTCACTTCAGTTGTCTCCGCATTATCCCTCCTTGAGCAATAGACGATACCTCCTTGCTGCTCTTCCTTGTAGACTATCCCATTTATTTAGTTCTTGGATTTCCGTATACAGTGCGTAAAAAGACTTCTTGTACTTTTCGGTAAAAACAACGCGGAAATTCTACCGGCTGCGCCAGATAAGACTCGCGGCGGGCGGCGGGCGTTTTAAAAAAGATACATAAGATTTTGGAAAGAAAGTGTACTTCTCTCAAAGGGGACTCATCTAGAGCTGACAAATAAAATGGGTATTACTAATAGGTGGACAAGCCATGTCAATCGACTCTTTGATGATGTAGAGCTTCCTCCGGAATACTAGGAAATCAGAATGTTGCAACAGCTCTACTCAGTGCTGAGACAAGGACTTCACTGTTCTGGATTGACATAACTAGATATCCTGGAAATAGTAAACTCGATAACATCCACATGCATAACTACAATCAACTACACCGTTTTTAAATACTAATAAACATTAAATTTTACAATTTGTACAAATGAGTGACCTTTACGCACGGCTACCAACTTGACATAAAGGTACGTTTTAATATCTCACAAACGTATGGTGGAACCTCAGGATGGAACACACCGAACTAAGATTGCGTTTATTTCACTAAAAATATTGGAAACTAATATGGATCAAACTGGCTTCGTAACTCATAGATCCTGAAACGGAAGCAACAAGTATGGCGATATATCAAACTCATCCCTATTTCAAACCGGAGCCTACTCAATATGTCAAGTGATATCAGTCAGAATGTAATTTCAAATGAAGAAAGAGAGATAGTTAAAAATGATCTATATTCAGCAGAACAGGAGATTTCAAATCTGCTCACAGAAAATATGAGACTAAAAACTGAAATAGAAAAATCTAATAAATGAATCGAAGCATACAAAGCATTTAAGTTTTCTGACACAATCATGACAGCGATAACAGCTAAACGAAGGAAAAAGCCCACAACAGGTACTAATATATTCTAACACAAACAAAAAACTGCAATTTCTAACAAGAGATGAAACAAACATAGCTCTACACAAGACGATGTTTGAAACACGATTAACCAAAACAAAGAACAACATAATGATACAAGTCAAACAATAGAACCGAAAGAAGACACAAATCCAGATCAACCAAGTGACCAAGTATTCAATACAAACACCGAGACCATGACACATTACCGAAACCCCAGAAACACAGCCGAGGAAAGAAACAACACAATAAACAATAAGATTAACGTCGACCCCAAAATGCCAAAATCTAAGAGAAAAATCATAATAATTGGCGAACAACAGAGCAGGGGGATGAGAGGTGTGCTGCAGACCCTCATAGGACCCAAATTCTTAGTAACATGTTTCTTGAAAGCAGAAGAAAAACTTAGCGACATTTATACTGCAGGGAGAGCAGAAATATCAACACTGACTGACCAATATTACGTGATACTGATGGGCGGTATAAATAAAGTGAACCCGTTTGAATTAACGTTAAGTATGATAGTATGGCTGCATGCTAACAAGAAAGTAAATGTCATCGTATGTGAGATTCCCTACAATAAGAATTTACAGGAATACAAATTATCATAGTTTAAATTGTATTCCTTTAAATGCTTATTGTAGGGAATCTCACTCTCACTTAAGACTAATTTGCAAACAGTACCACAACGTCTCGTTCCTTGAAATGGACTACGGTAGGTTCCCATCCAAAAAAACACACTTTTACAGAAAACTAGCAAATCACTATTAAGAATGCTCTGCAAGCTCTCTACGCTTTAAGAAACAAATAGGGTGTTATCACGTGTTTAAACAAATTAATTTATAACTATAAATCAAATCAAATCAAATCAAAAATCATTTATTTCCATAGGATGTTGTTACATCACTTAGATCCGTCATTACATTTTTTTTTTGGGTGAGTTCACTAACACAATGGCGGAATCTGTGGAGAAGAGCTCACCGAAGAAACTGCACAGTCGTCGC
This sequence comes from Argyresthia goedartella, assembly GCA_949825045.1. Taxonomy (NCBI): domain Eukaryota; kingdom Metazoa; phylum Arthropoda; class Insecta; order Lepidoptera; family Argyresthiidae; genus Argyresthia; species Argyresthia goedartella. The sequence goes on from OX463820.1 coordinate 22,866,099, forward strand.
ATCTTTTGCGTTTCCTTTTTTAAATAAAATATTGTCAAATTACAAAATGAATGCTAATTATATATCGAAACAGCCTGTTACTCAAACAATCTATTCCCATGGACATCTGTCCTCTAAGTAATCAGATATCCTATAGTAACCTTTTTTATACAATTTCTGTTTTATTATTATTTTAAACTTGTCTAAAGGTAAGTTTTTAATATCAGTAGGGACCTTATTGTAATAGCGTATACAATTGCCTTTAAAAGAATTACTAATTTTATGTAGTCTTAACTTACAAGAGAATTCAGCTTCGCTGAGCGACCGTTATTCTTGAGAAGGCAAGTGTTGAAGTCGCCGAGAATTAGGGTGTCGCTATAAAGAGGAGTCAAGTCACTGAGAAGGGTTTCAAAAGAGTTAAAATAGTCGATTCGAAGAGAGGGGCTATAATAGACACCCAGGAGGACTTTGTTGTGACGCAAGAATATCTCCAGGAACAGGTGTTCAGCAGAACCAGAGTACAGGCTTGGCGACTGGCTGATGACTTTGCATGGGATGTCAGAACGAAGGTAGATAGCAACACCGCCATCAGCCTTGCCTATCCTGTCGTTCCGGTAGAGACTGAACCCTGGGAGAGCATACATGGCAGAAGAAAGAGACGGCTTGAGAAAAGATTCCGAAACAAGAATGCCATGTATGTTCAGATCACTAAAAACTACAAGAAGGTTAGCATAGCTGGTATGAATGCTTTGTGCATTAATATGAACAACGTTGAAGTTCGCACCAAGGTTTGAAAACACCCGTTTCAAGTTAGACGACAGCGAATCATCCGCTGTTGACCCAACACTTCCCGCGCTAACAGAAATATCGTTATCACAAGATGAGAAGAAACTATTACTAAAGTTGTAGGTATCCATAGTCTAAAATAAATATACTAATACAATGAATACAAATATATATATATATATATATATATATATAATAAATAAACCCAATAATAAATCGATATTACCCTAAAAAAATAATCAAATACTTAAAATAAATAAATAGCCTGAACCCAGTCGTGCATACACTGGGCTTACCGGGGAAAAATCAGAAAAATATTTCATCTTAAACATTGAGGAAGAATAATACACATAAATGGACTAATTTCACGAAAACGGGACACATTGTGGAACAAACTTCCAATTATCGTCATGCTATTCAAGCATGAGCAAAAAGGGTGGACGGAATCCCTAAATATAATTTGAAAGATTTGAATTCATTCTATGATAACTTTAATGATATTCTGTAGGAATACGCATGCAAAAATAAACATCTATTTATAGTATGTGACTTCAATAACAATATTTAAAAAAATAGTGTCTTAGCGATTTCAACAACTGACATTGAGTTTCAATTTGAAGATATCAATCAAAGAAGCAACAAGGTTGAGTAGTGGTATTTGCCTTGACAATATTAATCACAATATTCGCGGAGCAGAAAGTCAATTTCATGAATTTGGGCTGTAAGATCTTCAGATCAGATCAAATAACATCTTAGCAACCTGAGTTTTAATGACTTGTAATACACATCAGTGTAGGAAGCTGGAATAATTACGCGACTAAAAAGTGTGCGAATCGTACTGTCAATGACTCTAATGTACAATGACTTAAGGTTCATTTCATCTGAACTTGAACACTTTTTCCACAGCCACAGATCCAAATTACCAAATTTGATCGGTTCTTCAATGTATTCAAATTAATATATAATTTATGTTTTCCCGAAAGTATTAGAAAATGTAGAAAACACTCCTATGGGAGAACAGGCCAAGACCAAACGTGAAAAATAGAAACTCCTTCAGATCCTACTCCCAAAAACTACATAAAATAATAAAATTGACTCAAAAATCACAAAACAATCATCACAAAACAAATCAAAGGCTACGTAGAATATAACTAAGAGTACAAAGTCTGACAATCGTGCTTGACCTATTTATGTCTTTAAATCCAACCAATCCTATTGCCATTACAAGTATTAAATTATGACCTTAAAAACACAGGCAGCACAGGATATGACGAGATTTGTACGAAAGCATTAAAAAATGTGGTACAAAATATAAGTATGGTGATCATGGCTAGAATTCGGTACTGGAATGGAACTAATCTTCTCATTTGAAGCTTCAAAAGTAACACTAACGTACTACAAGATGCTACAAGGAAGCGTTCTAAGCCAGCTCACCCTATGTTCCTTTATGCTCATGACAGTACCGTAGTCTATGAAAACGTAGATATTGAATGATGATTTAGTTATTGGTGCGGCCACTTATTACTGTTTACAAACAAATAGTTACATTAAAACGATTCTAAGAAACTTAAGCTAGCCCGGGGCATTGTTCCCAGCACCCCGGCCGCATTTCCCTGCTGAATTACCATGCTCAGCCTTTGGGCGAAGTAGGAACCTGCCCTTAGGTCGCCAGACACACTGACTAATTTTTTAGATATATCTTTCACTATTCCTTTAGTGTCTGACGAACATGGCCCGAACTTTTCTACTGCAAGTGCCGCAAATATGTAATTGCTTTTCAAAAAATCATATTTGCGGCAATTGACCAATTGGACGTCATCTGCGGCAGACCACGGCTTACGGGCTGAACGCCGGACGGGGGACGGGGCCAACGTGTCCACGCAGGTTACGTCCCACGCCAGAGTGCGACCCAAAAATTAGGGCACAAGCATGCAACCGTCAGGTCTTTTCCCGTCCACCGCAGACAAGACAGCCGGCTCCAGGGTAGATGGTATGTTTGCCCTCCCAAGGGCTCTGCGGAAAAGGTCGTTTAGTGTCGTGTGCCTGTAATATCGGCCGGCACTCGACTGGCAGTAAAGTCCGTGGCACCCAAGGTTTTCTACTGGGTTACCGCAGCGGCAGCATGGGTGTGGTTCGCAAACTTTGAGACCAAGCCTGAGGCATATCGCTACACGCAGGGAAGCCGGGACCAAATGGGATCCAATGTTCCTCGACGGAAAAGCGTGTAGCCAAAGCCCCGACTCAGGCTCGGATATTGCTAGCAGTCGAGCAGGCTCAGTAGGACTTGGACAGTTTGCTAAAAGTGGCTAGTTTTTGCGGAGGGTAGATCTTTACTGGGGAAACCGGCTCTCCAAGTTGACTCTGCATCTGCCAAGCCCGTCACAACCACACCAGTGGGATTGGTTACGTGAAGGACACCACCGATGAGGGCGACGGTGCTGTGGACAGATGAGAGGAAAGCAGGGAGAGCCAGGTCGCTAGTGGAGCGAATACCCAGCCCGCCATATTTAATGGGAAGAGTAACTTGGGACCAAGATTGACCGTGGAGAAATTCGTCGCGCGGCTGGCACGGCGCATGTACGATTGCGCCGACAACAGCCGCCACGCACATCTCCACGACATTGCTCCGCATCACGCACGACCGCACGAAGGCCCGCGCCGAAAACTATCCCGGTAGTCTCTTACATTTTGATCCGGCTCGAAGGACCACAAAATGTAAGAGACTACCGGGATAGTTTTCGGCGCGGGGTCCAATAAAAGTACGACGCGATACAAATCAGCACGAATATATTTATAAACACACAGGGAACTTAACCTAGACACGAATACAGGGGGATTCAAAACGAAGCACTACAACACTGTCACTAAGAAAACCTACGAACATCGCACGCTGAAGCTAGGGGAGTTGAACAGGCTCGCACGGGCAGAGCTTCCAGCGGCGTCGTCGAAGGTCTCGGTCGAATTGAACGCAATAAATGACAATAGTCGAAATATATAGTTGCTGGGCCTACGCACACTACAGTAGTATTACAAAAACTTCACAATCGTTTTCTACTTAATGACTAAGTGCGCAGGCCTGCTCATAAAACTGCAATGCAGCTGTGCCCTCAAAGGCGCCGACACAAACCTCACCTCACAGTATGCCTTTTCGGCAAAATGAAACAATACTAACACAGAAGATCAACAATAGTGGCGAAATATTTACAATAGAATCTTAATGCTAATGACTACGAAAATATAATGACTACGAGCTAAAGGATAATAAAACTATACAAACTTAAACTGCCGGTGGAGAATACCAGAAAGTGTATTCGGCGACCAGATGTTTCACTACCTAACTCGTAATGACTGTGTTCCTTAACATTTTGTCTTAAACAAGTTCCAGTTTGTTTTTACAAATACAGCAGTTTCGTAGATGTACAGCGATGTCAATGTCAATATACCTAACATCTTAAAATGAGGTATGCAGCTGTCTGTTGGTTTCAACTTACAAATTGCCCTTAAACACCGTTTTTGTGCTATAAATGCCTTATCTTTGTCTGTTGAGTTACCCCAAAAAATCATTCCATACCTTAAAGTCGAGGCGACAAAAGCGTGATACACGGTTAATAAAGCCGATTGCCCAGTAACTTTGGCAAGCATATATAGAGCATAGGAAAACTGACTTAATTTTTTGCAAACATGTTCTATTTGTGGTTTCCATGTCAAATGTGAGTCAATATTAAGTCCTAAGAATTTGGTCAACATTTATTTCGACAATTTTCTTATAATAATAAGAAAATTGTCGATATAATTACAACATTACAATTAATAAATTGTAATGTTGTAATTATTTTTAAATGTCATTATATTAGTTTTATCAAGATTAATTATTAGATTATTACGGCTCAGCCATTCAATAATATTTTTAAGAGAATTATTAATTTCAGATTCATAAGTATTTTCATCTCGCCAATCCGCAATCATAGTACTGTCATCTGCAAATAATACCATTGGGTGACTTACTGACATAGGGAGATCATTGATGTAAATCAGGAATAGTAGTGGTCCTAGTACGCTAACTTGTGGTACGCCATATTTAACAGTTCTCGGGCCTGATATATATTCATTTTCTGTTTTTGTTGTCTGGCATATCCTGGAAATCTGAGTCAACTGTGATCTGTTGCTCAGGTAGCTTTTAATAAGTTCAAGCACATTGCCTCGGACTCCATAAGCATCGAGTTTGTTTATCAGTGTAACATGGTCGACGTAGTCGAATGCTTTCGTCATGTCCATGTACAACGCTGAAACAGGAATTCTTTTATCCAAACACGTCACTACCTGCATTAAGAAATCGTAAATGGCTAAGTCAATTGTCTTACCCTTTCTAAAACCTTTCTGTTCCTTTGCAAATATACATTTTTCTCAAAATATTGGTAGAGACTGTTATAGATTACTCTTTCAAAAACTTTTGATATAATAGGGATGAGTGCCACTGGTCTATAAAAACTCATGTCTTCACGGTCCTTTTTCTTAAAGAGCGGTCTAATGATACAAGTTTTCAGCTTCTCTGGAAATACGCCTTGTTGTATGGATAGGTTAATTATAATTATACTGCTCAAAACCGGTGCTATTGAATCCGATACATATTTAATAACTTTTGTGCTTAGGTTGTCATATCCAGTACTGTTTGTATTTTTTAGATTTTGTATTATTTGGTTTACCTCGTATGGAGTAGTTGGCTGTAGAAATAATGAATTAGGGTTGAAAGATATATTTATGGGTTTATTTGTGGCATTTACTTGACGTTGTTGTGATGTCTGATCAACGTAAAAGTTATTAAATGACTGTGTAATTTCGTTTGGATCAGTGACAAGATGATCGTCAATTTTTATTTGATTTATGTAATTTTTAGGTTTAGTTTTATTATTGTTATACTTATTGATTATTTTCCATGTTGCTTTGGATTTATTATTTGATGTTTTTATTTGATATTCATTTTGGGATGTTTGCGTTAATTTTATAACTTTTTTAAATCTTATTGAATAGTTTTTAAAATTTTGTTTATTTTCTTGGTTGGGATGCAGTCTAGATTTCCATAACAGCTCTCTTTTCCTCTTTGTACATAGTTTGATACCTTTCGACACCCACTGTGGTCGCTTGTTGTTTGAGACCCTCACCTTGATTTTTGGAAAACAGAGATCATATAAAAGTTTAAAAGTATTATGGAACTCACTAAACGCCTCATTAGTGTCGTTACTATTGAATACCTCACTGAAACTGAGACTTGACATATGCTCCTTGAACTTCTTTAGGTAATCTGTACTGTAGTCTTGCCTATAAATTGACCAACTTTGGAGGTCATTTAAGTGTCTTACTGGACATCTTAGTAACTGTCCGGTATGGTCTGAAAGTGCAAATTCCACTATCTCGCCCTTACATCCCTTGATATTGTGAATGAAATTGTCCAAACATGTGCCACTACTTACACGTGTTGGTTCATTGAATGTGAGCTTTAGATTATAGTTCAATAACATATTTTCGAAATATACCGAGAATCTATTACGTTTATGTCGATCTATGTTAAAATCTCCACACACAATAGTTTTTCTCTTACCTTGGCAAAGTCTAGATAATAGTTTGTCTATGTTTTTAAAGAAAATGTCATACGTCTTTGTGTCATATTTTGCTTTTCTATAAACGCATATAAAATTTATATTGTGCTCAGTGAGGGTGATGCCACAGCATTCTACCAAATTAGGAATATTACAGTCCTCTACATCTATTGCACTATATTTCAGATCATGTTTTACCAGTATAGCAGCACCGCCACTTCGTGTGCTCCTGGCAGAATATGCGGCCAGTGTGTAATTTGCAACATTTAGAGAGTAGATATCGGTGTCAATCATATTATGCTCTGTTATTCCTATAATATCAACTGATACTCCATTTGCTCTTTGCCCCTCTAGATGTATAGTTAACAGGTCCGATGTATTTATGAGGCCGTCAATATTTTGATGAAATACATTGATATACTTACTCGAGCAGAGAAGCTCTATTTGGGATCCTGTATGGGTCAGACACAGATTGTTCTGTGAATAACCAATTCTAAGAATTTCTCCTAACATCTGTCTACATGCGTATTGTTTGTTAAGTCTTCCTATCCCAAAATAGTATTGTTCATCATTATTACTAATGTCCAAGAAAGTGGCATGAGAGAAACGAGAGCATACATGCCTAAAAGTAGAGTTTACCATTTTTTCATTTAAGTGCTTGCCTTTAATGGTTTTACACAGTATTACCTTACATTGTAGGTGGAGGCTAAGATTATAATACAATAAAGACTTCATTCTGAGCGGATCCTTGTCATTTGCGCCTCCTATTACGACAATCACATCATTGCTGCCATAATCCTTGCAAAGCGAATGACATGAACCTAGAATTTGATCCAGGGTAGCATTGGGCTTTATTATAGACTCTACAATAAATTTACTACCCAAAAGTTCCTGGAGGATTCTACAGATTCCTCTACCTTGTTCATCTGCTAAAATCATTACACGTCGCTTAGTTTGAATTTGTTGTTGACCTTTTTTGCTGTAGTTGGTGCTCCTCGCATTTGCATTGCTGTCAATAAGTATTGATGCAAGGACTTCATTAGCTTTGAACGCTGATTCTATTTTTTTGTTGGGCACTGAAATCTCTTGCTGCGTATTTCTTCGATTGTTGCTTATTGCCTGTTTCGTATTATTTGAGTCCATTTGCTTTACCACTCCACTCGTAAACTCCGTTTTTGTCTTACGAGGAAAACCGACCTGTACCTTGTTCGGAGTGATTCTGCGGCATTGGGGTGAGAAGAACATTGGTACTGATGTGCTTCTAGATGGCGCTCATACACATAGGCCTACTGCTTTACATAGTTCTAGTTTTTTATTGGTTTTTGTTAAGGTACCTTTTAGATGTGTTATTTCCATACTAAGATTGTCTATCTCGCTGTTTGCCATGTCAAGCTCTAAGCGCAATCTGTCGTTATTTTCTCGCAATTCACTAAGTTCCTCGCCGTTTTCCGAAGTGTTGGGTAGGCTTTGTGAAGTCATATCCAGAATTGACTCGACGTGGTTATTGCTGGTGATTATCCGTCGCGGTCTCAATGTAACATTATCCTCCCCTGTCCGTGGAGTGAGGGCAGAATTGCATTTATTGGCGGGAGATTTTGGCAACCGGTCTTTCAGTAGCAGTGCTTTTTCCGCAGCATCCTGGCACATAGGCCATTTATAGTCTTGTGTTAGCTTAGATAAATTTCCCATGTAGTATGCCGTTGTCATGTTTTGACAATTATGGTGAAATTTGTGGTGACAAGTTGAGCACGTTAGCACCTCTGGGCCAGGAATAATACCGCTACATATTTTGCATTTCATCTTGCGGACAATTTGGTACCACAGTGAACTCTTGTGGGATGATCTTGCAACTAGGTCGTCTTTTGGTATTTGTAGTCTTATTGTAATGGTACACGAGATTTGCGTGATAGAGAGCTAGCCCAACGCCGCGCTGTTTTGAATACGAGAATCGGTTCAGTTAACGTTTGGGGGTTTTGCGTAGCTTACTGGCAAAGTTAGCAAAAAAACAGAGACGACGCGTGGGTTGGTTCGTGGAAGTTTTCAGGCCAAGTTTTTTTTGTCGCATTCCTGCGAGATGTGTAGAGATCAGAGCCGATTTGGCTGCGCGTTGAATAAAATTATGAATAACTAAATAATGAAAGGTTATTATGGAACGATACGGAGAAAGCTATTATGTAGATTGCAAATATACAATTGCGATTGAGGTATGATATGGAGGGTCTGACACCGCTAGTTTGGATAGCATTCTGGTGGTCTTAGCTACGCGCCCTAGCGGTCGGGAATGCTTAATTACTCGCAACAAGCTTTTATTGGTCAGCGATCAACAGATTCTGTGTATCGGCAGTACCAAATGATTTGAGTGATCACCTACGGTTGATCATAGTGAATATGCGTACACACAATTTGTAGAACGGCGGATCTGCATGGCATGGTTGAAATTAGACCCTGTGTAGTTAGTGATAAGAAGCTTCGCTTGGGCAGAGCGTGTTCGCAAAGGACGCATATAAATACCAGGGCATGAGAGGGGAGGGCATTCAGTCTCAGCGTCTAGCTACTGTGACAGTCGTCTTTTACGAGTTCTAAACAGTTTTTGTCTGCCGTGTTACGCGTCAGAACTATACGAATTTGTGATTGCGAAGTTTCAGTGGGTTTTCGTGAGTGTCTGAAGCGCCGAGATATATCTCGGTTACTAACCTTTATATCAACCAACCCCAAATTCCAAAACTATCCTTGGGTCGTTAGAAAAGAACTTGTAAGTCAAATATCTGAGTCTGAGTCTGGGCTTGGAGCGACCCTAAATTCCTTTTTCCTTCACCATAGGGTTCCTGGATTGGCTCTTAGGATATTCGCGGGCTAATCCTCTCCTCATTCCTTTCGAGTAGCGAGTTTTGTAATTCCCACACACACAGTCGTTAAACATTCAAGCACATTCAAATCAAACTCAACCATTTTCGAGTGGTGTCGATAATGGACGTGGTATAACACTAGGTTTTTAGACTAGGCTAGACAGGAGTTTAGTTGCGGCTAAACCTAGGTTGGCAGGGCATAGGGAGACTGTTTGATCGATGAGGTTCCGCGGATGGAAATAACAAATTCAGAACAAAGTTAAACCGGTGTCAACACAGATAATATATCCTGTTGATATTTTGACATTTGAGTGTTGTCGGGGACGCGCGAAGAGATCAATTTACAGTCTAAAGTTCATTGTTTAGGTCCGGGTAGGTGTTTTGCATTGCCTTGGGTCAGGTTGGATTCATGTTGCATTTTTAAATTAAATGTAAATTTCGCTGGAGGTCTAATGTGTAAGCTGAGTCGGTATATATGATTTGGCTCAGCCCAGGACGTGCTGCGGCTAGTGGAATTCATAGTTCGGTATTTATCGAACTATGCACTTCGCTATGGTGTGGGTTAGATCTCCTAAAACAATAATGCTTGCGTTTCGATAACATCCAGCTCAAATTGCGCAGAGTTGAAGGTTTCAAAACGTTACGGACCTTTTGAGGTAACCGCTAGTTCAGAACCCATTTCGGAACTCAAATCGCAATTGTGTAAACCGGTCTTTTCGGATCGTTATTGCCGTGAACCAAATATATAATTGGAACCACCACAAGCCGCTACTAGCGAGCACATGAAATATCATTGAGTACTCACGTCGTAAAACTACGACGGATATCTATACGATATCACAAACAAATATTATAAACTGTGGTCGACCAATAAACAAAAGAAGTTCCAATGCGCTCATATGTACAAAAACCAGATGGTGCCATCACATAAAATATAACAACGATCGTTTTGGCGCAATACATCGCTGACTGATGCGAATTACCGGCTCGCGGACATATATGCTTTCTCTGTCTAACTTGAAACTGTAACTTCCTGAACCAAACTTCGTTCGACTATTGTACGCCTAACGGACTTCTCGACGAACGAGAAATTCAGACTTATCATTCTTACTTACAAATCTTACAGCTGAATCGGGTCCTCTCATTTTGGGATAGATAGAATAGACGATCATAGCTACTGATAGCGGGGGCTCGACCTTGGCCTGTTTGCCGGTACATTATTTGTTATAACGGTAGATCATAGGGCATGTGTACTGTTTGTCAATAAAGTGCTTGTTTTCTCGCATAGATGTCATTAATCACCAATGCTGACATAAAGTGAAAAGAAAAGGAAAAGAAAAGGAAAAAGAAACGTGCTGGCCGGGGATCGAACCTTGTCCACCCATGCGGCGGCGTTGGCAGTCCTTAACCGATTTGGATGAATGATTGAAGAAGCTTGTTGAATATCGTCTATACATAGTCAGGTCATAAGTTCTGTCACATGTGCAATATGAAATAATTTAGACATGTTTATTATTTATGTAAACATTTATATAGCAAAATGAACTTAATAAAACATAGATTCTTATGGTTATAAAGTTTATTCAAAATGACCCCCGCGATTTTGAATACAGGCCTTTATTCTGCGCGGCCAGTCGTCTATCGCAGCACGAACGTGGTCCATGTCAATATCGGCGGCTGCCTTAATCGAGGATGCCTTGAGTGACTCCAAATCAGGATGAGGCTTTGAGCAGGCCTTTTCCTCCAAGTGTTGCCATATCTTGTAATCTAACGGACTCAAATCTGGACTGGAGGAGGGCCAGTCTTCGTGCCGGATGAAGTCGATTTCCCGCGCCGCCAGCCAGTCTTGTGTGCTTTTCGCTCTATGAGCTGGCGCAGAATCTTGTTGGAATACCCAGTGCCTGTTATTAAACATGGTATGAGAAACAGGTTCCACAAGGTTCTTGAGGACTGTATTTTGATACACAGCTGCATTCGTTTTTACGCCTTTCTCACAAAAATGTCCCTCAGTTAAGCCCCAATAAGAGACTCCCAACCAAACCATGAGCGAGGATGGAAAATGACCTCGTTGGACACGCGGAATACGGTTGCTCGCTTCTTCACTGCTGTGTGCGTACACCTTATCATTTTGTTTGTTGTAGCTCTCTTCCACGGTGAAAATTTTTTCATGCGGAAAAAGAATGTCCCGATGCTTTTTTCCCGCGTAACGCTTCAACAAAGCGCGGCATCTCTTCAGTCTCAGGTCCATTAAACGAGCGTCCAAACGATGTCCTGTTTGTTCAGGCTTCTCGGCACCTAATGACCTCGCAGGGGCCCATAGCTACGAGGTAGCGTCGCTATCAGATGCCAAGAAGTGAGAACGTCGGCGATTCACCGAGCTAAATAAATAGATTCTATCTGACCTGGTCTGTGCTTCGTTCCCGTCAAACTCCTGTCTCTCTGCAAGGCCTGGGTGCACCCTAGGCTCTTCTTGGTAGACAGGTTCTTCAGCCAACCAGGTATGGCTGGCAGGCCAGCTTCGACCGCACAATTTACGTAAATACGAACAGTATCTGGTTCGGAGAACCACAATACACTCAGCTATAAGACAATCCTGAGGGGAGCCCGAATACAACTCCAGATGGCTTACGATTTAATTTTAATGCCCAAAATCAATACACGTCACATTACGGGGGCTTTTCGTCAGTCAGTTGTCAAAAACTTGCTCTGTTGGCAGCAACTGTCAAATTCAAAATGGCCGTTCCGGAACCATAGATCGAGTATCGATTCTGAATCGAACAATCACCCGCCCGGACAGGCACCCACCTGTCCCTTAATCTACGGGCAGCCGAGACAACGTTGCTACCGCTCGTTTTAGTACCGAGCCTCCTACTAGAACCTCTGCAGACCGGGGGGTCCCGTCCCTGCCAGGGAACAAGTTAACAATGCGCCCCCTGCGCCAACGCAGTGGCGGTAGGTTAGCATCCTTAACCAGAACGAGGTCACCAACACTAGAGGGGCTGGTTTTGTCAGTCCACTTAAGGCGCTGTTGTAAGATATGCAGATACTCGAGCGACCAACGCTTCCAGAAATTCTGAGTAAACTGCTGCAACATCTGATACCCTGACAACCGATACAATTTCACTCCCTCGAAGGGGTGCTCGGGCAACGCGTTAAGTGGCTGTCCTATCAAGAAATGGCCTGGGGTCAGAGCCTCCAGGTCATTTGGATCCGAGCTGAGCGGACACAACGGTCGCGAATTGAGATCGGCCTCGATCTTACAAAACAATGTCGCGAGCTCCTCAAAAGTCAGCGCGGTCTGACCTACTATACGCCCTAAGTGCGTCTTCGCTGACTTAACTACGGCCTCAAAAATCCCACCCCAGTGGGGGCAACTCGGTGGGCTGAAGGTCCACTGTATACCCCGACGGGAGAGGGCCGTTCCAATATCCACTTTATTTACATTCAAAAAGTTGACTATCTCTCGTAAGCATCGTTCCGCACCGATGTAGTTAGTGCCGTTATCAGAGCGGATCAAAGTTGGAAGTCCCCTTCGAGAAACAAACCTATCCAAACAAGCAATGAAAGCCTCTGTCGAGAGATCAGCAACGAGCTCGAGTTCAGGAGCCCGACATCCCCTGGATGCACAATCAGACGGGTTCAATTCTCCTGGTACATGTCTCCAAGTCAGTGGGACCTCAGACGACACAATCTGGGAGACACGGTTCGCAACAAAAACCTCTAAGGTATGGACCGAAGCCTTCAGCCAGCACAAAACAATCTGGCTGTCCGTCCACGCGTACACCGTATCCTCCAAAACCACTGACTCACGCAACACTGTTAGAGTGTGATTCAAAAGTTTGGTCAAAAGAGCAGCCCCGGACAGTTCCAGTTTTGGAATCGTCATCCTTGTCCGAATAGGCGCTACCTTGCTTTTTGCCAAAACCAAACGCACGTCGACCTCCCCGGTGGAGGTGACGGTTCGCAAATAAACCGCTGCCGCAAACCCTCGTTCAAAGGCATCACAAAACCCGTGAAGGGTTGCCCTGTAATCCCCAGCAGGGACCAATTTCCTCGGCAGCGATACATTATTTATGAGGAGGCCCAACCATTTTGCTAAATCGTTCGATACATTGCAGCCCTGAGCTCCAGAATCTAATAGGGCGCGAACGTATGTTGGGTTGCCCGCCAAATCCCAAACAAGCACAGAGGCGATCGGTAACACCACCGTCTCCGGTTGGGGGGCAACAAATTGTTGGGCCGCAAATTCCTAGCGAGGGCCCCCGGGGCCCCACTGTGCCTGTAACCGATCAGGTAGGCAGCTATACGCCAGAGGGTCCCATTGTACAAATGGCCCACGCGCCGGTTCCATTGCCACCCTACGACGCCCCCCGAAGGGTTGTGGGCGTGAATTCAACCGTGGCCGCTCCATGAGCGGGGGGGACATCACATGCGACCGACGAGGACGAGGCGACGAGCGGGGCGACAACTGAGGCGGCGTCCGAACCGCACCCGCATAGCTCGAAGTTGTCCCATGCCACCCGCCCGTTACGGCCTGCTCAACACACCCAATGTGCCGCTGAGTCGGATGCTGAGTCGCAACCGAAAACTCAGGGCCCCCCATGTGATGACCCTGAGTGCGGCCCTGCACCCCTGGGTGGCCGCGTGCTTGTGGCCCCATTGCCCGCTGAGTCGGATGCTGAGTCGCAACCGAAAACTCAGGGCCCCCCATGTGATGACCCTGAGTGCGGCCCCGCACCCTAGTACTACCCTGTGCACGTGGGGACTCTGGCCCCTGAGTTGCGCTCCAAGTCGCAAACAAATTTTTAGGGCCCCATTCCGTATCACCCTGGGTACGGCCCTGTGGACGTGGGGACGTTGGCTCCTGAGTTGCGCTCCGAGTCGCAAACGAATTCTCAGGGCCCCATGCCGTGTCACCCTGGGTACGGCCCTGTGGTGGCTGTTGGCCGGACCGGTTCATGCACAACAAATTGTGGTTGGCCCCACCACAATATCCGCACAATTTTGTGCGCGTGCAGTCCCTAGCCATGTGTGGCCCGAGGCACAGGAAACACCAGCTCCGCTGCTTGGCCATCCGGCGCCGTCCCTCAACCCTAAGTTCCCCGAACTTATTGCAATCGGCCACAGCATGGCCAATCTGCCTACAACATGGGCAGGTCTCACTATGTGGGGTCAATGCACTCACAGTCCCATACGACTGCCGGTTGGTGCGGTCCTTCCTCGTCGGAGGGCCCCTACTCACAGCGCTCCCGGCAGCTCTCTGTGGCTCCGAAGGATGGGTGGCCGTCAACCCCAAATTCTCTGCCCGTCGAGCCTCCTCTTCCAAAAATCCGACCAAGTCGGAGAAGGCGGGCAGGTCCTCGGCCGACCTCCCGTGAGACTGTTCGAAACGAGTCTGCACGTCAGCGGGTAGTCGGGAAAGTACAATGTACAGCAATAGGTACGACCATTCACCAACCGGAAGTCCAAGATTCTCTAGGGCCTTGGTGACGGACAACAACGGGTTCAAAACCTCCGTCTGTATGGCCCCGACCTTGTTCACAACCGGGATGCTAAACAAACGGTTCAGTTGGGCATCGGCCAACCTCCGTTTGTTGTGGTAACGTCTGACCAGCAATTGCCTGGCCGTTTCGTAGTTACCCTCCGTAACTGTCAAATGAGCGACCAGCTCCCTGGGCTCACCCCTCAATGCTGCCACCAGCTGAGCCATTTTGACAGACTTGGTAATGTCCGATCGCATGTGCACCAAACTGTCGAACAGATTGATGAAGCTCATCCATTCACCGGACACTCCGTCAAAAGTAGGCATAGTTATAACGGGTAACCTGGTCCCCGATCCCTGATGCGGCAGAGGCGCCCCAATGTCACCACTATGGCTGGACTCGCGCTGCCTACGTATGTCCGCAGCCCTCTGCGTGATAGCAGCCGCCATCTCCATACACTGGTCGACATCCCCTAGCAACCGTGACAGCCTGTCAGGTGCGCAACCATCAACTGCTTCCGCCTGCGCGGACAATTCGAGCACCCTGTTGTAGCGTTCCTTAACGTCCATAGACCGCTCCAACACCACATCATGCCTATCTAAACGGTCTATCAGACCGTGTGCGGAGGAAAACCATCTGAGCTCCTTAGAAACACCCTTCTGTATTTCAGACAACGACATGATCGGAACGATACTTACTCACAATTTGCAGTAACTCAATTATATTGGACCCTCCAGTCTACAACACAAACGAGGGAACCCTAATCTATAACTTAAACAATGCTGATTTCCCCAAACAATAGAAACCGAGTTTTATATCTACACAAATTCTGTAAACAACAATTTAGTTTCCCTATATCATATAACACACACAGATAGTCAATATTAGTTCAAGTTATAAATTGCTATAAACTGAAAACAATGTCCAAACATTCATTAGCATTACTAGACCACTAATAGATTGACTATGCAAACTTCAAACTGCAAACATGATATGACTTCAATGCAAATTTCAATTCACCTACAATGTACCTGTAATGTAATTACTATTCTGAGTCACATCTCAGTACAACTGGTCATTTAGGGAAAACTGTTATGTCTGTCTGTCTACTACCAGCAGTAGACTTATAACTTATAATACTACCAATCTATGTGGATACAGGAACAAAACCAAGTTAGCTAATAACCCCTATACCTACAGATTGATAGTCCCAAATCGTGGGTTCCTGGAGCCCTTGACGGCTGCAAATCTCAGGAAACCACGCTCTTGCTACCAATATGTTCAGGCTTCTCGGCACCTAATGACCTCGCAGGGGCCCATAGCTACGAGGTAGCGTCGCTATCAGATGCCAAGAAGTGAGAACGTCGGCGATTCACCGAGCTAAATAAATAGATTCTATCTGACCTGGTCTGTGCTTCGTTCCCGTCAAACTCCTGTCTCTCTGCAAGGCCTGGGTGCACCCTAGGCTCTTCTTGGTAGACAGGTTCTTCAGCCAACCAGGTATGGCTGGCAGGCCAGCTTCGACCGCACAATTTACGTAAATACGAACAGTATCTGGTTCGGAGAACCACAATACACTCAGCTATAAGACAATCCTGAGGGGAGCCCGAATACAACTCCAGATGGCTTACGATTTAATTTTAATGCCCAAAATCAATACACGTCACATTACGGGGGCTTTTCGTCAGTCAGTTGTCAAAAACTTGCTCTGTTGGCAGCAACTGTCAAATTCAAAATGGCCGTTCCGGAACCATAGATCGAGTATCGATTCTGAATCGAACACTGTTTTTCTTCGATATGCCCTAAGCCCTAACTCTTCATTTAACACCCTTTTCACCGTGGTCCTGCTTAACCCCATCTGAAGGGCCAACCGTTTCTGCTTACGTATGGGATTTCTTTGAATTCGCGCCTTCACAGCTTTTATCACTGCTGGAGTCCTAACAGAGCGAGGGCGACCACTTCTTGACCTGTCATCTACACTAGAGTCTTCATTGTATCGTTTTATGGTACGATAAACGAATCTTTTGGTTATATTCAAATTTTTCAGTAAGTCGAAAATCTGAATTGGCGCGTAACCGCAACGATGCAACGCAATAACTGCGACACGGTCTTCTTTAAGTGTCCACTCCATATTTAAAAATGAGGAAAATTCTAAAAAGTACACATTTTTATTTTCATGAAAAATTCGAAATTCGAATGAAATAAACTTTTTTGTGGCCAGCGTTCTAAATTCAAAAGTTTTTATTGTGTGACAGAACTTATGACCTGACTGTATATATATCCCATGTAATTGAAGGTCGGTGAAGGTGCTTATGTGGCCTTTGTGCGTTGAACCGTTGGTGAACTTTGAACTTGCACGATGGATTTGCACAGATAATTACATGTGTTAATGCTATTATTCACTGAGTTTGATGTATTGTTTTGTTATTCAACTCATATAACGTTGTTTAACACTGTTTGTTTGATGTTTGTTTATCACTGTATCACTGCTCATTGTTAAGGTTTATAGTGTCTTTTTCACTGTAATCACTGGTTTAGCCCAATTTATAATTGTTGATTCTATAGAGATTATACTTATTTAATACTTATTTATTACTTAAAAAAAATCTAGTTTATAAGGCTTAATTATATTTTTATTTAATTTTTAACACGGAGATACGTTTTACAAACAACCATGACTAGGGTACAAACATCCGTTCTCTTCAAACAAATATTTGCCCCCACCGGGTCTCGAACCCGGAACCCTCGGCTTCGTAGGCGGGGTCGTTGCCGACTCGGCCATTCGGGTCGTCCTATATAAGTAGTATATTGCGCACTAGGACTCTCCTGTTGCACAATTTTTTCTGTCCGGCCTAGGTTTGCTGGTAGAAATCTCTCTTTAGAGATAAGCTCGCCTTTGCTCATAAAATGTTTTGTTACCTTACTATTAAGATTTCTGTGCAATAAAGAATATTAATATGAATGTCACTTCGGGTGCAGGCAGGGTTTGATGGTGTTAAGCCTTAAACGACCTTAACAGTTAAGGTCGTTTAAGACTGAAAGGGCTGTTCCTCCCAGCGTACCGTCGTCAAGGTACCATAAGTTGAGTTCTGAAGTTAGCCGGGTAATGGTGGGGTAGATCGCGAGGCTAAAAATTACGGGCCCAAGGGGATCTCCCTGCTGGCATCTGACGCTCGACGCAATTTCATGTTCGCAAAACATTAATTTAGAATGTGTGCCGTAGCACTGCGTTAGGAATTCTGAAATTTCTGTAAGTTCGTTTTGGCTCTCCTGCAAAAGCGTACTTCGGTCAATAGAGTTAAAAGCATTCCTTACGTCTAGTTTTAGTAAGCCTTCGAAATTTGATTTTTCCAGAAAAGTGCATGTGGCCTGCACCGCGGCTTCACATCCGCCCCTGACGCCGAAACCAAGCTGTTTGGGTTTGAACTTGTCTGTTAGGCGGGTATAAAACTCGTGGCAGCATAATTTGGACGCTAATCGCCGTAAAGAGCTCCCTACCGCTATTGGACGAATGCCGCCGTCTTTTTTCTTTAGTGCTATTAGGTTAGCGCCGTATCAAATAGGAGCGATTTCACTACATATTTTATCTGATAGCATTAGGTTAATCAAAGCTGTCAACTCCTTGAGTAGATATTCGCCGGCATCGCCCAATAACGGGTTAGTTAGATCTTTAAGATGCTGAGGAGTTATTCCATCTAGACCGCCCGCAGAGCCATTGGGAAAGGAACGGATCGCTTGTAAAGTGGCAATTTCGGTAACTTGCAGGGGTTGCGTGGCGATAGCTGGCGGTGCAGGAAGCTGCACCGGCGTGGTGGGTGACGGATTGGATTGGCTTGTCTTTAAGGGTGGCGAGCACTTCTTCAGAGCGAGAAGCTAAGGTGTCGCTGGAAAATAAAAGTTTGGCGGTACTTCTTATGTTGCCGTCCGAATTTTTTCTAATTTTGTATTTTAATTTGGTGATGCAAATATCTCTGAAAGACGGCATCGAGAGATCTGCTGGGAAGTCGGGGTGAAGAACATTGTCTTTGATGATTGCGGTTAGGGTAACTTTAGATTTGACGCGAGGAATATGGCAATTTTAATAAATGAACGTGAGCAACGCTTCCCATGCGGATAAGTTGTTATCAGAAATCATCTGAGCCACGCATTCTGTCAAACTCCGAGCCACAGCAACACTGGCGCCCTTAGGAGTCCATTTAGCTATTTTAGTGCTAGATTTTAAGGTGGCGAGACGTGCAGAACTGTCAACTGCGTAACGGTGCTCGGGATGTGGGCCCCGCCTCGGTTGGTATGGGCGGGAACTATCGGAGGTAGGTCAATCCGTGGTATATGAGTCTTGATTTGATGCATCTTCAGCCCGCGATCACCTTTGTAAAGTTTATTTATTAAACATACCAACATAGTATTGTGCACTGTTGGTTTATCTAGATTTTTGAATGAACACATGTTAAATCAATACCTACAACACGTAAGCTCGCGTTTCTCACATGTGGAGCTCTTGGATATCTATGATGACGAAAATAAGCTTTTTAATAAAGTGTTTGGATGTAGATGCCTACACAGAGAAATTCTGCGTCTCCATTATAAATATAATTTTGAATGGTACCGTACTAACTCTGAATGCGAGACTAGCAAGGGACGAACGAAATTTCAGCATTTGAATGTTAAAGATGTTAAAAATGGAGAGACGCAAACTTTCTTTGGAAATAGAACAACTCTTAAAAATTTGATAACTGTAGGGACTCAGACAGAATGCACATACAAAACTTGTAATCAAGAAACGCAGACAGAGGAAAATATGTTTTTTCATCAATAGGGTAAACTGTGTATCTCTTCTCTATCAAAATCTTTGTGGTGTAACAAAGAAAAAAGATGAAATTGAACTGTTCCTCATGAGCTTAATGTCAAACCTAAATTTTACTGCATTTGCGAACATTTTCTTAATAAAGACAATGTACTGCTTTTTAATCTTGCAGACTACAATATAGTATCATACAATACGAGAACTAATAAAAAACGAGGTGGTTCACTTATATTGGCGCAAAAGGACAGAAAGGTAGAAGAACTAGAAAATTGTTGTAAAATGTACAAGATTAATAGTTTTGTAATTTGTGGAGTTAGGGACATTGATACGGACATTAATATTTTATGTATCTATAGAACCCCGGACAGCAAAAAGACCATAACTTTCGATTATTTCATGATCAGCTTATAAACTTTACTAGGAACGTTATTTAATAAAAAGTGTGTGATAGTTGGTGATTTTAATGTAGATTTTCTGTCAAATAGCATACAAAAAAATGAACTTCAGACATTGTTATCATGTTACAATTTTAGATACTTGGTTAATACTCCCACTTTCAGCCGAAATGGTTCTCAGTCGTGCATTGATTATATTTTTACCAATACCCAGATAGATGATTTGGGGATGGTTGACGTATATTTCAACGGACTAGGAGATGGTCATGCGCCATTACAATGCCCGATAGTTACTAAAACTGCAGAAAAGAGGGAGGAAGTATTTTTTAGACATCGACGAAGTTTTTCTAGAAATAATAAAGCAGTTTTTCGTAAGCAACTAGAGACTATAGACTGGCATGGTATAGGAATAAATAAATTTTTATCCAAGCTGACCCAACTCTTCAAGGATAGTTTTAAAAAAGTTAAACGGAAAGTGAATGTAAAAAAAGTGAATAAAATTAATTGGGTAACTAAGGGAATACGGACTTCAAGTTCAATGAAACGCGTTTTGACTAATTTAAATCCACAATCTTACATTTCAATAATTACTTACAAGACAACATATATAAGACTTTATCGCAGGGTTATTCGTAATTTGAAGAAAATGACGATGGCAAATTAGCTTTTGCTAACAACAGTAGCAAGGCAATCTGGAGGATTATCAATAGGCATAGGAATAAAAGTGACAAAAAATCAGATAATATAATTCTAAAGTGTGACAATAAAATAATAACTGATCCAAAAAATATCGCTGATGTATTTTCAGATAATTTCAATTTGGAAGACGGGCTTGTCCTACAGCACAAAAAATATGCTTTGTCACAATTAAAAGAAAATGTAAAGATGTTGGAAAACGACATGGACTGTAGAGCGTTTTCTCAGTGTGAGATACAAAAGCTGGTGCTCTCCATGTAAATAAGAAATCTTCAGGATGGGATGAAATACCAATAAGCATATTTAAGGACAATAAAGATTTACTAGGGCTGCCCCTCACATATCTGTTCAATGAATGTGTAAAAAACGAGATTTTTCCGGAACAACTTAAGTTAGCAAAAGTAATACCTGTTTTCAAAAAGGGGTCCGATACAGAAGCCAAAATGTATAGACCAATATACCTTCTTCCAACACTCTCAAAAATATTTGAAAAACTACTGCAAAATAGGCTTTGTATGCATTTTTCGTTCAACAGAGTAATAAACAATAAACAGTTCGGTTACAGAAAGGGTGTCGGTACTTCAGATGCAGTAGAAACCCTGATCGATGATACAGTGAGATATCTTTCAGAAAAAAAGAAGGTTGCGGCACTCTTCTTAGATCTCAGCTCAGCGTTTGATACTGTTGATCACCACATTATGTTAGGAATTAGAACACTATGGTGTACGGAAAGGGATGTTAAGATTAATGGAAAGCTACTTAACAAATAGGAACCAATATATAGAAATAGAAATAAAATGTAACAAAGAAGGAATAGAAAAGATGGCAAGATCTAAAGTCAGCACGATAACGCGTGGGGTGCCACAAGGGTCTATATTGGGGCCTACTCTTTTCACAATCTTCACCAATGATCTGATTGGCTACATCAAAGACAAAGTCCCTGACATACATTTAGTGCTATTTGCTGATGACACTAATGCAGTAATTAGTTCTGACAACCTAAGTGATCTCAATAAAAAAGTACAGGACACCTTGTCAGCTTTTCATACATGGTTTGTCTCCAACAATTTTATATTAAACACAAATAAAACTAATGTGATGTTTTTCAAAGTTACAGCAGGAAATAACGATATACTACAGGTTTCTATTAATGGAACAAGTATTACACAAGTTGAGGAGGTTAAATTTTTAGGTGTTAGACTTGACTCATGCTTAAATTGGAAACCTGAACTAAAAGCGATAGAGAGTAGCATAAGCTCAGCCTGCTATGCACTTAGAAGTTTATGGGAGGAAGTAGCAAAGGAACATCTCCTAACGGTTTACTATGCCCTAGTAGAGTCCAGACTACGCTATAGCATAAAATTTTGGGGTAACAGCTACAAGTACAACCTTACAAAAGCGTTTGTCTTGCAAAAAAGGGCAATACGCACTATCGTCAGAATTCCACCGTGGACATCTTGCAAGGACCATTTCGCTAGGCTGGGTGTTTTAACCGTTCCTTCTTTATACATATACGTATTGTTGACCGATTTTTACAAGCAGCTTGATAGGCTGGAAACTTCAGATGAGAAGGTACAAAGGCTAAATACGAGGCGCAAAGATGTCCGCATCAATACTGTGACCCCCTCTTTGAAGGTTGTGGAACATAGTGCTCGCTACCAAGCTGTTAGATTTTTCAATGCGTTACCTCTGAGTTTGAAGATGAGAGAATCTGCAAGTATTTTTAAAACAGATCTAAAACAATATTTACTTAAGAAATGTCTATATACACAGTCAGGTCATAAGTTCTGTCACACAATAAAAACTTTTGAATTTAGAACGCTGGCCACAAAAAGGTTTATTGAATTCGAATTTCGAATTTTTCATGAAAATAAAAATGTGCACTTTTTAGAATTTTCCTCATTTTTAAATATGGAGTGGACACTTAAAGAAGACCATGTCGCAGTTATTGCGTTGCATCGTTGCGGTTACGCGCCAATTCAGATTTTCGACTTACTGAAAACTTTGAATATGACCAAAAGATTCGTTTATCGTACCATAAAACGATACAATGAAGACTCTAGTGTAGATGACAGGTCA
Source organism: Argyresthia goedartella (assembly GCA_949825045.1). NCBI lineage: Eukaryota > Metazoa > Arthropoda > Insecta > Lepidoptera > Argyresthiidae > Argyresthia > Argyresthia goedartella. Next base: position 22,888,761 of record OX463820.1, read on the forward strand.
AGAAGTGGTCGCCCTCGCTCTGTTAGGACTCCAGCAGTGATAAAAGCTGTGAAGGCGCGAATTCAAAGAAATCCCATACGTAAGCAGAAACTGTTGGCCCTTCAGATGGGGTTAAGCAGGACCACGGTGAAAAGGGTGTTAAATGAAGACTTAGGGCTTAGGGCATATCGAAGAAAAACAGGACATCGTTTGGACGCTCGTTTAATGGACCTGAGACTGAAGAGATGCCGCGCTTTGTTGAAGCGGTACGCGGGAAAAAAGCATCGGGAAATTCTTTTTTCGGATGAAAAAATTTTCACCGTGGAAGAGAGCTACAACAAACAAGATGATAAGGTGTACGCACACAGCAGTGAAGAAGCGAGCAACCGTATTCCGCGTGTCCAACGAGGTCATTTTCCATCCTCGCTCATGGTTTGGTTGGGAGTCTCTTATTGGGGCTTAACTGAGGTACATTTTTGTGAGAAAGGCGTAAAAACGAATGCAGTTGTGTATCAAAATACAGTCCTCAAGAACCTTGTGGAACCTGTTTCTCATACCATGTTTAATAACAGGCACTGGGTATTCCAACAAGATTCTGCGCCAGCTCATAGAGCGAAAAGCACACAAGACTGGCTGGCGGCGAGTGAAATCGACTTCATCCGGCACGAAGACTGGCCCTCCTCCAGTCCAGATTTGAGTCCGTTAGATTACAAGATATGGCAACACTTGGAGGAAAAGGCCTGTTCAAAGCCTCATCCTGATTTGGAGTCACTCAAGGCATCCTTGATTAAGGCAGCCGCCGATATTGACCTTGACCTCGTTCGTGCTGCGATAGACGACTGGCCGCGCAGAATAAAGGCCTGTATTCAGAATCGCGGGGGTCATTTTGAATAAACTTTATTACCATAAGAATCTATGTTTTACTAAGTTCATTTTGCTATATAAATAATTACATAAATAATAAACATGTCTAAATTATTTCATATTGCACATGTGACAGAACTTATGACCTGACTATGTATATTAGATGACTTTTTCCTTCATTAATGTCTTATTTTAAGTTTATTTTTAGTGTTTCATTGTTGACATATCTATTCTAATATTTTTAAATGTAGACATGACATTATTAATTTGATTTTATTTGTTGACATTGTAATTTTATATAGTGAATTTTGTATTTTATTGTTTTATCTTTATTTTTATGATTGTTGTATCTTTAATTTAATTATTTTATCAATTTCACAAACATTTTTATTGTTGAATGAATAAACATACTGAATACTGAATATTATCATTACAAATGGGCCTGTGTGAGTGTTCTATCCATCACTTAAAATTTACAGCAATATTAGTCTCGAACGTGGATGCTGATGATGTTTGCAGGGCGCCGAGATGTTTCTTGGAGCGTCTATTTTTTTTAAACGTATATTTTCTTTTTGTGAATATCGTACAATTTTCATACCACTTTCGGACTGTGACTGTGAATTTAGATATATACTCTAATAATTTGTTGTAAAATGGGATAAAAAAGAAATGAGTAAACGATAATGATAATTTATTTATTTATTTATTATAATTTAACATTTGAAAATGACATAAATAACCTACTTAATGACATAATAACGTGGCCACAATATAATAATTTACAGATAACGAAAACGTACACAATGAACTTTAAACAAACTAAATAACGGACACCATTAACTATCAATCACGATTACAATAACATTGAAGAAGTTCCAGTAACATTTTTTGGGATTACAAATTGACAATAAGCTTAATTGGTAAGAGCAAATTACAAATGTCAGCAAAAAACGAAATAAACTTTTCTGAGGCACTGTATATGCTTCGTAAAGTTGTGGATGTTACCGCAGTACTAACCGCTTATCATGGTTTCGTAGTGTTCACACTCAGATATGGAATAATATTATGGGGTAACGGAATACATAGAGAAATTGTGTCACAAAAGAAATGCATCAGAGCTATAGTTTCGTTAAAAAGAACAGACAGCTGCAAACCATATTTCAAACGCCTTAAATGTAAAACTAATGTTTATTAAAACAAATCCAAACCTATTCGGTAACCTAATTAGTCGCCGCAACAACAAAAAATACGCGCCTCCAAAAATTAAACTGCCCTATTCAGCAACAGTGTTTCATTAAACTGCACTATTCAGCAACAGTGTTGCGGTATGGCTTCCAAAATATATTATAAAGCTCCTGTGTCAATTATGAACAAGATAACCCAAGTATGTACAAGGTTAAATAAAAGCATTTGGCTGATTGATAAGGCAAAACATATTCTATTAATAATTGGCTAGTATGTAATCGCACATCAAAAATACTGATTTTCACAGTGTTTAATATTTATGCTTCGGAACGCACCTTTTTTTGTTGCGCGACTCGGACCGCGAGTGATCGGAACGGAACTAGCTAGCTGTCACTTGTATAGAAACGAGATGACGAGTTAGAGGTTACTTTTTTGCACATGGAGAAAATGTCGGCACATGGCATTCGGGCCTTGGCTGTATTTTATTTGTAATAATTGTCTAACACAGGTGTCGGGCCTGGTCGGAATGTTAATTATAATAAGCACGGAACAATCGTCGGGAAATAAGTAGATTCACGTCATCGGAGTGAGTGCTTCGTGTTGTGAAAGGTTAAAGTGGTTCGGTCCCCAATTCGTCGCATTCGGACAGCGACTCTTTGTGTCGGCAAGCAACACGACGGCGACAGCATCGGGCTACGACGAGAGTAAGATTCGACTCCTCTCCCCCCACCCTTGTGCTCCTCATCCCGTGTTCCTGCCTCGAATTGAGCTTTCGAATTCCGGTCCACGGCGTCAAAGGTCAGTACTCCTGGTGAAAAACAACCCTGCCAAGATTCCACGCCCGTTCGGTTGAGGCGTGGAATTTTAACCATTTTGGTAGCAGGCGCGGTTTCCTAGTGGGAAATCGATTCACGGACGGTTGTAGGGTTGTTTTTTTGCCACATTGTAGCTGGGAGAGGGTGGATACCTCAGATTGGTCGGCAACCATTTTGTGAGTGAGTCGTGTGGTCGGTATACCACAATTTAGGTTCATTTTCGGTTAGTGAACGTATAATTGACGATTTAGTTAACAATTATTATAAATTTGTAGTCGGAAACTACTCGGTGTGCATAAGAAACAGTCATTCGGTCGGACTATAGTATTGCAGTCGGGTTCCATAGCATTGCAGTGTTATTTCGGATTACAGAGCAGGGTCAGGCTATTTAAGGGGTATTAAGCTGATTTTGCTGACCTCAGTAGAAGTGTGGGTCATATCGGAGGGGCCACTACTAGAAGGTTCACAGCTACCTTCATTATATTAAAAATAGCCTTTTTTCTTATAATAAATTTTTGTGTGTTATTTTTTATTGTGCTTTATGGTGGCATTCTCTAATTGATTTAGAGTGTATAGTTATAAGGTGTATGTCCACAGGGCGACCATATTAAATATTTTTTAGGATTTAATTGTTTTAGTGGTTGCCTTAGTTTTGACAACTTAGTTTTAATTTCTGTGCCCAGCGCTGACGGGCAAGTGCTGGTCTCTGGCTATACTCAGTTCGGTAGTGAAGTATAAGACCAGAATCTATTAAATCGGTCAACATGGCACCTTCGCCCTTAACGGTGCTGCGGTATGGTGTCCGGGAGGAAATGAGATGGCTCGCCCATACTCATAAGTATGTGGAGCGACCTGACATGGACGATGTCCTGCTCAAGCGTGTGGAGGACGCAATGACGCGCGTCGGGAAGGTGTGTCGGCTGGCTGCGGAGGCTGAAGCTCTCGGGCTTACGGATGAAGCCTCGGTGGCTGCAGTGAAACGGCTCTGCGCGGATGCTGACCAAGCGATGGAATGCTTGGGTGACATCGAGCGTCGCGCGGAGAAAATTAAGCGGTCGCGAAGGAATGACCGTGGGGAGGGTAACGGAGGCCCACCCCCGAAGGGTGTTGTTGGACAGCTGCCACACCTGGAGATTCCGGCCTTCAGTGGGGCAATTGATGAGTGGCCGGCATTCATTAATTTATTTGATAGTTTGGTCCACGGTCGGGACGACCTGGACAACGCCTACAAGTTGGCCCAACTATTGATGGCTCTGCGGGGTGAACCGAAGGAGTTGGTCGGTCACCTAACGGTCACGGCGGGCAATTATGAGATAGCCAGGTCCATATTGTTTGACCGCTACCTACACAAACGGCGGTTGGTTGATGCGCAGCTGGGGAAGCTGTTTAGCATCCCTAAAGTAACCCGGGATGTTGACATCCGAGTACAGGTGCTCAACCCTGTGCTGGTGGCCACTAAGGCCCTTCAGAAGCTTGGTCTTCCGGTAGACCAATTGTCATACATTGTTTTGTATATGGTTTTGTCACGGTTGCCTGCAGCTGTTCAAAGTCGGTTTGAACAGCTGCATGGGGGCAGTAGCACGGAGCTGCCCACGCTCGTCCAATTGACGGATTTTTTGGAGGGTGAATGTAGGCGATGTGACACACTGGACACGGAGGCCAGTGTGCAGCGCCAACCCGCGCGGATGCGGGAGGGGCCGCGCCCCCCACCCCCCCGGGGGGGTGGGCTTTCGAAACAATTTGGCGTTTTGAATGCCGCGCCGTCGGGTGACGGCTGTGTGCACTGCGACAGTGCCGGTCATGACGTGACCAGTTGCGCCAAATTTAAGGCGATCGGGGTAGCTGCCCGCAGGAAGATAGTCTTCCGTCACCGATTGTGTTTCGGTTGTTTGGGGCCGCACACGCTTAGCGAGTGCTCGCGCGCGTTCCCCTGTGAGTGCTGTGGTGGCAAGCACCACATAGTGTTGTGCCTGAATCGGTCAGGCCCTTCGGACGGTCACCAGGGCCGGATTCAGGTTGGTCGGCCACAGGCCCCAACCAGGGCCGGACCCAGTCCCCCTCCGGGCAACGGGAGTCACCAACGGGGTGACTGGGGTACCCGCGGACGGGACCCCCCCCCCGAGGGGAAGGGGGCAGCGCGGGGGGTAACATGCGGGATAGCCGGGGTTCGGTCGCCGCTGTCCACGGTCAGCGAGGACTTCGGGCCGCTGGCTCACCGCGTGTTACGGGCGGGTGTCAGATGGCACCTATGAGTGGCGCGAAGGCTGGGAGTCCACCACCTTCTGCGCCAACTTGCCCGTCGCTCTGGGAGGCGAACAGGGAGGCGAACAGTCGGATGTCGCCCCCATTCCTAGAGCGCCCCAGGTTGGATCCGCTCTCCCCCATTCGTCCACGGTGCGCGCCGGGCACACCGTACACCGTCCGGTATGGTCGGATACCGGGACAGCGAGGGGCCTATTATCCGGGTTGGGACCCCTTGATGTACATACGGTCTGATATGCCACCGGCATATCAGCAGCCGAGTTACTCCACGGCCGACGGAGGTCTCAGCGGGTTCGGATCCCGCGGAGGTTCCCGCTAGGGACACACCGCCCACTTACAGGGTGCCGCCACTCCACAGACGGTCATGCTCCCCACCGCCTCTGTGATAGCGTGGAGTTCGGACGGCAAATTATGTGTGGCACGAGCACTATTGGACTCGGGGGCCCAGGGGTGCTTAGTCTCGTGCAACCTTGTAAGACGGTTGGGCATTTCGGTAAGGGAGTATCCACATTCCATTCGGGGAATTGGGAACGCGGAAGTCGGTTCCGTTAAGGGAGTATGTCGGATTACTCTCTCGTCACGGGTGGATTCATCGGTGAATCTGACGGTCACGGCATTAGTCATGCCTAATGTGATGGGCTCACACCCTCACGTACGGTTGTCGCCCTCGGTGCGACAGTTGGTCGCTGGGTTGTCACTGGCTGACCCGGAGTTTGATATTCCGGGCCCAGTAGACATTTTATTGGGTGTTGATGCCTTGGGATACCTGTTAGTGCCAGGTGTCCACGTGTTGCAGGCGACTGGTCTGGTTTCGGTCAACACCAGACTGGGCCATGCGGTAATGGGTCCGGTCATGCCGGCTGCCCCACGCCTAGCGACTAGTAGTCCCTTATTCGGTTCTGTACTCTCGGAGGTGATACAGAAGTGTTGGGAGGTGGAGGAACCACCTACGGTCCGCCGGTTGGACCCGGTTGAAGAAGAGTGTGAACAGTTTTATCGGAACAATACTGGTCGCCTTCGGTCAGGTCGATTTCTCACACGTCTTCCATTCCGGAGTGATCGCCCACCGCTGGGCAGTTTACACCATGCAGCCGAGACGCGGCTTCTGTCGATGGAACGACGCATGAAGCGTGACGGGATTTTCCGGCAGAAGTACGTCGATTTCATGCGGGAATACGAGTCGCTCGGCCACATGTCGGTTTCGGGTATCGACTGGAAGCGTGAAGACAACTGCTTCCTGCCTCATCACGCGGTCTTGAGGACCCCGGAGGGCAAAATACGGGTAGTGTTCGATGGATCGGCATCAACATCTAACGGCATGAACCTGAACCAGTGTTTGCATTCAGGGCCGAACTTGAACCATGACATCGCGGATGTTATCACACGGTTCCGTCGACACAATGTTGTGTTTGTAGCTGACATCCGGATGATGTTTAGACAGACGGTCATTCACCCTGACGATAGACGGTATCAGCTGATACTGTGGCGAGAGAGCCCAGATCAGCCCATCAAGGTGTACGAGCTGAACACCAACACGTTCGGGCTACGGTCTAGTCCTTATTTGGCGATTCGCACTCTGCGGGAGTTAGCGGATCGAGAACGGTTAAATTTCCCTAGAGGAGCAGCAATCCTGGAGCAGGATCTCTACGTCGACGATATCTGTACCGGTGCAGATTCCGTAGAGGAGGCGCTCGCTCGTCGGGACGAGCTAGTTGAGCTCTTACGGGGTGGAGGTTACGAGCTCCGGAAATGGATGTCGAACTCTCCAGAGCTACTGTCTGGTCTTCCGGATGACTACCAGCAGGATCCCCACATTTTTGAAAATTTGGAAAATCCAAATATGTTATCGGTATTAGCCGTCCAGTACCAGCCGGTGTCAGACATGTTTTCGTATCGGGTCGAGTTGGACTCCCCGAAGGTCTGGACGAAACGGAACGTCCTTTCAACGGTGGCTAGGACATTTGATCCAAACGGGTGGATCACCCCGGTAACATTTCAGCTCAAGTGTTTTATGCAGCAATTGTGGTCTGCTGAGCTGAAATGGGACGACCCGATCGGCGGGTCATTGAGCTCAGAGTGGGACTCGTTCTTTTCGACCCTCCCTGGCATCAATTGGATTTCACTGCCACGGAGGTTGGTCCCCACCAAACGATATACCGCCACCCTGCATGGGTTTTGCGATGCCTCGTAGAAGGGCTACGGAGCTGCGGTATATCTGCGTACGGTCGACTCCTCGGGGGAGGTTGATGTGCGGTTGGTCATGGCCAAGAGCAAGGTTGCGCCGTTGCGCACTCGCCTGACCATTCCCAAATTAGAGCTTTCAGGAGCGGCTCTCCTGACTCGTCTGGTCAATCACACGATGACGGTTCTTCGTGGGTCAATAGCGTTAGAAGATACGGTCTACGCTTGGACGGACAGCCAGATCGTGTCATGCTGGCTGAAGGCTTCAGTTCACAAGCTGGAGATTTTTGTGGCGAATCGGGTTTTGCAGATTTTGAATTCGGAGGTTCCCTTAATCTGGAGACATGTTCCAGGGGAAATGAACCCAGCAGACTGTGCGTCTCGTGGGTGTCATGCTCCGGAGTTGGTTGGACATCCCTTGTGGTGGGGTCCAAAATGGTTGACTCAAGCCGAATCGGATTGGCCAATGAGTCCACGCGTTACCTCGGCGAACGGCGCCTTGACAGTCGGTGTCTGTACGACGCAACCAGAGCCGGAAGAGGAGTTCAGCCTGCTGGAACGGTACAGCTCGCTCGACAAGCTGGTCAATGTGACCGCCTGGATCTTCCGATTTGCGCGGAATTGTCGCAATTCTGAGGCGCAACGGGTGCGGACACAGGTCCTGACACCACGGGAACGGAACCATGCGTTGTTCGCATTGGTACGGAACGTGCAGACGGTGCACTTTAAGTCCGAATTGGACATTCTGAGACGCGGACGCGTCCAACTGAAGGGAGTTGTGGCTCGGCTCAACCCGTTTATTGACCCTCACGGATTTCTGAGGGTAGGAGGTCGGCTGCGGAATGCCAACCTGCCTTATGCGGCTCGCCACCCGTTGTTACTCCCTAGGAAAGGGAAGTTGGTCGAACTGTTGATACAGGATCGACACATTCGGAATGGGCGTATCGGATGCCACGCCTTGATGGCGTTTCTCCAGCGCGAGTTCTGGATTCTATCGGGAAGACGCTTAGTGCGTAGCGTCGTATTTCGGTGCCTGCCTTGTTATCGGGCCAAGGCGGCTACGATGCAGCCCCAGATGGGCGATTTGCCCTCGGATAGGGTTAACGAAATCCGGCCCTTTGCGGGTGTCGGAACGGATTTCGCGGGACCATTCATGGTCAAGTCTTCACAGCTACGGAACGCCAGATTACTGAAGGCATACCTGTGCGTCTTCGTGTGCTTGGCCACGAAGGCAGTCCACTTGGAGGTGGTCAGTGACCTCACTACAGAGGCATTCATCGCATGTCTGGATCGGTTCGTCTCACGAAGGGGCCTCCCGACATTAATCCGTTCGGACAACGGCACAAATTTTGTCGGAGCCAGGCGATATCTGCAGGAGGTCACTCAATTCCTGAACGGTAACCAGGACGCCATCGGTACGGCTTGCTCCCGACGAGGGATTGAATGGGTTTTCAGTCCGCCAGGATGTCCTCATTGGGGAGGAATTTTTGAGGCTGCGGTTAAATCGGCTAAGTCGCACCTGACGAGGATCATCGGTGAGACCTCTCTACGCTTTGAAGAGCTTGCGACGCTGTTCTGTAAATTTGAAATGACACTGAACTCGCGTCCGTTGTGCCCGCTCAGTTCGGATCCAAATGATTTGGAAGCGTTGACGCCGGTTCACTTCCTGATAGGTCAGCCCCTTAACGCCCTGCCAGAATACTCATTCGGTGATGTTAAGTTAAGTCGGTTAACTAGGTGGCAGATGTTGCAGCAGATGGCTCAAGATTTTTGGAAACGGTGGTCCCTTGAGTACTTGCACATCTTGCAGCAGCGCCTTAAGTGGACTGACCGGACGAGCCCCACTCAAGTCGGTGATTTGGTGCTGATTAAGGATGCGAACCTGCCATCATTGAGATGGAGACGAGGACGGATCGTCAAATTGTACACGGGTCGGGATGGCACGCCTCGATCAGCAGAAGTCAAGGTGGGGGACTCGGTCCTCAGGAGAGCGGTCGCAACACCTTCCCGCCTTCCTATTGATTAGGGACAGGTTCGGGCCTGTCCGGGCGGGTGACTGTTTAATATTTATGCTTCGGAACGCACCTTTTTTTGTTGCGTGACTCGGACCGCGAGTGATCGGAACGGAACTAGCTAGCTGTCACTTGTATAGAAACGAGATGACGAGTTAGAGGTTACTTTTTTGCACATGGAGAAAATGTCGGCACATGGCATTCGGGCCTGTGTTAGACAATTATTATTTGTAATAATTGTCTAACACAGGTGTCGGGCCTGGTCGGAATGTTAATTATAATAAGCACGGAACAATCGTCGGGAAATAAGTAGATTCACGTCATCGGAGTGAGTGCTTCGTGTTGTGAAAGGTTAAAGTGGTTCGGTCCCCAATTCGTCGCATTCGGACAGCGACTCTTTGTGTCGGCAAGCAACACGACGGCGACAGCATCGGGCTACGACGAGAGTAAGATTCGACTCCTCTCCCCCCACCCTTGTGCTCCTCATCCCGTGTTCCTGCCTCGAATTGAGCTTTCGAATTCCGTTCCACGGCGTCAAAGGTCAGTACTCCTGGTGAAAAACAACCCTGCCAAGATTCCACGCCCGTTCGGTTGAGGCGTGGAATTTTAACCACACAGCAAAAAAGGATCAGCAAAAACACTTTTTATGTTTTAAGTATTTTTGTTGTTCTTACATGTTCAACCTAATACGAAAGCTAAAGGGCGGCTTCGCTTCGCTCACCCCCTTTACCGTTCACCTAAGCTACCGCAGTATTTTTCCCTGATATTTGCTGTGAAAATCAGTATATTTGCTGTGCATATCAGTATTATTGATGTGCAGTTTAATATTTCCCCTAATATTTGACATCTGTTAAATTTATTTATATTTGATATCCTATTTGACTTCATTGTGATGGATTAACGTTTGCCGCCATACCACTGCGAGCTCAATCCAATTGAGGTGGTGTGAAATAACACCACTTTTAAAATGATAGATGTCAAAAAGCTGTTAGAAGAAGGCCTAAGCAAAATTGTCGTCACAAAATGGAAAAACTGTGTCGAACATTTAATAAAAGAAGAAACTAAATTAAATTGTCTGAATGACGCTGAAGATGAAACTGTAGACTGTTTTATAATCAATGTAACAGACTCCTCCACGTGCTTATCATCAGAAAACGAGAGTGAAGCGGAAGCTGATGTACACGAAGAAAATGAATAAAAGTTTTCTCTGGACACATTAAAGAAATAACACAGGTTTACAAATTACAAAAAGGGCGTGCGCGCCAGTCAGCGGGTCAGTCCGCCCAAGAGGGCAAATTGCAAGTAGAAAGCCTTCAGCATATACCGAGGCCATGGCTCACAGTTAATTCTTAGAAAGACAACTGTAAACACAAAGGGGCTGTTTTTAGTCCGTATACCACACGAGCTGATGCCCGCTCAATATGTGGGGACCCGGACATAGCAGGGAGGTCTGACTCCTGGGCATGGGTAATTCCACTTTTTTCCCCTCCAACAAAAAAAAAACAGCGGGTCAGTCTATAACGAGCAGTCGTACGGAGCGCACCTCCTCCCACATTATTGGACTAGCCAGTCCTCGTGACTAGTATGGTTATTATGTATCTAGTACTCCCCGTGTTCAGTTTGATTGTTCTGTAACTAGTGCTCCCAGTGTCAAGTGTCATTATTTTTGTCTACTAGTACATGATTCGTGCTCTAAAGTTAATAAACTGTATAACGAAGCTGTTGTCTCCAATGTTCGACTACCCATCACACCCATCCTCGGGACGCCCTCAGCCATCGCTCCTGACCCTTCTGCGACATATAACATACATAAATATACTCAATAAAAAAATAAAAAAACCCTACATTCATACGACTGATCATTTTTGAATCTCGCCAAAAAAGGTTGGTGATCACTGTGGTAGGCACAAAAGTCAATGTTCGTGTTTTCGCCTGCCCTAGAAACAGACTTTAGTGATGCACATAGGCATGCGCATGACATCTGTCATACCAGCAACAGATGTAGTGAATAATCCTTTCCTTTCGTATTTTCTCGGAAATGTTCGTTTTTGTCTTACTACTTCACTCGCACTCAGTACCCGTCAAACGGGCAATTTGACATTTGACATTGATAAATAAAGTATGCGATTTATTTGATACCTACACGTAATTTAATAATACAGTAATTCATAGACACATCGGCACCATTCGGGTGTTATCGTTGTTCCGAGTTTTGCCGATAGGAAAGGATTATTCACTACATCTGTAATGTAAGACGGTTGGGCATTTCGGTAAGGGAGTATCCACATTCCATTCGGGGAATTGGGAACGCGGAAGTCGGTTACGTTAAGGGAGTATGTCGGATTACTCTCTCGTCACGGGTGGATTCATCGGTGAATCTGACGGTCACGGCATTAGTCATGCCTAATGTGATGGGCTCACACCCTCACGTACGGTTGTCGCCCTCGGTGCGACAGTTGGTCGCTGGGTTGTCACTGGCTGACCCGGAGTTTGATATTCCGGGCCCAGTAGACATTTTATTGGGTGTTGATGCCTTGGGATACCTGTTAGTGCCAGGTGTCCACGTGTTGCAGGCGACTGGTCTGGTTTCGGTCAACACCAGACTGGGCCATACGGTAATGGGTCCGGTCATGCCGGCTGCCCCACGCCTAGCGACTAGTAGTCCCTTATTCGGTTCTGTACTCTCGGAGGTGATACAGAAGTGTTGGGAGGTGGAGGAACCACCTACGGTCCGCCGGTTAGACCCGGTTGAAGAAGAGTGTGAACAGTTTTATCGGAACAATACTGGTCGCCTTCGGTCAGGTCGATTTCTCACACGTCTTCCATTCCGGAGTGATCGCCCACCACTGGGCAGTTCACACCATGCAGCCGAGACGCGGCTTCTGTCGATGGAACGACGCATGAAGCGTGACGGGATTTTCCGGCAGAAGTACGTCGATTTCATGCGGGAATACGAGTCGCTCGGCCACATGTCGGTTTCGGGTATCGACTGGAAGCGTGAAGACCACTGCTTCCTGCCTCATCACGCGGTCTTGAGGACCCCGGAGGGCAAAATACGGGTAGTGTTCGATGGATCGGCATCAACATCTAACGGCATGAACCTGAACCAGTGTTTGCATTCAGGGCCGAAGTTGAACCATGACATCGCGGATGTTATCACACGGTTCCGTCGACACAATGTTGTGTTTGTAGCTGACATCCGGATGATGTTTAGACAGACGGTCATTCACCCTGACGATAGACGGTATCAGCAGATACTGTGGCGAGAGAGCCCAGATCAGCCCATCAAGGTGTACGAGCTGAACACCAACACGTTCGGGCTACGGTCTAGTCCTTATTTGGCGATTCGCACTCTGCGGGAGTTAGCGGATCGAGAACGGTTAAATTTCCCTAGAGGAGCAGCAATCCTGGAGCAGGATCTCTACGTCGACGATATCTGTACCGGTGCAGATTCCGTAGAGGAGGCGCTCGCTCGTCGGGACGAGCTAGTTGAGCTCTTACGGGGTGGAGGTTACGAGCTCCGGAAATGGATGTCGAACTCTCCAGAGTTACTGTCTGGTCTTCCGGATGACTACCAGCAGGATCCCCACATTTTTGAAAATTTGGAAAATCCAAATATGTTATCGGTATTAGCCGTCCAGTACCAGCCGGTGTCAGACATGTTTTCGTATCGGGTCGAGTTGGACTCCCCGAAGGTCTGGACGAAACGGAACGTCCTTTCAACGGTGGCTAGGACATTTGATCCAAACGGGTGGATCACCCCGGTAACATTTCAGCTCAAGTGTTTTATGCAGCAATTGTGGTCTGCTGAGCTGAAATGGGACGACCCGATCGGCGGGTCATTGAGCTCAGAGTGGGACTCGTTCTTTTCGACCCTCCCTGGCATCAATTGGATTTCACTGCCACGGAGGTTGGTCCCCACCAAACGATATACCGCCACCCTGCATGGGTTTTGCGATGCCTCGTAGAAGGGCTACGGAGCTGCGGTATATCTGCGTACGGTCGACTCCTCGGGGGAGGTTGATGTGCGGTTGGTCATGGCCAAGAGCAAGGTTGCGCCGTTGCGCACTCGCCTGACCATTCCCAAATTAGAGCTTTCAGGAGCGGCTCTCCTGACTCGTCTGGTCAACCACACGATGACGATTCTTCGTGGGTCAATAGCGTTAGAAGATACGGTCTACGCTTGGACGGACAGCCAGATCGTGTCATGCTGGCTGAAGGCTTCAGTTCACAAGCTGGAGATTTTTGTGGCGAATCGGGTTTTGCAGATTTTGAATTCGGAGGTTCCCTTAATCTGGAGACATGTTCCAGGGGAAATGAACCCAGCAGACTGTGCGTCTCGTGGGTGTCATGCTCCGGAGTTGGTTGGACATCCCTTGTGGTGGGGTCCAAAATGGTTGACTCAAGCCGAATCGGATTGGCCAATGAGTCCACGCGTTACCTCGGCGAACGGCGCCTTGACAGTCGGTGTCTGTACGACGCAACCAGAGCCGGAAGAGGAGTTCAGCCTGCTGGAACGGTACAGCTCGCTCGACAAGCTGGTCAATGTGACCGCCTGGATCTTCCGATTTGCGCGGAATTGTCGCAATTCTGAGGCGCAACGGGTGCGGACACAGGTCCTGACACCACGGGAACGGAACCATGCGTTGTTCGCATTGGTACGGAACGTGCAGACGGTGCACTTTAAGTCCGAATTGGACATTCTGAGACGCGGACGCGTCCAACTGAAGGGAGTTGTGGCTCGGCTCAACCCGTTTATTGACCCTCACGGATTTCTGAGGGTAGGAGGTCGGCTGCGGAATGCCAACCTGCCTTATGCGGCTCGCCACCCGTTGTTACTCCCTAGGAAAGGGAAGTTGGTCGAACTGTTGATACAGGATCGACACATTCGGAATGGGCGTATCGGATGCCACGCCTTGATGGCGTTTCTCCAGCGCGAGTTCTGGATTCTATCGGGAAGACGCTTAGTGCGTAGCGTCGTATTTCGGTGCCTGCCTTGTTATCGGGCCAAGGCGGCTACGATGCAGCCCCAGATGGGCGATTTGCCCTCGGATAGGGTTAACGAAATCCGGCCCTTTGCGGGTGTCGGAACGGATTTCGCGGGACCATTCATGGTCAAGTCTTCACAGCTACGGAACGCCAGATTACTGAAGGCATACCTGTGCGTCTTCGTGTGCTTGGCCACGAAGGCAGTCCACTTGGAGGTGGTCAGTGACCTCACTACAGAGGCATTCATCGCATGTCTGGATCGGTTCGTCTCACGAAGGGGCCTCCCGACATTAATCCGTTCGGACAACGGCACAAATTTTGTCGGAGCCAGGCGATATCTGCAGGAGGTCACTCAATTCCTGAACGGTAACCAGGACGCCATCGGTACGGCTTGCTCCCGACGAGGGATTGAATGGGTTTTCAGTCCGCCAGGATGTCCTCATTGGGGAGGAATTTTTGAGGCTGCGGTTAAATCGGCTAAGTCGCACCTGACGAGGATCATCGGTGAGACCTCTCTACGCTTTGAAGAGCTTGCGACGCTGTTCTGTAAATTTGAAATGACACTGAACTCGCGTCCGTTGTGCCCGCTCAGTTCGGATCCAAATGATTTGGAAGCGTTGACGCCGGTTCACTTCCTGATAGGTCAGCCCCTTAACGCCCTGCCAGAATACCCATTCGGTGATGTTAAGTTAAGTCGGTTAACTAGGTGGCAGATGTTGCAGCAGATGGCTCAAGATTTTTGGAAACGGTGGTCCCTTGAGTACTTGCACATCTTGCAGCAGCGCCTTAAGTGGACTGACCGGACGAGCCCCCCTCAAGTCGGTGATTTGGTGCTGATTAAGGATGCGAACCTGCCATCATTGAGATGGAGACGAGGACGGATCGTCAAATTGTACACGGGTCGGGATGGCACGCCTCGATCAGCAGAAGTCAAGGTGGGGGACTCGGTCCTCAGGAGAGCGGTCGCAACACCTTCTCGCCTTCCTATTGATTAGGGACAGGTTCGGGCCTGTCCGGGCGGGTGACTGTTTAATATTTATGCTTCGGAACGCACCTTTTTTTGTTGCGCGACTCGGACCGCGAGTGATCGGAACGGAACTAGCTAGCTGTCACTTGTATAGAAACGAGATGACGAGTTAGAGGTTACTTTTTTGCACATGGAGAAAATGTCGGCACATGGCATTCGGGCCTGTGTTAGACAATTATTATTTGTAATAATTGTCTAACACAGGTGTCGGGCCTGGTCGGAATGTTAATTATAATAAGCACGGAACAATCGTCGGGAAATAAGTAGATTCACGTCATCGGAGTGAGTGCTTCGTGTTGTGAAAGGTTAAAGTGGTTCGGTCCCCAATTCGTCGCATTCGGACAGCGACTCTTTGTGTCGGCAAGCAACACGACGGCGACAGCATCGGGCTACGACGAGAGTAAGATTCGACTCCTCTCCTCCCACCCTTGTGCTCCTCATCCCGTGTTCCTGCCTCGAATTGAGCTTTCGAATTCCGGTCCACGGCGTCAAAGGTCAGTACTCCTGGTGAAAAACAACCCTGCCAAGATTCCACGCCCGTTCGGTTGAGGCGTGGAATTTTAACCACACAGCAAAAAAGGATCAGCAAAAACACTTTTTATGTTTTAAGTATTTTTGTTGTTCTTACATGTTCAACCTAATACGAAAGCTAAAGGGCGGCTTCGCTTCGCTCACCCCCTTTACCGTTCACCTAAGCTACCGCAGTATTTTTCCCTGATATTTGCTGTGAAAATCAGTATATTTGCTGTGCATATCAGTATTATTGATGTGCAGTTTAATATTTCCCCTAATATTTGACATCTGTTAAATTTATTTATATTTGATATCCTATTTGACTTCATTGTAATGGATTAACGTTTGCCGCCATACCACTGCGAGCTCAATCCAATTGAGGTGGTGTGATATAACACCACTTTTAAAATGATAGATGTCAAAAAGCTGTTAGAAGAAGGCCTAAGCAAAATTGTCGTCACAAAATGGAAAAACTGTGTCGAACATTTAATAAAAGAAGAAACTAAATTAAATTGTCTGAATGACGCTGAAGATGAAACTGTAGACTGTTTTATAATCAATGTAACAGACTCCTCCACGTGCTTATCATCAGAAAACGAGAGTGAAGCGGAAGCTGATGTACACGAAGAAAATGAATAAATGTTTTCTCTGGACACATTAAAGAAATAACACAGGTTTACAAATTACAAAAAGGGCGTGCGCGCCAGTCAGCGGGTCAGTCCGCCCAAGAGGGCAAATTGCAAGTAGAAAGCCTTCAGCATATACCGAGGCCATGGCTCACAGTTAATTCTTAGAAAGACAACTGTAAACACAAAGGGGCTGTTTTTAGTCCGTATACCACACGAGCTGATGCCCGCTCAATATGTGGGGACCCGGACATAGCAGGGAGGTCTGACTCCTGGGCATGGGTAATTCCACTTTTTTCCCCTCCAACAAAAAAAAAATCAGCGGGTCAGTCTATAACGAGCAGTCGTACGGAGCGCACCTCCTCCCACATTATTGGACTAGCCAGTCCTCGTGACTAGTATGGTTATTATGTATCTAGTACTCCCCGTGTTCAGTGTGATTGTTCTGTAACTAGTGCTCCCAGTGTCAAGTGTCATTATTTTTGTCTACTAGTACATGATTCGTGCTCTAAAGTTAATAAACTGTATAACGAAGCTGTTGTCTCCAATGTTCGACTACCCATCACACCCATCCTCGGGACGCCCTCAGCCATCGCTCCTGACCCTTCTGCGACATATAACATACATAAATATACTCAATAAAAAAATAAAAAACCCTACATTCATACGACTGATCATTTTTGAATCTCGCCAAAAAAGGTTGGTGATCACTGTGGTAGGCACAAAAGTCAATGTTCGTGTTTTCGCCTGCCCTAGAAACAGACTTTAGTGATGCACATAGGCATGCGCATGACATCTGTCATACCAGCAACAGATGTAGTGAATAATCCTTTCCTTTCGTATTTTCTCGGAAATGTTCGTTTTGTCTTACTACTTCACTCGCACTCAGTACCCGTCAAACGGACAATTTGACATTTGACATTGATAAATAAAGTATGCGATTTATTTGATACCTACACGTAATTTAATAATAAAGTAATTCATAGACACATCGGCACCATTCGGGTGTTATCGTTGTTCCGAGTTTTGCCGATAGGAAAGGATTATTCACTACATCTGTAATCATCCTTACAAATGGAATCGAAACACGACTGCTTTACTATTACTTGTTTCATAGTTCCAGCACCGATTCAAAGTCCTCATTCTCATTCTGCTCATGACTTCAAAATACTAAACCAGATTACCATGCTTAACAAATAGAGTCAAAACACGACTTCATTCTTATTCCTTGTTCTAGGTTCTAGTATTGTCTCCAAATCCTCATTCCATCACCAGCTCATGACACCAAGTTTGCAAAAGCATTATCGTCCTTAATAAATTGAGTCAAAACTCGACTGCCTTACTATTTCTGGTTCCTGAGTTCCAGTATTCATCCAAGTCATCATTCCATCACCAGCTCATGGCACCAAATTTGCGAAACCAGCTTATCATCTTTAACAAATTGATTACAAACACGACTGCCTTACTATTCCTGGTTCCTGACTTCTGGTACCCATCCTAGTCCTCATTCCATCACGAGCTCATGACACCAAGTTTGCGAAACCAGCTCACCATGCTTATCAAATTGAGTCCAAACACGACTGCCTCACTATTCCTGGTTCCTGAGCTTCATGTCTCCAAGTCCTCATTCCATCACGAGAATGAGGACTCTGTAGTGTTATGCTACCTACATGTCATTTTCCAGGATGTTCAGCTGGATACTTGCTGAGCTGCATAGCCGTATATTTTGTTCACCTTTATTTTCATAGGACCCTGTAACGTTTTAAACCATAAGAATTTTCACACTATCAGCACTTCTAAATCGATAGCGAAGGGGTTTACCTTTGGTGACCTTGTATTTGGCTTTCTCCGAAACTCTGCAATCTCGGGCATCGTGCGCGCTGTTGCGCTACCCTTTTATTTTTCGCTGTTATGTAATTTTGGCTATGTAAACTTGTTCATTTTTCTATAACGAGCCTGAAACCAAAATCTGACATCTATTATGTTGTTGTTTATCTGGTTGTCATGGCAATGTCCATTCAAACTCGTTAGCGGTCTGATATGTTTGCTTCAATACTTTTACAAAAATACTTTTTCTCTCTTGGCCACTCACAAAAATTGCTTTTAATTTAAATAATTTTTAGAACTCTCCAAAAAGGGTATAAGAGCGGAACATTTCTGAAATTCGGGAGTCTCACTTCAGTTCTCAAACAAGAAGAATCACCTAAAGGCCTTATCCCGGGGTCGCACTGCCCCGGGATCCTGCGAGCTGCTACTGCAACGCGATCCTGCGAGCCTCAACCCTGTTCAGCGCTTCGCTGAGTCTCCACTTCACCTACCCGTTCTCGGCTACACCTGCACCCTGGTCATCGCTTCATTGAGTCTCCTCTCCACTTCACCTGGCCGTTCTCGGCTACACCTGCTCATCAGTGACCTCAGGCCGACACGCTACCAGGGCCCCTACTCCTGCTGCTCGTCGGGGTCTGATGACCGATAGGCCGCCGGCCACACTCTCCGACTGCAACTCCTACATCGCCCACCAGTGCCTCCACTGACCGGTCCAGACGTCTACTGCTTCATCGGTCTCCTACTCTCCGTGTCCTCCGCTTCCTTTTTTTACCTAGATATCTGTATTTTTTATAAAACTTGTTCTCATTTCATCCACCCTCATCTTCCTATCATTTTTCTATAGTCATTATACATAGCCCTAATAAACTGTCATTTCTAAATTTTATCCTGGTTGTTTTCTGTTAGGTTCTGGTTAGGTAAATATCTTTACACGACATTTTGGCGCCCAACGTTAAAGTTCTTCTCCACTCTTCACCTTTTCTGCGCCTTGTCTCTTTCCCTTTGATTTGCTTTCTCTTTCACTCTTAAACCTTTATCTATTCATCCTTTTCACATTTTCCAAATTCTAAAACAAAACTTCATCTAGTTTTTCAACTCATCTGGATTATATTTAGGCCTACATTTAATTTACATTACTTCACTTCACTTCACTTCACTTCTATAACACTTGACTCTACACTTAACTATAACAATGGAAAGGGTTATTAAGTACGAATTCCTTAACAAGGCCGAACTCGAATACGAAGTAAAGATTAGATATGAGGAACCAGCTAATACTATTTTGCTTCTTAAAATACAGGTTTTGCATTTAGTTGCGAATTCTCACCCTGAAGATATTCTGACTTCTCCAGTTCCGATTGAGGATGACTTGTCTCAAATTGGTTCTACTCTGACTTACCTGGATTGTAAAATTGAAAAATTTTTACAAGGTGAAACCAAATACTTGCGATTAATAATCATGTTTTTTACAGATTGGAGCGAATAGATACGGACTTATATCCAGACTCTAAAGCTAGTTTCGATACTTTGAAGATGAAATTTGATGCTATTTCTAAACAATTCGAATCCTTGACTCCACCTTCAACTGCAAATGACTCTCCATCACTGGACCTTCCTGCTGACCCGACTGTCATGGAACCCCCTCTTGTTTCTCAAACTTCTGTCCAGACCCATACCCCGTATCCTCCACCACCACCTCAATCTTTCCCTCCAACTAACGTCTTCAAAGATCTGAAAAGACACACCTTCAATGGTAAAAGCTGTCCAAGATCCTTTCTTCAAAAACATGAAGAATAAAGCTTAGCTCGTGGCTTGTCCAGGGACTTGTTAATTTCTCAGGCGTTCGAAATTTTCATCGACCATGCCCTTCATTGGTTCAGATTTAAATATAATCAGAATCCAAACTTAACTTGGAACGAACTTTCTTCTTTACTAATCAAAGACTTTGGTGGTTTTGATTATGATCGTAAACTTCTAGAAGCGATTAGGAATCGTACTCAAGGTCGTGATGAACCTATCGTCATCTATATTTCCATCATGTCTGGAATGTTCGCTCGCCTTTCAAAAAGACTTTCTGACACAGAACAATTGGAGATTATTTTGAGAAATATTCGCCCATGTTATTCAGTCTTCGTAGCTCTAAAGGACATTGACTCTATCGATTCCCTTCTGGCTACTTGCCAAAACTACGAAAAGTTCCTAGACAGAGACAAACAATTTAAAGAACCAAATTTGCAACAAAGTCCTCATGTTTCTGAATTCAACTACAAGCATTCCACTTCAAGTTCAGTTGACTCTCCAAACTCTTCTAATAACTCACGACCTTCTCCTCCCTTCATGAATAAATTCACTCCAACCTACAAATACCCTTCTAGACAAGTTAATAGTCTCTCTCAAACTGCAGCTCCCCAAGAAAGTTCTTTTTGCGTTCGCTGTCGTAAACTAGGACATACTTTGAACAGTTGCACTCAACCACGATTCGTGATTTGTTTCAAATGTGGTCTTAAGGGTTTTAAAACTGCAGAGTGCCCTACTTGTTCTCCCAAACCTAATACTAGTACAAAAAAACTAACTGCTGACTTGAAAAGTAACTCAAACTTTGATAAGGACGAGTGGACTAATTGGATCAAAACAATTCAAAACTTCTTTGTTTGCTACAAAATCTCTTCTACACTCTACTCCAAAGAACAAGATCTTAATCGTCCATTCGTTAATGTCAAAATTTATGACTTAACTTTATCTGGTTTACTAGATTCTGGCAGCTCAGTAACTACTCTGGGTAATAATTCTCATTTGGAAATTCTTAAACTAGGCTGCAAACTTTTCAAGTCAGATCTTATTACGGTCTCTACTGCTAATAATCAAAAAATTAATTCCTTGGGTTATTTTGACTTGCCTGTCCATTTCAATAACGAAACTCACTTGATTAAAGCTTATGGTTTCCCTGAAATATTTCCTTCTCTAATACTAGGTATTGACTTTTGGAGAAAATTTAATCTTCTACCTAGTGTTTTAGCTTCTCTTGACTTTACAGATCCTAAATGCTTTGCTATCGACACTAAAGATATTAAAGTTTTACCTTATGAGCATTTAACTCCTAATCAAAAAAGAACATCGCTAACGACATCATCCAACGCTTCAAGACAATCTCTTTTGAAGAAAAAGGTGTTCTGGGAAAAACACACTTAATCACCCACAAGATTGACACTGGTGATTCTCTTCCGATCAAACAAAGATGTTACAGACTGTCTCCTGAAAAACAAAAGGCTTTAATTAATGAAGTTGACAAGATGCTGGGATGGAACGTCATTGAACAATGCGAAAGTCCTTGGTTATCCCCAGTCCTCATCACTCCAAAGAAGAATGGTGAATGGCGTTTCTGCGTAGATAGCAGGAAGCTTAACTCAGTTACACGTCGTGATGCTTATAGTCTGCCTCTAATAAGCGAAATTTTGGACAACCTGAGAAATGCCAAACACTTATCAAGCATCGACATTGCGAAAGCATTTTGGGAGATTCCAATGAATCCTGCTGATAGAGATAAGACAGCATTTTATGTTCCTGGAAGAGGTATGTTCAGATTCAAAGTAATGCCTATTGGTCTCACTAACTCACCTGCAACTCAACAAAGATTAATGGATACGCTATTTACTCCTGAATTTGAGAACAAGGTATTTTGCTATCTGGATGACATCGTTATTATTAGCGAGACTTTTGATGAGCACATATCGCTTCTCATGAAAGTTCTGAAAAAACTTTCATATGCTAATCTGACTATTAACTTTGAAAAGAGTAAATTCTTCAGGAATGAACTGAAATACCTTGGTTTTCTAGTGGACGAGTATGGTCTACGTGCTGATCCAGATAAAATAAAGGCTATTCTAGAATATCCTGTACCTACTTGCAGAAAAGAAGTTCGAAGATTCATAGGCACCTGCAGCTGGTTTAGAAGATTCATTCCAAACTTCAGCACTATTGCCTCTCCACTCAACCAACTAACCTGTTCCGGGAAGAACGCTCCTAAATTTTTATGGAATTCCAAGGCTGCAGCTGCTTTCCAGAAACTTAAAGAAGCTTTGGTAACTGCTCCTTTCCTTGCTTGCCCTAACTTCGAACTACCCTTCTCTGTACATTGTGATGCATCAAATTATGGCATAGGAGCAATGCTTACTCAACATCAAGATGACAAAGAAGTCGTGATTGCTTACATGAGTAAAGCACTAAACAAAAATCAACAAAACTACTCAACTACTGAAAGAGAAACATTAGCTGTAATAACTGCGCTAGAATATTGGAGATGTTACCTAGACAATGGTAAGGAATTTACAATATATACTGACCACGCTGCACTTAAATGGTTTCAGAACTTATCGAATCCATCTGGAAGACTTGCTCGCTGGACTCTACGCTTATCATGTTTTAATTTTGTCCTGAAACATAAAAAAGGAAAGGATAACGTTGTTCCTGATTTATTATCAAGACATAAGAATAAAGAACGTCCTGATACACGAGAAACTTCAAGGCGTACATCCTATTACGACTGAAGAACCACATGATCGTGAACTTGAGCACTACAACAAGATTTTTCTCGGATGCTCCAACAACCCAGACGCATATCCCAACTACACTATCAGGGATAACAAGCTTTACCGCTGCATCCATTCTCCCGATCGTCTAAACGACGACTTTATTTGGAAAGAAGTTCCACTGCCGCAAGATAGACATGCACTTATTGAAGTTAGCAATGGTTCCCCTTCAGAACTCCACCTTGGTATCTTCAAAACATTCAAGAAAATATCTTTAAAATACTATTGGCCTGGTATGTTTAAGGACATTGCCAATTCAATCTCGACTTGTGAAACCTGCTTAACCTACAAACACCCTAATCATTCTCCCTATGGTCTTATGGGTAAACCTAAACTTTGCTCCAGACCTTTTCAAACTATATCCTTGGATCTTATGGGTCCATTGCCCATGACCCGGAGAAGAAATCAGTATATTCTGGTAATTAACTGCAATTTTACTAAATATACTATGATTTTTCCCCTTAAACGGGCTACTTCAGCTAATATCATTAATGTCTTAGAAAATTCAGTGTTTCTTGTTCATGGCATTCCCCAAACTATAATAATGGACAACGCTGTTCAATTTCAGTCGCGAGAATTCCACTCATTCTTAAATTCTTATAACGTTCCTTGTATTTTTCACACAGCTTTATATTGTCCTCAGGTTAATCCTACAGAGAAATTTAATAGTACGATTATTACAGCTCTAGCATCCCTAGTAGGAGACGATCATAGATCCTGGGACAACCATCTTACTAAGATTCAGTTCGCAATGAACAGCGCTACAAACGTTGCTACTGGCTTTACTCCCAACTTTTTAGTCTTTGGTAGGGAAACAATACCTTGTGGTTCCTTCTATACTCCAACTCAGAATCTCGAAGAATTGATATTTATGCCTCGTGATATTTACGCGTCTAATGCTGGTCTCCTCTCATCTATCTTTCACAGAGTTCAAACTAAACTTCACATAGCTCACGCTAAAAATAGCGCTCGCTATGATCTTCGCCGATCTTTTAAAGAATTTAATGTGGGAAATACTGTTTGGCGTGAAAACCATGTTTTAAGCAATGCTGGCGCATACTTTAATGCTAAACTTGCCCCTAAATTCATTAAGTGTAAAATAATAACCAAACTTTCACCATTAGTTTACATTCTAGAAGACCCTAACGGAGTTAGAGGCAAGTGGCACATTAAAGACATTAAATCTTAAATTTTCTTAACTTCTATTAACTGTTAATTTGTATATATGTATAAATATCACCATCATTTTCACCTTATTATTTTTATTTCTTCCTTTAATCCAGTGTTCTTCAACACATTTTACTTTAGGACCTCGAATTTTCGTTAGTTAGTCTTCACCTATTTTTTTTTATCTTTATTTCAGACACATCTCGTTGGCGATGTGGCTGATCTCTGGCTTCGAGCTCTACCGCTCTGGCCGTTCTTAATCTTGTCTTAAGTCGTAGCGACTAAAGCTACCTTAGGATTAATTTGTTTCTCTTTGCCTCCACTTATTTTTTTTCCACGCAGGAGCGGATGACAACTCCTTAAGTAAGCCTGAATGTCCTTTTGAAAACACACTTTTAGAGTGGTAGTCATTGAATGTGAACTCCACCCTTACCTGAATGAAGATGATGAATGTAAGAGATGGTATATCGGATTTTGCCTGGTGATGTCTGTTTCTGCAAAGCTGTGTTTTTATGGTTTATTTTTGTACATATCAAAATTTTTGCTGAGTCAAAAATTTTTCCAGGGTCGGGGGGAAAATGTAGTGTTATGCTACTTACATGTCATTTTCCAGGATGTTCAGCTGGATACTTGCTGAGCTGCATAGCCGTATATTTTGTTCACCTTTATTTTCATAGGACCCTGTAACGTTTTAAACCATAAGAATTTTCACACTATCAGCACTTCTAAATCGATAGCGAAGGGGTTTACCTTTGGTGACCTTGTATTTGGCTTTCTCCGAAACTCTGCAATCTCGGGCTTCGTGCGCGCTGGTGCGCTACCCTTTTATTTTTCGCTGTTATGTAATTTTGGCTATGTGAACTTGTTTATTTTTCTATAACGAGCCTGAAACCAAAATCTGACATCTATTATGTTGTTGTTTATCTGGTTGTCATGGCAATGTCCATTCAAACTCGTTAGCGGTCTGATATGTTTGCTTCAATACTTTTACAAAAATACTTTTTCTCTCTTGGCCACTCACAAAAATTGCTTTTAATTTAAATAATTTTTAGAACTCTCCAAAAAGGGTATAAGAGCGGAACATTTCTGAAATTCGGGAGTCTCACTTCAGTTCTCAAACAAGAAGAATCACCTAAAGGCCTTATCCCGGGGTCGCACTGCCCCGGGATCCTGCGAGCTGCTACTGCAACGCGATCCTGCGAGCCTCAACCCTGTTCAGCGCTTCGCTGAGTCTCCACTTCACCTACCCGTTCTCGGCTACACCTGCACCCTGGTCATCGCTTCATTGAGTCTCCTCTCCACTTCACCTGGCCGTTCTCGGCTACACCTGCTCATCAGTGACCTCAGGCCGACACGCTACCAGGGCCCCTACTCCTGCTGCTTGTCGGGGTCTGATGACCGATAGGCCGCCGGCCACACTCTCCGACTGCAACTCCTACATCGCCCACCAGTGCCTCCACTGACCGGTCCAGACGTCTACTGCTTCATCGGTCTCCTACTCTCCGTGTCCTCCGCTTCCTTTTTTTACCTAGACATCTGTATTTTTTATAAAACTTGTTCTCATTTCATCCACCCTCATCTTCCTATCATTTTTCTATAGTCATTATATATAGCCCTAATAAACTGTCATTTCTAAATTTTATCCTGGTTGTTTTCTGTTAGGTTCTGGTTAGGTAAATATCTTTACACGACAACTCGCAGACAGTGTCATCTTCAAATATGTTTGAATGAATGTAATATAAACATATATAAGGTGACATTTATTTTTAATCATGATAAACGACCTTCCTGAAGTCCTAAAGGCGACAAACTGCTTAATTTTTGCAGATGATTTAAAACCATACGGTGTGTAATGGTACACGAGATTCGGTACATTTGATACTTCATTCTGCATGGTAGAGAGCTAGCCCAACGCCGCGCTGTTTTGAATACGAGAATCGGTTCAGATAACGTTTGGGGGTTTTGCGTAGCTTACTGGCAAAGTTAGCAAAAAAAACAGAGCAGACGCGTGGGTTCATTCGTGGAAGTTCAGTTCAGGTCAAGTTTTTTTTGTCGCATTCCTGCGAGATGTGTAGAGATCATGGTTGAAATTAGACCCTGTGTAGTTAGTGATAAGAAGCTTCGCTTGGGCAGAGCGTGTTCGCAAAGGACGCATATAAATACCAGAGCATGTGAGGGGAGGGCATTCAGTCTCAGCGTCTAGCTACTGTGACAGTCGTCTTTCACGAGTTCTAAACAGTTTTGTCTGCCGTGTTACGCGTCAGAACTATACGAATTTGTGATTGCGGAGTTTCAGTGGGTTTTCGTGAGTGTCTGAAGCACCGAGATATACCTCGGTTCCTACCTTTATATCAACCTACCCCTAATTCCAAAACTATCCTTGGGTCGTTAGGAAAGAACTTGTAAGTCAAATATCTGAGTCTGAGTCTGGGCTTGGAGCGACCCTAAATTCCTTTTTTCCTTCACCATAGGGTTCCTGGATTGGCTCTTAGGATATTCGCGGGCTAATCCTCTCCTCATTCCTTTCGAGTAGCGAGTTTTGTAATTCCCACACACACAGTCGTTAAACATTCAAGCACATTCAAATCAAACTCAACCATTTTCGAGTGGTGTCGATAATGGACGTGGTATAACACAGGGTTTTTAGACTAGGCTAGACAGGAGTTTAGTTGCGGCTAAACCTAGGTTGGCAGGGCATAGGGAGACTGTTTGATCGATGAGGTTCCGCGGATGGAAATAACAAATTCAGAACAAAGTTAAACCGGTGTCAACACAGATAACATATCCTGTTGATATTTTGACATTTGAGTGTTGTCGGGGACGCGCGAAGAGATCAATTTACAGTCTAAAGTTCATTGTTTAGGTCCGGGTAGGTGTTTTGCATTGCCTTGGGTCAGATTGGATTCAAGTTGCATTTTTAAATTAAATGTAAATTTCGCTGGAGGTCTAATGTGTAAGCTGAGTCGGTATATATGATTTGGCTCAGCCCAGGACGTGCTGCGGCTAGTGGAATTCATAGTTCGGTATTTATCGAACTATGCACTTCGCTATGGTGTGGGTTAGATCTCCTAAAACAATAATGCTTGCGTTTCGATAACATCCAGCTCAAATTGCGCAGAGTTGAAGGTTTCAAAACGTTACGGACCTTTTGAGGTAACCGCTAGTTCAGAACCCATTTCGGAACTCAAATCGCAATTGTGTAAACCGGTCTTTTCGGATCGTTATTGCCGTGAACCAAATATATAATTGGAACCACCACAAGCCGCTACTAGCGAGCACATGAAATATCATTGAGTACTCACGTCGTAAAACTACGACGGATATCTATACGATATCACAAACAAATATTATAAACTGTGGTCGACCACTAAACAAAAGAAGTTCCAATGCGCTCATATGTACAAAAACCAGATGGTGCCATCACATAAAATATAACAACGATCGTTTTGGCGCAATACACCGCTGACTGATGCGAATTACCGGCTCGCGGACATATATGCTTTCTCTGTCTAACTTGAAACTGTAACTTCCTGAACCAAACTTCGTTCGACTATTGTACGCCTAACGAATTTCTCAACGAACGAGGAATTCAGACTTATCATTCTTAACTTACAAATCTTACAGCTGAATCGGGTCCTCTCATTTTGGGATAGATACAATAGACGATCATAGCTACTGATAGCGGCGGCTCCGACCTTGGCCTGGTGCCGGTACAGGTGCTATAGATAGTCCGAGGGATTGTATGAGATTGCAATAGGACATAGATGCTGTCTCAGAGTGGAGCGAGACCAATAACCTTGAATTTAATGTCTCCAAGTGCAGCGTCATCTCCTTTTCAAGATCTCTAACACCAGTTTCGTTCACACACTCTGTTCAGGGAGTATTACTGTCGAGGGTTGATCAAAGTCCGTGACCTAGGACCATTAATGGACGCTAAGTTAGACTTGCATCCATGAACACATTCTAGCCACCTGTAAGATCGCCACCAAAGTCCTGGGATTTATAATGCGTACCGCATCTAATTTTCGTGGTACTACCTTCGTACGTAGTAAGCTTGAGAACAGCGCCACACCCATGCGAAAAAATATATATTTTTATGGTAGAAAGGGTACAGCGTAAGTTTGCTAGGTATCTCTACAAGAAACAGTTCGGCTATTATCCCTTTATATACCCATCTCTATCTGTCTCTGGGATGTTTGGACTGGACACGTTGCTCCTCAGACTTAAGGCAGCGCTAGGGCTGCACTACTGCCTCCTGTTGCGAAACATAGTGGATAATCCCTCGGACCTATCCAGCATCTGTCTCTATGTGCCTGATAAGTACTCGCGAGCTGGCCGCCGTTATAGAGCTATACGTGGCTGCTGTACGAGCTCGGTCTCGTTATGTAGCTAACGCGCCCACGTCTCGTGCTCTAGCACTTTTAAATGGCTTCCATCACAATGTCCATGATACTGATATTTTTACATGTTCCATTACTAAGTTTGTAATGTCTTTCTATCTATATTTATGTAACAGTTGTGAAGTACCCCCTAATTACCAATGCCAGCATTTTGGTATATACTGTGAGCTAGCATTGTTTTTATATTAAATAACTAAATACGTTTAAACGGAATGAACCCGACCGATCCGATCAACTGACTAGTAAAATGAAGTAAGTCATCGCTGATCCTACATGCTACGATCAGTTGAGAAAATCGTTTCGCGAGTGTCTAAATTTGACAAGCAAGACAGGTATTTTTATTAGTCGCTACTGCCTTTCACGTTCAGAATGTGTTTACGAAATCAAAGTACCATCTGACCTTGCAATTTGGGTCTCTGATGCTAAATCAATAAATTACTTCAAAACCCAGACAAAATTGCTTCTATTGTTATGCATAATCGTTATTGACCGAGCGAGCGAAGAGTCCACATTCGAGATTGGACTGTCTGTTCTCGCCTATAAGTCGCATTTCTCAAACGATTCTCGTGAAATTTAGTGATCACGTTCGATAATTATATAGATTTTTTTTTCCAGTCAGTTTTTTGTTTTGTTTTTTTAATGGCGGACTTGTGGCGTTACAAATTACGGCTACTACTACATAAGTTTGTATGTGGTATTGAAAGAAAATTCAGTCGGGTTATTTTATTTATAATAATTTTAGTTGTTCATCCGATAAAATTCAAGGGGTCAGGAGTGTGATGGGGGGAGTGGAGGGGGAAAAGGGGGGTGGGAAATTTTGCTGTAGCAAACGAATTCGTTATAGCGGATTTCAGTTTTTGATTGTATTTCGGAAAATGTGTAGCTAATCAGAATACGCAGTTCTCTCCGCCTTCACAAGACGAACCCGTAGATACCAGATTTGACCTCCTAGGATCAAGAAAACGCGAGTAATCGTCAAAAGTTAAACCCATATTTTTCTCAAAAGTCTGCTTAGTAATTGGAAAATTCAAGCACCTAAAATTCAATTTAAAATTGGACTTTCTTTGTGAAATTGTTGCGCAAAATAAACTTGTATCGAATTTAATAAAGCCTTTTGTCCGTCAGGTGTGATAACATATTTTAGCATGTATGTATGTCGAAGGGATCGCGGGGTCTACTGTTCTCTCAGAACCACTAGTTATAGATTTATTTGGTTTTATTACAGGAAAAATATATATAGACAACATCAAACATTGTTAGCATATAAGCTGGAAGACGTTAAAAGTGATAAAAGTTTGACGTGTGACGTCGACGGCGATACCCTATCATCACCCAGGCACATTTTTATTTTTGTTCTATTATTTTTAGTCCTTAATTTTTCTTGTTAATAGTGAGTCCGACCCGCACTTAAATGATTTTTTGACACCCGGCTGGAGGGTCTTGAAAAAAGTTTTTTTAGTCAGTTCGTTAAGGCGCATGAAATCCGCCATTAAAATATATATATTTCGCAATCCGCCATAAAAAAATATAAATATAAACATTCACCAGGCACATACATTGCTTCTGACCCACACTAGGATACCCTGTATGTGGGAACCAGAAACAGCGACGTCAAATACATATAAACATCCAAGACCTGGGATTTTTCTTTTTCTTTATCCCCAGCCGAGGATCGAACCCGCCCAAGTAGCACAAAGCTGCATTATATAATTCCACATAAGGTCCACATCGGTTGTTTAAGCACTTTTAACGACTAATTAGTGTTCACTCGGACTGCAATAGCTGCATAGGAAATATCGAGACCCAATATAATGCAATATTCGGTACTGCGATTATATTAAGCGCTACACAGACGCCACAGATTCACTGTTATTCAGCGTTTAGTAGAGTTGTACCCTATCAGCTGCAAAAACGCATTTTGTGGACACAAATAGTGCAGTTTTCTGAATAATGGTTAAAATGCAAGTGTTTTAAAGGTACACCCATCTTTAAAACACTTGCATTTTAAGAGAGAACATACGAACCTCTATAACGCAAACAGACACGATGTTAAGACTATTAACAAAGATATAATGCTCTATGCTGCTTAAACGTGGAATATTACGTCATTATTCGCTGATAGAGTGTACTCGTATATCAGCATTAATATAGGCCAAAATTGTACCAAGTGTGACCTTTTATGCAGTTACACAGCAGCGCACTGCTTTAATTCTGTACATCGTGCCCGTCAATTCAGACCCGGGCTGAATAATGGAATTTAATTCGGCATTAAGACTGCTGGTTGAGTTATAATTTACCATTATAAGCCATGCGTGGACATTTATAAAGCATTTAGCATTAAATTTAAGTTAACACTGATCACTCGTTTATCCGCCATTTTTAAGTACGTAACACGTATTATTGTAAACATTTAGCTTCTATCCATTTAGTTTATATTAGAAAATATCAGCTTACACTGAACTATATCAAAAATAAATCAATATGTAAACAGCGCTTACATGTAAAAGTAATATGTAAAAAAAATGTTTTGCTAATAGCCTATTTTATTTTGCACTTTTTTCACGTATTTGTGAATATTATGAGAGCGCGTGAAAATTTTTACCTAAATATATATGGTATTTCACAATAAAGTTACATTCCCATACAATTTAACACATAATTGAAATAACTCAAAGTTTTGCTTAACATTAACTTTATAATTTATCCACACAATGGCAACCAAAACATCTTCATTTACACGCACAATATTACTTATTGCACTTCAACACTCTTGTACAGAGTACAAATTAAAAATAGGTTTCTGTGTACCACAATTTCACTGATAATTTACTTTTAGCTTCGATGAAGCATTTAAGATGACCACACTTATTCCAATTTTGTGAATGAGTATGACAAATGGCTGCATATTAACTATAATGACTGCCACGTGCCTTGTTATTCAGGCAATGTTCAGTAGGAGTTCACTTGGAGTAGCTGTTGCCTTTGTTAATGCTAACATGATGCTATTATAATTCAGTTGTACAGCAATGTGCCACGTAATTTGTGCCCAAATTAGAGTTATATCAGCATTATATGCGCATATAATGCTGATATACAGCAATTTTTAGCAGCTAATGTGTCCAAGATGTACTGTAAAAGTGCTGTTACACAGAACCTTTGTGCTACTTGGGCGGGACCTCTCGCATGGTAGGCAGGGCCACAACCGCAGCGCCACTAAAGTCGTGAAACCCATACACCCAGTGACACTCGCTCGTAGACGTGTGTAATCTCGACTCCGGCTGATGATTTAATACATTGAAACATACTCACGCCTGCGAACTGAAACCTCTTAATGAGACATGAAACCTCTATGAACGACGGATCGCGTTTATTTGTCGACTCGTCAACACATTCACAGTCAAGCTTCATTCTCAATTCTCGATCCTCAAAGTAATACCTTTAGAATGTACACTAATCTTGACTCGAATGAAGACTAGATCTGTGGACCAGTATTAAATCTCATCCTTCAGGATCTATTCAATTATGTCCTTATATATGTCACCGTAAGATTGTCATATAAGATTGACAAACGCGTTAGTTTACAAACTAACGCGTTTGTTTGTAAACAATCGACAAATTGTAAACCAGACCGACATGGTTTAGAATTTACGTTTCTTTTATTCTTACATGTTAACCTAACACGAAGACTATTCGGGGTCTTTACTGATCTCGCCCCACTAGTCTCCACTTAAGCTACCGCAGTGTTTGCCCTGGTATTTCCTTTGCAATTCAAGTTTAAACCAGTTCACAATTTAACGGTTTTATTATAAACTAACGCGTCACATCGTAACCAGTACGGTACAGTTTACAATTTATTGATAGTTTTTAAACTAACGAGATAAAAAACGTTATATTATAAACTAACGGTTTTGAAAATCTTACGGTGACATATTCATGAGTGCGCGTTCTATTTAACTTTCCCAAATATTTGATTGAAATTTCTTCGTACTTTACAGTATTACTCGACTACCTACTCGGAAGCGGAATTAGCACCTATTTGGTATTTTGGTATTCATTTCTATGCCAAACAGAACAGAGCTCATTATCGCATCGCAATGAGCAACGACACGACGCAAA
Organism: Argyresthia goedartella; assembly: GCA_949825045.1. Classification (NCBI taxonomy): domain Eukaryota; kingdom Metazoa; phylum Arthropoda; class Insecta; order Lepidoptera; family Argyresthiidae; genus Argyresthia; species Argyresthia goedartella. The sequence continues at coordinate 22,921,310 of OX463820.1, forward strand.
ACGCTCTCGCTTAACATTAGGTATTATTCACTACATCTGTACACAAACAGAACTCTACCGAAGCCTACCGAATGAAAGCCGAACGACATAGCATTTGCTCACTCTTTCACATTCATATTTTTCATCTCACTCGCGAATTCACGAACCGCATCCTCCGAATGAGGTCTCATGGTTTCATTAGTTCATTAAGCGTGGATAGTGGTTACAGTTTTGCTGGTCTCAAAACATGAATGAAACCTCGTGACCTTTCGGTCAGAGTCCGGGGTTACCCACGACAACTCGCTCGCGTCGCGCCATCAAGACGAATCTAATGACGTATCATTTATCAAAATCGGTTGAGCCTTTGAGTAGTTGCAAGGGGACACAGGAGCAGACTTACATATATACATACAGGTCAAACATATCCCTCCCCTTTTCCGCTTCGCTATAGTCGGGCCAAAATAGGAATTTCCGGAATTTCTAAATTGTCTTTAAAAACTCTTCTGTCATTGAAACCTCTTACCTACTTACCCTTGACCCTCGAAAGTTTTTGGCTCTCAAGCAATATTGTTATAGAAAATGGCTATTGGTGTACATAAAATTATCCCTAAGCTTAGCTCCTTCACTATACAGTACAGACTGTATTGTATATCCATGTATTTGCCAGTCGGTTCTTGCCAAAGAGACATCTGAATTACGCCCCTCTTAATGAGAAATACGTTCATTCCAATCCAATTACCGCCTGCTTGTGCTTTTGTCTAATCATCACTTGATTATTTCAGACCATTATCATGTCAATTAGAGAGAAATGCGTCACAAACACAAATGGCGCTGAAATGAGCTGAATCGGACGTTATGTACGCCAGCAAGCGCTTAAGCCAGAACTAAGGTTGAATTAATATATTTAGCCACTTTTTAGATTAGAGGCCTTTGAAATGTGGGTGTAATAGAAGAAAGCTGAAAATATCATGGATGGATAAAGTTACAAATGTTGCTGTTTTAGAAAAAATGCAAAAAAGAGTAGGGGTTATACGGGTTATTAAGATCAGGAAACTACAGGATCTCGGACATATCGACAGAAACAACCTGCCCCAACTGATCATACCAGGCAAGATCCAGGGACGTAGAAGACCTGGTCGCCCACGTACCTTCTGGCTCCAAACCCCCCGAGAATGGTGCGGGATGCGCACAACGTCCGTATTCAGTGCTGCAGTATCCGAGGTGGTACTCGAAGATGAAGAAGCCACTTTTGGATTAGATAAATTGCTTGGCCACTAGGAACATAGGTTCCAACAACGTTTTGCAAGATTGCCGAATAAAACCCATTGATTACTACATACATACCATAGATAAGGTTTAAGGTTTACTTTAAGGTTTAGGTAATTTTGGAGTATAAATCGTTGAATCTTGAGATTTGGCATTTTCGGTTGATTTTGAAAAGATAAAGCACTTTTTTTTTTTGTTGGCAGGGGAATTAAACGGGTTTTCATGAAATGACTAAAATATGTTTGTATACAGATTACACAAGGCACTGAAACAAGCAAAAAATCTTAGTAAATTGTCTTAAATCTCGCAAACGTGTGTTACGATTTTTTAATAGAATCCAATATTTGGCCGAAATTTCGTTAATTTACAGATCATGTCGTAAATACTTTCTATGAATTTCTAATGAAATTAAATAGATAAAAGCTAATCAATTCTCGCTAAATAATCTATTCTAAACTATTTTAAGATGTAAGACTTGAGATTTTTTTATTACCCAAACAAAAAATGCCAAGGGATCAACCAAAAGTCATGTTTTTCCCAAAATGTTGGTTGTAATCTGATTGAATTCATAATAAGTCCATACTCTATGTTGTTTCCCTTATAAAGTCATAGAAACCTTGAAATAATTAATAATAATTTTAATCATTGTCAGGGTAATCAATCAACGCCCAAAACAAATATTAGGTCCTTACATATGAAATTGGCGTTTTGCATTGAGGAACATTTGCCAACGTTGTGGCAACCTACGGGAGACGGAATAAAAGGCTTGGAATATGCTCAGTTACAGTCTAGTTTTATTTAACAAATAACTCTTCTTATATATAAATCGTCCTCGATAATCATCACGTACCAAAACCGGTACGTGATGTCGATTTTCTGTGTCAGCCAATAACTTATCTCGACGATACTTTAGTCCGTGATGATAAGGGATGGCTGGCACAGATACTCCCCCCCTTACAAAAAGGCAATATTAAGTAAATTACGATAAATGGAAAAGTAAAAAAAACAAAGCACGAAAACATTTAAATTAAATAATACTATACATTGCGACTAGCTAGGCTGAGGTAATCACCCTCTTCCGGAGTGCGGCGCCAACTCTTCCGTTAAAAAAACGGCTGGCCACCATGAAGAACACGATGGCCGCTAGTATGGTGAGGATCCCGAGCGTCGCAAGAATCATCTCCCGATGACCGTTGAACTCTTTTATCACCTCCGCTCGGCGATATTTTCCGTCAATTTGGTGGCGTCTTGTATCCCGTTGTTTTGGGTCATGGTTAGTTGTTCCTTGGAGTTATATCCGCCCATGGTGGTTTCGTTGCGTTTCCTGCTGGTTTACTGAATAGCGAATGATACTCTATGATTTACCAATTCGCTATTTATACCAAACGAGTGCCGTCATCAAAGTTGGAATCTCAACGTTTGTTTGTACTTTCGACCAAACTTGGACGTTGTTGGTCGTGCTGACTCGACAACTGAGTCTTCCGCTTTGCTCGTTGGTTGCGGGAACGTGATGGAACTCGGCTGATCTGCTGGTAGGAAAGCTGGCTTTAATCTATCAATCGAAAATTTGTCGACGGTGTTGTTCTTGTTGATGACGAAATATTTCGCCGTTCGTCGTAGAACTTCGTAAGGCCCATCATAAGGAGGAATCAGACCTTTGGCGACACCTTCTCTCTTGATGAAAACGTGAGAGCAGGAGCTTAACTCGGGGTGGACGAAATACTTGTTTTGGTGATTCTCTCTCCTAGGAACGGAGCAGTTTTTTGATATTCGTTGTTTCAAATCTTGCACGTAGTCGTGATACGTTGATCGCAAGCCAGAATCACCAAAGAATTCCCCGGGAAGCCTTATTGTTTCTCCATAAACCATTTCCGCGGCGCTCAAACCCGTGTCGTCTCGTAAACAACTTCTTAGGCCAAGAAGGACGATTGGTAATTCTTTTACCCAATTTTCCTTACTGTTCCTTGCCATGAGAGACGCCTTCAGCGAACGATGCCATCTCTCCACCATTCCATTGGATTGCGGGTGGTAGGCTGTTGTTCTTAATTTTTCCGTTCCCATTAACCTCGCCAAGGATTTAATAAGCTCAGATTCGAACTGTTTTCCACGGTCCGAGGAAAGCCGGAGGGGGGGGGCCAAATCTGCAGATCCACCCTTGGAATAAACATGAAGCGACTTTTTCCGCAGTAATCTCCTTCAAGGGAAATGCTGAGGCATTGCGCATGCTGGCCTGAGGGCCAAGAAGAGCAACGGTCAATCATAGTCAGCAGAAATCTGTAACCTTGGCTTGTAGGTAGGGGGCCGACGATATCTATATGCACGTGCTCAAAACGCTGAGCGGGCATGAATGTGCCAATAGGTGAAATAGTGTGCCTAGTAACCTTGCATTTCTGGCATGATAGGCATGTTTTACACCACTCGTTTATAGAAATAAACGAGTGGTGTAAAGGAAGGAATTGTTCATGTTATCCCAAACAAATCTTTTTGAAATCATTTTTCGTGTGGTTCGTTTTCCTGGATGACTCAAACCATGAATCGCGTCGAAAATTTTCTTCCGAAATACTGCAGGAACATACGGTCTCGGTTGCCCGGTTGAGGTATCGCAATATAGCTGGGAATTACTGCCGGGCACACTAAACTTGGATAATGTCAGATTTGATTTCTTGAAAAGCTCTTTAAGATTTCCATCCGTGCGTTGAAATTCGACCATTTCCTCGAAGTCAATTTCTGAAGGAGTGATTATCTCCTCGATCACCCTTGATAAGGCATCTGCAACCACGTTGTCTGATCCGCTAATATGCCTTATGTCTGTGCTATACTGTGATATGTAGTCTAGTTGACGAATTCTCCGAGGTGGGTCATCAATATTTGGTTTTTTGGAAAATGCGAAAGTGATTGGTTTATGGTCTGTGTAGATAGTAAAATCTCGTCCTATCACGAGTCTTTGGAAATGATTCACAGCTAGGTAGATACCCAAAAGCTCTCGATCATACGTAGAATATTTTTGCTGCGTCTGTGTCAGGTTTTTTGAAAAAAATCCGAGGGGTTTCCATTCACCATCCTCCTTTTGTTGCAAAACGGCGCCCACGCAGTCATTGCTAGCATCAGTCATAAGCGAGATGGATGCATTATTAGCAGGGTGAGATAAACTTGCTAAATTTTTCATAAGCCTATGCATTTTTCGAAAGACTCTTCCCCTGTCTTGGTCCATTTAATTACACTCTTATCGTTCCTCTTGCAGCCATGTAAATATTTGTTCAACTCTGCTTGATAAAATGCCGCTTTTGGGATGCTGCTTCTATAGAAATTAACCATACCCAAAAATCTTCGCAACATGTTCACCTTTTCTGGTTTAGGAAAGTTGGTTATAGCCTCAAGTTTTTCTTGAGTGGGGGAAATCCCGTTACAGGATACATGATACCCCAAAAAATCTATTTCCTTCTTCATGAATTCGCATTTTTCCAGATTCATTGTAAGACCATGTTCATCTAATTTCTTGAAAATTATCTCCAAATGTTTGCAATGCTGCTCTTCATTTTCTGATGCACAAAGGATGTCGTCGACGTAACAAAATGGGAAATCTGATATGTTTTCATCCTTTGGCTCTTGATAAGATGCTCCGCCGCGTTGTGAAGATATTTGATGTCTGAATATTGAGTCCATAAATCGTTGAAAAGTCTGACCGGCGTTCCGAAGTCCAAATGTCATTCTCGGAAATTCGAAAAGACCGAAGGGGGTGATGATGGCTGTTTTGGAAATATCTTCTGGAGCCATTGGTATGCAATGATATGCTTTCCGGATATCGATTTTGCTAAAAATGCGTTTCCCCTCGAGAATGTAAGTGAAATCTAGTAACCGTGGGAGTGGATACCGGTCAGGGACTGTTATATTGTTCAGGGCTCTATAATCTCCACATGGTCTCCATTCACCATTTTTCTTCTTCACCATATGCAAAGGACTGTCCCATGAACTGTTTGACGGTCGACATATTCCCATATCCATCATGTCCTGGAAATCCTTTTGAGCCGTCCTGTACCTTTCTGGAGGGAGAGGCCTGGCTCTACAAGCGACCGGAGGGCCTTGCGTCTCTATGAAATGTTGAACGTTGTGCTTGGGACTAATCTTCAAAGATGTGGGTACGGTGATGCGCTGATATCTCCGAAGTAAGTCTGCGATAACAAGACTCCCATCAATGGTACTTAAAGTGGCTTGGTTTGCTATTATGGTTCTACCTCTGGATGATAGTTTGGTAGTGTTGTCAATCAACCTTTTTCTGCGTAAATCAACCCATAAATCATGATGCTCCAGAAAATCTGCTCCAATGATAGAGGTATTGACATCGGCGATCACGAAGTTCCATTTAAAAGTTCTTCGAAGCCCGAGATCAAGGGCACAACATCGTTCTCCATATGTGCTGATCTTTGAACCGTTGGCAGCATGTAATGAGTAATCTGTTTTCCCGGAATGCTTCAGCTTGCGTTTAAGTACAGATATGTTCGCGCCAGTATCGATCAAATATTTTTCTCCAGTCTTCTTGTCTGTGATAAATAGGCGATGAAATTGTGAAAAAGCACACAGCTCCGCCTCAGTGCATGCCCGCTTTAGTTTCCCTGTTGCTTCCAGGAACACGGAGCCTCGCACTTGAAAGCTCTCTTGCCAAAACGTGAATGATAAAAGCATAACTTCGAGTTTCTCCGGAATGGAAACGGGCTTCCTGACCGTGAACATGAGAATGGCTTACTGCGATAAAACTGCCGACGGTTGTTGTTATTATGAATTGCAGCTAACTCAATCTTTACTTTCGCTAGCTCGGCAGTTAGTTGCGTTACTGGGTCGTCGATCCTGCTTAGCGCAGCAACTTGTTCGAAGCTCGAGACTTCGTAAATATTGTCGGCCATCTGGGCTAGATCGTCAATTCCTTTCTCTTTATTTGCCGAAAGTATTGAGGTTAAGGAGGTCGGTAATTGTTTTAGCCAAAACATTTTTGCAGTTTCGTCGTTGATTTGACCTTCCCCAAGCTCCTTGATTTTTCTTAATAACTGTGACGGTTTTCTGTCTCCGAGGTCGGTATCCGTGAATAATCTCTGGAATTTGCGATGCGGGGATTCTTCATATGTCGAAATCAATCTGTCTTTTAACTTCTGGTACTTTCCGCTGTCTGATAAGGAAATCACTATGTCACTGGCTTGTTCGATTTCCTCTTTGGCTAGTTTGGTAAGGACTAGGTGGAATTTGGATTCTTCACCTAACTTCTGGGGGGTGGTTACTGCTTCAAAATGTGCGAACCATAACCGGGGCTTGTCCTTCCAGAAGTCTGCGATTTTAGACGAAGTGCTGATTGCTTGCACTTCTAGGGTAGCTGCACACGGGTTCTGTTTCACAGGCGACGACATGCTGCTGCTTAACCGAAGGTTGCTTGATATTCAAACGTCGGGGTCACCACTTTGCCAACGTTGTGGCAACCTACGGGAGACGGAATAAAAGGCTTGGAATATGCTCAGTTACAGTCTAGTTTTATTTAACAAATAACTCTTCTTATATATAAATCGTCCTCGATAATCATCACGTACCAAAACCGGTACGTGATGTCGATTTTCTGTGTCAGCCAATAACTTATCTCGACGATACTTTAGTCCGTGATGATAAGGGATGGCTGGCACAGAACATAAAGTCGTTTTTTTATATAATATATTTATTTAATCAAAGTATGTACCATTGCTATCTATACACTTTTGCCATCATAGGTAATTCTTCGATCCCTTTACTAAAAAAAACATTCGGACGGGAATCAATAAAATCTTTGAAGGTGGTTTGGACTGCCCCATCGGAGTTGATTTTTTTCCCTTTCAAGAAGTTAGCCAAATTTCGAAAAAAAATACAATCTGTTGGAGCAAGGTCCGGAGAGTATGGTGGATGTCTTAGACATTCCAATTGAAGCTCCTCTAATATGGAAGCCGTCTGTTGTGCAGTGTGTGGTCTAGCGTTATCATGAAGCAGCAGTGGCCTAGAGCGATTGACCAGCCTCGGTTGTTTAGCAGCTAGATTTTCCATCATGATTTGCAGTTGCTGACAATAGACATCTGCTGTAATCGTCTGGCCAGATTTAAGAAAGCTGTAGTGAACGACACCAGCACTAGTCCACCAAACGCTCACAAGTCACTTTTTTGGAGTCAACTTTCGCTTGGGGCATGGTTTAGCTGGTTCGGCAGGGTTCAGCCATTGCGATGAGCGCTTCCGATTATCGTACAGGATCCAATTTTCATCAAAGGTAAAATTCTTTCATTATTGTGCCGGGTGAGTAATGCAACGCAGCAGTCAACGCGCGTTTGTTGATTTGCTTCACTCAGTTCGTGAGGTACCCACCTTTCAAGCTTTTTCACCTTCCCAATTTGCTACAAGTGGATTAAACAGTTTTATCACTAACACCGCAGCCTGCAGCTAACTCGGACGTGGTTTGCGATGGATCCGCTTCCACAATAGCCTTCAATTCTTCATTATCAACTTTGGTCTCCGGCCGTTTTTTTTAGAATTATCTCATGAATTTGTGTTTCTATTTCTAAAATTATCAATTTTAGAAACACAAATACATGAGTAAATAGCTGTATAAATTTGAATTTGGAATTCCTAACCATAGAGGAGATATTTGAGATCAAAGTGGCCAGTACGGCGAAACGCCAATTTCACATGTAAGGACCTAATATTTGCCTCCATCATTCCGTCTGGAAGCAACCTGAGGCGTAAAGTCCCCTCACTATGTTTGTAGGTCAGCAACTCAAACGTAATTCTGATCCAGGCTGACGTTAGCAAATTATCGAGCCACCTAAATTTACAGAGGCATTTAGATGACCTTGACCTCAGCCGAGACCCGCCGGCCAACCCTTTCCAAACACGGTCTTGCAAACACTACAGTTATAGAGTTATAGTGGGCATCATTAGACGCAAACCCTGTTCAGCAGAGGGTATGATTCAGCTTTGATGTGCAAGGGGTGTGCAGTTGAGCACGCGAGCGGGCGGGTAACGGTTACCCGATTGACCTTTACCTTATGAAGGCAGCCTAGCCTCTGCCCCGAGGCGCTTGGAGCCAAATGGCCTACATTTGGCTAATATTGGGAATGTTGAGGACATCACGTCATTGTTATGAGGTAGGTGACTATAATTGAAATGCCTGTTGAAATCGACACTTTATAATATAATACCTTGGACACTATTGACACACATTGATCTAGCCCCAAACTAGGATTCCCTGTATCTTGGGTTGTAAGTATGTGTATCGTTGTCACTAGACAACGATACACATACTTATAGATATATATATAATATTTAGATATATAGATAAATATTATACTTAGATAGATAAACAACCATGACTACTACTACAAACATACGTTCTCGTCAAACAAATATTTACCCCCACCGGGACTCGAACCCGGGACCCTTGGCTTCGTAGGCAGGGTCACTGCCGACTCGGCCATTCGGGTCGTCATTCGGACATAACCAGCTCTTGCTTAATTAACCAGGTTGATATTTTCTTCTCCATGGAGTGTCAGCCACGAAACCTACGATGATTATAGAAAACTTAATATGACCTCTGTGGCGCTGCGGTTGCGGCTCTGCCTACCATGCGAGAGGTCCCAGGTTAGATCCCCGGCTGGGGATATAGAAAAAAAAAAACAGGTCTTCGATTTTTATTATAAGGTATGTCTATGTTTCTGGTTCCCACGACACAGGGTATTCTAGTGTGGGGCCAGAAGCATTGTAAATGTTTATGTTTTTATAAGGACGAATTATGTCCTTAAGGTCAAAATTACCATGGCATTTCTAGAAATGCCATTTTATAGGTTTTGAATTTTATTATGGCATAAGGTTTAAAATCGCGATGCCTCGCGCGTCAGCGAGCTAGTAGACCGGGTAAGTGCTGACGAGCTAGTAGACCGGGTAAGTGCTGACGAGCTAGTAGACCGGGTAAGTGCTGACGAGCTAGTAGACCGGGTAAGTGCTGACGAGCTAGTAGACCGGGTAAGTGCTGACGAGCTAGTAGACCGGGTAAGTGCTGACGAGCTAGTAGACCGGGTAAGTGCTGACGAGCTAGTAGACCGGGTAAGTGCTGACGAGCTAGTAGACCGGGTAATTGCTGATTAGGTACCTACCAACATATTTTATATCTAGGCATTTTTCTACAATGTTTCTTTCACTACGAAGCACGTGAACTTTCATTTTGCCACTTTATGCAACCTCCGACAATCAGCTTATCAAAAAGCTTTTGACATTTTATTAACAGGAAGCAGAGCGTGGACGTGAGCGAACATGAATACGGGCCTAAAATTAGTTTTCTATCGAATTGTTTCGTACCCTCTCCGCTACCTACCGTGGGATTAACTAGCTACATTGTAATTTGGCCTATCGTAAATTTCCATCGTCCATGGGTTGGCATTGATGAAAGTATGACCAATTTCGAACTTGCCTTGCGCTTGGAATTGGCGGATCGCGTGCCATAGCTCGTACTGTAGTGTCGTAATTTAAGTTTCAAAGTCAATGTTACATTCCTCAGCTCACTGCTATTTGCGATCAAAGCATGTGTTATCTATACATATACTACCTGTGTACTGCCGCAGATACATGGTCACCGAAAATGGCCATAGTAAGCAATGGAAGGCCATGGTAGGTAGATCTAGTTGCGGTAGATTCTTATTCCATAACTTTGAGCAATAATTCCATAACTACAAATACTTAGATTTTACTTTTAAGACGCTGTGATATTGTCATTTCGCTAAATGGTTCTTCTGATAAGGAAATAATTTCATAATTTTATAACTCTTTATTGCACACAAATATTTAAGAGGTTACATTAAAAGAAAATGCATGTACAAAGGCGAGCTTATATCTCAATAGAGATTTATTCCAGCAAACCAAGGTATTATAGGAAATAGTATCATAAAAGGGTCACATCAGTGCACAATAAATACTATAAATAAAATGCCTATGAATAAATTAAATACCTATAAAATACAGATAGTAAATATATAACAATTACCGATATATACTACATAAACTTTACATCTTATTACTATTACTTATTTGTCTATGCCTCAACTAAACAAAATACAAATACAAAATGTAAACTTGGTATTTTCTAACTACTGCGTAATTTAAATGCGTAAATATAAATAAACAAAGAAAACAGTTCTAGTTCGGCGGGGTGCATCTATTCATTTCGAAAATTCATGTATACTCGATTTGTCCTTAACTGGCATACGAGGTAAACAATGATGACGTGACCACAAAAACTCGATATTTCACAAGGATCACACGATGACGGTTTTCACAATCACTCACAAAGACTACTTTAAACATAAACCATGTTACCACAAAAAATATTAAACAGCTCAAAACAAACATCAAATCCCATACATTTTTATTTTAAACAAGTGTTGAACAGTAGTTTATTTTTTGTGGTAAGGCCAAATACACTTAATTTCACTAAAAACTTGTCGAAATTCAGCTTAGCCATAACATTATTTCCCAAAATTCTAATTACGAGAAAAAATACGCACAATTGGTTTGACATTACGTTTAGTGAAGGGGGAATGTGAATGATAGAACGAAATTGAACGAATAAATGAAATACAGGGCAACGAAGGTTGTGTGATTAAAATATGTAAAAAAAACAAATGAAAGTGGGCGTTAGCACATGCAGAGTTCCTGTGCACCGGGGCTTTGTCATAGCAATCAAGTAACACGTAACACAGTGGAACTTTTTTTAGGTTCATAGACAGAGGTACCTTCATTTTTTAAACTCGGAATTTTGATCTGATAATTTGTTGTAGGAATATATAGTTTGGTATGTAGAAAATCTGTAGGGTGCATACTTACCGAGGAAATAAATATTCAAAAAAAAAATCGGTTCGGCAGCAAGTACCGTACAAGCAACTTCTCTTGAGAAGAATTCTTTTTTTTAATGTTTCGATACCTAGAAAATCATTTGAGAATTATTACTGGAATATCTAGCGACGTTCCTACCTATCCCACCTCTCCGATCCCTACCTGTCCTTAATGCGATGAACGCTTCACGTATTTCCTTATTAACATTACACAATAATTAATAAATTTTATCGAATTTAAAGAATTTTCACGAAAAAGATGACGTCATAGTGGGTCCGCCATTTTGAATTTTAAAAAACTGATGAAAGATTCGAAACCAGCACCCTCAAAAACCCACATCTACCCCTCAATACTTGGAATTACATACAAAATTAACGTTGCGTGTTCAAAAAAGTCAGTTTTTTACAAATAAAAAACGAACCGCTGGACCGATTTTTTCTAGACTCCTTTCAGATCTAAGTCATGACGTGGCGTATCGATTGATATGGTCATCAAAGCGATTCGGTCCAGTAGTTATTGAGAAAACGAATTCCATAATTTTGATCACGTACATACGTACGTACACACACACACACACACACACACACACACAGACATCACTCTAAAAATGATTGCAAATGATTCTCCAGGTCTTAAAACGTAAAGAAAACACAAAATTACCTATTTCAATTTTCAGACCTATTATAATAACTTCTCAAGAGAAGTTAATTATGTACGGAGAAAATTACGTTTTTTTTCTTTCCAAAAATGCTCATTACGCAATATCTCCTATAATCTTCGTGTCCTTCCCTTCACGGTTTGCTGGAAGAAATCTCATATTAGAGATAAGCTCGCCTTTGTATGTTTTTCTCTAATAAGCTATCTGTATAATTTTATGTGAGTACACAGACCATCGATTAAAATAGGCGGATGACTCATATATGCTCAGGCTCACCGTGGCTTGGCTTTGGCTCGTGAGGCAGCCTCACGCAAGCCCGAGGCGCGAGATAAAAAATAACGCAGTGGTCTACAAATGTTGCCATCATTTAATTTCTACATTAATATGTTTAGGTAGTTACCTAATTATTTTAACATTATTCGCATCACTCTTTTTTTTCCTACCTACAGAAAAACATAAGTTGGTAAAAAAATGTAATTAATGGCAATACAGCGTTATTGCCTTTAATTACATTTTTTTACATGACTCCTTGGCTACCCTTCAAGGACTTCGAACCTGCACACGATTGGAGCTATTGGAAATAGATTTTTGGAAAGTAAGTAAACATTTTATATTATCTTTGTGTGTTATGTTGTCTGGGTCTTTATAGGGGATGTTTTAATAATATTCTAATGAAAGTCAAAGTAAACGCTCTTCTAGTTTAGGCGTACATTTTTACTGTATCTAATGTTCAAGTCAAGTCAAGTATCTATTTTTTATTACTGAACATATTTACATTTCATGCCTAACACATCAAGGAAGAGCACACATATGTTGAGAACACTTGTTGAGACCATTTTTTATGCTGTTGTCTAGTAATCGACTTAACATGCATTGGAAGATGGAGCTATGCCTCAGTCTTTCTTTCTTTTCTAAATAAAGAAAAGGAGATTAATGCATACCTCTGTCTTTAATAAATTCCGTGGTTCATCCGACATGATTATCGTGAATATCAAAGCTAACTTATAATTTGTGCAAGAGATTGAGCCATACTTTACTACGCGTACTTAAGATAAATAATTTATCTCAATTTGAAACCACCATCCATATTTACCATATTCATCATACACGAAAGAGAAAAACTAAGGGCGAACAGAGCACCATTTATTAGATTATGAAAAAAACTGCTTAGAAAGTATCTTATTATATTATAATTAACGTAAGGCAATAAATGAAGACCTTTGCATCTGATATGACACGCACGAGGCAGAGTATTTCTTAATTTATTTATTTAACTTGTTAATATGTGTATGAGATAGTTTATCAGTGTTAATTATTTACCTATTTTGTTCTTTATCAATTAAAAGTAACTGTTTGACAATTGATATAAATTTAAGCAAACCCGAAGTTGGTTTGATGTCGTTTCATGTTTAATAATAATAGAAATAGCTTTCTTTAAACAAAATATCGGATCACTATTATAAAACAACTTGTGAAATCAATATAATCAATTGAAAACTCAATTGAAAACTCAATCATGATATTATATGATAAAATTCCTGAATAAATTTTGTCAACATTCACTTCTATCATATCTCGGCAGTTCATTCACTTATTCCCTTCACTATAAATGTCAGATTTTACGATATTGAGGTTTGCCATTTAGGGACAAATGGACTATAAGTGGGTATTTTTTTCAAAACTTTTTGAGCTGTTACGTGACTTCTCATGTAATTAATTATAATCCTAAGGAAATTACCACTATATTTTTTGATGTAGATCGGATCTATAATGGACAAGCTTGAAAATTAGCATAAATTGTGTAATAAAATATAACATTTTCATTAATTAAATGCGAAATGTAATTTCAAAACCCCCTCATTTTACTGATGTAGCACGACGACTAACCAACATTCGACCGCGATTTATTTTAAATTTTATTACTACGTATAGAAAATTTGATTTTCCGGTCATTTATCTAACTTTAATTATGAAAACATCCATAATTATAGGGGCTTTAATGATAAAACTATAAGTATTTTTAATTTTTGTCGTGAATCACGTTTTTAAGCATATGCGGAATTTAAACTTTGTAAAGTCGATATCTCAACAATTTGAAGAAATAAACTACTAAATAATACAAATTTTAATTTTCTGGCTACACTTTCTATCTATGTTTGCACCATTTATGTTAGAACGTGCTCCGAGTGACGACGAAGCCTTATGGCTTAATATTTCCACTTTATAACGCATAATTTACTGAGATAAGTTATGTATTGTTTGACAGTTAACAGAAACTGAAAGTTTATGATGGTAATTTTCGCCAACATTTGCTACTGAAAACTCTTGAAATGAATTAAAATTAAATAAAATATAAATATATGTATAAAATGTTAATAATAATACCTAATATATATTATAATGTATTTTTGTATTTTGTTTTAGTGTCGAGTCGCATACAATTGTTGCCCATGATTTTACCTAGTCAACAATGAACAAATAAGGAATAAAATGCTTAAAAATGCGTAAAACTTCAGTGAACAAAAAATATTTTGTTAATGACGTTGGTTGTGAATTTTTGTAAACATAACTTGCCCTTTGATCTCAAATAGTGTCTTAGAATATATTTTGAAGGAGACGTAATGGTATCAAATGAAAATATTTAATAAGTGTTCCAATCATCTATAGTTATAAAAGTCCGAGGCCGCTCAGATAATATGTTTTAAGTGACTTTTGATTTTTCATTATTAGGTAAATAAATGTTGTGTTAAAATCTGTATTTTAGATTGATAAACCTTTTATAAATTTTCAAATTCAGTGTGTTTTTGCATCGTATAACCGCATATGAACAAAGTTTTACATTTCCCAAAACGTTACTTTGGTCCTCCATTTGGTAACTGTATCATGTTTTCCTGAGTAAAATTAATATTTTGTTGATTTTCATTGTATCCTTCATTATTTTTTGTCCTTCATATCTATAAAGGACATAAGCTAGCATTTATAGAAAAAATATCAAAACATAGAACTTACTCCAAAGTACTAAAAAATCGAAGATATATAACTGAAGGGACCAAAACGTTACCAAATGGATGGATTTCGTCATAATTTTAATGGAAATAATAGCTTTTACAACTAAATAAAAATTATTTTGTAATGTGGTTCCCTGAAGTATTTAAATATAAATTTGATGCAAATATTAACTGTTATGATTAATTAAAAAGTTACCAAATGGAAGTCTCTCACACCAACACCTCACCGAGGAAAAATATTATTTTCTGAAAATTCAGGCTAGTTATTTATATTTTGATCACTATATTACAATCTTGATTAAATGGACTATATACATAAAAATTATAGTAAATTATATAAAAAAAATATTCCATTTTTTCCATTTGGTAACAAGGTCCTGCTTAGAAAAAATTGCCCAGGTAGCTAAGTGAGACAGTGTGAGATCTCCGGTGCCGATCTCCCGAAAAGAGATACTCAAAATGGCCTCGAAGTTGTTGGGGTAGCTCGGTTTTTTCAACATATTGAAAAGATAATAAAGAATGTGAGAGTCAACAAACCAACTCTTTGCGATAGAATAATTCCAGGTACGTCACAGGTCTCATTCCATCTATTTTCTTATGTTAAGTTACCTAAATGCGGACCCACTAAACAAACTCCTAGCCCTACTACCCACTTGTATCTACCTGTATTATCACTGAATACTTTTGTTAGCAGTTGTTAGCGCACTAATAGTTCACTGATTGACAGATAAGATAAAACGAGTAGGTAGGGGCTGTGTGGTAATCATTAATGAATCAATGAGCTTTTGAAGATCGGTCGAAAGACCGACGGACGGATGAATATCGGTGGAGGATCGTAATCGGATTAACTTGTTGACGAACCTTATTTATTTATTGGCGTTCTAAGGCAATCGGACTGGTGGCGAGGTGAGGTGGTAGCAGAGTGTTAAAAATGGGCAGTTATACAATAGTTAACTCAGAAGTAATTCTTTTTCGCAACACCTTTGCCCTAAGCCGGACTTGAGGAAACAGGGTCAGGTTAGTAAGGTTTAAAAGTAAGATACTCAGGTTAATTATCGATGGCTACAGCTTCGAGCAAGGCTTGTTGATCGGCCTACAAAAATAGGTACAACATAGCTATTAGTGTAGTATCTGACCGCAACAGGTATTTCAACTGAAACCGATGCCGAATTTTCAGCATTGGTTTCAGATTTGGTCCAAATATAATGCATTGAAATCTAATACCATCATCAGAATCGCATTAAATGTGTGGGTGTATGAGTTCTAAGTGCTTAGCTTCCACGTTTCGGAGCTAGCTTTCAGGCTGAAACTTTATCACTTGCAATTGCAAGAAAACGAGATGTTTTCAAAGGCTCCAATAACACATTATGGCTTCTTTGTTCTGTTATACGTTGTTGTCCATTGTTGTTATACCAGTAAAGGTTCTACAAGCAGCAACATTGTTGACGCCTTTGTGTATATTTCGTGTAGAAGACTCGCCATATGAGACAATGGGGGTAAAAATTACGGTTGCTTTCGTTTTAAAATGCTCGAATGATTACAAACTTGATGAAATAGATTTGTTATTAAAGTAAGTATCTAAATAAAACCATAGATACCATTTTTTGCGCGTAGGGTAATAGGCAGACAACCTTTATCTACATCTTATAGGTAATTATTATTACATCTTCAGTTTCCGACAGTACCTACCTATGAAATGTTTGCAAAAATATACCAGTATGTTTCTATCAGCCATATAAGAGTAGCACCCAATAAATATTAATATTTCAGTATCGGACAGTTAGATCTCTTTAAAAACCTTCTCGGTCTGTTCAACGTTATTTATGATGGACGTATGAATGGCGTTAAATAACTGATAAGCATATTTGACTAGAAGTCCAAGTATCAAAGGTTGCGCGTTTGGTTAATGTTTTATTGTATGTGATTCAACTGGACCTGCGCCTTGACTTGACATAATAAAGCGCAATGACATAGTGCAGGTGGTAACATAAACAGATACCTTAATTGACCGAGCGAGCGAAGCGTAAAGTTTCGAGATTGGCCAAAAATGCTTTTGTCCGTCTGTCTGTTCCCGCCTACAGAGCGTTGGAAAATGGAGGCGTCTGTTCTCGCCTACATTTTCCCAACGATTTTTCCAAAAATTGGCACACAAGTTCTTTAGTCGATCGCCATTTTTGACTGGGGGGGAAATAGGGGGGGGAGGGGGGGAGTTTGCTGTAGCGTCGTCTGATTTCTGATTCTGTCGACGGATTTCATTCAAATTTAAGAGGCACACTAAGGACTTCATTCTATTCAAGAGGTTGCGAAAAAAGTCAAAAAGGGGTAGTGAAGTGGAAATGGGCGAAGTTTTCTGTAGCGATATATATGGATGGATTTCAATATTTGTAATTGAAGCGAGGTCTACTGTTCTCATCTCACAGAACCACAAGTGTATTTATTAGCCGTCAAGTCGAATGTAAGTTGTTTAATAAAAATAAAACGTAATTGGTAATAACCAATAGGGCAATAGGATAAAACAGGTATGTCAATATTAATCAAATAAAACGAATATAACTTTCAAAGACGGGTCAAGTTAAATCTGCCTCTGTTGGAGAGGAAACAAAATACAAAAATACAAATGTAATTCAAAATGTTTTCTGCTGTATTTAAACTAGTCTCTCAATTCTACACGTGAATTCAGAGTGTTATATTGAAGTCAGACGCAGGAAGATTATATTAATATTAACTAGTCTATTAAAATATACGTGCCTATCAGATCGGATTCTTTTTCCTTTATTGCTGTTACTCCCTGAAGCTACCTACCTATAGGTATAGACGGATCTTACACCGTGGGTATCTAGAATATCTACCCACTATTTCTTCGTAAAATTAATATCCATCGCCCATCTATCATGCCGCGTCCTTGATAGAAAATACCTGTTCATTTTTTAGGAAATTTTGTTTGAAACGAAAAATGCTTTAACATTTGTTCTCAGTGTCTCCCTGAAACGGATGTTGGGACATAAATAGAATGTTCATCAAATGGCCTTCTGCATGAATATTTCATTATTTCGAGGCTTTACTTTACATAATATCTACCTACACGTAGGTACATGAGTACATGTTAACTACATCTGATGTGTTTTGAATGTAGGATACATTTTTTAAGGCTTCGTACCCGAAAGGTGCCAAACGGGACCCTATTACCAAGCCTCCGCTGTCCGTCTGTCCGTCCGTCTGTCCGTCTGTCACCGGGCTCTACCGGATCGACCGAAATAGGCTGAAATTTTCACAGAGGGTGTATTTCTATTGCCGCTATAACAACAAATAATAAAACATAGGGGTTTTAAAGAATTAAAAGTAGTACCCATACAAGAGATATTATTTATTTTCTTAGCCATTTTGTTTTATTTGTTTATCAGTGAACTGAACTGGACTCAGAGTAACTAAGTAAAGAGTTTCGTATATCTGAGGAACTGCACTCTCCCGATATTATCGGAAAAGATCTTTCATTGCAGGTATTGAGTTTTATGCTTAGTTGTTTGTCATTATAAGATTAATAATTGCTTATTCGAATTATAATAAATAATGTTAAGTTTTTTTAGCATATTTGACATTATTTCTGTAGATAAGTTACTCAATATCTATCCAATTCCGGTTACATAGTTCAATACTTATTTAAGTTATAATGCTACATACACAAAACTCTTTTTCAATGTTTCGATGCACGGCCTAGAATGTAGTCCTACCTAGTATTTAATATTTTTATCTACAAACGTATCATAAACCCTCTTTAATGCTTCCAAAAACCGCACGTTACGAATAGCATAATGCTATACTACTTCGTAAAAACTCATTTCTTACCTGCATATGACCAAGTTGATACATTATGATAATGTATCAATATTTCGACATATTATGACATTCTAATTTCGAACGCCGACGCCCGCCTGCGTTCCGCCCCTAGTTTGTCTGTGAAGTTGGTACTACAGAACAAGCTAAACAATTGCAGAGCAATATCAATGCAACAATGCCCGTCGAACATGTAGTTCATATTTAGGCATTAAAATTCTCGAGTGATATTATTATGAAACGGCTAGTACATATTTAATCGCACATCAAAAATACTGATTTGCACAGCAAAAAAGGATCAACTAAAACACTTTTTATGTTTTAAATATTTTATGTGTACTTAAGTTAAGTTATGTTTAATAATTATATTTATGTTTTTCCGTGCATCGTGCGCGGGTCCGACGTCCTACTCGCATTTGACCGGTTTTATTTTACAACATATGGAAATTATGTAGTGTTCCATTAATCTGAGGTTTATATTGCCCATGAATCTACTGCTGTATTCCTAACACAATAGGTAGCCAGAGCTGCGGGATCAAGTATCCCACACCTTCAGCAAATTCTGAGGAGCCAGGCCTAAAAGGAAAGAACTCTGATTCTGCTAAGTCAAAAGTCGACATGTCTTCAAAACACATGCTTCAGAACCCCGTTTTGCCATTCGCGATTTATTTTCGTACCGCGAGGTCGTTGTTCGATCGAGTGTGCAGGTATTAGTGCAGCTGTACTATACCTCTGTAACTGTGGGTTGCACAGCGCAGGTCTGCCAGCCAGCTCCTGGATAGCGCTTCCGCCAAGGTCGATAACACCGTTTCCTGCCACTGTGAAATAACTTGCACTTTAGCAGGCGAGAATATCTGAGCAAATGCAATTGGGCTCGCGCGCGTCGAAGCCGGAATTACATATCTAAATTGTATTTATTTGGTAAGCAAATTGGATACGCGCTTTGATTTGGATTCTGAATATTGGTTTGGAAGCCTATGATGGAATTTCTCTGTAAATATAAAAATCATTTTGAAGATACCAAATCAAGAACGCTTATTAGGTGGGTAGGGTAGGCAGTAGGTAGGTACCTTCATGAAAATAACATTCGTGACTGAATGTAAAGCTGAAGGCGCGATTGTACAGACAAGACAGAGACACGATTAGAGGCCACGCTTGCACGGCATTTCCATTTGGGTAGGTACCCAATCCTTAAAGTCCCGGACTTTAAGGATTGGGTACGATATGGTATAGAATAGAAAATGCTGAGCAAGAGCTGGCCTATGTCTTCAGTGGGCATCGCGCCGAACGCTCAAGGCTACAGTCAACAACTGGACCTCACTGACTTTAATTCGTTATTTCGCCGATAGTATCCTACTGTTCAAGCTGGGCCACGTCTGTGCCGCGCTCCGCGTCACGGAAACAGGAAACGTAGATGGTATTCCTAACAGGATAAAGTCCTCATTGGCATGCCGACCGCGCGCATTCAATGACGCAGGATAATCTGTGATGCTGAGGGCATCTCGTCTCGAGTGCTGTCTGAACTTGCGATGCTCTGTGCATCGAGTAATGCGAGTTTCAAGGCGGCTCTAGACGTATATTAACCTGTCGAAAGGAAACATTGAGTTGGTGGATATGGGTGATGATATATTTGTTTAATATACTTATGACTGTCAAATATTACCAATCACGATCACGATCGTTTTATAAATAATGAATGATTAATTAATTACCATTACAGTACGGGAGGCCACGATGCTATTTCAGTGAGTAACTCAAACGAGTCAGATTAAGATATGGGAGGTACTTGACTGACACACTGTTTAGTATCTCCTTTACCGGCAATCTGTATAATACAGGTATTCTATATAATACCTATAGGCAATATATATATATAATACCTGGGGCGTTCAGGTAATGTATGAAATAATGTCGATTACATGCTCTACCTAGGTAATATATATGTCACCGTAAGATTGTCGGCAGTAGTAACCCTGCCTTCGAAGCCAAGGGTCCCGGGTTCGAGTCCCGGTGGGGGCAAATATTTGTTTGATGAGAACGGATGTTTGTACCCTAGTCATGGTTGTTTATCTATCTAAGTATAGTATTTATCTATATAAGTATGTGTATCGTTGTCTAGTGCCCAAGATACAGGGAATCCTAGTTTGGGGCTAGATCAATGTGTGTAAATAATGTCCAAGGTATTATTATTATTATTATTATTATTATTATTATTATTATTATTATTATTATTATTATTATTATTATTATTATTGTCAAAACCGTTGATAAACTAACGTTTTTCTCTCGTTAGTTGGTCAACTATCGACAGATAGTAAACTGTAGCGTACTGCTTACTATATGACGCGTTAGTTGATAAACTTAGGGTTAACACCGTTAAATAGTAAACTGGTTTAAACTTGAAACTGCAAACGAAATAATAGGGCAAACACTGCGGTAGCTTAGGTGAAGACTAGAGGGGGCGAGCTCAGCAAGCCCCCGAATAGTCTTCGTGTTAGGTTGACATGTAAGAACAAAAGAAACATAAATTCTAAACCCTGTTGGTCTGGTTTACTATCTGTCGATAGTTGATCAAGTAACGCGTTAGTTTATCAACTAACGTTTATGACTATCTTACGGTGACATATATTGGGTGCTTACCTATAAAATTGGCGAATTTTTCTTACAGATTCAGGAGTTCATAATTCGAGTAATTCAATAGCTATTTCCAGTTTTTTTATTGTTTTAAAATTAATTTCAATATTTTACATCTACAAATTTTCTTTTAATTTTCAGTTTGATAACTAAAATGTTATCTTCAAAATCAGTGCCTCTTAAATGTCATCCATTTTCATGTTGTCTCATTCATACACAAAAAGTTTATAAAATTAGGATCTGTCATTCCTAAAAAAAATACACACTTGGACACTATTTACACACATTGATCTAGCCCCAAACTAGGATTCCCTGTATCTTGGGTACTAGACAATGCAATAATAATGCAATGCAATGCAATATAATACAATGCCCAAGGATTATATAGAATACCTACTTGGCCACCGGCAATGTGTAAAATGAATATATTTTGGTAGAACATCAGGACAAAACACTGCGGTAGCTTAGGTGAAGGGTAAAGGGGGTGAGCGAAGCGAAGCTCCCTTTATCGTTCGTGTAAGGTTGAACATGTAAGAACAACAAAAAGTACTTAGTTTTAAGTATTTTTTGTTGTTCTTACATGTTCAACCTAACACGAAGGATAAAGGGGGCTTCGCTTCGCTCACCCCCGTTACCCTTCACCTAAGCTACCGCAGTGTTTTACGCATTTACATACATTACTGGTTGCGCATTGGGTATTGTATATAATTCCTAGGCATGGTATAAAATAAATAATATTTCATATATTACCTGCATGATTTAGGCATTATATATATTGCCTAGGGATTATTTATAATACCGCATACATTGCTTGTAACATCTCCACCGAATCTGAGTTTTTCATCTACCGCCGCCGTTAGGGGAACAAAAAATAAGTCCATGCATTTGGGATTTACTCGAGCGCGTCAGAATAAGTTATGGCGAGTTAATGATATGCTGATAAGTGTACATTTCAATAAATCTGACGATTTGAGCGTAACGCGTCGGAGTGGGGGTATCACATACACAGCCCATTCATAGAAGTAGACGCCGTAAGCACCCCAATATGTATGCCAATCAATCGTGTCAATTCTTTCATATCAAAAACGTCTGTCAGTTAGAACAGTCATAGCAAATATACTCTTACCAATGAGTCATAAGAGCGACAGAGGTTGTGTAATGTACGAACGTACACCACGCGAAGTAGATGAATTTGCGCCGTCTACCTAGAGTAATGGTCTGTGGTCACAAAGTTTCATAAGAAGTTCCTTACGTTACGCTCAAATCGTCAGATTTATAGAAATGTACAATGTCAGGAATCTCCCATATCTTAATCGGACGCGCTCGTGTTACTCTCTTGGCCTCCCGTACTATTACACCAATGACAATATATTATATTATTATTATTTCTTAATTAATGCCGGTCTAACATCGAGGTTAATTTCGCCAATGTCACGTGTTTATCTAGATTGCACTGTATTTGGACAGGTTCTCTTTCAAGAACCTGGAAGTTTTAGTGTTTACTTGTTGCTCCTTAGCACTCCCCGGGACGACGTTAAGGGCTGTAGGTTCCAAGTATCTCCTTCGGACGTGAGCAACTGCCTCCCGTATATATTTTAGCCTGCTTCTAAAAAATGCGTAGAGTCGACTCATGGCCTACTTCATTCAATTCATTCATGGGAGGGGCGGGATTGCTCATGGCCTTCATTCAGTTCATTCACGGGAGGGGCGGGATTGCTCATGGCCTACTTCATACAGTTCATTCACGGGAGGGGCGGGATTGCTCATGGCCTACTCCATACAGTTCATTCACGGGAGGGGCGGGATTGCTCATGGCCTACTTCATTCAGATCATTCACGGGAGGGGCGGGATTGCTCATGGCCTACTTCATTCAGTTCATTCACGGGAGGTGCGGGATTGCTCATGGCCTACTTCATTCAGTTCATTCACGGGAGGGGCGGGATTGCTCATGGCCTACTTCATTCAGTTCATTCACGGGAGGTGCGGGATTCCTCATGGCCTACTTCATTCAGTTCATTCACGGGAGGGGCGGGATTGCTCATGGCCTACTTCATTCGGTTCAATCACGGGAGCGGCGGGATTGCTCATGGCCTACTTCATTCGGTTCATTCACGGGAGGGGCGGGATTGGTCATGGCCTACTTCATTCAGTTCATTCACGGGAGGGGCGGGATTGCTCATGGCCTACTTCATTCAGTTCATTCACGAGAGGGGCGGGATTGCTCATGGCCTACTTCATTCAGTTCATTCACGAAAGGGGCGGGATTGCTCATGGCCTACTTCATTCGGTTCATTCACGGGAGGGGCGGGATTGCTCATGGCCTACTTCATACAGTTCATTCACGGGAGGGGCGGGATTGCTCATGGCCTACTTCATTCAGTTCATTCACGGGAGGGGCGGGATTGCTCATGGCCTACTTCATTCAGTTCATTCACGGGAGGGGCGGGATTGCTCATGGCCTACTTCATTAAGTTAAAATGCAATATTATAGCCATAACTGAGCACTGGTTAAAAAGCAATGAGTTGCAATGTATTAATATAACTAACTTTACACTGATCTCAAGTTATTGTCGATCTAACTATGAACACGGTGGATCATGTTTATTTGTTGATAATGACACAAAAGCGATTGAACATGTAGACATATGTAAATTAGCCATTGAACGTTACTGTGAGATATCAGCAATCGAGTTATTAGACTACAAATTACTTGTAGTTTGTTTTTATCGCACTAATCTAATCAAAGCATCTGACTTCGTAGCTGTATTGGATAATCTTCTCGCTAAAATTATCGAGACGGGTCTCGAGTGTATAATGTTAGGAGATGCGAACATTGACACGATGGTAAACAGTTCTGAACACAACGATCTTAGGGACACACTCGAATCACTTGGCTTCAGGAGCTTGGTAGACTTCCCTACGCGCATAGCATTCACATCGGCGACATCACTCGACCACGTTTACACCAACACTGGAGACCGGTTCACCGCTGCGGCGCGACCCGTTTCCACAAACCTGAGCGATCACTTGTGCGTCCGCGCGGAGCTGGTGTGTGGGGCGCTGCCCCCTCGCCCTCCCGCCACCCGCCTCGTCAGAGACTACACAGCGGCTTCTCGAGCTCAATTTGCATTGGCTATAGATAGTGTGGATTAGGAATATTTGTTCCGTAGCAAGGCAACAATCGAGGAGCTTGCCCAGTCAGTATTAAATGTGTTAATAAATAAATCGAATATATGTTTTCCCCTTAAACGTAAGCCTAATGTCAACAAAGATAAATCATGGGTCACAAAAGAGACACTTAATCTAAAATCTTTGCTATTTGATCTCATTGCCATTAAACCCGTCTATCCGAATTATACTCGACTTGACCAGAAAATTTATGAATTAACGGAGAGTTTAAGAAATAAATTATACACACAGAGGCCGGATCACTTCTCCGCTTTAATCCGAAATAGTAACAACGTTAATCAAACAATGTGGCATGTAGTGAATGTAGAAACTTGTAAAATTAGAAAAGCCAATGTTGATTATACCCAAGTAATCAAACATCCGACAGGCCAAATTTTCGAATGTAAAAAAGAAGTCGTAGATTACCTTAACCTGCAATTTATAAATACAGCCCGGTTGTGTGGAGCCCCGCAAGCCGACCTGTGTGCGGCGCGCGCCTCGCTGCTGGCTGCGCGTGCGCCTTCTGACTGCTCGCTGCGTTTACGCCCGTTTACACCGGCTGAACTTTTTATTATTATTAAAAAAAGAGTAGCAAATAAGCCAACGAAAGATATTTATGACATCTCAATTAGCCTCATTAACAGCATCGTAGATTATATATGTAACCCACTTTCTGTTATGTTCAATGGATGCATTAAACTTGGAACATATTCAAAATGCATGAAACAAGTGAAAGTGAGTACATTGTATAAGGGCAAAGGTAAAAAAGAAGACCCAAGCCACTATCGTCCGATATCCATCATACCGGCCATAGCAAAGATCCTAGAGAATGGCCTCAGCTCTCGTCTCACCGACTATCTCGCGAACACCTCTGCTCTCACGGACCGGCAGTATGCTTACCGTAAAGGGCGCTCCACCACCCAGCTAGCAAGAGAGGTAGTACGGAAAGTGCTGGATGCTCGTTAGCGTCACCAGGCCGTCGCCGTGATCTTCTGTGATCTGTCGAAAGCATTCGATGTTGCAGATCACAATGTCCTGCACATGAAGCTCCAGCACTACGGGCTTGCCGGACCGGCCTTGGCGTTGATCACGAGATTCATGCGCGAAAGAACGCAGTTTGTAGTCGGAGCAGCGGGGACTGTAAAGTCGGACGGTCTCTCGACAGATATGGGAGTACCACAGGGATCGTCACTGTCGAACATCGTGTTCTCCCTGCTTCTTAATGACTTGCCCAGCGCGGTTGTCGGAGGTGAAATATTTTTATTTGCCGATGATGTAGCCGCGGTAGTGACTGCACCGACAATAGCAATGCTGGAAATAGAACTTAACTTAGTGGCCAGCCGGATGTGCCGCTGGTTTCGCCAAAATGGGTTATTATGGAATACGACCAAAACGCAATTTATTAAATTTGATCTTTCCGGGCATCAAAGACCTAACTTGGCTGTCGAAGTGGACGGCGTTCAAATTGAGCAAGTCCACAATGCACCATTTCTGGGTTTTCAGGTAGATCATTCGCTAACGTGGGACGTACACATAGACAAACTGTGTAGCAAACTAGCTAGTGCTTGCTTCGCGCTAAGTCGGCTGTCATCTACACTACCAGCAGAGTCGATGCGCACGTGCTACTACGCGACGGTGCACTCGCTGCTGCAGTACGGCGTGGAGCTGTGGGGGCGCGCGGCGCAGTGGCACCGCGTGTTCGTGTTACAGAAACGCGCCGTGCGTCTGCTGGCGAGAGTACCCACTGACGAATCTGCGAGACCGCACTTCAAACATCTACGAATTCTCACACTACCTAGCCTTCTGATTTTCCAAGTGGCCATTTATGTGCGTGAGAATATAGACCAATTCAAACGACTTGGAGAATGGCATAAATATGTGACACGCAACTCCAACAAGCTGGCTACAATTAAGCACAAGCTTGCTAAAACAAGCAACACGATCCATGTTATGGGTCCGGTAGTCTACAACAAGTTACCTGAAGCTATCACTAGTGCACCGAGTATGCCCATCTTTAAACTGAGGTTGAAATGATGGCTTACCGAGAAGACCCTCTACAGCTACGATGAATTTCTAAAACTAAATGACTAATTATCAGAACGATGACACCGTTACTATAATGAGTATGTGTTTGACATACCTATATTCCATAAATGTGACATTATTTAAAGCGTAATTTATTAATTTAATTTAATATATTTTTATTATAATTTAATATATTTCCAATGACATGGTAATTTACAATTTATTCAATTTAAATTAATCAATTTTATGACATAATAATTAAGATATTGTAATAATTTTATGAATCCTGTGTAATACTACACTATGAGTTCATGTATAATTTATTTTCCCTTGCACGACTTATAATGAATATTATTAATAAATGATGTCTATGTCTATGTCTATGTCTATGTCCATTCAGTTCATTCACGGGAGGGGCGGGATTGCTCATGGACTACTTCATTCTGTTCATTCACGGGAGGGGCGGGATTGCTCATGGCCTACTTCATTCAGTTCATTCACGGGAGGGGCGGGATTGCTCATGGCCTACTTCATTCAGTTCATTCACGGGAGGGGCGGGATCGAGATGTTGCTTTTTTACCGACTTCACAAAAGGTGAGGTTTGTAATTAGTCTGTTTTTTCTATAAAATTTTTGCAGTTACCAGTATGAGTAAGTTTGAAACTAATTCAGTCTACCAAGACTGCAGTGTATTCTTCTGGAACAGTCGCTTCATGTTATTATTGTTAGAGATAACACTTTTAAACTACACTTTCTTCTCCCACGGTCGGCATTTTCCGAGAAACAATACATATATGATATAAAATAAGACAAATTATAAACTTTGCTACTTGCAGTCTTCCAGAAAGTCATTTCTCCCCATCTCTGGATTATGGTGATATTAATAATAAAATAATAGATAGTACCTACAAGTAGAAATAGATTTCTTGTGTTTGACTAACTCAAACATGCTGCTGGCGTTGTCTCTCTGTAGAAAAATGACAGTATTTTTTTCGTTCCAGTTAGGCGAAAGGCAACGTGGAAGAGAAGTTTATGGTACCTATTCATCAATATTTAATGCTGTACTTTAAACTGTCTCATGGCAATACAGGGTGACTGAAAATTTGCTACACATATACAATATAAACAATGAATATGAACAATTTATATGCGTGTGGCGGGCGGGAGTCACCGAATGTCTCGCCGCTGCATTTAGCACGTCTCCCCGGCGAAGGTCTGGACCATGTCCAAGATTCCAGGCCAGTTCTGATGACGTCACGCCTGGCAGGGGGGAATACCACGGAAATACGGACTGGGCACAAATTTTAACTTTAAGAAGAATTAAAAATATTATTAGGGTAACTATTACTATTATAAGGGTAATTAGTAGGGTAAGGTAATCTTAGCTAATATTAATAAAATTGACTGTATACGAGTAGGTAAGCACTCCCTCCAATTTAAACATCCGTCATAATACCAAACAACAATAACAACACAGGTAATAACACCTGTTTAACTAAATCACGATTTATTAGTCCATAATACTTACTATGTCAAACGCAGTTTTGTGCTAACGTTTTTTGTAATCATGTTCCAGTGGTTTATGTTTTTTTTGGTAATATGCTATGTGTCAAACAAAGCGAACGAATTTGCATCACTTTAGTTTCAAAAATTAAAATCAAAGTAGGTATACCTAACGCCAACGCCTGGAGGGGGTCGCGGCGCATGGGAACAAGATAGATGCATACATGGACGAGAGAGAGATGGTGTGCTCGCTCAGGCGCCAAATTATACAATTCTGCAAATAGCCTAAATAAGTACATACCTACCTAAAATTGGAAGTATTTGCAAGGCATTGTCGATTACATATGAATAAACTTAAGTGCAGATGTAAACAAATATCTTGCAATACAAGGATGCACTTTTATGATTAGTCTGTGGTCTTTCATTTTTAATTCCCGACGAAAAAGAGGGGTCTGTGTTCGATATATTTTATTAAAATCGGTTCAGCGGTTTAAAAGTTATCAGCCGAAACAGGTAGAAACAAGTGAACCAAATGTTAGCCTTGGCGTAAAATAAATATGGAAACATATCAAACTAGACGACAAAATAAAAGTGGGGTATTTATTTGTTTAATGCAAAAATAATTTTCTTGTGTTTAATTTAAATTTATAAAACTAATGCTGGAAAATATAATAACCAATGACCAACTGTTAAGTCATGCAGAAAAAGTAGGTATGTAATGTAAGTATGTAATAGATGGTATAATATATGTTAGAAGTACTTATCCAGGTAATTCAATGACAGCGAAAAACTTTGCTTGGGATTGCGACAGAACTTGAATTTTATTTTCGTTCAAAATAAATGAAGGAGCATTTAAAGTACTTAGGCAGGTAAGTAGGTTGGTACCTATCTGATTTAGTATTACCACGTATTAAAGTACTAAAACTAACATTGTTCACAACCTTTATTAACTTTATGTTACCCGTCGTCGTAGATATTAAACACACCAAACCTACTTACCTCAATATTTTTAATGTCGATTTGCACGACAGGAGTGCTCAATTCAATAGGTTATGTAAGGAAAAAGGGCATTGTACATACTTTTAATGCAATAGAGGCTGGCTGAATTTTATGCTAATATTGGCGGTCTGTTTGCTAAGGGTTCAATATCACTTTCGTAGTTTTGCCAACATTGCCAACTTATTGAAAGGAGAATTCCTGCCGACTTCGGTTGCGATACTTGGGATTAATAAAGTTCCATAGTTTTTTTGCCCGACTGCTGGCTTTGCTATATGAAGATTGATGCAGCCGCATTCCCATTCCCAACCAACCCGCCCCGCCCGTCCAATCCGGCAAAGGCGAGGCAGCAACTCCACGGAACGGAACGTTTTGTGGACTGTAGTCGACCACGAACGACCGGAACGGAATAAACGAACGAAACGCGGCGCGCGCCAGTCATCGAGCGAATCTCGCGGTAAGCGCTCGTCCGTCGCGACTGAATTTTGTGTAATTTCTGAGCTGAAGCGGGTTTGTTATTCCCGATTAATCACACGAACCACGAAATTGGATTACAGTGATCAAAAACCGTGACACAGTGCAGTGCAAACAATTTACCCTGATAAGGGCTTCTGTCGGTTTGATTTTGTTTTATTGGTGCAGTGTTTATGTTGGTAACGCGCCTCCCGATCGCTCCGGCACGCCGCAGGGACGTCGCCCTCTGCCTCTGCTAAAGAGGTAAGCTCCTTGTCGTTAAACTTTTTGTTACGAGTCGGCCCACTGACCGGCTGGCTATTGTCGATTTGCGTGAAGAGAAGGGTGATTTACAATTGAAGCAGCCGTTGGTGGCGGAGCCGGTTCCTCCTAGGGGCTTGCTTGATCCTTCAGCCGTCTGTTGGTTCGTAAATATCCGGTTCTAGCTTTGTGGCTTCTCTAAAACTTGCGTCGCGCTGCATTTTAGGTCAAGTTCCCAAGGGCCGGGGCAGATGTTATACATTCTCCTAATTATCTTCAGACATCTTTCCTCTGAATTACTGAATCGAATACAATAAAGTAAATTGAATTCAATGCTTTTATCTACTGAACATGATGCAAACAAACAAATTGGAGATTAATGTAGAATCAAATTAAAATTGCAGAAGTAATGTTTTGATTCAAAACATTATTTGCAATTTTTTATTAGCACTACCTTCCTACGCTTTGCTGCGACGAACAGCTAGGATACGGTGGGGTAGTGTGTCAAGTTACAAATAGTGGAATTGACACCCTGGTACAATTACTGACTTTACCGTTGGATACTTCTCGGCTTTTTTATCGTAAATCAATTATATACCTCACTGTTTTCAGATTTTCCCTTAATATACTATGATACATCTCTGCCAAATTTCAAGTTTCCAGGACATCTTGATCACTTGTGGCTAAAAATGAGAAGTGTCGAGCGTCAAAGTTAAAGAATTCGTGCCTACCCACTGTACTGCACGACCAACACAACTAGGCGCATGACAGCTAAGCGGTCATTGGAATTACGGTAGGGAGGGAACACCGGAACGCTGATTGATATCATAAAGACTTGTATATAGTATTGTACTTTCGTACCTACGTAATGTATGCGGGTTGCAGGTAGCGGTGGGTCATTGACGGTTTTTTCGATAACGAAATGTGTTCGTTGACCGTCAACGGGAAACCGAGAAAATATTAAGTTAATTCAATTCTTCAATAATTCAAAAAGTCAACCTAATCTGTATGGAATCGAAGAAACGGATCAACGGAACGAAACGATCGAATAGTAGTGAAATTCGTTAACTCGCTTATGAATGAAGAAACTAATCCTTTTATTGAGAAAAAAAAACAACTCTTGTTACTCATTAGTCTATTTTAACATTATACACCTTTCCGTCCGTCCTTTCATTCCGTCGTCAGTCACTTCGTTCGTTAAAGTTAAAATACACGTATGCGCTAATCTGCTTTATTAGAAATAGTAATAGTTAAAAAAACGAATAGTTAATCTGAAAACAACAAGTTGAATAAATTATTCAGTTGATAAATCCAAAAAACCAACCGATTGAGAAAAAAATACTAGTTGGAAAAAAAACTGACTGATAAAATTAACCTAATAATCTGTTTCGGCTAACGGTTCGTACGTTAAATCCACGTTAGCAAATCATTTATTAGGTTCGTCGATTCAACGCCCACCTCTAGTTGCAGGTTGCAGGAGCCGAAACCGCAGTCCTGTCATGCGCCTAGTTGTGTTGGTCGCTTAGAACACCATCTGGCAGGATGCTGTTAAGCTGCTGAATGAGTGCCAATGAAGGAGATGAACAAATAAAACAGTTAATAAGGGTTTATTAGGTTCTCGAAACACTTGCGCACTCAGTTAGGGGAGGTCAAGTGTTCGAAAAGGAACATCTACTAAACCAAACCTTTTCATTAGAGTGTGACCTACTTCACCTACTTCACCTGCCAATCTGTAGACATCTACCTACCTACCTGAAAACGCCATTACAAACATAGTAGGAACTCAACATGTTCGCCACTAGGCCAACAGATGTGTTCTAAATCAATTGTTGTTAACACGCTCATTGTCCATATTTGAGTCATTGAGAGGCAAATTATGAGCTAGGTAAGTTACTTGCCAAAGGACAAAATAATGACGAGTATGATGACCCCATTAGCAGCCTGGGTTCGGGTGTAGATGTACCAGTAAAAACATATTTTGCAAATGAGACATTCAATCCGAAAGAAGTCAATGGCCATAGAGATGATGTAATCGGTAGATCTCTGCCTACCTGCGGTGATGGGCCAGAGGCGTGAAGGCATAACGGGTTTGCAAAAAAATTGGCCGCTGCTTTGTTCCATGCCATATTGAATCAGACTGCAACTCACAGTGACGATGACTCATCCAGCTAAAGGCGAGAAACGGAAACTAGTCGTCGCCATTAACATAAATGCGCCCAATTTGTTGACAAACTGTTAGCTAGGTATTGAACAAACTGGAAACTGAAACAACAAATACTTATACCTACCTGAGTCTATTTGCGCAAAGCAATAGATAATGCACAATAGTTATTTGTGTCTCAAAGGAGTAAAATTATCTAATTACGGCGAGGGCGGTACATTGAATCCAGAGTGAAGCGAAGGATTCTAAAGTTAGAATCCTGAGCGTAACGAAGGATTCAATCGTTAACGCCTGACGCATGACGAAAATAATTTTGCTCCTGAGTAACACATACAACTTTTCTCGCCGACTATGAGGAAAATTTAAATAAAATGCTCTAAAAATAATGAAATAACTATACTTTCATCACTTTTACAGTTATCGAACAACGAAAACAAAACTCTTTTTTTGTAATGGCGGATTGTGAAGAATTGGGGAAAGTCACCACAGATAAAATATTCCTGTGCTACTTTGGCAATGTGTAAAAACATTCGAATCTAATATTACAATGGTATCTGATATCAATATTCATTGTATTACAATAACAGTCATCGATAGTTTTGATTTCTGTAAAACATTTTATTGTGACAATGTTAGGAAAAAAAAAATACTTAAAACGTTGTTTAAGTTAAAACTTGAAACATGTTCGTTTTTATATATTAATTAAATTATAATATAATTAAAATAATAAAAAGTAGTTTAATCAGTAAAGTAGCATTTTACTCCCTCTCGTCGTGGATCAAAACTTACTTTTCCGAATGAAAGGTTTGAAAACACGATTTATTGATGCTTTTTCGTGCAGGAGGCAAGCTGCGAAACGAGTCGTATAGTGTTTGAAACACACGGCTAGTCATTAATCAGATGGAGAGGATTGGCTCAATAGACATTCGTTTTAAAACTGCAAGAATGATCCTTATTTTAATAATATAGACTAAAGATCCACATGACAGGTACGACAAGTTGTTTGTGCACAATGTTGACATCATCTTCAACGAAAAGGCCTGCCTGGGACTGACAGGCAATCTACTTTATTCTCTTGAATGTAGGTTTACACCTTACAAGTTCGTAAACTACTTTCTGTGTAAGAAACAGGATTAATTACGCGTCGAAAAAGTATGCGAAGAGAACTGTCAGTGACTCCTATGAACATTGACATAAAGTTCATTTTATCTGAACACTTTTTCACTCTGGTAATTATTCCTGGTTGGGCCACTGATGTCGGGTTGGAGTTAGTTGCATCGTGACTAAGCAAAGTTGGTATAAGTTTATCTTAATAATTACTAAATATCGAGAATGTTCATGAAATACATTATGTGAGCGTTTTTACCCAAGTATTTTTGTGGAGCTTTGCGCTTTTGTCGCCCTGAAATCGGTTTAGGATCATTATTCATTTCATTCATCGAAGGAATAAACTGCTGAAACATAATGTTTATACAAGTATATGAACGCCCCTAATTCACATTAACTGCTGTTTATTGTGTTGCCAATATCGTGGGTTCTCTCTGACTGATGTATCCGGTCGCAAATGTTGAACGACATTTTGGCGTAAATGTCTAATGGTTTCCTACCTTCTCAACCACACAAATGAATTACGAACTGTCAATTGTAAGTACCAACGGCACAACAAAACAAGAAGACAACACCACAATGTCTGAAGAACTCTTGAAATCTTACCGAGTGGGCTGTCAGCAAGGGTTCTGTCAGTGACCAACGTTGCAAGTAGTAGATGCGACCCCATTACACATATGAATACATTGTCCTACCACCGACCAACGATTAATTCGTGTGATGATCTGGCATCACGTTTGGATGATCGAGGCCTGCCGGCAAGCCAGATGTCGCGTCGAATGAGAATTTGTGTTCCAGCATCGGCGCCGTCGTCCTCACAACATCAATTTGCAATAGCAAAATAAATAAACTCAAGAGGTAATTTATAAGATAAATTATAAGATATTCTTAGCCTCTTGAGATATGAGTACCTAATTGGAATTATATGTACCTATATATACAATGCGAGATGTGTTAGCTGGGCGTTTCTCCAGAAACAGGGCAACTCAGGCGTGTATTTTAAAAAAAAACTAATTATTATACAACGTGTCATCGAATAAACGCGTGATGAGAAACTAGTTTGTTCAGAATCATGAGCAGAGTCGATTACACTGACTTTAAATATAGGCCATATTTTTGAACAAAAAAGTTATTGTTGTTGCTTTGTCTCATTATATCTAAGCTAACTTAGGCGCGTCAGTCCAGTTTAACTGATCTCTGCCTAGACTGTACTCACGCTGAAACGAAGCTCACGCAGGTGGCCGCCCACCAAAATTAAACCTGACTACGTTTTCTTTACTAAGCAAAACGAAAGGATAATTTCGTAGGTACGCTTACTTTCTTCATCGGTTTGGAAAAAAAGAGCGTCGTCGAAAACATCGATCGAGTGAGCGAGTGCAAATCACGGAAGGGTTAGGGGAGAGAGGTGCGGGGATCTCTTTGTTCGTTTTGTTTAGTCCTTCACCGCACTATTTATGTACCTCACAATTTCAGTTCCATACACAAATCTGGAATATTGTGAAATAGTGAGAGACTTGCACAATGTGATGACAGCATCAATCAAGCTGTGCCGGTGTACTTTGAACGGTTCGTGGTACGAGTGTCACAGCGACTACTACGGTACTTACACAAAACATAGCCCGCGCGCAAATGGTAGGTACAATTAAGTACAATATTTTTGGAAATTGTTTCTCTTGGAAATTATCTAGCCCGTTTCATACAACCCGAGCCAAGTTTCTGTGGCTCTGAGAGAGCGGGGACTCTTTTTCCCTCATATGGTAATGGTGGGGTGAGTGAGAGACCGCTCGCTCAGAGCCAAAGAAACTTGGCCAGAACTGTACGATTATTGAGGGCGGGGGCGGGGAATTCCTAGATTTTTGCGATGTTTAACCTAACCTAATCTAAATTTTAGTATTACTTCACCTTTCCATTGATTTATTTCTTAATAGGTACTTATTATGATGTTGCTATGGTAACCTAAATAACTTAAAAAACCAACTACCTCAAACATTGTGAAGGATAATTTGATTGAACTCGCGGGCCGCGGCACGCACGCACAACAGAATTTGTCAGAAATGACACAACAACTTAAGTCTTTTGAGACTTAAGTTGTTGTTTTCTACAATTTTAGGCAAATATTTGTTTTTTCTTTCTCAATATTTTTTATTATTAAAAAAAATTGTTGGGGTGTATAAGCGTTTATTCAATGACTCGTTCTATATTTTATTGTTATATTCAAAATTAAGACATTTACCTCATGTACCTGTTGTCCTCAGTGAAGTTTGTCAGTTTAATTTAGCTTTATTACATCAAAACATTTTGGAAAGTGCGGTCGCGTAAAACAGTCCCCGAGTATGACTCTCGGACGGTTCTGTTTTAAACTTGAATAATGTATGTATACTATAACTACATGAATTATAAAATCATTGGAATATCTGAGCAACATTACATGAACATGAACAGGAAAGGTCTGCCTATTTTTTTTCATCATCAGTTTGTGAAACAAAACAGTTATTTGAAATGTGTCTCCTCTTTTGTAAGCAGTTCCCCTGGCTATATTTAAAATGTTGTGTTATGTAGTCTCAGGCTTAAAACGCGTTTAATAACGCAAATAAAAATACATTCTACAAATGTTACAAATTAGTGACAAAAGCACCTTTTTCACGTGCAACATCCGTTTCGCTACTTGGAGCCTGCGTCGTAACCATATTACCGTCAGTCCCCTGGCAAGAAACTTCAGTGTACCTATTTCATATCTTACAAAATTTATATTGTTAATATAGATAACGGGGCAGTGGCAGAGGGTCTCAAACGTCGCAAGTACGCCACACTTGGCAAAGACCATCCATGTCTTCGTGCCATACGGCTTTGAGACCCTCGGGCCGTGGGGCCCTGACGCTCGACGAGCCCTTAAAGATATATCTAAGCGGCTAGTCGAAGCGTCAGGGGACCAGAGAGCTGGCACCTACCTCGCTCAACGCATCAGCATTGCGATACAGCGAGGTAACGGTGCCAGCGTTCTGGGCACCCTCCCGCCCGGCAGCAATTTGGGTGAAATTTTTCAATTAGGTTAGTTAGTTACCTTGTGGTTTATTTAAGTTAATTTGTTAATGTTATTTAGTGTAAATACAAAAAAATATGATATAGATAAACATTTCTGACTTACAGTTTAATAGGATAAAGTAATTTGCAGACAGTCCCCTGGTTTCCAACTTTAAAGAGTGTCAAGAATCGTTACTATTTAGTTTTAACATGTCACTAATTTGTGGATATTTCTATAATTAACACTAAATTCTATAATGTATTATTTATAACGCCTGCAATTATTGAGTTTTTAATTTAAATTCATATCACATTCCGGTTTCTAGCTACAACTAAGTACCTTAGTAAATATTATTACAAAAAAACATTACTTTTGTCTTATTGATGGTGTAATTTACTTATTTCCGACAATCACATGACGATGATAACAAAACGTCTTCATTTTAGTAGAATAAATATTTTTTCCATTTTATTAATTTGAAATCTCAATATTTTTGGAATAAAAAACAATACTTTTTGGTTAATCTACAGTTTATTTTTAACCAGGTAGATCTATATTCAAATAATACGTGTATTTTAGTTCAATATTTAAAAAAAACATGAGTCAAATTTCATAGGAAAGTAGCTCAGTTTCTGAAGAAATATATATATGCCCAGCTATAAGATGTCGTAAACATTGTAGATATTTTTAACAAAAAGCGACCTGGATGATAATTCAAATAAAATATGTAATCAATATCTTGATTTAATTATTACCCAGGTCCATTAGCAACTTTGCTGCCTGTTTGGTAAGATAGCCGTCCTTTGAGATGATGATTGGATAATCATTTTTATTGATTGTGTCATCGTCATCAATATAAGATCGTCGCTAATATATTTTATACGTGTATATTGATGTTTGTCTTTACCTATAGAATAGGTACTAGTTCTACACACGTTTGTAGTTTAGATTTGACGACCCCAATGGCCAAGTCGGCAATGACCCTGCCTACGATGCCAAGGGTCCCGGGTTCGAGTCCCGGTGGGGGCAAATATTTGTTTGATGAGAACGGAGTTTGTACCCCAGTCGTGGTTGTTTATTTATCTAAGTAAGTATGTGTATCGTTGTCTAGTACCCAAGATACAGGGAATCCTAGTTTGGGGTTAGATCAATGTGTGTAAATAGTGTCCAAGGTAATATTATTATTATTATATTTGTGAGGCCGCAAAACAACCTGCTTTTTTTAAAGGGAAATAAGAAGAATCTCTTGATGACCTTTGCCTTGGGGGTAGGGTATGATATTATTATAAAAATAAAACACTAAATTCGTATATTTTGTTTTTATTTATTGCACACGAATATTACATGTTTATAGAAAATACATTTACAAA
The DNA here is from genome assembly GCA_949825045.1 of Argyresthia goedartella. Taxonomy (NCBI): domain Eukaryota; kingdom Metazoa; phylum Arthropoda; class Insecta; order Lepidoptera; family Argyresthiidae; genus Argyresthia; species Argyresthia goedartella. The sequence continues at coordinate 22,958,631 of OX463820.1, forward strand.
GGCAAGCTTATCTCTAACAAGAGATTTCTTCCAGCAAACCCAAGATCGAAAGGATAACAACCCTTTACCACATTCTAACCCACATATGGGTTTCAAAGGTTTTGAACTCAATTGCCAAGCAATAAGGTTGAAAGTCGCGACCCATTTCGGGTAACGCATGGGCGTTAAGGGATTAATAGCAGCGACAGGTAAGTAGGCTTATGGGCAGAAATACATGTCAATAATGTAAACATGTGTAAATTAATTAATATAATTTCCGTTTATTACCATCTTTTATCATGACGTTTATTGACAATGTTATAAATAACTCGGCTCATTAAAAATTTATACTACGAATCCATTAGCGACGGACGTCTTGGAATAGCTCGACACCTTTTAGGTAGTCTAAAGTTAAAAAGGTAATTAAACAACATTCAAACAGCAATTCCTATTCGAAATATTTACTTCTAGTAGTAATTTGTACTTACATAACCTAACAACAAGCCATGAAGCGGCCACATGTGGCTTCTCCCCTTCGCTGTATCCATAAGTAATAGAACCTAACTAATATAATTACGAGACCGACCTTGTGGCTATCCATTAAAAGACAAAATACCTAAACCATGCCAGTGTGCTGCTGCGGCTGCCCAGCCAAATGCCCCTATTTTACATCATTCTAGACGATCTAAAATGTAGAGTTATCTATTAACAGTCACAAAATTTTTGACGTACTACTCCACCAACTTCCGTCTCACGTCGCGCCCGTGAATCAAATCCTTCAAGGCGTGTGTGACTGAGACGGTAGACAGGTGCCTAGTTGCCGTCGTGGATTAATATACTCGGCGCCACGACTAAAGAGCTTTGTCCTTGAATGCGCAGTAGTCACTTTTCACAAGTGTTTGGCGCGGGGAAGTGAGGAGCGACGGGGGCGGTAGTCAGCGCCGGCACCTGATTCGTTGATCAGTCGCTTCCCAATGCCCGCACCGAAAGCACGTCTCGAAGCTTCTTGAGTACAGTCGCATACAATATTACCCAACGTTATCTTTCGCCCCGGTCGAAAATGCCGAAAAATAAAGTACTGACTAGGCAAGCTAGAAAAATGGTTTACGATGTGAACTGTTATATCAAAAAAGAGTCTGATGAAATACTGATGAAGAAGTCTGATGAAAAACTTAATTGTGGTTTAATTGTTACAAATTATTAGTCAGCGGGAAGAAAAGAGTGTGCAGGACTATTACTACAAGTATCTATATTCACTAGGCCCTAGTGACTAGGGGCATTCTATGCTAGGGGGTTATTTATATATAGGTTTCAACCTCGACGTTAACAAATGTTGTCAATAGAGAGTACCTATAGTTTATTTGACACAAAGTCCATTATTTACATCGGCTAATATCCCAATCAACAAAATATCAAACAGAGAAAAAATAGAAGTGAAGAAAGTCCTGAACACTCATTCCTTCACACTAACCCTAAAAACGCACTTCGGAATTATGCCGCGACTGTACACATGCGCAGTAATCCCCGCCAGTTTCTCCGAGAGCTCTTTATTCGTGGCGCCGAGTGTACGTGACGACTTTTGGGCTTTTGACCATCCCTGAAGCTAAAAGCAAATAGGGCATTGGTGAAAATCTACCCGTCTTATGCCGATTCAGTTTAGAGACGCACTGATCCGGAAAATTACCATGACCGTCTCAAAACAAGTCTTGAAACTAGGTAAATAAATGAAAATGGTTGCCATGGTGATCCTCTTGTTTTGTGCCTAATCTGCGTCCCTATAAAGGTTGTGGTAAGCCCCTGGAGTAGGATTATACTGTTAGCTAATGTAAAATATATTGCAACTGGGTTGCCTGTCTAAATTTGGTGCCGAGGCTATATGATGGAGCATGTAAGCGCTATACATTGACGAAGTACTTGTGAAATTCATATGAAATTTTCATAAGGTTGAAAAATGATTGAGGGTAGTCTGAAAGTGCACATCTTATAATTTTGCTCTGCATTTTAATATTAAATTTTAATTATTTAATCGAAATTTTATGTACATAATTTTATAAACTCACTGACCTGGACTCCCAAATAACCTAATCAAACTAAAGTCACTCTCTTTCCCATCATTTTTCACAATCAATTCAAATCAAAATCACCAACACTTCAATATGGACCTGCATGCGGAGATACACAAGAACATGGAAGAGCTGGCTGCCACATTCACTGAGCAGATGGGGAGGCATGACCAGAAGCTGCAATCCGCCACGCTTGCTACTGGACCCGTGGACATCACCAATTTGGCACGTGAGTTCAAGGATCTCATGTGGAAGACTCTCGGAATGCTGAAGTCCCAACTGGAGCTTGTCACTCGAGGGCTGGACCGGCATGAGACTGCGGCGAGGCGCAAGGTGTTGCTGGTGCATGGTGTGAAGGAAGCGGAAAACGAGAAGCCAGACATTGTCTTCTCGGATGCGCTCGCCTCCCGTCTGAAGCTATCTGCAGAGTGTCTCAGTGCAGTGAGAGTAGTACATCGCCTTGGTGCCAAGGGAAACAATCATAGGCCCCTTCTAGTCCGCTTTGCTACATACTCGGCACGCTGTGAATTGTGGGGAGTGAAAAGACAGCTCAAGGGTTCTGGCATCACAGTGTCCGAGTTCTTGACCAAAACCCGATATGAGGTGTTTGTTGCGGCGAGGAAGCATTTTGGTCTCAACAACACTTGGTCTTCGGATGGCAAGGTACTAGTGATATTGCCCGACAAGTCGCGGCATAAGGTGGAATGCTGGGCGGATTTACGGCCGCTGACTGAGAAGTATCCCAGCATGGAGACCCTCCTACCCGCGGGCAAAGGGAAGAAACCGGCTGCGGTGACAGCGGCAACATCTACCAGGGCTCAAACCAGGAGAGCCGCCCATACACAGGGCGTGAAGAAGTGAAGTGATCAACATAATTGTAAGGTAGAATTGTTTCTTTGTCCAAGTCCAAAGTTCACTTTGTTTGTTCTATTACCTATTGTTTTTTCACAAGTAACCTTACTTTACTTTGATCTATTTACTTGTCAGCTGTCACTGTCAGTCAACCTCGTTTTTCTGCCAGTGTATAAACGAAACGCAAACGTCAGCTTCTTAATTTTTGCAACTGTTGAATATTTGGCGTTTCGTTCTTGCGTTTGGATGCGGTCCTGATTGCGCGTCGTTATGTGTTCGCATTATTATTTTGTTATATATTTTTTTTAAATAACAATGATGTGTATATAACTGTGTATCATATTCTACCATAATAATCTAAGCTGAGTATTGCATTGAAAATGATGCCATAAGTACTTAGATATCTTTCAGCACTCCGAAGGTTAGGGGTCTAGGTCACCCTTTATATATATATACATATATATATATATATTTTACTTTGTAGGTACTTACTACGTAGGTAGTTTATTTATTTAAATTTTATTTATTTATATTATATAATAATATGGATAGCTCACTACATATTGAAGATAGTTTCTTCTCGTGCTCCTCCAACGATGACTTCTTTGAAAGTGCAGAGAGTGACAATGAAAACTCATCTTTAGCGGAATCTCTTTCAATCAAACTGAAAAATGTTTTTGGGAATGGTCTGGGGAAAAATTTGAACCTAGTTCACATTAATGCCCAGAGTATACACTCGAGTTATTCTGACCTTGTAGACACTTTTAATCAGCAATGTATAGACGGCATTCTTGTGTCGGAATCATTCCTTAAGCCTAGCCTGCCCTCTTCTATGTACTGTCTTCCAGGATACAGGCTGTATAGGAATGACAGAGTTGGGAAGGCTGACGGAGGGGTTGCTGTCTACCTGCGCTCGGATATCCCGTGCAAAGTAGTCAGTGCTTCTCCGAGTCAATACTCCGAATCTGCGGAGTATCTTTTCTTGGAAATCTGTCTTCACCATCATAAGGTTCTTCTAGGTGTTTTCTACAGCCCTTCTCTTCGTATAGACTACTTTGAGTCGTTCGAATCCCTTTTGAATGAATTGACCCCACTGTATAGTGATACTCTTATTCTTGGTGATTTTAACACCTGTCTTCTCAAAAATAACTGCCGCTCTGATAAACTCCAGTCGATTGTTGACTCCTTGAATATGCATATTCTTCCCCTCGATGCTACTCACTTTCAGCCTCATTGTACACCCTCCCTCCTTGATCTGATTATAACATCCGATCCTGACAAGGTAGCTGCTCACGGTCAAATCAATACCCCTTTCTCTTACCATGATCTGATATTTCTATCATACAAGATAAGGTCTCCCAAGAGTAGAGCTAAATTCTTAGATATTCGCAGCTTTAAAAAATTGGATCTTGACTCTCTTAAAGCTGATGCCTCCTCTATTGATTGGTCCCCCGTCATCTCTAGCGAGACCGTTGATGACAAAGTCAACAACTTCAACACAATTATCTTGGGGTTGTTTGACAAACACGCTCCGATCAAGAGAGTTAGGGTGAAGCACCTGCCCGCACCTTGGCTTAACGACGTTATCAAACGCCTAATGACCAAGAGGAACCGAGCTAAATGCCGCTACAAGAAAGACCCAACTAACGAGAACTTTCACACATTCAAATCTCTCCGTAATCGATGCAACCGTATGTGTCGTGACGCTAAGCGCCGCCACATATACGAGTGCATCGAGAACTACACTCCTGCTCAGGTGTGGAAGTTTCTACGTACTCTTGGCGTCGGTAAGTCCCGGGATCTGCCAGTCGGTAATGTCGATCTCAACGGTCTCAATAGATTCTTCTCTGCCCCCCCTGTCGTGATGGACTTTATCGTCAAGGAAGCCACCCTGCGTAGCCTCCGGTTAAGACCTGCTGCTACTACTACTCCTTTCGAGTTCAGCCCGGTTGGAGTCGATGCTGTTAGGAAGGCAGTGCTGGCAATTTCTTCTAAAGCTGTTGGAGATGACAAAATTTGTCCTCGAATGATCAGGAGCGTGCTCGACGAGCTGCTTCCTGCAATCACTCATTTAATTAACTATTCTTTATCAGAGTGTTCCTTTCCCAAAGTATGGAAGAAGGCACATGTCATCCCTTTGCCTAAAACATCCAATCCTTCCTCCTTCAAAGAGTTTCGTCCCATCTCCATCCTACCGCTCCTTTCCAAAGTTCTTGAATCCGTTGTCCATACCCAGTTCTCTTCCTATCTATCCAGAAATAATTTGATCAACCGCTTCCAATCCGGCTTCAGGTCAGGTCACAGCACCGCAACGGCTTTGTTAAAAGTCACGGATGATATCCAGTTCGCTATGGATAACAAACAGCTTTCTGTGCTAGCACTGCTTGACTTCAGTAGCGCCTTCAACTGTGTTGATTTTGACATTCTCACTCAAATATTAAGGTCCCTTAATGTCTCGTCTCGCTCGGCCTGCTGGTTTGACTCTTATCTTAGAGATCGCCAGCAGCGCATAAGGTCTGAGGAGACCTTTACTGAGTGGTGCGATCTTTTGGCGGGAGTTCCTCAGGGTGGTATTCTTTCCCCTCTCTTATTCTCTGTCTTCATCAACTCCATCTCCGATGTTATCTCCTCCCCATATCATCTCTATGCTGATGATCTTCAGATTTATCGTCATTTCCTCTTTAGTGATGTGAACCTGGCTATAGACACACTGAACGCTGACCTTGAGAACATCAGAACCTGGGCTTTGTCATACGGATTGCTGGTGAACCCCAGTAAGTCCCAGGCGATTATTATAGGTACTAGACACTCCTTAAACGTATTACAACAATTGCCCATACCGCCGGTTACCTATGACGGTACTCTAATCGCCTACAGTGACAAGGCCAAAAACCTGGGTGTCATGTTTGATAGACAACTCTCCTGGACTAACCATGTCAGCGAGGTCAGTTGGCGCGTCTTTGCCACCTTTCACTCACTAAGACGGCTTCAGAACTTTCTGCCCCATCAAACAAAAATTACTCTTGCTCAATCTCTTCTTCTCCCCTTGATCGATTATGCCGATGTTTGTTGGGCTAGCGCCAACGAAGAGCAACTGAACAGACTCGAGCGACTTCAAAATCTCGGGATTCGGTTTATCTTCGGACTGCGCAAGTTCGACCACGTCTCGCAGTATCGCAAGGAGTTAAAATGGCTGCCGATCCGTCTTTGTCGGGACACACACATCCTCACTCTTCTATTCAACATCTTAAGCAACCCTCGATACCCTAGCTTTCTCCGTGAGCTTTTTCAATTTCTCCCTTCGGCTCGTCCACGTAGAACTCACACGGCTTCCCTGCTCTCTATACCTCATCACAACACTGTAACGTTGTAAGTTACCGTTGTCTTCACTCTATCATTAACTGGTCTTATTTTAAATTTAAGTAGTAATTCTCTTAATAAAACTACCAAATGAGGCTAGTAATCACAGTATTAATTTTCACGCGCTGTACTAGCAACATTCCACTGTTGACAACTCACTCGCTCTGCTATGATTGGCCCGTTTTAAACTAACTAGCCGTGACCGCAACTTGACTTTGCGGCGCCGGCGTCATTCCGAAAACTCACTCAGCACTATACGCACGTCCGTCCTACTGGCGCTCTGTAACGGTCCCTTTTTACCGTACGCCGACGAACGACTCTAAACAGTAATTACTTACGTTTAATCATAACGTACTACTAGTAGTTACGTTTTAGTTTTGTCTGTGCTTCATATTAACCCCGATTGAGTTCGGGGTTCCTGGCACCTCTTCGGGATCACCGCTTTTCCTCGCTACCCTACGGTTTCCCGGTTCCTGACACCGCTTCGGGCTAACCTGCTTCCCTGCTCCGGCTGCATTCGGACCGTTACTTCTCCGACGTCAGCGGCACTCCGACTACGGCAAAACCCGCAGGGAAGATTCGTTGCTGCGTAACCAGGGTCAGACTACATTTGGAGAACCCACGTTAAATAAAATTTCTTGTTGGCTACCTATTTGGAATCTTTTTATTCCTCTCCAAGTAGGGACGTCACAACACCGTCGCATACAAGCACTGTTTTCGATTGCGGGCGATCACTCTCTGGAACTCGCTTCCCTGCAGTATCAGAGATAGTCCATCTCTGCCCGTCTTTAAGAATCGTTTGAAGGAGCATTATCTTTCTCTATCCTAGATTTGAGCTTTGTATATATTAGTTTATTTAGGTGTATTTATATTTTTATATAATATTTATGTACTTGTGTATGTAGTGTATCTAGCAGTTAGTTCAATAGTTCCGTAATATATGTATGTATCTTATCAGAGCACATAGGTCTATCCTGTATATTAAATTATTCTTATCAACCTTGGGTTTGCTGGAAGAGATCTCTATTTAGAGATAAGCATGCCTTTGTAGATGTCGTTTCTGTTTATTATATCTTATGTTGTTTTATGTGCAATAAATATATATGAAATGAAATATATGAAGGTTCGAATTGGTCATTGCAACGAATCTAATGTGCCCAAACTCAATGGGTTTTCGTGTAAGTGTCCCCGGGTTCCGTATCTTAACTTGGAGCTCTATCATCATACAAGGGCGGTAGTACCATATTGATGTATAGTCATCTATACTACATGTACTTACCAAGTTTCGTGATGATATCGATCTATAAGTATAAGTAGGCGTAAAAAAAATTGATATCCACAGGCTCAGTATATCGATATTTACATTCGCTAACATATACTCTTACTCTTGATCGAATAAAGGATGAGGGAAGATCTTCACCAGTACCGTCTGTTAGACCCAAAGTGCACCTCCCACGCATACATCACATGAGACCTAGTACATACCCTCCCACGCATACATCACATGAGGCCTAGTACATACCCTCCCACGCATACATCACATGAGGCCTAGTACATACCCTCCCACGCATACATCACATGAGGCCTAGTACATACCCTCCCACGCATACATCACATGAGGCCTAGTACATACCCTCCCACGCATACATCACATGAGGCCTAGTACATACCCTCCCACGCATACATCACATGAGGCCTAGTACATACCCTCCCACGCATACATCACATGAGGCCTAGTACATACCCTCCCACGCATACATCACATGAGGCCTAGTACATACCCTCCCACGCATACATCACATGAGGCCTAGTACATACCCTCCCACGCATACATCACATGAGGCCTAGTACATATGTGCTGTCTATCAAGTGTCAAATAGTGTCAATGTATGTTGATGTTATTGATAACAAGAACAATATACTGCTGCCAAGGAGTTTCTTCTGCAATAGAAGTACGGTCAGAGCCAACTTTCAAGAATATGCCTCTATAGAGAACAGGCCGGTCTATATAGGTGTCCCCGTCCTTTGGATAAATAAGGCACTTACTCAAAAGCCCGGGCCGTTAAATTAGAGCCGAAATTCAATCAAAATGCTAAAGATGCTTATAACTGAATGATACGATTTTCGAGTTGCCTACACGTGCCTAGGCAAATGATTAAATCAAGACGAATTGGCCTTGCAACAAGGGGTTCGCCTCGCTCCGCTCCGCTTCCTCGGCTCCAGCTTCATAAAGTTATGCCCTAACACAATCTAACTTCTAACCTAACCTCTGTGGCGCTGCGGTTGTGGCCCTGCCTACCTTGCGGTCCCGGGTTTGCCTCAACGCCGGTCCTTAATGAACTGCCGGGGCTATTAATTAACTGCCTCATTTATCCAAATGGCGATGACATAGGAATATGCTCAGAGCTGTAGATCGATGTGGGTTGAGCATGATGATGATGATGATGTATAGTCAGCATGCGATTTCAAAATCGAAAATGTATACTGTCTCGTCGCCCCCCCTCGCCCCCTGTCGCGGGTGCTCCGCCCCAGCTCTCGGATGGGACTACTGGTCATCTCTTCCAGTCATAGATAGCACTGACAATGTGAAACAGTATGTTTTTTGTACATAAATTACGTTAAAAGGAACGCCCACACGTTCAATGCATCAGAGAATGATACTGTGAAATTTTAGGCGTCAAATTGTTCTGAAGATTATCATAACAATGTTGGTATTCCCATTAATACGAAAAGCACTTACATACTCCACTCACTATTCCGTCAAAACGCCTGCTTAAGCTAACCGATACCAGAAGCATTACTCGATTAGGTTGTTACTGTGGAGGTTAAAAACGAGAACGCCAAGTACCGATTTTTTACCGAGACTTCAAAAATCCTACCGGCATCGAAAATTATTGACTGTTCATTATTTTATGCGAAATAATGACCCTTTTTATCTCATTAATTAGGCCGAAATGATTTCAAACAAAAACACGATTTGAGCACCGGACTGGACTTTGCTTGCTTGATTTATTTGTGATCAACACAGAAATAGTTTGGAGTGGAGAATTTGAACGGAAATCAGTTTCTTGGTAGCGAACGGCCGACCGACATCCCAGCGGCGTCGGATGTTCGATGTCGTTGGCAGGGACAGCGTGATGACAAAACCCTGCCACAATATCTAGTAGCCCAGTATATCGAGGATCCAAAAGTGATCCAGCTTACATCAAATTCTACAAAAGTTTTTCAGACTTTTACCAGTTTATTGCTTATAACTCGAAAACCATTAAAAATAACAACACATTTACTTCTACAGTAATTAACTAAGTATTTAATTGCACATCAAAAATACTGATTTCCACAGCAAAAAAGGTTCAGTGTTTTAAATATTTTATGTGTACTCAAGTTTATGTATTAAGTATTTTTTGTTATATTGGTGCATGCTCAACCTAACACGAAGGATAAAGGAGGCTTCGCTTCGCCTTATCCTAATCCTAATCGTGCGGTAGCTTAGGTATTGGGTAATTCGCTTTATACCCTTCACCTAAGCTGCCGCAGCATTTTGCCCTGATATTTGTTGTGCAAATCAGTATTTTTGATGTGCAGTTTAATATTTCCCATTAACTAATATAATTTTGGACAGATGATGTCATCTACATTTTTGCTATAGGATCTTGATAGTGTTTTTGTTCCATTGTGCACTTAAAGTATTTGTTTATCCTGTAGTAAAAATGTGTATGACATAATTTTGGCGCCGCGCGCCTATCATTTCGTGTGGTGTCAAGCGAGAGGCTGGAGATGAATAAGATTATATTATCGATCATCAACATGATCATCACATCATCAATCAGTTTACATTTAGCCAATACACACAACAACTACCTATCTATGTAATGTAATTAAAAAACATGATGTAAGTGCTATGATAATGATAACATTCAAGTCAATGCTCCACTCAATAATTCTATTTCATATCATGTATGTTGATTACAATTGTCAAGTTGATTGGATGGAGATGTTGATCGATTTGGTATAAACCGGTTGATTAGTAACGATGGGGCCTCAGCTGGTGTTGAAGACTTTGTCAGATTATAATTAACTAATGCTAGTAGACGCCTGCCTATAAAGTATACTTCTTTTACATTAAAAGTATGTACTAATAATTTTATCTACACACGTGTATCATAAACCCTCTTTACTGCGTCCAAAAACCACACGTTACGACCAGCATAATGATAAACTTCTTGGAAAAAAACTCATTTCTTATCTGAATATTGATACATAATGACCATAATGTACCAAAATTTGTCAAATTATGACTTTCAAATTTCGAACTCCGACGTCCGCCTGCGTGCCGCCCCTAGTTTGTCTTTGAAGCTGGTACTGAACAAGAACTGCAGAGCAATGATCAATGCCACAATGCCGGTCTAACATGCGGTTCCTCAACACATCAAAGAGAGCTTATGATATGTGTGTAGATAAACTAGTGTACGTAACTATACATAATTATTAGGCATTAATACTGTCGAGTGATATTATTATGAAACGAGCCACTCTCGAGTATTAATGCCCTCCATTATGTAGCAGTCACATAAACTACTACAGACTTACTAATAAAAAAGTTATTCACTGTTTAACTTATACAGTGTTTTGTCCTTTTCATACGACGAGTAAATGTCAAATGTCAAAGCAAGACAAAACACTGTATATGTCAAACAGTGAATAACTTCATTTATTAGTAAGGCCGCTATAATTTACCGAAAGCAAGAGACGCGAGATGAATCATACATACAATAAACAAACGCAGGTAGGTAGGTACCTACTTCGGCTGTTTAATTTAATTTAAGTGTGAGGTAATTGTGTGGGCGCAGCTGTTTCGTACGGAAAACAGCCTGATGTTTGTTTTGTTTTAAGATCACACTATACTTCCGGTGCAATTCCAATCATAAATATTTAGGTTGCCTTTGTCTTTAGACAGTCTTCAAACAGCCGTCTGATCGCTGGATTGGTTCAGCAAGGACACATATTTTCCCTACTCAACATGCGATTAAGGTAATTGATATAAAAACCTTCAAGGCTCTATTGATCGGTTTTCGTGTGAAGGAACGGTTGTTTATCGGCGACGCCCTTGGCCGAGGCCGTGGCCTATGCCGTGGCTGCTCGGGCTTCCGCCACATGTTGACTCGCGGCCAACTCGCTGAGCTGACATCTGAGCAGACGAGACACGTTCCGCACTTGTCAAGGACTTGATATTTTAACAAAGCACGTACATAATACATAATTATGGTCGAAACAAATACCTGTGGCCGACGTGGTCTAAAACACAGTCAAGCTAGACAGCGAGGTAGTTCCTCCATTTGTATTGCGCTGAAGTGCACACTTGAGTCACAGAATCATCGGCGAAGGGTTTTATTCTGCTGTGCGTACAACTCGTAGTAAAGCGGATAATCAAAGGATAAAGGAGCACTAAAACGGGAAATGACGAGAATGGTAAACAAGACAATTATGACGTGAAGCTATTTTGTTAAGCCGTAAATAAGGAGCAGTTAAAGTTTATTTGTATAGAAAATGAACGAGGCCCACACTGGCTTGCTCAACAAACGTTAACACTACCCTTTGTTGAGGTATTCTGGCCATTGGGCTATTTTTACATAATTAGGTTCGAGTCCCGGTGGGGACAAATATTTGTTTGAAGAGACGGATATTTGTACCCTAGTCATGGTTGTTTATCTATCTAAGTATAATATTTATCTATATAAGTATGTGTATCGTTGTCTAGTACCCAAGATACAGGGAATCCTAGTTTGGGGCGAGATCAATATGTGTAAATAGTGTCCAAGGTATTATTATTATTTTTATACTTATTTAGAAATGTCAAGCCCGTAACTTAAGTGATGTTTGAATGAATGTCACAACAATAAGTTGGTCATTAAAGATTGTTTGACAGTACAATTACCACGCGCGATATTTACACAAGCGCATTGTGCAAGCATACCAACATTCCAGTGCCCCAAGCATAAAGATTCTAATGTTGTATTTTGTTTTGTGCTTGACACGCAAGATTGGCTTGGAATTTACGTTGGTTCCGGTGCCACGGCTTGCGACGGTTTGATAATGAAGAACGTAATTATACCTATACTCACAGACTTATACTCTATTTAAGTATAGTTCGCGTCAGGTTGGGATGGCTATAGGGGAAAGAGGAAGTCGCGGAGGGGGTAACGCCCCGCCCACCACCCACGCACCCGCAAAGGCAATAAATACAAAGGTGATGATATCAATCACGTTCTATCTTCATTTTGTCGTGTACCTTTTTGGTAACTACCGACATCGACTACATCACTAAAATAATGCCGCCCAACTTGACTTCGACAGTAGGTACCTACTTTATAATTTTTAAACACAAAAATGAATGAAGTGACAGTTAAAACTTCGAGGAAATTCTGGAGGCGTCGAAACTAACCATAGATAAATTTTACATGGATTATTTTAGTATTGTTTTTTCCCCTCGTAATCGGCTTGTTTACATAATTTTAAGTAGCTACTGGTATAGTGTTCTTCTGTGGGTAGATCAAAAATGGCCTGCGATTTTGAACGTTATCAAATAAAGAAAAGTAAAGGACGACCCGAATGGCCGAGTCGGCAGTGACCCTGCCTACGAATCCAAGGGTCCCGGGTTCGAGCCCCGGTGGGGGAAAATATTTGTCTAAAGAGAACGGATGTTTGAACCCTAGTCATGGTTGTTTATCTATCTAAGTATTATATTTATCTATGTAAGTATGTCTATCGTTGTCTAGTATTCAAGATGCAGGGAATCCTAGTTTGGGGCTAGATCAATGTGTGTAAATAGTGTCCAAGGTATTATTATTATTATAATAAAGTTCAAAACCTATGAAAAATAATCGGTTCGGCAGCAAGTACCGTACAAGCAACTTCTCTTGAGAAGAATTCTTTTTTTTAATGTTTCGATACCTAGAAAATCATTTGAGAATTATTACTGGAATATCTAGCGACGTTCCTACCTATCCCACCTCTCCGATCCCTACCTGTCCTTAATGCGATGAACGCTTCACGTATTTCCTTATCTACACCTAAAATTCCCACTCAATTAATTCTCATATAATTACTATATAGCACTATCTATCTAGATTAAACAAATGCATAGGCATTCTGATGAATATCTATTTCAACTCTACGAATCCATCCTTTTATTAGCTTACTTTTATCAGCTTGAAATTTATAATGACTCAGAACAATTTGAATCATACAATTATTAAACGATTCGAAAGAAATTATAATAAACGAATCAATTAAATATAAAACGTGTCCTGTATAATCAGCTTGCTAGAAATTTTCAATCGTTTTTTTACATAATCCCACCAACCTTCCTCACTTTCCTTCCACTATCATCATAATGCTTAATATTATAATTATGGCTATATTTTCAGTTTTTTTTTGCATTTTTTTGAATATCCATTTTTTCTGTCATGATTCTTTCATTTAACTGTTGACTCGAAATTTCTCAGTCTTTTATAATTTTTATTTGAAATATAACAAATTAGTTTTCTCTAATTTTTCGCTAATTGGAAACATTAAAATATATATTTTTTTATTTCAAATAATCCCACCAACCTTCCTCACTTTCCTACCACTATTATTGATCATATTAAATTTTTTTTGTTTCATCCTTTAAATAATCATCAATAAATATGCATGTATAATGTCATCCTCCTATTTCCTCTCTTTCCTCTCACATTATGATATTGATGATTATGTTAGGGTTATTTTTCTTTACCATTTATTACCACCAAATCTTAATATTTTTATAATTATTTTTTTTTTTCATATCCGTCTTCGGGAAATGGTAATAATCTCCGAGATAAAAGCATATTTGCCACGTGATTTCTCATTTTTACAGGATTGTAATGTCTCTTTTGTTTATTAGGATCTTTTCCATAAAACAATAATGTTGCGAAAAAAATAGCAAATATACCACAATCAAATCCATTCTGTTGCTTTTGTACTTTACGATATTTATATGCTTTATTAAATGGATAAATTGCGTCCAAGTAACCGGTGTGATCATTGTGCAGCTTTCCATGACATAAGCTATCATAGATATAAACTGTTCCATTACCATCATATTTCGTGCAAATCCAATGTCCTATACCACTTAAATCGGCTCCACAATTAAATAATATTTGAATATTACTTTTTTCATTAGGAATTGGTTGCAGATTTCCAACGAAAGCTCTAATAAATCCTGTATCTTGTGCATTATTAAAACCGCCATTAGATACACACGCTTTATTCAGTATTTCATGGAACAGATTTATATGTTTATCTTCTAGATAGAAATCACGTCTTCTTACGTCTTCACAGTCTTTATTGGATAGTTTATAATTATAGACTTCATTATGATTTTGATAGTCTTCAACACTTATCAAATTTTGATCAATCGATTGTATTTCGTCTTGTTTCTTTTCAGGAGGTTTGTCATTACGTAAATTGATTTCTGATCTTTGCTTTCTGCAGTTATTTTTTTGATAGTCCTCAACACTTATGAGATTTTGATCAATCTTTTGTATTTCTTTTTGTTTCTTTTCAGGAGGTTCGTCATTACGTAAATTGATTTCCGATCTTCGCTTTCTGCAGTTATTTTTATTGTGCATAATTTTTTCGCTAGTACTGCTATCATTATTTATCTCAATATAACTTTCAACAACAACAATGGGTTTGCCAAGTATAGCATAAATTGGTTTATGATAGCTAAAATACGTTTCATAAACTTCACAACTTATATCATCAAAATTTGAGAAAATTACGTCTATTTGTGTATTAGCACTTGTAGTTACGCAATCGGTGGGAAGTTTTGTTTTTAAATTATGATTTTCTAATAAATACTTGGTAAACTCATTACTTTTAGCATCTTTAACATTCAATATATCAAAATTAAAATCACCAATAAGAATAATATTATTTTCAGTTTTTATAATTTTTTCCAAAGTTGTTAAGAATTCGGTTTTTGATATTTTTGGTGATTTGTAACCACTTATAACATAATATTTTTCTATTTTTAATGCAAACAATTCCATGTTAGTTTTTTTTCCAATGCCTTGTTGTACTGATACTAATTCAATGTTTAAATCACATTTTGCATAACAAATTAACCCACGATTTTTGTCATTGCTATCAGATCTAAACATAATTTTATAATTGTTAATATTCAGTTCATCATTAGCTTTGGATAATGTTTCACTAAAAATTAGAATATCAGAGTGATGATACCATTGGTCGGATTTTATATAATCCAATTTATTTTTTAATGTACCAACATTTTGATATGCAACAATTACAACTTCTTTTCTATTATTAATCATCTGCAGATTATTATACGATAAATTCAGTTGTCTTGTTGTCCTAAGGCGTATTAATTCTCCTAATCCATAATTTTTAGAAGTGGATGTATTTTTGGATGATGGAAACTTTAATTTTCCCAAAATATATAATCCACTCAATTTAGTAACTCTGCTTAATGCAACATAGAGTAATGGTAAGGATCGTCTTTCTGGTTTTGTGAAATCAAGACAAATTTCTTCATATGTTTGACCTTGACTTTTATGAATAGTTATTGCTTCTGCTGGTCTCACAGGAAATTGCTTTTTTACAATCCATGATCTATTTTCATCACCCATATTTTCTGTAAACGATTGTTTCTCAATAGGAGTTAGTTCATTATTAATTAAATGTTCGACCATGTAATCATGAAATTTTACTCTTTGTTTTTTTCCAACTCTCGATTGGTAAAAATCAAACCATAATATTTTTGGATTAGTTTGATCTTCATCATTAAACGTGATTAACTTTAATGTACCACATGCACCATTGACTAATCCATCTTCAACATCAATATTGTATATTATCATGTATTTAATTCCAACTTTTAACTCAAGTTTATCATATAATTCATATCCTGCACGGTCATCTTTCAACCTTTGAAGTAGAATGTTTAGTGTTTCTCGGGAAATTTTGTCAGAATGTAAATATTCTGCATTAGAATTAACTAAATCGCTTTTGCAATTCTGAATTTTGATTGCATTGTATGCATCTACTTGTTTGTTTGTTGCATATAGTCTTATTGCTGATTCTGGTACATCTCTTTCATTAGTAATTTCTCTTGATTGTAATAACTTCATATCGTCTTCAGTTATCTTATTAATTGCTATATCATTTAAGGCATTAACTAAAGCTAAATCATCTTTTTGTCTCATTATTTCAGTCAATTCATAGAATTCAAATGTATCCCATAAAGGATTAATCGTAACAAATTTATTATATTCATTTGAAGACGGCATTTTATAAACTGGCCTGTCCCCAACAGGAGGTAATTGGTTTAAGTCACCAACTGCTAATACAGAAATACCACCAAATGACTGATTTACTCCAGTTATTTGTCTTAATCGTGTATCAACTTGACTAAATACTGTGGTACTCACCATTGAAATTTCATCAATAATTAATAATTGTACCTTTGACAATTTTTCGCGAATTGTATTAGCTAAATCACTGGATAATTGTGGCAAATGAACTCCCTCACGTCTGATTGGTAAAGCAAATGCTGAATGGAGTGTAACGCCATTTATTAAAAATGCTGCTTTACCAGACGGTGCTGTTAACAATACTATTATTTTATCCTTATCTGCACCAGGTAATTCATCAAAATAATTTGTTATTAGTTGATATATAGTATTAATTACGGTACTTTTGCCGACACCAGCAGAACCACTTAAAAATATTGTGAATGGTACTCTATTTATTTTATAACAATGTAATATATGCATGACAAATTCTTTTTGTTTTGCATTTAATTGGTTTACCATTGCATAAACTTCATTTGGTAGTACTCGTGTAGGACATGTGTATCTACTTTTTTTTATGCTGTTATTAGTCGTTTTATTCGCAGTAATATTTTTACCACCTTGCTTTATAATATCTACTTCCATAGGAGAATCAGTATTATCAGTTGCATATTCTATATTTCCTTCGATTTCATCACTTTCTTCGTTTTCTTTTTCAAGATTATCATTTTCAACTTGTTCTAACAATTCATCCATTGTTTCATCACTAATTATTGAATATTTTGCTTGATTTGTTTCGATAATTATCTTATTTTCGTTATAAACTTGTTCATGATCGACATTTTCGACTTCATTAAGTTCATTTCTCCACGGCATAAATAATAATATACGCTCTCTATAATAATTATCTGGATCTTGATGTAGTTTAAACCGTCTATACATAAGAATAGCTGGTCTAGTTCGAGTTTTACAGATATTGCTACTTTCATTATTGTCATTATTATTATTTTCTTCGATATTGAAAATGTTATTATCAATTTGATTGTCATTAACTTCATCATCGTTGGATGAATTCTTTTTTTTAGAGAAACGACAAAGTGCTGTATAATCAGCAAGACACAGATCATCCAAACGCACCTCTCTTTTGCTATATTTTTCGAAATTATCAAGTTTATATATATTTGTGGATTCGGTATTTAAATTTTTCAAATCTGCTTCTGATTTTAGCATTGAAACGCGTTCATTAATAACGTTAGTATTAATGTATATAGCCTCACGACTTCTTTTAGACAACGCTAAAGGTATGACATGATATGCTGCTTCCTGGGCAGACATTAAAGTACTATTTAAAAATTTATTAGCAATTATTCTAAATTTGTCTTTAATACTTGTATTATTGTTATCACAATCTATTGCAGCTTCACGAAGTAACTTTGATAAACCACCATCTATTTTGCTAATATAATCAGTTACATAACTCATAACTGCATATTCATCAAGTATAAATTGTATGTCCATATTCGATTCGAATAACTCTAGAATTTGTTTGTTGTAGGAATTAATACCAACTTCGAGGCTTGTCCTTTTTAAAAAAATTCGCTTTCGCTTTAAAGTACTTCGAATCGCTAGAATATATTCTGTTTCATTCATATTTAATTTTTTCAGAATATCATCGTAGGTCATGGATGTTTTTTTATGATAAAATTCATTCATTAAAACTCCAATATCTTCATAAGACTTAGATACTACTTCATCTTTGGCTAGTGGCTCTAAAATCATTGTTCTATTCATTACTGGGTAAGGAATATGAAACCTACATTGTTTATTTTTTTTATTTTTATTATTTCCTTTATAACATGTATGAGTATGTTTATGTGTTTGTAAATACAAATATGGATTATTTTCATCATACTCACAAGTAATAAATCTATCTATGAAATTGATTAAATTTTCTAAATTTTTTGGATCATTATCATTCTTATCATATGACGGTGCATCTTTTAACCACAACAACATGTGTTCATGTGGACTTCCACGTTGTTGAAATTCAACACGTTGATAGCTATCTACAACAACATGTTCACCAAAAATACTATTTTCACTTTTCAGCAGTATCATGAAATTATGAATTTTACTATCAAAATACCGTGCGCACGTGACAGGATCATCTCTAATTAATTTAGTTTTAATATTACTGTCTAAATTATAAGCTTGTGCTTTTGATATATTACCACCTTTTTCACTGTACATCATTAATGTTTGCAGGAGCTCAGGCCATTCAGTTTCTCCAGATGAGAATGTTAAAAAAATCGGTGGTTTACCTAATTGCCGAATCATTGCTAAACTTTCTTTTTTATTTTTTTGCCAATATGCTGGAGAAGATCGTATAGTTTTGAGCATTTTATATCCATCATCAAATTTAATTAAATTATTTAAATTTTCTTTATCTAATACATCAGCTGCTTTAAGATTTTCTTTATTTGCACTTTTCATCATACGCCTTAAACAGACATTCATACTTGCCATAACATTGGATTCTTGAATTCTCTTAGCCATCCATAAAACACGTGGAGGTTTACAAGATCGACGATCATAACGTCTTATTTCTGATTTACAACGATCTGCATAAGATATACACTTAGGTAATTCAAACGGATAGCCACCAAAAATTATAGGATTACATAGTTCATCAATATCTGGAATTTTGAGCCACGGTAAAGGATATTCGTTTTGACCTGGTGCAATCTCCTGAACTACAGAATTATAATTTTCTGCGATTTGGGCATTATGATCAATCAACAGCACTTCATCATTATTAATTATATCGAAATTAATCGTATCATTGATGAAGGCAGTGTTTTCTTTATCTTGCCCATGAATAGTTATAACATTATCTATAATATCATTTAAAATGTCCTTAATAATAGTATTGCGAGTTTCTGAAACATCATTATTGATTCCTAATTCTTTATAATTATCAGTGAGATCATTTTCATCAACTACAAAATCAATCTCTTCATCGTCATCAGAGTTGTAATCATTTAAATACTTTTCATCAATCTCAACATTATACTTTTTATATAGTGGAGTGTTAATAAGATATTTCAATGCTTTCATTATTTTCACAGGTCTCACCGATTCAAACATGTAATGACTTTTGTGAGTAAGGTTTCTTCTTAATTTTATTTGTATGGTTTGCATTTCGTCAAACTTACGGGGTAATATTTGTTTTAATGTATTATTTATGTTATTGGTTACATTAACAATACTGCCTGCTAATGCCTTTTGTGGATTTAGTGCATACGGTTTTAGGGATCGTATTTGCATAAAACTAAGAACTGGTGCTACCATTCTTTCTTCAAGATCTGTTAATTCTTGTATTTCTTTGGGGATTTTTCTAAATTTTAAACCATTTATCGTGGATAATCTATATATTTCACCCTTATAAGCATATTTTTTACAAGTAGTACATATCATGTCTGATGAAAAGTTGTATAATTTTTCAAAAAACTCAACACCAAATTCTTTTATTAATTTACTTTTATTTAATTTGACAACTGAACGTTCAAAAAATAAACCTTCGCAGTTACAGCATACATATGAAGGAGTTTGTGCACGCAACTTTATATATTTTAATTTGTGTTGGGCTAAAATATTTCCCCTTTTACTTTGTCTTAACAAAGTATTATATAAATTATTTCGATACTGTAATATTTGTATTTGCCGTTCTTCACGACGTGCAGCTGCATTTTTTTTTCTCTCGTTTGCACGATATTTTCTGTTGTTTAATCTCGTATTTTGCATGTTTTTTCGGTTTTGAAAGTTTTCATTCTTTCTATACCTGTAATTGTATCGTGTATTTATCATTCTAGAAATATTTTTCTGTCTTTCATTCAAATTGTATTTCTTATTGCTACGTAATTTTTGGTTTCTCAATATATTTTTTTTAATTTCCTGTTGCATGTAATTCAACTTTGATCTTAGAGCTTTCATTCTTAAAATATTTTTTACTCTTTCATTTTTTGTATATAAACTATTTCGTCGAAGTATACAATTTCGTTTAATATTTTTTCTCATTTCTTTTTTAATATAATCCATTTTTTGCCGAAGGATTCGATTTCTTTCTATATTTTTTTTACGTTCATTGATTTTATAATCTTCACGTTTTCTCAATTTTTGCATACGACTAACATTTTTTTTCTTTTCAATTTTTTTAAAATTTTCATCTAATCTCAGTTGCTGTATGCGCTTTTGAGTTTTTTCATTTTCAGCTTTTTTGAATTCTTTATCATCTCTTTTGCTTTTTATTCGCTTTTGAGTTTTTTCATTTTCAGCTTTTTTGAATTCTTTATCATCTCTTTTGCTTTTTATTCGCTTTTGATTTTTTTCATTTTCAGCTTTTTTGAATTTATCGTCTGCTCTTTTACTTTGTATTCGCTTATTAGTTTGTTCATTTTCTGATTGTTTATAAGCTACATTTGATCGTAACTTTTGCATACATTGTTTGTGTTTCTCTTTTCTATCTTGAGAAGGGTCTCTAATAGTTAAATCAGATACTGCCCTTGCATTGCCACGATTTATTTTCTTTTTCTGATTTTTAGTTTTAACAGATTGTTTTTTTACTCTCATAGTGATTTACCAGTTTTCTTACGATATTTGTTATAGATATTAACAAAAAAACTTTATTTATATTGATAAATCAACAATAGCAGAAAAAATTATAACTATACAATGGCAACAGACAGGTTTTTTATGCAATATATTTATTTTATACTTTATAATTATAACAATTTATTTAACTTAATAATTATAATTATATGTATCTGACGTTTGTTTTTAATTTTAATTATTCGTTTGCAAATTAATATCGTTATATTAATTTATCAATATTTTTTTTAACGTCTGTTAGAAAGTTAATTTTAATTTTTTGTTAAAATCTCTATATAATGGCAATGGAGGGGGTGCGTGGTTGTGGGCAAGCAGCATCGGCTACATACAAAAATATAGAAAATCTTTGTAACCTACATTTCTCATGGTTTTGACACCAGCTTTGCCATTATTTATGGCGAATGACACCACCGTTCTGAAGGCACTCATTTTGCTTCCTTATTTCTTCTTTTGTACCTGGAACAAATCCATATATATTACTATAATACTTGCTGGTGCCTGCGACTTTGTCTACATGGACTTAGGACCACCGGGACAAACATCCTTTATTTGTGTGCTAAGCTCACAGAAAGCTTCTTATAGCTCTAAGCTTTAGGTAATAATAAAATATTAATTTCTAATTATGCAGTCTTTGTGGCCATGGGCTAGCCGCTTATCTCGCAAAATGAAGTATTGAATAACTGGCTAAACATGGGCATTTTGCCTCTGCCACCCCTATGGGAAAAAAGGTGTGAAACAATGTTATGTTCTATTTACAGTATCAACTCTTCAATTTAGTGACATCTGTTAAGTATATGTAAATATCCACAGTAATAATGAAGTTTGAACTTTAAACTTTGAAGTGTGTAGCTGGTATACTGCTTACTCCTGACTATATGATTGTGAATGAGTATAGAAAAAATAATGTGAAATAAGTAGAGTAGTTAGAAAGGTCCCTGAATCCATGAAGAAACATATAAGGTGACTTAATTGGCTAGACTTTAATTTGTAATAGGGTAGGTATTTGACTGCTAGACAATCAGAATGGCTGAGTCGGCAGTGACCCTGCCTACGAAGCCAAGGGACCCGGGTTCAAGTCCCGGTGGGGGAAAATATTTGTTTGATGAGAATGGATGTTTGTACCCTAGTCATGATTGTTTATCTATCTAACTATAATATTTATCTATATAAGTATGTGTATTGTTGTCTAGTACCCAAGATGCAGGGAATCCTAGTTTGGGGCTAGATTAATGTGTGTAAATAGTGTGCAAGGTAATATTATTATAGTCAAAATAGTTACTTTTTAGGAATTGTCAAACTGGTAATTTTGTTCACAAGTTCTATGAAATAGTAGCATGTGACATCATATTCAAATGCTGTCTTTTTAACACAAAATTGAGTTTACAAAATACAACTGCTGGAAATAAATAATTCTGATTTTGTCAAACATTTTAGTTCAAATAGGTTCAGCTTGAGACAGGTTTCTAGGTTTATTTGACTACCTTGTCAAATACCATATTGTCTTTTCAATTAATTCATTACAATACACACATATTACAATCAACAAAGGCAGAAGTAGAATAACAGTAGAAGATTGCAACAATTAACTATTCACTTATTTACCTATATACAGAACAACATCTAATATCTGATAAATGCATTCTTATCAGTGCTCCAATGCACAGAGATGCAACATAGTAGTCCAACAAAGTTGTTCATGCTGTTGGGAGCAGAAATAGCGACTAGTTAATTCTGTGATGTAGATGACCTTGAGGCACTGTTAAACAGTGTATTCCTATTCCGTATTACCTCGGTAGGTACTCTAGGTTCAATATTTATCTGCTTAATGTAGGTAGGTACCTCGATTGTATGGCGGTTGTGAATTCTCGAAGATAATGATCCTTTGTAGTGTATTGAATGAATAAGCGAAAACAACACAGAGAAAGGATGTCGGATATGATGAGACATGACCTTTTGTGTAAAAGGATATGTGCATTTCCCGGAAGCAAGTAGTATAGTCGTATTTAGAAATTGCGGGGGCAGATACACCATAAATATAATCATGGATTCAGTTGGTATCACGCACGTACACAGTGGTATGTTGCCATGCAGCTAAACTAGCACAGCACCGTTATTGCACTTATGGTAATATGGTAGATTGGAAAACTACGAATAGAAAATGCATGCTTAGGAGTATTTACATTGGGAGATATCAGATAAGTATGTATGGCCTTTTTGAGTTAAAAATTAGGAGTGAAATTACCAGTAAATATTACACGACAAAAATCGGTTCGGCAGCAAGTACCGTACAAGCAACTTCTCTTGAGAAGAATTCTTTTTTTTAATGTTTCGATACCTAGAAAATCATTTGAGAATTATTACTGGAATATCTAGCGACGTTCCTACCTATCCCACCTCTCCGATCCCTACCTGTCCTTAATGCGATGAACGCTTCACGTATTTCCTTATCTACACCTAAAATTCCCACTCAATTAATTCTCATATAATTACTATATAGCACTATCTATCTAGATTAAACAAATGCATAGGCATTCTGATGAATATCTATTTCAACTCTACGAATCCATCCTTTTATTAGCTTACTTTTATCAGCTTGAAATTTATAATGACTCAGAACAATTTGAATCATACAATTATTAAACGATTCGAAAGAAATTATAATAAACGAATCAATTAAATATAAAACGTGTCCTGTATAATCAGCTTGCTAGAAATTTTCAATCGTTTTTTTACATAATCCCACCAACCTTCCTCACTTTCCTTCCACTATCATCATAATGCTTAATATTATAATTATGGCTATATTTTCAGTTTTTTTTTGCATTTTTTTGAATATCCATTTTTTCTGTCATGATTCTTTCATTTAACTGTTGACTCGAAATTTCTCAGTCTTTTATAATTTTTATTTGAAATATAACAAATTAGTTTTCTCTAATTTTTCGCTAATTGGAAACATTAAAATATATATTTTTTTATTTCAAATAATCCCACCAACCTTCCTCACTTTCCTACCACTATTATTGATCATATTAAATTTTTTTTGTTTCATCCTTTAAATAATCATCAATAAATATGCATGTATAATGTCATCCTCCTATTTCCTCTCTTTCCTCTCACATTATGATATTGATGATTATGTTAGGGTTATTTTTCTTTACCATTTATTACCACCAAATCTTAATATTTTTATAATTATTTTTTTTTTTCATATCCGTCTTCGGGAAATGGTAATAATCTCCGAGATAAAAGCATATTTGCCACGTGATTTCTCATTTTTACAGGATTGTAATGTCTCTTTTGTTTATTAGGATCTTTTCCATAAAACAATAATGTTGCGAAAAAAATAGCAAATATACCACAATCAAATCCATTCTGTTGCTTTTGTACTTTACGATATTTATATGCTTTATTAAATGGATAAATTGCGTCCAAGTAACCGGTGTGATCATTGTGCAGCTTTCCATGACATAAGCTATCATAGATATAAACTGTTCCATTACCATCATATTTCGTGCAAATCCAATGTCCTATACCACTTAAATCGGCTCCACAATTAAATAATATTTGAATATTACTTTTTTCATTAGGAATTGGTTGCAGATTTCCAACGAAAGCTCTAATAAATCCTGTATCTTGTGCATTATTAAAACCGCCATTAGATACACACGCTTTATTCAGTATTTCATGGAACAGATTTATATGTTTATCTTCTAGATAGAAATCACGTCTTCTTACGTCTTCACAGTCTTTATTGGATAGTTTATAATTATAGACTTCATTATGATTTTGATAGTCTTCAACACTTATCAAATTTTGATCAATCGATTGTATTTCGTCTTGTTTCTTTTCAGGAGGTTTGTCATTACGTAAATTGATTTCTGATCTTTGCTTTCTGCAGTTATTTTTTTGATAGTCCTCAACACTTATGAGATTTTGATCAATCTTTTGTATTTCTTTTTGTTTCTTTTCAGGAGGTTCGTCATTACGTAAATTGATTTCCGATCTTCGCTTTCTGCAGTTATTTTTATTGTGCATAATTTTTTCGCTAGTACTGCTATCATTATTTATCTCAATATAACTTTCAACAACAACAATGGGTTTGCCAAGTATAGCATAAATTGGTTTATGATAGCTAAAATACGTTTCATAAACTTCACAACTTATATCATCAAAATTTGAGAAAATTACGTCTATTTGTGTATTAGCACTTGTAGTTACGCAATCGGTGGGAAGTTTTGTTTTTAAATTATGATTTTCTAATAAATACTTGGTAAACTCATTACTTTTAGCATCTTTAACATTCAATATATCAAAATTAAAATCACCAATAAGAATAATATTATTTTCAGTTTTTATAATTTTTTCCAAAGTTGTTAAGAATTCGGTTTTTGATATTTTTGGTGATTTGTAACCACTTATAACATAATATTTTTCTATTTTTAATGCAAACAATTCCATGTTAGTTTTTTTTCCAATGCCTTGTTGTACTGATACTAATTCAATGTTTAAATCACATTTTGCATAACAAATTAACCCACGATTTTTGTCATTGCTATCAGATCTAAACATAATTTTATAATTGTTAATATTCAGTTCATCATTAGCTTTGGATAATGTTTCACTAAAAATTAGAATATCAGAGTGATGATACCATTGGTCGGATTTTATATAATCCAATTTATTTTTTAATGTACCAACATTTTGATATGCAACAATTACAACTTCTTTTCTATTATTAATCATCTGCAGATTATTATACGATAAATTCAGTTGTCTTGTTGTCCTAAGGCGTATTAATTCTCCTAATCCATAATTTTTAGAAGTGGATGTATTTTTGGATGATGGAAACTTTAATTTTCCCAAAATATATAATCCACTCAATTTAGTAACTCTGCTTAATGCAACATAGAGTAATGGTAAGGATCGTCTTTCTGGTTTTGTGAAATCAAGACAAATTTCTTCATATGTTTGACCTTGACTTTTATGAATAGTTATTGCTTCTGCTGGTCTCACAGGAAATTGCTTTTTTACAATCCATGATCTATTTTCATCACCCATATTTTCTGTAAACGATTGTTTCTCAATAGGAGTTAGTTCATTATTAATTAAATGTTCGACCATGTAATCATGAAATTTTACTCTTTGTTTTTTTCCAACTCTCGATTGGTAAAAATCAAACCATAATATTTTTGGATTAGTTTGATCTTCATCATTAAACGTGATTAACTTTAATGTACCACATGCACCATTGACTAATCCATCTTCAACATCAATATTGTATATTATCATGTATTTAATTCCAACTTTTAACTCAAGTTTATCATATAATTCATATCCTGCACGGTCATCTTTCAACCTTTGAAGTAGAATGTTTAGTGTTTCTCGGGAAATTTTGTCAGAATGTAAATATTCTGCATTAGAATTAACTAAATCGCTTTTGCAATTCTGAATTTTGATTGCATTGTATGCATCTACTTGTTTGTTTGTTGCATATAGTCTTATTGCTGATTCTGGTACATCTCTTTCATTAGTAATTTCTCTTGATTGTAATAACTTCATATCGTCTTCAGTTATCTTATTAATTGCTATATCATTTAAGGCATTAACTAAAGCTAAATCATCTTTTTGTCTCATTATTTCAGTCAATTCATAGAATTCAAATGTATCCCATAAAGGATTAATCGTAACAAATTTATTATATTCATTTGAAGACGGCATTTTATAAACTGGCCTGTCCCCAACAGGAGGTAATTGGTTTAAGTCACCAACTGCTAATACAGAAATACCACCAAATGACTGATTTACTCCAGTTATTTGTCTTAATCGTGTATCAACTTGACTAAATACTGTGGTACTCACCATTGAAATTTCATCAATAATTAATAATTGTACCTTTGACAATTTTTCGCGAATTGTATTAGCTAAATCACTGGATAATTGTGGCAAATGAACTCCCTCACGTCTGATTGGTAAAGCAAATGCTGAATGGAGTGTAACGCCATTTATTAAAAATGCTGCTTTACCAGACGGTGCTGTTAACAATACTATTATTTTATCCTTATCTGCACCAGGTAATTCATCAAAATAATTTGTTATTAGTTGATATATAGTATTAATTACGGTACTTTTGCCGACACCAGCAGAACCACTTAAAAATATTGTGAATGGTACTCTATTTATTTTATAACAATGTAATATATGCATGACAAATTCTTTTTGTTTTGCATTTAATTGGTTTACCATTGCATAAACTTCATTTGGTAGTACTCGTGTAGGACATGTGTATCTACTTTTTTTTATGCTGTTATTAGTCGTTTTATTCGCAGTAATATTTTTACCACCTTGCTTTATAATATCTACTTCCATAGGAGAATCAGTATTATCAGTTGCATATTCTATATTTCCTTCGATTTCATCACTTTCTTCGTTTTCTTTTTCAAGATTATCATTTTCAACTTGTTCTAACAATTCATCCATTGTTTCATCACTAATTATTGAATATTTTGCTTGATTTGTTTCGATAATTATCTTATTTTCGTTATAAACTTGTTCATGATCGACATTTTCGACTTCATTAAGTTCATTTCTCCACGGCATAAATAATAATATACGCTCTCTATAATAATTATCTGGATCTTGATGTAGTTTAAACCGTCTATACATAAGAATAGCTGGTCTAGTTCGAGTTTTACAGATATTGCTACTTTCATTATTGTCATTATTATTATTTTCTTCGATATTGAAAATGTTATTATCAATTTGATTGTCATTAACTTCATCATCGTTGGATGAATTCTTTTTTTTAGAGAAACGACAAAGTGCTGTATAATCAGCAAGACACAGATCATCCAAACGCACCTCTCTTTTGCTATATTTTTCGAAATTATCAAGTTTATATATATTTGTGGATTCGGTATTTAAATTTTTCAAATCTGCTTCTGATTTTAGCATTGAAACGCGTTCATTAATAACGTTAGTATTAATGTATATAGCCTCACGACTTCTTTTAGACAACGCTAAAGGTATGACATGATATGCTGCTTCCTGGGCAGACATTAAAGTACTATTTAAAAATTTATTAGCAATTATTCTAAATTTGTCTTTAATACTTGTATTATTGTTATCACAATCTATTGCAGCTTCACGAAGTAACTTTGATAAACCACCATCTATTTTGCTAATATAATCAGTTACATAACTCATAACTGCATATTCATCAAGTATAAATTGTATGTCCATATTCGATTCGAATAACTCTAGAATTTGTTTGTTGTAGGAATTAATACCAACTTCGAGGCTTGTCCTTTTTAAAAAAATTCGCTTTCGCTTTAAAGTACTTCGAATCGCTAGAATATATTCTGTTTCATTCATATTTAATTTTTTCAGAATATCATCGTAGGTCATGGATGTTTTTTTATGATAAAATTCATTCATTAAAACTCCAATATCTTCATAAGACTTAGATACTACTTCATCTTTGGCTAGTGGCTCTAAAATCATTGTTCTATTCATTACTGGGTAAGGAATATGAAACCTACATTGTTTATTTTTTTTATTTTTATTATTTCCTTTATAACATGTATGAGTATGTTTATGTGTTTGTAAATACAAATATGGATTATTTTCATCATACTCACAAGTAATAAATCTATCTATGAAATTGATTAAATTTTCTAAATTTTTTGGATCATTATCATTCTTATCATATGACGGTGCATCTTTTAACCACAACAACATGTGTTCATGTGGACTTCCACGTTGTTGAAATTCAACACGTTGATAGCTATCTACAACAACATGTTCACCAAAAATACTATTTTCACTTTTCAGCAGTATCATGAAATTATGAATTTTACTATCAAAATACCGTGCGCACGTGACAGGATCATCTCTAATTAATTTAGTTTTAATATTACTGTCTAAATTATAAGCTTGTGCTTTTGATATATTACCACCTTTTTCACTGTACATCATTAATGTTTGCAGGAGCTCAGGCCATTCAGTTTCTCCAGATGAGAATGTTAAAAAAATCGGTGGTTTACCTAATTGCCGAATCATTGCTAAACTTTCTTTTTTATTTTTTTGCCAATATGCTGGAGAAGATCGTATAGTTTTGAGCATTTTATATCCATCATCAAATTTAATTAAATTATTTAAATTTTCTTTATCTAATACATCAGCTGCTTTAAGATTTTCTTTATTTGCACTTTTCATCATACGCCTTAAACAGACATTCATACTTGCCATAACATTGGATTCTTGAATTCTCTTAGCCATCCATAAAACACGTGGAGGTTTACAAGATCGACGATCATAACGTCTTATTTCTGATTTACAACGATCTGCATAAGATATACACTTAGGTAATTCAAACGGATAGCCACCAAAAATTATAGGATTACATAGTTCATCAATATCTGGAATTTTGAGCCACGGTAAAGGATATTCGTTTTGACCTGGTGCAATCTCCTGAACTACAGAATTATAATTTTCTGCGATTTGGGCATTATGATCAATCAACAGCACTTCATCATTATTAATTATATCGAAATTAATCGTATCATTGATGAAGGCAGTGTTTTCTTTATCTTGCCCATGAATAGTTATAACATTATCTATAATATCATTTAAAATGTCCTTAATAATAGTATTGCGAGTTTCTGAAACATCATTATTGATTCCTAATTCTTTATAATTATCAGTGAGATCATTTTCATCAACTACAAAATCAATCTCTTCATCGTCATCAGAGTTGTAATCATTTAAATACTTTTCATCAATCTCAACATTATACTTTTTATATAGTGGAGTGTTAATAAGATATTTCAATGCTTTCATTATTTTCACAGGTCTCACCGATTCAAACATGTAATGACTTTTGTGAGTAAGGTTTCTTCTTAATTTTATTTGTATGGTTTGCATTTCGTCAA
This sequence comes from Argyresthia goedartella, assembly GCA_949825045.1. NCBI lineage: Eukaryota > Metazoa > Arthropoda > Insecta > Lepidoptera > Argyresthiidae > Argyresthia > Argyresthia goedartella. The sequence continues at coordinate 22,988,820 of OX463820.1, forward strand.
ACTTACGGGGTAATATTTGTTTTAATGTATTATTTATGTTATTGGTTACATTAACAATACTGCCTGCTAATGCCTTTTGTGGATTTAGTGCATACGGTTTTAGGGATCGTATTTGCATAAAACTAAGAACTGGTGCTACCATTCTTTCTTCAAGATCTGTTAATTCTTGTATTTCTTTGGGGATTTTTCTAAATTTTAAACCATTTATCGTGGATAATCTATATATTTCACCCTTATAAGCATATTTTTTACAAGTAGTACATATCATGTCTGATGAAAAGTTGTATAATTTTTCAAAAAACTCAACACCAAATTCTTTTATTAATTTACTTTTATTTAATTTGACAACTGAACGTTCAAAAAATAAACCTTCGCAGTTACAGCATACATATGAAGGAGTTTGTGCACGCAACTTTATATATTTTAATTTGTGTTGGGCTAAAATATTTCCCCTTTTACTTTGTCTTAACAAAGTATTATATAAATTATTTCGATACTGTAATATTTGTATTTGCCGTTCTTCACGACGTGCAGCTGCATTTTTTTTTCTCTCGTTTGCACGATATTTTCTGTTGTTTAATCTCGTATTTTGCATGTTTTTTCGGTTTTGAAAGTTTTCATTCTTTCTATACCTGTAATTGTATCGTGTATTTATCATTCTAGAAATATTTTTCTGTCTTTCATTCAAATTGTATTTCTTATTGCTACGTAATTTTTGGTTTCTCAATATATTTTTTTTAATTTCCTGTTGCATGTAATTCAACTTTGATCTTAGAGCTTTCATTCTTAAAATATTTTTTACTCTTTCATTTTTTGTATATAAACTATTTCGTCGAAGTATACAATTTCGTTTAATATTTTTTCTCATTTCTTTTTTAATATAATCCATTTTTTGCCGAAGGATTCGATTTCTTTCTATATTTTTTTTACGTTCATTGATTTTATAATCTTCACGTTTTCTCAATTTTTGCATACGACTAACATTTTTTTTCTTTTCAATTTTTTTAAAATTTTCATCTAATCTCAGTTGCTGTATGCGCTTTTGAGTTTTTTCATTTTCAGCTTTTTTGAATTCTTTATCATCTCTTTTGCTTTTTATTCGCTTTTGAGTTTTTTCATTTTCAGCTTTTTTGAATTCTTTATCATCTCTTTTGCTTTTTATTCGCTTTTGATTTTTTTCATTTTCAGCTTTTTTGAATTTATCGTCTGCTCTTTTACTTTGTATTCGCTTATTAGTTTGTTCATTTTCTGATTGTTTATAAGCTACATTTGATCGTAACTTTTGCATACATTGTTTGTGTTTCTCTTTTCTATCTTGAGAAGGGTCTCTAATAGTTAAATCAGATACTGCCCTTGCATTGCCACGATTTATTTTCTTTTTCTGATTTTTAGTTTTAACAGATTGTTTTTTTACTCTCATAGTGATTTACCAGTTTTCTTACGATATTTGTTATAGATATTAACAAAAAAACTTTATTTATATTGATAAATCAACAATAGCAGAAAAAATTATAACTATACAATGGCAACAGACAGGTTTTTTATGCAATATATTTATTTTATACTTTATAATTATAACAATTTATTTAACTTAATAATTATAATTATATGTATCTGACGTTTGTTTTTAATTTTAATTATTCGTTTGCAAATTAATATCGTTATATTAATTTATCAATATTTTTTTTAACGTCTGTTAGAAAGTTAATTTTAATTTTTTGTTAAAATCTCTATATAATGGCAATGGAGGGGGTGCGTGGTTGTGGGCAAGCAGCATCGGCTACATACAAAAATATAGAAAATCTTTGTAACCTACATTTCTCATGGTTTTGACACCAGCTTTGCCATTATTTATGGCGAATGACACCACCGTTCTGAAGGCACTCATTTTGCTTCCTTATTTCTTCTTTTGTACCTGGAACAAATCCATATATATTACTATAATACTTGCTGGTGCCTGCGACTTTGTCTACATGGACTTAGGACCACCGGGACAAACATCCTTTATTTGTGTGCTAAGCTCACAGAAAGCTTCTTATAGCTCTAAGCTTTAGGTAATAATAAAATATTAATTTCTAATTATGCAGTCTTTGTGGCCATGGGCTAGCCGCTTATCTCGCAAAATGAAGTATTGAATAACTGGCTAAACATGGGCATTTTGCCTCTGCCACCCCTATGGGAAAAAAGGTGTGAAACAATGTTATGTTCTATTTACAGTATCAACTCTTCAATTTAGTGACATCTGTTAAGTATATGTAAATATCCACAGTAATAATGAAGTTTGAACTTTAAACTTTGAAGTGTGTAGCTGGTATACTGCTTACTCCTGACTATATGATTGTGAATGAGTATAGAAAAAATAATGTGAAATAAGTAGAGTAGTTAGAAAGGTCCCTGAATCCATGAAGAAACATATAAGGTGACTTAATTGGCTAGACTTTAATTTGTAATAGGGTAGGTATTTGACTGCTAGACAATCAGAATGGCTGAGTCGGCAGTGACCCTGCCTACGAAGCCAAGGGACCCGGGTTCAAGTCCCGGTGGGGGAAAATATTTGTTTGATGAGAATGGATGTTTGTACCCTAGTCATGATTGTTTATCTATCTAACTATAATATTTATCTATATAAGTATGTGTATTGTTGTCTAGTACCCAAGATGCAGGGAATCCTAGTTTGGGGCTAGATTAATGTGTGTAAATAGTGTGCAAGGTAATATTATTATAGTCAAAATAGTTACTTTTTAGGAATTGTCAAACTGGTAATTTTGTTCACAAGTTCTATGAAATAGTAGCATGTGACATCATATTCAAATGCTGTCTTTTTAACACAAAATTGAGTTTACAAAATACAACTGCTGGAAATAAATAATTCTGATTTTGTCAAACATTTTAGTTCAAATAGGTTCAGCTTGAGACAGGTTTCTAGGTTTATTTGACTACCTTGTCAAATACCATATTGTCTTTTCAATTAATTCATTACAATACACACATATTACAATCAACAAAGGCAGAAGTAGAATAACAGTAGAAGATTGCAACAATTAACTATTCACTTATTTACCTATATACAGAACAACATCTAATATCTGATAAATGCATTCTTATCAGTGCTCCAATGCACAGAGATGCAACATAGTAGTCCAACAAAGTTGTTCATGCTGTTGGGAGCAGAAATAGCGACTAGTTAATTCTGTGATGTAGATGACCTTGAGGCACTGTTAAACAGTGTATTCCTATTCCGTATTACCTCGGTAGGTACTCTAGGTTCAATATTTATCTGCTTAATGTAGGTAGGTACCTCGATTGTATGGCGGTTGTGAATTCTCGAAGATAATGATCCTTTGTAGTGTATTGAATGAATAAGCGAAAACAACACAGAGAAAGGATGTCGGATATGATGAGACATGACCTTTTGTGTAAAAGGATATGTGCATTTCCCGGAAGCAAGTAGTATAGTCGTATTTAGAAATTGCGGGGGCAGATACACCATAAATATAATCATGGATTCAGTTGGTATCACGCACGTACACAGTGGTATGTTGCCATGCAGCTAAACTAGCACAGCACCGTTATTGCACTTATGGTAATATGGTAGATTGGAAAACTACGAATAGAAAATGCATGCTTAGGAGTATTTACATTGGGAGATATCAGATAAGTATGTATGGCCTTTTTGAGTTAAAAATTAGGAGTGAAATTACCAGTAAATATTACACGACAAAAATCGGTTCGGCAGCAAGTACCGTACAAGCAACTTCTCTTGAGAAGAATTCTTTTTTTTAATGTTTCGATACCTAGAAAATCATTTGAGAATTATTACTGGAATATCTAGCGACGTTCCTACCTATCCCACCTCTCCGATCCCTACCTGTCCTTAATGCGATGAACGCTTCACGTATTTCCTTATCTACACCTAAAATTCCCACTCAATTAATTCTCATATAATTACTATATAGCACTATCTATCTAGATTAAACAAATGCATAGGCATTCTGATGAATATCTATTTCAACTCTACGAATCCATCCTTTTATTAGCTTACTTTTATCAGCTTGAAATTTATAATGACTCAGAACAATTTGAATCATACAATTATTAAACGATTCGAAAGAAATTATAATAAACGAATCAATTAAATATAAAACGTGTCCTGTATAATCAGCTTGCTAGAAATTTTCAATCGTTTTTTTACATAATCCCACCAACCTTCCTCACTTTCCTTCCACTATCATCATAATGCTTAATATTATAATTATGGCTATATTTTCAGTTTTTTTTTGCATTTTTTTGAATATCCATTTTTTCTGTCATGATTCTTTCATTTAACTGTTGACTCGAAATTTCTCAGTCTTTTATAATTTTTATTTGAAATATAACAAATTAGTTTTCTCTAATTTTTCGCTAATTGGAAACATTAAAATATATATTTTTTTATTTCAAATAATCCCACCAACCTTCCTCACTTTCCTACCACTATTATTGATCATATTAAATTTTTTTTGTTTCATCCTTTAAATAATCATCAATAAATATGCATGTATAATGTCATCCTCCTATTTCCTCTCTTTCCTCTCACATTATGATATTGATGATTATGTTAGGGTTATTTTTCTTTACCATTTATTACCACCAAATCTTAATATTTTTATAATTATTTTTTTTTTTCATATCCGTCTTCGGGAAATGGTAATAATCTCCGAGATAAAAGCATATTTGCCACGTGATTTCTCATTTTTACAGGATTGTAATGTCTCTTTTGTTTATTAGGATCTTTTCCATAAAACAATAATGTTGCGAAAAAAATAGCAAATATACCACAATCAAATCCATTCTGTTGCTTTTGTACTTTACGATATTTATATGCTTTATTAAATGGATAAATTGCGTCCAAGTAACCGGTGTGATCATTGTGCAGCTTTCCATGACATAAGCTATCATAGATATAAACTGTTCCATTACCATCATATTTCGTGCAAATCCAATGTCCTATACCACTTAAATCGGCTCCACAATTAAATAATATTTGAATATTACTTTTTTCATTAGGAATTGGTTGCAGATTTCCAACGAAAGCTCTAATAAATCCTGTATCTTGTGCATTATTAAAACCGCCATTAGATACACACGCTTTATTCAGTATTTCATGGAACAGATTTATATGTTTATCTTCTAGATAGAAATCACGTCTTCTTACGTCTTCACAGTCTTTATTGGATAGTTTATAATTATAGACTTCATTATGATTTTGATAGTCTTCAACACTTATCAAATTTTGATCAATCGATTGTATTTCGTCTTGTTTCTTTTCAGGAGGTTTGTCATTACGTAAATTGATTTCTGATCTTTGCTTTCTGCAGTTATTTTTTTGATAGTCCTCAACACTTATGAGATTTTGATCAATCTTTTGTATTTCTTTTTGTTTCTTTTCAGGAGGTTCGTCATTACGTAAATTGATTTCCGATCTTCGCTTTCTGCAGTTATTTTTATTGTGCATAATTTTTTCGCTAGTACTGCTATCATTATTTATCTCAATATAACTTTCAACAACAACAATGGGTTTGCCAAGTATAGCATAAATTGGTTTATGATAGCTAAAATACGTTTCATAAACTTCACAACTTATATCATCAAAATTTGAGAAAATTACGTCTATTTGTGTATTAGCACTTGTAGTTACGCAATCGGTGGGAAGTTTTGTTTTTAAATTATGATTTTCTAATAAATACTTGGTAAACTCATTACTTTTAGCATCTTTAACATTCAATATATCAAAATTAAAATCACCAATAAGAATAATATTATTTTCAGTTTTTATAATTTTTTCCAAAGTTGTTAAGAATTCGGTTTTTGATATTTTTGGTGATTTGTAACCACTTATAACATAATATTTTTCTATTTTTAATGCAAACAATTCCATGTTAGTTTTTTTTCCAATGCCTTGTTGTACTGATACTAATTCAATGTTTAAATCACATTTTGCATAACAAATTAACCCACGATTTTTGTCATTGCTATCAGATCTAAACATAATTTTATAATTGTTAATATTCAGTTCATCATTAGCTTTGGATAATGTTTCACTAAAAATTAGAATATCAGAGTGATGATACCATTGGTCGGATTTTATATAATCCAATTTATTTTTTAATGTACCAACATTTTGATATGCAACAATTACAACTTCTTTTCTATTATTAATCATCTGCAGATTATTATACGATAAATTCAGTTGTCTTGTTGTCCTAAGGCGTATTAATTCTCCTAATCCATAATTTTTAGAAGTGGATGTATTTTTGGATGATGGAAACTTTAATTTTCCCAAAATATATAATCCACTCAATTTAGTAACTCTGCTTAATGCAACATAGAGTAATGGTAAGGATCGTCTTTCTGGTTTTGTGAAATCAAGACAAATTTCTTCATATGTTTGACCTTGACTTTTATGAATAGTTATTGCTTCTGCTGGTCTCACAGGAAATTGCTTTTTTACAATCCATGATCTATTTTCATCACCCATATTTTCTGTAAACGATTGTTTCTCAATAGGAGTTAGTTCATTATTAATTAAATGTTCGACCATGTAATCATGAAATTTTACTCTTTGTTTTTTTCCAACTCTCGATTGGTAAAAATCAAACCATAATATTTTTGGATTAGTTTGATCTTCATCATTAAACGTGATTAACTTTAATGTACCACATGCACCATTGACTAATCCATCTTCAACATCAATATTGTATATTATCATGTATTTAATTCCAACTTTTAACTCAAGTTTATCATATAATTCATATCCTGCACGGTCATCTTTCAACCTTTGAAGTAGAATGTTTAGTGTTTCTCGGGAAATTTTGTCAGAATGTAAATATTCTGCATTAGAATTAACTAAATCGCTTTTGCAATTCTGAATTTTGATTGCATTGTATGCATCTACTTGTTTGTTTGTTGCATATAGTCTTATTGCTGATTCTGGTACATCTCTTTCATTAGTAATTTCTCTTGATTGTAATAACTTCATATCGTCTTCAGTTATCTTATTAATTGCTATATCATTTAAGGCATTAACTAAAGCTAAATCATCTTTTTGTCTCATTATTTCAGTCAATTCATAGAATTCAAATGTATCCCATAAAGGATTAATCGTAACAAATTTATTATATTCATTTGAAGACGGCATTTTATAAACTGGCCTGTCCCCAACAGGAGGTAATTGGTTTAAGTCACCAACTGCTAATACAGAAATACCACCAAATGACTGATTTACTCCAGTTATTTGTCTTAATCGTGTATCAACTTGACTAAATACTGTGGTACTCACCATTGAAATTTCATCAATAATTAATAATTGTACCTTTGACAATTTTTCGCGAATTGTATTAGCTAAATCACTGGATAATTGTGGCAAATGAACTCCCTCACGTCTGATTGGTAAAGCAAATGCTGAATGGAGTGTAACGCCATTTATTAAAAATGCTGCTTTACCAGACGGTGCTGTTAACAATACTATTATTTTATCCTTATCTGCACCAGGTAATTCATCAAAATAATTTGTTATTAGTTGATATATAGTATTAATTACGGTACTTTTGCCGACACCAGCAGAACCACTTAAAAATATTGTGAATGGTACTCTATTTATTTTATAACAATGTAATATATGCATGACAAATTCTTTTTGTTTTGCATTTAATTGGTTTACCATTGCATAAACTTCATTTGGTAGTACTCGTGTAGGACATGTGTATCTACTTTTTTTTATGCTGTTATTAGTCGTTTTATTCGCAGTAATATTTTTACCACCTTGCTTTATAATATCTACTTCCATAGGAGAATCAGTATTATCAGTTGCATATTCTATATTTCCTTCGATTTCATCACTTTCTTCGTTTTCTTTTTCAAGATTATCATTTTCAACTTGTTCTAACAATTCATCCATTGTTTCATCACTAATTATTGAATATTTTGCTTGATTTGTTTCGATAATTATCTTATTTTCGTTATAAACTTGTTCATGATCGACATTTTCGACTTCATTAAGTTCATTTCTCCACGGCATAAATAATAATATACGCTCTCTATAATAATTATCTGGATCTTGATGTAGTTTAAACCGTCTATACATAAGAATAGCTGGTCTAGTTCGAGTTTTACAGATATTGCTACTTTCATTATTGTCATTATTATTATTTTCTTCGATATTGAAAATGTTATTATCAATTTGATTGTCATTAACTTCATCATCGTTGGATGAATTCTTTTTTTTAGAGAAACGACAAAGTGCTGTATAATCAGCAAGACACAGATCATCCAAACGCACCTCTCTTTTGCTATATTTTTCGAAATTATCAAGTTTATATATATTTGTGGATTCGGTATTTAAATTTTTCAAATCTGCTTCTGATTTTAGCATTGAAACGCGTTCATTAATAACGTTAGTATTAATGTATATAGCCTCACGACTTCTTTTAGACAACGCTAAAGGTATGACATGATATGCTGCTTCCTGGGCAGACATTAAAGTACTATTTAAAAATTTATTAGCAATTATTCTAAATTTGTCTTTAATACTTGTATTATTGTTATCACAATCTATTGCAGCTTCACGAAGTAACTTTGATAAACCACCATCTATTTTGCTAATATAATCAGTTACATAACTCATAACTGCATATTCATCAAGTATAAATTGTATGTCCATATTCGATTCGAATAACTCTAGAATTTGTTTGTTGTAGGAATTAATACCAACTTCGAGGCTTGTCCTTTTTAAAAAAATTCGCTTTCGCTTTAAAGTACTTCGAATCGCTAGAATATATTCTGTTTCATTCATATTTAATTTTTTCAGAATATCATCGTAGGTCATGGATGTTTTTTTATGATAAAATTCATTCATTAAAACTCCAATATCTTCATAAGACTTAGATACTACTTCATCTTTGGCTAGTGGCTCTAAAATCATTGTTCTATTCATTACTGGGTAAGGAATATGAAACCTACATTGTTTATTTTTTTTATTTTTATTATTTCCTTTATAACATGTATGAGTATGTTTATGTGTTTGTAAATACAAATATGGATTATTTTCATCATACTCACAAGTAATAAATCTATCTATGAAATTGATTAAATTTTCTAAATTTTTTGGATCATTATCATTCTTATCATATGACGGTGCATCTTTTAACCACAACAACATGTGTTCATGTGGACTTCCACGTTGTTGAAATTCAACACGTTGATAGCTATCTACAACAACATGTTCACCAAAAATACTATTTTCACTTTTCAGCAGTATCATGAAATTATGAATTTTACTATCAAAATACCGTGCGCACGTGACAGGATCATCTCTAATTAATTTAGTTTTAATATTACTGTCTAAATTATAAGCTTGTGCTTTTGATATATTACCACCTTTTTCACTGTACATCATTAATGTTTGCAGGAGCTCAGGCCATTCAGTTTCTCCAGATGAGAATGTTAAAAAAATCGGTGGTTTACCTAATTGCCGAATCATTGCTAAACTTTCTTTTTTATTTTTTTGCCAATATGCTGGAGAAGATCGTATAGTTTTGAGCATTTTATATCCATCATCAAATTTAATTAAATTATTTAAATTTTCTTTATCTAATACATCAGCTGCTTTAAGATTTTCTTTATTTGCACTTTTCATCATACGCCTTAAACAGACATTCATACTTGCCATAACATTGGATTCTTGAATTCTCTTAGCCATCCATAAAACACGTGGAGGTTTACAAGATCGACGATCATAACGTCTTATTTCTGATTTACAACGATCTGCATAAGATATACACTTAGGTAATTCAAACGGATAGCCACCAAAAATTATAGGATTACATAGTTCATCAATATCTGGAATTTTGAGCCACGGTAAAGGATATTCGTTTTGACCTGGTGCAATCTCCTGAACTACAGAATTATAATTTTCTGCGATTTGGGCATTATGATCAATCAACAGCACTTCATCATTATTAATTATATCGAAATTAATCGTATCATTGATGAAGGCAGTGTTTTCTTTATCTTGCCCATGAATAGTTATAACATTATCTATAATATCATTTAAAATGTCCTTAATAATAGTATTGCGAGTTTCTGAAACATCATTATTGATTCCTAATTCTTTATAATTATCAGTGAGATCATTTTCATCAACTACAAAATCAATCTCTTCATCGTCATCAGAGTTGTAATCATTTAAATACTTTTCATCAATCTCAACATTATACTTTTTATATAGTGGAGTGTTAATAAGATATTTCAATGCTTTCATTATTTTCACAGGTCTCACCGATTCAAACATGTAATGACTTTTGTGAGTAAGGTTTCTTCTTAATTTTATTTGTATGGTTTGCATTTCGTCAAACTTACGGGGTAATATTTGTTTTAATGTATTATTTATGTTATTGGTTACATTAACAATACTGCCTGCTAATGCCTTTTGTGGATTTAGTGCATACGGTTTTAGGGATCGTATTTGCATAAAACTAAGAACTGGTGCTACCATTCTTTCTTCAAGATCTGTTAATTCTTGTATTTCTTTGGGGATTTTTCTAAATTTTAAACCATTTATCGTGGATAATCTATATATTTCACCCTTATAAGCATATTTTTTACAAGTAGTACATATCATGTCTGATGAAAAGTTGTATAATTTTTCAAAAAACTCAACACCAAATTCTTTTATTAATTTACTTTTATTTAATTTGACAACTGAACGTTCAAAAAATAAACCTTCGCAGTTACAGCATACATATGAAGGAGTTTGTGCACGCAACTTTATATATTTTAATTTGTGTTGGGCTAAAATATTTCCCCTTTTACTTTGTCTTAACAAAGTATTATATAAATTATTTCGATACTGTAATATTTGTATTTGCCGTTCTTCACGACGTGCAGCTGCATTTTTTTTTCTCTCGTTTGCACGATATTTTCTGTTGTTTAATCTCGTATTTTGCATGTTTTTTCGGTTTTGAAAGTTTTCATTCTTTCTATACCTGTAATTGTATCGTGTATTTATCATTCTAGAAATATTTTTCTGTCTTTCATTCAAATTGTATTTCTTATTGCTACGTAATTTTTGGTTTCTCAATATATTTTTTTTAATTTCCTGTTGCATGTAATTCAACTTTGATCTTAGAGCTTTCATTCTTAAAATATTTTTTACTCTTTCATTTTTTGTATATAAACTATTTCGTCGAAGTATACAATTTCGTTTAATATTTTTTCTCATTTCTTTTTTAATATAATCCATTTTTTGCCGAAGGATTCGATTTCTTTCTATATTTTTTTTACGTTCATTGATTTTATAATCTTCACGTTTTCTCAATTTTTGCATACGACTAACATTTTTTTTCTTTTCAATTTTTTTAAAATTTTCATCTAATCTCAGTTGCTGTATGCGCTTTTGAGTTTTTTCATTTTCAGCTTTTTTGAATTCTTTATCATCTCTTTTGCTTTTTATTCGCTTTTGAGTTTTTTCATTTTCAGCTTTTTTGAATTCTTTATCATCTCTTTTGCTTTTTATTCGCTTTTGATTTTTTTCATTTTCAGCGTTTTTGAATTTATCGTCTGCTCTTTTACTTTGTATTCGCTTATTAGTTTGTTCATTTTCTGATTGTTTATAAGCTACATTTGATCGTAACTTTTGCATACATTGTTTGTGTTTCTCTTTTCTATCTTGAGAAGGGTCTCTAATAGTTAAATCAGATACTGCCCTTGCATTGCCACGATTTATTTTCTTTTTCTGATTTTTAGTTTTAACAGATTGTTTTTTTACTCTCATAGTGATTTACCAGTTTTCTTACGATATTTGTTATAGATATTAACAAAAAAACTTTATTTATATTGATAAATCAACAATAGCAGAAAAAATTATAACTATACAATGGCAACAGACAGGTTTTTTATGCAATATATTTATTTTATACTTTATAATTATAACAATTTATTTAACTTAATAATTATAATTATATGTATCTGACGTTTGTTTTTAATTTTAATTATTCGTTTGCAAATTAATATCGTTATATTAATTTATCAATATTTTTTTTAACGTCTGTTAGAAAGTTAATTTTAATTTTTTGTTAAAATCTCTATATAATGGCAATGGAGGGGGTGCGTGGTTGTGGGCAAGCAGCATCGGCTACATACAAAAATATAGAAAATCTTTGTAACCTACATTTCTCATGGTTTTGACACCAGCTTTGCCATTATTTATGGCGAATGACACCACCGTTCTGAAGGCACTCATTTTGCTTCCTTATTTCTTCTTTTGTACCTGGAACAAATCCATATATATTACTATAATACTTGCTGGTGCCTGCGACTTTGTCTACATGGACTTAGGACCACCGGGACAAACATCCTTTATTTGTGTGCTAAGCTCACAGAAAGCTTCTTATAGCTCTAAGCTTTAGGTAATAATAAAATATTAATTTCTAATTATGCAGTCTTTGTGGCCATGGGCTAGCCGCTTATCTCGCAAAATGAAGTATTGAATAACTGGCTAAACATGGGCATTTTGCCTCTGCCACCCCTATGGGAAAAAAGGTGTGAAACAATGTTATGTTCTATTTACAGTATCAACTCTTCAATTTAGTGACATCTGTTAAGTATATGTAAATATCCACAGTAATAATGAAGTTTGAACTTTAAACTTTGAAGTGTGTAGCTGGTATACTGCTTACTCCTGACTATATGATTGTGAATGAGTATAGAAAAAATAATGTGAAATAAGTAGAGTAGTTAGAAAGGTCCCTGAATCCATGAAGAAACATATAAGGTGACTTAATTGGCTAGACTTTAATTTGTAATAGGGTAGGTATTTGACTGCTAGACAATCAGAATGGCTGAGTCGGCAGTGACCCTGCCTACGAAGCCAAGGGACCCGGGTTCAAGTCCCGGTGGGGGAAAATATTTGTTTGATGAGAATGGATGTTTGTACCCTAGTCATGATTGTTTATCTATCTAACTATAATATTTATCTATATAAGTATGTGTATTGTTGTCTAGTACCCAAGATGCAGGGAATCCTAGTTTGGGGCTAGATTAATGTGTGTAAATAGTGTGCAAGGTAATATTATTATAGTCAAAATAGTTACTTTTTAGGAATTGTCAAACTGGTAATTTTGTTCACAAGTTCTATGAAATAGTAGCATGTGACATCATATTCAAATGCTGTCTTTTTAACACAAAATTGAGTTTACAAAATACAACTGCTGGAAATAAATAATTCTGATTTTGTCAAACATTTTAGTTCAAATAGGTTCAGCTTGAGACAGGTTTCTAGGTTTATTTGACTACCTTGTCAAATACCATATTGTCTTTTCAATTAATTCATTACAATACACACATATTACAATCAACAAAGGCAGAAGTAGAATAACAGTAGAAGATTGCAACAATTAACTATTCACTTATTTACCTATATACAGAACAACATCTAATATCTGATAAATGCATTCTTATCAGTGCTCCAATGCACAGAGATGCAACATAGTAGTCCAACAAAGTTGTTCATGCTGTTGGGAGCAGAAATAGCGACTAGTTAATTCTGTGATGTAGATGACCTTGAGGCACTGTTAAACAGTGTATTCCTATTCCGTATTACCTCGGTAGGTACTCTAGGTTCAATATTTATCTGCTTAATGTAGGTAGGTACCTCGATTGTATGGCGGTTGTGAATTCTCGAAGATAATGATCCTTTGTAGTGTATTGAATGAATAAGCGAAAACAACACAGAGAAAGGATGTCGGATATGATGAGACATGACCTTTTGTGTAAAAGGATATGTGCATTTCCCGGAAGCAAGTAGTATAGTCGTATTTAGAAATTGCGGGGGCAGATACACCATAAATATAATCATGGATTCAGTTGGTATCACGCACGTACACAGTGGTATGTTGCCATGCAGCTAAACTAGCACAGCACCGTTATTGCACTTATGGTAATATGGTAGATTGGAAAACTACGAATAGAAAATGCATGCTTAGGAGTATTTACATTGGGAGATATCAGATAAGTATGTATGGCCTTTTTGAGTTAAAAATTAGGAGTGAAATTACCAGTAAATATTACACGACAAAAATTCCAATCGATAATGAGTCTTCTAATGCATTTTGTACACGTCAATGCAGATGTATGTTATTAGTTTTATTTATACAATATTACACGTAACTTCAGCGCCCAGCGCTTATTCCGATCAGAGGCAGACACACAAAAAAATATAAAGTTGATTGACCGACGAAAATACACAAAAAGTTGACACAACACGCGCCCGGCGCGTGAACTGAACAGTGAACACACACACACAGTCAGTTCAGTCAGTCACAGACCTACTGCATTAGTAATCTGTGCTACTGCCCTACTGCGGCCACCCCACACACAGGCCGGCCGGCACACTAGTATATTATGTATTATATGGCCGGCACGTCACTCAAACTTACTAGAAAAGACTAAGAAAAATGTTGGAAGTTGGATGGAATGGAATATGTACTACATATTAGTAATCTGTGGAATGGAAACGAGCCATTTCTAAAGATTCCCCATCCCATTATGAAGAATAGTAACGACCTTTCGTTTCTGCTAAAATAAAGTATTTTTATTTTAAAGCATAAGTTAAAGATATGATACTCAGTCAGATAGCGCTGCAGTAGCTATTTAGGTATTTAGTGCTTAACCCTTTAAAGGGCAAGGTATTTTTTCACTGTTTTTAGTGTTTTTTTGGTGTAAGTACGTATTAGACAGTTAGTAAAGACGTAAAAAAAATACTTTAAAAAATCCAGGTATTTTAGTTTTTTAGAAATGTCATGTACCAAATACGTCACATTGCCCAACATACGGAAAACTGGCTGGAAAAGGTAATGTACCATATTTGTCACATTGCTCTTGAGTCAAGGATTAATTAAAAGGTAAATTTTCTTAAAAATTAATTGTAATTATAGGAAAGTAAAACCATGATAAATGAATAAATAAATGAATGAATAAATTTTGTGTTTATTACTCTTTTCAATTCATACCTTACGAATACACGATTACAGGGTGCATCTCCATGCATTTTCCTGATATTAAACTACAAGTTATCGATTAATATAGTTGAAAACGTATATATACATGTATATATACACATACACACACACTTAGACATCGCTCTGAAAATAATAACAAATGATTTTCCAGGTCTTGAAACGCAAAGAAAAAACAAAATTATTCAGTTAATTTTCAGTTTGATTAATAATATTCGCTGATATTAATAATGAAAATATCATTATTGCCGATCTCTGCTGCAAATGATTCTTAAGGTCTTAAAACATAAAGAAATTACGAAAGTAACTATTCCCATTTCCTAACTGATCATAACAACTTTCAATTGAAGTTAAAAATTAAAAAAAAAAACAATTTTTTAACATTACACAATAATTAATAAATTTTATCGAATTTAAAGAATTTTCACGAAAAAGATGACGTCATAGTGGGTCCGCCATTTTGAATTTTAAAAAACTGATGAAAGATTCGAAACCAGCACCCTCAAAAACCCACATCTACCCCTCAATACTTGGAATTACATACAAAATTAACGTTGCGTGTTCAAAAAAGTCAGTTTTTTACAAATAAAAAACGAACCGCTGGACCGATTTTTTCTAGACTCCTTTCAGATCTAAGTCATGACGTGGCGTATCGATTGATATGGTCATCAAAGCGATTCGGTCCAGTAGTTATTGAGAAAACGAATTCCATAATTTTGATCACGTACATACGTACGTACACACACACACACACACACACACACACACAGACATCACTCTAAAAATGATTGCAAATGATTCTCCAGGTCTTAAAACGTAAAGAAAACACAAAATTACCTATTTCAATTTTCAGACCTATTATAATAACTTCTCAAGAGAAGTTAAAAATTCCAATCGATAATGAGTCTTCTAATGCATTTTGTACACGTCAATGCAGATGTATGTTATTAGTTTTATTTATACAATATTACACGTAACTTCAGCGCCCAGCGCTTATTCCGATCAGAGGCAGACACACAAAAAAATATAAAGTTGATTGACCGACGAAAATACACAAAAAGTTGACACAACACGCGCCCGGCGCGTGAACTGAACAGTGAACACACACACACAGTCAGTTCAGTCAGTCACAGACCTACTGCATTAGTAATCTGTGCTACTGCCCTACTGCGGCCACCCCACACACAGGCCGGCCGGCACACTAGTATATTATGTATTATATGGCCGGCACGTCACTCAAACTTACTAGAAAAGACTAAGAAAAATGTTGGAAGTTGGATGGAATGGAATATGTACTACATATTAGTAATCTGTGGAATGGAAACGAGCCATTTCTAAAGATTCCCCATCCCATTATGAAGAATAGTAACGACCTTTCGTTTCTGCTAAAATAAAGTATTTTTATTTTAAAGCATAAGTTAAAGATATGATACTCAGTCAGATAGCGCTGCAGTAGCTATTTAGGTATTTAGTGCTTAACCCTTTAAAGGGCAAGGTATTTTTTCACTGTTTTTAGTGTTTTTTTGGTGTAAGTACGTATTAGACAGTTAGTAAAGACGTAAAAAAAATACTTTAAAAAATCCAGGTATTTTAGTTTTTTAGAAATGTCATGTACCAAATACGTCACATTGCCCAACATACGGAAAACTGGCTGGAAAAGGTAATGTACCATATTTGTCACATTGCTCTTGAGTCAAGGATTAATTAAAAGGTAAATTTTCTTAAAAATTAATTGTAATTATAGGAAAGTAAAACCATGATAAATGAATAAATAAATGAATGAATAAATTTTGTGTTTATTACTCTTTTCAATTCATACCTTACGAATACACGATTACAGGGTGCATCTCCATGCATTTTCCTGATATTAAACTACAAGTTATCGATTAATATAGTTGAAAACGTATATATACATGTATATATACACATACACACACACTTAGACATCGCTCTGAAAATAATAACAAATGATTTTCCAGGTCTTGAAACGCAAAGAAAAAACAAAATTATTCAGTTAATTTTCAGTTTGATTAATAATATTCGCTGATATTAATAATGAAAATATCATTATTGCCGATCTCTGCTGCAAATGATTCTTAAGGTCTTAAAACATAAAGAAATTACGAAAGTAACTATTCCCATTTCCTAACTGATCATAACAACTTTCAATTGAAGTTAAAAATTAAAAAAAAAAACAATTTTTTAACATAACACAATAATTAATAAATTTTATCGAATTTAAAGAATTTTCACGAAAAAGATGACGTCATAGTGGGTCCGCCATTTTGAATTTTAAAAAACTGATGAAAGATTCGAAACCAGCACCCTCAAAAACCCACATCTACCCCTCAATACTTGGAATTACATACAAAATTAACGTTGCGTGTTCAAAAAAGTCAGTTTTTTACAAATAAAAAACGAACCGCTGGACCGATTTTTTCTAGACTCCTTTCAGATCTAAGTCATGACGTGGCGTATCGATTGATATGGTCATCAAAGCGATTCGGTCCAGTAGTTATTGAGAAAACGAATTCCATAATTTTGATCACGTACATACGTACGTACACACACACACACACACACACACACACACAGACATCACTCTAAAAATGATTGCAAATGATTCTCCAGGTCTTAAAACGTAAAGAAAACACAAAATTACCTATTTCAATTTTCAGACCTATTATAATAACTTCTCAAGAGAAGTTAATAATTAATCATCTGTTGATGGCCCCACAGCTGAGTGGATAAGAACGAAGTTAGTTTTGTGTAGATATGTTGGTAGAGCAATGCATCGTATAATACATATATTTTGGTTTGCGATGTTGGGAGATATTAAACGGCAACAAATATAATGATCATTAATCTGCAACAAATATAATGATCGTAAAAATATTTTTTTCCTACCCAAAATGGATAAATGAACACCAAAAGTTGCAAAAAATATCAGGGCAAAATATTGCGGTAGCTTTTCAGTTTTTTTTTTATAATAATAATACCTTGGACACTTTACACACATTGATCTAGCCCCAAACTAGGATTCCCTGTATCTTGGGTACTAGACAACGATACACATACTTATATAGACAAATATTATACTTAGATAAACAACCATGACTAGGGTACAAACATCCGTTCTCATCAAACAAATATTTGCCCCCACCGGGACTCGAACCCGGGACTCTTGGCTTCGTAAGCAAGGTCACTGCCGACTCGGCCATTCGGGTCGTCAAGCTTAGGTGAAGGGTAAAGGGGGTGAGCGAAGCGAAGCCCCCTTTGTCCTTCGTGTTAGGTGGAACATGTAAGAACAACAAAAAATACTTAAAACATAAACTTAAGTACACAAAACATAAAAAGAAGTTTGGTGATCATTTATTCAAACACAATTTGGTGGAAATTTATCCATTCTGGCAGTCATTTCGAATTTATTGGGTGTAAAATAGGTGCGTTTTTGGTAATCATTTAAACACAAGCCATATTAAACTTATTGATAGTGTTGTGTAGCTTTGTGATTGGCCTTCTAAGTCCGTAAGTAATCAAATGATTTTTTATAATTCTTAACTTAACTATCGTAACGTCATCGTGTGGACTGTGGACCTTGCGATAAAACACTTTGTTGACCGTTAGCAAGTGCCACTTGCCGACTCCTCTCACAATAAAACATGAAGTTTATCGGAACGGAGGTGAAGTCGCCAAGTTGATCGCTTCTTAGAAAAGTTGGGGACATGTTTCAAATGAATCCGTTTATTTACTGTAGCTATGTACGTCTATTAGGTTATGGGAGCATCCTTACGTTATGGTTATGGCATATTTTCAAAGGGCAAAGTATTTTTATTTCGAATAACACAGATCCATAATAGACATTACATTACAACAAATAATATTTACACACACATAAGTACACACTCCTAAAGAGAATTTAATTATAATCAGAAAATCGGCACTCAAAAACGCCTGTCAGTGAATCGTCCTAAATAGGTAATTCCAAATAATAATAACCTACTTAAATAATAAATAAATCTAAAATACGTAAAACTACACAA
This sequence comes from Argyresthia goedartella, assembly GCA_949825045.1. Lineage (NCBI taxonomy): Eukaryota > Metazoa > Arthropoda > Insecta > Lepidoptera > Argyresthiidae > Argyresthia > Argyresthia goedartella. The sequence continues at coordinate 23,007,913 of OX463820.1, forward strand.
ATAAACCACCCCAAAACGCTCCCGGACCAAAGGTACCCATTACGCTGGCAGCGTTGCCGCGCTGCACAGCAAGTGAGACCCTTTGCACCAGGAACGCTCCGGAGCGGTAGTCATGGCCTCGGTCCCTCAAGCGCTCCCTATTTTCAAATGCTCGTAATGTAGATGGGCGGTAATGGCGGCAACTTTAACATAGAACAGACCTCGCCAGGTTTATTGTCCTGTGAATGCCGCCTGGTGGGGGTTGTTGCGCATGGAGAGCTCGCGCACGGACCAAGAATTGGCGGGGCCTGCGCAGATCTTTAAGAGGCTGCTTGCTATAGTCAAATAAACATAAACATTTACGTACAGCCACATACATTGCTTCTGGCCCCACACTAGGATACCCTGTGTAGTGGGAACCAGAAACAGCGACGTCACACACATATAAACATCCAAGACCTGGGGATTTTTTTTTCTTTACCACCAGCCGGGGATCGAACCCGGGACCGTCAATGGGAACTATGCAAAAAAATAATGTTTTTCACCTACAACTTGCTATTTCTTGAGATCTAAAAATAATATTTATTTTTATGGTTGTTCCGTCAAAAAATAAGTATTTAAAATATCTTAAAACTGTATATGTGAAATTAAGAAATAATCAGTGGTTTTTGTAAAATAAATAAAATACCCACAATGTCCTGCCGCAATCGAGTGACGCAACAGCCAGCTGTTTTATAAACTTCATTTTAATATGGTTGTGTCCAAAATGTCAACTAGTTGCTTATTTTACCGACACACGCACCTCAAGTTTAAATCCAGACAATTCTATACATTCCGAAACTAAAACCCACTGCTTAAAGATCCATCTTTATGCACTAACCACCGGACGGTGGACATTTTGAAATTGCCTTTGAGCAATTTCAATCCATGTTAAATTCTTTATTTAAGAAGGGATACTATGATATCCTGGATTCGTTTGCGCGGAAAATCACCTATCACGGAAGAGAAAGGAAATGCTCTTTCAAGTTCAGGGAATATATCCCTAAAAGCGCAGGGAAGTGAGTTCCACAGTCGGATTGCCCTTAACCTAAGCGAGTGTTCGTAAGCTGCAGTGCTATGCCCAGGAGTTGAAGGAGAGACATCGTGTGGGATCTCCGATTGATATCTCTGGGGAAAAGAAACTCAAAACGTTCTCGCAGCTATATGGGGTAGCGAGGATTTCGCAAAATATTGAACAGATAGGAGATAATGTGCATATAACGGTGAGGAGGGATCGGAAGCCACCCGTCAACTCTTTGCGATGTTGTGAGAGATGGTTACTGAATCCCGAGATTCTGTCGTCTGAGTTTATTCAATAATTCTTCATTCGCACTGACCCAGCAAACATCCGCGTATTCGATTAATGGTAGTAAAAGGGACTGAGCAAGGGTGACTTTGGTCTGCCGTGGCAGGAAGTACTGCAATCTCTGGAGGGAGTGAAATAATAATGCTTAACTCACATTCCTGGGGCGACCAGGACAACAAGTTATCAAAGGCAGCGCCGAGATTTTTGGCTTTCTGCATGTATTTGATTATGGTACCGTCATATATTACCGGATTGGCGGGATTTTTCTGTAGTTGGTTAAGTGAGTGCCGTGTAAATGCATACTGAGAAGATAAAATAATATAGGATGCCACCCTGCGGAAAACCTGCGGAGAGATCACAACAGTATGTTGAATGATGAACGTGAACGGAATTTCAACTTAGCAAGCACATACAAGGTCCTTTGTTTTAGCTATGTTAGAAGCATGTAGGAATTTTCCAGTTCTGTCTGGAACCCTTTCTTTCAAATTCATATCGATAGAATTGAAAAAAAAATACATAATTCAGAATAGACCTAATAACCTATACCTATAAAATATATCTCCTCAGACCTAATGCGCTGTTGGCGGTCTCTCAGGTAGGAGTCAAACCAACGAACCAAATGCGAGGAGACAACAACGAGATTGAACAACTTTACAATATCAACTTGGATATCGAAGTCGACGCAGTTGAAGGCGCTACTGAAATCAAGCAGTGAACCATAAGCTGCTTCTGATTGAAAATAATTGAATGTCAAAGTCAAAGTTCTTTATTACTGTAGATATTTACATATACTTAGCAAACGTCATTTTTTGCCTCTTATCTACATTGGACCACTGTGGGAGAAGGAGGGCGTAGAAACTCCCACAGATTGATTTTTAGATCTTTTTTAAAAATAGGTTCAGCTTAACTAATGCAAATATGAAAAAAAATATGATTAATAAGCAGGAATAAATAATTACGAAATTATTAATATCAAGGTCTGTGTTGAGCCAGATTAACCCCATACAGTCCTGTCATTTAAGTAATCTTGAACATTGTAATATCCCTTTTTCGACAAAGTCGCTTTAACATGCCTTTTAAATTGCTCAAATGACAATTTCAAAATCTCCAGAGGTATCTTATTGTAGTAGAGAATGCACTGACCCTTGAAAGAATTGCTAACCTTCGCGCGTCTAAATCGGGGCGCACAAGTCTGCGATTATTTCTTAGGTTAACATTACAGCTATCGCTAAGTTTGGAAAATGTTGTAAGGTTCTTGCGTACATACATTATATTTTCGAAAATAAATTGACTAGATTCTGTAAGTATGTCAATTTCTTTAAAAAGCTCTCTTAAGGAGTCTGTTCGTTTTAAATTATAAATTGCTCGAATAGCTCTTTTCTGTAAAATAAAAATAGTTTGAATGTCCGTTGCTTTCCCCCACAACAAGATACCATAGGACATCACACTATGAAAGTAACTAAAATATACTAGCCTAGATGTAGCCATTTACGTGCTTTGTCTGATGTTCCTAACAGCGTAAGCCGCAGAACTTAATTTACCAGCCAATTTATCTATGTGGGGTCCCCAATGCAATTTGCTATCAATGGTTATTCCAAGAAACTTCGTACTATTTACTAATTCTAACGTGCTGCTGTCTAACACTAAACTGGTCTCAACTTGCCTGAGATTTGGAAGTGAGAATTTGATACACTTGGTTTTGCCAGCGTTTAACAATAATTATTAACTGTGAACCAATTCAAGGTTAAAGACAATACACCATTAACATCATCAAAATCTCCTTTTTGCCTTTAAATTTTGAAGACCATTGAAGTATCATCAGCAAACAACACTATTTCAGTTAATTTTTCCACCATGAAAGGCAGATCGTTAATATATACCAGGAATAAGAAAGGGCCTAATATGAAACCTTGTGGAACGCCAATTTTAACACCCGATCCATCAGATTTGACGCCGTTGACTGCCTTTTGAATTCTATTGCTTAGGTATGATCTTAGTAGATCTAACGCTTTATTTCTAACTCCGTCATGATTTAATTTAATTATAAGCGTATTATGATCAACACAATCAAACGCCTTCAACAGGTCGCATAAAACTCCGATAGCATCCTGTGCGGCCTCCCATGCAGAATAAATATGAGATATAAGGGTAATACCTGCATCCGTAGTGGATTTACCCCTAGTGAAACCGTATTGTTTGGCGTGGAGTTGTTTTGTACGGTTGACGGATGTCGTCAGTGACTTCGAGCAGAGCCCTGGTGGTGCTGTGGCCTGGCATAAAACCATGTTTCTTGAGGAAAGGTAGATGGAGAGCTGAGAGTGGACAATTGATATCCTATCCTCTTCAAAGTCCTGGAGACTTTGAAGAGGATAGGCAGAATGGATCTGGGACGGAATCTTCTAAAGGAGACGGGATTGGACCTTTTAGGTAGGGGGGAATCACAAGTGCTCTTTTCCACAGACTGGGAAAACAACATTGGGCAAGTGACTTATTAATTATGTGCGTGATGGGAGGTAACTGCTCATCAATGAGATGGTTAGCATCTGAGAGCAGATCTTGTCCTGATCTATGGCCTCTGACGAGATTACTAAAATTGCCTTCCTTACAGCGCTGATTCCGACATGGTTGAAGTTTTATGTATTAACGGCGAGGGGGGTATATTGAATCCTGTTGAGCATAACGAAGGATTCAAGCGTTAACACCCATGACGAAAATAATTTTGCACCTGAGTGACACATACAACTTTTCACACCGACTATGAGGAAAATTGAAATAAAATACTCTAAAAACAATTAAACATTTTGTAAATTTTACTTTTACCACTTTTACAGTAATCGAACAAAGAAACAAAACTTTTTTTTATAGTGGCGGATTGTGAAGGATTACGGAAAGGTCTCTACAGATAAAATATTCCTGTTCTACTTTTACCAATGTGTAAAAATAATCGAATCGAATATTACAATGGTATCGGATATTAATATTCATTGTATTACAATAACAGTCATCGATTGTTTTGATTTCAGTAAAACATACAATTTATTGTGACAATTTTACGAAAAATTCATAAAATTTCATATACCTAACGTTGTTAAAGTTAAAATTTGAAACATGTTCGTTTTTAATCGATTACGATAAAATAACAATCTATTATTTAATTAAGATCTGTGTTCAATTGGCACATTACGTAAATGCTACATGCCAATAAATCAATTAAAAAAGTACATAGCTTAAACAGAAAAGTAGCATTTTGCTGTCTCTCGTCGTGGAGCAAAACTTACTTTTCCGAATGAAAGGTGTGAGAATTAAATTTATTTAACACTGTTCTTTAATCATTTTATCGAATCTCAATAATTACGTTAAAGTCTCCCTGTTTTTTGCTATTAAGTGTTCCGCAGTCAGGTTTTAAATTTTTTTATAACGTTATTTATTTGTCCATGACTTGATTGATGCCTCTAGATGGCGCCATATTAAATTTTGTGTTTGTTACATAGCCTATAATCAGCTGACGATCAATGCGCTACTAACGATATTTACCTCATTTGTAAAGTTCTGATAAGTAGTTTATTTGTACTGTCCGAATAGATGAACATATATACAAAAATACCGGACAAAATCTTGCCCTGCTTTGGGCTTTGTCGTACTCCGGTAAAAACTGGACTATCTCTAACGATACGAACTGAATAACATTTTAACTAGAGATGGGCCGAATGTGGTTTTATCCGAATACGAACAAATAAAAAATTCGGCCGAAGTTCGCCCGACCGAACTTCGGTTTAATTTCGCCGCGATTTCTCGAGAGCGACACGTCATGACTTGTTTACGCACTTATATTATTTTTGAAATGAATACATGCACCCCGCCGGACTAGAAGTGTTTTTTTTTTTTGTTTATTTATAGTATATAACTATTTACGCATTTAAATTACGCAGCAGTTAGGCATTTAAAAATACCAAATTTGTTTTTTTTAGTTTAGGCAAAAATGTATAACCAATTTAATTTCAAAATAAATGACAATGAATAAACGCTTAATTTTATTTTACGATTATTATCATAAATATGATTTCAGTCAAAATGCAAGTGAGCATAATACTTTTTTGCACCGAATGTTCGGCATTTAAACCGAATTTAGGCCGAATGTCGAAGTTCTGTTCAAGCTGCCGAAGTCCGGTCAAACCGAATGTATACCGAAGTTCGGCCCATCCCTAATTTTAACATCAGAGAGTTAGATTTTACAAGAATTTACTCTTCCCTTCTTGGTGAGATGATGATAGACGGGAGAGTCGGGGAGAGGCAGAGAAAAATTATAACACAATCACAAGATTGATGTCCTAAATTTCGATTGCAATAATAAATCAATAATAGAGCTAATAAGTTACGCAAAAACAAAGCGGAGCGGAGCGAAGCAAATAAAAGTAATAACTATCTAATTATTATAATAATAATAGCTGAAATACAAATTTAGTGTAACACCTTCCCCTCCTCCCCGACCACCCCTCAAGCCTCCACGGGTTCCTTTTGTCACGTTCGTAGCGAAAATTATGTCAATATAACCTCAATATTTTATTTTATTTCAATCGTAATTAAATAAAACCGCGTCTCGGGCAATAAAAAGCGTGGGATAGTGGAGCTCCCCCTACCCCCTACCCCCTACCCCCTACCCCCTACCCTCACCACCCCAAATTAAGTTGTACGATATCTATATTTTACCCGTATTGTCCTAGTTCTAGACAGCCTTTTTCGCAAGCCATGTGATAAACCGGAACTGAGACAAATGTTGGAGAGACAGATATTAAATTTGTAGCTTTCGTAGTTCAGTTGAAAACATGCAATAATTTAACTCAAACTCCTTCGCAGAGATTCTCAGTACAGTAGCTGTGCCTCTAATTGGAGATTACGCAGTATCGGTAACTTTACCCTAATCTTTGCCAGTTTCGTAGTTAAAAATAGTATATTAATGTCATAATGATATTTCTGTAATGAAGAGGAGCGATAGGAACAATATTACGTTGATATCTAATTAGGTGCTGATGAGGTGGTGACTGATGGCTTATAATCAGCGAGTCAGATGGGTCTGTTATCATCAGACTGGAATTATTTTCGACACAATAGATTTTTTGCTAGACCCGCAAATAGCAGCGATCTTTGATTTTTGTGTTCTTTCTATTCTGTACTCAGTATGAATACTATGTTCACCATAAGCCAAGGTAACGTGTTAAAGAGTGTTTTTATAAAAAATAATTAATTCACTGAGTTCAAGAAAAAGAAGCACATGAAAAGGCGTTAACGAAAACCTGTTTTTTGTTACGATTATGACTTTGTTCAATGGCATCTTGTTTTGTTTCTGTTACCTTTGTCTTGTGTTATTGTTTCACTTTGTCGTGGATTTATTCGGCTTCTCAGTTTTTAGGGTTCCATACACGAAGGGTTCCAAACGGGACCCTATTACTAAGCCTCCACTGTCCGTCCGTCCGTCTGCGATGTAATGAACTATAACATGATGTAAATATTATCTTAGATTTCGCGGCTTATCGGCGCAATTTGATATCGGTTCCGCAATCTTAGGGCTCCGGGTTCGAGTCCACGTTTAGACATAATATTATTTTGTTTTATTATTTTTAGTGGTTCTGTTTTGCGAGTGAGACCTGCACTTGACCGAATATTTTTTTCTTTTTGTACTTCATCCTTGGCGTTCACTGAAAAAAACTAGTCCTGTTACTTCTGTGCATTTTTACTGCCCCTTGAAGTTCGGATTATAGCGTCTTACTCTTTTTACTTTACTACAAGTCAAGCTAATTGGTATCAACTTCGCCATAATTTCTGTGTTTTATGAGTTATGATTAGAAGTGGGAATAACAGCTCCTTTAAAAAAATGCAAATAACCGCTGAGTTATTTTATAAGAACCGTTTTTGAAAACGGGTTTTTGATACGTTATTGCTTATTGGTAACGAAAATTACAGTCGCACGTTGTGTAGCTTTTAAAGCATGTTGCTGTTATGTAATAATGTGTGACATTGCTGTAAGCTACCCCTGCTTACCAATCGACCTTTCTCACCCTAATTTGGTTTGCTGGAAGAGAGATATTATTAGAGATAAGCTCGCCTTTGTAAACTATTTTTATTCAATCTTGTTGTTTTTGTTTTATTTGTGTGCGATAAAAAATATGCATTATGATGTCCTCAATTTTGGTATTTTGAATATGTTTATTTACAAAATCACTGCACTACATTAAATACCTATACACTAGCTACCTATTCACAATGTCTACTCATCTAATATCTCTCTAGAAGAGATCTAAAATAGTCTTTCATGACCACTCTTTTACGAGAAAACAAGAATACAAGTAAGAATGCGAACGCGTGCCAATATTACGTAAATTAAGTTATTACGCAACGGGAATAAGCGAGCGATGCACTAAAACAAAAACAAAACAAACAACGCCGCATGCACTCGGGCGCACAGTTGCCGAACCGTGCCGTACCGGGCGAAACGCGATGACGCCATATCAATAATATCACTCGACTCATAATTGAGTTAATACTGTTAATACAGTGGAGCGGCAACGTATCGTGAAAACTGAAATGACAACTTCGCGAGCCACCTGGTTCTTACTAAAGCTGCGCTATTTGATAGCCGTTATTTTATGCGTTTTTTTTATAACGACCACCTCTGTATGAAAGTTAATCTCTTCGCTTTGTGAGGAGGGTATTAATTGGGGTAATGATTTCGATGCCACACAAAACTACTGCACGCTCATTTAACTGTATCGGTCCTGTGTGATGTGTTGTGGTTCTATATATTATAAGACATTCGAAAATATACTCTGCCTAGTGTTGGGGTATGTTTACGTTCTTAAGATTAGAGCTCTTACACACGAGCGGCAAGCGCGTCGGCGGCAGTCGACAGCAGCCTTAAAATTGAAACGTGTCGAGGAACGGCAGGCGACTGCAAGCTATTTATAGATGATAGACTTTGGATCAAGGAATAAATTAAGTTTGCCAAGTAAAGGTGTGCGTGGATGGGGTTCAGTGGACTAGTACGTATTCCAATGTTTTTTGTTCACTTCTATGTGGTATACATAGTAAAAGTAATTGCTCAACAATCGAAGTAAACTGACAGCTTGAAACGTCACTTCTTGAAATGATATTGCCATCTGCAGTTTGATAGTTATGTAACATATATTCATAAATAGAAAACTAGGTAACATAGATTAATAGTACATTGCTGCAGACGCCGGGAAAGAAGGGCTTGCCGGCTGAGTACAGAGTAGGTATAGACGGGTGACCGTAGGGAGGCCCTACGGTCACCCGTGTGATACGAAGCCGGCAAGCCCTTTTCACGGCCAGAAGCCTGTATAGTGCTTTTCTCGAACATATGCAAGGAAATAAAAAATACACCACTCAAAAACCAAATTTAAGTTTAAAAATACGACTAAAAGTAAGTTCCGTGCGCCCGTTGATGTCTTTTGCTTTGAGCATAAAATAATAAAAAACACTTCCCGGACTAGGCCTGTAATGTTGTGCGGCCCGAAACGTGATACTTCTAAGCCTGCTATAGCGCACGTAATGATGACATTTCATTGCATGTTTGAGAAAATTATGTTTTAATTTTAATGGTTGAGACGTTATTTAATTTAAGGAAATATATTTAAATTTACAAACAAAAATACATACACACAAGTTTTCTCATTTTTTAATTACAATACAATACAATTAATCCATTCTAATAAATTCCATTCGATCAGCATAGTTTTTGCTTATTCTAGTACGAATCACACATCATATGATATCAATTCCCCTATCCGCAACCACATTTATTCATGTTACACGCAAGTTCACACAACACGGCATACATTTAATTTCAAACCAACAAAGTATCTAGGTCAATGTCAATTGTCAATTGTCAATTGTAAGACGGGCTGGTTTCCGCAACTCGACGACGAAAGCGCCTATTTTGCGTGTGGGTGGGAATGCGACATCATTCGAGCCAACCCAACTCCTCCAGGAACGCCAGTAGGCCCTTTACGTTACCGACTATCCCTGGAAGGTCCCTCGATTGACCGAGGTGTTTAGCCCTGTAGTCCGCTACTCCTGTGCACTCCATGAGAACGTGAGCAGCCGTTTCTTCTGCCTCCAAGCAGGCTCTGCAAAGGGGGCTGTCGGTAACACCTAGGACATATAGATGTTTGTTAAAGAAACCATGGCCAGTAAGTGCTGCAGTTACCAGTCGCATGCGCGGCCTACTAAGTCGAAGCAAGGTCTTAGCCAGCCTAGCGCTAGGGGACGGCAAGGCCAGCTTAGCCTGCCTGCACTCCTCATGGTTTGTCCAAAGAGTGGCATGATCATTCCTGGTCGACTCTCTCAGAAATGAGCGTACCATCTTGAAGGGAAGAGGGATGATAGGTTCGGGACCATACGCTGTCAAGCTAGATCCTTTACGCGCCAACTCATCCGCTGCATCGTTACCTCTTGATCCGCTGTGTCCTTTTATCCATTGAAGGATTACGCGGTTGTGTTGACATACCTCCATTAGTCGTTTGTGACACTCGTAGATTAGCCCTGAGTTAATAGTGTTGCTATTTAGGGCTTGTAGGACGGCCATGCTATCCGAGAGGATTCGAATGGAGGAATCTCTTACCTTTCTCGATGCTATGGCATTAGCGGCCGAGATGATGCCCATGCATTCAGCTTGAAAGACAGTATTATGGGCACCCAGTGGAATGGCTATCTTGATGTTTAGGTCCTCCGAGAAGGTGCCTGAACCAGTGCCTGCTTCAGTTTTTGAACCATCGGTAAAAATTCTGAGCTCTTTAACGTCGAGCCCCTCAACCCGATGGTCTTCATGTAACTGTATATTGTATTTTTTGTCAAAAACAAATTGTTTAGGGATTCTGTCACTGCAAGCCATAGAGATGGGACATTTTTTATAAACTTCCCCTAGGATGGCGGTGTGTGAGGTCCTGTTTTTCCTCCAAAGTCCTAAGGTGTTGAGTCTCACCGCAGATGACGCGGCCTCCTGCTTAATATACAGCTGGAGTGGCGGAAGACACAGCATGGCCTCCATTGCTGCTGTTGGAGTAGTTCTCATACTACCTGTGATAGCCATGCAGGCCAGCCTTTGGAAGCTTTGGAGTTTGCTTACCATTGTGGTTAGTTTGGTCCTGGTCCACCACACCACAGCTCCGTAGCAGACAAGAGGACGGATCACCGTTACGTACAGCCAAAGAATGATGTTGGGAGAAAGTCCCCACTTTTTCCCCACCATTCTCCGACACTGCCAGAAAGCAATACTCGCCTTCTTTAGTTTGTTGTCGATGTGGCTACTCCAGTTGAGCTTGCTGTCCAAGGTTATGCCCAGGTAGTTCACCTCAGTTGCTAGCTGGAGTTCCGTTCCAAAGAGCTTAGGTAGGGTATACCTACCAAGAGCCCTATTGTTAGTGAACATGACCATTACCGTTTTTGTTGGGTTAACCGCCAGGTCATATTCTAAACACCAGCGCTCCACGATGCGAAGAGCTGTTTGTTTAAGGTTGCATACTGTGCTCGCAAATTTACCTGTGATGAGGATTACCAAATCGTCGGCGTATCCTACGGTGTGGTATCCATTAGCGTTAAGCTTGGTAATCAGGTCGTTAATGACCAGATTCCACAGAAGCGGGGAGAGCACTCCTCCCTGCGGGCATCCCCGCACTACCTCCGCCGATAGGGACTCTCCAGCTAGACGCACGATACGTTTGTTAAGCATGTTTGTGACCCAGTTGTTTACAGCTGTTGACACCCCATGCCTTGTTAGAGATGCACTTATACTGCTATACTGCGTCTTGTCAAAGGCACCTTCTATATCAATAAAAGTTCCAAGACAGATGCATTTGTTTTGAATCGCCTCTTCAATTGTGGATACAACTGCATGGAGAGCCGATTCAGTAGACTTACCCAAACTATATGCATGCTGATTCTTGTGTAAGGGTATATGTTTTAACGCTCCATCTCTCAGGTGTCTCTCGCACAAACGTTCGAGAGTTTTAAGCAAGAACGAGGTGAGACTAATCGGCCTGAAAGATTTAGCGTTAGTGTAGTCGCTCCTTCCTGGCTTCGGTATGAAAATTACGTTTACTACTCTCCACCTTTTGGGAACGTATCCGAATCTAAGACATGCTTTCATGATTCGGACCATTATATTGATGACGGGTTCCCCACCCCACTGTAGAAGTGCTGGGAAGATTCCATCTGGTCCTGCTGATTTAAAAGGTTTAAAGCTATTAATGGCCCATCTCACCTTGTCAGCAGTGATAATATTATTAGTTATGTCTAAATGGTCGACAGCTTCATGGTGAACCTCTTCCGGCCACACAATCTCTTGAATAGTTCTACTTCCGGGAAAGTGAGTTTCCAACAAGAGACTGTGTGTTTCTGTGGTGGAAGAGGTATATGTTCCATCGGGTTTTTTAAGCGACCCTAGCCTGGAGTTGCCTTGTTGAGCTAGTATTTGCCTTACCCGATTTGCTTGATCAACGGTTTCAATGTCGCTGCAGAATTTCCTCCATGAGTTGCTGCTTTTGAACCGTAGTCGTTTCTTGTACTTGGATTTGGCATCTTTATAGTTGTCCCAATCCTCATCAGCACTGGTGTTCATCGCCCTGTTTAGCAGTCTTCTGATCTTAGCACGCATCCTATCTAGATCAGGACCCCACCAAGGCTGCCCCTTGATGTTGGTAGGCGCTGGTGTGCTAAGCGGGCAAGTTGAATGGTAGCAGTCTATTGAAGTATTTGTAAAATCTGTTACCTGTTGTTCGATTTGTTCGGGTCCCTCCGGATCTGGTAGAGTCTCAGCCCAAGCAAGTCTTTCACCTAGGATAGCTCTGTACCTGGTTCTGTCAGTCTTGCGTGGGTTTCTCTTAGGGACAGTTGGGGAGAACGCTGCGTTGATCTCGAAGCGTATCCATCGATGATCAGAGCATGACGCCTCGTTGGACACATGGCAGCCCCCAACGTCGTCGGATATGTCCGCCGTTGCCAGGGTAATATCAACGATAGTTCTGCTCCGCTTGGTAACAAAAGTTGGTTCAGAACCTATGTTAAGCACATTGAGGTTTGTAGTAAATAGGTATTCAACAAGTGTCTTACCTCTGCTGTTCATATCTGGCATGCCCCACAGTGGGTGATGCGCGTTCGAGTCGGCCCCAACGATGAGCTGGAGGCCCGACTTCTCGCAGTGGTCCACCAGCCGGCACAGGTCGTGTGGAGGCGGGTTGTCCTCCGCAGGCATGTAGGCGGAGGCCACCACGAGCTCGCGGCACCTAGCTGTGTCGGGCAGTTGCAGCCTTATGGCACACAGGTCCCTGGAACAGAACTCTGTTAATGGCTGTGCTGGGATGTTGTTAGTAGTTATGATGCACGTTCTAGGGTTATCGTGATCAGTTGTACCGAAAAGCTTACCTCTCAAATTGGCGAGCCCTCGAATGCTACCGCGGTTGATCCACGGCTCCTGGATCAGAGCCACGGCAGTGCTGTTTGCCCCCAACCAGCGTCTTAACTGGGCCGTTGCAGTTTGGCTGTGTTGGAGGTTGGCTTGGAGGATTTTACAATCGCGGGAGAGGGACGCCATTTTTGGTCAACCCCTCCTCCACCTCCAAGACGAGTTCCTCCTCCAGCCGCATGGACAGCTCCTCGCCCTCAGAGGGCACCACTGCTGGTTCTGGCTCTTCGCCTTCACCAAGCAGCATGGCCTCCCAGTGCGCGTGCTCGTCCTGCGGTTGAGCAGCAGAACTTTCCCCGACTGCATCGGGGCCTGTTTGCTGCCGCTCTGGAGTGGAACTCTGGGGCTTGGCTGTTCTTGATGAAACCCCAGTGATGACCAGCTTAGAGCTGGTCTGCGCTACCACCGGTGGTTCCTTCACAAATTTCCCACCGGGTCCCTGAAATTTGAGGTAGACCGAACCACTACCAAAAAGGAGCTGTCTGCCCCTTCCCAGCAGGGTCGGCACCACATCTTCAGGGACGTCTGTGATGAGAAACAGGTTGTCCTGCTGCTCATCCACTTTCTGGAGGAGCCATCGGTCAACCTGTGCCCACTTGTTCATAAAGTGGAGGACTACGCCGACGTCGGGCGCAGACTTCCACTTGCCTCGTTCGTTGGGTATGAGCACCCCACATCGAACCCTGCGGACCATCTCCGATTGGCGTTTCACCACCAACTGTACGTTGGATGGTGTAGACACACCGGAGACACACTCCCGCAGCCAGTTCAGGGAGTACTCGTCCTCCACGAACAGTTTAAGGTGGCCGTCCTCGTAACGAGGCTTGCCACCGAATTTGGGGTTTTCCTTGCTCGGATCCGCCAACGCTTCCCTCAAGATTTTGTCATCAATCTCGTTGAGGATGAGCGTTGACAGATCCTGTGAAATATGACCAGTAGCGACGTCAGTTACGGCGATGTACTGGTCAGATTTCACCTTCTGAGCATAGGTGACCCCAGCTCTGCGCGCTTCCGTGCACTGCTTTTTAGGCTCCACTCGAGGAGAAATACTATCCTCTAGTCGAGCCCTCTTAGCAGCCGCGCGCTCGTTTTTGCCGGATCTCTTGGCAGATTTCAACTTCTTGTTTGAAGTTGGACCACCAGAGAACGCTACGGTAGGTTTAGCCCCGTTTGAGTCTAGGGTTGCCCCTTTGACACCACGGGAGCCGGTCACCTTACCCGCAGCTCCAGCTGTATTAACAGCGGGACCGCCATCGGTCGTCACCGTGGCAGATGGAACCCCATCTACGCCGGCAGCGGCCGATGTGGCAGCCAAACGCTGTTTTTTCTTCCACCGACGATTCGCCTTACGCCCTGGTCCGGTTTGCACCGTATCTGGACGTTTAGTCGATGGGCCCTTCCCTTGCAAAGATTGCTTGGGTGGTTTACCCTTTCGACCAACCGTCGTCCAGGCGCTGGCGAAATGCTCGGCGATGTTTGTCGAATGGCTCCGCGCACCGGGTTGCCCCGTGGCCCTGCCTCTCGACTCACTTTCGGGCTTTTTGCAGCTAACCTCCACAGTGGAATCACTACCGGTTTGCACCGGTAGGTCACTGATGGTGGCAGTGCGCCCAGTTGAGGCTTGAGGATCTGCCGAGGCAGATTCTCGCACCTGTTTGGAGACGCTTGCGGTTTTCACCGCTGGAAGCGTTCCAGATGGGTTTTTTGACCTGACACGATCCATGGCCAAATGTATAGAGATTCGTCTACTCGATTTCCCACCCTCCACGGAGCCCGCATAATTGGGAGCGCCTACTCGTTTGGAACAGCTTTCAGTCGCTAGGAGTACCGAGTAGATATAGGAGCATAGGGCTGGTACTTGGCGCGACATCGGGAGCTCGCTTCTGTGGACGATGGGAACCAAGGTGTCAGCGACATGGTCCTACCGCCGTAGTCACCGAAGCTTACCCCGTCAGCATGACCCATCCCTCCGCTATGACTGACGCCTTAGCGGACCCTACACCCCTAGCCGTGGCCCTCTGACGGGACACTTGGCCGTTACCCCAACCCGCGGCTACGGGCGAGGCTACCGTTTTGCCTGAAATCCAGGCCAAAGAGGGCGTGTTGCCTTACGAAGCTAAATCCACAGCAACGCTCGGCTCAACCCCCCAGGACCCCTTCATCCTGGCCTACGGTGGTCAACTGCGCAGACCACAAGACGCAGGTGAGTGTAGATAGTCTGCCGGGTACACCCACTTTAATCGACAGAACCGGAGCTACTTTTAGCCATCGGCTAGTAAGAGGTCCGGGGACCAGTTACTAGCCGCTGTTACCAGGGTGCACCAGGAGGAAGCAGAAGTTATGCAGGCGGACGTATCCTTCTGCATCACTTCAGCACCCCCACACTAGGAGGTAGTCGCTCAGAACACCCTTAGTATCTAGGTCTCAATAATTTAAAAACGAAAACTTCTTTCTTTAGTACAATGTTGTAGAGACTGGAAAGTAAACAAAATGGACGAGTGAGTTCGAGGGCCCTCTGAAAGACGAGTCCATCTATTGCACTTTTAATCCAGACATTACATAGTCCTTTTTACGAATACTGTGAGGAAATACAATTAATTATAAAGTACATTGTTTTCTACATAAATCTGTTTTTGAACTCCCCTTTGGCGGAGTCCGCCATCTTCTCAGTGCGAAATATGTAATTTTGGGGTAATCTTAAAATATCGTGACATTGGTCTAAAATATGCGTGTGTAAATAACAAAATAAAAAAACACAAAAAAATAAAAATAAAATACATCCCCATAGAGTTTCTTGGTGCTATCTTCTCTGACGAGCTTATTTCCGAAGCACTGGCAGAGTTAATTGAGTTTCCTTTTATTCAGCCTTGAATCACCACTTTAAAGGGAGATTTCCTTTTTCAAACTCAAACCTTAACCAGTACTCATTAGTTTAGTTCATCATATTAGATTTATTTTTTTCCATGACATAAGTTAGTGTTTGACTCGTAAAAGTGCATATTTTTTGCCTATTTGTGAAAATATTCGAGGTTTTGATTTAAATGAAACATACCATCGGCGGATGAGGAACTGTAGAAGGTGGCGACCTCTCATTATTGTAGGAATCGTACAAAACGGGATGCCGCTCATGAATGAGTTGCTGTGATCGTATTTTAGTAGGATTTACCTAAAATAATATGACGTTAATATTAAACTTAGATGCTTAATCTAAAAATAAGAAGATTCTGTTATCGAATTCACATAAAATTATGACTGTAATATGAAAAAATTATGCCTACTCTAAAAACCTAAGTAACTAGCAAATGATTTTATCATACTTGTTGCGTGCCGGGTGCTGCGCTGCCGAAATCGGGCTCTGGCGTGGTCAGGGACGATAATATAGAAAATACTTCAGTAATCAATGGAGTTGTGTATTTCGTTCTTGCTTGAGACAAAAGTGCAAAGTCAAGTGACAGTTTCAAGGCAATGTTGCCACACACGAAAAATAATAAGTTTGGACAGATGGCGCCACTAAATGTTGCCAGTAAAAACCTTTTTATTAGACTGATCGATCGTTATCGCTACTCAACACTAGGTGGCGCCACTTACAGATCATAATGCTTAACATATTCCCGCCTTTGAAAGAGGTTTCAAAGACAACTTCCTTATTGTCTAAATCTATCTAATGCTCAGATCTATCTAATGTCTAGATCTAATGATATCCATTCTACCTAGGTTGACTCCACCGCCCAAGCTGCTATCCTGCTGGCTTGTGCGTTGCTATCAACCACACCTTTGAAGTGCGCACCCTCTTAAATAAATTATTAGTTGAGAATGTTTATGAAGTTAAGTTAATAAAATGGTGCGCACCTCAAAGTTAAACCTCCCCCTACCTGAAGAGCTATCCTAGCATGTCTAGCTATCCTATTCCCCTGAATAAATCAACACAAGAGAATTTATTTGGACTTACAAAGTGAATAAACTTACAAAGTGAATAATTACTTAAAAAATTAATTCTTATTTAAGAAACTAAATACATATGGGACTTCTAGTCTTCATTCTTGATTGGGAGTGGGCATATGTTGTTGAAGGCCCTTTTGATGATGCCAGTCGCAGTCTTGATAGACGCGACCCGTGCTATGTTGTCAGGTCCTCGATGCAGTTCGAGGATTCTCCCCAAGCGCCATCGTGTCGGCGGCAGCTGCTCATCGCGTATAAGAACCAGGGAGTCCGCAGTCAGGCTCGAACTTTTCGTGCTTCTCCACTTGACTCGCTCCTGCATGAGCGTAAGATAGTCCCTTGACCACCGGCGCCAGAAATCGTGCTGGATCTGTTGGAATTGTTGGTGCAGCTTTAACTTGTTGCTAGGCGTATTTTGACAATCGTAATCGGGTAAGGCTGTCAAAGATCTACCTATTAAGAAGTGGGCTGGCGTTAAGATGGGAAAATTGTCTGTATCTGACTTAGGTATGGGGCAAAGAGGCCGTGAATTTAGGATTCCCTCTATCTGGGTTAGAACCGTCGAGAACTCCTCGAAGGTGAGCATAGCATTCCCTAAGACCCTTTTTAAATGTAATTTACATGCCTTAACAGCAGCCTCAAATAACCCCCCAATGTGTGGTGAGTAAGGTGGATTGAATTTCCACGTGATGCCTTCATTCGTACATAAATCTATTATTTCGCTAGAATTATCCCGAAGATATTTGTAAAGCCTTTTTATTTCATTGTCTGCCCCATGAAACGTGGTGCCATTGTCACTCACCAGCTGACTGGGCTTACCCCTTCGAGCTATGAACCGTCTTAGTGCAGCCAGGAACGCTACGGTTTCCAGGCTGCTAACAAGTTCTATGTGAACCGCCTTGGTGCTGAAACAGACAAATAGGGCGACCCAACATTTAGAGAACCGGCAGCCGCGACCACGTCTATCCCGCACATTGAATGGCCCTGCATAATCAACGCCCGTAGTATCAAATGGTGGTGCTGGTGTCACACGTTCCCTTGGTAAACTTGCCATAATTGGGCTAGTTGTAACAGGCTTGGCTCTGAAGCAGATAACACAATCTTTGATTACCTTGTTTGCTAGTGATTTGCCATGAATTGGCCAGAAGCGCTCCCTCATTGTGGACAGGAGTAGCTGAGCGCCTGCATGCAGTAACCTTCGGTGTTGGCTCTGCATGATGAGCTTTGTAAGTGTGTTGTTTTGTGGAAGTATGATTGGGTGTTTTTTGTCCTGTGGACATTCGGATAATTTTAGTCTCCCGCCTACTCGGATTAGGCCATCCTGTATAAAGGGATCTAAACTATTAATTGTTGATCTTGGTGAGATCGATTTATTTCTACTAAGTAGGTCGTATTCCTTCTCCATTGTTTGTACTTGAACGTACTTAATCAGATGATTCAATGACTTGTTTAATTCCTCGACTGATAACCTCTCAACTAACTTGTTGTTCGGGTATTTTATGTTATGTATGAACCTTTTTACATAGGCAAGTGTTCGAATTAATTGTGTGTCGGTATTATATCTACCAATTAGTGTTTCTAATACTTGGTTACCCGAGTTTGTTGTTACTAAGTTACATACTTTAATTGGTTTTTCTGATTTCATCTCGGGTAACTGAGTTGTGTTGTGTGGTAGGACCTCCTTTGGCCACTCTGTGTTAGGTTTACTGAGCCACTTGGGTCCCTGCCACCACAGAGTGTTATGAATAAGATTTTCTGCCGGTGTGCCCCTAGATAACAAGTCCGCCGGGTTGTCATTAGTGCTTACCCAGTGCCAATGAGATTTATCGGTAATTTCCCTTATTTCCTTGACTCTATTGCTAACATAGCAATTTAATTTGTGAGGCTCTGTATTTATCCAAGCTAATGCAACAGTCGAGTCTGACCATAGATTTATTTTATCTATTTTATGTCGTAGGATGGTTTTGAGTTTTTTAACTAGCCTTGCTAATAGGAGGGCAGCCTGAAGTTCTAGTCTAGGTATCGTCTCCCTTCCTGCAATCCTCGACTTGGCGGTCAGAAGACTGGTAAATATATTTCCTTCCTGATCGACCGATCTGACATAAACTGCTGCTCCGTATGCACCTTTTGAACTATCGGAGAAGCCGTGTAGTTCAATACTGACTGAATTTCTAATCACTACATTTCTTTTTATTTTAATTTTCTTTATGTTATTCATTTGATTCCAAATCTGACTCCATTCTAAGTGTAATTCTGCAGATAATGTTTCATCCCAATCTAATTTTAATATAACTAGTCTTTGGACGTACATCTTTGCAGTAATTATGATAGGACCTAATAGGCCCAATGGATCAAATACAGAGGACGCACTTGACAAGACCTTTCTCTTTGATAAAACCCTTGGCACCGGATCGAGCTCTGATGGATACAGTAACTCATCGTCTAAATCTGACCATGCCAGGCCTAACACCTTATGTGTTGTGTTACCTATTTCTGTGACAGTGTTTGTATGTGTTTGTGTGGTTCTACTCACTGATTTCAGGATTTCAGGCGAGTTGGACTTCCACTTCCTCAGTGTGAAACCACTTTCTTGTAGCAGCTGCTCGACCTGGATGACCGTTTGGATTACCTCCTCCTTGCTGCCCCTTCCATAGAGCAGGTCATCCATCAGGAAGTCGTTGGCCAAAGCCATTGCTGCTTCTGGGAATCTATGTTTATTTTGATTAGCTATCTCCTTCAGACATCTGGTTGCAATGTATGGTGCGCATCTCAGACCAAAACTTAATGTGGTTAATTTATAGGTTTTAAGTGCGTCCTGCGGGTTTTCCCGCCACACTATACATTGCAACCCTTGCTGGTGAGGTGTAACATGTATTTTTGTGTACATTTTCTCAATGTCTGCACTTACTACGTATTGGTGCATTCGAAATCTAATGATGATATCTGTGAGATCATCTTGCATAATGGCCCCTTTATATTGAATGTCATTTAATGATATGCCTGTGCTAGTTGGACATGAGGCGTCTATGACCACCCTGAGGGGAGTGCTTGTTTTCTGCATGTTTACCACAGCATGGTGTGGTAAGTATACCCTAGCCGATGTGTCCCTGTCAGTCTGTTCCTTCATGCATCCGTTACTTTTAAATTTTCGCATAAAATCCACATACATCTCCTTGTATACTGGATCTCGTTCAAATTTTTTCTCTAGGGTCCTCATTCTTTTATAAGCAATGTTCCTGGAGCTACCTAGAGATTCGACTGGCATTTTCAGAGGCAACTCTACCACAAAATTACCTTCCACTGCCCGTGAATGACGGTTGAACACTCTCTCACACTCGGCAAGTTCGCAGTCTTCTACCTTTGGTTTACTGAGACTGTCGTTCTCCCAAAGTCTATTCATCTGGGAGTTAATGATGAAGTTACAGTGCACAGTTCTAGATACGGGGGCTTTCACCGCCCCTGATATCACCCAACCTAACCTGGTTTGTTGGAGAATTGGCTGTCCCTCCCCCAGTTTCCGTTGGCCTGTGCATATTAGGTTATAAAATAGTTCCGCCCCGATTATCATGTCTATCCTCCCGGGTTCATAAAACCTTACATCGGCTAATTTCAATCCGCTCGGTAATTTAATATTTTGGATATCGTTATTATTATGGTGCGGTAATTCGCACAATGTTGGAACAATGAGACAGGAGATTTTGGTGTTATAATTTTCCACCTTGGACTCAATTTTGACTGTGCAAAAATGATTTATGTTGGTCTGGATGCCATTAAAGCCTATGACTTCCATATCTATCTCTGATTTCCCTAATTGGAGCTTATCAAACGCTTCCTGGGTAATGAAATTGGATTGTGCCCCTGAGTCTAGTAAGGCTCTTAGAGTGTGGGCTTTATTATTTTTATCAAATGCTTTAATTTGCGCGGTAGACAATAGCACTGACTTGGGTTGAGTAGACTGCTCACTGTTTGTGACTGCAGTGTTTATTATTTGTTGATTATGTACTCTCGGAGTAGTCGTTTCAACGGCCGGTGGATTATGCATAGTACTGGGACTATTGGAGGAGGCACTGCCAACATTTGTGTAGTGTAGTAGTGAGTGATGCTTACCTCTACATGTGCGACAGGTCGTGGCACGACAGGTTGGCATGGAATGCGAACCTCTCAGACAGTTTGTGCAGAGCTTTAATCTGCGTACCATCTTGTTTCTATCCCCTACATTCATAGCCAAGAATTTACCGCACTGTGTTATGAAGTGTCTTTGATCACATACTGGGCATTGATTATGTGGTGCAGGGGTACCTACTGACTGGGCGTTTGTGGCTGGGTGTAGAGTGGCTACGTTGCAGGTCCTCCAGTTGGTCGCTCGAGATGTTCCAGCACCAAGGCTGCTCAGACCCGGAGCCTCAGGGTCACTCCCCGAATTGAGAGTCTCCATCAGGTCTGCTCGGTTGCGAAGGAAGCTCTTGAATTCCTGTAACGTTGGTAAATCTTTTGAATTGGACCGCTCTTCCCATTTTTTTAAAATGTTCTTATCCAATTTACTAGACAGAAAAAATATTATTAGTACATCCCAGTCTTCTGTCGATACATTTAACCCCTTTAGGGTCCTAAGATGCTTGGATATGTTATCTACTAATCCCCTTAAGCCACTGGGAGTGTTGGGCACCTCACTGATATGCAGGAGTGCACGCAGATGATTGTTTACTAGAAGTCTCGGATTGTTATAGCGTTCGCATAGGAGTTGCCACGCTATACTGTAACTCTCCTCCGAATACTCGAGAGCACCCACCACTTCCAGGGCGCCGCCCTTTAGGCAAGATCTCAGGTATTTATATTTTTGTATCTGCCTCAATGCACCCTTGTTAATCAGGGCATCAAAGGTGTCCCGGAATTCAATCCACCTTGAGATATCCCCACTAAATTCCGGAAGCGGAATATCTGGATACTTTATTGAATCTAATACTGGCTCAGATGAAGCAGTTGACTGTCGGGAGGCTAGCCCCGGCAATCCGACTTTACCTGATTTTGAAAGGCCTGCTTCTGCCTTGGCTACACACTCATAATATGTATTTTCATAGGACTCCCTATTACTAAGCTCATCTTCGACGTCGCTACTTAGGGTTTCAATCTCAGTTTGAACTGAATCAAACTCTTCAAAGCTCTTTTTGATACGGTCGGTCCGTAGTCGTAAGTCTATGATTTGCTCCGCTGTCAAGCTTTGCAAGTTAATTTTGCTAATGTTTTTATTAAACAAGGTTAATTTGGCCTTCAGCGTGCCTCTAATTTTCTTTAACCTTTTGATGGCAGAGCTTTGAAGTTCCACAATTGTATTACCAGACTCACCGTCTGTATCAGACATGATGATTATTGGATGCTACACTACACCCTGAAGAGCACACGGCGGTTCCCCCCCCTGTTTGATAGAGGGTTAGGATAACTTAATACAAGGAGCGAGCCCACCTCTTTTCAGTCGATCTCTGCGTACTGCCCGTCCCCATGTGACTGCAATGTTTGCCGCAATGACTACAGTTGCTGCCGCCGCTCGTCTTCAGATCTTCGTGCGCCCGTGGATCTTGTGTCTTGCCTGCGTACGCCCATCTATCTTGCTGATCTTCGTCCGTTGATACTAGGCAGCCATTGATTCACACCAACCAGGATTTACATCTGACCGGATCCGTCGCCCATGGCTGCTTTTTTCGGGAATTCTTGACCGACGTTGCTTGATAGATGTTATTGTATGCCGCAAGCTTGATAATTTACTGTTTCGCTATATTATGTCTTCGCGAAATCTCCCGACCACGCCATCCGTTTTTCAGCTTGGACCTCTTCGGGAGTTTTACCACGGGTTCTTCATCACGTCGGGGTCACCATGTTGCGTGCCGGGTGCTGCGCTGCCGAAATCGGGCTCTGGCGTGGTCAGGGACGATAATATAGAAAATACTTCAGTAATCAATGGAGTTGTGTATTTCGTTCTTGCTTGAGACAAAAGTGCAAAGTCAAGTGACAGTTTCAAGGCAATGTTGCCACACACGAAAAATAATAAGTTTGGACAGATGGCGCCACTAAATGTTGCCAGTAAAAACCTTTTTATTAGACTGATCGATCGTTATCGCTACTCAACACTAGGTGGCGCCACTTACAGATCATAATGCTTAACAATACTAAGTACATTAAGGGGACTTCGTCATATTTTCAGAGATACTTTCATAGAAATAAACAATTAAAACTGTATAAATAAGGTGACACTGTCATTTTGTTTAATAATTATACTCTAATTAATAAACAGCATACAAATTTATAGGGCAGTGCGCCTTTTTCTATTACATTACATAGTGTTATTATTTGAAGAAGATAATATTATTTTGTGTGGCCAATTTTTACGATGATAAGAATCTGTTCTATTTACGCAAACAATTCGATTCCATCCTAACACATTTCAATTATAGCGTAATATTGACCTATTATCTCCTTATTTTAGGACAGGCGTGAGAAGACCTAGATTTATTGGTTAATTAAAGGGACTTATTACAAAAAAATAAACTCCTGTTGAACACTTGTTTAAAGACAAAATTCTATTGGATTTGACGTTTGTTTTGAGGTTAAACTGTGTAATATTTTTTGTAACAACATGATTGAAGTTTATGTGCAGTGTCATTTTAGTGATGGATCAACTCCATGATTTACTTCGCCAACTGCAATCGTAGTCGCTTCAGAATGTATTTCGTAGAAATACATACACATCTTTAGTTTTGCATGATTTTCTATCTAGGTTTCTAAACAAAACAGTCTCATTTTCTATTATATAAATGTATAAATTATAAATTCATACTACGTAAATAAATACCTACCATTGATGCGTATTTCAAATTTTTTTACATACATACATTCGTATCTTTTATTTCCTGGGTCCGTCCATTTCTTATTCATAGACAATACAAGGCATTGCCAAGGTACCTATAACTTCTTTCTATTTTTTCACGCGCTCTCCATTTTTTTAAGGCTGCAGTTTTCTTCTTCAGTTTTTTTAATATAGAGTTTACAAAAATATGTTTTTTATTTAATTTTTTAAAAGAAAAGAACCATTTTTGGATGCTTAAAAATAAAAGGATCTTGTAAGTAAAAAGTAGAAAAAAGTACTAAAATAACACGAGGCAGGTAAATACAGTATATAAGCATAGACAATGGCCATATAATGGAGCGTAAATAGAAAGTAACTTTCTATCTCAAACCTAGATGGCGCTGTGCTTAGCCATCTTATAAGTTGCAAAAAAATCCGTAAACGTTGTAGTCGAAGCTGAGTGAGACGAAGGTTAAATTATCGTTGTCAATTAGATCCCTTACGGAATTTTTGGCAGCCTATAAGCTAAGCACAGCGCCATCTAGGTTCAAGATAGTAACTTTCGATCTACGCTCTATGGCCGTAAAGTAATGGGATATTTCCAGAGATATGAGGAAATAGTAGGAAAAATAATAGGACCTAACCCGAAATACGAAGAAATTATAATTGGTAGGACCTTACCGATTATATAAGGAAGTCATGTATACGTCACCGTAAGATTGTCAAAACCGTTAGTTTATAATCTTACGTTTTTTTTCTCTTTAGTTTACAAACTATCGATAAATTGTAAAATGTACCGTACTGCTTACAATATGACGCGTTAGTTTATAATAAAACCGTTAAATTGTGAACTGGTTTAAACTTAAATTGCAAACGATATGCCAGGGCAAACACTGCGGTAGCTCTTCGTGTTAGGTTGACATGTAAGAACAAAAAAAAACGTAAATTCTAAACCCTGTCGGTCTGGTTTACAATTTGTCGATTGCAACGTTATCGCGTTAGTTTAACTGTTTTGACAATCTTACGGTTCCATATATATATAATAGGAAAAATAATAAGACCTAACTGGAGATTTAAGGAAGTTATCAGTAAATAATAGGAAAAATAATAGGACATAACTGGATATATGAGGAAGTCATGGATAAATGGTAGAAAAAATAATAGGACGTAACATGATGAGGTATGATGAGAGAAAATCCCTAATATAATATGTAATAATACAAAATCCCTAATATAATAAATAAATAAAATTAAATAAAATCCCTAATATAATAAATAAATAAAATTAAATAAAAAAACATACATAGTAGAAAACATATTCATACAATGTTTGCTGGACCTACTAAAGCCATGGTGACACCAGAGATGGTCATTATAACGAAAGCGTATTAAATAGCATGCTATTGAAAAATAATTAATAGCACTGCTGCTATTGACAAATTAAACAAACTGCTATATGCTAAAATGCTTTAATGCGATTGCTTCGCGTTACGTTGCTGCTTCGCAGTTCGCAGTCGTTTTCGTGTTCGCAACACCTGACACCTGTTTTAGCTAGAACCAATAAAA
Organism: Argyresthia goedartella; assembly: GCA_949825045.1. Taxonomy (NCBI): domain Eukaryota; kingdom Metazoa; phylum Arthropoda; class Insecta; order Lepidoptera; family Argyresthiidae; genus Argyresthia; species Argyresthia goedartella. The sequence goes on from OX463820.1 coordinate 23,033,053, forward strand.
CAAACACAACAGGTTTTTGTTTTATTGGTTTTAGTGCATCGCTGATTCCCGTTGCGTAATTTCGTAAATTGCGCAGCGTGCGATTGAATTCTCTCGATAAATAAAAGAGTTGTAAAATATTTTGATCTGGACTATTCTAGCTAGAGGTTAGTGTAATGTATAGTATGTACAGAATAGTATGTGTTTAGTGTAAATAAGTGTATAGGATTAAGTGCAGTGAATAGTACGAACAAGCTACAATGGCAAGTGCGAATATAATGTTAAGCAATATAGCAAATAGCAGAATAGCCATTTATTTTAGCAGCTTGAATAAAAAAGCATAGCAACTATTTATATATAAATTATTTAAAATTAGCAGTTATGCCCACCTCTAGGTGACACCTCATCTTAAACGCCGTTATCATCAGCAACAGTAAAATCATCGTACTTATTGGTGATATCAGTTTACTCCGTACTTGAAGTGAATTCATCTTAATTTACGCTGAATTCACATCATTTTAGTTTGCCAGTTTCCTCATTGCCCAATGGACAGCACAAGCTATTCACGCTTTTACTGACGCGACGGCATTTAGCACGCTTTTACCGACGTGGCATGAAGCGCCAAAGAGCTTCGTTTATCTGAGTAAAGTGCCATCTGTTAACATGCGATAGAACCATAATAAATAAGCCAACTTCTGGCCTATTCAAACAGGCTCCGTCACAGAAAACAGGCTCCGTCAGCGAAAGAGGGTCTGAGATGGTCTGTGACGGAGCCCGTCACAGACCATCTCAGACCCTCTTTCGCCATATTTCCGAGCAGTGGAGTGAATTTTTTTCATAAATAAAAAAAATATGTATATTTAATATATTTTTGTTTTCGTGACCAAAGTACAACCTAACAAACTTTAGATACCAAAGTTTGTTTTTCTGCTGAGATTTAAGAAAATAATATAGTAAATTTAATATATGTGATATATATTTCTACCTTAATACATGTATTAACAACAGACAGAATGTCTGACAAAGATATGTAATAATCGCGCGTAGTCTAGTCTAGACAAAACCTATAGGAACCTCCATTCTTATGCTGAGATCTATCAGGGACAGAATTCCAATTTTATTTGTAGCGAAGTTTTAGTTATACCGAAGTAAGCTTTAAGTTATACCGAAGCCTTATAACTAGTTGCTTTCTTGGACGGATCTGATGGCTGTGCCGATATTGATTTAATGGACCCCAGACCACATCAGTTGAGCTATTTGAAAGAGGTTATTTAAATTTCGTATTGAAGGCTAAAAATATTAATGACAGGTACAGTACGTACCTGTCATTAATATGTCATTAATACCTACGCTATTTAAAAGAGGTCTGCCTATCTTGAAATAAGATTCAGTACCATAATTTCGTGTTGAAGGCTAAAAATATTAATGACAGGTACAGTACGTACGATTACTTTATCTTTACAGCTCGACACTTCTCGGCTTTAGTCGCTGAAAGTGCTCATGCCCAAGCTCATGGAGAGTATATTAAGGAAAAATCTGAAAAGAGTTGATTGATTTATGATTAAAAATAAAATCGAAAAGCCGATAAGTGTCTGAACCTACGTCGTGAATGCAAACTTCTACAAACACGTGCTTGTTCGTAGATTAATTCTTCCATAAACTTACTTGTAAATGTCTAGCTCCTTTTGCATTTGTACGTTTATTACGATTGTATTTAGAAAGGATATCAAGGCCGACCAAACTGTTAATACTGCTTGGTTACATTAGTCTTCCGCGCGTCAATCGCGTGGTCGCACTTGGCTATCTTCCACTGGTTCCACTTATCCGACTTGTTAGCTAATACCATTCCTCACAGTCACTATTTGACAGCCCTGTCCTATTGCAAGACAAATGTACCGTTGCACTTCGTGTTTGTACACATCTTCATTTATTATCTAAACTACTATTAACGGCTTGCTTCCTATTTACAAGTGTCCATGTTTACGTACATTCGTGTTTTTGATGGTTATTCACTCATTTTTCATGTTCAGGAATCCGTGAATAATACGTGAGACGTGAAGCCTTAATGTCTCTGTCTCTGTCTGACGCAGATAATTGACGAGCAGCTGTGGTTACCATTAATAAAATCATTCCCTTCTTATAGCTAAACTTCAAGATCCAAAGCATCATGAAGATTCTTTACTTCTCGAAAGTTTTGCTTCTTTGGAGACACCCTTATAAGTGGTTGCTATTGTCACTATTGCTGCCCGATGCAGCTCTAACCATGTGATGTGGTGGATCGCCAAGAGTCGACTAATCGACTTTAATTTATGTTCCCTTCCAGAATAGCTACCTCGCCCTTTCCTACCTGCCATGCCATCCGACTCTTCTAGATCTATCTTAAGGTTAACCTCACCCTCTCGTTGCAGATGAGTGAGTATCGGTGCCTGTGCGGTCTGGGCTCGGGCGGCGTGCGGTGAGATGGACCACGCGGTGAAGGCGATGCGCGCACGCAGCCCGCTCGCGCGCCTGCTCACGCGACGCCGCTTCGAGTCCGCCGAGCTGGAGGAGCTGTACGCCAGGTATGCTATGAATTGCTTATTTACCTTTGAATTTGAATATGAGTCATTTTAGATTCTTGTCCCAGTTGTTGTAGGGATTCGATCCATGTAAATGGCGCCATTTTATTCGATTTATTCTTAAATGTGTAATTTTTCGAGGCAGCTTGTTTCCACCCGGTGCCTACATTATTTTGTGCCAATCGAATCCAGGTTTTCTCCGCAATATTGGTAATGTCGTCGACTCTTCTGGCAGCTGGTTGACTCACGCTGCTTTTCCCTTCTTTCGGCCACCACTCGGTCAGGGATCTACTCCGCCTGCCACCATCTTGCCAAATCTACAACTATATGTAATTACAGTAGTCATACAAACCGTCAACAGATATGCGTGCAAGCTGCAGCGCGCCTCGGTAGGGTCCGCGCTGGCGCTGTGGGGACTGCTGGCGGCGGCGCTGGCGGCGGCCGACGTGGCGAAGGGCTGGCGGAGGGCGCCGCAGGTCGGTACCACTATAGGTTATTTAGAGAAGGCGTCCAGAACTAACTCTGGATCAAAAGTTGCGACGTCTGTTAGCACAAGACGCAATCCCGCGGGATTTCATTGCTATGATAAAATAAAACCCGTCTGTTAATCAAATAGAGGTATATTCATATTCTTTATTGCACAGAAAATATAAAGGTACAGACAGTTACAATAAATGTTATAAGCAAATGCGAGCTTATCTTTACAGAGAGATTACCTCCAGCAAACCTAGACAGGAGAATAAGATATGCTCATAATCGCTAGCAGATACATAATACAGCTCTCAGAAAATGACATGAAAAACAACAGGCAGGTCAGCCTGGATCAACATGCGTCCCTAAAGTTGCCTATCCAATTGTCCTCTGTCGGTGCCCAAAATTAAAGCGAAAATGAGGTTTGCTCCAAAACATCTTAGCGACGTTCAGAAAGAGAACTTTAAACTAAAGGTTGATAAAATGTGATGACAATCCTGATGATGACGTGTCATGCAGGTGGGCGTGCTCACCGCGCACGCTTTGCTCTGCGGCGGACTGGCGTGGTGGTGCGGGCGCGCCGGCGACTCCGCCCCGCAGCGGCGCCTGCCGCGCGCCTGCTGGCTGGCCTTGGCCGGCGGGGGCGCAGCCCTAGCAGCACAACTACCCGCCTGGAGCCCTGGTGCAGCTGCTGAGGGCGCAGCTCATGTGGTATGGGCTGTCTTCGCGGCGTACGCCCTCCTGCCGGTGGGGGCTCCCGTGGCCGCCACATTCGGGATCCTTCTACCGACGGCGCATACGGTTGCTGCTGCGCTGGTCGCGCACCGGTTTCCTTATCATGTTTGGCAACAGGTTAGTTTTAGTTTCAATCAAGATAAGATTATCTTTTAACAAACCAAATCTTAGGTTCGAATGCTGACGATCTTTTCAGGTGTACCGATTCAAATTTCACAATAGATAGACAGATATAAAAATAATGTATTAATTGAAAACGGTAAACACACAATCACATAATTATAATAAAAAATGAAAAAAAATAAGATAAAAATAAAACAACAAAGAAATAAAACAATGAAATAATAATTAGAATTAACAGAAACAAATAAATCCGGTATGATAAAGATCACTCTGTGGTGATTACAATAGTAGATTACATGACTGTTAAATCTTCGGTAGGTACCTACCTACATTGAACCGTGTGCACCCTTATTTAGTGTTACCCCACTGTGATAGGCAGTTGCCAGGCAAGCCCATGATACGAGTGTGCCTATACATAGTCGTACTTATGTACAAGTACATAGTTGTTTGTATGGATGATGGATTATTGATACAAAAGGCTTAACAAATATGGCTGCGGCGCAATATTGTAATGGCATGCACGGGGCCATTATTGAGTATTGTTACCCTTGTTTGAATAGTACTCTCGTAAAGAGGAATACCTAATAGTACGAAAGAATGCTTTGAAACGCAAGAGCGGTGGAACGATCGCGGCTCTTGAATTCGGATTATTTGACTGCTTGGCTCCTCTCCAGCTACGGTTATTACTGGTTAGAATATTACGACTTTACATAAGCGGTGCACCAGCTATTCCCTCGGAGAAAGTAGAATCTGATAGTCATGTCTCGGTACATGACAGCAGGTGTAAATCGACATGCTATTTTAGTCCTATATTAACTGACGCTGCGTTTATTTATGCCGTGACACGATAAAGTGGAGACCTTGGCCTTCGCAGATGATGGAGCTGATACACCACCTAATACTGTTTCTTGCTCTTATTATGACCTAGCTCGAAAATATTGACACATCAGATGTCTCGGGTAGGGTAATAATAATATGTAAACTTTGGGGTGGCTATAAATAGAAATGAAATGTTGGCAATAGATTTGGGTGGATGAGGCGATTTCCATTCGGTCTTGAAGACGGCCTGGGCATGGCCGTGTGTTGATCTGTAGGTCGTAGCCTTGCCCTCCTGGGAGCCTCCTCCCTCCCTGCCTCCAATAAGCACGAATGTACTACCGTATTACGTAAACCTGAACCTGAAGCCATAAGTATCTTTTGCTAGGCGTTCTTTGGCAGGCACGTTACTTAATATTTACTGACATTCACAGGCGCCAAGGTTTGCAAACAACCTCTCATAGCTAATAGAATGGGCGCAGTTTTTGAGAGCCAATGCGGTAGGTAAATGAAACGATAAAATAAAATTCAACATGTAAATAATATGATATTGATTTCATCACTGCATTTCTACGATATTTCGAATAAAACATTAATGAAAGGCATATCCTGTAGATACAAACATATTTTCATGGTAGGTACGTAATTCTTCATAACGACCCGAGTCTGTGCCCTAACAATTCATCACTTTTCAAGGAAGGCGAGATAATTAATTAGTTGCACGATGATAAATTGATAAAATACTCTGCATTATTCCCTTGGCGCCCAACGTGGGTTGTAAAGTTGCCAGGTTTGCGGAAGTTTACTTAACTTGGTAGTATTTAATGGCAACAAGTATGATGATCACCAAAATATTTTTTTCTTACCAAAAATGGGTATATGATCGCCAAAAGTTGCAGAAAATATCAGAGCAAAATACTGCGGTAGCTTAGGTGTAGGGTAAAGGGGGTGAGCGAAGCGAAGCCCCCTTTTTCCTTCGAGTTAGGTTGAACATGTAAGAACAACAAAATATACTTAAAACATAAACTTGAGTACACAAAACATAAAAAGAAGTTTGGTGATCATTTATCCAAACACAATTTGGTGGTCATTTACTAATTCTGGCATTCATTTCGAATTTATTGGCAGTAAATTGTCGATTTTTTTTGTAATCGTTTAAACACAAACCGTATTTAATTTTAAATGTCTGTATAATGTATTTAATGATAATTTTATTCTTATGTTAACTTGAATATTACAACTATTTTTAGCGTGGTTAGTTAGGCTTGGTTAAAAAGCATTTACATACTTTAAAACCATAGTGGCATACAATACTTACATAGGCTTACGCCTTTTCACCAGAAGGGGGGTATGCAAGACTAAATAGAAACCTCCAAGTAAATTAAGTTCAAACCGTTGGCCATGCATGGATTTCAAAAATGTTAAAAATATATATATATATATATACTTATTATAATCACGTTTAGCAATAAACAAAATGATATTCAGAATGTGAGACTCAGATGGACCTGAGCCTGAGCTGAGTAATCAAGATGTCCTGGAAACTTGAAATTTGGCACAGAGGTGAATCATGAAGAGTATATTAAGGGAAAAAGCTGAAAATAGTTAGTTGATTTACCAAATTTTTTTTAAAGTTGAGAAATATCGGGCGGTAAAGTTAAAATAAGGGAAATGTTAAACTGCACATCAAAAATACTGATTTGCACCGAAAATATCCCTTATATTTGCTGCAGAACCTTAGTTGAAGGGTAAAGGGGATGAGCGAAGCGAATCCTCCTTTATCCTTCGTGTTAGGTCCAACATGTAAAAACAACAAAAAATACTTAAAACAAAAACTTAATTAAATATTTATAACATTAAAAGTGTTTTTGCTGATCCTTTTTTGCTGCACGAATCAGTATTTTTGATGTGCGATTAAATACCACCCTTAAAATATTATCGACTATATATACCGACCTTATTAGTAAATTTTCACCATTAAAGAATGAATGAATATCTAGCTAGGGTGGGTATAGCAGGATCAGGCACGCTTTATTATCAAGTACTATGGCAACCCTGCCATGTGCAGCTCTAACCTGTAACGAGCTAACGAAGCAGCTTTGTCCCTGAGGCACAAAGGTCATGCAGCCTCGCTTCTGGAAGGTTCCAGGAATATACTGCAAATGAGCGACTGTCACGGAGAGTGCAGGGTAATATCGCAGCTATTAGATTAAGGCTCCAAGGGGGCGTCCATTAATTACGTGAAGTTTTCAAGCCAAATCTCAGGGAAGGAAGATTCGCGGCGAATATACCTTAATTTTTTTGCTAAAAACAGAGTAAAATTGCGAGAAAATAGGGTTTAATTAAAGTAAATAAAGTTTTGTTTACTAAAATGTGTCAAAATAGAGATTTTGTTGTGAGAGCACAATAGTGGTTATCTACTATGTTGGATTCTAGACTACGGTCTAGTCATCATAAATACTTGTCTTAAATATTAAAATTAATATATAAATAGGTAACAGTAGTTCCCATTAGTATTTTACTGTTCAATTTGATCATTGTGATTCTAGACTACGATCTAATCAATCCTAAATACTTTCTTAAGAATAATATGAAGCAAAGTGAGTTTTATTTATAAATTATAATTTGACAAATCTCACGAAATCAGGTGGGGACGGTCGTCTGAAACCCGTCACAAACGCGTTATGGACAGTTGCTATGACAATTTATGTTCAATATGGCGACCTCTGTGGCGCTGCAGTTGTGGTTCTGCCTACCATGCGAGAGGTCCCGGGTTCACTCCTCGGCTGGGGATAAAGAAAAATAATCCCCAGATTGTAGATGTTTATATGCGTGTGGTGTCGCTGTTTCTCGTTCCCACGGCACAGGGGATCCTAGTGTGGGGTCAGAAGCAATTTATGTTGCATATAAATGTCTGTTTGTATGTTTGTTTGATCGGAGCAACTTTATTTATTTTTAAATAGGGAATGTTGTTCAGAAGCTTAACATTCCTTCCATATGCCTATGATATACACACACAGCATATAATAGAATATTATATTATTAATACAGGTGCATGCATGCATGTATTATCCATAGAAGCAAGCAATCACATTTAATTTAAAATCAACAGTGCAGAATATATGCTAGAGAAATCATATGTAGATCTGTCCGGACATATATCTGGTTAGTAGGAAACGGCGATTCCCAATAGCGATAAATTTATTCACTCACATGTCACAACAGACGCTCATTGGCATTGCCGAAAGAAAATATTCTTTTATAAACACAATAAATCGACGAACCGAAAATACTTCAGTGAGTACTGAAAACCGTCGCGAGTTTGGTGAATGGTGAAAGAAACGGGGCTTCCTTTCGTTAATAAAATATAGAAGAATCTTTTTCTATCTCTGAAAAAACTAATGATCATAAAAACTTTTTCTGAAAAGAAAAGTTCCAGAGAATACTCATAAAAATGTGGATACGTGGTCTTCTTTGTTAGTAAAAATAATTATCTAATGGAGAAAATTGTTTGTAATAGAGTTAGTATTTATCTTTTGAAATAAATAGTCCTTTAAAAATTATTATCTAATGGAGAAAATTGTTTGTTGGAGAGTATTTATCTTTTAAAATAAATAGCTTGAATTGTTTTTTTACTGCCATATGATAATTTGCCTGCATTATCGAGATTATGATGAAAAACAAGTCGTTGGGTAAATGTAAATATATTTGGTCCAATTGGAAATATCGAATGGGCTCATTTAACTTTTCCTTTGTGTCAATCGCAAAGTTTTTCCAATATCACTAGTTTCTCGGAGCAAATTTGTTCAGAATTTTAATCTTCCCGAGAGTACTTATTCAAAATGTCAAGTGATATTTTTTATTCAATATATTTTGCAACGGTAACAAAGAAAGACTTAACATATCATAACAACCTATTTCAAAAGTTTACTTTTATTTTCTTCTACTTCCACAATCCCGAGAAGGGATGCTGCCTACACATTTCCATAATATCCCACGTAACAACATAACAGGCGTGAAATTTAAACAAAGTTACCCGGGGAGTGGGGGTTTGAAGAGGAAGTTATATTTGGAGGAGGCTATTTCGTGAATAACTCGAGGGCGTCTGATTAAGGCCCAAGATCACACAACCACTGAAGAGAGCTTTGACAAAAAAAAACAATTAATTCATAGATCATACACACACATTCACAAAGAGATAATCTTGTTTAAATACTATGTCGTTACGCGATTGGATTAATTTGGCTCGTTCGTAAAAAATCCTGAACATAAAGTCTAACTTTTTATCAGCTGCAGTAAACTGACGTTTCTAAATGTCAATCCGTAAAATAATGTTGACAGCCTAATCTCAATAGAGATGTGATTCAGTTCACAGAAGATCTAATCGTTCCATAATTGACTCATAATTATCATACTTAATTCTATTTATTATTCATGTAAACAAAAGGTTGTATAAACGTTGATCCTTTTACACATATACAAGTTATCGCTCAAGAAAACGCTCTCTCAAGTTCGTATTACTGGTTTTTAGCTACGGTGCTACGATGACGATTGGTCGCCTTAAAACAATATTGAACATCACACTCCCTATACTTCCACTAAAAAGATCAATCCTCTACTATAGTAATAATAATAGAATAAAAAAATACATTACAACTTAAGTAGGTAGATAATGACAGTTTAAATTCACTTCACGATCGTTCGGGCCTACGGGCTCGACAGATGGATCGAAAAACCTATCGACAGAGGGATCGAAAAACCTATTGACAGTTCAAATTCATTTCACGATCGTTCGGGCCTACGGGCTCGACAGATGGATCGAAAACCTATCGACAGATGGATCGAAAAACCTATTGACAGTTCAAATTCATTTCAATATAATTTCGGAAACTTATAATCACTCATTTGGTCCGTCTTCCGGCTAATACAATGTAGTACTCATTTTACGTACTACACTTGCATCCAGACAAGTAATTTTAGTTTTCAATATAATTTCGGAAACCTATAATCACTCATTTGGTCCGTCTTCCGGCTAATACAATGTGGTACTCATTTTACGTACTACACTTGCATCCAGACAAGTAATTTTAGATTTTCAATATAATATCCTATTTTTAACTTACCATTTTTCTGCTCAGCTACACAAATGACTCTACACTTTCACTTTGACAATGTAAATATATACTAAATAACAACTGAAAGGAAGCTGAAACATAAGATGTTTGTTTAGTCCGTCTTCCGGCTTATACCAGGTAGTTCTCCTTTCATGAACTACCCTAGTATCTAAACAACTACACCATTAGTTTTCAGCAACACAGAGACCATCAATGCGTATTAATCCAAGAAATAAGTTCGTTTTGTACTTATCCCAACCAGATCTGCTTTGTCTTTCTTGAAAGCCTGGTTCTTCAGGGAGTTTTGTAATCAAGGTGATCATAATTTAAAGGATTAACAACACACGATGTGTCCACTAACTTCACTTCACATAAATACATTTAAAATCTACTATTTAAAGTAAAATTTGGTGTTACCATCTTCTAAATGTTCCTTAACTGTTGCAACTTTTATCGAAATGAGACTATACAAAAACAAAACTTTAATGTTAAAGTGAGTTTGTAACGTTAACTGCACCAACTAGCACGCTGTAAGTATCAAATATACTTCGCATGGTAAAGCGAGTCATTGAATCGTATAATATCCATGGTAAGTACAACGTATGTAAGTAAAGTACGTAATGTAACATATAATTAATGATTATAGCTTTTACACGACACATTTTATGTGATGTTAGACGTAGGTACGATAGGGCTAGCTCATCGCCACAGTTACCAATGCCGGTTTTAATAAATTGTATCTGGTAACCCTAGTGTGATTTGCTTTCGTATAACAATGCAATCGATGACGGATGCCGGTCTCACGTTACCCGCTGGCGGTATTGTTTGTCATCACATTTAATTGATTTTATTTTACCTCTATTATTTTTTGCATAGTCGCAAGTGTATGCAATCGATGACGGATGCCGGTCTCACGTTACCCGCTGGCGGTATTGTTTGTCATCACATTTAATTGATTTTATTTTACCTCTATTATTTTTTGCATAGTCGCAAGTGTGCAAATTTATACAGGGTGTAAATGAGTATTATGTTGTAAATATAATAGAGTTTATTTTTGCTAACAGCATAGGTTGTTGTTACTAGGTTAGGTATTTATTCTGAACAAGATTTCCGAAGGTATAACTGATAACGTAAATGTGTTATTTTTTTATTTTTTTCTTGTCCTATGAGTTGATTACTTATATCAAACGTAAGGAGTAAAACGTAAGTAATTAACTTTTCTTATGATTATTTGTTCATTACACCGCAGTGAAGTTTTGTAAATATACATACCAGGAAAATATATTTATAGTTAAAATTAAAATGTTATGCATAGATAATGCTAATAAAACTTTCTCATGAATCTAGTTTTTCACGCCACTGAATAGGTATCGACAAACAATGACTTCATTATTACACCCTGTAAATTACTTGCATGCTCATCATTTATTTCCAATAAAACTGCCAAAATCGAAAGAAAAATTATCAATTACTTTTGTACCATTGTTGGTAGTAACACCAAGCTACAGACGTTCACGCTAGTGCTCGCGCTCCAGGTCCACCGCGCCCCGTCTTCATATCCCTGCTGCAAGCTGCGTATCCACTGCGTTACAATCATGTCAGTAAGTTTTTTAAGTTATTTTTATAGACATAGTTCTTGACTAATTGTATGTTTTTTGTTTTGCATAGATGGTGTACAAAGCTTATAACTATTTGTTTGGATACTAGGGTAGTTCATAAAAGGAGAACTACCTGGTATAAGCCGGAAGACGGACCAAATAAGTAGTTATAACTTATTCGAAAAGCTTTATAACCTGTTTGAATGCAAGTGTAGTACGTAAAATGGGTACTACATTGTATTAGCCGGTAGACGGATCAAATGGGTTATAACTTATAATAATCGAATATACCTATACCATGTAATTATTTGATATCTTACTAGTCTCTCCATGTCTTACGTTTTTACATTGTAACTAATTAATCTTAGGTACTGCAAGAGTGTTGGTAAGCTAAAGTTTAGTTTTATTTTCTCATTTATCTACATATGTACTTCTTTTTATTTTTAGGTCGGACACTGAGTACTTCACGAAGAAGGCTGCGACTAATGAGAAGCGGAACTCGTTTGAAACGGACGACGAGGCTGCTTTCTTATGGTAAATATCATTATACCTGCTATACGTATATCTTTATTATGCTCTCATAATATTACGTCACCCTGGTACTCACATAGACCATCATCATATTTTATTGTTAACAGCAACAAAAAGAAAGCCGCTACAAAGTCAACAAAGCGTGTAGTCGAATCGGACGAGGAATCGGAGATTGTGAGGTAATTAACTTATTATTTTGAACTATAGATTTTGATAAATAGCATTTTACAAAATTGAAATATGCTACAGTGATGTTTATGTTTTCAGGAACAAAAGGAAGGTTCTCGCTAAGCCGACGGCATCAAAGCGTGTAGCCGAATCGGATGAGGAATCGGAGATTGTGAGGTAATTAAGTTTTTATTTTCAACGATAGATTTTGATAATTACATTCTACACAATTGCAATATGCTACAGTGATGTTTATGTTTTCAGGAACAAAAGGAAGGTTCCCGCTAAGCAGACAGCATCGAAGCGTGCCGCCGAATCTGACGACGATACAGTACAAAGGTGAATATTTTTTGTGACTTCTAATTCATGAATCCTAGTTCGAACCGAGCAGCAAGTATGAATAAAATAAGGCTATGTCACGACATATTATCTCTTTAGTTTTAACAGGGTTTCTAAAATCTCTCTTTCTATATTTTTCTGTCAAAATTTAGGTATCTAGACGTCCAGTAAATAACTTTTGTTTTGTTTCACAGACGCAAACCGCAAAAGGACCTGAAGCCTCCAGCCAAACGCAAGGTGCAGCAGAGCGTTGTTACTAAGAAGCCTGAAGAGAGTTGGCGCGCTTTGGATTCCGAAAGCGAGGACGAGGTGATCTGTAAGAAACCAGAGCTGAGGTCTTCATACTCGAAGCGGGTTGCCGACGGCGTCGTGCGGCGAAGTATTAAACTGGAGGGTGACCTCTACTTGGACCTGAAACTCTACCAGGTGGCGGATATCAAAGACGTGGAACCTCGCAAACGCTACGAGAAGGCGGTGCTGGCATTGAAGTATCAAGCTGACTTCAATTCACCACAACTGGGACTCCTGCGAGAGCTCTTAAAACTCTGCAAGACGTCTTTTACTGAAGAGGGATTTTTCTTCGGTGATAAGAAAAACTTAGATTAGATTTATTGGTTAATAAAATTTATTTAATAAGTTTACTATGTTTACTTTATAATTTATTAGGTAGGCAGGCATCCTTTATTGTAGGCCCCACGAAAGGTAGGTAGGTAGTAAAAATTAGGTGTAACTTAGGTACAGTCTTCACAAAATAAAAGGCTCGGTGACAGCGTCCGTGTCACTGACGTAATAAGGTTAAATTTAGTTTGGGCTACCGACCCTTTTATATTGTGGAGACTTTAGATAGGTTTTATTTATCATTTCTTAGGTTTTGTCCTTACATATAATTAAGATGTCTAATAATAGATTAGTATATTGTACATCCTGTGATGTCTCTGTAAAAAGTAAAAGTTTGTCAGCTCATTTGCGCAGCACTGTACACAAAAATAATAATGCTGTTATTAAGGGTGAGGGTCTTGAGAAGATATCTAGTGCTTTCCGCAGTCGAATCGCAACGTACAGACTAAGCAACGTGGACTCGGGGGCGGCGGCGGACGGCGCGGGCTCTAATGCTTGCCCTCCGAACATCTATCTGCGCTCGCTGCGGTCACGCGTACGTGAGTTGATAGAGGCGCGGATCGGCTCCTTTAACAGCGTTAAGGTAAATTTTGAACTGTATGCTGAGTTCTCCTTACCTAAGAATGATGAACGGGAGATTAAATCGTTCGCCACGCCCAATATAGTGATTCACAAACATTATGACTTTGAAGATATTTATAAAAACGCTGTAAATTTAATTGTTGCAAAAATCGATGAATTTCAGGAGAGAGACAGTGGTTGGAGTTTTGTAGCAAATTCGTATCTGGAAGTCAATATCAACAAATATAATCCACTAAGAGGTTCAAGGTTTATCGATCTTCCTAGACCTATTAAATTAAAACGAGCGTGTGTCAATATTCAGAACTCAGATAATTTCTGTTTTCTATGGTGCATAATGGCAGCTTTATTTCCTGCACAACAAAATTCACACCGAACGAGTTCATATCCTCATTTCGATACTGTGCTTAACACAAAAAACATGAAGTTTCCAGCAGGTTTCAGGGATGTAAAGATTTTTGAAAAGAATAACGATAACATAAGTATTAATATTTATGGTCTCAGTGAAAAGTCTGTTGTTGTAGGACCTTTATACAAATCTGTTCACAAGGGGCGGAAGCATCGTATAAATTTATTGTTTTTGGAATCGGGTGCGCTAACACATTATTGTCTTATTAAGGATTTGAGTAGGCTTGTAAGGTCTCAGATAACTAAACATGATGGTAGAATATTTTTTTGTGATGATTGCTTGTTATTTTTTTCTAATGATAAAAAGCGTAATGAGCATGTGTGCAGTGGAGTTAAAACGTCATTGCCTGATAAAGGGACATTGATACAGTTCAAACATTTCGAACGCATGCATGATATGCCATTTGTCATTTACGCAGATTTTGAGTCTATGTTACAACCCTGTTCGGAGAAAAACTCGAATTTTACGGAGTCGATTCAAAAACACGTTCCAGTAGCGTTCGGATATTATATTGTTTGCTCCTACGATGCGTCTTTAAATCGATATCAATCATACCGAGGTCCGGACTGTATTCAACAGTTTTTAAAAATATTAGGCGAAGACGTTGAAACGATAAGTAAAATACTAAACGATCCTATCGACATGTTACCCCTTAATGAAAATGAGCTGAAAAACTTTTTAGAGTCGAAAAATTGTTACCTCTGTAATAAGTTGATTTTTGAAGGAAAGGTTAAAGATCATTGTCATTTGACTGGACGCTACCGCGGGGCAGCTCATGATTATTGTAACCTTCGATTTAAGCTCCCTAAATCTTTCGTCCCAATTTTTTTCCACAATCTGTCAGGCTATGACTGTCATTTGTTTATACGAGAGCTAGGTGAAATGCACGGAAACATAAATGTTATCGCAAGAACAAAAGAAAATTATGTGTCTTTTACAAAGTTCTTTCCTGTTAACAATAATGACTATATGGCTGTTCGTTTTGTTGACTCATTCGCATTTTTAGGTACTAGTTTAGAAAAAGTTGCAGAAAATTTAGCAATCGAAGATTTTATCCACCTCTCTCGTTGCTTCCCCGATAAACAGCAATTCGACTTATTGAGACGTAAAGGTATTTATCCTTACGAGTACATGAATAAATGGAAACGTTATGATGAAAATAAATTACCTCCGCGTGAGTGTTTCTACAGCAGTTTAACTGATGAGGTTATTTCAGAGTTAGATTATGCTCACGCACAGTGTGTGTGGCGCTTATTCCATTTGTCAAACCTTGGTCAATATACCGATCTATACTTAAAATCAGATGTAATGCTGTTGACGGATATTTTTGAGAGTTTTAGAAAGACGTGTAAAACTAATTATAGGTTAGACCCAGCCTTTTACATAACAGCTCCCAGCTTAAGCTTCGATGCAATGCTGTTAAAAACAGAAGTAAAATTAGAATTAATAGATGATCTGGAAATTATCAGAATGATACAAAAAGGTATTCGTGGAGGTGTTTGTTTATGTTCTACTCGCTATGCCAGTGCTAATAATAAGTACCTCTCGAACTACAACCCCTCGAATCCTGATAATTACTTATTGTATATAGATTGTAATAATTTGTACGGATTTGCTATGTGTAGTTATTTACCACACTCTGATTTCGAATTGATCGAAAATCCTGTGTTTCAAGTTTCTGACATTCTCTGTTTACAAGACAATTCAGATGTAGGTTACATTTTTGATGTCGATCTAGAATATCCTGAATCTCTGCATGATCATCATAACGATTTACCTTTCTGCCCACAAAAATTTGTACCGCCTGGATCGAAAACGAGTAAACTGATACCGAATTTGTATGACAAATATAATTATGTCATGCACTATATTCATTTGAAAACGTGTCTGAAACATGGACTTAAATTAAAAAGCATACACAGAGTTATTAAATTTAAACAAGGTCCATATTTGAAACAATATATTGATTTAAATACGGAATTGAGGCAAAAAGCTAAATCTCAATTTGAACAAGACTTTTTTAAATTATTAAACAATAGCATTTTTGGTAAAACCCTTGAGGATACGGAAAAAAGGTTAAATGTTAAATTAGTAAATCAGTGGTCTGATAAACATAACAAAACGAAAAAACATTTAGGCGCAGAGCAACTAATAGCTCGACCTAATTACCATAGCTCAACTATTTTTACTGAAAATTTTGTAGCGGTCCAGATGAATCCTGAAAAAATTACTCTCGATAAACCAATTTACATTGGTTTTTCTGTTTTGGAAATATCTAAGAGTCATATGTACGACTTTCACTATTCTGTTATGAAACCTTTTTATGGCCCTAATATAAAAATGTGTTACACAGATACTGACAGTTTTCTGTATTCCATAACAACGAAAGATGTCTACAAAGACATAAAATACAATTTCCCTCAATACTTCGACACTAGCAACTACGCGTGTAATAATATGTACGGTATAAGGAGGCATAATAAAAAAGTGCCTGGGTTATTTAAAGATGAGCTAGGAGGTCAGCTTATAGCCGAATTTGTAGGCCTACGGTCTAAACTTTATTCCATAAAAACTGAAGATACTGAATTAAAAAAAGCTAAAGGAACCAAAAAATCTGTTGTGAAAACATTGAGTTTTAAGGACTATAAAGGTGTTTTATTAGATAATAATTTAGTTAGGAAAAAAAATATGGTATTCAGGTCATTAAAACATGAAATTTTTACACAGTCGCTTAATAAAATAGCTCTCTCAAGTAATGATGATAAGCGCATCATTCTAAAAAATAAAATATCAACTCTTTCATGGGGTCATGAATCAGCATTTTGAGCTGTATATGTATGAATATAACTTGTCTCTAAACTATAGCTTGTAAGTGAATATTGTTTTAAAAATAAAATATCGTGCTTAGTGAATATTGTTTTAAAAATAAAGTATGAATCAACATAGACTCTAAACTATAGCTTTTAAGTGAATATTGTTATATTAAAATAAAAAATGTGTTCTCGGATTATGTTTCGTGTTTCTTTTTAAGCTTAATGTTACAACATACCCTACTTAATGTCAGATATCAGCCGGAGTGGACTTGTATGTAGAGGTTAGGTACTTTAGAATGGTTTTCTAAAAGATGGAACATATCGCTTGAAAGCGATAACGTTGAAATGATTATGATGACTAATCACAACGTGAATATTGCACGTGTTGCGTTCAATGAACTCAATTTGAAAAACATGATAATATGTCAATGTTGCATGTGAACGTAAGCATAATTTTATGAAATAATGCAAGGTTAGGTGATTTGTGTAATTACGTTACAATGACCATTTCTAAAGAAGGTAGCTAAAGAAGAGGACGCGGTTCATTACACCAAGATAATATGTCTATATTAAACGAGGTAAAAACATACTGACTATTTTTATATGATTATTATAAAGTTTATTTTCACAGGAAACTATATTATGTTTTTCGTTTTACAGTCAATGGATCCCTCCGCCTTGTGGTTCCAACACGCTCAGCCTCAGAATTATGACGACGTTCTGCAAGATTCGACACCCATTCAAGACACTAAGGAAAAGAAAAAGAAGAAGAAGAACAGATTGGACAGAAAGAAATTAAATCCTGCAGTGTTATCCTCATACGTTATAACAAAGGCCCCGAAACGAGCTCTTCGTATGATTAAAATAGAAATTCATGATTTAAATGGACCTCAGACTTCTACAAATTCAGATGATAGTGTTGTAAGCGTACAGTACATACAATCGGAAGTGGTTGATGAAATAATGGAATTGTCAGAGAATTTAGTTAATAAAATTTGTAAAAAAATATGCAATGATTCTATTTAAATAAATAAAATTCACTATTAATTTATTTTGATGTTTTATTTATGTACTTTAAGTCTTTAACCCTTGTGTAGTTTTAAGGGATGCTGAAATAAAATCAATAATTTAGGTAAACAAACATTTATTATTAATCATTTTTTAAACTAATCGATAACACATACACTCATAAAACAAAAGTAAAATAATTACATAGTTATTTGTTTATCTTTAAACCATTTTTTAATACATAATACGTTTCTTAGAGCACAATTGGATTTGTGAGTTATACAACTGAAATCATTGAGATGTGATTTAAACATCTCAAACAACTGTTTTAAATTTGGACATCCTTTTTCTTCTATGTTTATTATTGCACAGTTCTCACACAATTCTTTCAACCATTTTACCTTTTCTAAACCTTTAACTATTAAAAGTTTGTTCTCTAGATATGGTTTGATAATACTTTTGAACTGCAGAAAATCAACGTGTCCCTCACCCCATCTGTACCCGAGACTGTTTTCAATCCATTGTACACGTTTCTTTTCCACTTCTGATAAATATCGATAAGGATACGGAGGCTTGATGAGAAATACTTGAGTGTATTCGGCTGTAGCCAACGCAAGTTCTTTAACAATGAAATCATTCTCAGCATTTTTAAAACCTTGTACATCTACAAATAAAGTTTTTGTATTCATGATAATTTTCTTACAATATTACTTAATGGTTTATATTCAATTAAACATTCATTCAGAATAAGACAATACGCCGACGTTTGATCAGGTATTTCTACTTCACTCTCGAGCTCTAGGCGTACATTAACCACAGGTCCAGATTTCAGATTATCGCTTTGTCTTGAACAGTCTATAACAAAAAGAGGAGCCAACTCTTTGAACTCTTTTGCACTCAACAATGGCTCAGTTCTTCTGCCGTAATAAGACTGCTGAAATCTAACGTATTGCTCGTATAATATAGCAATATTGTCGTTAGTAAAACTTACGTTCATATTGTCGTACGGAAAGTAGGTTGAGTTTAGATATACTTTTACATCACGCAAATTACAATGATCGAATTGTGACATGTCTTTGTGAGCGTCGTTTTTGCGATTGGTCTGCAACCCTAGTATAACATATCGTGGTTTTTCAATCTGGGAAGATGTTTTGATTGACCATGTATGCTTTGTAGTTCTTGGCAGCAAGGGATATTCATACAAATCCCAATTTCTAAATGGTACTTGGATAGATCTATCCTTTTCCAACAATCGTAGAAGATTGATTCTTTCCGCGTCACTCACTTTTACATGTGGAACTCGCCATATAATTTTATGAATTTTTACGTCTTCTACGACTTCACCGGTATTTAATTTTAGAGCATTCAGGTTTGTGTTACTGCGAAGAAGAACAAGTTCATGTTTGCAGTTGATTATAACTTTCTTATAATCTTCTGCAAATCCTAGGATGTTACACAGAGGTATCGACGCTGAAAATTTTCCTGATTGCATGTTTTTCGTGCCATTGATATCCCAACCCCACGCTTTAGACATCTTTGACTCACTATCATTCATAGACAACAGTGACTTCATTGTAGTAGTAATTCCAGCGTTTTTAACCTTATCTACTTCAACTCCATTCAATTCATAACGAATATCTTGAAAAAAGTATAACAGCGGATTATTTGTAAACTGCACACTAGCAACCGTTTCCTTTGCAGCGTTTTTCGAAACGTTGACGACACCTTCCAAATATAACGTGCTCGCCGATGGGAGTATGTACAGATCTTGTTGATTAATCGGTATACGAATTTCATCATTACGATTGAATGTAGTGACATAAGGTTTATACGAATGAATCTCAATACCATCAATGCTATTATCATAGACAGGCGCACTCAAAATATCTAGAATGTTACTCATGATAAAAGTCCAATTTGTTTAAGGAATTTTATATTTTTTGCAGTTAGTTTCTTCTTCTTCCAAGTCCTTTCCTTGTGAGAGATTGAAGTGTGACTAATCGTTTTTGGTAGTCGTGATAAGTTTTTATTAAAATCAATCATTTTTTCTTAAGGTGTAAATACAGTTGAACTTCTTCACCACGTAAATTAATTAAATTATTCTTAATGTCCAATATCCTTACAGTTATGGTGCTTATGTTATTTTGGTTTACGGGAAAATAAATAACGTTCTTTGGTATTTCTATTAACCTATAACCTGGTGGAACGTTAGGAGCAAACTCATGTATAATGTGACTTGATATGCCATTTATATATGATCCACTCACTATATCACATTCTATTCTCACCACAGTTGTTGAAAGCATATTAACAGGATATTGTGATTCGTGTAATATATTAGCTTCAAGCGGTTGATTACCAAATCCTAACAAATTTCCTAGACTATTTTCTTTCTCAAAATGAATAGCTTTGTTGCTGATAATGTACGTTTTCAATGTATTGTTGTTGCATGATAAATTAAAGTTGATGTCTTGCAATTTTCCTTTCAGGTAGTCGTTTATATCTTGCAATTCGTATGCTCCTTCAGGAATTTCAATAACATCATTTTCACCGTAATAAAACTTGTTATTTGTACTATCAACGTTTGGAATTGAATTAAAGGTAGATAGGTATAGCAGAGCGCACTCATATTCTCCCTCTAGTTGTAATGTAGGAGAATAATTCGTAATTAAAAGCGACGAATTGCCTGTTATTGATATGGTGAATGACATTTTAACAATGGTGAAAATAAACGCTAACATCAATACTTTATATGTTTATTCCAAAAATCTTGCAAGTACTTTAAACATAAATGTCCACAGTTCACACTTTCATAAGTCTGATATCGAGTATAATTGTAATACAAATTAGGAGTATTGAGATATTTCACAACTTCTACCGGCGGCTTCAAGTTTCCGAAGCTGTCAAAATATTCATAATAGTCTTTCAGTTTTATGTAGGCTACCCAGTGTGTTCCGGCATTGTGCGAATCGTCTAAATTTATAATACCACATTCTATACTTCTTGGTTTTCGTGGTAAAGCATCTTTCATGTAAACTCCACGGAAATATGGTATTTCTCTACCATATTCGATGATATCTAAATTAGTCAGAGCACGCTTAGGCAGCCTGTTTATTAGTTTTTTGATTTAATAAACAAGCCACTACCTTTTTTGTAAGGTTTGATGTATAAGCCTCGACCCACTGAAATTGATTCCATCTTTTGATTGTGACGTTTTGATTCTCGCAAACTTTCTTGAGCAGCTTTATAATCATTAACACTTTTTGCTATTCCAGCTGCCCCTCCAGCAAGACTTCCTAAAGCAGACAACCCAGCAAAGATAGGTATTAAAGGAAGAAATCCTCCACTTTTAGGGAGCGGAATAATTCGTGGTATCCTTATGTTGTGTTTGGTATCTACATCAATTAACTTTTTGGCGACTGCATAAGCAACTTTAATAGCACTATTACTATTTTTTGGTTTTAATTTCTGAAGATGACCTTTTATTTTAGATACCATATCTTTAAAACGTCGTACCCCAGAGCCGGTTTTAAGTTTTGTCTTCATGACTTTATTAACCAACCAAGAAGCTATCTTTTCACCACGCTTAGCGTCTTTTGATCGTAGTCTCTGTTTTGTCATATTCAGTAAATCCAAATCAGCTTTATGTCGGTTTTCTAAATCAGAGAATTTCGTATACGCTATGTCGTGATGCATACATGCGTTGTCCAATAGATTGATGCCCTTATCTCCACGTGCTAGACGCTTCACCAGCTTTGTTCCAGGACCACAATAATTATAGCCAGGTAGATGTAACTCGATCGGTAAATTATTGATAAAACTGTTAATAAGACCTCCGCCATGCATTACTGATAATAGACTAAGGTTATAGTTTATACTATTACCTTTTTATCGATCCAACTATTTTGAGTTTCATCTAAACCTAACCATTTTACAAACAACTTATTCCCTTTTTTTCTTATGACTTTCTCAATTAAATATACATCAGGATATTTGGTCTTCTGGAGTTCTTGATCATAAAAATTTCCTAAAATCGGTTGACGACGACTATCTTCAATCAAATAAGTTACAGGAATCGTGTTGTTTACCTTCTTGATAAGAAATATTTCTGTCGACCAATTAGGCGTATAGCCTTTTTTAAAACAGCTTTTGTATTTACTTATTCTTACGTTATCGCCAACACAAAATTTAGGTTTCTTAACGTGATTAGTTTTACTCTGGAACTTTTTGATATTGTCTAATACTTTGCTTGCATTTAACTTTGTTACTTTTGCAGGCTCCTCTTGCGTAACACGATGTTTTGTATGATTGTAAGAATGAACTACACTTTCTAATGGTTTACCTAGCCACTTGTAACTACCTTTAAAAGAAAAATTCTTATAGAGATGTGCTTTTAATGTTCTGATTAATCTTTCCACTATGGATGCTTTTTTAACTGAATATGTAGAATAGTGATTTATTTTGTAGGTTTTCATTAGTCTTTTGAATTCATCGTTGTAGAATTCAGTTCCCATATCTGTTTGTAGATTATTTGGTTGTCTTCTACTTTTCTGCAAGATGCTTTCGAAGACTTGACACATTTCTTGTTTAGATTTAGTTTTAAGAGGTACAGCCCACGCATATTTTGAGAAGCAATCAATAACGACAAGAATAAACTTATAACCTTTATTATAAATTTTCAATGAAATAACATCTATCAAATCTGCCTGCCACAAATCATCAATTCCCTTGAGAAGCACTGATCGACGAGAAAAATTTTTTCTTGCATTTTTATGTATTTCGTTTACCACCTGCTGCTTCATCTTTGTTCAACGATTTAATGATATTATCTAATTCACTCCTCGTATAAACATCCTTTATAAAGTTATTCAGCACTCCTTGTATATCTTTAATTGCTTCGTTCAGTAGAAATTGACAATCTTCCCGTAAATCTTTACTCTTCATATCAACGTACTCCTTGTTTACGGCGTCGTCTGACTCTTGTGGTGCCTTTAAACCTTTTAATCGTGACGACTGAAGATCAAAAAGTCCTTCTTCGTTTTTGGTCAACGCATTGTCAGTAAAATCAAACAATTCAGATAAACGTAAACGTTTATGTACATGGTGACCGAATTTATCAATATTCATAGTACTGAGGTAGATTACCCTAGTTATTAGTAGAGAGTTGAAGATGAAGTGCTCAAAATAATTTAAGTATGATTATTTATTCTAACCAAGCAAACCACTTTCTTTGAGTTCTTCTATGATGGATATTATTTCATTATCAAGTCCAGTGTTTCCAGCGTCACGAGATGCTATAAGTAGTTTTAACCTATCCACTAGCTCATTTGGATCATCCCAGTAGACATAGTCTATATTTTTATTCCATTTTTTTAGTACAGGTAAACCTGAACCTTGAACCTGATTGCTTTCACTATTGTCATGTTTATTAAATAGCGGTTTAATAATGTTTATGTATTTTATTCCTTTGTTGCTTTTTACTGGTTTATTTGAGTCGTAATCTCGCCTATGTGCATTTGTCTCCAACAGCATTAACTTGTAATTTGCCAAGTCTTCCTTTGTTATATCTGCCAAGTCTGGTAATTTTTTGGTTAGCAATTCCATCAAGCCTCGAGTCTTATTGTAATCAGATGTTCCTATTGTAATGGTTTTATCGGTGATATTTACATTCGCTGAGCCCATCAAAAGTTTTCCTCTTTCGACTCTTACTCCAAAAGGAGTATTCTTTAAATACTCAGATGTAAGCGACCATGATGAACAATTTTGGTTCTGAGTGTTTGCATCAGACTCAATCGAATTTTGAGATATATCAGATTCTTGTCCTTCATTAAAGTCGTTGTCAGAATCTTCGCCTTCCATTTCCGCTGCACGATCTAAGCTATGAGTAGGTGTCATAAATTGATCAGAACGTCTTATATTTCGTAAAGTGTCATCGGCTGCACTCCAGTCAATGGAATCGTCGATTTCATTTTCAAATTTCATCTCTTCATTTTTGATAGGACATGTTGTTTCTTTGCTCTCTGTTTGCCTCATAGCATCAGTAATTTTATTAAGGGGGCTAAGAACTGGTTTGAACACGTTTCCTATAGCTCTTTCATATTCTGATTCAACGTTACGCATTTTTTTAAACTTTTTCTTTACTGCTTCGGCAGCAGTTACGATTTCCTTTAAGTTATTTTCCATATCTAAATAATACCTTGTATGCTCGTCCTCTTCTAAGCTAAGTGCTAAGCTATCGAATAAAAAAGCATTTATATATACTTTCACTCAGGTAAAAACGACGAACGTGTCAAACTGTTTACGATAGCACCCTTTATTTTTTTCACAATCTTTGTTTATGACCAAGTAGCTATAAGAATCACTCCATATTTTTGAACACATTTCTCGAAATTCGTTCCATGTCATATCAGTGTTAACATGTTCATCATATATATGTCGTAAATTAATGTCATCTTGTTTAAAAAGTACAAGTAGGTTTGCATTGTCTCTAACAAGTTGTTTGGGTATTTTAGTATAAGTCTGGTTTAAATAAAAACAATCAATATTTTTGTGTCTGCCCATTGCGAAATAATCACGCATGTTGTTTTGATTTTCACATGAGACATCATCAAATATAATTACTGAGTTTGATTGCGCTTCCTCCGTGCTGAGTACTTGCTGATTAGCATGGAATTTAAAGAACGATATACTCGGAACTAAACTTAAGACCTTCTCAAGAAATTCGTATTTTGGTTGATGTAAGGTTTTTGAATAAACGTAAACATTCTGGAAGTGGAGCCCGTTTTCATGTAATAGAAGACCGACCATCAGATTTGTTTTCCCGCAGTTTGACGGCCCGCATATCAGACATCGTATGGAATTTGGTAACAGGTTACCATGGCGAAGTATTTTAGTTGAGTCAGAAGTACATAATTTATCTAAGTGTAATGTACTTTTTTGTTTTAAAAATTTCATATTGAAATCGGTATGATTCACTTGGGAATCTGCATAAGACTACAAATATTTCGAATATTAATAACATTATATTGTGTAGCAGCCTGGTTCTGGATCAAGAATCATCCGACCCCGAACTTAGGCTCTACGTCGTGAAATGAATTTGAACTGTCAATAGGTTTTTCGATCTATCTGTCGATAGGTTTTTCGATCCATCTGTCGAGCCCGTAGGCCCGAACGATCGTGAAATGAATTTGAACTGTCAATAGGGTTTTCGATCCATCTGTCGAGCCCGTAGGCCCGAACGATCGTGAAATGAATTTGAACTGTCAATAGGTTTTTCGATCCATCTGTCGATCCCGTAGGCCCGAACGATCGTGAAATGAATTTGAACTGTCAATAGGTTTTTCGATCCATCTGTCGATAGGTTTTTCGATCCATCTGTCAAGCCCGTAGGCCCGAACGATCGTGAAATGAATTTGAACTGTCAATAGGTTTTTCGATCCATCTGTCGATAGGTTTTTCGATCCATCTGTCGAGCCCGTAGGCCCGAACGATCGTGAAGTGAATTTAAACTGTCATTATCTACCTACTAACTTAATATTAAATCTCAAAACCAAAACCAAACTGATCATTCATTTATTGAATGATTCACTCACTCATTTAGCTGCATCCCTATTTATTATTCTTAAAAAAACGGCAACCCACAAAATGTCATTTTACTGCAGCTGATAAAAAGTAAGACTGTAGTCTATATTTAGAATAGAATAGAATAGAATAGAATAATAATTTATTTGCGAGACAGGCACTTACACTAATATATAATACAAAATTTCTATAACAAGCTTGTGTGTCGCAAAACGGACCCTGACTCAGCATAATGCTGGCTGGTTTGCAACCAACGCTGGTCTTCCGTCAGAGCCGGTCGGTGATGCCACGTACAATCTAACCACTAAAACAGGATTGTAGTGAGTAAGGTACGTATAGAAGAGAAAGAGAAAGAAAAAAAGTGAAAAGATATTTAAAAGGAGGTTCAATAATTTTAATATAAAATTACTGATTTTTCTCATAATTTTTATAACTGAATTTTTCTCTTTTAGAGCTCCGTATTAATCCTTAAATTTTATCAATTAGCTTATTTCCGTTTTTCAGTAAATTCGAAAAAACACCTAATTTTTAAAGTACCCGGGCGGCCCGATGCTATTCCGCGCCGCCCGCTACCCCGCCAGTTCAGCTACCCCGTCGGAAGACGACGACGGGCGAATGCGGCGCCCCTCACCTCGACAGCTAGAACTGGGCCTTAAATGGGAGAACCCCTGTTTAGTAACTCCACCAAATCTGAGCTTTCCATCTAAAGCTGCGCCGTTAGGGCAACACAAAATAAGTCCATACATGTTGAATATACTCGAGTGTCTGTATCTAAATTTAAAGAGAATTCAGAATCAATTATACAATAATTACATCAATACTGTGGTTGATACCATCGTATTTTGTGAGAGTAATGCGCCGCGCATTATGCGCGTGAATCGAAAATTCTCCATCGCCGCACGGAACCAGAGGGATTGTTGCTGTGCAAAATATAGTGATGGGGTAGCCGATACCTGCTGTTCGATATATGGAAGATTTTTTAGTCGTGAATTTCCAATTAATTATTTCATGGAAGTATTTTCAAGTTAGTGTAAAAAGGGGGGTTACTTAGATACAATTTTAAGGGCCTTGTTTTTAATTACTTGCAGATGGTGATGCATATGTGATATGGGCGTAATAAGGTATGGTAGATTTTTAATTTCGTACTTGGGTTCAAGATATTACTTATATTCAAAACCGTACTTGGGCATTTTTTAACACTTTGAAACAATGTCGATGCGAACGGTCCAGTTTATATTTGAGTCAGTATTAACTTCTAGATACTGACTCAGCTCCTTTACTTACTCCTTTATTAACCCCTAGAACAGACTTTTGCCATGAAATATAATAGTTGTTGATAAGCAGTTTGGGGTTAGGTAGTCTTTTTTTACGAGTGAACAAAATTGCTTCAGTTTTGGACTCATTAAATTTTAGTCTCCGTTTTTCGAAATGTGAACCCAAGAGATCCAAGGCCATTTGAAGCCGGCCTATCACTAAGTCGTCGTCGTTTTGTGACTTACAATTATAAAAAAAACATCCCCGACACATAAATTAATTAAAAGATTTGCTTCACTCGTTTCCTTGTTAAGCTGATAACTTTGGAGCTAGGGAACCAATTTCAATAAAACATGTCTTAAAACCATCGCGGAGAAGTCTACTACCAACTACAAAAGAGTGTATTAAAATACACGCACACATACACACCGACAGACACACGTTTCTCTTTTGGTGGTCGGGTGTTAAAATATGCTGTGTCATCTGAACGTCCAGGGTTCTTGTGGCTCACCGGCAGGCACAGGAAAGAAAGAGAGATTATCACCTAGCTAGGTGATCACGATATTGTCGGCTACGAGGGTTTGGCTGGATTAGTCGTACAGTATCCAGAGCAACATTCTCAATATAAGCTTATTATGGATTAAGTAGCCCGTCGTGCGACACCGTGTCAAAGGCTTACTCTATGCCCAACAAAAATAATCCTGTTGATTCATAGCAGTTGAACTATGGAGTGGCCTTAAAGAAAGCCAAACAGTTAATTAATTATTATGCAATAAGCATACCTTAAAAGCTTGGATCAAATCAGATTTTCAATGAATTGGCTCAAGGAAGATAATAGGCTTCTGGAACAAAAATGCACTGGGACTGTGTCAGTTTTACCAAGTTTTTTAAGGTTTTTGCCAAAAAGATTAGCGACACTTCATACTGCGGAGATGTTTTCAGATCTCAAGTGGACGAATCGGATGGGTGAGTAAGTTTACGGGTAGTATAGCTTAGATTAGAGTTTCAACAGAACCTTTAACAGTTGGTGCCGTTTCATGCGCTCTCCGGTCCAATGGGAGTAGCATATTCATAGCCATAACATTATATTGTTCAAGAATGTTATAATAATAATAATAATATTAGAGGACAATCTTACACAGATAGATTTACGCCTATAGTAAGCTCATTAAGGCTTGTGTTGTGTAAGGTACTGTTCGTGAATAGGCCACCCTGATTGACTCGATGAAACTGCAGAGGGGGGTAGGTGTCACCGACTGCTTAAAACAAACTGAAAGACGCGCGCCGCTCGATCCGTCTCAACGCCCCAAGTGAGAACTGCAGCAGGAATATCCCTGGCCTGACGGGTGGCACAGGAAACGATGGGCCACCACCCACGTGTCTATGTGGGAAACTGATCGCCGCACCACGCAGCCGCCCCCTTCCAAGGGGGCCGGTTGAAAATTGATAAGGGAATGACGATTGGGTTGGAGATTGTTGAATTTGATCGCTTACTTGATTTACTTGACTACACTTTAATTTACTGAAACACTTTATGACAACTGAAACTTACGCACTATGCGTTGACTATTGACATTACATTATGAGAGGATACCGCGACGGTTATGTATGAGCAAGAGAAACTGAGCATTACAATTGAAATACGTTGGTTGATCTGACAGACTGTGTCGGCGTCCATTACACTTGATTTTATTTGGAGGTTACATTGTGAATTTCGGTATACGACAGCCCTTGGCAACGTCCTGAGAAAGAGGCTTGATTGAATGAAGGACTGATTGAGACTTTTATACGTGAAGCAACGTTTTCAGAGACAGATAGCATAAGTATGACAATTGATCAGTCGTTGCATAGTATCGACCCTCATAAAAGAAACACCTCTATTAAATATATCGTTGTCTAGTCCCTGTTGATCCAACTTAAAATGGTGTTTCTTTTATGAGGGAAGGCTAAACCGGTCGTCAAAACTGTACTTACTTAGCTGTAACAATGCCATCTGGATTCGTCTGGATTGTGATTGCGACACATTTTTGAAGGATTTGGTGAATAATCGCTTGAACCGATTGTTTGACATGGTCATTTCAAAATTGCAATCCCTTTCTGAATCGCAATAGGTACCTGTCAAGAGTTACAGAATGGAGCTACTATTGTCATTGAGTAAATGGGGAGAGAGAATGTTAGTAAAATTGGTGCTGCAGGTTCTGAAATGAAGTTTTACGACTTCTTAAAAGACCGTTCTACTAGCCCCCGAATAGTCTTTGTGTTAAGTTGATATGTAAGAACAAAAGAAACGTAAATTCTAAACCCTCCCGGTCTGGTTTACTATCTGTCTATAGTTGATCAACTAACGCGTAAGTTTATAAATACATTACCGAAAGATTTGACTATCTTACGGTGACATAAACAACGGAAATACGCGTCGATTACTCAGGTGTCAGTTGGAACGTAAACAAATTTTGATATTCTAGTTTTTTAGATACCCAATCAGAAATAACCAGCCTCAAGTCAAACCGTTAAAAAACTGTGAACAAGTGACGTCACAAGGGGTGTTGTTTTAAATTATATTAAAAAAATAGCCATCTATTAGCCGATGTATTTAAATTTGTTTCTTAAAATAGGCTAAAATTTCATAGAATAAAATTTAAAGTATCGCGCCACGAATTAAGAGCGCTGGGCGACGGACGTTGGCGGGAATTACTGCGCTTATGTACAGGTATTGAAAAGTGACTACTGCGCATTCAAGGCCACCGCTCATAACGTGTGGCGCGACGTAAAGTACTCATTTTTTTAGAATGGCCAATTAGATGGTTTATGTAGCACGCACGGCTTGGTCGCCCCCTCTGTGGATGACCACATAAATCCAACTCCACATAAAGCCAAAGGGCTTGCCCTTTTTTAGGGAGTAGTGAACTTTGTAATTGTATATCTTTTTCCTAAATAAAGTTATGTTTATGTTTATGTTTATTTAAATGAATATTGAGGATAGGCAGGACAACATTTGTCAAACAGGGACAAATGAAACGGTATAGTATTGTTATTACCGATAGTATTGAAAACTAGGCCGAACAAAATCAATATCTACTCAACTCGACCGCAGTAATTACAATTTATTTACCTTTACCTTTGGTTATAGCCACTCTCTGTGCTCTGTTTGCTTTTGCTTGGGTATATATTATTATTAAATGGCAAACAGTAAAATTTTCGAGATATTGGTATTGTTTTAATTTAGTATTGAAAGCTCGATTTATACTGTTCAATTCAAGCTGTATAAATTGTATTTTTAAATATACAATATATACTCATTATGAGTATGAGAAAACGAAGAAAAAGCAGTTTTATTTTTTTCCAACATTCGCTTTCATAGTTTTTTACCAACAAGCCAGACATTCTACCCGTCGCCGTAGTAGGTAAGGTACATCATACAAATACTCGCTAGATTTGAATTTCTCAATTTATTTATTGAGAAATCTGCCGACGACGATCTTTGCCTTTCTGCTCAGATATTGAAAGGCGAACAGCGATCCTCCTTTGTTATGAGATTCTCTGCCTACAGAAGACTCCATCTTATCCTTCCAATTCTTTTGCCTTTACTTAACAATATACGTAATTTGTATTTTTTTTGCACACAACAAAACTGAATATTTGTGTTTACAAAATTATAAAGTAATCTCTCACACATCCCCACATACAAACCTCTACTTGCATAATTGCGTATAATCGCAGGTGTTCTTATAAAGTATTAGTCAGAACTGCAGGAACACATAAGGGCCCTAAAGCCTGCTCAGCAAATCATATGCGAGATCATATGTGACCTGCCCGGAGTCCGTTGTGCCTATGGGATGCAGGCCACTAGACTCTGATCTACACTAAGATACCTGACGCCAAGTTTCTTGTCGCCTGAGCGAGGCCACCATCTCGCTCTCGCCCATGTACGCATCCCTCTTGCTCCCACGCACCGCTACCCCTTCCAGGCGGCACTCAGGGGACAAGAAACTTGGTGGAAGGTATGTTCATCTGGCCAGAGTAGATTTGCCCTAGGATGACACAAAATGCACAATCAAACAACATTGTCATATTTTTCTCATATGCCCCCAGTTGTTCACATATATATTGTTATTTTTATTTACGATTCATAAAAGCTCATAATTTATGAGTTTTAAGTCTTAAAAGGTGTTATCAAGCAAATATCATATTTACGTTATTTGTCACGCTGTATTTAATTTATAATGCATTATTTTACGTTTGTTTACATTCCGACTGACACCTGAGTTATCGACTGACAGGAAAACTGTTGACATTTGACAGTATTACAGGACAGCCAACTTAACGGCGAAGGTAGTTTGAACAAACTACCTGTAGAAGAAAAGTGAAGGACACAGTGTTTTTGGTGATATTTCAGTAATCCTGTAATATTTTTGATGGGAATTACGGAATTCAGCTAAGAACACAATTATCTCTAAATGTTTTTTTCGGTATGGCGCCTTTGATTTTTTTACATGGCTAATTGGTACCGTCTTGAAGAACGGTCTTTCAAGAAGTCGTAAAACTTCATTTCAGAGCCTGCAGCACCAATTTTACTAACATTCTCTCTCCCCATTTGCTCCATGACTCCATTCTGTTACTCTGACAGGTACGTAAGTCAAACAATCGGTTCAAGCGATTATTCATTAAATCCTTCAAAAAGTAAGAATATTTTAAACGTGGTTCATCAAAATATACAGGGCATGTTAAGTAAAGAACTGGAAATTGAGTTATTCATTAACTGTAATAATATTCATATTTTATGTATAACAGAGCACTTTTTAAAGAGTTATCAGTTCATGTTCAACTTTAATAACCACCACGTTGCTAGTTCGTTCAACAGAAAAACAGCTGATCGCGGTGGCTCCTTAATACTTGTAAATAATAGTTTTAAATATAAGGAACGAGTTGACATAGTGAGCCTGTCTGTTGAGCGTACCATGGAAATAGCCTGTATTGAACTTGAACAACTTATTGTAATGAGCGTATACAGACCACCAGATTCATCCTTAGATTTATTCGAAAAGAAAATGGATGAAGTGTTGATTAAAATCAGCGATAAAAACAATTTTTTTTATAATTTGTGGTGATTTTAATGTTAATCTGTTAGAGGATAATAATATTTGTACTAGATTAAAATCTTTATTTTTATGTCACAACATGAACTATCTGTTTTTGGAGCCTACTAGAATTACTGCAACATCTGCTACCTGCATTGACAATATATTTACTAACATTACGCCCATTTTCAAATCGGTCATCAATAAATTAACCTCTGATCACTCTGGTCAGATAGGTATATTCAATATTAAAATAAAAAAGGACCAAAAAGAGGATATTACATGTGTGCCCGTTAGTGACACTCGGCTTGAACACTACAGGAATAATATTTTAGATAAACTATGGGAAATACCATACAGTGACGATCCAAATTTGTTGTACAACTCAGTATTTAACCTTGTCAAAAATGAATATGATACGGTATTTAAATCAAAAACTATAAAAGTTAATAACAAAGCTTTGTTTAGTGATTGGGCGACAGTTGGAATTCATAGGAGCAGACGAAGATTATATGAACTCTATGAAGAGAAATCATATAACAAAAATACGGCCTTTCTAGATTATGTTCGTAGTTATTCAAAAATGTTTAAACGCGTTTGTGCCGTAGCTAAATCTAATTTCATTAAAAACAAAATTGAATCTAGTAGCAATGTAATGAAAACGACTTGGCAAATTATAAACAGAGAGACTGGAAAGGCCAAAGCTACACATAATAACTTCAAGCTTAAGATAGATAATCAATTGCTAAGTACAGACCTAGAAGTAGCAAAAGCTTTCGAAAATTTCTTTACGGACATTCCAGTTTCAACAACCAATTCTTTAAATTCATCTCCCGCTGCTGCTGAATCTATACTTAAACAAAACTTTGAGGATTGTAAAACAGATTTTAAATTTAGGCACGTAAATAATGAAGACATTGTAAAAGCGTTTAAATCCCTGGAAATGAAAAAGACAGCTGACGCCCATGGTCTATCAGTAAAAATTATTAGTTCCATTGTAGATTGTATTGCACCTCACCTTTGTTGTATATTTAATCAATGTATAGATAATGGTGTGTTTCCTGACTTGATGAAACTAAGTAAAGTTATACCTTTATTCAAAGCTGGTAGTACATCAGACCCCACCAATTTTAGACCCATATCGATACTACCAACGCTTAGCAAAATATTTGAAAAACTCATACTTAATCAATTGCAAAGTCATTTTTATCTCAATAATTTAATTCATATTGCTCAGTTTGGTTTCACAAAGGGTCGTTCAACAGCCGATGCTGGTGTTGAACTAATGGACAATATTTTTGATGCCTGGGAAGACGCAATGGATGCAATAGGTGTCTTCTGCGATCTATCTAAGGCTTTTGATTGCGTCCATCATGACACTCTTGTCAGGAAGTTACGCCATTATGGTGTAAAAGATCAGGCACTTGGCCTTCTGGAGTCATATCTAACAGATAGGGTTCAGATGGTCGATGTTAATGGGAAAAGATCACCTGGGTCTTCAATAAGTATGGGCGTACCGCAAGGTTCAATTCTTGGTCCTTTCTTGTTTTTAGTATATATTAATGATTTACCTTACCTTGTTAAAGCAAAACATGGGTTAGTATTGTTTGCCGATGATACTTCTTTGATATTTAAAGTTAAAAGACAGCAATCAAATTATGACGAGGTAAACAATGCTATCTCTAGTATAGTGAACTGGTTTACTGTTAACAATTTATTACTTAATGAAAAGAAAACTAAATGTATTAAATTCGTGTTACCCAATGTGAACCCGGTAACTACAGACATATTTATAAAAGGACAGAGATTGGACCTTGTGCAGTCGACTGTCTTTTTGGGCATTACTTTAGACGCCAAACTACAATGGGATCCTCATATAAATAAATTGTCGAACAGACTGAGTTCGGCAGCGTTCGCAGTTAAAAAAATTAGAGCTCTTACCGACGTAGACACCGCTAGACTAGTCTACTTTAGTTACTTTCATAGTCTAATGACCTATGGTATTTTATTGTGGGGTCACGCTGCGAATACTAATAGTATATTTATTCTGCAGAAACGGGCTGTTCGTGCAATTTACAGATTAGGGCCTAGAGTGTCACTGAGGGAAAAGTTTAAAGAAATCAATATTCTGACATTTGTGTCTCAATATATCTATGACAATCTTGTGTATGTAAAAAGAAATATAACAAATTTTCAGAAGTACAGTGATATACACAATTTTAATACTAGAAATAAAGACAAGTTGGTTGCTTATGTAAGCCGACTACATAAAATTAGTAATTCTTTTAAAGGCAATTGTATACGCTATTACAATAAGGTCCCTACTGATATTAAAAACTTACCTTTAGACAAGTTTAAAATAATAATAAAACAGAAATTGTATAAAAAAGGTTACTATAGGATATCTGATTACTTAGAGGACAGATGTCCATGGGAATAGATTGTTTGAGTAACAGGCTGTTTCGATATATAATTAGCATTCATTTTGTAATTTGACAATATTTTATTTAAAAAAGGAAACGCAAAAGATGGACTGTGGAGTTTCTTCGGTGAGCTCTTCTCCACAGATTCCGCCATTGTGTTAGTGAACTCACCCAAAAAAATGTAATGACGGATCTAAGTGATGTAACAACATCCTATGGAAATAAATGATTTTTGATTTGATTTGATTTGACTTCAAAAATCTGTCGCAATCACAATCCAGACGAACCCAGGTGGCATTGTTACAGCTAAAGTACGTAAGTACAGTTTTGACGACCGGTTTAACCTAGCGGGTAATGACCCTGCCTACGAAGCTGACAGTCCTGGGTTAGAATCTCCGTAAGGGCAAATATGTGTGTGTTGAGCATGAATATTTGTTTCTTAGTCTTGGATGTTCCCTATGTATTTACATAAGTATTTATCTCTATTAAATATATCGTTGTTTAGTACCCATTACGCAAACCTTATTGGGCTTACTATGAGCTTAGTTCGATCTGTGTGTAAGATTGTCCTCTAATACTATTATTATAACATTCTTGAACGATATAATGAATTGGCTATGAATATGCTACTCCCATTGGACCGGAGAGCGCATGAATCGGCACGAACTGTTAAAGGTTCTGTTGAAACTCTAATCTAAGCCATACTACCCGTAAACTTACACACCCATCCGATTCGTCCACTTGAGGTCTGAAAACATCTCCGCAGTATCAAGTGTCGCAAATATTTTTGGCAACAATAAAAAACCTGGTAAAACTGACATTGTCCCAGTGCATTATCGTTCCATAAGCCTATTATCTTCCTTGATTAAATTCCTTGAATATGTGATTTGATCAAGGCTTTTAAGGTATGTTGATTGCATAATAATTAATTAACTGTGGCTTTCTATAAGGCCACTCCACAGTTCAATAGCTTTCCGCACAGATGACACAGCATGTTATTAACACCCTACCACCAAAAGAGAGGTATTATAGGGTTGACGCGGCTGTCTGTGTACCTGTATGTCTGTCCGTGGCACCCTAGCGGTTAAACGGTTCGACGGATTTTAATGCGCTTTTTTGTGGTTGGTAGTAGACTTTACTGCCATAGTTTTTAGATATTTTTTATTAAAATTGGTCCACTAGTTCCAAAGTTATCAGCTCAACAAGGAAACGAATGAAGAACATTTTAGACTACATTGATGTGTCGTGGGTTTTTTATCACGCTTTTATTAGCTTCACCTGTATGTTTGTTTGTTTGTATGTATGTAACCGACTCCTTTGGACTGGATTTTGACCCACTTTAAACGGACAGATTCAATTCAAACTTTGTACACTTATCAAGAATCAGCGACAATGTAATAATTTCATAAGTTTATCTCATTATCCTGATTAGGATCGCCAGGATTAATTAATTTCTCGTATTTGGGGGATTGACAAAACAGTCTACTTACTTTCCGGCTCGCGCACTCGAACTAAAAAATGAAAAATAAATATAGTTTAAAAAAACTAAAAAACACGCTTTTAAATAATTTGAACTAAAAAGTTAAAAATAATTTTAAATATAACCTTAAAACAATAGTGAATAAAAAATACTATCATTATTGTGAAAATAAAAGCGTCGGGCGCTTTGTTCCATTACATATCTTTCGTACATCTAGCGCCCGACGCTTTTTGTTTCACAATAATAATTGTATTTTTTATTCATTATTGTTTTAAGGTTATATTAAAAAATATTTTTAACTTTTTACATCGAGCGCCCGACGCTTTTTGTTTCACAATAATAATTGTATTTTTTATTCATTATTGTTTTAAGGTTATATTAAAAATTATTTTTAACTTTTTTAGTTCAAAGTGCTTTAAAAGCGTGTTTTTTAGTTTTTTTAAACTATATTTATTTTTATTTGTAGTTGTAAATCATGAAACGACGACAACTTAGTCATTACTAAGTTGTCGTCGTTTCATGATTTACAACTACAAATAAAAATAAATATTGTTTAAAAAATTTAAAAAACGCTGGCTCATTAGCCAGCTTCAAATGGGCCTTGGATCTCTTTGGTTCATATTTCAAAAAATGGAGAATCCAAAACATAAGCAATTTTCTTCACTCGTAAAAGAACATTACCTGCTACCCACAAACTGGCTATCTACAAGTATTCTATTTTATGGCAAAATTCGGTTAAGTAACTACTGATTCAAATATAAAATGGATAATTCGCATCGACATTGTTTCAAAACATTGAATGCCCTAAGTCCAGTTTTAATAGAATATAAATACAAGTAATTAAGTAATTGTTCTTTGTTCATTACCGATTTACATCACTAGCAATGTACGAGGGAAAATATTCTTAGTAAAAACACGGGTTTTTTATGAATTTTTTGTTCTTCACATTTTAGGTGAAAACCTTGTTTTTTTATATTGACATTATGATGTTTTGGAAAGTGTAGGATGCGCTTCAAAGATGGGAACCCAGCGTCTTAAGATCACCTCACCCATTAGGGATGATGATGAAAGATTGAAAATAATTGAAATGTAATTGAATCAAAACACAGAAGGAAGTACGATTCCACCGACTTGAGGCTTCCACAGAACCGGTGAAAGTTGTTCGGTGTAGTAAAGTATGAGGTATTTAGTCAGCGTCGGTGTGGTA
Organism: Argyresthia goedartella; assembly: GCA_949825045.1. Classification (NCBI taxonomy): domain Eukaryota; kingdom Metazoa; phylum Arthropoda; class Insecta; order Lepidoptera; family Argyresthiidae; genus Argyresthia; species Argyresthia goedartella. Next base: position 23,069,935 of record OX463820.1, read on the forward strand.
TGATAATGGACGGCGATAGACGACTTGTGGGCTGCGGAGGCGGCAAGTGTAGGATTTGACACTGAATACTTGCGTCGATTAAAACTACGAGCACAACACTCAAAAGGAGTTCTTCTTATTTTTATAAAATGGCGTGCTAACAACCTCTTTTGAGGTAAACTTTGCCAGTGATTTGATTGAAAGATCGCAATTTGGTCGGTTTCTCTATCGAGAACCATGAAATGTAACGTCTTGAGAACAATTGACCGCGCTAGCAATGCGTTAAGTTTTGAGATTGGCCAAAAATGCTTTGTCCGTCTGTCTGTCTATTCCCGCCTACAGGTCGCTTTTTCCAACCGATTTTGACGAAAATTGGCACACAAGTTCCTTGATTTAATTAAAAAATTGAGTCGGTCGCAATTTTTGATTGGGGGGAAGTTTGCTGTAGCATTATTTATTGACTGATTTCAATCAGTTTTAAGAGACACACTAAGGAATTCAGTCTACACAAGATGTTGCCAAAACAACCTGTCTGCTGTAGCGTTATATATGGACGGATTTCAATGTTTGAAATTGAAGCGAGGTCTACTTACCCACGAAACCACTAGTTTAGCGCTATACCCAGGTAGGACGTGGAGGGCCGAGGGATCCAAGTATTTCCTTCGGACCTGAGCAACTGCCTCAGAAGGAATTAATAGGTAGCTACCTTAATATTATTTGGACATTCACATACTCTGTAACTGTAGGTCATCTCTAGCCAATGAAAACATATATATAGTGTTACACGTACCGGCACACTAAATAGCTATTTTATGGTTTCATCTAAAATTCCAACCCTTTTTTATTGCTGCGGTTAGGCAGGGTTTGGATTTATTGGTTATTCTGTCGTCTTCGGACCACACTAAAATATCGTAAGATGTGTTCGTCAACTCCCCAACACCAAGCAGTCTGGGGGCGCGTGGCCACGTTAATTTACATAACCAGACTTGTCACAACGTCCGTGGGTATTAGCTTCACCACAAGAACACGGGCGGGTAAGCTCGGCAGAGTGGAAATATTCCCGAAGGACACCAACAATATCGACTAGACAAAATGTTATAGAAACACAAAACTCGAGTGCCTAAAATAATTAACTGAAATGGGACAAACGACGTAGTGGGTAGGTAGGTAGGTATAATATAACACGACCGTTTGGGAAGTAGGGCAACGGCAATCGTACTTCTCCCAATTCTGGTTTATGTTTTAAGTATTTTTTGTTGTTGTTGCAAGTTCAACCTAACACGAAGGATAAAGGGAGCTTCGCTTCGCTCACCCCCTTTACCCTTCACCTAAGCGACCGCAGCATATTGCCCTGATATTTGCTGTGCAAATCAGTATTTTTAGTGTGAAGTTTAATATTGCTTAAAAAAATGCTTTCATATGTCCTGCTGTTCTCCTGTAGAGGAGAACGTCGCATTTCTCTACCGATTCTCGTGAAAGTTTTTAAGCAGTGGATAATTATGTAGATATCTTATCGATTTAGTTTTTGGCAATGTTCTAAAAGTGAAATATTAAACTGCACATCAATAATACTGATTTGCATTTATCCTTCGTGTTAGGTTGAACATGTTAGAACAACAAAAAATATTTAAAACATAAAAAGTGTTTTTGTTGATCCTTTTTTGCTGTGCAAATCAGTATTTTTGATGTGCGATTAAATACTTGCCTTTCTAAAATGGCGAAGATATGGGACTGAAAATTAAAAAAAAAACGCTACAGCCCAAGCGGCTTAACAGAATTTTACAAATGAGGTGTTTTTTGGATTTGTGGAGACCGCGACAATGACATAGGCTATAGATTGGATTTAAGATCGCAAAATTTAGTTTACAAAGTTATTGGTGCGGCTACTTTTATTCTTCATGTACGAAACCAGGTGCATAGATAAGTTTGTATATGGTATTGAAAGAAAATGCAGTCGAGTTATCTTTTATTGGTTTTTAAAATAATCTTACCGATAAACTTCAAGGGGTCGGGGGTGTGAGGGGTAGAAAATAATGAAAAAAACGCAATTTCCTGTGACGCTCGCGAGATATACACTTCCATAGTAATAACTAGTGGCACTCTGAGATGTAGACTCGCGAATCATTGTTAGAAAGCTGAACTTGTAACATACAAAGTTGTGAATTTACCTAGTTACCTACGTGGAATATGACAGTAGCCGCACCAATAACTTTGTAACCTACATTTGGCGGTCTAACCAAAATGATATAGCCCATCATGCGGTATATCAATTTGGTGAAATATCAAGTGCTGCGCAAGCCCATGTCACTCTCGCGGTGTCCAAGAATACAACGACAGCTCATTTTTTACGTTTACAAATCTGCGTCATTTTGAAAAAAGTCTAAAAACTAAAATCGAGAAAAAAACATATAATTATCGAACCTGCTCACAAATTTTTACGAGAATCGGTTGAGGAATGCGACCTGTTGAGGAGAACACCCGGAAATCTGGACGGACGGTCATACGAAAGCATTTTTGCCCAAGTTGAAACGGAGTCGCTTTGCACGCTCGGTCAATTGGCTACACAATTGTCACGGGTTTACCAGGTTTACATAGATAGTGAAGAAAAATTATGTTGTTATAAAATGTGTCTAAAATGTTTCATAAAACATTGCAGTGAGTAGGTATTAATATTTCGTTTTATTACTTCTAAGAAAATGCTTCATGAAGTGATTAAGCTAAAAGTTTATGAGTTAAATAATTGTGACGGATAAAATCCGGACCGGCGGCGGTAAGGTAAAATCTCCGGTTACGCGACCCTTGTAGCACCCTTTTACAACCATTGCACGAATTATCCTCAAAATGGGCAATGTGTCCAACCATTTTTTTATATATTCCCGCTACAAATAGCGTAATAAGTTTATTTTGTGCTGGCTTTCAATTCTAACCTCGAAGCTGTCATGGGAGGGTCGTTTTCTGCATGGAAAAAACATGGTGAAGACTTCTTAAAGGTAAGAAAGAATATGCCATATTTTCTTGAATTTATACTTATATGCGATGTGAAATATATGACAGTAAAAGTTTGAATTTGAGGAATTTGCCTAATAACAAATCGTAACTTAGTTTGATTGTTTCCTGCTTCCGATTAAAGGTGTCCGACACGGCTGCCAACTAGCACAAACTTTACCAGTTTACGATCACTATGACGTTTTCATTATACTTGTTGTTATGCTAGAAAATACATATTTTTTCAAATAAATATTTGTTTCTATTACCTATTAAACCAAATTAATAATTATAACACATTTGGCACACTTCAAGTTAATTTTCTACTTTTCAAAAATAATGGTCGACATAATACATTAATAGCCGACAAATGGTAACTTTGGACAGCTAAACAAATGCGTTACTATTTTGATTGAATGAAGTCTTTATGAAACTACTATAATTGAAGGATTAGGAACAGCACTTTTTTAAGTGAAATGCAATATGTTCATGGTCAGTTTTCACATTGAATTCGTTATTTACGTAAAGTGGTCGCAAGGGGGTACTTGTACCTTATGATAACACAAAATTACATTTATATATGTATACAAGAACATGTATAAATCATAAACCCCACATATCCCGAGTCATTGGAACCAGAAATAGCGACCTCACAAATATACTGTATGTGTGTTTTTGGTCTTCTTCGGCCGAGATTCGAAAGTGGATTACCCGGGGCCAGAGGCGTGGGTATTGAAAAGTATGAATGAGAAAAAAGAATATTCATAGTATCTAAGCTTTCTTTCATTAATAGTTAAACGTGTAGGTCTATATTCATTATTATACTCGACGGTACGTAACGGAGCTTAAATTCATACGTAATTAAAATATGAAAAAAATATGATTTTCGCACTGCTCCTTTTGTGTTTTCTTTAAAAATAAACTCATAATCCCCAGCCCGTGTCGTCGAGAGGCGCGACGAGAGCCCCGCACTTGAAACGGCCGGATTTTACCGGCTTCATTTGCATTTAGAATACAATATAATAGAAAGCACATGTATTAAACTGTCATATATAATACACAAGACACAGCAAAAAGAAATAAATGAACAATATATACACACGCACACTCACATAGCTTGGACACGACCACGTGGTACTAACAAATATGCTTCACGACCCTAAGCTGCAGGCATACGATGTTTGCTTCAATATTGGTCCTTATTGTAATAAGAAAACAGAAAACATAAAACATTCCTCATTCATTAGCCATTTGAACACTTATCAATCGTAATGTTGAAATGTTTCACTACCTACCCTAACATTTCTGTTGTTTAAACTTAATCGTAACTCATTTAATTCACGTAATTTGTAAAACCTATCTAACTGACTGCGATAAACAAGTTGTACTTACTTGTGTAATGTACCTACTTACTTATTACAGTATTATTTTTTCTAAAATATTATCTTATATGTAACTTAACAAGTAATTTTAATAGTTCATACGTACTTAACTTATGTTAAATTTTATTTTATTGCCAACCAAGTATACGAAAGATGCCTGGCTACCCATAGCACAGGGTATCCTAGTTTGGGAGCCAGGAACCCAAAATGTAAACTAAGTAGGCAAATAAAACGTTTTCATTTCATTTCATTTAATTTTAATTCATTTCATTTCAATAAAAGTGGGAAATAAAAAATAAATGAGACAAAACACAATATCAAGACACGTTTACAATAAGAGATTTAGTTGCGATTGGAACAAGTCGAATTAAGAAATAAATTGGAGGGCCATTATTGATGAACGCTACAAATATATCCAAGAGTTTTTACAAACATTTCGCTACGCTACAAACATACGTAATCGACACACGATTTATGATACTTTCTTGCTGCCTCTCCTGTGACCGAAAAACATTGACTAATGTATTCCAACTCTGCACTACATACAAACATCGACTCGATTTGTAAACGACTGTCGCCCTTCTTCCTCGGCCCCACACCCTATAAACACTGTGAGGGCACAAATGTTTTCCCTGTGTGTTTAATTGAATTTCCGTCTCGAGTACTTGGACAGTTCATTTGGAAGTTGTTCGTTTACCGCCAGCGAGTGTGCTGAAGCGCTGAAGCCGCTCTTATTAATCGTATTAACTCGATTTCGCATCCACACTTTGTTTTAGCAGTCATTTTTGAAAACACTTAGTGGGATTTATTGTACCTATGTTATCAGGGAGGGGTCAATTGACCTCATAGAATATCCAATTTTAAAATGTCCTGGTTCTGCTGGACCCTGATAAATGACGTTATGATAATGATGATATGGCTAGCCTCGATGCACTTATTCTTTTACACTTATACATAGTTTGGAATACACGGCAGATAATTACCTTGCAATTGCAACTGAATATCTTTGTATATGGCACCGTAATAAGTCAAAACCGTTAGTTGATAAACTAACGCTCTAGTTCATCGACTATCGACAGATAGTAAACCAGACCGACAGGGTTTAGAATTTACGTTTCTCTTGTTCTTAGATGTCAACCTAACACGAAGAATATTCGGGGGCTTCGCTGCGGTCGCCCCCTCCAGTCTTCACCTAAGCTACCGCAGTGTTTGCCGTGGTATTTCGTTTGCAATTCAAGTTTAAACCAGTTTACTATTTAACGGTTTTAACCGTTAGTTTGTCAACTAGCGCTTCATATAGTAAGCAGTACTGTCGATAGTTGACCAACCAACGAGAAAAATACGTTAGTTTATCAACTAACGGTTTTGACAATCTTACGGTGACATATTCAATCAGCAAAAATCTTTATAGTTAGTAAAATGAGATGCAGAACCTGACCCCTTAGGACAATTTAAGTCTAAAAGCTTTTTCTTTGATGATTACGATGGTACAGTCTAAAGTTGATTCAGACGACTTTCCCTGAAGGCTCAGTTAGATTAAGCAATTAGTGAGCTATAATATATTTATGCAGATGAAAGGCCAGTCGACAGTACTGTAGTCGTCCAGTGGGAATCATGTTTTGCCTCCAAAGGGATTGCAATTTACTTAATTTGTGTTTTCCATCGAACATCCAACATAGGCACAACGTTTTGGCTGTAGTAAACTGATTATTATTACCTTCAATTTCCATCGGCTACACCAATCATTACATATATCATAGTTCTAACGGATATTAAGTTAATTAGTAACTTAAATACTGCTTCATGGGGTCTGGGGCCAATTTGACACTTCTGCATTTTTCTCAGTCCAAGCAATACATGGGCAAAGCTCAAAATGGCTATTGGGACAAAATATGTACAATTCCAAAAGAATAATAAAACAATACAAGTGGAATTATTATAAAAACAAATAAACCAACTGCATTTTCTTTAAATACCTCATACAAACCTATGAATACAACTGGAGTATGAAAGTACCAATAACTTTGCAACCCCATATCTCCGCCATTTTGTAAAATTTCCAAAAACTTAATCGACATAAAAAGCAATATAGTTATCGAACATGCTCACAAAATTTCACGAGAATCGGTTGAGAATTGCGACCCGTAGAGGATAACAGCGGAAATTGCGGACAAGGACGTACGAAAGCATTATTGCCCAAGCCGGAAAGGAGACGCTTCGCTCGCTCAGTCAATAAGTAAGTCTCACCCACACTAACCCACCTCCCCGTTACAGATGGTCGGCAATGTGGTGGTGTTCGTGTGCGTGAACGTGGTGGGAGCTCTGATGCACTCTCTGATGGAGAACGCGCAGAGACGAGCCTTCCTCGACACTAGAAACTGCATCGCGGCTCGGCTCGATATGGAAGATGAGAACGAGAAACTTGTGAGTACACCATCTGTTACGAATATTTGAGTAGTCAAATCATTCAAAGATACAGTGCGGATATTTCTGTTAACTGCCATTTGAGGCCATAGAACCGGAAGATAATTTACCAATATACCGCACTGCTTATAGCTAGAAAACATCTCATAACAATGACTTAAAAGCCTGAAAAGTAACAAGAGGGCAAAAATACCCAATTTAATGTAGATGGCATCACAATTTTCTGATTTATTTATTTAGAACATAAACTACTGGACCGATCCCTAATAAAAAAAAATGGGATCTGGGTCGCCGCTTAAAATAAAAATATACATATTGGAAATCGGTTCGTAAATAATAACTTTCGAGGTAACAAACATAAATCTGGTGGCAAGGTTGTGTCCCCTCAAACCCCCAACCCCCAGACGAGCTATATATTACTAGTAGCTCTGCGAGCTGCGGACCTCGCAAGCGACACAGGAAATTTGCGTTTTTTTATATTTTTCAACCCCACACCACCTTGACGTTTATCGGATGAACAAGAATGTTTCTATCATTATAAAAACAAATAACCCGACTACATTTTCTTTCAATACCACATACAAACTTATGAATGCACCTGGTTAACATGGAGTATGAAAGTAATAACTTAAATTAAATTGTTGACTTTTCACTAAATTTACATAGCCGATCTCCACTAATCCAACGACACCTCATTTGTTAAAATCTATCTATCCGTTAGCAAATCTCCGACATTTTTAAATATTCCCAAAACCTGAATCGACAGAGAAAACATAATTATCGAACCTGTTCACAAAAATTCTCGAAACTCGGTTGTGAAATGCGACCTAAAGAAGAGAACAGCCGGAAATCCAGACGGACGGTCAATTAATATATTCACTATAAGTCGAGTCATTTCCTCGGGTCCACTAAAACTATGGAACATTAGTGCTAACTCGCTTTAAATCTTTCGTTCATCAATAGGTATTGTCAAACTGACAGTCACGAATGCAACGAAAGCTCATTTGTTAAAATCTGTCGATCCGTTTGGGCTGTAGTGTATTTTTTTACATTTTTAACCCCATATCCTCCATTTAAAAAAAACAACTAATACAGAATCGACACAATACTATTTGAGAACTGCGGCCTGTAGAGGAGAACATCCGGACATACGAAAGCATTTTTGCCCAATCCTGAACGGAGACGCTTTCGCTCACACGCTCAATAAATATTTTTTCTTTTCCATTCGGAAAAGTAAGTTTTGCTCCACGACGAGAGGGAGCAAAATGCTACTTTTCTGTTTAAGCTACTTTTTTATTCATTGGCATGTAGCATTTATGCAATGTGCCAATAGAACACAGATCTTAATGAAATAATCGATGTAATTAAATCATAATCGATTAAAAACGAAAACTTTTCAAGTTTCAACTTTAACAACGTTATATGAAAATTTATGAATTTTTCTTAATATTTAAAAAACACATTAAATTATGTGTTTTACTGAAATCAAAAGTTATTGTGATATAATGAATATTGATATCCGATACCATTGTAATAATCGATTCGATTATTTTTACACATTGGTAAAAGTAGCACAGGAATATTTTATCTGTGGTGACTTTTCCCTAATCCTTCACAATCCGCCATTATAAAAAAAATATATATTTCGTTGTTCGATTACTGTAAAAGTGTTGAAAGTATAATTCAAAGTATAGTTATTTCATTATTTTTAGAGCATTATACTTCAATTTTCCTCATAGTCAGTGTGAAAAATTGTATGTGTCACTCAGGAGCAAAATTATTTTCGTCTTGGGCGTTAACACTTGAAACCTTCGTTACGCTCAGGATTCTAACTTAGAATCCCTCGCTACGCTAAGCCTTCGCTTCACTCTGTATTCAATGTACCGCCCTCGCCGTAAATACATCATTTTGCTCCCTTGTGACACAAATAACTATTGTTCCATTATTGATTGTAAAAAAAAGTATTGTAATTTAGATTTTATTTCACTAATTAGCTGCAGTTTTGCATGTCACTACGTGGCTTTATCTGCAGTACCGATAAATCTTATGTCAACCCCTGTAAACATTTCTACGCAAAAAAAAAACGTATTAATATATGTAAACAACATTTTGCTATCTTACAACCAGAAACATTAAAAACACCTGATCTCCATGGAAATCGAATCCATTATTGGCTAAAGTTAAGGTTTGATGAGCTGTTTAGACTTGCATGTATTTAGCAGTGATTTTTTTTAAGATAATAAAATAAATAAAAGAAAAGTACGGAACCCTTCGTGCGCGTGACCGTGTAGTCTACAATGAATTTACGTTGAGATTTACGGTACAAAGGGTAGCCATGACCGCTTTCCTGTCCTGCAGAGGTGGGATCCCGTGGTGTCATGCCAATAAATAAAATGTTAAATATATTGTCTGACCTTTACGCTACTTGCACATAATACGAGCCATTTTTTATCCAACTTTTTTACGACCAACAACATGCTCTTGACCGGTAACATACCTATAAGCATTCCGTTGTGTTTCTACTTAGTTATTTTACGTAGATTGTACGACTATACAGATTAGTTTAGTACAGCGCAGGGTAATAGTTAATAATTTTGTGTTATATATTTTTATTGACATAAAATGCCACGTTATCCACATGGTATTTTATTTCGCTGGTTTGACCTAGGTACCTGCTTCACAGACATGAATTATTGTAATATAGCCAATATTATTTATTATTCCTTCACAGGAACGGCTGTTGCTTTCGGTGTTGCCTCAGCATGTTGCCATGGAGATGAAGAATGACATCATATCGCCAGTGGAGGGACAATTCCATAAGATTTACATACAGAAGCATGAGCAAGTCAGGTAAGATTATGAGCCGTCTAGTCGCTGCTGCCCCGCCCCGCGCCTCGCCCGCCGCACCGCTTACATTCAATCAGCACCCGTAGCATGCCGCCGAGTGCGGTGGGGGGAGGGGGGGGGGAGGGGTAGCTCTGTTCCTCTCTTTCCCGCGTCAACACCCCCCCCCCCCCCGCGATGTACGACGCAGCAGCCTTTTGCAAATCTCAATTTGCTCAAAATAGGCGTATTAGAGCAGTTTTTTTCTTTATACTAGCTTGTTGAAATGAGTTTTTAAAGTTGAATGTTCCAGTTTATTTATTATTGAAGACATTTACATACTTACGGGCGTCATTTTTTGCCTCTTCTCTACATTGGACCACTGTGGGAGAAGGGCGCAGAAACTCCCACAGACTGATTTTTAGTTTAGTTTTAGCACTGGGCAAAAATGCTTTCGTATGTCTGTCTGTCCGTCCGGTTGTTCTCCTCTACAGGTCGCATTTCTCAACCGATTCTCGTGAAATTTTGTGAGCAGGTTGGACAAATAAATAGAAATTTTTGGATCAATTTTTGGATTTTTTTCCTAATGGCGTCGATATGGGGTTTGAAAATGTAAGAAAACCCAAACGGCTTGACGGGTTTTTACAAATGACATGTCGTTGGATTTGTGGTGACCGTGAGAGTGACACAGACTATATCATTTTAGTGAAAATTAGAAATGTAGTACAAAGTTATTGGTGTTAAAGTTAGTTACTTCAATACTCCATGTACGTAACCAGGTATTACGTATTGATTTTATTTGAAATTAATGTGTTTTATAATTTTAATATGCTTCTCTGCTGTTGATGTCCCAAATAAACTATTTTGGTACCGTAACCCGGTATATTCATAAGTTTGTATATGTTATTGAAAGAAAATGCAGTCGGGTTATTTCCCTAGGTGGCGTTAGTTGTAGTCTTCCTCGCGCTATCGTTTGGATTTCATCTCAGTATATATTTCTAACATGTAAATTGTATCAGTAATATTACAATATACAATACAAATAAATTATCTCTATCTTTAATATTGATGGTAAGTTTAACAGTAGTGTGGACAGAGTGCGTTGCTCACAGACGGATTGGAATATTGATATTATTTGGTTATTTGGTTTTTTTTTTTTTTTTGGTGCGGCTTCATTAATACTCCATGTAATTATATAGGTAACCAAGTGCATTCATAAGTTTGTATGTCAGTAGTTCAGCTTTCCACCAACAGGCTCGCGAGGTCTACAGCTCACAGAGTCACTAGTTTAAAAATTGGTTTTGTATAACTAATACAAATTCATTATAATAATTAATAAGCAGGAGAAATAATTACAAAATTATTTAAAGCAAGTTCTGTGCTCAATAGATTAACCCCGTACAGTCCCGTCATTTAAGAAAAGTAATCTTGAACATTGTAATATCCCTTTTTTGACAAAGTCGCTCTTACAGGGTTTTTAATGGCAATTTCAAAATCTCCAGAGGAATCTGGTTGTGTAATGTTTTAGTAGAGAATGCACTGACCCTTGAAAGAATTGCTTATCTTCGCGAGTCTAAACCGGGGCGCCACTGGTCTGTGATTGTTTCTTAGGTTAACATTACAGCTATCGCTAAGTTTGGAAAATATTGACAAATGTCAATTTCTTAAAAATAGTCTAGCCTAGATGTAGCCACTTCCGTGTTTTGTCTGATGTTCCTAACAGCGTATGCAGCAAAACTTAATCTACCAGCTAATTTATATATGTGGGGTCCCCACTGCCATTTGATATTAATGGTTATTCCAAGAAACTTTGTGTCATTTACTCATTCTAACGTGTTGCTGTCTAGTAGTAAACTGGTCTCAACTTGCCTGACATTTTAAAGTGAGAATTTGATACACTTAGTTTTACCAGCGTTTAACAATAAATTATCAACTGTGAACCAATTCAAGGTCAAAGACAATACTCCATTAACATCATCAAAATCCTTTTTTTGTCTATTAATTTTGAAGACCAGTGAAGTATCATCAGCAAACAACATTATATCAGTGAATTTCTCCACCATGAAAGGCAGATCGTTAATACATACCAGGAATAAGAAATGGCCTAATATTGAACCTTGTGGAACGCCAATTTTCACACTCGATCCATCAGATTTAACGCTGTTGATTCTGCGTTTTGAATTATATTGCTTATGTATGAACTTAGAAGATCCAACGCTTTATCTCTAACTCCGTAATTATTTAATTTCATTAGTAGCGTATCTTCATCACCTCAATCAAATGCCTTCGAGAGATCGTAAAAAACTCCGATATTATCTTGTGCGGACTCCCATGCAGAATAGTTATGAGATATTAGGGTGATTCCTGAAAGCCTGCTAGTACCTGCATCTGTAGTCGATTTACCCCTAGTGAAACCGTACTGTCTGGCGTGGAAATGTTTGTGGGTACGGTTGAAGTGTGAGAGCATTTGATTTAGTATATTTCTTTCAAATGTTTTACTTAGTACTGAAAGAATAGATATTGGTCTAAAATTTTACGAAACACCCTTGTCTTCCGACTTAAACTACTTACTGTGTTTCATGAGGTCTGTAAAAGCTCCATCTCAACCCATTTTTTGAATATATAAGCTAAGTGTGGGGCTATAACATGAATTTCTGAACCAATGACTTTGACTGATATACCCCACAGGTCTTCAGTATTGTTTAAGTCAAGTAATCTAAACGTTTTGACAATATCCTAAGGATTTATATGATGAAATTTAAAATCTACATTACTGTAGTGCTGATTTTTTAACAAAGCCTTTAAACTATCTTTAAGCACATATCATTGTCGCTTGTATAATTTTTCTATTTTCACGGTTTCTTCTTTGCCAAACGGTTTTATTTTGTGTAAATTGTTTGTGTAGTTTAAATTATGTGTTTTTCTAATAATGTGTGAAATTTTGCAGTTCTACAAACCAACTTGAAAGATTTGGAATATTTTTTAACATAGTCATGAATTTTTTTATCAAAGTTATAGGTTTTTTGTTCATAAGTTCATAACTCTACTTTTCCGAATTCAAAAGTTACCCAGTCATTAAATTTAGATTTACCTTAGTTGTCACTTTTTTATATATAAAAACTTTATTGTATTCTGTTTGAATAATGTTGAAGAAGTCTGAATGGTTTTTTTTGGGTTCTGTTAATTACAATCCGGTACTGGGAAACTGTTAGCAGGGCTTCGTGAACGTATAAGTTTATTTTGATTATTTTTGCTAGGTACAAAGGTCTTATCTCAGAGCTAGGTAGAAAGGTCTCCCAAAGTTATCTCAAAATCTCTTTTTCACAGTACATTTATTTTACAATTCGCGCCGCGCCGGCTTTGAATTTATGTACTCGTTATTTATTTTATTTTTATAAAACCATTAAGATATGTATCTATCTATAGGGTATCCCATAAGTCATATTTCCCACAGCGACAGCGAAGGCAGACCTTCCTTTGATGCATCAATTATTGACCTCAGTGTCAGTTACATGTAATTCCAGGTTAAAGTTTCAAATTCCCCATTTTTTACACTGTTTGTACCCGCCGTTTCTTGAATAGACCTCTCTTTTGGTTTGTGTAACGTTACGTTACGTCTACGTTATCGTGAATACATAAGATGATACTCCTACTAAAAATATTCCAGAAAAAATAAGGCATTTGACGTAGCTTAGCCCATTTTTACTTTTGTTTAAATAGCTATTGATTTTGAAATGATTGCAACGCTTATTAGTTCAATCCACAAAACTATATATGTAATTTAGCTAAAAATGTGTCGAAGTGCAACACCTTTTGTGTCAATACTAGCTAATCTCGCTGTAGTCATTGTAACGCGTACAGACTACATTTAGCAGCGAGTCGACATTTGGAAATTGACAGTCCAAAACCTAGGTTGACATATTTTCTCATAAACTAATGTTAGTCTAGCTAGCCAACTAGGATAGACTCATAAAATATACCTTCCTACAACAACTAACCCTTCCAGGCTAAGCTCATCCTAGACAAAGAGCCCGGACTATCCTAAATATTATACCTAGGTAGTATTTAATAATTTGATACCATTCTGTCACCCTCATCAGATGAAATCTCGCAATAGATTATTATTAATACCCCTGTCTCAAATTATTATGAGATGAGGCAGCCTTCTGTTCCGGCTGTCCGACCAAGCTGACACTTTGAGCCCGGGGCGATTAAATAGTATGCTCCGTTGGTATATGTTGCTCTTTGTCCATGTGTAGAGAACAGAGTTCATTTTAGATCAATATCCCATTACGGAAAGCTTTATTCATCGTTGTGTATATGCGTACATTTCGGGTTAAACAAAGGTATGTATATGTCACCGTAAGATAGTAGCAACTAACCTTTAGTTGATAAACTAACGCGCCTCTGTCGGAATTTGTCGGAACCAAGTCGTTACGAAAAATTGTAACGGCGTCACCGCGTCACGTTCCGTAAATCAGGGGTGATTTGAATTTGGGGTGAATAGACACAAAATTAGGAAAGTTGATCTACGGATTACTCTAAATACACGGTGACTTATAATCGGTGATCAGGAAAAAATCTAGCAAAAATTACCTCAATGTTCAATTACTTAAATAGGCACATTAATTGTCATTGCCGTTAAACTATGAAAGATGATGTAAGTGAATGTGAGTGAGAGTGACTAGGAGGATCTTGATTTCAAAATAAAAGAAATCATATAAAAAGTAAATTTGATAAAAGTAATCATAGAAAAGAGTATATTTGATTTCATGTACCTTTACGACTTTTACGTGACCGCCACCAATTACTGAGGTAGAAAAATTGGTATCTTATCACCGATTAAGTCATCGTGTATATAAAAGGTTATTTATCATAGCGTCACGCCTTTTCCCATAAGGAGTGGCAGAGGCTCAACTATGCCACTTAGCTAGTGATTCAATATTCTATTTTGCGTGACAGGGCGCAAGCCCATCGCCGCAGCTAATTCAATGAAGCCGGACTAAAAGGTTTCCTCACAACGATTTCCATCACCGTTAGAACATCTGGTTAGATTATTTTTTCAAACATTATTCTTTTGCGGCGACGGGCTAGCACTATTTCACGCAAATTGGAGTGTGGAATCTAGATATTCCATACCGGTATTCCATTATAGGGACTATGAAATTATTTTCTATGGAATAATGTAAAAAAAACATGGCTTTAATTTGTACAAATTATTATATACATTTACATTGTATCTTTCCTACCATGTTCTACTTTTGCTCTATTCATTTTATTTTAAACCCGATAACGAGGCGGCTGTGAAAGTAAAAATATTATTTTTCCTAAGGTTAAGTTTAGGTAATAAGCTGGACTCAAAGAACCGACATTTACATTTACCCACCCAAATCCTGTGAGATAATACATCGATTAATAATACTAAACGTCGCTACAAAGTAACGTCAGTCGGATGATAGATTTTCTTTACGGGGATTCATTGAAAACAATATTATATTATAAGTTTAACTATTTGCTAAATTATATTACTTAGTTATGATAAGTCACTCCTTTTTTTTGTATTGTGCCTCCTGCATGATTTACAGCAGTAAACAACGCAGGGCACCATTTTATTCCATCATACGTATACGTCTATCGGATGTCACAGTCTGCGCGGGCGCCACTGAGAGAGGTTTGTGGTTCGTGCTCACTACCAGTATGGGCACCATCTAAACGGCGTCGGCGACACTTTTGAGTGCCTGGTGAAGGCTCCCCTATATTCAAGTCTGTGTGTTATTTATACATATTTGATCAGGCTATTACGTCTACCCCGCTGAAATGTCAATTTTACTCCATTTCGAAACAATACAAAGCAAACAAAAAATAAACTCATTTACACGTTAATTACTCCGTAAAAATTCCACTTACAGATTACTTAAGTTATTTACGAGTGTCATAAACCCTTTATTACCATAAAGCACCCTCAAGCAATAAAGCACTAACAAGCTCACAAGGATTAGAGTTGAGTAGATTCGAAAGCATGTCAGATATCATTTATTTCCACATTATAATGGACGTACGAGCTTACTTATCGGAAAACTTCTGGACGCGGTCCAAAACGGGAAACGATCCCCTACATTGGATTGTAGGCACTGTCTAAGCCGAATCGATGGATTGATTTATGCCGCACGCAGGATAATACCTCGCTGCCCGTCCATCTTGCATAGTAGCTTTCAGATCGACTCCGCTTTCGATATCGAAATGGGGTACTGTGGAAGAAAATGCCGATTTTGTGTGGGTTGCTGACATTTCCGCTCACAACAGCTCAACGCTTAGTTATCTATATTCAGTTCTACCACCACCAGAAGGTGCCATAAATTGAAGACACGCTTATAAAACACTGCCCTCAGGTTTCACAACGGGCAATTTCAAGGGGTCATTTTGTCAGTACGTCAGGTAATAGGCTGCCGTTTGTCTCTGTCATGTCATCAGGTATTTATTTAGTTGCCCTCGCAAAGTGTGAAATTAGCTAGGTACTGAATTCGTTGGTTCGTTATTTGATGTACAAACTTACTACTACCTATATATTTACTTACACGCATGACATTAAAGTTGGCTCGACCTCAGCTGTTAATTAATTAAATATAGAAACGCAAAGTGTCTTTAATTCGTTAAGTAAAGACTGAGGCTCGAACGAAATGTTGCATAGATACGCAAATAAAATTATGTTAAACCGTAATCATGTGTGTATTTGGTAGACGCTGCGGTTGTGGTCGTGCCTACCATGCAAAAGGTCGAAGATGCGTTTTCTGAAAAGCCCGTGGGGTACAATACAACGCTGGGCCGCGTTGTGTCCCACGGGCTTTTCAGAACTTCGAACCGTTCGAAAAGCCAGAGCGCTACAGCGCGGCGCTGCGTTGTACCACACGGGTGCAGCGCTCAAATTCACAATTGATCGTTTGAATAGCCCGTGGGGTACAACGCGTGTGACCCACGCGCTAGGCGTGAAAGAGAAAGCGGATTAGTGCACCAAGCGCGTGCGGTGCGATGCATGCGCTGGACATGAAAGAGAGATTGAGTACATTATTGATGAGTGGAACAAAGTCATCCAATATTATTAGGTAGTTTTGGGAAACATGTGCGTTCAAGGTCACAACTTCTCACCGGTGATTTGTGGGGATTTTGTTTTGATGCAGTTTTTGCCAGTATCACACTGTGCGAAACAATTAAATAAACGGAAAAGATTCAAAAGAAACGCGTAAGCAGATCAGTGCTACAGACAGTTAGTCAAACAAACAGATAGATTTTCCCTTTACTTGTGCTAAGACCTTGCTCTGTGCCAAATTTCATGATTATAGGTGAACGGGAAGTACCCTATAGGTTTTGGTTCCCTTGCGAGTACTTTGAAAATCAAACTTTTTTACAGCATAAACGGTCGCATCGTATGATTGCGTTAACCTAGAAGCTTGATTTTTTCACAGATTCAAAGGACCACCGACCTGAGTAATTGATATCAATTTCAACTTGAACCCTCCACGCGTTCCCGATAAAAAGGTCTTGACACACGGACAGACGGACAACGAAGTGATCCTTCATGGGTTCCTTTTTTCCGTTAAAGGTACGGAACCCTAAAAACTGTATTTATTCTCGGATGAGGATTTTGAGTTGATTAGATTTGACAATGACAATAGTGGAGAAAAAACATATTTAAGTACTAAAATTAGAAAATACATAGGTGCGTTGTAGCGCTCCGGTTTTTAAATAGAAGCTAATTCACGAAAAGCCACAGGGACACAACGCCGAGGGCGCTGTACCCCACGGGCTATTCAGACGATGAATCGTTAATGTCGCTATCGCTCCCAGGTTATATACCATATTGTTGAAGTCAGACGGAACCCTTATGCAACTAAACAAATACAGATTCAAAAAAGCATTCCAACAGTGGCTTAAGCTGTTTGATTATGATGGTACTGAGGAACTCATAGATCGAATAACCAGGTCTACCTGATTGTTATTAAATGGTGTTTTATTGTACCTGTAGTTTCAGATAGTACTGCCTGATACATATATATTAATATTAAAATTACATGAATATATACTTAAACTTTATCTGCATAGGAAATAGTACCTGCCATTTTATATCACAACATGTGTTTTTTTATAATTAAATCATACTGAACAATTGTCCACCACACTGTAAAATACACCTGTCTTACCTAAGTTGGGTTAAGATTGTTAAATATTCCTCTTTATTTTGTGCAAGTAATGTATATTATTTTTTGGTTGAGCCGAGTACCCACGACACAGGGAGACCTAGTGTGGGACTTGTGCACCTTATATCATGTAAATAGTTGTGTGAAATAAAGATTTTCAGTTCATTTCATTTCATTTCAATGTGAGCGCTGGAAAACCCCATGTGGTAGAACGCAGCGTCGCGCTGTAGCGCTCAGGCTTTTCGAGCGGTTGGAAATTCTGACAAGCCCGTGGGACACAACGCGGCCCAGCGTTGTACCCCATGGGCTTTTCAGAAGACGCCTCTTGGACCTCTTGAATGATAGGCAGAGCCTCAACCGCAGCGCCACAGAGGTCGTCTTAGGTAAAAGTGATATTTTTCTAAAAATAAATCGCGGTTGTTACATTTATATTATACACCCGATTGTCCCACTTGTATTGTTTCATTGGGTCATGTCAACTAATTGTGTAATCGTGAATGATCCAACTTAGGACCAATGTCACAGCCTCTACCAAATACACAAATGCTTGCGGTTTAACATAATTTTATTTATTTATACTTATACTTTATTTATATAGTCCTGGATCCGAGACCGGGCTGGGGATGAATGAAAAAAATCTTCAGGTCTTGGATGTTTGTGATGTCGCTGTTTCTGGTTCCCACGACAGAGGGTATCCTAGTGTGGGGCCAGAAGAAATGCCCGTGCCTGTATATAAATGTTTAAGGTTATGTTTATATTGTTTGAAAAAAATAATACTTTACGTACAACAGTACTCACTAATGGCTGAAGTTGGGTACGGGTTATCAGCACCTATTAACTGTTAGAGTTCCAGTTAGGATCGCTTCGTTAGTAAAAGATTAAGTTCCTTATCGGACTTTAATTACCTTCTCCTGTACTCATAATTAGCGAGTTCACTAAACTATTTATAAACTAGATTATAAAATATCTACTATATATTTAATCTCAGTTAGTTTAGTGATAGTATATAGTTTTAAACTCACATTCTGTGTAATGGCTGGGCACCTCGACAGCGAAACTTAGAATTTCACCTACAGCTCACTTTAGAGGAATAGCATTAAAATGTTAAAACTATAAATTAGAAAGTAGAAACACCTCCATCACAATAAATTAAACCCTAAGTCTAAGATTTATCTGAATTGGCCATGTAAAAAAAAACAGTGGCACCAAACTGAAAAAGCCATTTCAAGATAATTGTTTCCTTAACTATATTCCGTTACACCCGTCAAAAAATATTACAGGATTACTGAAACATCCGTAACAAAATAAACTGTCAATTGTCAACAGTTCCTGTCAATCGATAACACAGATGTCAGTCGGAACGTAAAAACAAATATTGATAATAAACCTTCTTTAGTTTTATAATCTGCAATAACCCGTCTGAAGTAAAACCGTTATAAAACTTGTGAACAAGTGACGTCACGAGGGGTGTTATTTTAAAAATGATAGATTGTATTACTTGAAATATTCAAATTAGTTTCTTAAAATAGGCTAAAATTTTATGGAATAAATAACAATTAGTACGTTATTTTCTTGGCATGGCCAACATTCGAACCACTGGACCAATTTTATTAAAACGTAGCTAAGAACCATCGTAGGGAGGTCTGCTACCATTTCCAGAAAACCGTATCAAAATCCAAAATGTGAATAAAAAATAAAACACCCTCGACACATTTATGGAACTTTTAAAAGTCTAAAATGTGTTTCATTTTTTCCCTATTTAGGTTGATAACTTTCGAACCACTGAGCCGATTTTTATAACACATGGCTAGGAACCACTGCAGGCAAGTCTACTACCAATTAAAAAATACCTATTTAAATTCCGTCCACCCGTTTGAGCGCTAGAGTGCCACGCACAGACAGACAGACACACAGACCGACGCTTCAAACTTATTGTCTTTTTTATCGGGGGTTAAAAATAGATAACTTCGGGAGACTTTTTATCGAGCAAAATTAATCAAAGTAACACTCATAAACAACAAGCTGGTAAAGAAACGAATAGCATTAGTACTGATTATTTTGCATAATTGAGATTAACAAAAGGCTCTCTGTGGTCTAGTGAGGCATGATGGATTCAAAAGGGGAATTCCTATTATTTTTCTCGTTTGTTGCAGCAGACGGAATTGAATCATATTGAATTTTAATTCATATTTGAATTTATATCGTCGGACCTTTTTCCAATACCGGGTGGCAGCGTCACAGCTTTGCACCCACGTTATTCAAATAGTATCATATGTTATTGTGTAAGTCCTTGAATATTATGTCCAATTTCAAGAGCTGTTATTGACTTATTGAAAACTATGGGTTTGATTGCATAGGTTCACTAAACGATTCCATATTACTCCAGTCTTTACACGATTTCATTATAGTATAAAGTTGTACTTGGGGTACAATGTAGGGTCAGCAGAAATAGAGCAATGTATGAATTGTCAATGAAAAGTATACCGATTATGTCTTTAATATAGGTTCTATGTGTACTGATGATGATTTCGCTGGAAAAAAGCTTTGTGTTGATCTAAAAAAAACTTCTTGGTCAAGGTCTTGGAAAATCATGTAAGGAGAATTACATTTTCGGAAGAATCAGTGTGGTAAAGGTGAAATAAAGGAGCGTCAACCATCACTATTATCAAACAAAATAAAAACAAAATAAAATTTTCTGTTCATTTACATATATTTAGGAGAAGAGTGAAGAGTTTTTTAGATCTCTTAAAATTGGGTGTGTTTGACTAATACAAATATTACAATATTAATTATTATAGATAATATGCAGGAATAAATAATTACAAAATTCTTAACAGCGAGTTCTATGTGGAGTTAGAATAACCCCATGCAGTCTTGTTATCTCTGTAATCTTGAACAATGTCCCTTTTTAGACATATTTTTTACTTGGATTCAAAATCTCCAGAGGTATCTTGTTGTGGCAAAGAATGCACTGACTCCTTAAAATTAAATTAAATTAAAATTAATTAACATTGCTAACTTTCGCGAGTCTAAACCGGGGTGCAACTAGTCTGTGATTATTTCTAAGGTTAACATTACAGCTATCACTAATTTTGGAAAATGTTTTAAGGTCCTTGCGTACATACATTATATTTAAAAAAATACTTGCTACAGTTATTACGTCAATTTATTTGAAAGTTTTAAGTTTTCTTAGCTCGAATAACTAACTCTTTTCTGATATATGAACATAGTTTGAATATCCGCTGCTTTCCCCCACGACAAGATACCATAGGACTTGACACTATGAAATTAAATAAAATATACTAGCCTAGATGTAGCCACATCCGTGCTTTGTCTGATGTTACCAACAACATAAGCCGCAGAACTTAATCTACCAGCTAATTTATCTATGTGGGGTCCCCACTGCAATTTGCTGTCAGTTGTAAGTCCAAGAAACTTCATATCATTTATTAATTAGTTCTAACGACTTGCTGGCTATTACTTAGGTATTAACTTGCCTGACATTTGGAAGTGGAATTTGATACACTTGAAAATAAATTATTGACTGTGAACCGATTCAAGATTAAAGACAATGCATCATTAACATCATTAAAATATTATTTTGTCTTTTTTATTTTGAAGACCAATTAAGTATCATCAGCAAATATCATGATCGTTAATGTATACCAGAAATAAGAACGGACCTAATATAGAACCTTGTGGAACGCTGATTTTTACAGCCCATCAATCAGATTTAACGCCGTTGATTTATCATTTTGATTTGTATTGCTTAAGTATGATCTAAGTAGATCAAACGCTTTATTTCTAACTCCGTAATGATTAAAGTTTATTAGAAGCGTATCATGATCAAGCCTATAACCTATAACCCCGGCCTCCTACAGAAAAATGTGAGACATAAGGGATGAGACTGCATCCTTAGTCTATTTACTCCTAGTATACGGTTTCAGTATTATCTGGCGTGAATTTGTTTTGTACGGTTGAAATGTGAGAGCATTTGATTGAGTATAATCTTATGAAATATTTTACTTAGTGGAAGTACAGATATTAGTCTGAAATTCAAAGGATCTCCTTTGTCTCCAGAATTGAACAGAGGCATCAGTTTAGTGTGTTTCATGAAGTCTGGGAAAGCTCCAACGTCAACAATTTTATTTAATATATGACCTATGTGTGACCTCTAACCAGATTTACTAAACCAATGACTTTAACTGATATACCCCACAGGTCTTCAGTATTTTTTTATTGAGTAATCTAACATTTTACAAGGTCCTGGTGTTATTCATGATTAAATTTAAAATCTAAATAACTGACAGGAGTGCTGTTTTTAACAAATTATCTGCTTCATATTGTGATGAGTTTAAACACTCTATTGTGAGCAAGGGTACATACAAAAGAATGCTTCGTAACCTCATCGTTGGATTTAGTCACATCGTCACCTATATATTTTTGTTCATAAAAATCATACATAACTCTTCTTCTATTTGAATAGTTTTAAAATCCGGTACTGGCAAATTTAAATCTAAGTTTTTCGTATACGTTTCTAGTCTATGGGATTTGATACCCTTATAAAATGATGGATCAATCTTATCCTAACTAGCAATTTGGAATTAAACTGTTTGACCGCTGTGATTGGATGGTAGCAGTAACATTTTTACTTGTGAATCAATAAAAACGTTATCTAACAAGTTTAGCTGGTAAGTATAATTCTAGTCGGCTCTAAAAATACGTGACATAAATTTGATGATTCTGATCACTTTATTTTTAGTATCTATATCCGACAGCAAATTAACTTCTCATTGCAGGCATTCCCGCGATATTAGAGCCAGCAGGCATTTCGCGGGACGATGGCAAAAGGCCGTACGGGAAGACATTGATTCCTTGGAAAATGGATACGCTGGCACAGGCCCTGGCTACTCTACCCCAAAGGTCAGAAATATGTAGCCGTCGGACAGGGCTACATATTTGAGACCTTTGGGGTAGAAACCCTCGGTCCAAGGGGTCCAGAGGCTCGATCACTGTTCAAAGAACTTTCCTCGCTCCTGGTCGAGGCCTCTAATGACGGGAGGACTGGAGCCTACCTTGGGCAAATGCTGAGCCTCGCCATACAGCGAGGCAACGCCGCCAGCCTTCTGGGCACCTTGCCTAGCGACGGCGGCAGCGATCTGGCTCAAATTTTCGACCTTTATTAATATTTTATTATTATATTAATGTAAATATTTATATACTTATCGAATTGTAAAATAATAATTAAGTTCTGTTCTAATAAAATAAGCCGGCATTACTTAGTGGAAAATAAGCATGTATCTCAAACTTATTCAGCCCTCGCGATTACATCTTAGTTATGGCCCATTTGGTTTATTTTCCGTTGTTACCCCTACAGCATTGGCGTGCCAGGCAACCCTACTACGTGAGACAGAATTTAAAGTAGATATTACTAGCGAGCAGATATAATGATGTACTTACCTCTAAGTAGGTAGAAGATTTTGCGTGGGGTATAGCGGATTATTTATGGCGTTTTTGAACCTAGATTTTGATAAGTCATAAATCATATTGCCCACGTCATGTTAAATACCATTCCATCTGGGATCTTATTAGACAAGTTGAGAGTCTGCTATCTAAAAAGTAAAATATTACATCAGTGCTTTCCAAACCTACTCAAAATCATCAAACATTATCCGTGTTACATCAAAAAATATTGAACATAGTTTACCTCAAAAGAAACGTCAAATAATATACTTTCTTTTAGCATGTCTTGATAGGAGTTTTTTTTTTTTGTAGCAACCATAGGTATACCTGTAACTCCTACTCCATGATATGTAAATACTATGTGTATAAGATTTTCAACACACTTGCTCGTAAAGAGATTCTTTATGGCAATGCATTTAGGTTCATAATGGATCTAATTACGCACCAGTCACTTTTACTGTTCATTACCACAATATATTTTTTTATTTGGTAATGTCGCTTACTTCTTATTTTTAATCTTCGATTTGTCAATTTTTTTTTTATATAATCATATTATTTGTCAATAAATAAACTATTTTAGGTTACGTACATTTTCTGTCAAATCAAACATCAAATTTTTATTATGAATTCGTCAGATTATATATTTTGTACTACATATGAACAAAAAACATTATTTTATAGACAGTTTAGCGGTTTTTCCAACACAAAGGTGTTGGAATAAAGATTCACACTGGCGCTTGCGCATCGCTAGCGCGGGGCGGGGCTGGTTTTTGCGGAATGCATAAAACCAGCGCGCATTTTCAATGAATATTTGTTGACGTTTTCGTTGTGTGGTTACAAAGACTGCTTTCCTCACAAGTGTGTTAAATAACGTCGCATGAAACACGTATTTACTGAACATTAGACACTCGGCTAACTTTTCGAATAATAATTCGCTTCCTGTGTAATGAATGACCAACTTTGCACACTTGTATCTTAATGCACTATTATGAAAAGTGCAACGAATCTTTCGTTAAGTACCTATAATATTCGTAATACACAGATACATACATAAACGAAAACTTAGCATTTGTCTCGCAGATATTGTATGAGATCATTGACCGTTGGCAGTCTGTCGGCGGAACATGATAAAGCTCCCCATTTACAGCAGCTTATAAATAAACGTTATCGTAATCTATTACAGTAATTGATGTCATATGTCAGCTCGTTGAAATAGTGATGCCAATGAATGGTGAGATGAAGAATGAAAGGAATAGTTCGATTAGGTACAATTATAGGTAGCCACACTCAAAAAGCATGATAATGAACTAAAAAAACTTAACTAGATTACTACCTACTCAAAATCGTAGTTTACATACTAGGGTTGTAAATTTTATATGTTATACTCGTTCTATAAACATTGATGCATAAGGTAACTACCTCCATGCAATGGCTTAACATCGATATTCAGGATCAGGAGAAGGACTAATTATCTTTAACGATTCTTTGTCTACTGCTGAATAATCAATGAGTTGTAAATTGTAATAGTCTTTTGTGATTCTTCTCATAATTTATGATTCATTGTATAGATATTACTTTGTACTTGACCGGCCACTAGATCCATTAGTTGCATCGACTATTTATTATTGCAGCCATTCAGTTAAGATTTGGTGACCCATTTGTGAGTACGTATCGATATGTTCGACGACCCGGATGGCCGAGTCGGTAGTTACCCTGCCTACGAAGCCGTGGGTCCCGGGTTCGAGTCCCGGTGGGGGCAAATATTTTTTTGATGAGAACGGATGTTTGTGCCCTAGTCATGGTTTATTTTTTTTTATTTATTTATTTATTTATAAATACATATTACAATTTAGCCCCATTACAGGTCTACCTATTTCGAGGCTAAACCAATTAGCAATAACAATTAAGATTCAATTAGCAATAACAATTAAGATTATAACAAATCATTAGTAATATTAATTATTTTAAAAGAATAATAATACAATCCAATACCAAATATTCACGCAGTGCCAAAATAATAATCACAGACATAATACAATTCAAATTCATTAAATTTTAATTTCATTCTATTCGAGTAATCTTGAACATTGGCATATACCTTTTAAGACAAAGTCGTTTTAACATTGCTCAAATGGCAATTACAAAATCCCCGGAGGTATCTTGTTGTAGTAGATAATAAACTGACATTTGAAAGAATTGCTAACTTTTGCGAGTTTTAACCGTGACGCAACTAGTCTGTGATTATTTCTTAGGTTAACATTAAAGCTATCGCTAAATTTGGAAAAGGTTGTATGTTTTTGCGTACATACTTTATATTTTTTTAAATAATTTGACGAACTACAGTTATGTCAATTTGTTTGAAAAGTTCTCTTAGTTGTTCTATTAGTGTTTTAAATTGTAAATTGCTCGAATAGCTCTTTTCTGTAATACAAAGATAGTTTGAATATCCGCTGCTTTCCACCACAACAAGATATCATAGGACATGACACTATGAAAGTAACTAAAATATACTAGCCTAGCTGTAGCCACATCCTTCTTTGATGTTCCTGACAGCGTAAGCCGCAGATCTTAATCTACCAGCTAATTTATCTATTTGGGATCTCCACTGCAATTTGCTATCAATGGTTATTCCAAGAAACTTCGTATCATTTACTAATTCTAACTTGTTGTTCTCTAACACTTGACAGAACCGAGGTTTTTTAGAAGATTAGTTTTATTTTCCTTTCCTATACCTATTTGATTTTTAGGTCTCACAGCTGAACCACTTTTTTTAAACATCTATCCAAGTGTTGAAAACCTAGCGGAGTGACGTTATGTTGCGTGTTAGCTGCATGCTATTGCTAACATTTGACCCACGTATGTTGTACAGCAGGTGGTTTATTATGTTTCATGCGTAGTCTAATGACAGTTAATGTGGCCAAGATGTCGTTAGCACCATGCAATAAAAGGTTTGTGTCATGGACTTTGTATCCGGTTTTTGTTCTATTATATTACTGTTTCTTTTTAATAACTAAATTAAAACTAGTTAGCAGCACGAAATATTTTTTTGATGCTCGAAATATTTTTAATTAATAATACATTTATCAATAAAATTAATATCTATACAAATATAGTTACTTCTCGAACAACTACCGCGGTAGCCAAATAGCTGTGTCCCAGTCCCTAGCTGTGACATGTTTGTTTATGTTGAACAGACACAAATATTTATCTGAGAAACATACAAAATGTGAATAGCAATTACGCATTCATTACAGGAATGTACGGTCAGTCAGCTCAGCTCAGCTGTCGGGGCGGTCAATGACTAGCCCGGCGACAATATCTAATAACCGAGAAGAGGGGAACATTCTTTTGGCAACCGTACAATTCATCTGCCAAGACATGGAACTTGTCACCGTGTTGTGATTTCCTCCTGCCTTGTTTGTTTTGGTTGCCAAACGTTATGCGGCATCTGGTTGACGTCATATCATCAATTACTATGGAAGTGAGCATAGCATGAAGGATAATGCTCATGATATACGAGAATAAAATCCAAATCCCGACGCAATTAATTTTTTACAAAATAATGTATCCCAATTTAGGCAGAGGATCCAAAATGATGAGTGCTTTCCTTAATTTATTCCTTAACTTTTTTTTACTAGGATCGTTTAGTATCGCGCGGGTATGCCAAACATAAGTTTTTGACCTCGAAAGTAGGGGGAAAGCTTTTGGTGGCCTTTTCGCTCATACCTCGGAAAACATTTAAAATAACAGCACAGTTACTTCTACATTAATTACCTCCACAAATTTTGGACAAATTATGTCATATATTTTTTTACTGGAGGATCAACACTTTAAGAGCACAATGAATCAAACCCAATCAAGATGGATTTTCAATAGAGAAATCGATAAGTTTCCATCCAATGCGTTAACCGCGCGACATCCGCATAGTGACTGGCGCGTCTCGATACTGATTGTTCCAGAATTACGTCCAGGTCCAAAAGTTTTTCGGTCCAATATGATAACGGAATATTTCGTTGTAAATATTAATTCTATTACACAGACCAACACAAAGGCAAGGCTACAAAAACGATCGAGCTCTGAAAATCGTGATCATCCGACAATTGACAAACTATGAAATAATTGCTTTTTTAAATACATTTTTAAAGAGGAACATTAAATAATAGCGCGAAATATTGAATATAATTCACGTTTACTAACCAAATATTCAGATTTTTTCAGCAGCAGTTAATTTCAGTTTAATATGAGCGCCTGCAAAACTTCAAAAGGCAAAAGTAAAAAAAAGTGCCATTTTTGAATTGAATTAAGCACTAATTATTTTTGATAAAAAATTTACTGATGACATCATTATGACAAAAAAAAAGTTTCGAACCTGGGTCTTTTAGCACTGTCCTTTGTATTTGCAGCTGTGACAAAAAATAATTATGTAGTCGCTTTGCTGGTGCCGATCTGGTGATCTATTTTAGATTTTCCAGCTATTTACATCATAAAAATAGTTGCTTACCATTTTCCAGTTTTCTCTTTCGGTTTGTGTTAAAAACTGTGAGTAATGTTGACAATCTAATTCCCATAAGACTTTCTCTCTTGAGTCATTTGCTTATTGAATTTATTTCGTGTGAACTGAAAAGCACTAGTTGGCGGATTATTTCCAACAACTCCTTTATCCTGAGTTCCCTGTCCAATCCACTTTGTTTTAGATAACAGACTTATAACCACAGCTTATAACTCGTAAAATATACTTCCATTAGCAGGTACTGTGTAGCAAGAAAGTTAGATAAATATATTAACTTCGCCGCAGAATATCGCCTCGTGAGACCAACTCGTTCTCAGAACATTCGACTTTGATTTTATCCGACACTTTATTGATAGAAAACTTGACTCCGTACTCCAACAATACAACAAACGAAACTATGTTTTAACAAACTTCCATAAGCGACACATGCCACAGAACAAAGGAATTATCTTACCGTAATAAGCTAAGCTCTAAATGCAAATTCTAGACAAACAAACATTGCATTGCAAACTAACTGAGATAGACTGGCTCCACTTAATTCTCAAGTAGAATATTTAACTAAAGTAGTGATTGCCGAATAGAACACAGATGTAGATAATTTGTAAAGTAAACCACAAAAGTGCTTCAAAATCGTTTAAAAAATACTAAGGAAGCTTTCCTAATAAAATTTAAGCGTCTTTATAAATTACGACTTTCGAGTCGGAAAAGAAGTTCAAACGGAATTCCGGTCTTTATTTGGGTTATTTTCGGAATAATGCTAGGATGTTACTGGGATGCAGGAAAAAATACTATGGCAAAATTTATCATGATGACACACACACAACATAATAATAATAATAATACCCTGGACACTATTTACACACATTGATCTAGCCCCAAACTAGGATTCCCTGTATCTTGGGTGCTAGACAACGATACATATACTTATATAGATAAATATTATACTTAGATAGATAAACAACCATGACTAGGGTAAAAACATAATAGTTCTATTGACTTCAGTGTTCCCACATTTTAATTTTAAGAGTTATCATCTCATACTGTTCTTTATACATACATACATTACATTTTTCAGATCGATGACTAATCTTTATAGACGGCATAAAAGATAAGGTTATTGACGAAACTTCATGTAATTGTACGTCCAGTTTCTCTCCTTGGTTGTTGTTAGGTTAAACTATGTTTATATTTTTTTGTAGTAACACGCCAAGAGTTTAGCAGTGGGTAGGTGCTTCTACGTGAAACTCTGCAAGTGCCTGCGAAACTCCATCAAATATGCATTAGATGTCTCCACTTCAAAGAGATTCGTTTTGCCATGTCATCATCATAATGATTGTGATCATCGACGGACTTTTCCCTCCTGTTGTTCTATAGAGAACCGTGAAAATATTTACTCGGAAAGTGGACTTTCCTGTTTTGCTTGAGTCGAATATATTACTTTACGTCTTTTCCTATATGGCGTGGCATGGCAAAAATTTGCACCTATGTCTAACCGGTATTTCAACACTCCTTTTTGCATGAAAGGGGGCCAACACATCGCCTCCGCTAGATATGAATAGCGCGGGTACCTACATTTTTAATTGATTTGGCGCTGAAAACATTGCTAATTGAAATGACGGAAACTCTTCAGAGGAACGGTTGTAAAATTGCAGCGCTGCTTTGCACAGCCATTTACGTTTAAATTGGTTTTAAGTGTTCAATGCAATACGAGGATGACCTGGTTTCATGTACTTGTATAAAAGCTGTTAGCTCGCGGCGCCACTGCACAACTCGTGTTTATTCTCCAGCTTATCCAGCTTCCAAGATGGCAGGCGACTTGCATGTTGTATTATTATATTTTATGTTCTATCTTTGTCGCCGTCGACTGACTTATCTGGGACACTCGCTTAAAAAAGTTTAACCGAAACTCCATAGGTACAGAAACTTCCAATTAAAATTTCAATGGTCAAATAAGCCACCATCCGTGGCCGGACAGGCAGCTGATGATTCGTCTAAGTCTTGATTTTTTACGTCTGATGGCTTTATAATATTCTGGCGATCCAGGTTACACCTAATGCATGGATTTAGAGATTGGTGAATTAGCCCAGAGCACTCACTGCGCGCTGCGCTTACGCATACGATCCCTGAGCAATCACTAAACACACATTCGTAATCTGAAAACGCGCCTTGTATTTGCTTATAGATTTAGTATGCATGGTTGCTGTTTGTCAGCTTCCTCTCGGTTTCCGGTTTGGAACCCTTTGTGTTTCGACCTTTATCTAATACCTTTGCCTAGTTCACTCGCGCGCACGTAATCCCCTTTGCGAGTTCCCTCGCCCATTTATTATAATAATAATAATTATACACATTGATCTAGCCCCAAAACTAGGATTACCTGTATCTTGGGTACTAGACAACGATACAAATACTTATATAGATAAATATTAGATAGATGACTTTATTAATTGTTACCTACCATCCTTCATACACATATTTAAAACTAATAAAAGATCAAGTCCTGACAATAATTATTTCAATGTCAAACATCCACAACAACAGCTTCGTCATATAAAAATAAAGCACGTAAAACAACTGACATGACTACCATGACTAGGGTACAAACATCCGTTCTCATCAAACAAATATTTGCCCCCACCGGGACTCGAACCCGGAACCCTTGGCTTCGTAGGCAGAGTCACTGCCGACTTGACCATTCGGGTCGTATTAATTTGTTAACTTCGGCATACATTCTAAGTTGACCATCACAGCTTTTACCACACGAGGTAACAGAGGATATTACAGTAATATCTGCAAGACTGGTAGTTCGCACCAAGTTTATTTGTGTAGCGAGCTGTCAACTCTCTCTCTCTCTCTCTCTCTCTCTCTCTCTCTCTCTCTCTCTCTCTCTCTCTCTCTCTCTTCACGCTTTGGAAGCACATCCTCGGACTTCACGCTTTGGAAGCACATCCTCGACCGCTACACCGCAGAGGTCGTCAGAGCTTTAGTACCAGTTTTTATTAACAGCAACTTTAACGGTTGATCTCTTATAACAAAGCTTCAGAAACGGTTTTGCCCGTTGTTGCATGCATAGCAACATGCTTTAGCCACTGTATTTGGATCTGTCGTCGTCCTTATCTCATACGACTTTAGGGCTATAATCCCACAGAATTGGATTATATTATCTTAGTCTCCAAGGTCGTTGCACTCTGTACCACCATGTCAATAAATTTTCACTGCTTTTGTTCCTACGAATGAAAATTAAACGAAA
This sequence comes from Argyresthia goedartella, assembly GCA_949825045.1. Taxonomy (NCBI): domain Eukaryota; kingdom Metazoa; phylum Arthropoda; class Insecta; order Lepidoptera; family Argyresthiidae; genus Argyresthia; species Argyresthia goedartella. The sequence continues at coordinate 23,100,940 of OX463820.1, forward strand.
TTATGAGGAGCCGAGAATTCATAAAATTAATTTGGCAGAAACTGGGAAAGACAAATGTTTAAAATTCCAGTATAGCTATCCTTTTATTAATCCCCGACCAAAAAGAGGGCTGTTATAAATGAAGCGTTTGTCTGTGTGTGACTGTGTATCTGTCTATCCGCGGCGCTCTAGCGCTGAAACGGGTGGACGGATTTTGATGGTGTTTTTTGTAAATGGTAGATGATTTCACTGCATTGGTTCGTAGGTATAATCGGTTCAGTGGTTCGGAAGTTATCTGCAGAAGGAATCTAGTGAACCAGATTTTAGACTTTTAAGGTACGTTTTTTGTGTCAGAGGCTCTAGGAGGTGGAGGTGTTAAGTTTTAAAATGTATAGTTATACTAGCCGTTGCCCGCGGCTTAGCTCGTGCAAAGTCGTATAAAATGGCCATGTTCCACCCCCCTTAAGGCCCCGTCGCCATGAGGCTTCTCCTCTATACCTACCTATTTTACCCATTTGTGGGGGGGGGCTTTTTTTTTAAATCAAAAAAATTACTTGCATAGTTGACGTCTCATACCTACAAACTACCTATAGATATAGCAGAATAGTATTTTATCTAGTAGTTATACCAGAAAAGTGTTTTATTGAGTGGCTATGTTAACGTTATAAGTTAAATGACAGGACTGTATGGGGTTAATCTAGCTCAACACAGACCTCGCTGTTAATAATTTTGTAATTATTTATTATTGCCTGCTTATTAAATAAAAAAAAATATAATTTTTATAAGAGATCTAAAAATCAATCGGTGGGAGTTTCTACGCCCTTCTTCTCCCACAGTGGTCCAATGTAGAGAAGAGGCAAAAAATGACGTTTGCTAAGTATATGTAAATATCTACAGTAATAAAGTAAAAAAAAAAAAACGGTAATCTGTATAATCCGGTATTCTATACAATACCTAGGCAATGTATAATGCCTAAAACGTGTAGTGTATGAAATATTATTTAGTAGCTGACCCGGTGAGCTTCGCGCCACCCAAAATTTGATTAGATCGCAGGGGCGAAAAAATTAGTAGGTAAAAAATGTTGGTCGTTATCGCCGCTGTACACTCTCGCGCGAGACATCCCGAGGCTAATGTAATAATCGATCAAACCAAGTTAGCAACTCGCTGGAATGCAATAACTTGAGAGATGCAATACTTTACGATATCAGGTCAAAAATTTCAAGCTTGTAGGTCTGCTAGACGTACCTTAGAATTTTGATGATCGGTGAGTGAGTCAGTCAGTGAGTCAATGACAGAATTAAGGAACTTTGACCTGCCGTAGTTTTTAATCTACTAATTCGAATTGAAATTTAGGGATAGGCCTAGGTATATTGAGCTCTCTTTGTCATAAAAAACTCAGGCTTCTTGCTTTATTCATAACGAAGTTAACGGGGGGTCGAAAATGCCCTGAATGGCTTCCAGTAAAGGATGGTAACGACTGTGCCCGACGCTTCAAAACAAAATCATATCGTCCCGCAAAAACAAAATGACATAGTCGTAACTATTAAAATATTTGTCCAAAAGACATAGTTTATCTACTTTAAATACCAGAAGCGATAAAAGCATTTATTTTGATAAGGTTCAATTTGTTACGACCAACCAAATGTGCATTAGAAATAAGGTAGCAATTTTTATTGTATTTGTGGCAGAATTTTTTCTTACTTACTTGACACTTATCAGTATATTTTGGACAATTCACACTATATCTTTATAAATTATAGCCTATATGTTATTCTGATTTATAAGCTCGATTATTGTAGAATTTCATTAAAATCCATTCAGTAGTGTTTGCGTAAAAGCGTAACAAACAAGCATACTTACTCACAAACTTTCGCGTTTATAGTATTAGTGGGATTTCATACATTGCCTAGGTATTCTATACAATACCGAATGCGCAGCCGGTAATGTATGTAAAAGCGTAATCCACTGCGGTAGCTTAGGTGCAGGGTAAAGGAGGGGGCGAGCGAAGTGATGCCTCTTTTATCCTGCGTATTATGTTTTAAAAATTTTTCATTGTTGTCACTTAACAACACAAAATAGTAGTTTATGTGACTGCTGCATAATGGAGGGCATTAAAACTCGAGAGTGGGTTTATGAAACGAGCCGAAGGCAAGTTTCATAATAATATCACTCGAGAGTTTTAATGCCTAATTATGTACAGTTACATACACTAGTTTATCTACACACATATCATAAGCTCTCTTTGATGTGTTCAGGAACCGCATGTTTGACCGGCATTGTGGTTCTGCAATTGTTTAGCTTGTTCTTTAGTACCAACTTCACGCAGACGGGCGTCGGCGTTCGAAATTTGAATGTCAGTACCAGATTCACGGACAAACTAGGGGCGGCATGCAAGCGGGCGTCGGCGTTCGAAATTTGAATGTCATAATATGTAGAAAAACTACACATTATTTTTTCAGATAAGGAATGAGTTTTTACCAAATAGTTTAACATTATGCTGATCGTAACGTGTGGTTTTTGTACGCATTAAAGAGGGTTTATGATACGTGTGTAGATAAAATATTTTATCTACGCACGTATCACAAATGCTCTAAAATCTGCATTATGACATATGGATGCGGATATGGCAATTAACAGACAAACAAATTTTACTTTAACCATCGATTAATCGATGCTATAAAGTAATATTTGCAAGTCTGTGATACATTCATATTGACGTCTATTACATCGAAGTCGAATTTCGACTGTTGTCAGTTGCCATTTCATTGTTTTTTTCTGAAAAGAAGTATGGAAAGAGATTGCCTCCTTCTTAAGTAGAATTGTGAATTTACCTACAGCTTCTGAATCCATTTCAGAGCACTTAAGATATTTTTGTAGGTAAAGTAGTGTACGCAACTGCAATAGAGGCGGTGGACAGTTATGTTTATCTTGGACATTGTTCGTCTTTTGGCCGAGTCTCTCAAGTAAATGAGATTACCAGACGGATTCAGTTGGGTTGGGCCGCATTTGGAAATCTTAAAGACTTCTTCAACTCCAAGATCCCGTAGAACCTGAAGACCAGGGTTTACAACCAATGTGCCCTGCCCACACTTATATGCGGTGCCGAAACATGGACTAATAAATTATTAAAGTCCCACACCAAATTAAAGTCCCACAAAGGACCATAGAGCGTTCCATGCTAGGTATGAGACTTCGGGATCGTATTCGCAATACAGAAATAAGACCTCGTACTAAGATCGTCGATGTCGGCAAGCGAATCACGAGACTGAAGGGGGTGGGCAGGACACTTTTCAAGGACAGATGACGGAAGGTGGACCAAAGCGGTTACAAAGTGGCTTCCCAGAACCGCACGACGACCAGTCGGCAGACCACCAGCCATAGTGCCATAGCGATGCGCCATAGTGGATGCGGGAGGCTCAGGACCGCAGTGGATGGCGTGATAAAGAAGAGGCCTATACCCAGCAGTGGGTGAATGTGGGCTGATTGATGATGATGATGATGATGATGCAACTGCATATAATTAGGCCTTAAAACACTCGTGTGATCAAATTATGCAACTCGCTGGCGCTCGTCAGACACTCGTGTGTTAAGGCCCCTCATTATATGACAGTCACATAAACTGCTGTTATTTATTATTGCCGTGGTATTTGCTGCGCAAATCGGTATTTTTGAGGTGCGGTTTAATATTTCCCTACTTATATTTTACACATTGCCGGTGGCGAAGTAGGTACTCTTTACAATCACTAGGAATTGTATATATTACCTAGGTAAAGTACGTAAGGGACATTATTATTAATAATATTTCATACATTGTCTGAACGCCCCACGTATTATATACATTGCCTAGTTATTGTATAGAATACCTGCATTATGCAGATTCCCGGTAACAGATACATAAAACAAAGAAAGCGAAAGTTTTTATTATAAGTATGAAAATATTTTTGAATAACTATAATTATTGAAATGTGGGCGCCAATCTGTGCCGCTGCCTCTCCGTATGAGAAAGTGTGACTATATGTTTACATACATTATATTATGTGACGTTCCTCAGGTAAAAGTAACTTTTGGCGGTTACTAGTTTCGGAGATAATCGCTGTCTCGTGAATTGGCCCGAAATAGTAGTTTATGTGACTGACACATAATGGAAGGCATTAAAACTCGAGAGAGATCATAATAATATCACTCGAGAGTTGTAATGCAAATTATGTACAGTTACATACACTAGTTTATATACACACGTATCATAAGCTCTCTTTGATGATAAATGATTGATTATGAATAATTGATTGATAATTGCTCTGCACTTGTTTAGCTTGTTCAGTAGTATCAACTTCACAGACAAACTAGGGGCGGCACGCAGGCGGGCGTCGGAGTTCGATATTTGAATGCATAATTTGTCGAAAATTGATACATTATGGTCATAATGCATCAATATTCAGATAAGACATTAGTTTTTACCAAGTAGTATATCATTCATTATGCTGGTCGTAACTTCCGGTTTTTGGACGCAGTAAAGAGGGTTTATGATACGTGTGTAGATAAAGGTTTTTTGAGACTTAAATGTACAACATTTGTTTTGATATATTGTGATCATAATAATAATACATTATTTGATACCAATTTTTTTAAAACCTATTTCATATTTTGTTATGATTTTCGTCAAAACATACAAAATGTTTTATTACCAGATGTCACCACTTACGAGACTAGACTTTTAAGCTATCGACAGCTTAACAGGCGGATTACCGGGACATGTATAACTCCATAACCTTCACCAGTGGAACGACACATTTGTTTGCATCCAGTACATTTTTGAGGAATTGTGAAATCGATATCTAACAGCAAAATAAAAAGTTAGGTTAAGTTTGTAATAGATAGATGCATCTGTGGCCTAGCGGTATTCGCACATCGGTAACGATCGTGGGTAACTTCATTTGGCCTAGGCCGGGTACCGGATGGGTGTCCGTTTCTATGTGGCCTTTGTTTCGGGCGCTTCCGGCGTGTTTCGGATGACACATTAATTTGTAGGTCCCGCCTACTATCGGTGGTAGACATAGTCGTAAATCTGTGTCAGAGGCCCTAATGGGGCAGTTTGATGACTTCTGACTTCTGACAGTCGGGTTCACCACTAGACATTAATGAGCCTACAATAATTTATGTTATAAGCTTGTAAAACGAGTTAGAACTATTCTATCTAACGTTCTATCTGTCGAAGATTAAATATCATCATATTTTATCGCATGGTTTGTACAATCCGGATATAGTTACATTACACACAACACATCATTCGTTGTTTCCCCAGGGTTGTGTTGTGGTGTTTCAGTAACATAGGAAGCCCTTCAACTCCATTAGCCAGACAGAATGGGCGCGACCTGCTACGCCTCTACAATAAACAAACAACTCTAACATTACCTTCTTTATTGCTAATATGGTTTAGTATTTCACTTATTGCCCTCACGTCTATGAAATTCTCCTCACAGCAACACAGTTTAATTTCATAATATTTAACTTTTGAAAAAAACAAATTAGGCCGCTCTTTCTTGGTGTTAGATACTTCTCTAAAATCCGCTTTCTTCCGCTCTGATCTTATAGCGTAGGTCTGGGCAGAGCTGGTTTATTTCAGATTTATACACGAGAATTGGCCGGAAACATTTTTATTTTTGTCGTATCCGTAAAGCTGTATAGCAGTGACAGTGACATTTTCCAGATCCACTTCAGAAGGGTATATTTGAGGGTTTTATTTGAGTTTAGTATTCCTTTGTTGATAATACGCATATTAAGTAACTTTTCTCACCTTTCATTCGGAAAAGTAAGTTTTGCTCCACGACGAGAGGTAGCAAAATGCTACTTTTCTGTTTAAGCTACTTTTTTAATTTATTAATTGGCGTGTAGCATTTACGCAATGTGCCAATTGAACATAGATCTTAATAAAATAATCGATTGTAATGTCATCGTGGTCGATTAAAAACGAACATGTTTCGAGTTTTAACTTTACCAACGTTATATGAAAATTTATAAATTTTTCGTAATATTTAAAAAAAAAATATAATTTATATTTTACAATAAATTATATTTTTTACTGAAATCAAAACTATCGATGACTGTTATTGTGATTTAATGAATATTGATATCCGATACCATTGTAATATTCGATTCGATTATTTTAACACTTTGGTAAAAGTAGCACAGGAATATTTTATCTGTGACCTTTAATCCTTTACAATCCGCCATTATAAAAAAAAAGTTTTCGTTGTTCGATTACTGTAAAACTGGTGAAAGTATAGATAGTTATTTCATTATTTTTAGAGTATTTTATTTGAATTTTCCTCATAGTTTGGTGTGAAAAGTTGTATGTTTCACTCAGGATCAAAATTATTTTCGTCATGGGCGTGAACGCTTGAATCCTTCGTTACGCTCAGGATTCTAATTTAGAATCCCTCGCTGCGTTTAGGATTCTATCGTAGAATCCTTCGTTTTACTCTGGATTCAATGTACCGCCCTCGCCGTAAATACATAATTTTGCTCCCTTTTGACACAAACAACTATTGTGGGTGGAGCGGAAAGGATAGTATTCTCTAAACCCATATACAGACAGTATACCGTAGTAGCAAATTGAAGTTTTTTTCATTTTATTATTATTGGAAGGACTTTAAAAAGAGGGCTTTTTCAGATGGTTTTGTTGATTTGTCCTATGCATTATAAGTAGAGATCAGATATTCGGGTGCATATTTATTTAGTTATTTATTTCTATAAAGTATGGAAGCGGCTTCAAATTTTTTTAAATCCCGGAATCCCGGGATTGTATAACTATTCGGATGCGTATGAACTAAAAGTAATTTTTTAATTCCCGATGCAAATATGTATGTGTGTAGGATGTAAGAGGAGGGGCAATGTGTGTTAGTAAAAAAATAACATACTTTTTTTTTTGTTATAAACATCAGATTTTAAAATCAAAACACAAAACTTGGCGATCCCGGAATCGAGGGATTTTTTCAATAAAAACTGCCTTCCATTATAGCCAACACTTCAACTGTAGGTAAATATGCATTTAAAAACGATATCAACAATCGTGAAGTGTCGGAAATGATTAGTTGTCGAGTTTTTTTTAAATAAATCTAACATTAGGGATCGTGAGGTAGGTGGGCGACGACGAATTTGGCCTAGAGGTCATTAACCCTCGTTAAAAATTGAAGGGAGGTTCACAAAACTTGTGTGTAACTTTCAAAATATCTTACAATGTTTATCGTGTTCAATATGCGTTTTAAAATTCATTGAACTCGAGGTCATTGACCTTGCCGGTGTGGGACCTAATTTTTGATGAATATTCTATTATAATATGTTTTTTAGTAAATTTAATTGGCCTTACCTCAACATTTCATCAGTGGGGCGATAGCCACCTAACCTAATTATAACCTGATAGTCAGTGATTTGTTTTAGATACTAGATTCGCATTATTATTTCGAAATGCTTTAGCTCCGACTACTACGGGGCTGCGGCGATCTCCACGCCCTTCAGAATACCCACGCTGGCCTCCGCAGCCTCGGCTTGCTGGTCGGCTTTGCCGAATAGCCTCGGCCGCAACATCTCGCTCAGTGCGCAGAAGTGCGCGGTCGCCATCGCCCTTCCGTGCCTCCGGCTCATAAAAAAACACTCCAAAGTCTACCCACAAGACTGCCTAGAAGGGACGGCCTCGGAAGTGGGGTATCCTGATTCAAGCGACGTCACACTCATATAAACATCCAAGACCTGGGGCTTTTTTTCTTTTCTTTACCCCCATCCCGGGATTGAACAACCCGGACCTCTCGCATGCTAGGTAGATCCACAACCGCTGCGCCACAGTGGTCGTTAAATCTGTGACATAAACTTGCTTGTGATTCGGATTGTGCGATTTTAGTTCACGGTGTCGGTGTTTTCTAATGAAGTAACAGCTTAACAGCTTGTCATCTCATAGTGGAAAGTTAGGCTCACCCACCACGCACACTGCTGGAAACTACCCTTATCACTATACGCCAGTTCATGTGATTGAAGAAGGTGATCCCATTATGTACGGATTTCTGTCGCTTTTTTTTTTAATGCAGATGCCGATGCCGATGCAGATTTTTTCAAATAACTTTTTGGGCAAATTAATCTAAATAAAGATGGATTAACAAACTATCATAATGCTCACTATTGGGCTCCTACAGAGCTAGGCAATTCAAATAAAAGAGAGTAAAGGATCCCAATGATGATTAGTGTGAATCTGGATGGGTGTTGTTAACAACTATTTAATTGGATCTGTTTTTTGCCTCAAAATTTTAATGGTGAACATAGACATTTTTGACAACGGAATTAGAAGATTTACGTTTACACTGATAAGAGATATTAGGTTTTAACATGATGGTTGTCCAGCTCACCACTTTAGCGGCGTTCGGGATTGGTTGAATGAAAATAACCCTGACGGATGGATCGGGAGAGGAGGTCCACTACCATGGCCTGCAAGGTGTCCAGACCTAACCACAATATATTATATTATATCGTGTACCAAGACGATCAACCTGTCGCAAATGAAGAAATTTTGAAGCAATGACTTATAGACGCCTCTGAACAAATTGTAAGGCAGTTCACTACCAAGGTGGTCAAAAGTGAATTGAGAAATAGATTAAGAAAATGTATTAGGAACAGGGCAGGTCATTTTTTTGTTTATTTATATTTTTATCTTGTGATAAGTCTTTCGGCTATAAATAGATGCGATGTAATAATATCGGGTAAGGCTCTACTCCCAGTGGACTCTGCCTTTTCCTAGGTGTAGTCAGTCTGTTTGCTGACTGTCCTGGTTAAAATAGATCACACCACTTTTTTAGTCTGCGTATGCTTTCTGGAATTGTAAGTTGCTCAGCAAGTCGGTTTGGATTTCTTTGAAGGCGTTGTTTATACTTGTCACAACGTAGCGTCATCTTTTGAATGACCATAAATATATCGGTCCCATCGTGGATCTCCGCTGTTCTGATAAACCATGGTGCTTTAATTATTCGTTTTAAGCTTTAGTTATGAGCTCTTTGTTCTATCATTATGTTGGAATCTCTAGCAGAACCCCATAGTTATATACCATATGTCCAAATGGTTTTAACATGACTTGGTAGATGAGTTTTGAGTTTTTTCGCATCAGCCAATGTAGGCCTCTATTTTTTTTCTTATTTTCATCTCTTTTCGCTTGAACATGTTGTATCCAGGAAAGTCTGCGGTCTAGGTGCATACCCAGGTACTTGACAATGTCACGATGTGGGAGATCAGTGCCGTGTAAGGTGACAGATGGACAGTCAGTCTTCTTTGTGGAGAGTAAAAGTTATATGCACTGATTTAGGTGCGCTTGCTTCTCCACTTGGATAACCACTTCTCTATACCGTGAAAACTCTTTTGTAGTTTCGAAAGTCGAAGGTTTGTTTCACGTCCAGGAATGCAGCTGCGCAGGATTCTTTCCTTTCGAAGTTCTTTCTAATAGAAAGAACTACGAAATTCTGCTTATTCTATGAACTTGTTCTATTGTGGCGTATTCTTTACGAAATCCAAAAGGTGGTCGGGGACTATAGAGTTTTGTGATAGCTCAGTCTGTTTAGGAAGATCTTTTCACACGACTTGGACGTAATTGGTAGTAACCTTATCGGCCTGAAGGATATAATGGCATGGGCTGGTTTGCCTTGTTTGGGGACCATTATAATTTCGGAAACATCTGGAAATATCGCCATCGCCAAATATCTGGAAAGTGTCCCGGTCTCATGATGGTATTGATCAACATGCAAAGATACAGTATGCTTGGCCTTCGTCAAGGACGCTCTTGTCCACGAGATCGAACCCCGGTGCCTTATTGTTTTCCAGATATTTTATGTGGGCACAAGTTTCTTTAGGAGTTACAACTTTTAGAGGTCTACCTACTCGATCTATCGAGTTGATAATCTTTCCGCCTGATTTTGTTGTCTGAAGACTTGGTTGAGATTGTATGATGTTTTGGCCCAGATACTGTCTTGTTGCTGGATAGACAGTTTTTACACGCTTTCCTTAGAGAGTAATTTGTAGATATTGTGGCCGAAGGAGTTTCCAAGTGAGCCTGGACAGTGACGTAGTCAGCTTCCGCTATCATGAGTTTGTGCTCTTTTATGGCTTTGTTAAGCATTGTTTTGTCACTTGGATGTCTGCTGTATTTCAATCTTATGGGTGGTATTGAAAATAAAATAAAAAGAAAATCTACTTCTAACCTGGGGCGGGGCTTATTTCATAGATAAAACATATTTATTTACACACATATCATAAACCCTCTTTACTGCGTCCAAAAACTGCAAGTTACGATCAGCCTAATGTTAAACTACTTTGTAAAAACTCATTTCTTATCTGAATATTGAACATTATGACCATAATGTGTAAATTTTCTACATATTATGACATTCAAATTTCGAACGTCGACGCCCGCCTGCGGCATGTTACTTTGTCTGTGAAGTTGGTACTACAGAACAAGCTAAACAACTCAATGTCAAACACTCTCTAGTGATATTATTATGAAACTCGCCTTCGGCTCGTTTCATAAACCCACTCTCGAGTTTTGATGCCCTCCATTATGTATCTGTCACATAAACTGCTATTGTCATATTATAATAGCCTTTAATTAATAATTCTTGTATAATTATCATCTGGTAGCAATAAATGTTTATCTTTGTGTTATGTTATGTAATAAAGTAAAAGTAAGTAAGGAAATTAAAATATTTGTTCTCACTCACATTTTTTGTCACTTATAACATCTTAATAAACCCTTTGTTTAAAACATCGCTCATCTTAGAGTCCGCTACCTTATCAGATTTGCTTCGTCGCTTAGTTTTCCAAGAATAATGAACATTTTATTTGACTATTGTGTATTTTTGAATAGCGAGAAAAGTGGAGATGTTTTTGGTATTGTTTTCACAAACAGTTACTAGTTTCTTTTGGTGAAACTGCTAGAGTCAAAATATGAAGTAAACATGTTTTCGTCGTAAGCCTGTACTATATCTTAAGTAAGTAAGCTTTTGTAGTGGTTGGTTCTTTGTTATTTTTAAATATTCAATTATAGTTTTAACTAAAAATAGCAAAAAAACTGGACTGAATCAGGGAATGAAAAGGGTAATTGGCACGATATATATGTAAAAGTGACGTTTTTCTTCAAAATTCTTAAGTCTCATAACTCGAAAAGTGTAATTTTTTGGGTAGGGTATTTCATAGTAACAATGGTTAGTTTTGACCCATGCTAACATCTCCCAACGTATGTAGGTCGACTTACCAGTAACCCTGTATATGTTTATATACATGGTGACATTTAATTAGCGGACCATATTTTGGGGAATTATAGTAGGTACCCATAATTATTAACAACTTTCCCCAAGAAAAATAGTCCCAAATGATAAAAAAAATCGTTCCTCAGCACATTTACCCGATCAGCTGATTACAAGTTACTAGGGGGGAGACCCAATTTTATTTTTCGTTTGCGACTGTATGTTTCTTGGGGAAAGTTGTTCATTAATATGGGTGTTACCATTCCCCAAAATATGGCCAGCTAATTAAATCTCACCTTGTAGCATCGATAATAACCACTAACAATGAAAACAGCTGCACCTCCTCGGTTACTGAGACGTACTAGCTTTTAGCGTAATATTGTAGAATCGGCTTCAAAGAGCCAAGTATCGACGATAATGATCCCTTTACGCTAACTGGATATCCTGGGTCGGGTTGCCTGTCTGACGTGTGTCTGCTGCTAGACAACTGAACAATTGAATTTCATCATCGAAAGATAACACGAAGAAATTCTTCAATTCTAACCTTATTCAAGATCATACACTATTCACTAGTTTTGTCTGTTTTCCCGAATTAATAGCATTAATTGGTCCTAAAGCCTTGGTCTCGCGATCGACCACGCACAACGGTGCCGACTGTCAATTCGGAAAGTAACAGGTTGAGTCGGAAGTGACGTCGCGCGTGATTTTTTAAATTTTACTTCTCATTGGAAATTTCAATGACAGTGATTTTAATCGATTCGTTATTATAGTCTGAATGATGGCTGTGTGATGGTTCACTAAATTATATATGGCGCCATGGAAAGGACATAAAAGTCAAGTGTGTCGTTTCCCCCGGCTCATCTGCACTCACACCTACAACTTCACCTAGTCGGATTGTAATATGTATCATATTTGAGCAATCTAGCTAGCCAAAAGATTTTTTTTTTGTTTGGGTGAGTTTTGAATCATATATTTATAAGATACAAGGAAACGTCATAGAACATTTGTGTCATAGACGCATATACCCCCCATTTTTTATTTTTTTCAAAACTCTCCTGCGCTATGTGGCGACCGAATGGCCGAGGCGGCAGTGACCCTGCCAACGAAGCCAAGGGTCCCGGGTTCGAGTCCCGGTGGGTGCAAATATTTGTTTGACGAGAACGGATGTTTGAACCCTAGTCATGGTTGTTTATCTATCTAAGTATAATATTTATCTATATAAGTAGGTGTATCGTTGTCTAGTACCCAAGATACAGGGAATCCTAGTTTGGGGCTAGATCAATGTGTGTAAATAGTGTCCAAGGTATTATTATTATTATTATTACTATAACTGTGATATCGGATAGAGGTGTGTCCTCTATCCGATACACGAACAAAAAATGACATAATATAAGAGTAATAATAACATTGTGTGTCGCGTTGGCGAGAAGAATGGTAGTAAACGTCAGTTGCTACTAAGTATCGTTTTATTTCTTTAATACTCTGCGCACAACTAAATATGTGGTATTTATGCGTAGGGCACACAAAGACAAACATTTAACTTTGGCAAGGAAGTAAAAATTACCACTAAAATATTAGGATTCTCCCTTTTTCCGGGGGGCAACATTAACACTTGAATAAATAATAATATGAAATAGTGACAGTAAATAAAATTGTATAGTTTGTATGAAAGCCTGCAAGACTTAAGAAGGCAAAACAAAGCCATCGAATTTGACACTTATATTTTTTTAATAACTAATAATTATATTCTTTTCACTTCTCATGCTCTAATAGTCCTTTTTTATGCTGGATGTAGGCTGCATAAAATCGCATTTTATGCATAAAGTGTTGTCGTCATCTAGACTTAAGACAATCGAACCACTCAGCCAAACAGACTAGGTGACTGCATTAAATAAACTTATGATTTTAATACATTTACTATAATTTATTTGCATTCTATGTTGCATAGTAAAGAAAAAGAAATTAAAAACTAATAAAAACAAGAACTATCGACAAAAACATTAAAAAATCAACGTATGACTCGGCAGTATCGTACGACCAAGTTAATAATGATATGCATGTCTTATTTTTGGCTTTTATAAGTGAAAAGCAGAGTATGTAACTCGGTCTTATACCCATTTTATCCAACCTCGCCTAAGTCTTGGATAAAATGGTTTGTTTTATACCCTTGTTGTACAATCTTTTATTATTTTGAGATACCTACATTGATTTCTTGTATTTTTGGGTGCGATTTGAAACGCCTCCTTCAGAGCATTTTCAGTGGTGGTATCATATATCTTGTTTTGTATTCATTGAACTGTAACTGAATGCGAACAATTCTCTCGTCTTCTGTCTTTCGCCTCCCTACTTAGATATCGTTTGGTTGCCTTTCGCGTTTATTTTCGTAAATGTTATTTTCATTTTTCTTCAAGACTAAGTTCTCTATGTATTTGAAGGTAGTTCAACAACGCCCTCGTGTTGACTTGCGAAAGGACAAATGTTTGAAGAGATAGTGCTGTGTCATGTTCCTAATGTTATTGACACTTCTGGAACTACGTACTCGTAAAGTTCTAGACATTCTCGTATCCAAAGTAGAGCTTTTAAAAGTTCGGGTTTCAGTAAAAAGGGAACTATCGCGTGACTATATCCACTCCAATCTTACGGTTATATCTTGGGGATGATCAGTGACTTTCTTCAGACACAGAATAGCTTTTAGTAACATATTTAGCTTCTCTCTGTTGTTAAGCTTCATGCGACTCAGTGGTATCCAACTGAAAATTAAAATAGGTTACAATTAGACTGTCCATCTATCAATAACAATTAGCTTGAGAAGTGGCTGGTAGTTTCAGATGAATAGAGAATAAGCCCCGGCTCAGTCTGTAATTAGATAGAGAGATAGATTTACATCCATTAGTCCAAGGCACGAATGCGCAACTGTTGACAATGTTTTGAATGATACTCAATGTTATGCCTTGCTAGCTCTCGCTACCCGAAATTGTCAAGGCCATACCCAGAGTTGTTTAATTATTAATGAAGGATTACTTACAGCCATACCCAGAGTCGTTTGATGATTCATTAAGGATTACTTAGTGAACGATTTTGTATGTAAATTCAAATTTGGAGTCTGATTAATCGTTCATTAAATGACTCAGAGTCCAAATTTAAGTACGGCGGTCAGACTCATTTGATAAAGTAATAAAAATGACAGCGGCTGTCATTGCATTTAAGGCGACGCAGTAGGTAGTAAGTATTAAAGGAGTTGTTTCTTTGAACTAGCTTGCTGATCATGAGTGCTATGTTTGTTTGTTGTTTGCAAGGGTAATTTAGTAACATAAAGCACATATATACGCTCCAACAAAAACACAGTGAGCAAAAACTAAAATAGATATGTTTGCATGCTCATTTGCCTATAAAAACTATCTGTAGACTGCGAAAACCGTTAGTTTATCAACTAACGAGAGCTAGCTGCAAGGGAAATAAGTTTTGAAGAGAGCTTCCACTTCTGCTACTGATAAATAATTAACTTTTAATATTTACATTTTACTTCAGCACTGATACTTAACACTAACTACACTTCAACAATACAGGATTCTTGAACAATGTAAAGATAATTTACAATCGCAAAGTGGTTGATTCCTTCTATTTTACGAGCGTACTGTGGGTGGATCGAAAATTCTCCATCACCGCTCGGAACGGAAAGCGCAGAGTTGCGTTTTACCAGGGTTAGGTGAATAATTGGTTGGTCGTCCGTGTAGACATTAAACAGGGTAGGTGCTAGAACGCTACCCTGTGGAAAGCCATTTCGTTGGTATCTCCATCTGCTATTCTGGCCTTGGAAGGGCACGTAGAACCTGCGGCTATTAAGCATAGTTGGAAACAGAACAAAGTGTAAACTTATAAACGTCATTCGATTATTTTTGTTCGAAAAAAAAGTCACCTGAAGTTATCACATTTTTAGGGATCCATGCCTTAAAAGGAGGAACCCTTATATGGTCACTCGCGTGTCCGTCCGTCCGTCCGTCACAGGCACTTTTCTCAGGAACTAAAAGAGATATAGTCTTGAAATCTTCTCCAAAAATACTTATCCTAATAACCGCAGCATAATATATAAAAATCGCTTTTTAAGTCGTTGAAAAGGGCTCTTTATAAACTTTTCATTTTTATTTTTATTTTAGTTCTGATAACTTGAGAAGTTATGATCAACAAAAGTGCAAAAATGACCATCCTCCCCCTATCTCCGAAACTACAGAGTCTAAAATAATGAAAACACACAGAATATAGAACTTAAGTCCAACTTACAGGAAACCTACCCGGAATTGCCAAGGTTTTTTATTTATCTGTAAACCACATACAAACTTACAAATGCACCTGGTCACGTACATGGAGTATGTAAGTGGTTTAATAATAAACAACACTTCGCTGTGTAAAATACAAACTATTCACTCCGCACCAGTCGTACCATTGCACGGTGGTACGGAACGCGAGTCCGACTCGCACTTGACAGATTTTTATTTTATAATTTCACACCGCATTTGGATCTGTCAGTGCTAGATCGATGAAGAACCTTTTTAAAATTTGAATACTATTTCTAGAGAATGTAAGCGGAAGGTCAAATTTTAAGTTCCGCTGTCGGGGTGCGCAGCCTTAAGAGACCGGTGACCGCGTGAATTTCCCATACAAAATATAATACGTAATACAAAAATGATTTGAATTTGAGAAAGAGTTTGACGTATTTAGACTGTTAATCGGATTTATACACTGTTTACGCAGGTTCCTGGTCTGTATACCAGGGTCGGTCTTCAACCAATTTAAAAATATTTTTAAGTAATTTGGAAAAAGAACCTTGCTATACGAACAGGAACCTGCGTAAACACTGTATTAATCCGATTAACAGTCTATATGCTTTGAACTAGTTCTCAAATTCAAATCATTTTTGTATAACGTTTGTATGGGAAATTCACGCGGTCACCGGTCTCTTAAGTAGCTCTTTGCTTAAGCACCAGTTGGCGCATTCGGCCACAGTTGTCTAATCAGATTTTAGAACAGCTCAAAACTCCAATGTGCAACTTTGATCCGATAAATCCTCCGCTTGGCCGCATTAAATCTAATATAGATAGATTACTTAGCTGCTATGTTACCTCTATGGTCATACATGTTCATTCACGTTCAAGTCAAGTTACACTTTCCACACAACCTCCAGTACTGGTAGAAGAAGAATAAGATACTGCTAAAGTCTAACTTGAATAATAGTCTCTATGACCCACGAAAATGGGCGTTACAAAGTTAAAAAAAATATACTTGGGGCCAGCAGGAGGCTGTATGTAAGTACTGTACAGTCGCTATCTCGTCCAGTTACTCTTTATACTAACTAAAATAGCAGGACAGAGGAAACAACATCTGACGTGACTGTACGAACAATGTTCTGGTATGATACGAGTATAATACCCTGACCTTACCCTCTTTAGAGATCAGCCTAATCCTAAGCGGCTTACCTAATCTGGTATAGTATAATACCTTTATTGGTAGGACTTCGTCCCAAAGACTTTCAAGGTATTCGACGAAAAAAGTTTGCACAATTTGGGGATTGTGTAAATTACTTTGTTACGTACGTACGACTTTGGTTTTGAGAAGGAATTTACGAAAACTTTATGGAGGACACAAAACCAGTTAAATCATTATGCTGCGAAAATTAATGTTGAAGTTTCAGTGAAATGACCACACAGTGAATAAGTGTTGCAGGAATAGTCGACTTTGTCGAAAAAGGGATATTATAATGTTCAAGATTACTTAAATGACGGGACTGTATGGGGTTAATCTGGCTCAACACAGACCTTGCTGTTAATAATTTTGTAATTATTTATTCCTGAAATTTTTCATATTTGTATTAACTAATACAAATATGAAAAATTTAAGCTTAACTAAGCACAACCAATTTTTAAAAGAGATCTTAAAATAAATCTGTGGGAGTTTCTACGCGCTTCTTCTCCCACAGTGGTCCAATGTAGAAAAGGGGCAAAAAATGACGTATGCTAAGTATGTGTAAATATCTTCAGTAATAAAGTACTTTGACTTTTACTTTGAGTCTTCCAAAGATAGAATAATACATTTCCCACGAGTTCGCATTTACGAACAGAGAAGTTTACAGCACGAGCCGAAGGCGGGTTTCGTAGCGAGGTTCGTAAAAGCCTTTTCGAAGGGGTTAGGAATAGAATTTTTCCGCTTGAGAACTCGAAGTCAAGCGGCGAAGGTGCTATTTTCAGCACAGAAGTCGGAAAAAAAAACTTTCTATTGTTCTAGGTCTTTCCAACGAAATAAAGTTTCGTATATTAGGACAGAAAGCTTTCTTAAGCAAATATTGGCTCAATCAGTATTTTAATGGTCCGATTAGTATTCCAGTTACTCGGTTCATAATTTTCCATAAATA
The DNA here is from genome assembly GCA_949825045.1 of Argyresthia goedartella. NCBI lineage: Eukaryota > Metazoa > Arthropoda > Insecta > Lepidoptera > Argyresthiidae > Argyresthia > Argyresthia goedartella. The sequence goes on from OX463820.1 coordinate 23,118,592, forward strand.
AATGAAATATGATAAAAAATACTTTGTTTCTCGCAGCATACTATTCGCTGACATCGTTGGCTTCACGGTCCTCGCGTCGCAGTGCAGTGCGCAGGAGTTGGTGCGGCTACTGAACGAACTCTTCGGCCGATTCGACCAGCTCGCCAATGTGAGTAAAACTAGACGGGCGATGGGCTAGCCCCTGTCACAAAGAAAAGTACTATTGAATAACTGGCTAAAAGGACTCTTCTACCCCGTATATCTATATATATAAATGACTTATTTTAACTTGAATAACATGAGGTTCCATATTGTAGTGATACCTTTTTCGATGAACGGACATATTTATTCCTCTATTGTCCTCCTACAGCTCCTGTTTAAATCATTGTTTTTACTATATCTAACTACACATAGGAGACATAGATAGAACTTAAACTATAGTCATAAATAAATAATCTTCAAAGCTACCTGAACTTAAAAGTTAATCCTTCCTTGACATTCTGTTCACCCCGAGTTCACCGGTTGCAATTGCAACATCCTGAACAAATCAAGGACAATCGATTTCCTAATCTCAAACACGTGTTCCTTCTCCTCCTATTAATAAATCTTCATTCATACCGGGAAATAACGAACGGATTTAAAACAGGCCGGTATCGACTTTACAAAAGTATGCGTAACCATGATTAATCGACTCTACCGGGGTCTCAAGGCCATTCATCATTGCGCGGGAAATGCTCATAAATTTCTGATCTACGGAGTTTGAAAATATAAAATAAGTCTTGTTATATTGCGAACTAAACGTTTCATTAGCTTGTCGGTCTTATAAGTTGTATGAATCTGTGACAATCGTAATAGTCTCAATATAATAATAGCTTCATCCAAGCATAAGCCAATTCCAATTGTACCATGAATGCTTTCAGCTTTTCAGTCAGTGCAGTAAACAAATGTGGTTATTTATGTTACAGAAATATATAGACAAATAACATGGTCATTATTGTGGGCAATATTCAGAACAACTTTCCGAAACCTAATTGATCACAGCTACTTTATTTTTCTCTTGTCCATTTTATCGTCATAGCGTTCCTATACTTCCGAAGATTTTACCGGCTCCTGACTAACAGAGCTCTTTCAACAACAAACAACAACAACTCTACCTAAGTGTCATCAAACAATAAATAGCTTTACCACAGACCATTACTAGCAAATGCTTCTACTTCGCGCTCAGAAACGAAAATCTTTGCTTACTCTGTGAATTCGCGTATCATACATTGGTGCATCGGACTATCTCTCAGTCGCTCTTATGCCCAAAAGTTAACAGTGTCTTTGCTTTGACTGTTCTATCTTACAGACGTTTTTTATATGAAAGAATTGACACGGTTGGTTCGCGTACATATTGGGGCGCTTACGGCGTCTACTTCTATGTATGGTCTGTGATCTTTACCTTAATGTTTAACAGGACAACCACTGCCTCCGCATCAAGATCCTGGGTGACTGTTACTACTGCGTGTCGGGCCTGCCGGAGCCGCGATCTGACCACGCGCGCTGCACTGTGGAGATGGGACTCGACATGATCGATGCTATTGCGTGAGTCACTGCATCATGACATGAGGTTACGGGCGAATTCACTGTCTGCTGCTCAAACAAGTACCGCTTAAATGTTATACTGATGCTGTCATTTCCCGAGCGAGGGGTAGTGACATCATGAGTTTGAGTGTCAATAAACGTGTGACTAAATCCAGTTTTTACTTGGCATAAATGAGCGCGGCTAGAAACACTGGCTTCGTCTGACAATATTATTGAATTGCGCGACTAGAAATCTAAAAACAGCGTCTTGAAACCTTAATCCGAGTAACTTATAGTACAAATCGAGTGTTCGATTTTGTTGTTCTTACATGTTCAGCCTAACATGAAGGATAAAGGGAGCTTCGTTCTTCCCCTTTATCCGTCACCTACCCTGAGCCGTCACTTCTCCCAGACAGACAGACGTTGTTTAGCCACGGTGGCTACATCATCAGTAATTTAGTTTTACAAATCAATAATTGTGTCGCACAATTCAGTATTTTTTCGCTCATTTCAGGAAATTCCGCTGTTCATGTTCATTGGCTGAAGTAGTTTTTTATTCGGTCGTTATATTATTCCCCAACTTTAACTCGCAGCGGGCCTCTTTTCCATTTCTTCCAAATATTCTATTTTTTTCAAAGTGAAATGTTTCTCGGATATTTTGCGTTTGTGCACCTTCCTATATAAACTCATATGCACTTGAAGAGCTGACTGGGGAATAGGAAGGCTCTAAAGGTTAGTTCGCACTAGGCTAGTATTTTAGTCGAAAAATGCAGTCGATTATGAAGTAATTTAGTAGCTACCAAATTAATCGCTAATCGACTAAAATACTAGCCTTAAGTCTGTTTCTATATTAATTTATTGTACTTCTTGAGAAAGATCAGGGTAATGACCTTTTGACACATCTTCAAATACAAACGAGCAATTTAAATGTAGGACCTGCCTTTCTCATTCATATTTATTTTATTTAATAGTCGGATGCTTCTATAATCACCCAGCATTGCTATTTATTACTAAGAACGTAATTTTACGTGTACGTGATAGTTTTACAGATAAATTTATGTCTGGAGACCTGGGACCTGGTTATGAGGCATCATTTAAAGCTCATGCCATGGAATGGTATGCCAATAAAATTCAAAAACTATAAGGGAAAAATGCCTTTTTGGATGTCACCTGGCGCTGAGAAGTTACACCCGTTAGAAGCAATTAGTCATATTCTAGCTGTTTAGCTGATAGCTTAGGTTGTCTAGATATGTAAATGCAGATATCAGCCGCACCGAGTGATTTGCAAACAGGTTTCGGCCTTTTGAAGTGGCTGTGAAATTAGAGCACCAATATTCTGCAATTCCAAGATTTAAATTAAAGGGTGGGGTATATCAAATTATATGCAGACACGTCTCAGAACTTGTCAAATTGAGTGTGCAGCAGTACAGAATAATAATTTGTATTAGGCAGGATTATAGAGGTGAGGAGGGTAAATGACTCAGTAATCCTACGAGATAGGTAAAGCACAATAGAGGTTCAGTTCTGCTAAGTCCGTAAGTGTAGTTTGAATCCAACTTTAAAGGATTACTTGCCACACCTTGTTCATTCCATTTTCGAAATCGTCAAATCTTCAAGTCCGACAGCAAAAGTCATCCTGGCAGCATCAAACTCATTTAAACATCAATTGAAAAATAAATCGCATGCTTTGAACTGGGCATGCACATTTAATAATATTTTGAAACATAAAAGAGTGGTCTTTTGCAAGTTTTTATTTTGTTAATATAGATTTTCAACAAAATATACGAATTTAAAGTAACGTTAAACAGCAGCACTAGTTTTAAAACACCCCATCAAAGGAAGTGACGTAACAGTTATTGTCAGTAAGGGACAGAGCTATGCGTCAGTCTACCTTTCCTTTTCGATGCGATGTCCCTTCGTGACAACAGCTATTACACTATTAAGTATTCTGTGCTAATTTAATACGTCACTTCCGCTGCAGGTCCGTTTTTTGCGCCAAATTGTCAATTGACAGTTTGAACATTTTGACATTAAATTATAGCATTTAATGTTTTTATCTACACACATATCATAAACCCTCTTTACTGCGTACAAAAACCGCACGTTACGGCTAATGTTAAACTACTTGGTAAAAACGCATTTCTTATCTGAAAGATTACACATTATGGCCATAATGTGTAATTTTTCTACATATTATGTTATGACATTCAAATTTCGAACGCCGACGCCCACCTGCGTGACGCCCCTAGTTTTTCTGTGAAGTTGGTACTACAGAACAAGCTAAACAACTGCAGAGCCACAATGCCGGTCTAACATGCGGTTCCTGAACACATCAAAGTGAGCTTATGATATGTGTGTAGATAAACTAGTGTATGTAACTGTACATAATAAGGCATTAAAACTCTCGAGTGATATTATTATGATTAATGCCCTCCATTATGTAGCAGTCACATAAACTACTATTATCTACACGCGTGTAGTATAGCTTTATGTTATACTACTTGGTACATTTCGAACGCCGACGCTCGCCTGCGTACTGCAGCTAGTTTGTCTGTGAAGTTGGTACTACTGAACAAGCTATACAAGTGCAGAGCAATTATCAATGCCACAATGCATCAAAGAGAGCTTATGATATCTGTGTAGATAAACTAGTGTGTGTAACTGTACATAATTATGTATCAGTCACATGAACTACTATAATATGCTCGTGGACTATTCGACATGATGTAGGTGAAAATGAAGCTAAAAATATAATTTATTCATTATTCCTATTACATCTACTAATTGACGACCACTGTGGCGCTTTTTTTTTTGGAGGGGAAAAAATGGAATTGCCCATGCCCAGGAGTCAGACCTCCTTGCTATGTCCGGGTCCCCACATATTGAGCGGGCATCAGCTCGTGTGGTATACGGACTAAAAACAACCCCTTTTTGACAGTTATCGGTACATGCCGAAGGCTTGCTTCCTGCAATTTGCCCCTTTTGGGCGATATATATGTGTATATGATATATATGGGAGGAGTTTGCCTGCTTACCTCTGTGGCGCTGCGGTTGTGACTTTGCCTTTATACCATGCGAGAGGTCCCGGGTGGGGTTAAAGAAAAGAAAAAACAGATCTTGGATGTTTTATGTGAGTGACGTCTCTGTTTCTGGGTCCGACGACACAGCATATCCTAGTGTGGGATCAGTAACATTGCATGTGCCTGTATATAAATGTGTATGTGGATGTTATGTAATATTGATGCCTTATTTGTTGAGTTGGGTGAAGATAATATTAGAAGCCGGTGTTTCATAAATATTGTATATGTACATAATCTAATGTATAGGGATGCACGGTACGTTTGAACACTTAGTTGATTGGAAATATCCAATAAGCCTGTCATCAAATTACTTTTACGAATGTGGCCGACAATAAGATAAATACAGTAAAACCTTGAAGGAATAGGTCCGAACATATATGATATAGTCGAGTGGTTCTATGTCTTCAGACAAACTAATGAATAAAGTTTTGAAACTTGTGCCACATTGATACCTTTGGGCGTTGTCAATAAGGAGTTGTCAATGTTATTCAGAGAATAGCGTTGACTCGCCTTCATACTGGTGGCACTTAAGCGCTCGTATGCTAAAACTGTGTTGATTTCACAAAAATGTGGTTGACACAAGAATACGGTATTTGACAAGGTAGTCCAATAATCTAGGCTTGTGTTTAAACGATTACCAAAAACGCACCTTTTTTTACTACCAATAAATTCGATATGACGTCAGAATGGGTAAATGATCACCAAATTGTGTTTGGATAAATGATCACCAAACTTCTTTTTATGTTTTGTATACTTAAGTTTATGTTTTAAGTATTTTTTTTTGTTCTTACATGTCCAACCTAACACGAAGGATAAAGGGAAGCCCCCTTTATCCTTCACCTAAGCTACAGCAGTATTTTGCCCTGATACTTTCTGCAACTTTTGGTGATCATTTAAATTTTTCTCATAAATCTAGAAACCTGTCTCAAGCTGAACCTTTTTCAACAAAAACGTTTGACAATATCAGAATTGTGTTTAAGCAGTTGTATTTAATAAACTCAATTTTATGTAAAAATACAGCATTTGACTATGACGTCATATGCTAGTTATTTCATAGAACTCGTGAACAAGTTAACGTCCCGACAGTACCTAAAAAGTATCTATTTTGACTAGCAATCAAATACCGTTTTATGGGAAACTCTCGACCTCATGAAATTTCTCAGAACCGTATTGGTTGCATATTTGGCATTGATTTTCGACCAGCAGTTAGTTACATACAAACTTTGTTTTTGTCGTTTAACTAAACCAGTTTCGGAATTTGATCAAATCTATTTAGGGATATGTTAAAATGATGTCATTATTTTATCATTTCCCGGGATTTGATCACATCCTTTAGGGATTTGGCCAATTCCCCGATTTCATCATATCCCTGCAAAATACATATCAATTGTACTTTATACAGAGTGACATTTAATTAGCTGACCATATTTTGGGGAATGTAAGTACCCATCATTTTAAATAACTTTCCCCAAAAAACATATGGTCGCAAACGAAAAAAATATTTGGGTCTCCCATAGAACTTGTTATCAGCTCTGATCAGGTCAATTTACCGAAAAATCATTTTCACTTGCGACCGTATCTTTCTTGTGGAAAGTTGTTCATAATGATGGGTACTATCATTCCCCAAAATATGGTCAGCTAATTAAATGTCTCTGTCCCCAAAAGATGGTCAGCTAATTAAATGTCTCTGTCCCCAAAAGATGGTCAGCTAATTAAATGTTTCTGTCCCCAAAAGATGGTCAGCTAATTAAATGTCTCTGTCCCCAAAATATGGTCAGCTAATTAAATGTATCTGTCCCCAAAAGATGGTCAGCTAATTAAATGTCTCTGTCCCCAAAAGATGGTCAGCTAATTAAATGTCTCTGTCCCCAAAAGATGGTCAGCTAATTGATATTTACACTCATAACATAGCGTCACGCCTTTTCACATACGGGGTCGCAGTGGCACAGTTTTGCCGTGCCCACTTTTGATATAACAAAGTATACGGATTACAAAATAATAATAAATGAGTAACAATTTCACTATAGATATAGATAAGCATGTCAGGTATTTCACTGTAATACGCTTTGAAAGTAGGTAGGTATGTATAGTATAGATATCATGCATAAATAAAACAATTGTGCAATTATACTGTTTATTATAAGAGCACCGTCCTTTACTAATGGTTTATTATTCATAAATTGCGTGGTGGAAATTCGAATAGAACGTCACCACTTACTGTGAGTGGAATTACACACCTACAAACTAAAATGAATAAAAATAACTATAGAAACAATCGTTAAAATAACTACCAAGCCATCTATTGAAGAGGTTTTCCTTAATGGACTACATAAATAACATTACTTGTGCACTTAGTGTGAAATATATGAGCAATACTTCTTTTATGTTCTTACTATTTCCCGCCATTCTATCAAACTACGGTAGAAATGTCCTGTGCTTTGATCACGGAATGTATTTTATCTACACACGTATTATAAACCCTCTTTACTGCGTCCAAAAACCGGACGTTACGACCAGCAAAATGATATACTACTTGATAAAAACTCATTTCTTATCTGAATGTTGATGACCATAATATATCAATATTTCGACATATTATGACATTCAAATTTCGAACGCCGAATCCCGCCCGCGTGCTGCCCCTACAGTATTCACAAAATAAAAGGCCCGGTGGCCCAAACTAAATTCAACCTTATTACGTCAGTGATGTGGACTCTGTCATCGGGCCTTTTATTTTGTGAAGATTGTAGTTTGTCTGTGAAGTGGGTACTACTGAAAAAGCTAAACAAGTGCAGAGCAATGAATAATGCCACAATGCCGGTTGAACATGCGGTTCCTGAACACATCCTTATGTTTTGTGTGTAGATAAACTAGTGTAAGTAACTGTACATAATTAGGCATTAAAACTCTCTAGTGATATTATTATGAAACTCGCCTTCGGCTCATTTCATAAACCCACTCTCGAGTTTTAAAGCCCTCCATTATGTATCAGTCACATAATAGTTGTTTATGTGACTGTCATATAATGAGGTGCCTTAACACACGAGTGTGTTTTTATGCGACGAGCGCCAGCGAGTTGCATAATAGGATCACACGAGTGTTTTAATGCCTAATTATATGCAGTTGCATACACTATCTATAAACATATCATAAGTGCTCTGAAATGGGTTCAGCAGCCAGGTAAATTCACAATTCTACATCGTAAGGAGGATGCAATCTGTTTCCAAAGCTCTTTTCAGAAAAAAAAAAAAACAAAGAAATCACAACGGTTACGTTCATATAATGAGTCATGACAATGCAATCATCCAATTTTTATCATTATTTCATCAGATTAAACATTGTTCACTACATATTAACCTTGATTTGCGAATTAAAAACATATTTTTATAGCCTGTTAGCAGTTTGCCGGTGCCTTTATTAACACATGCGCGCGCATCGCTAGCGCAGCGTGCGGAAAAAACAAATCCACCGCACCATTTTCCATAAATGATGTTTTTTTGTGTAGTTTATTATCATCAAATGTCTGTATTTTTTTCCTCACAAGTGTGTTGAAAAATGTCGTATGAAACAAGTGTGCATTATCATTAGACACTCGGCTAACTTTTCGCGCTCTTCGATGGCTCGCGCGAGCAATACCGCCTGCTGTGTAATAATCAACTTTGCACACTTGTATCATAATGTTACTACAGTTTAAATTACTACATTTTGTTTTAAACTTTGTTCAGGAGAAAGAGGATGATGAGTATTTGTTACTCGTTCACGCCAAAACTACTGAACAGTTTTATCTGAATGGCTAAAATATGACAATATGATTTTTCCCAAGTGGATGGCTAAGGCACAGCTGTGCCAACGTTCAGCCATTAATTACATTTTCCAATTCATGACCTGGGATACAAAGGGTACTTTTTGTCGAAAAGATATACTGTGAGATATAAAACATCTGGTTCTTCGTGATATATCTGCTTGATACAGCTTACTTACTTTACACGTGTGGCAACCCTAGGCTCGTCGTCCCGGCCTGTGATCACAAAGAATATATTTAGCTGTCCTTTGATGCGCCGGTGTGCAGATAAGCCCATATCAGAGCATGCTCCGCCGCGCCCGCCCTCGCGTCACTGCGCCCTTGCCACAAGCTGTGGGAAATGAGGCCTTCGGAAAGCCTTGGACGGATAGTTATATTGTGTTTCGGAAGCGGTGGCATGTTTTTGCTGTGATAAAGAGATCATCACTTGAATCGAATGATATATCATCAATTGTCGTTATTATTACCCGGTTGCGGCCACCCTAAAAGGAGGTTTATGTGTTTGGCTTGAATTTATGTCCATTATAATGTGCCCTCATAAACTACTCAGCGGTTCAACCAGTTTAGATAAATGATATATACATCATTAGATTCGTCTTGTCATAGCGCGAGCATTTTTACAACGGGTAAAAAATCTTAAAAATTATAATGGAGCGCGGGCAAAGTTTTTTTAGAAGGCTCGAATGGTGTATCAACATCTCCGTGGTCTAATGGGTTTCACGTTTGCTTCTCACACTGGAGTTGCAGGATCGCATCTTGACCTTGTACCAATGAGATCATTAAATCGGACGTTCAGAGTTTCGGATGACACGTTACGCAGTAGGTCCCGGCTGCTTCAACCCGCACTGAGCCAGCGTGGTGGAGTATGGCTTAATCTTACTCAGATCCGGGTAAGGGCCTTTGCCCCTCGGTGGGGGCATTAATGGGCTACATTTATTATTATTTTTTCAGAAATATATACTAATCTTGCACAAGTTATGAATAAAACACCCTAGTTTTAAACTAACAATCTACATTTATTTACCTAATTACGTAATATGCCCAGCTTTTATTTGGCTGATTAATTGATTATAATAACTGAAAACAATAAGGTACCTATTAGTAGATACCTATGAGATCTTCTTTCGTTATTCGGAGGCTTCCATGTGTCATCATCATGTCCTTGCAACACCGTCAACAAGGGCTATGACTGTGTCTGGTGTCAGTGTAGGTAGGCAATCAACACCCTGCTCTAACCGCAGACCGCAGACCTCTGTGTTTCCTACATTTCCGACACTGCTGCCAGGATATCACCGCTGCCTGTTGCCAGTACAATTCCTCGTCTTTTGCGACACAAACCAGGGGGCTCGCAAGTGTTTCGTAGCAAAAAGGATTACTTTATTCGGCCGACGACATCTAGCCGCGGTACATGTATCTACGTTTTACCCGATTGTAGCGAAGCGGAAAAAAGGAGGGTTATGTGTTTTATCTATAAATGTTTGCATGTGTGTCTGTTTCTTTGTCCCTTCGTAACTACTCAACGGTTCAACCGATTTTGATAAATGATACGTCATTAGATTCGTCTTAATAGCGCCAGTGTGGGTAAATAAAATAAAAATAACTGATTTTATGCGCTTTAAAAAGCAGCAAATTAATGACTTAAAATAAAAACTACGGTACATTAAACACAAACAAGCAGATAAGACCTAGCGTAATTATTGAGATTGGATAAAACTAATATTGCACATAGTAAAATTTTATTTTATTTAAGCACAAGTGGAACCCACTCTATTAGATTTAATTGGTCCCGCGTGCGTTTAAATTAAATTTAAAGTAACACTCTTTTTAATCGACTTCAAAAAAAGAATATATTCTCGATTCTATCGGTTTGAAGTAATATTATTATTGTAACACACAGTGGATTTTTTTAGTTTTTTAATTACGTAACTATTGACAAAAAGTACCCTTTCTTTGTACCATAGATCAAGTCGTCAGCAGATAGATCCATTTCTGTGTCTGTTGCAATACTCGCAATCTTCGAAATTTTAATCGTTAAGGGTACACAAGACTTGGTTGTGTATAAAGTAGGTAAAGCATGCATTGTTTATCGACTTTTTGGGCGTGTGACGACCTCTTTGGTGTTGCGTGTGCTTCCCAGCTCTTGGATGTTTACATGTTTGTGACGTCGCTGTTTCTGGTTCCCTCGACCCAGGGTATCCTAGTGTGGGGCCAGAAGCAATGTTTGTGCCTGTATGTAAATGTTATGACATGTAAAATGTTGTCTAATATTGAAGAAATAGCAAAGTCTAGTGAGGTCCAGCGTTGCATAGGCTTTCTCCGGTGCGGTGAGTTTTCCTCACGTACGAGCTTTGAAACGATTCCTCTCAGCACTGCGAACTCAAATCGCCTCGCCCAGGCCATGTTTAATTCAAATACGGCTCTATTCTGTGTGACCGAATACGAAACAGAATTGGAAACAGAATAAGCAATGACAATGCGATACAATTTTTCGGACAGAGGTCAACACGAAACGTAAATAATGAATTAAGCATAGATATTCTAAAGATTCAGACGTAATGACATAGGTATATAGGTTAGATAGATCTACATAATTGGGTTGGAATTATTTCGCCATTTTTAGACGATGTAAAAATGTCTAAAGAAAAGCATCATAAATTCCTTGCTAGTCTTCCTTGACCAGTACCCCAATATATATTTTTTTTCGCGTAATGCTGCAAATACAATAGCGTTTGCGAAAAAGAACTAACATTAAGTTTTTCCCAACATGCTGTCTACTAAATAAAAGTACAAATGTATTATTCATGTTTAAAAATAGGTACCTTATTGCAACAATCCGTGGCTCTCGGTAGACACATACGAGAATGATGGGAATGTCTACATTAATTTGTTAAATGCTCTAAATAAGACTAATTTTAATTAACTCAAACTACTAGCGCTCATATTAATTAAAATTATCGAAACACACACAAGGTATCAATTAAGTTTAAATAAGTTGCAATGGCGTGTCTCGAATACCTTTAATCGTAAATGGTATGGAATGGCTACTGATTTTATAATATCTTCTTACAAGTTATCCAACCATACCCTAGTTCTACTAATAATAATCTTTTTTGTCTCTAAATCTGTTTTCTTGCTAATTATGATAGGTGCAAAATATATGGTGGCTAATTAATTCATTCACAACAACGTCATGCAAGGTTACTACTCTCTACGTTTCATTTACGTAAATCAAATTAGAATACAATGGGAAAGATTACGCAAAACTTTTTGGTTGAGGGCACTGAGTGTTTGTGACATCTAACATTGTCAACGGCAAAGTTTAAAGGAAATTAACAATTAATTTATCTGATTCGTAACTCTTTGCCTAAATTTGCTTTACTTGCTTAGTCTGAGATTAATTTGTAACCTCCGATGAACGAAACTCTTTGCTTATTTTCTCTGTGTTTGTTACAAATACTTACCGCCGTCTACTTGGAACTAATTTGACAGTTTCCTTCCCCAGTGGTCTAAAATTAACACACTACGTCACTACGGTAACACATAGTAACAAAACAAATGCCGACCGTGACCTATATCCAACAAAAGAAACTAAATGTTCTCGCATCTGTTCGTTGCACTGCGATGATGTCATAAAAACATCAACTAATTTATCAAATAGATGAGCTTCAATTAGACGCGCTGGCGAGCAATCTGGCTCTAATATAAATAAATAGCTTTGCAGGCTTTCCCTGTCAGCACTAGTCGGACAGCGTTACACAGTTTGTGGTATGCAATTCAGTTCCAGCCGAGAACATACGTAAAGTGTAGAAAATGTAACGAAGGTACAGAACGCCCATTTCAGAAATGTGTTCCGTCCTTAGGAATAATTTCTGGACGCCCTTACGAAACTAATTTGCTACTTTTTATCGAAACACAAGGAGCATTGGTTCATTATCATTATCGCGGGTGAATTCGAGGCTACAAAGGCTTGAGGAAATGTGATCGATGGCTCACCTAAGGTGACCTAAACCTTCATGTCTCATTGTTCCTGAATCACCAATTCATCACTTTGCACTCACCTCACGCATCACGCATGAGTCGTGTCCTCTCCACCTTTAGAGGGTTAAATAACACTTAAAATGCTATACCAGCTATTATGGAGACGGATTTTCCCTATAGGCAGGATGTCCAATAAATGATGATGATGAAATATGAGTGATTTACCAATACAATACCAATGTGTCCTTGACTTGAGCACTTTCTTTAACCCGTGTTTTTTACTGCAGATAACAATTGAAGCCTTTCTCCTGAATTAAATTTTCTTCAACAATTATATTACACTACTAATCTTTCGTTTCTAAGGGTGGAATAACTGCACCTTCCTATTTGATACCCTGTTTATATTGATCGGGTTCGTAAACAAACAGATGACGTCATTTCGTTCTGATCCCGCTTGCTCTGCTGGAAGCAAGCAAAGCCGATGGCAATACTGCACATGTGGAGTGTTGACTGAAGGATGTGGAAAACACGCCATCTTTGTCTTGATTGTTTGGTTTGAGAAGTAATGATTGTTTGTTTTCATTTTGAGGAACGGCGATTGACGCAATGTCCCACTACGAACATTAATTTGCATTTGCACAAAGGGTTTTCTATTGTGGAGTCGAGGTTGAAAGAACATTCAAGTTTCAATATTAGGTATCTATCCACCTTCTTGTTATGTACTACCCAGCAGCATAAACTAACTGTATTCTATAGATTACACACAGAACACCCAGCTGCTTTGAACTTCCATCTGAGCCCATCCGACCCCTGCTTCTACAAAAGTATTTATACTCACGGAATATAAATGCACAAAGCCTCAACATTGGACTTGCCTCATTCATTGCTGGACTTGTTTATTTAGTTACGAGTACATGGATCGGTTTGTTTGTTTGAAATGCCCTCCCGATGTATGTAAGCTGCAAAGTGCGAGAACTATGAGCAAGCTGCAGTGAAACTAACAACTCCGACTGCTGTTGCCGGCACTGCGATGCTATGTGTGAACTTTATGTCTGCAAACTGTAAAACATTTTCATTCGTTACAGCACCCAGTTGGTGAATAGTTCAGCTATCCATGTGCGTAAAAGCATTCATTCAGCGAAGGTTTTTTCATCAATGTTGAATGTCTGTAGGTTTGGTTGCATTGCAAGGATTTATAAATAGGAACTAATTTTTTTACATAACGAATTCCATAATTAAATAAGGGAAATATTAAACTGCACATCAATAATACTGATTTGCACAGCTAATATACCTGATTTCACAGCAAATATCAGGGCAAAATACTGCGGTAGCTTATAGGTGAAGGGTAAAGGGGGTGTGCGAAGCGAAGCCCCCTTTATCCTTCGTATTAGGTTGAACATGTAGGAACAACAAAAATACTTAAAACATAAAAAGTGTTTTTGCTAATCTAAAGTGCTAATGCTTTTTTGCTGTAAAAATCAGTACTTTTGATGTGCGATTAAATACTAGTCATTAAATCATTTTCACAGTCATAGAATGTTGAAGTGTACAAGGTACGATGTGGGCGTAAACTTGGCTTGAAGTCTATGAATACCCAAACATCAACAACATTACGTTGGAATTACATTTGAAACAGTTTAATTTTACAAAATGTGTAATGTCGCCATAAATCATGACTAGAGCAACTGCTAACAGCTATTTGTAGATGTCAAAAAAAATAAAAAAAACATTATTTCAGTAAGTTTACATCACAGGTCGTAACTCGTGGGACTCCCCTGTTAAGGGAGACCGTTAAAAAGTAAGTATTACATTTCTTGACCCCAACAATGCCTACATAACCATCAACAGTGTCAAATGATTGGATTAATATGCAATATCACTCAAGAAACAACGCATTAGCGTTAAGATAATGTTGACAGGTGAACATTTGTTGAGTGATTCATTCTTTGATTCATTAGTTAAAGGTTTTGCTGTCAGATTCGTTATCATTATTTTGATGACGACTTTATTTTCCAACTTGCAAACTCTAGATACGCTCACTCGCAATTTTGCTTAATGTTATCGCATCACATTACTAAAGGGATAAGAAGGCACATTCAAATACCAAACGGAACTCTACTGTCGTATTTTATCAATGCTTGAGTAAATGCATCAGGAAAGCTTAACCATTTATATTGTTCCTATCCTCCACTGAACAATTGTGTCACAATATACAGCCCCATCAAGGGTAGGGTACAAAACGGAGTCCCTTCGGTTTATGTTTGACCCCTATAATGTCATATTTGGATCAGAAATATATGCACATCGGTATTTGGTTCAGTTATTGGATAGTAGGATCAAGGGGGGAATTGTGACACGTGACTATTGCAGGGGAGCGAGGTGATGGGGGGGGGGGGGGTGGCTGAAAGGGTTGCCTTACACGTGATTCCCACTCAAATGCCTGCCTACAGCTGTCAGTGATATCATTGTAGTATGAATGTTATATAAATGACAAAGGTAAATTCGGAAACAAGCTTTGTACTTATATAATGCCAAATACGATTTAGTACGTTCACCTCTGTGCTATACAGCTGAGGGAGTTTATTTGGGTTTGTAATTTCATCTATTTCTGTAAACAAAATTTAGAAGGTTGTCAGCAAAATAAATAATGAAAATGTCTCAGAAAAATGTTTGGAAGGACTTTATAAAGCTGGCCGATTCCGATGCTTTTGCTGATTTTTTCTATGCTTTATTAGTGGATTTATAGATGATTTCAATATAAGCGAACCGTCGGAAATAATTAGTTTTCGAGTTTTTTTTTTATCACCATATCAAGCTTTCAGGACCATGGGTATGTGGGAGTATTAGGGTGGGGAAACGACAAATTTGCTGTTTTTTTGACGTCGGATGTCGTTCAAAGTACAATGATCTCATGACCATTGACCGTGACCTTGAACTTGACCGTTCGTGTATAACTCGTAGAAAATTCGTACGCTCGATGTCGTTCAAAGTTCATTAAACTCGAGGTCATTGGCCTTGACCTTTCGTGCATATTTCGCAGAAAATTCTCAGTTTTGCCGTTTCGGAATAGAAAATCCTTATCAGGGCCCCCACTACCTAGGCAGTCCTTCCTAGGCAGTCTTGTGGCTAGACTCTAGAGTGTTTTTCATCAGCCGTAGGCGTGGAGGGGCGCAGGCGACCTCGGCTTTCCCCACCCTAATACTCCCACAACCCCACCATGGTCCCGAATGTTTGAAACGGCGATTTAAAAAAAATATAACTTGAAAACTTATTATTTCCGACAGTTCGCGTGTTTTAAAATCATCTATAAATCCACTAATAAAGCATACCAAAAATCAGGAAAATCATCTGAAACGGCCTGCTTTCCAAAGGCTAGCCAAATGTTCAGAATTTTCCGACAATGTCAAAGAGGATTTCCGAATGACTTGAATGCTATTTATTTTCAAATTGATTGTTATTTTGAAATTATTAGAACCTCCCACAATACATACTTTCAGGCGGGACAGTGTCGGATCCATGCATCGTTTTTTGTTCACAAATCGAGAATAACTCAAGTGAGTAAAGTAAACATCGATCATTTGTATATTAGTCCGGCTTACACGTCACAACCCCAAATTCCGGTTATGCTGGGTCAATGACTTTTTTGTATTTTGTATCTTCCTCGCTGGCAGTGCGACCAAAATATAATATATTTGGAAAATCTGTTTATTCAATCTATTCATTAAATTACATATTAGATATGTGAATGTGACCGCCAAGAAGTCACAGATATCCATTACCTCCTCTCATTATTTCGATCCTTAATCCCAGTGATAACTTGTCTATATAGTTATTATAGAGTAGAGAGAGTCCGGTTTAGCCTAGCGGGTAGTGACCCTGCCTACGAAACCGACGGACCTGGGTTCGAAGGGTCGTCCGGTAAGGGCAAATATTTGTGTGATGAGCTCAATATTTGTTTCTTAGTCTTGGATGTTTTCTATGTATGTACATAAGTATTTATCTCTGTTATACATACCGTCGTCTAGTACCCATAACACAACCACAAGCATTGTTGTGCTTATTATGGGCCTAGGTCGATTTGTGTAAGATTGTCCCTAATATTTTTTTATTCATTAAAATTATTATTATCCATTTTGGAATAACTTTCCTGTCTACTTACATGATCATTAACAGTGTCAAATGACTGGATTAATTTTCAATTTCACTTAAGACAAAACGCATTAGCGTTAAGAGAATGTTGACTGGTAAATAACTATTTAAGTGAACTATATATATATTCATTTTTCGATTCATTCGTTTTATAATATAAGAAAGACCACAGAACCCAACATGTTGGTTTTTTGGCTATTCTATGTCTTTGAAGAATATTTAACACTATATAGATCTCTGTGAGATGTATACCTCGCGAGCGACAGAGGAATTTTGTGATTTTTTTAAATTATTTTCTACCCCCTCACACCCCCGACCCCTTGAAGTTTATCGGATGAACGAGTGGAATTATTGTAAATCAAACAACCCGAATCTATTTCAATACCACATACAAACTTATGAATGCATCTGGTTACGTTCATGGAGTAAGAAAGTAACAATTACTTGGTAAACTACATTTTGCGATTTAAAATCCAACATATTGAATATTTACTAAAATTATACAGCCTATTCCATTCTCACGGTCCCCACAAATCCAACAACATCTAATTTGTCAAATTCTGTCAGGCAATTTTTGGGCTGTACCGGTTTTTTTACATTTTTAACACCAAATTACGGCCATTTAAAAAAAAACGACATAACAAATTATCGAACCTGTTCACATAATTTCACGATAATGGGTTGAGAAATGCGACCTGTAGAGGAAAACAGCAAATCCGGACAAAATCCAGACAAAAATCCAGACATATGAAACCATTTTTGCCCAAGCTGAAACAGCTACGCCTCGCTCGGTCAATTATATAGACACTGTTTAATCTATGAGCGGCAAAAAAAACAGGCCCACGAGAAACTTTCAAATTCTTATATTTTAATCTCTCTTGAATTTGAAATCTGATAAATCTTTTCAGCTAAACTCATCGTGTCATATTCTCCCATTAGACAAACAATCAACCCTCCTTTCCTACAGCCTACATATTTATATTCCCTGGGCTAGTGGCATAGTGCTCTTGACAGGAAAATCAATAGCACTGATCTCCCCAGCCGTGCTCATTTTACTAAAGTACCTGGGTACATCTCAGCAAATAATCAATGATGACTCTCTCTTCTGTAGCTGTAGGTATTAACAGTAGGGAGAAACCTTTGTCCGTATCGCAGTCAACGAGAAACAAATTATCTCGGGCAAACTTTGTTCACAATTTTACTGAGACGACGCTCTCTCTTTGTATTCATAATGATAAAATACGACGTAATTTTTTCATTTCAGAATATGCTGGACGCTTCTGTGCAATTCACGGGAGTTAAAGGAGCTATTAGATGTTAAAATTAAACAAAGATTTAATGATACTACTGTCAGGTTTTACTGTTCACAGATGTATGGACGTGATGCCGTTGTTTATACATAGTCGGTCCTTAAGTTCTGTCACAAGGTTTTTGATAGATAAAACTCAGCAATAAACTTTTTCTTATTCGTTTTATACATGATTAAAAAGCTTATTTTATACGAATCAAATTGCAATACGATACATTTTGTACGATTATCGCAATATGACCAAAAACCTTATAACTTGAGACAATCGCGAACCCAAAACACGCCGCAACTGACAAAAATACCACTTACCACAAATTTAATAAAAACAGTGTTCCAGATAACCAACAAGGTTTTTTTTATTTATTCTGAAACCTCGATTTTATACCATGCTTAACAACTAGCATTTGATTTTCTGTTAGCTTTCAGTTCCAACTGCTCCCAAAGAGAACTTTACGTACTTTTTACGTTTTCAGAAAAACGTATAAAAATGATCTTGTGGGCAACAAATACACTACGTAAAATGTGAATATGAAAATTAGTTTTACCCAGACTTAGTTATCTTATGCTTGAAAATGAAGGTAACGGGTTCAGGGAGGGTTCTGACTAAAATCTCACGTAAGGTTTTAAGAGTCATGGAAAAAAGATAAAGTGAATCACGTCCGTATTTTTGATTGGGTAAAAAAGTGCAAAATCTCTGAAGAAACTAGCATTTGTGTAATATGGCTTTAAGCATTTAAATCCAATAATCGTTCTAATTTATCAGTATTTAATGAGCTATCAAACCATATACAAGATGACATTTAATTAGTTGACCATATTTTGGGGAATGACAGTACTCATCAATATGAACAACTTTCCCCAAGAAACATTTGGTCGCAAACGGAAAATAAAATCGTCCCTCAGTATATTGACCCGATCAGCTGATTACAAGTTACTATGGGAGACCCAATAATTTTTTTCGTTTTAAACCATATGTTTCTTGGGAAAAGTTGTTCATAATCATAGGTACTATCATTCCCCAAAATATGGTCAGCTAATTAAATGTCACCTTGTATAGTATTAAATAAAATAAAACTTGGTATTATTTACTATGCGACAAAATATTTGTGACAGAACTTATGGACCGACCTACATTATCTATTTTCCCTCCTTTGATGAGCTTTTGAACTTTATTTGAGGGTTTATGGGCCATTGTTGTGCGATGTTTGTGTACAAAATGTTAAACTTTTTTAATCTTGTCACATAAATCGTAATTACAGTCCGACCCTGAAGTCACGCGCTTGGCGGCAGTGTGCAGGCCGTAAAACTGTTGCAACCGGAAATAATTTGTCTTCGATGTTTAGGCAAAAGCAAAGAAAGTCATAACATATTTCTTTAGCACAAATAAATTAACAGTTACGACTTAAGACAGATCAGCTGCTGTCCAAATTCCACCTTTCTCATACTAATCATGGCTTTAGACTGTAAAGTCTTGATAATGTCTTGCATCATTCATGACAAAAATAAAGGCCTCTTCGACTTCCTTTCAGTTTATGAGTGATTACATCCTTATGATGATTTAGTTACTATTTCAGTATTCAGCAATACAATAGATCCGTACTAAACAAAACCGTAGACTGAGTGGGGCCATAATCCTTGTACAGCATAGAGCTCAAAATGGATCGCATAGGAGATGTAAATGCGGCGACCGTAGTTAATTGCGAAGGAAGTGGCGCTGCTGCCCGCTGAAGTGTAATCCACCTTCATTAGCGGTTTATTTGTAGGCTGCTGGTAATGTCTATCAAACGGGAGTTAAATTAGAAGCTGTTCCAATCCAGGCTGTATCATAAAGAGCTGAATGGTGAAAATTATGTTTCCTCAACAGTACAGTTCAGATTTAACAGTCCGTTACTCACAGATCCGATTTCAGCGTTTTCGCAAAAAGTCAAAGTCAGTCTTAACTCAAGCTGCCTATTATATTTATTGTCTTGGCATATTGATAAACAATACAGGATTAATAGCTTAACCGTGCCACATCCACCACCATCAAGACTATAATATCTACAAATCAAGAGATATTTTTTATTGTAGTTTCAACTTTTGAAATGCAGCCAATGAAACAAATTCTCTTAATGAATTCTTAACTCGCCGGGCAAATAAATTTTAGTTTTTTTTGGTTTCCTGCCATTTGACTTACTTTCCTCAATAATTTAAAGTATCGCCGACCTGTGCAATGTTTTACTGATTTAGATTGCAATTTATTGCGTCGAAAGACATTCCGCTTTGTCAGAGTTTGTTTTTATTCGTTCTCGCCAGTCCGCGGTTTCTGTTTTATTATCTGGATAGTTCTCTATCTCTCTTGCAGAACCGCAAAAAATAATTTATTTCTATAAAGAGAACATATTTTTTGCGGTTCTGCAAGAACTTCTTTGATGGGTTTATTTGTATTGCGCTACTGGGCGGGAAACACTTTTGAATAGTTCTGGATTATTATGCAGATTGAGTTATGTCTGCGAAGAAAAGTATACATCTGAGATGCGATGTTGGTACTATATAATTTTTTATACAGCGATTGTTTGGAGTGATTTACTGACATTGTATATCAATGTCGTAACAACATAGTAGAATCAAGCATGGTTGAATTAGAACTTTCATTGAACGAAGAAATATTTTAGGGCAAACCACTGCGGTAGCTTAGATGAAGACTAAAGGGTCGCCCCCTTTAGTGTTCACCTGAAGACTAAAGGGGGCGCAGCGAGGCCCCCGAATAGTCTTCGTGTTATTTCGACATGTACAACATAAAAAAAACACCACGTAGTACTGAATACAAATGCTTTTAAAAAGGCATGTTATCGTGAAATTCATCCCTTTCTGATAATTTCATGAAATAGTTGACTATATATGATCAACTATTTCATCAAATGATCAATCCATGGTTGACGATATTATGATATGCCAATTCTACGATATAGCTATGACATCAATATTGTTATATGTTAATGACTGTGCTAACTATAATTGATTTTGAGATGACGCTCACTTATTCTCGTAAATGCATTATTCATTAACATAACATATAGCATTTATATAACATACAGGCATACATACATTCAGGATTCGAACACGGAACCTCTCGCTTGGGTAGTATAACATTAAGTATAGCTTTATGTTATCTCTATAGATAGATCGAAAGGCATATTACCAAAGCTCTGCTATTTGTCTCTGTCAAAGAGATATATCTGTTGCAGCACTCTCTTAACACTAGGTAAGGGGTTCTTAATACAAGAAACTATCTAACAAAAATCTTCCTTCCTCAGCTCTGTGGTGGAGGCGACGGACGTGCAACTGAACATGCGCGTGGGCATCCACACGGGGCGCGTGCTGTGCGGCGTGCTGGGCCTGCGCAAGTGGCAGTACGACGTCTGGTCCAATGACGTCACTCTGGCCAACAGCATGGAGGCTGGTGGAGAACCAGGGTGAGTGGGGCGGAGATTTATATATATATGTATAACACGGTCGCTCTTCTTAGGTTTGTGACGTCATGACGAATATGCGCGACGGTCTTATGATGTCACGCTGGTGGGCAAATATGGAGGCTGGCGGCGAACCGGATGTATAAATTTATATCACATCGTAGCTTTCTATACGGATAAACGTTTGTAACCCTCGACGATAACTATAAATTAATATACAGGTTATGGACCGACAAAAGTACTTCGAACCTAAGTTGCAAGTACCTAAAATGACGTATTTTGGAGTACACCTATAAAACATACGCTAATTTGACAGAAAACATAATTTCAAACAACAAATCAAACACTAAACTCTTTCACAAAATGTCGTCAATTATGTACTTTCTGTCATATTTCAGTTGATAAAAAAAAATACTTCTTCAAACAAAAACTTCTTTGTCGATTGGCGTATGTTACGTAGGTGTACACCAACATAAGTACCTTACAACTTTAGGTATGCCAATGAGGTTTAATGTCTTTTTTTAACCGACTTCAAAAAGGACGGGTTCCCAATTCGGTTGTTTTTTTTTATGTTATGTTAACTCAAAATTGGTACTATTTTGGAAACGATTTCAAAAACCGTTTTTTTATATGAAAGGGTGACCTTAAAGTTTGGTCCCATTTTTTGAAAATTTGAAATCGGTTTAGTAGTTTGCTTTCTAAAGCAAAAAGACTGGCATTATGAAATCATCCAGGTAAACGAAATTGCGTATTATGGCTTTTCAGTGACTTATCATCAGTGGTGTTTAAATTTGACATAAGATGAATTCTGTCTATAAGTTATAAGTACCGTATATTTATTCGTTTATGTCGTGTAATCTGCCGGGGAGGTAGAAATAGAGCTTGGTGTTTTAAGTTTTTAACTTGGTGAATTATTACTTGTGTTAACGTCCTTTATCATGAAATGAGATACAAACTGGCTTTTTTTCATTTACGTGCCGAATATTCGTATTGTATTCAGCAGACAGGTTTCGTTGTATCGTTTTCGTGTATATGTATAGATGAAACTCGCATCGTGACCGGGGGGGGGGGAAGAAAAAGGGCTTCAAGTAGGTTTTTGTTAAGTTTTTAACTTGGTAAATTATTTGGGGAGTAGAGGATGTTAAACTGAACATATTTCAGCTTGAATTTCGGTTCAAATTTGCACAGTGGTTGAGATTTTATTTTTTAAAGGTATTGGAAAAATACCCCATATCTTCCACTTTATCCATAATATATTTATTTTTTCTTATTACCATTGAACAACTCAGTGTTAGATAATTAGCCTCCCTAAAGAAATCATAAGTTCCAACAACTGTAAACAAAAAAGAAAGTTATGGACCTTGAAAGTGTAAAAAATTCAAATCGTCAAGGAAAACAAAATAAATACTAAGGGCTATTAGGAATTAAATTTATTTTTCTAAACTTCTTCAGTTCATGTCCTTTCTAATGGTATGCTACACATCTGATAATTCTTCACTGTTTTGTGAAGAAATCAAGATGAATCGCCAGGGCCGACTTATCGAGTGTTCACGAACAAAAGAATGGTTATTAACATGATGGAAACGTAAGTTCCGTTGTGAAAATTTTTTCTTGGGGGAAATTGCTAATGTTCGCAGGAAATACTTTGATCCTATAACCCACCACCAGACTGAGCTTAGCATCCGCCGACCGTAGATAATACTGAGCAGGTTAGTGGTACGAAACACTATTTATTGAGTCTTTCTTCGGGGACTATAGTTCACGTCCACAGGAAATTCTTGGTCCCATCAGCCAACACCAGACTGAGCAACCGCCCGCCCTAGATAATGCTAAGCAGATTAAATCTGCGCACAGACTTGACAGACACAGACAGACGGGCAGAGAGACGGCCAAGCTTAAGCCGCACTACATAAGTGTCTGCCGCCTTGCCACGGGCCGCCCGCCCACCAGTCAGAGCAGCAGCTTGCCCTCGCCAAGTCGCCAAGGTATTTTTGCTTATACAAGGGAGTTACTATAAAAGAAAAACATAGTTGAGGTTTAGTTCATTGCATAAGAAAATACTAATCTTATTTGTTCAAATGTTCTCCCACTTCGGATACATAATCGTTGGCGGGCAGCGCCTGGCAGGGCGGTAGCTACTTGTAGTACGGCTCGGGCTTGGCGGGCTGTCTGTCTGTGTGTTGCGTCGTGTCGTACCATTAATCTGCTCAGGTTCTACTAATTATCTAGGGCGGCCGGATGCTCAGACTGGTGCTCAGACGTGAACAAAGGCCCCCCAAGAAAGATTATAACCTTATATTTCAGTCGTAACCACGTCGTGGAATTGACCATACCATGAAATGGCCGACCATGGTCGCCCCTTTAGTCTTTAGTCTTCACCTGAAGACTAAAGGGGGCGCAGCGAAGCCCCCGAATAGTCTTCGTGTTAGTTCGACATGTACAACATAAAAAACACCACGTAGTACTGAATACAAATGCTTTTAAAAAGACAAGTTTTCGTGAAATTCATCCCTTAGTCCCTTATTCCCATAATCTTCGTTAGTTAGCAATGTACATATTTCACAAAAAAGCATTAGGTAGGACTGAATAAAACATATATATATATATATATATACACAGTCAGGTCGTAAGTTCTGTCACACAATAAAAACTTTTGAATTTAGAACGCTGGCCACAAAAAAGTTTATTGAATTCGAATTTCGAATTTTTCATGAAAATAAAAATGTGTACTTTTTAGAATTTTCCTCATTTTTAAATATGGAGTGGACACTTAAAGAAGACCGTGTCGCAGTTATTGCGTTGCATCGTTGCGGTTACGCGCCAATTCAGATATTCGACTTACTGAAAAATTTGAATATAACCAAAAGATTCGTTTATCGTACCATAAAACGATACAATGAAGACTCTAGTGTAGATGACAGGTCAAGAAGTGGTCGCCCTCGCTCTGTTAGGACTCCAGCAGTGATAAAAGCTGTGAAGGCGCGAATTCATAGAAATCCCATACGTAAGCAGAAACTGTTGGCCCTTCAGATGGGGTTAAGCAGGACCACGGTGAAAAGGGTGTTAAATGAAGACTTAGGGCTTAGGGCATATCGAAGAAAAACAGGACATCGTTTGGACGCTCGTTTAATGGACCTGAGACTGAAGAGATGCCGCGCTTTGTTGAAGCGGTACGCGGGAAAAAAGCATCGGGAAATTCCTTTTTCGGATGAAAAAATTTTCACCGTGGAAAAGAGCTACAACAAACAAAATGATAAGGTGTACGCACACAGCAGTGAAGAAGCGAGCAACCGTATTCCGCGTGTCCAACGAGGTCATTTTCCATCCTCGCTCATGCTTTGGTTGGGAGTCTCTTATTGGGGCTTAACTGAGGTACATTTTTGTGAGAAAGGCGTAAAAACGAATGCAGTTGTGTATCAAAATACAGTCCTCAAGAAACTTGTGGAACCTGTTTCTCATACCATGTTTAATAACAGGCACTGGGTATTCCAACAAGTTTCTGCGCCAGCTCATAGAGCGAAAAGCACACAAGACTGGCTGGCGGCGCGTGAAATCGACTTCATCCGGCACGAAGACTGGCCCTCCTCCAGTCCAGATTTGAGTCCGTTAGATTACAAGATATGGCAACACTTGGAGGAAAAGGCCTGCTCAAAGCCTCATCCTGATTTGGAGTCACTCAAGGCATCCTTGATTAAGGCAGCCGCCGATATTGACATGGGCCTCGTTCGTGCTGCGATAGACGACTGGCCGCGCAGAATAAAGGCCTGTATTCAAAATCGCTGGGGTCATTTTGAATAAACTTTATTGCCATAAGAATTTATGTTTTATTAAGTTCATTTTGCTATATAAATGTTTACATAACTAATAAACATGTCTATATTATTTCATATTGCACATGTGACAGAACTTATGACCTGACTATGTGTATATTTATATATATATGTTATATATGCCTTTAAAAGACATGTTTAATCAAATTGAACCCTTTCTGACCAATTAACGAAATGGTCGGCCACATCATGAAATGGTTGGCTATTTTATGAAATGTTCTATGATAAGGCCACGACATTTCCACCTTGTTGGAACCAATTCTTTTGTTCAAGACCTTAGGACTCGATAAGTCGACCTTGGTGATTCATCTTGATTTCTTCATCAAACCTGCAGGTTAAGGATTAATTAATGTGTGGCATACCGTTTAGAAAGGGCATGATCAAAAAATAGTTTAAAGTAAAATTAAATTCTTACTATCCACTAGTTTTCATTTAGCAGAATTTAGAAATATTTTGTTTACCTTGACGTTTTATAATTCAAAAATACCAAGAAGTTTCTAAGTCCATAACTTTCTTTTTTATTTATTATTTGTTGGAACTTATGATTTATCTAAGAGAACAGGATAAAATGATTTGTGCAATTGTTATAACAAAAATATGGAATAAGTGGCCAATGTTAGTGGCCCATATTATTTTTCTGCGAAACTATTAAAAAATCATATCTTAACCACTGTGCAACTAACTGAGGACCGAACGTCAAGCAGAAATATGCTCAATACAACCCTCACCGGCTCCCCAAAAAATGTTGTCGCTCCATACTCCAAACACCCTAATGTAAATTAAACTATAAGTTAAACATTTCAAAAACATTAGGGAAACTGCGCTAAAATAATTATTTGAGATTTTATCGGGAGTGTGGCTCATGCAAGTCTATTGAAATCTTTGGGGCCTTACCACAAAAAATAAACTACAGTCCATTTGTTCCTAGATGGCAAACCTCAATAACAAAATAACAAGGTACTCTGTGATAACAAACCATAAAATCTGACATTTGTAGTGAAGGGAATAAGTGAATGAACTGCCGAGATCTGATAGAAGTGAATGTTGAATGAACGAAATTTATTCAGGAATTTCATAATTGAGTTTTCAATTGAGTTTTCAATTGATTTTATTGATTTCACTAGCTGTTTTATAATAGTGATCTGATATATTGTTTAAAAAAAACGATTTCTTTTGAATTTCTGTTATTAAACATGGAACGAAATAAAACCATCTTCGGGTTTGCTTAAAATATATTTATTGTCATAAAATGTATTACATAGGTGAATAACAAACTCAGATAAACTATCTCATATACATATTAACAAGTTAAATAAATAAATTAAGAAATACTCTGCCTCGTGCGTGTCATTTCCGATGCAAAGGTTTTTATTTATTGCCTTACGTTAATTATAATGATAATAAGATACTTTTGCGCTCTGTTCGCCCCTTGTGTATCATGAACATTGTAAATATGGATGGTAGTTTAAAATTGAGATAAATCATTTGTCTTAAGTAAATTATACGAAAATTAGTTAGGATTTGTTTTGAGTCCCATGGGCATACGCGTCATCTGATATTGTCCTGAAGCAAAAGCAGCAGTTGGGTCTAAACTGGCTTGATAATAATCTTGATACAAATCTAAATAGCTAAAATAGACACAACCTGAAAGTGAATCTATAATTTCTGTAATGTTGGGCAAAGGGAACTTATCGTCATTAATACAGTTATTTGATTTTCGGTAATCGATCACTAATCGCCATTTCTTCTCACCACTTCTGTCTGTTTTCTTGTGAACTAAAAGAATAGGACTAGCCCACTCTCTAGTTGAAGGTTCGATTATGCCATCCTTTAAAATTTTTTCTATTTGTCGATTCACTTCTTGCTTCTGAGAGTTGGGAAGTCGGTTTACTTAAACGGGTTCTGTATTTGGTTTCAAAGATATCGACTGTTCATAAATGTCGGTAGTAGACAGTTTGTCATTAGGTAAATAGAAAATATCAGGAAACTTTACGCATAATTTTTTATTTAAATATTGTAAGTGTAGCGATGAAAATAGCTGCTTAACTCGCTCCGCGTTCTTCTCACTTTTATCAGACACACATACATCAAAGTTACGAAACTTTTTTCAATTTTACTCAAAGTCAATTCCTTTTTATTCGTATTCAGAATCTTTACAGGAATCTTCCCATTTTTGGGGCTCGCTAATACGCTAGCAATAAAAACTCCCTTCGTAATTTCCGATGCACAATCCAAACATTCTTTAGTCATATTTGTCTCAACATAATGAATAGACTCCGATCTGGGCGGAATGGTCAATGCACTTCTGTATTTGGAAACCGTTAATGTTAACACTACTTTGTTATTGTCGACAGTCCAAAAAGTTAATGTATCATGATTAAAGTATAGTATGGACTTGTGCTTCCCTAGAAAGTCTTGTCCTAGAATGCCATGCGCCCTACAAGGCAATGATTCAAAAACATAAAATTATGAATCAGAATGTTCTAAAAGGTGATGGAAAAATTGTGAGGAAACCTTCATTACTCCATGTCTCATTACTGTCACGCAAAATGGAGTATTGAATCACTGGTTAAAAGTGGGCACAGTTGTGCCTCTTGCACCCCGTATGCGATAAGGCGTGACGCTATTTATGTAATGTTGTTTCGAAGATATAAAAAGTGCGTGATTGTGGGGTGCAAAAGGGAGCATGTCCACTCTTATATGCTGATCATTAATATTGGTCTTGGTCTTATTTACATTCACTTTAATTCGTGAGACATACTCTCATTTGCATTTTATCCACAGAAGATGCAAAATTGGCTTGATAAGTATCACTCCTATTTGCATCCCTTTATCACACACTTTCAAAATAATTAAACAACTAATCATAATGAATTAAATACATCACGCGCAACAGAAAAAAAAATATGGCGCGGTTGTGAAAAAATAACTTGCTTAGATTTCTAATTAAACTGCTGCAGCTATCCAGTGACTCAGTATCACTATATAAGACCTAAATTAATGGCAAAAAGCAACACTAATAATAAACTAAAATAAATAAAGGCTATTTTTTTCCATACATTATATATTACAATATTTATTTCCTCGATAAGTATGCACCCTACTGATGTTTTCTACATAACAAATGTTGTTTGTTTAGATAAAACCTGCCTTAAAACAAATTTTCAGATCAAAATTCCGAGTTTAAAAAATGAAGGTACTTCTGTCTATGAACCTAAAAAAAGTTCCACTGTATCACGTGGTACTTGCCTGCGATGACAATGCCCCGCTGCAAAGGAACTCGGCATGTGCTGCGGCGCTAACGCCCACTTTCATTTGTTTTTTTTACATAATTTATTAACACAACCTTCGTTGTCTTGTATTTCATTCATTCGTTCAATTTGTTCTATCATTCACATTTCCCTTCACTAAACTTAACTAAACTAAATTGTGTGTAATTTTTTTCGTAATTAGAAATTTGGGAAAATGATGTTATTTCTAAGCTGAATTTCGACAAGTTTTTAGTGAAATTTAGTGTATTTATGTTTAAAGTAGTCTTTGTGAGTTTTTGTGAAAACCGTCATCGAATCCTTGGGAAATATCGAGTTTCCTTGGGAAATATCGAGGACAAATATATTGTACTGTTCAACACTTGTTTAAAAACAAAAATGGATAGGATTTTGGTGATCATTATATTTGTTGCCAAACCCTAATACGTGTCAGCTCCATACAATTTTGTTTTTTACTAAAACATGGCTACTATTTCTGAGCTGGCCTTTCATGCCATTTTTTTGCGTTTTGCGGGGCTTTACAATTTACAGATCGTTTCTGAAACTGGCTGTGAATCTGTCATGTCTTTATGCTATCCCTACTCCTGTTATATATGTTTAGTTACTCGTGCATCGTAAAGCCATTCAGAAATACAATGAATAATATTTTGTAAGCTCCCTGGAATGCTATGCAAAAGTGACTAATGGAAAAGCCCTGTCGCTTTCAGTACAGTTCTGTATCCATTATAGTGATGGAGAGTAGATGTATTACCTACCCACTCTCGTGTTAGAGTTAGATTACAGTACAAAAAGTAAGAGTAATCTTATCCTGAGTTACCTAACTTAATGAGCCTTTCTAGAATGTTTGCTAGTTAGCAGTTTTTTATCACCTCTATTTAACTAAATTATTTTGCTGATTTGCAGCCGAGTCCACATAACCCAGGCGTCGTTGGAATGCCTCGGCGGCGCTTACGAAGTGGAGCCGGGGCACGGCGCTAGTCGCAACGCGTACCTGCGCGACCACTCCGTACAGACCTACTTTATCATTCCGCCCCCGAGGAGAAGAAAGGTAAGTCGCGTGTCTGCTAATACTGGTTGAGGATGATGCTCAATCAGAACATAATCACCCACTGCTGGGTATAGGCCTCATATTTACAACGCCATCAACTCCGGTCTTAAGCCTGTTTAAACTAGTTCAACCAACGGAAATGCATGCTTAACAATAAATAAATTCGAAAAACCGGTCAAATGCAACCCAGTCTCGCACACGAAGGGTTCCGTTTACCGTCGTCCACGAAAAAACAAAAAAAAAAGTTACTTTAATTAAACCCTTTTAATTTTTAAAATTGCGTCTAGTTCATTATTTGTTGCTGTAGCGCCAACAGAAATACAAATTATGTGTAAGATCAAATCGCTAACAGTTCATGAATCAGAGCCTGCTGACGGACATACAGACAGTCGGACGGACGGACAGCGGAGGCTTAGTAATAGAGTCCCGTTTGGCACCCTACGGGTACAAGTCCCTAGCAACAGGCTGGCTTTCTAATATAATCTTGCATAAAAATCTCATTCGAAATATTTTTCGCCAAAAAATACATTTTGCATCTTTCTTTTCGAAATGGCTTTGCTGTTGTCTATGGTCCTTTTCAGCCCATCTCTATGTCTTCATCTATTGCAAACTCATAAAAACTTGCAATCCTTCCAGATGTGCCTGTCAACCGGCGTGGGCCTCGGTTCCAGCAAGCGGAAGCTTTCCTTCAAGAATGTCTCCAACGTTGTGGTCCAACTGTTGCACTCCATAAAATTCAACGTTGACGTGCCATTTTCCAATATGGCCGCCTCGCCACAAGAACTCAAGGCGAACGCCGCAAGGAAGGTACCGGCATCTTTGTTTGTATGTTTTGTTACTTTATATTTTTTCTGTTGCTTTTGTTTTTGTGTTTTTGTATAATAAAGGGTTTATTGGACTATCCAGAGCCCGATATTCAGGGTAGACGTAGCTCATAACCAGCACTATTTTATGGTCAAGGACCTGGAATGCCGCGTTGTCAAATAAATAAACCTTTAAAGATGGACGCCGGGTAGGTCTACGTTTGGTAGGAACAACGGTATATGCCGCAATTTAATATGGAAATTTATAAACTGTCCTGCAATTAACCATGCGCTTTGTGTCACTTATTCCTGTATGATTTTCGTCTTCATGGCAGTTCCAAAACTTGCAGGTTTAATTTTAAGCTACCCGCCACCATCCTTCAACTAGTAGAGACAGTTGTAACTTTGTTAAGCTAAGACAATTGACCCTTTCCTATAAATCTCTTTTGTGTGTTTCATTTTTCGAAAGAGACATTGAAAGTGTGCGGTGCAATAAGCTCTTTGTATACTAGCGGAACACGGGCTGAAAAGTCATTGCATTTCATGATACGTTTCAGCAATATGTACTCGAAAATAGCATAGGAGCTTACAAACTATGTACTTGCTCGTAAAATGGTGCGTCCATCAACAAATACGCAAACAAGGTTTATTCCTCGTTCGTTACGGTACTTGAATAGCGTGGCAGGTTGTGGTTACGGTTGACAAGTATTTATGGAGGTACATACCTACTTAATTTAAGTAGAAGATAGCAAAACCTATAACAAACAAGCGGTCAAGGGTGAGTAGGACGTTGGACTGCACACGAAGGGTTCCATTGTATACGGGAAAACGTGAATAGACAGTCTCCACCTTTCAGTCGAGTATACCTTTATAATTTTTAATAATAAGATATTAAATACTAGGTAGGACTACATTCATGGGCGTATAACGAAACATGGAAAAAAGAGTTTTATGTAATTATGTAGTATGTAAGTATTGAACTATGTACTCAGGTTAACGAAACTCTTAGCACATTGAAACCGGAGGTAGATAGAAATGGAGTAACTTATTTACAGAAATAAAATCAAATATGATAAAAACATAATATTATTTGTTATAATTCGAATGAGCAATTATTAATAGTATAATGACAAATAACTAAGCTCAAAACTCAATACAAAACTGCAATAAAAGTTCTTTTCCGATAACATCGGGAGAGTTCAGTTTTCACCGATAAACAAATAAAACAAAACGGCTAAGAAAATGGCCATACCAATTTTTTGTACGATTACTTCTTGTTATCCTTAAGAACCGGTATGTTTCTTTATTTTTTGTTATAGCGGCAATAGATATACACCCTCTGTGAAAATCTCAGCTCACTACCTATTTCGGTTGATCCGGTAGAGCCCGGTGACGGACGGACAGACGGACGGACAGTAATGAGGCTCCGTTTGGCACCTTTCGGGTACGGAACCCTACAAGCCGTTTAGGTACCTACTTCTTAGTCGTAATTTCATCTCGGAAGTTCATCTCTTGTCGTCACACTGACCCAAAGAACACGACACGTATACTCTTACTAAGACCCGACTAACCACTAATAATACAAGAATTAAAGCTAAAAATTAGCAAAATCAATTATTTTTATCTATTGGGATGTGTAGGTTATAGTGGATATAGTGCGCCACCACACTGCGGCCCTGAAGCGCGGTGTTTTATAGTTTTAAAGAAAAGCTTCCTACGTTCACGCAACTTTGGCCTCTACAATTATTGCACATAAAGGTAATCGTAAATCGGCATTCACCTATTACTCAGGGCGTCCATTAAAGCTGTGAACAAATCAAACTTGTAGGCCAACGCATTCCAAATATACGATCCTTTAAGCCGCTAAATTGCTCACTTTGCTTGATAGGTACTCGCAATGGAATCAAAACCCGTGGGTGCTTCCCGTTGACCTACAATCATTAAATTTGGCAAGACACAAGGTCTTACAGCACAAGTAAAGGATAAATCCGAAAACCGCAAACGTGTAGTTCCATCACAAAAAGTGATTAGTTCATAACCCACGGTCCGCGAGTCTTAAGTTTTCTTTTACGATCGTACTTAACTATTTTTTACTTCCTAACCGGTACAAATCTCAGCATCGCAGGGAGCTGAAGTGGCTACCGATTCGGCTTCGACGGGACTCTCATATCCTGTGTTTCCTTTATAATATTTTGTGGAACCCTCGTTACCCTAACTTCCTACGTGATCGCTTCGAATTTCTTTCTTCAAGCAGGCCTCGGAGAACTCATATGGCGTCTACGCTCAAAGCTCCAGATCGCTCCACTGCAGCCTACGAGCACGGGTTCAGAATCCGAGCCGTACGACTGTGGAATGAGCTTCCTTGCACTATCAGGGACAGTCGATCTCTAAATATATTCAAAAACCGGCTAAAGAAGCACTATCTCTCCCTTTCCAGTTAGATATATATATATATATATATATATATATATATATATATATATATTTGTATGTATTAGTTTATTATACGGTTTATTCATATTTTTACGTTGTATTTAAGTAATTGTGTATGCAGTCTATTTTTAGCAATTAGGGTTATCAGTATAATATTGTTTGTAGTATATATTAGTCGTAGTATTTATAGAGTTTTATAGTACGCGCAGGTCTTCCCCCGCTCAACCATCACCTCTCCTACCATCTTGGTTTGCTGGAAGAAATCTCTTTTGAGAGATAAGCTCGCCTTTGTACATGTTTTTTCTATTATAAGTTATCTGTATGACTGTTTTGTGTAGTACAATAAAGAAATTACGAAATATTTCGCAAATATATTTCACTGAATGGCCGAATGAATTAAATTTTCAAAATTTGTAACCTGATTTGATAGAGAAATGAATTGTGCCTCTTTTTAAGAACATATTTTATTCTTTATTTGGGCGGTATTGGCGCAATTATATTGAGAAGGCTAAATTTTCAGCAAAGAAAATCGATAAATAAAACTATAGGTTATGTCGCTTTTCTGTGTAAACCTTACCGTTTAAAGTAAATTTATCATGGTTTATTTCGTTCTTACAAACATTTCATATGGTTTTCTTTATAACTGTAAATACCGCGTTTCGGGACACCTTCGGGGCCGCGGGGTGGTGACACACATCCCGGAGGGGGGGATGGTGCTTATATTTTAACGTCGCTCTATATTCTACAAATCCCGGTAGATAGAAGAACTGAATTAATTTTGCCACGTTTTCCATTGCAACCTAAAATGATATCTTATTATTGGGTAGAGTTGGCGATACGATAAACTAGGAACAGAGAGCAAAGAGTCATTGCTTGAGTAGCCTACCATATCATGGTGAATTGCTTCGTTAACCACAGCTGTTCGACTGTCGGGTTCGACTTTGACTTGAATATTTGAAACGATTTACCGTAATGTGGCACTAAAGTAGGCACCAATACCAACATTCTTGCTCTATGATCATACATGAATTGTAATAATTATGACTGTATCGAAATCAAACTAGCCCTACTAGCGGCAATACTTTTCTTATCTCTTCGTGTGAGCGTGAATCGATTTTGCATGTTTTTTTCGCGTTTATAATTATCGTAGTCCTATCAATAAATACGTTTACTTCAACAACGCACAACTTTCTTTTAAACCTTTTACTTACACGTTTTGACTGGCGAGGTTGAAACACGGAGTGAAGCATATATCAGCAGAGCATGCCTTGCTTGCACATTGATCGAACGGCATCATTATGAAATGAACAACTTATAGGTTTTGTAATTGTTATTTAAAACCAAGATGATCGTACATCTGATGAATAATTTCATTTCCATTTAAATTAAATGCATGTTCTCAATCGAGTGACTTTTCCGGACTTAGCCGCGCGACTCTGTTTCAATATGTCTGGAACTTTGTCTATTCTTCAAAACAAATATTTTTGAGTGATCTACTTGCACTGGAATGAAACTGGACTTTATACTTCAATGTGTGTTTTTCTAAGGTAAGTTCTTGCAATATTCACTTAATTAATTTATATGGAATACTTAAATACATGTAAATATAAGTAATATTCATATTGTATGATTAGCATGGTGGTTTACTGTCTTCTCTTTTCCACTTCGCGATGTATTGAATGTGTGATTTGAATAAATAATGTTCTTCAAATTTATATGCCTTTAATAGTCGTAATTAGATACTTCGAGTAACAATAACTCATATTCTTAGACCGGCAAATATTATTAATTCTACAGCACACTTCCATTTAGTGTTATGTATTTCCAATAATTGCTTAGGTAACACTAAACCCACATATTCCCACGTCACTGGCTATTAAACAAACGAGTGAAACAAACGCATGCTCGTAAACCTAAATAATAGACATACCTAAATACTACGTACGTACGTACGTGTTCTAGAGTCGAGAGCATTGTGTAAATCTTACTCATTTAGCTCTTTCAAATAGATTTGCTAGTGCATAAATCATATGCCATTAGTTTCGCCCTATTTAGCATATATAAAATATTAGAGACCGTGGTTCATCTTGACACTGATGCTAGCCCACATTGGTGTACGCTGTTTCTGTGCTGGCTAAGCAATGGTAACTGTAGTACCCATTTAGAATCTATAAGTACATATATCCGCTCGTTGTGTTCCGAAAATATCCTTATTCAAATCCAATTAATCTCTCATGAACCATGTAAAACCAAATCCTCCTCTTTAACCTGCCCGTCTAGTTCCATCTGAATTAATCGAGAATTTAACATTCTGATTCCCGATCCGTTCATAAATCAAAGTGTGTCTTTTCGTATTATGAAACAAAATAGTCTGTTGTTCAGTTGTGACATGGTTCTGACTTTCCGCATGACGTCACATTATGCGACTGTCCGACGAACAACGACGTCATGCGGAAAGACTTAATAGAAAGCCTGAACTGGCGCACACTTTCAGTTCTACGCGCGTTCTAGAACCTTCGAGATTATCTAACCGTTCGATCTGCCCAGGTGCTGGACTTACGGCGCGCCCTCCACGCGGAGCCCGGCTCGGCGGAGGCGCTGCGGCTGGCGACCATGCGCACGGATGACGTGAGCCCCGCCCTGCGCCCCGCGGTTGCCCCGCACGCACACACCTTCGACGCCGTCATGCAAGCGCGCGCGCACAACCTACGCACAGACCCCACGGTCGCACCGACTTTGCCCCCCCCCCCCCCCCCCTCATTGGGCGCGAGGCTCATGTGTTTATCGCATTATTATGTACCTCGGGACTAGACTATGCCTATGTTTTCTGAGGCCTATCAATTCAAACTATTTAAGGTGGACGTTACCCCTAGTTTATCCTTTAATTGAAATTGATGTTGAGTTTGCTCGTCTGTTTTCTAAATAGGGGCAGAGGTTGTAAAATACCTAAAAGTTACCTAGATATAATTGTCGTACAAAAAGTAGTTTCTAATTTAAACCCTTCGGTGAACATCTAAACACATAAGCCTCGTATTCATAATCATATTTTTAGTTTAAACCCTGCAAATTATGCGTACCTACTTATCTGTTTCATTTGCGATTACTTTATACCCAATATGATGTTCGGTCATAGACTACACAAGAGAACAGATAAGTTTGTACTTACTGATCGAACACATGTGTACTTAACCTACAAAGGAACGTATGCGTAATGTGGACCGCAGTATGCAAAGCCGACCTAGTGCATCATAGCTGTTAGATTTTTAGCTGATTCGAGCTGTGCTGAATACTTGCACATACGTTCTAAAACTGTGCACATTTACACAATATTATGCTTCTGGAACTTTGCACATGAAAGGCATTGAAGGCAAACAAAACAGTAAATGCGTCTCATAATGTTTGTTACCGATAACCTCGCTTTTGGACTTCGAGTAGTTCGTCTAATTTTTGAGTGCTGGTTTTTGAACTAAAGCTGCTTTTCAAGACTGGCTCCAAATGCTTTTTTATCGGAAGGGAACTTAAAACTGTTTTGCGAGGTGGGTACCGGAAACTTATAATGCTTTTCTAATTTTCTCCAATTTTGCGGTTAGACTCATCGAAGGAAATTCATCGGCACATACATGAACAGTCATGTCACTACACGTTGTTAGGTATCTACCTACCTACCTATATGTATCACACCGGTGACTCATCCATCATTCCCTGGACGTTTTGTAAAAGCACAATATTAATTCGATCATCTTTGTTTTAGTTGCTGTTGCTGTATAAATCCTCCACTTATTGTTTTCGAATTCTCTATCTGCTTGTCTAAACTTTAATAATTTTTTTCAATTTTATTCTGGAAAGACTTCTTATACTCGTTAGTTGAGTTTTTCAAAGAAAAACAATGCGTGGTCGACTCAAGTACCAGCAATTAACTCGGGCGTGTGCTCATTGCTTTCAGATGTTCCGACCGTGGACATTATTTTCACCTCCACCCGATGATACCGTAAGCGCTGGCCATGTTGTTCATGTGTATTATTGTTTACCACCGTCCACGGGGCACTGAGAAAATTCCCAAAAAAAGTCTTGTGAGATTTCAAGATATTTTTTTTGTCGAAATAAAAAATACCTGTCCATTGTAATGGAACATCCAGATTGAAATACTGTTTTGTTCGATAGGGAGGGGGAAACCACCGGCAGCACTCCATACCCGCCATCAAAGTTCTATTGATACGTTAGTTGTGA
This sequence comes from Argyresthia goedartella, assembly GCA_949825045.1. Taxonomy (NCBI): domain Eukaryota; kingdom Metazoa; phylum Arthropoda; class Insecta; order Lepidoptera; family Argyresthiidae; genus Argyresthia; species Argyresthia goedartella. Next base: position 23,155,517 of record OX463820.1, read on the forward strand.
AGGTGTTTTATTTCTATTATTGTGTTGATTTCTGAATAAAATCAACCGCACCGAACTGTGTTTCACTCACTTCCTTCGATATCCTGAGCACTAGACGCATGGCATGTTTTTCCAGATTATTAGTAATAACTATTATTAGTAACAACTGCATAGGTCCTATGGCCTTGATTTTTTTTTTAAACTTAGCATAAATTTCCTTTTTCAACAATCTTCTCTGGACATTATTTTTACATAATCTACACATTTGATTAATGTGTAGATTATGAATTGAATATGAATTCTATTCAGAGAAGATTGTTGCCCAAGCCTTAATTTTAAGAATTTATTTACAATCTAACATTTTACATTTGCAAAGTTGCATACTTCAGATATCTTTAACTTTTATACATCTCCTCATGATTTTAGAATTCTTGTAACTGTCTGTCGTTTAATACTGTTATAAAAATGTGATGCTGCTTCGGAGTCTGGATTTTGTTTTAAAAGGTCAGTCGGCGTTTAGAACGAAGCATGGAGTCGTGGTCCTTCTGTACCCTGACCTCTTTTTATGGTGACCATCCCCGACACACTTTAAACACGTCCTACTGTACCCTTTCTACCATAGATGCCCTCCCGATGTTCCGCCGTAGATGAACGAACCGTGCCTATAACGAACCGTTTCACGTTCACAGAACAAAGTGACAGAGAAGTTCAAGAGGCCCCTGAAAAAGCGCCACTCTTCTGTGTACCACCAGCCGACGAACCGGGTGAACAAGTACCTGGCGCAGGCGATCGACGCCCGCTCCGTGCACAGAGAGAAGGCCACACACGTGCATCTGCTGACGCTGTGCTTCAAAGATCCAGAAAAGGAGGCTAAAGTGAGTTTCGGACAAGCTCGTTGCTGGCGGTTTTGGGCCTAGAATCCACGTCAGGCGAGTACCAGGAGACAGACCTGCTTGCAAAGGGTCGGGCAAAAATATTTTTAAACTTCGCTTGACGTTGAGTCACGGGACACCAGGTTTAAGGTTTTGGAGGAAAGTAAAAACTAAAGGAAATATATTAGGTCTTTCTATTCTCGATGTACGATTTGTGTATCACCGCCATATCGGTGGCAGCTTGAAAGCTTGACCACGGTTCAAAAATCTGAAGTGAGTCAATGAGCACATGCGACGATGTTTCTAACTTGTTTCCGAATCTTGATCTTAAATCTTGGTGGTTTGTGACGTCGTTGATCCTGGTTCTCTCGACACTAGGTATCTTAGGCTCATATTAAAAAACCGCTCTCAGCTCTGAGAGTTTTGACGGTTGGCGGGAGCGGTTTTTCGGGCCGTATTCTGGGGCCAGAGTAAATGTATGGAGGCTTGTATATACACAGTCAGGTCATAAGTTCTGTCACACAATAAAAACTTTTGAATTTAGAACGCTGGCCACAAAAAAGTTTATTGAATTCGAATTTCGAATTTTTCATGAAAATAAAAATATGTACTTTTTAGAATTTTCCTCGTTTTTTAATATGGAGTGGACACTTAAAGAAGACCGTGTCGCAGTTATTGCGTTGCATCGTTGCGGTTACGCGCCAATTCAGATTTTCGACTTACTGAAAAATTTGAATATAAACAAAAGATTCGTTTATCTTACCATAAAACGATACAATGAAGACTCTAGTGTAGATGACAGGTCAAGAAGTGGTCGCCCTCGCTCTGTTAGGACTCCAGCAGTGATAAAAGCTGTGAAGGCACGAATTCAAAGAAATCCCATACGTAAGCAGAAACTGTTGGCCCTTCAGATGGGGTTAAGCAGGACCACGGTGAAAAGGGTGTTAAATGAAGACTTAGGACTTAGGGCATATCGAAGAAAAACAGGACATCGTTTGGACGCTCGTTTAATGGACCTGAGACTGAAGATAAAGATAAAGATAAAGATATTTTATTTGTGAATGTGGGTTACAGGGTTGTTAAATAAATATTGTTCTTGCCACACTCTACCTTAAAGGCGTACAAATATAAATTTAAATTAAATTATATTTAGATTAAATTTAAATTACATAACAATACATTATATTACATGTCCGTTTGATTATTCAAATACTGCAAATTACATAGATCCTTTATAAACATACGCTACCAACCATTAAGCAATCTTTCAGTCACCATTGAGGAAATCTTGTACGCTATAGTAGGCTTTATTAAGCAAATGTTCTTTAAGCTTTAATTTAAATAAATTAAATGATTCTATTTCTCTGATACATTTTGGAATATTGTTATAAATTTTTGGTATCATCCCAAACACATTTTTTTGAAATAGTGCGGTCGAGTGCCGCGTTATGCTTAACATAATGTTTCTTTTTGAATTTATTTTTTTAAAATGATCCCAATTATTTCTTACATAAACGGCCATTTCATAGATATATAACGATGGTAGAGTTAAATTCATAATTTTTTGAAATGTGGCTGACATGTTTCTATTTGTTTTAAATGACATATCGCCCTTAAACATCTTTTTTGTGCTTTAAAGGCTCTGTCCTTATCCGTTGAGTTGCCCCACAATATAACACCATATTTGAGAGTCGAAGCCACATAAGCATGGTATGCTGATAGCAAGGTAGTGACTCTAGCTACCTTAGCAAGCATAAATAGTGCATACGAGAATTGGCTTAACTTTGTGCAGAGATTATCAATATGTGTTTTCCATGTTAAGTGGGAGTCGATTGTTAAACCTAAAAATTTGGTGTCATGAATTTCCTCAATTATTTTTGTACCATAGTGGATGTCAATTTTATTATAAATATTATTGTAATTATTTGTGAATGTCATTATATTAGTTTTATTTAAATTAATTACAAGATTATTTTGTCCGAGCCATTCAATAATATTTTTTAGGGAATTATTTATGTCAGATTCATAAGTATTAATATTTCGACCTTCTGCTATCATTGTGCTATCATCAGCAAACATTACGATTGGGAAATTGACCGCGTCAGGTAAATCATTTATATATATTATAAATAACAGTGGTCCCAAAACGCTACCTTGTGGTACTCCATATTGCACTGTCCTTGAATCTGAATAATAATTATATTCTGTTTTAGTTGTCTTGTCTACTCTGGACATTTGAGTCAGTTGTTGTCGGTTGCACAGATAGCATTTAATAAGATCAAGCACGTTACCTCGGACGCCATACATGTATAGTTTGTTTATCAGGATGGAATGATCCACATAATCAAAAGCTTTGGTCATGTCCATATACAATGCAGACACAGGAATTTTATTATCTAAGCTGGTTACTACACTTAAGAGGAAATCATAAATTGCTTGATCTATGGTCTTATTTTTTCGAAATCCTTTTTGTTCTTTTCTAAACATGTTGTTGCTTTCAAAATAGGCGTTTATGGCATTATAAATGACCTTTTCGACTACTTTGGAGAGTATAGGAATGAGTGCGACTGGTCTATAGAAGGACATGTTTTCTCTGTCATCTTTTTTGAACATTGGTTTAATAATTGTGGTCTTAAGCTTTTCAGGGAAAACACCCTGTTCTACACACAGATTTATGATGTGACTTAAGACTGGTGATATGATCAATGCTACATGCTTTATTACTGTTGTACAAATGTTGTCATATCCCGTACTATTTGTATTTTTGAGAGCGTTTATTATTTGATATACTTCAAACGGTGTGGTACGTTTAAAGAATAGAGATTTTGGAAATGACTTCAGTTTTGTTCTGTTGCTAGTTGCCTCTGCTTTGTTGAAGCGGTACGCGGGAAAAAAGCTTCGGGAAATTCTTTTTTCGGATGAAAAAATTTTCACCGTGGAAGAGAGCTACAACAAACAAAATGATAAGGTGTACGCACACAGCAGTGAAGAAGCGAGCAACCGTATTCCGCGTGTCCAACGAGGTCATTTTCCATCCTCGCTCATGGTTTGGTTGGGACTCTCTTATTGGGGCTTAACTGAGGTACATTTTTGTGAGTAAGGCGTCAAAACGAATGCAGTTGTGTATCAAAATACAGTCCTCAAGAAGCTTGTGGAACCTGTTCCTCATACCATGTTTAATAACAGGCACTGGGTATTCCAACAAGATTCTGCGCCAGCTCATAGAGCGAAAAGCACACAAGACTGGCTGGCGGCGCGTGAAATCGACTTCATCCGCCACGAAGACTGGCCCTCCTCCAGTCCAGATTTGAGTCCGTTAGATTACAAGATATGGCAACACTTGGAGGAAAAGGCCTGCTCAAAGCCTCATCCTGATTTGGTGTCACTCAAGGCATCCTTGATTAAGGCAGCCGCCGATATTGACATGGACCTCGTTCGTGCTGCGATAGACGACTAGCCGCGCAGAATAAAAGCCTGTATTCAAAATCGCGGGGGTTATTTTGAATAAACTTTATTACCATAAGAATCTATGTTTTATTAAGTTCATTTTGCTATATAAATGTTTACATAAATAATAAACATGTCTAAATTATTTCATATCGCACATGTGACAGAACTTATGACCTGACTATGTATGTCACCGTAAGATTGTCCAAACCGTTAGTTGATAAACTAATATTTTTTCTTGTTAGTTGGTCAACTATAGACAGTTAGTAAACTATAGCGTACTGCTTACTATATGACGCGTTAGTTGACAAACTAACGGTTAAAACCGTTAAATAGTAAACTGGTTTAAACTTGAATTGCAAACAAAATACCAGGGCAAACACTGCGGTAGCTTAGGTGAACATCTTCGTGTTAGGTTGACATGTAAGAACAAAAGAAACGTAAATTCTAAACTTGTCGGTCTGGTTTACTATCTGTCGATAATTGATCAAGACTCGTTAGTTTACCAACTAACGGTTTTGACTATCTTACGGTGATATATATTTGTTTATATTTATTCTTCCAGTACCGAACATCAACAGACGGCGGCTGGGCGGGTTCCCTTTCCGCCGCCCTCGGTGCCTTAGCTGCCGCCGGCGCATTACAAGCCGCCATCCTCCCCCGTACCACGATACTCCTGCTTCTCTTCGTGACTGCCTTCGCCTGGTCTGCTGCAGTACTGGCGCTGACGCTAGCAGCGCGACTCAGGCTGATACCATGCGATGTGTCGCGACCGTTTGCGCTGCGGAACGCGATTACGACGTTCACGATTGTTCTGGGGTATGCAGTTGGGCAGGTTAATGTGGTAAGTATAGTATACAAGGGAAGATATAGGTTACTTCTAGGAAAGGTTGTGAGATTACGCATGAGGTAATCCTCTTGGACCTGATATGTGATCTTATAACCTTTCCCAGATGCAATGGCCGTCTGTTCTACGAGTATATTTTTCTCACTTCCTGAACGCGTGATTTCATTCCGAAATGGCCAAGATCACCAAGTATTATCTCATCTCAGATTACACACTAAGTATTTAACTGCTGTATGTATCTAAAATAGTAGTTTATGTGACTGATTGCTGTAAGTTCTCTTTGATTTGTTCAGGAACCGCATGTTCGACCGGCATTGTGGCATTGATCATTGCTCTGCACTTGTTTAGCTTGTTCAGTAGTACCAACTTCACAGCCAAAATAGAGACGGTATGCAGGTAGGTGTCAGCGTTCGAAATTTGAATGTCATGATGTTTCGAAATATTGATACATTATGGTCTAGTACCTAAGATACAGGGAGTCCTAGTTTGGGGCTAGATCAAGGTGTGTATATAGTGTCCAAGGTATTATTATTATTTATTATTATCGTATATTAATATTCAGATAAGAAATGAGTTTTTACCAAGTAGTATATCGTTATGCTGGTCGTAAAGTGCGGTTTTTGGATGCAGTAAAGAGGGTTTATGATACCCTATGTCGATAAAAATATTTACATCACCTAATCTCGAAACAATCTAACCTAACCTAACCTCATCTGACCTAACAAACATTATAAAATGTTCCAGGTAACCTGCCGAGAGATGAACGTATGCCACAACCTCACAGCCAACTTGACAACCATGTCCGCTCTCCGCGCCACCACGGGAGACTTATCTTCATCACTATGGAGCTCCGAAGACCACCGAGCCTGTCCCATACCTCTGTACATCACCCTGGGTTGCTGTCTGAGCATGCTAGCAGTGGCGGTCTTCCTTAGGCTACCGATATTGGTGAAGGGAGTGCTTTTGGCGATCATGACAGCTGGCTACACGGCGGTCATTATGGCGTACCATAAGGACCTGTTTGACTGCTACGATTTGATGACTGAGTGAGTGTCTTTGCTGATTATTTTAATGTGTATTGAAATGTAATGTTTTATAACATAATATTTACATACAGGGACATAGATTGCTTCTGACCCCACATTAGGATACCCTGTGTCGTGTGAACCAGAAACATTGACGTCACAAACATGTGAACATCCAAGACCTGGGGTTTTTTGTTACTCCCCAGCCGGGATTCGAACCCGAGACCTGTCGCTTGGGAAGCGTAGCCTCGGCCATAACACCACAGAGGTCGACAGTATGTTGAAAGGATTTGACAATTAATATATGGACCACACAGCTAGTCTTCACGTGACACATTTCATCATCTCACAGTGATTCAGCCAGCGTATATAATGAATAATTATGGTCACACCCAAATCAGATTGCACCGCTTGTTTTTCCTCTCCATAATTGGAGAATGGTGGCGAGCTCCCCAACTCTTTATCCTTGGGCCCACTATTTGTAACGCGAGTCAACCCTAATCTCTGAAGAACTTTGTCAACTCCATAAATTGTAGTGTAGTGGGCCTTATTGTTCGCCAACGCATCATCTACATTTCCCACTTGAGAAACCTTAATCTAACTTTTGTTTTAATGGGTTCCGTTCAGTCGGGTTAACCTACCATCATCGGCATATTCATCGTTACAGATGTTTTGTATTCTGGGACACATAATTAGTGCGACTGAATAGACCGTTGAACCTACAGACAGTGGCGACGCGAATACTTTTTTCACTAGTCTATTCTGTGTCGCGCAGGCCGGGTCCAGTAGGGTCAGCGTACTCGTCATGCGCGTGGGCACTTGCGCTCGCGCTGGCCGTGTTGCTGCACGCGCGACAGACCGAGTGGACGGCACGACTCGACTTCCTGTGGCAGGCCCAGGCTAGGGACGAGAAGCGGGATATGGACGCTTTACAGGTGACAACTTTTAGAATTCTCTGTTGGACAAGGAAATAATGTATGACAAATAAATGTAGGAACGTCTAAAGTTAAAGCATTGTTTACAAAATGGTTTGACAATATCGGAATTGTAAATTTCCAGCAGTTTTATTTCAATTTTTTGTTATAAAGACAGCATTAGTTATGCTTAAATTGACGTGAATGACTGAAAAATACGAAATTTTGGATGTCATCATGGATGAAAATCAGTAGAGAAAAGCGATTCAAAAATAGAACTCGGCCGATTTTTTACTAAACCTGACAATGGGATAGCACATTTAGTTTAAGTGGGTTTGGAAAGCATAGGATGTTGTGGCCGATTCCAGATTCTGAATGAACACTAATTAGGGCTTCCTCATCGTGAGGACACCTGCGATAACCTGACGTATAAGTCTATCTTCCTCATCGTGAGGACACCTGCGATAACCTGACGTATAAGTCTATCTTCCTCATCGTGAGGACACCTGCGATAACCTGACGTATAAGTCTATCCGGTGCATCATATAAACTTGCTAATGTTGGGATCTTAAGGTCTTAAATGTTTCAGTCAAAGCATATTTATCTGTTTTCAGGCATCAAATAGAAGAATATTGTTCAACTTGCTGCCAGCTCATGTGGCCACACATTTCCTTGATAATCAGTTCAGAACTAACATGGTAACTATAACGCTATCGCTTCGCTGCAGTTAGGAGGTAACAGTCTAGAAAAATAAAAAAATAACAGTACTTTTTAATAACTAGGTAACTATATAGTTTTCAAATTTTAGTAAGTAAGTAATCCAGTCTAGAGAAATAAAAATAACAGTACATTTTAATAACTAGGAAACTATTTAATAATTTGGAAATGTCAAAAAAGATGAAATTATCATATTACTACTATAGAATGATACGACCCGGGCGGTCTAAGTTGGCACCTGGCTCGGAACTCGATAGCATAACAATCCCGAAGCAGGCCCACGCGAAATTTCACCATGGTAAAATAACGGTAATTAATATTATCAATATTTAATCTTAATCCCAGGATAGCAATAACATTCGCGACATTAAAATTTACTCAATAAACCGCAAAACTGACTGGCAGACAACGCACAACTGAAACCTAATATCGATTATGTAGCTGTTCGGATTTTGATTTTGTATATATTAGGTAACTATGTGCATGTATATGTATATAATTTATTTCATATTTTGTTTTTAAAAGTGGAATCCAAAAAATATTTTTATGCACTGTATTTTGAACAAACGTCATTCGAACCAGGTGCCAACTTAACTCGCCCGAATGGTAGGTTCAATATTACACAACTTTACGAAATATTCAGATTATTGTAGGAATAATTTTACTTGTTTAATTTAGTCCACAATCAAAATTTAGTGAAATATCCAAACGCTTCCAGCATATTTGCATATTGTTGGTACTGTGAAAAATGCTTTGCTTTAAATCTTTATCCAGCCTTTGGTCAAATTCATTTTCATAAAAAGCATGACTTTTCTTAATCATCGCCACCGTCACAAAACACATCGCACAAAAATCATGTACCACTTTGATCATCTTCACAATCTACCATCACGATCATCAGTGTTATGCATTCATCAGTGTTGCACTCAATGTTTGCACTTGTAAGGGTGGGATTAAGTGACAGACCGCAACTTTTGATTGCCAAATGCAAAGAATATTAGAATTACAACTTACACTACTACGACCACAATATGCACAAAATGCAAACAGCAGCATCAGTATTACTCCAGTATTCCTTTAGAATCAGAGCATAGCTCGAAATAAATCGAATCGAAGTCTTTCCAGTTTCAATGAACTTTCTCATCCGTGATCCCAAACCCCAAATGTCAAGTTCTCAAAGAGCCTCGTCTGTCTGTCACTGCTCCCCGCTTACCGCATGGCTTGCCACCCACGTTGCTGACCCAAGAGGCGTCGCTGGCAGGACCTGTACCACCAGTCGTACCAGCGGGTGGGCGTGGTCTTCGCGTCCATCACCAACTACCACGAGTTTTACATGGAGTTAGACGGCAACAACCAGGGCATGGAATGTCTGAGGCTGCTCAACGAGATCATTGCTGATTTTGATGAGGTGAGCATGCGGCTGTTTATTTGGAGTTGGGGAGGAACTCTTGATCCTAATTATTAGAGATAGCAGTCCTCTCAGCAAGGATATTAATTAGCTCTCAGTTATCATTTTATTTGGTGCCCCATAGCAATTACATATTAAACTATTTTTTACTACCAATACCTGTATTGTCTTAGTAATAATTAGGGACACGACATTAGCATGTAGTCACTAGTTGCAAAGACAAGTTAAATAGGTAAATAATAAAACGACCGAATAAAAAACTAATTGAGCGAATGACCATGAACTGCGGAATTTCCTGAAATGAGCGAAAATATTCTGATTTGCGCGACTAAATTACGCTCATTGGCTAAATAAACTGTCTGGGTGAAGTGGTGGGTCAGGGTAGGTGAAGGATAAAGGAAGTGGGCGAAGCGAAACCTCCTTTATCCTTCGTATTAGGTTGAACATGTAAGAACAACAAAATCGAACACCCAGTTTGTATTTTATGTTATCTAATTAAGGTTTTCAAGTGACTGTTTTTAGATCTCTAGTCGCGCAATTCAGTAATATTGTCAGACGAAGCCGGTATTTCTAGTCGCGCTCATTTTTTGTCGCTATTTGGTAATTTCATGCAGGCGAAACCAGTATTTTTGCCAAGCAAAAAGTGAATTTACAGTCATAGGTTGAATACTACTTGTTAATAAAAACATCTTATGGATCATGATTAGACAATGTATTCATAGACCACCTAAGTTCTTCATTTTCAGACTTCACAATCCCTAATCGAAACGCCTTCTTTCAGCTACTCGGTGATGACAGGTTCAGTGCGATCGACAAGATCAAAACCGTCGGCTCCACCTACATGGCGGCCGTGGGTCTGATCCCTGACAAGAAGCTGACAAACGACCCCAGCACCAGGAAGTATATGGGCACTTTGGTGGAGTTCGTGTTCGCGATGAGGGACAAACTGAAGGATATCAATGACAACTCGTATAATAACTTCATGTTGAGAGTTGGTAAGCTAATTAGTGTTTAGATTGATAAACAGTCTTTTAAACGGAGGGCTATTTTAAAAATTAGTTTTTATCTTTCAGGAATAAACGTCGGACCCGTGGTCGCAGGCGTCATCGGTGCCAGAAAGCCCCAGTACGACATATGGGGTAACACGGTCAACGTAGCCTCTCGCATGGACTCGACTGGCCTCCCCAACCACACCCAAGTGACGGAGGAGGTCTACAAGGAGCTGAAGGACCTGCCCTACCAGTTCGTGTGCAGGGGAAAGGTCAAGGTGAAGGGAAAGGGCGAGATGACGACCTACTTCCTGACGGACAGGGCACCGGCCGGCAGCACCGTACAAAATCCCACCATTGGGCAATCACCGAATCCACCGTCCGCTTACGGGGGCGTCGCGACTCCCCTGGCGCTCATACAGAGTTCTGCGAGAAGGGCCGCCGCCCAGCCCTCGAGGCTGGCGCCGGTCCGGGAGACCTCGATGGCGGCGGAGAACGAGCCGCTCCTCGCGAACGGTCACCAGAACGGAAACAACCACAGGGGCAGCAAAGGGCGCAGGAACCAGTCTCCCGACGAGACTCCGCCGCCGCCGCCGCCACACGGGGTCGCTGGGAACCCAAGATGGCCGCCGCCGCGAGCGCTCGTGCCGCCCTGGCCGCGCCCCGCCGAGCCGCGCCCGCCCGCCGCGCACAAGCGTCGCCCACCTGCGTCACGTGCCTTGCCGCGCCCGCGCTCCAGCGAGAGCCTGCCGCTCGCGCGCAGCCCGCGCGTACACTCCTCCGCCGACGAGCTCAGCTCCCTCACGCGCTCGCCGAGCCTGTCCTCCTCCGACGAGAGCTACTCGCGCACTACGGACGCGTCGCCGTCCCCGCCCCGCGCCGCGCCCGCCCGCCCCGCGCACCCCGCGCACCCTGCCATCCGCGGCGTCAAGCCCCCGCTCAACAACATCAACGACATCTACGCGAAGCACGCCAAGATGGCCAGGAAGCAGCCGTCTCTGGATGACAAGTTCATCGACGGCCGCGTCGACTTCAAGAAGGAGGACGAAAAACTACAGAGAAGCATCATAAACATGATACAGGCGTCGTCCAAGAGAGACAGTTGCAGTCAAACGGACAAGAAGGACGTTCCGAGTCGGCTGGCTCAGCGCACGAGTTCATTCTCGAGCTCCGGCAGCAGACCCACGAACCTGAAGCAGCTGAGCCACGACCCGCGGGAGATGTACTCAAAGCGGAGTCCGGCGGACGTGGCGTGCGTCATGCCCTTCGAGAGAGAGATCCAGAGGCTGCTCGACGACAAGGGCGTGATCAAGAATAACCCGCCGAAACCTGAACGGAAGGATTTGAAACTGGAACTTCGGTGAGTAATACCACAGATACTTTATACTACTAGGTACTATTAAGGAACTATTTTTGCAATAAGACAAATCCCTCCCACCTCCACCTAACGTCATTTGGAATATTTAGACTTCATTGAACCCCCGATGGAGGTCTACGGGATAGATTTATGCATAGAGCTTTTACTACCGCATCTCTTCTGTGCGTCCTCCACACGGCTGAACTGGTCCAATGTTTACAGTTCAGCTGTAATCTTTCCATCTTTCTTCATTCTGGAGCTGGAGGGAAAAGAAGTATACAGCACACCAGTGGTTCTTAACCTCTTAACTGTTGGCACTCACTCGTGTTCAATAATTCCAGAGGCCATCCGAACTAGACATTTATCGAACGATAATTTTTTGCGACCCGGGTCGATCGTGACCCATAATTTATGCGATTGGATGAAAAAGGTTCGATCGATCACCTGCAGGTCAGTCACATGAATCATACGTCAAAATATAAGCCGAGCCGAGCCGGCTCGCGACACGCGACCAATTAATTACAAAGTGATTTTCACTTTTAGTAGGTCGTTCAGCTCACATAGGCACCTGTCGGAATCTTTATTGCAAGGTCTTAAGACTTATAATGGCTTAAATGTTTGCGGTTGCGCTCCATGATATGAACGACGCACCTGTCTGCATTCGTGGTGTACTACGCACAGATTAATAATTTTAGTATCTAGTATTGTGCAAGTGAAGTATACAAGAGAAAATAGGTACTCTTAATATTTAGTTCATAAAGTCTAATTTAGTTTTGCAGCGGCGCGGTGGCGATGACATTGCATTGACGTGCACATTTTCAAAACGGGTGGGTCAAAAACGATCGTATCATCCCTAAAAAGATGATTGGATCTCTCGCGGACGTGTTGTGATCGAATCAAAGTGATTCGATCAATCGTGATCGACTCAGGTCTAAGCCGAACATGGTTATATAAAACACCGGTGGTTCTTAACCTCTTATCTGTTGGCACTCACTCTTGTTCTTGGATTCTTGAGGCCTGCCGAACCCAGTTATATAAAACCGGTGGTTCTTAACCTCTTAACTGTTAGTACTCACTCTTGTTCTTGGATTCCAGTCATCTAAAACACCGGTGGTTCTTAACCTCTTAACTGTTGGTACTCACTCTTGTTCTTGGATTCTAAAGGCCTGCTGAACCCAGTCATCTAAAACACCGGTGGTTCTTAACCTCTTAACTGTTGGTACTCACTCTTGTTCTTGGATTCTAAAGGCCTGCTGAACCCAGTCATCTAAAACACCGGTGGTTCTTAACCTCTTAACTGTTGGTACTCACTCTTGTTCTTGGATTCTAAAGGCCTGCTGAACCCAGTCATCTAAAACACCGGTGGTTCTTAACCTCTTAACTGTTGGTACTCACTCTTGTTCTTGGATTCTAAAGGCCTGCTGAACCCAGTCATCTAAAACACCGGTGGTTCTTAACCTCTTAACTGTTGGTACTCACTCTTGTTCTTGGATTCTAAAGGCCTGCTGAACCCAGTCATCTAAAACACCGGTGGTTCTTAACCTCTTAACTGTTGGTACTCACTCTTGTTCTTGGATTCTAAAGGCCTGCTGAACCCAGTCATCTAAAACACCGGTGGTTCTTAACCTCTTAACTGTTGGTACTCACTCTTGTTCTTAGATTCTAAAGGCCTGCTGAACCCAGTCATCTAAAACACCGGTGGTTCTTAACCTCTTAACTGTTGGTACTCACTCTTGTTCTTAGATTCTAAAGGCCTGCTGAACCCAGTCATCTAAAACACCGGTGGTTCTTAACCTCTTAACTGTTGGTACTCACTCTTGTTCTTGGATTCTAAAGGCCTGCTGAACCCAGTCATCTAAAACACCGGTGGTTCTTAACCTCTTAACTGTTGGTACTCACTCTTGTTCTTAGATTCTAAAGGCCTGCTGAACCCAGTCATCTAAAACACCGGTGGTTCTTAACCTCTTAACTGTTGGTACTCACTCTTGTTCTTAGATTCTAAAGGCCTGCTGAACCCAGTCATCTAAAACACCGGTGGTTCTTAACCTCTTAACTGTTGGTACTCACTCTTGTTCTTAGATTCTAAAGGCCTGCTGAACCCAGTCATCTAAAACACCGGTGGTTCTTAACCTCTTAACTGTTGGTACTCACTCTTGTTCTTAGATTCTAAAGGCCTGCTGAACCCAGTCATCTAAAACACCGGTGGTTCTTAACCTCTTAACTGTTGGTACTCACTCTTGTTCTTGGATTCTAAAGGCCTGCTGAACCCAGTCATCTAAAACACCGGTGGTTCTTAACCTCTTAACTGTTGGTACTCACTCTTGTTCTTAGATTCTAAAGGCCTGCTGAACCCAGTCATCTAAAACACCGGTGGTTCTTAACCTCTTAACTGTTGGTACTCACTCTTGTTCTTGAATTCTAAAGGCCTGCTGAACCCAGTCATCTAAAACACCGGTGGTTCTTAACCTCTTAACTGTTGGTACTCACTCTTGTACTTGGATTCTAAAGGCCTGCTGAACCCAGTCATCTAAAACACCGGTGGTTCTTAACCTCTTAACTGTTGGTACTCACTCTTGTTCTTGGATTCTAAAGGCCTGCTGAACCCAGCATCTAAAACACCGGTGGTTCTTAACCTCTTAACTGTTGGTACTCACTCTTGTTCTTGGATTCTAAAGGCCTGCTGAACCCAGTCATCTAAAACACCGGTGGTTCTTAACCTCTTAACTGTTGGTACTCACTCTTGTTCTTGGATTCTAAAGGCCTGCTGAACCCAGCATCTAAAACACCGGTGGTTCTTAACCTCTTAACTGTTGGTACTCACTCTTGTTCTTGGATTCTAAAGGCCTGCTGAACCCAGTCATCTAAAACACCGGTGGTTCTTAACCTCTTAACTGTTGGTACTCAATCTTGTTCTTGGATTCTAAAGGCCTGCTGAACCCAGTCATCTAAAACACCGGTGGTTCTTAACCTCTTAACTGTTGGTACTCACTCTTGTTCTTGGATTCTAAAGGCCGGCTGAACCCAGCATCTAAAACACCGGTGGTTCTTAACCTCTTAACTGTTGGTACTCACTCTTGTTCTTGGATTCTAAAGGAGTGCTGAACCCAGTCATCTAAAACACCGGTGGTTCTTAACCTCTTAACTGTTGGTACTCAATCTTGTTCTTGGATTCTAAAGGCCTGCTGAACCCAGTCATCTAAAACACCGGTGGTTCTTAACCTCTTAACTGTTGGTACTCACTCTTGTTCTTGGATTCTAAAGGCCTGCTGAACCCAGCATCTAAAACACCGGTGGTTCTTAACCTCTTAACTGTTGGTACTCACTCTTGTTCTTGGATTCTAAAGGCCTGCTGAACCCAGTCATCTAAAACACCGGTGGTTCTTAACCTCTTAACTGTTGGTACTCAATCTTGTTCTTGGATTCTAAAGGCCTGCTGAACCCAGTCATCTAAAACACCGGTGGTTCTTAACCTCTTAACTGTTGGTACTCACTCTTGTTCTTGGATTCTAAAGGCCGGCTGAACCCAGCATCTAAAACACCGGTGGTTCTTAACCTCTTAACTGTTGGTACTCACTCTTGTTCTTGGATTCTAAAGGCCTGCTGAACCCAGCATCTAAAACACCGGTGGTTCTTAACCTCTTAACTGTTGGTACTCACTCTTGTTCTTGGATTCTAAAGGCCTGCTGAACCCAGCATCTAAAACACCGGTGGTTCTTAACCTCTTAACTGTTGGTACTCACTCTTGTTCTTGGATTCTAAAGGCCTGCTGAACCCAGCATCTAAAACACCGGTGGTTCTTAACCTCTTAACTGTTAGTACTCACTCTTGTTCTTGGATTCTAAAGGCCTGCTGAACCCAGTCATCTAAAACACCGGTGGTTCTTAACCTCTTAACTGTTGGTACTCACTCTTGTTCTTGGATTCTAAAGGCCTGCTGAACCCAGTCATCTAAAACACCGGTGGTTCTTAACCTCTTAACTGTTGGTACTCAATCTTGTTCTTGGATTCTAAAGGCCTGCTGAACCCAGTCATCTAAAACACCGGTGGTTCTTAACCTCTTAACTGTTGGTACTCACTCTTGTTCTTGGATTCTAAAGGCCGGCTGAACCCAGCATCTAAAACACCGGTGGTTCTTAACCTCTTAACTGTTAGTACTCACTCTTGTTCTTGGATTCTAAAGGCCTGCTGAACCCAGCATCTAAAACACCGGTGGTTCTTAACCTCTTAACTGTTAGTACTCACTCTTGTTCTTGGATTCCAGTCATCTAAAACACCGGTGGTTCTTAACCTCTTAACTGTTGGTACTCACTCTTGTTCTTGGATTCTAAAGGCCTGCTGAACCCAGCATCTAAAACACCGGTGGTTCTTAACCTCTTAACTGTTAGTACTCACTCTTGTTCTTGGATTCTAAAGGCCTGCTGAACCCAGCATCTAAAACACCGGTGGTTCTTAACCTCTTAACTGTTAGTACTCACTCTTGTTCTTGGATTCCAGTCATCTAAAACACCGGTGGTTCTTAACCTCTTAACTGTTGGTACTCACTCTTGTTCTTGGATTCTAAAGGCCTGCTGAACCCAGCATCTAAAACACCGGTGGTTCTTAACCTCTTAACTGTTGGTACTCACTCTTGTTCTTGGATTCTAAAGGCCTGCTGAACCCAGTCATCTAAAACACCGGTGGTTCTTAACCTCTTAACTGTTGGTACTCACTCTTGTTCTTGGATTCTAAAGGCCTGCTGAACCCAGCATCTAAAACACCGGTGGTTCTTAACCTCTTAACTGTTAGTACTCACTCTTGTTCTTGGATTCTAAAGGCCTGCTGAACCCAGCATCTAAAACACCGGTGGTTCTTAACCTCTTAACTGTTAGTACTCACTCTTGTTCTTGGATTCCAGTCATCTAAAACACCGGTGGTTCTTAACCTCTTAACTGTTGGTACTCACTCTTGTTCTTGGATTCTAAAGGCCTGCTGAACCCAGTCATCTAAAACACCGGTGGTTCTTAACCTCTTAACTGTTGGTACTCACTCTTGTTCTTGGATTCTAAAGGCCTGCTGAACCCAGCATCTAAAACACCGGTGGTTCTTAACCTCTTAACTGTTGGTACTCACTCTTGTTCTTGGATTCTAAAGGCCTGCTGAACCCAGCATCTAAAACACCGGTGGTTCTTAACCTCTTAACTGTTGGTACTCACTCTTGTTCTTGGATTCTAAAGGCCTGCTGAACCCAGTCATCTAAAACACCGGTGGTTCTTAACCTCTTAACTGTTAGTACTCACTCTTGTTCTTGGATTCTTGAGGCCTGCCGAACCCAGTTGTATTAAACACCGGTGGTTCTTAACCTTTTAACTGTTGGTACTCAAGCAGTACAGTACACAATTTATTGATAGTTTGTTAACTAAAAAAAAGTAAGATTTAAAAACTAACGGTTTTGACAATCTAACGGTGACATATATAGGTCCAAGTGGGTAAATGTTGGTACTCAGTCGTGTTCTTGTTATTATTAAGTATATGGTTAATAAAGACCTTTTAAAACAAACAGTCGTGTTCTTGCATTCCAGAGGCCAGCCGAACCCTGGTCTTCAACTGCAGCCGGTGCTGAACTGCAACAACAACAGCAGCCCGCTGCACGCGGTGGGCTTGGCGGCCATCACGCAGCTCATCAGACAGGAGCCCAGCCCCGCGCGGAGCGAGGCTAGAAGTGAGCCACGGAGTGAGCCGCGCGTCCAGGTTAATGAGTTTCCAGGTACAGAAGCTTTACCTTACTATTCAGATTGAGAAATTTAGATTGACACAAATACTGACAAGAAGCGTCCGTGGCCACCGTTATTCGTGCAACGGAAACGAACGTGCGGGTAGCCACCTCTGGCAGAGACGTGTACTGGATGGGTGGCCGTTTCTATGTGGCATTTGTCGCTGTAGCTCCCGGCTTCTATTACTACTCGGTGGTAGTAGTCGTAAAGCTGTGTCAGAGGCCCTTATAGGGCAGCTTGATAACTTCTAACTTAAACTTTGAGTCGGGTTGGCCACTAACCCGATAGCCCTTCATCAACCCGCACTCAGTCAGCGTGGTGAAGTAGGGCTCAATCTTCCCCGTATCCGTGTAAAGGCCTGTGGCCCTTGGTGAGGTCATTAATGGGCAATTTATTTGTTTATTTACGTATACTTACTTTTTTAACTGGCTTCAAAAAAGGAGGAAGGTTCTGAATAATGAACCTAAAGAGCTACCCATAAAGAGTCACTTTTCAAGGAAGCGTGTTGAAAAGATCATGAATGAATACACTATATGTCAAATTATAGCCAGTTTCGATATGTCAGAAATCAAAATCTATCGAGTTGTAAGATAAATTTTGGTCGCTAGCTTTTGGAGCCGGATTCGGCCAACTTCCTACCAAGATGCCAGATAATAACATATCAGACATGGTGCCCTGTGTCATAAAGATCCCATATGTGAAAGAATAGCTATTCTTCGATATATCAGAAATTTAAATTTGTCGAGTAGTAGGAAAATTCTAGTCTGCTAGCTTTTGTAGCCGGACTCGGCCAACGTCCAACCAAGATGCCAGATAATGACATATCAGTTATGATACTTTTTGTCATAAAGATTATTAATTAACCACGATATGTCAAAGAATATTTTTTGATATGCCAGAAATAAAAAAAATCAAGTAATAAGAAAATAATATGTAATATAAAATTATTTTATCTACACACGTATCATAAACCCTCTTTACTGCGTTCAAAAACCGCACGTTACGATCAGCATTATGTTAAACTACTTGGTAAAAACTCGTTTCGTATCTGGAAAACTACACATTATGGTCATTATGTGTAGTTTTTCTACATATAATGACTTTCAAATTTGGAACGCCGACGCCCGCCTGCATGCCGCCCCTAGTTTGTCTGTGAAGTTGGTACTGACATTCAAATTTAGAACGCCCGAAGTTGGTGCTACAGAACAAGCTAAACAACTGCAGAGCCACAATGCCGGTCAAACATGCGGTTCCTGAACACATCAAAGAGAGCTTATGATATGTGTGTAGATAAACTAGTGTATGTAACTGTATATAATTAGGCATTAAAACTCTCGAGTTTTAATGCCCTCCATTATGTAGAAGTCACATAAACTACTATTAACCTTGAAATGTATTTCTCGCATCCTATGTAACCTAAAAAGAATGTGTTTAATAGCACATCATATATTAAAAATACCCATATAGACGGCGGCCATATATAAATGTTTATGTTTATATTGGATGTATAGCAAACGGGCCACCAGAGGTCGCGCACAAGTTGTCCTTTAAAAGACTGCACAAAGTGCACGATTCTTATGAATTCCCCCTCAGCTATTAGAAGATTATAGGCGTTTAGGATTTTCACATATAAATGATAGATGGCTAGACTGAAGCACTTGTTCCTATAATATCGATATGGTCGGATCAGACGGGACCTAATAGTGCATAAAAAGTAAACATTTGGAGAAAATCGACCCTATTTGATTAGCCAACCATTAAAGCAATCGTATCGCAATCCATTAAACACTCAGAAATTAGTAGCTTTATTCCTTCTCAGCAACAGCTGGTCAGTCAAATTGGCCAGGGTCACTGCGCTGAATTAATACAGATAAACTTACTACTGCCTAAGCAGTGTCAACCAAAATTCCGAGTTATGAAGACATGCTGTCAAGGTGTGGACTACAAAAAAATACACTCTGTGGTCAAAGAGGCAGTCTAATGCTCAAGATCTCAAGAAATAAACAAACCAAATATTTTATATACGCAAACTGTTGCAGGTGTCCTACCAACGGACGTGGTGATCGAGCTGCCCTCCCCCTCCCGCAGCCGCGCGAGCCCCTCGCCCGACCGCGAGCTGCAGGGAGGGGCGGGGAAGGGCGGGGGCAAGCTGCGGGAGCGGCTGCAGCAGACACACCAGGTACTGACACGTGGATACGTAGACAGACAGCTTGATAACTTTTAAAAATCTCATTGCAATCGGTTTAGTAGTATGAGATCTGCAGAGACACTGACAGTGAGATAGCTATGAGGTTTAAAAATAAATAAACCGGTCAAGTGCGAGTCGGACTCGCGCACCAAGGGTTCCGTACACGCTGTCAGTACCTTATTATATTTTATGATGACGTCTTTGTTTACAAATGTCCCGGGAAAACAAAGCTCAAAACTATGTATATCCTTTAATTATTTCATTCATTTCATTTCAAGTTCTACTACATAATTAATTAATATTTAAAATCTATTGTCTAGTGAGAAGTCTTTGTACTTAATTAAAGCAGACTTTTAGTCATGAGCTTTCCCCGCAGAGCGTAGTATTTAGTCACTTTATTATAGGCGTGCGTGGTTACTGCAGTGGCCTTTCACACAATATGGTCACGACGAGGTCAATGCCCTTCCCCTGCGTGGTTTCGGTAAGAACGGAGATAAAAAGATTTTGGTTGCAATAGCAATGGAGTAAAATCGTAATAATACACTGTTTTCAGATTTTTCTCTTTATTTGTGCTATAAGATCTTGCTTCGTGCCAAATTTCATGATTCTAGGTCAACGGGAAGTACCCTCTAGTTTTTGATTCCCTTGCGAATATCAAGAAATTTCAGCAAAATTGAGACATATGCGGTATCTTTTGATTGCGTTGACCTATAAGTTTAATTTTTTCACAAGTTTAAGAGATCACAGACTTGAGTAATCGATATTAATTTCAACTTTATACCTCCATGACAGACAGACAGACAGAAATTTACAGTTTTCGGATTTTTCCCTTTACTTGTGCTATAAGACCTTCCTTCATTCCAAGTTTCATGACCCTAGGCCAACCGGAAGTACCCTATAGGTTTTGATTCCCTCGCGAGTTACAAATTCAGCAAAATCAGCAAAATTATGACATAATATCGCGGTATCTTTTGATTGCGTGGACCTAGAAGTTTAATTTTTTCACAGCTCCAAGGGACCATAGACCTGAGTAATCGATATTAATTTCAACATGATACCTCCACGCGTTCCTGAGAAAAGGGGTCTTAACAGACGGACAGACAGACAGACGGACAACAAAGTGATCCTATAAGGGTTCCTTTTTTCCTTTTAAGGTACGGAACCCTAAAAATGAAAACTGTTCATTTGTTTGAGAGCTGCAGTGGTAGCCACACTAGCAGATCGCTTCGCTCACTCCTTTTATCCTTCAGGTACCCTAACCCGCCACTAAGCCCAGACAGTCTTTATTTTGCCAAATAGCGGTGGCTAAACCATTCAGTAATTTAGTCGCGCAAATTCGTAATTTTATTCCGCAATTCAGTAATTTTTTTCGATCATTTCAGGAAATTCCTCTGTTCGTATTCTTTCGCTCAATAGATTTATATTTGGTTGTTTTATTATTACCCTTCAGCTTTTTTCACTCCACTGCTCGGAAATGTGGCAAAAGATGGTCTGTAGTGGAGCCGCCAAACAATGAATAGTTAACCAGGACATCAAGATCATTTCTGGCCTGTGTGAACAAGCCAGAAAGACCATTGGTGGCTTGTTTTGTTATGGTTCTGCCAGATGACAATAGATGGCATGTTAGTTCATGCCGTGCCGGTTCTTACCGACATAGCGTGCGTCATGCCGTCGCGTCGGTACAAGCGTGCCTGACGTAGAGACGAGTCCATCTATTACACTTTTGGCCCTCTTAGCGTAGAGGGCCCTCAAACTCACGTCCATTTATTGCTCACTTTCCAGCCTCTACACGTACTTTTATTTTATAGCCTGTATAATGTAGATTTCGTTCAATGAAGGCCTATTTCAGGATTTTGCAAAAATGCTTTCCTATGTCCGGATGTTATTCTCTACAGGCCGCATTTCTCGACTGAATTCTCGTGAAATTTTGTAAGCAGGTTCGATGTTATTATTTTTTGTCGATTCAGTTTTTCGAAATTTTTCAAAATGGCGGAGATGTGGGAGCTTTAAAATTTGAAATTTCAAAAAACCGCTACAGTCCAAACAGCTTGACGGATTTTAACAATTGAGGATTTGTAGAGACCGTGAGCTTAACAGGCTATATAATTTTAGTGAAAAGTCAAAAGGTTGTGTTTAAGACCTCAAAATGTAGTTTACTAAGTTACTTTCATACTCCATGTAAGTAACAAGCATTCATAAGTGGGTATGTGTTATTAAAAAAATGTGTCACTCGCTAGGTCTACAGCTCAAAGAACCACTAGTTTTATTTAATGTCAGGATGAAAAAGATGTATCTGATTTTATTTAATTTTCTGTCTGCTCCCCCAGATAGCCACAACCCACCAGAACCACCGAGACTTGGTCCTCTACAACGAGAGCCAATCCGAGTGGAGCTCATCGTGTTCGGAGGGCGATGCGGACAACGACGTGCATCCAGAGAGCACGGGGTATACCACGGACGACCCGGCGCTGGAGAATGTGTCTATGCTGAATGAAGCAGGTAGGACTCGAGGCTGGCCATCCCGACAGCGTTACTTAGAATTTCACCATCAGCTTACTTTTTAAAATATCAGGGCAAAATACTGCGGTAGCGGTACGGTGAAGGGTAAAGGGGGTGAGCGAAGTGAAGCCCCCTTTATCCTTCGTGTTAGGTTGAACATGTAAGAACAACAAAAATACTTAAAACATAAACTTAAGTACACAAAACACAAGAAGAAGTTTGGTGAGCATTTATCCAAACACAATTTGGTGATCGTTTACTAATTCTGGCGGTTGTTTCGAATTTATTGGAACTAAAATAGGTGCCATTTTTGGTGATCGTTCAAACATAAGCCTTTTTATATTGTCAAAACAGATTTTTTGATAGCTTCGGGATACTTTTCTATCTAGCATAAATAATCAAATTACGGTTGCACGTTAGCGAATCCAAGCTTACACTCATGATCTATAAGCGAGCATAAAAAACAACTGTTTTAATACTCCTATTTACCATTAGATTCAGAAAAGGCTGTTTCAGCCTAATGCGTTGCGTTAACTTAGCTATTTAGGCTATCTTAGATCATAATTTCTCGTTGTCAAAGTTTCCTCCGGTTTCGAAATACCATTCTTCTAAAAAGGTTCTAATCCTAACATTAGTTATATTTATTAGTTCTTTAACTATGTATGAATCTTCATAAAGTGCACATAACTATCTGGGTTGAAGAACATCTAAATTCATCGACAAAAAAAATAAAGAATAATTTACCCATTTTAATTTAATATTGAAATGCGCCATCTGGGTACCAACTGCAAAAAAATATATTATATAACTTCGGAATGGAAGGGTGTTTCGTAGTGAAATTGCCAGATTCGTGATGATGAAAGACACGTAGAGCCAGTAACAAATAGTTGCAGAAAAACAAGGCGCAATTTTAGTTCACCACAACTGTAAACTGTAAACTAAAATTGCGCTTTGTTTAAGAAATAATAGTGATTTTTTCGATTTTTTTTAGTAATTGCAGATTTCTACAAACTTTGGTTCCCAAAATGGAATTATTTAATTACGGAATGTTATTCTTAATTTTGTTTCTAATTAATAAACTTTTTTATCATACATGATACCTATTTTCACTTTTCGGAGCTAAGCTTAATCATATGACCTATAGATTAGTGATATACTGTAAAGTCATAAGGTAGTAAATAAATAAATGCAGCCCACATTAATGTCCCCACTGGGAGGCACAGGCCTTTTATGGATATGCGTAAGATTGATTAATTGTTACTCCATAGCTTCGGCGATGGGCTAGCACCCTGTCACGCAAAATGGATTGTTGAATAACAGGCTAAAAGTGGGCCATTGTGCCTCTACCACCCCGAATGGGAAAAGGCGTAAGGCTAAGTGTCGCCGGACACGGGCTTCCGGCCACAGCTACAAACGCCGCCACGAGTGCAGCGTGTGGCGGCCACCGACCACCGGCTTTATCCGTGTGTGGCGATCAGTCCATATAAAATCTATGAAAACTACAAGAAAAATGCCGGAAGCGGCGTTTTGAAATTAATGAAATAGAAATGAAATGAAAATGAAAATAAATGAATTGCTAATATCAATTAGCAATTCATTTCTCTGATTCAAAACCCTTTTCTTATACTTGCTTTACTTTCTAAATCTGTGATACATTTGTAAACTCAGATGAACGGAACCATTTGCTTACCTACTTACCTGTGTTTTGTAACCTTGGAAGAACGAAAGTCAACTTTTTGCTTACATACTCTGTGTTTTGTAACCTCATATGAACGAAACTCTTTGCTAACCAAAGCGCCCACTACGTGGAACTACTTTGACAGTTGCCTTTCCCATTCCCCAGGACTAACGGACGCGGAAGCGGCACTCAGTGACGTCAATTCGTGCTACTTCGACCGCGACGACGACGTGTCGTCCCGAGCCTCCTCACGGCTTCTCGACTCTGAAGCTCTCGTATCGCTGGAATCGCTCAGCGCTATCTATGACTCGGACGAACCGGCGCACAGGTCAATATTGTACAGATATTCTAGATATTTCCTACACGGGTTGAAGAGAAACGAGTAGTCAGATGAAGGTTAGTTGGAGTTGTAGTTGGAGACGTCCATTCGTGTTACTTCGACCGCTACGATAACGTGTGATATGACAGCAGCTTTAATACGATATTTGACTGCTAGTCAAAATAGATTCTTTTTAGGAAGTGTCAAAACGGTAATTTTGTTCACGAGTTCTATGGAATACAAGCATAACTAAATGCCGTCTTTATAACACAAAATGTATATAAAACTGCTGGAAATCTACAGTTCTTATATTGTCAAACCATTTTGAAAACAATGCTTCAACTTCAGACTAACATGTGACGTCACAATCAAATGCTGTCATTTTTACACAAAATTGAGTTTATAAAATACAACTTCTGTAAATATACAATTATGATATTGTCAATTTTATTTGTTGAAATAGGTTCAGCTTGAGACACATTTCTAAATTTATTAGATTACTTTGTCAAATGCCGTATTCCAAGATAAATCAAATGAAGGGACATAGAGCTTGAAAAGTAGGTACAAGAGTCGCGTTGGTTGCGCCCTATTTCAACTCAACAGCTTTGCGCTTGCTTGTAAAGTTGATATCGCTAAGGTTTAGCAAGCTGACTTCCGTGGTAGGTTCCGTGTGATACCCCAAGCTCAGCAGTCGTTCTACGCTGGCTACTCCTTAGAGTGAAATGATTTAATCAAGGATGCAAATGAAATTCAAACACGAATTCCCTTATGACTTTCCAGGTACTTGGCCAATATACGCACGGTCAGCGAATCCATCACTCGTAACTTCGGACAGCCTGCGCCCGTTACTGACGGCGAGAGCGATGTGTGAACTGTGATCTATTTGTAATCTAGGTAAAAGTGAAACAAGTTGACTGTTGAACTGTCCTCCGCTAGAGATCTAGGCAAAGCTGAAGAAAGGATACAGGGCAAATCATTTGTTGAAGTTAGAATTCGCTTGTCCAAGGAACTTAGAGTTGTACGTTGCCGACTTGGACTTAACTTTATGGATTTTGGCACGTGAAGCAAGCTTTAAAATTACATCCATGACAGCGGATCCAAAGATAACCTTATTTATTAGAGATTCGGAATGTAGTGGACTCTCTTGTGGAAATACTTACTGTGCAATACTCGTTTATGACTTGACAGTTTGGGACTGTTAAAATAACGCTGAATCCTGTCAGATGCGAGACTCGCTGGTTTAAAATAATCCGTCGGTATGACGCGTCTCACTCATCGCATTGACAGCATATTATGACTATGACATATAAAAATTATTATCAAATTATTATTTCTAAAATGTTTATTGGGTAGAAGGATGCCTGTAAAAAACTGATATAGGTACTTAATGTCTTATATGTGTAACTATATGTATATTGTATAGCTCGTATGACATTCTTGTACAGAGGGGCCTATGCAATGGCGGGAAGGAAAATAAAGGTTTGATCTCTACAATTATAAGGTGCTCTGACTTAGTATATGTTTTAATTAGGTACACGTAAGGGAAGAGGATAAAGTCGACCAATGTTCGGACGTTGTTTGTGACAATGTAAGCGTAAACAGTAAGGGCTGGTTCCCATTTTTAATGAAACTTCATCTAAACTAACCTCTGGACAGTATTGTATATAAAAATATAATTTTGCATTTCAAGTAGCTTAAATACGTTATTGTAGAATGGGTAATTAATTATGTTATGTTATTAGTAAGTTGTTTTTTGTAATTTTCATCGTAATTTAATATTTTCTTGAATAGTGCCATGCACAAAAGAAAACAACGTCATTCAGTGATGATTTGATATTTCCATTGTTGAATTCGTAATGTCAGCAACTGCCCATTTGAGTTAACATGGTCTAAGGCATCGAACCTCCAGCAAATAAAACCCGGAAGTATCCGAATATTAAAAAGATTCACCGGATATATGTTGAAGAATATTCCCCATATAAACATGATCACAAAAAAAAACAGTTCATACTTATAAATAGTGTATGAAAAATTGAAGTTAGTTTTAAGGCCAGAACGGCTTGTGATAATTCTCTATCTATGTAATGCATAGCATACCTTATAAGAAAATTATGTACTTAACTTTTCACAAAAGGGCAAGAATATCTCAATAACTATCTAATTGTGCAAACTCAATGGTAATCGTTATGGGTTTAATTTTGTTAACAAGACAGCCGGAAAGCAAATACTATTTATTTTTTTATTGTCTTTTTTGCATGTTTTTGTTATGCTTTTGAATGTTAAGGTAAGAAACGATGATTTTAGTAAAGTCAATTTTCATAAGGAAACGTGGATAACATACTCTCATTTTTGTTCCGCTCGGCTTGTATTGAATGCATTATGTCTGTAAGAAGTGAGATCTAAATAGTTGTTAATCTTTGTGAATATTGTCACGACTATGTGTGCTGCATAACGTGTGTGTTAAAATACTACAAATATATATAATTATTTTTGAAAATAAAGCATCTACTCTAATTGGCTATACCATATTATATTCGAATTTGTAACTTTTTTATTGCTAAGTAAGTACACATAGTGCCAAATCTTTTGTATGCAACATAATCGATAATTTAAATTCGTAGCAAATATGTATTTAATATTCAGTTCAAGCATTCTAGATATGTATGGAAAAAATTGGCAAAATTAATGTAGTTTTTTTATCTTATATTTATTTATTTAAGGGCCCACATCATCATCATGTATTAAGGGGTCTTGTCATCCCCTCTCTTGCATAACCCCTAGTACTGCTTTGGGCCTTGGTGTTCATCTCCTGGTACGATTCACGATTGCTCTAAGACTTAAGTTGGTCTGTAGATTTCGTCCTATGACGCCCTCGCAGGGCCAAGGAGGAGACCCTTGTGTCTTATTACGTGTCCGAATCACTTGACTCTTCTGTTTGCCATGGTTCTAGTGATACCTGGGGTATATTCTTAGGAACTCCTTATTGGTTTTCTCTCTGTCCAGCCAGTCTTTAGCATCCATCGCCAACACCAAATTTCGAAGGCTTCCGATCGCTCATGTTTTTGGTAGTAACGTGCCAGCTCTCGCAAACACAATGCCATACTCCTTTTTGATAAGTTTCTTTCTCACTCGTATGTTGATTTTGTTGCTGTAAATGTTTCAGTTCGTTATTAAAGCTCTCCTTGCAATTGGTATTCTGGTGCGTATTATTTGTACGCTTTCTTTAAAACTGTAAAAACAGCGCTCTTTCACGTACATATCCTGATAGATGAAGAAGTGCATTAATATTGCCATTTATTTCTTTTGTTAAAATATAATGCTTATATTAGTTTTCATTTTTGCTTTCACATAGGTAAGTTCAAATGACCTTGTGAAAGATTTTATGAAAAAAATATCCAAGAGTAGAGACAGACCTAAATAATAAATTACAACATTTTGAATAACCAATTAAAGATTAACGGTTCAAAGATAACTTATTTAGTAACAGCTATAAATCTGTAGGTTAGAAATAGAGAAAAATATTGTGTGCTCGAATATGGAAAGAATTTCAATTACTTATATTCACCTTAATTATGATTTTTATAGCAAACTATAAGTTGCGATGAATGAAATAAGAAAAATGAAACTTGTATAATTTTTCTACACACAGTAATGCGATTCCTTTAAAATATTTCGCCTCGTCTTGCATGGGTATGCATATGGGCATCGATTTAGCTCAAACTGACATGTTTCAGTCATAATTACGAAATTGTGCGTTTGGTAAAAGGGAAATATACAACTGCACATCAAAAATACTGATTTGCACAGCAAATATCCCTTATATTTGCTGCAGTAGCTTAGGTGAGGCGAAGACCCCTTTATCTTTAGTGTTTCTTAAAAATTCTTACAACAAACATAAGTACTCATTAAATATTTAAAATATAAAAAGTGTTTTTGCTGATCTTTTTTTGCTACGCAAATCAGTATTTTTGACGTGCGATTAAATACCAGCCTTGGTAAAATATAATAATGATGTAGGATTAACCTTATTACACCGTTACCCAAAACCACCATTGACGTGCACACGGTAACATTAAACGAGGACTAATTAATGGGTTTTATATTTTTATGTAATCGCATTATGGTTTTGTACAATACAATATTACTGCGTGTATATTTTTGAAATCCAAATCTAGATAAATGATTAAATACCTCTGATAATAATACCTAATATTGAGCTGCAACATATGTTTGACCTAATACTTTTGAATTATTGTATTTTTCGTGTAATTAGCTTTTTACAGCTTATCGGTAGATATTTAATCACACGTTGTTTTGTATTCGAATTTCGCCTTAAATTAGATAGTATTTTTGTGTATTGTTATTTATTTCAATTCAATTTAAGCAATATTAATTACATTTATGATTAAAGTGGTATACGTGCTGATAAACTTTCTTTAAACTTTTACCTGCATAATCTTTAATCTGTGCTTCATATTTGAAATTTACAAAGTGGATAACCATAACTTGAACAAAGTTAATTGAAAGAGAAGCGTAGAAGTCATAAAACGGAGATGGCTACTTACAAATTCTTATATAAAAACTCGACATAGGTAACAATAGCAAACACAGCAACAATAATATTAGCAAGAATGGATGACAACTTATTGGTTAGATCAAGATCAAATATAAAATAGTGATTGTAGGCACGTACACGCCCCGCCAGGTTTCTTGGCTCGTGAGTGAGTTCCATATTACAAATATTCCTCTGTGGTGAGATCTCTCTCTCTCGCCCATGTATGCATCTTCTTACCCCCTCTAGACTGCATTCAGAGGACATGGCGCGAGCTGTACTAAGTACCTATACCCAAAGAGGTTGGATTGGATGCTTCAACAACAAAGGAGTTTCTTGAGCGTTGCTAGATCTATAAATGGAACGTACCCTTTGGTAGTACAAGCTAGAAGGCGAGCCCTGAGAATTGCGATGGTGTGCGTGCACAGGGCCGACAAGCCAGTTTCGACAAGCTTGGCGAAATTGGCGCGTGCACGTACAACAAAAAATTGTCACTGTTGTTATAGAATTAGATCTAAACATTATTTTTTAATATTTTCATTGTATTTTTAGAATTATTATTTTAATTTCAACATTCTGGCCAAGTTATATTCCGGCAACTCTTCCTATGGGGAAAAAAAAGATGTTACAATATTTTGAGACCACAATGCACTCGTTAGCTAAAAGTGGCAACCACTTAAATATTATGTCACATTAGTTTGCAGGTCAGGTACTGTCGACTATGTTTAACTCATCCGCATACTAATGACCTCAAACTTTTTAAC
Organism: Argyresthia goedartella; assembly: GCA_949825045.1. NCBI lineage: Eukaryota > Metazoa > Arthropoda > Insecta > Lepidoptera > Argyresthiidae > Argyresthia > Argyresthia goedartella. The sequence goes on from OX463820.1 coordinate 23,184,821, forward strand.
CGTCGTGTCTTATAGTAGGCCCCACGTCCCTAAGGTTTTTGCTAACCACGTGACTGTAAAATCGTCTCACAAAAATCGGTTTTCCCTTTTCGGCTTTAACACTAAGTCTTATCAATTTGTGTGAAGGTTACTTACATATTTTAAAAAGAGCCATATGAGGACATGTAAATAGGTATCTGAAATGAGTCAATCCTAATTTCTATACCTATAGGTTCATACCTACTATTAGTCATTTCATTTCCTGCTTACAGTATGACAGTCATGCGATATAATGTACCGTATTCTTCTTGATTTTACCACAGAACTGAGCTGGTCTGCATATTATTATATCATTATCAACAGTTCCTACCTACTTGCATCTAATTCAGTGAAATTACACTCCACTCCTCACTCGAGTTACTCGTAAATTGTCATATCAGCAGTTTCTTATCCAGTTAGCTATATCAGATTTCATTCCAGTGTTTTCTCAGGCGATAGGAGTGCAGGCGGAAATTAACCTTATTGGACATACCGCACATTTAATAAAGGTACATACAGCTACTAATGTTTCAAAACCAAACAACTTGAACTCAAAGTTAAAGGTCTGATAGGTAATGGCGCGGTCCATAAAGTTTACAGGCATGTATAATTTGTTGTTGCCATGACTACATTGATTAGCTAAAAACTGTTTGTTTTAGCTTTAGTGTGTAGATCAAGATAGGTAGGTACAATACGATTATTATTTCTTTACCGCTCTACACTTCTCGGCTTTTATCGCCAAGGAACGGAAGATAATATACATTGCTGCATATTCATCACACCATACTTTCCATAGAGTAGAAAAAAAGTAATGTAGGTCACATTTCATTAGCACAATCACTTTCATTGTATCAGACACAATGCTTATAAAGCTGTCACTAAATACATGCAGTTTTTCTTCTACAGTTAAATCTCACATTTCGTTGCGTGATTGCAAACTTTCGTGCATTCTTCAAGTGCCAGCATCTCGATTTTTTCTGACAGCAGATTCTAGACAGTAGTTTTATTCATAACTCATGTTTGAAGCATATCCTTTTAATTGTCTCCAAATATTTTCTATAGTATTAAAATCCGGATGATACGGAGGCAAACGAACTTGCAGTGTGACCATGCTCCCGCAAGACTTTATCTGCATTCGATTCGGAAAAATGTTGTCGTCCACTGTCGTTGCAGCAACCTCCAGTATTCTCTGTCTTGGGCCTTGCTCTATATTTCCTGGTACGATCCACTATTGCTCCAAGTCTTTATAGTTGGTCTGTATGTTTCTTATTCGTTATTTTCTATTAATGTAAGAAAGAGACCCAAAACGTAGAGGTGACATTTTCTTTGGCGATACCTACATATTAAAAAAAGGCTAGTATGTAATCGCTCATCAAAAATACTGATTTGCACAGCACTGTGTGTGCTGTGGCGTTTTATTACATCATACAGTTCAGGTTTTTTGTCACCAGCGGCGAAAAGAATATTGTGTCTTTCTAGCCTAGTACTCATATCTCCTTTTCTGCTATCTGAATTAGGTAGCTTCTACACAAGTGTGTTATGATAAGACGCGTTATCAATTACAACGATGCTGTCATGCGGTTAATTAGGTATCAGTTACTGTTGTTTTCGCAACCACTTCATATTTCTCCGAGTTAATTTCCTTGTGATAATCTGAGTCCACGGACTAATCTAACAAGAAATCTCCTATTAATATATGGTTATTAATGCTTCATGATTCGTTCTCAAGATTGGTACCTAGGAAATATATATTATTCACACATGTAGTAACGCATAGTTTCCACCACTCGTTCACTTAGTTGAGGGTAGAAACGTGAGTTCTAGCCTTTTTTAAATTTACAAATTTAATAGGGTAGATTCGTTTCTTTCACCGCTCTGGCCCGGCAGTTGGGCTCGACCGTTCGTCATTCGCAATTTAGTGCCCAACCACTCAACACGTATACTCAACACGTGCGTTTTTTCGGGAAAAACAATCTAAAATAATGCCTAAAAGGAAACGGGACAGATCCCCGAACCTTTTGAACATTTGTAAAAAGTTGAAAGTGTTAGAAAAACAAATTCGTGAAGAAAAACGTCGACGCCCACATCGAGCACGGATCATAGAAACTTCTTCCTCTTCATCGTCACGGGAGTCTTCTCCCTCATCAAGAAGCACGCAAGGTATTTACCTATAGTTTTATCAAATATTACTCAGACAAAAACAAGTTTGGCGCGAATATCGGTTTGTGTGTAATTCTATGGGAGTTATATCTTACCGATGAAGTCAGACAGTAGGTATATTAGATGTCAGGTTTGCGTGTAATTCTGTGGGAGTTATACCTTACCTAAATTACATCTAATTCTACGGAATTCTCAACATACCAACACAAAGATGGAAAAATTAACGAAGTCTGGCTTGCGTGTAATTCTGTGGGAATTATATCTTGCCAATACTACCTGGTTTGTGTTCCATTCTGTGGGAATTTTACCTTACCAGTAATGATTTCATACAAAACCATAACTAAGGGTCCGGAAAACCACACGGTCCGGGCTAATATGATACATGTTCACTTTACGAACGATACCGTTAAATTGTGAACAAAAATCGGTTTGCGTCTTATTCTTTGGGAATTCTACCTTACCGATATTGTAGATATTTCCCTTCGTAAAAAGTGCTACCTAAGATATATTACTAAGCAACTATATTGCTCGCAGATGGATATTCGCCATACGATGACCATTCCGTGACCATCGAAAAGGACTTGCTCGACATCCTTGATGGCGAAACGAGCAATGCACCCGGAAACATACCTGTGGACACGGAGCCGCCGCACACTGAGCCGGGGGCCACCGCCGCCGACCCCGCCACTAGCGAGGTCGCGCGCCTAGCTGCCGCCGCCGCACATGTCGCGCTGCCCGCCGCCGCCCCCGCGTCGTCGCACCAAGACGCCGCCGCCGCCTCAATGCCTCACGCCGAGCCCCACGACCCCATCGACACGCTCGACCCGACCATTCTGGAAATCCTGGGTGATGACCCGACAGCCAAAGTGGAGTACGGCGCATCGGTGCACAGAGAGATCGCGAGTCGATTCGAACATTTCGCTGTCACTGGACTGGACAAGGAGGTACGCAAGGAATTGACGGACAAATATCTTGTACCGGACAATTGCGTTCGAACGGGAGCGCCGATTCTGAACGACGAAATTCGTGCCGCGCTACCGGACACAATAGTGAGACGAGACAAAATCTTTCAAGCAAAGCAGAAACAACTGGCTACAGTTATATCGTGTGTTGCTAGCACTATCACCGAACAACTGAGTTCGAAGGAAAAGAACCACGAGCTCCTCAAAAAGCTCATGGACATGGGTCGCCTCCTCTGCGACATACAACACACGGAGTCACTAGCTAGGCGGCAATTTTCCCTCTCTTCGCTCAAAAAGGACATGAAAGATCATCTCGTCAATACCAAAATCGACAAAAAATTGTTCGGGGAAAACTTACAGGAGACTCTGAAAACTGCAAGAGCAGTTAACAAATCTGGATCAGATTTAAAGGTGTCGTCTAAGAACATAAAGAAGAGTCAACCGCAGGCTGCTAAACCACATACGCCAAAAAACTGGAAGCACCCGGCCCCAGCTCGCCGGCAGCCGCCGCCGCCGCCGCCGCCACGGAGCCGGGACACCTACCTGCGCGAGCAGCCCGCCAGCTCGTCGAAGCGGTCTGCGCCGCAGCAGAAGACAACCCGCCGCCGGTAGACTCGGTAAGATACGCCGGCCAATTATCACAGTTCCACAAACAATGGGCTCTTATCTCGAGAGACCAAACTATCCTAAACTGGATCAATGGGTATAAAATACCATTCTCAGAACCTGTCGTTCAGACTCACATACCTGAACCTCCGATATACACTTCTTACGAAAAGTCACAATTTGAAGAAGCAATTCTGGACTTGCTTACTGTTGGTGCCATATCAGAATGTGCCCCGCACGAACATCAATTTTTGTCAAGCGTATTTTTGCGTCCCAAACCTAATGGCAAAGTCCGATTTATCTTGAACTTAAAAAGTCTGAATAAATTCATTGCTACAAATCACTTCAAACTGGAAGACCTGCGCACAGCTATAAAATTAGTTACCAATGACTGCTATATGACAACCCTGGATCTTAAGGATGCGTATTTCCTAGTAAAAATTCACGATGACTCTAAAAAATATTTGAGATTCAAATGGTATGATAAAATATTAGAATTCAATGTCCTGCCATTTGGTTTAAATACCGCACCATACGTTTTTACAAAAATCATGAAACCTGTGATCAAACTACTACGATTGTGCGGATATTTATCGACGATCTATCTCGACGATATCTTACTCATAGGTCAATCCTATGGTGAATGCATTGACAACGCCGACTTAACAACAAAGTTACTGCTGGCTCTGGGTTTTAAAATTAACCTACAAAAAAGTGTCTTAACACCAGCTACCTCTTGTAAATTTCTGGGATACATCATCGATTCTCATTCCATGCAAATAATTCTGCCAAACGAGAAACAAATAGCAATCAAAAAAGAAATAAAAAAGTTTACTCGGATCTCACGCTGTAAGATAAGGAGCTTCGCTCGTTTACTAGGATTGCTTGTTTCGGCATGTCCCGCCGTAGAATATGGCTTACTATACACTAAAGATTTAGAACGATGCAAGTACCTCAATCTCCAACCAGATGATGACTATGAGAAATTGATGAGCATACCCAGTTCATTGTTAACTGAGTTTCAATGGTGGCTGCGAGCGTTGGAAACCCCTGCACACAGAATCAGGGATGACACATACGTGACCGAAATTTATTCTGACGCCTCAACGACGGGATGGGGCGCGGCGTGCGAAGGTGAGACCGCTAGTGGCCAGTGGTCCCCCGACGAACGCAGCCAGCACATTAACGCCTCAGAACTGTTAGCCGCGCTTTTCGCTCTTAAGATCTTTGCCAAAGATCACACCAATTGCCAAATACTCTTACGGGTGGATAACTCCACAGCAATAGCATATATCAACCGCATGGGTGGGGTACAATACCCCCACCTCACCGAAATAGCAAGGAATATTTGGAAGTGGTGCGAATCTAGGAAAATATTTGTTTTCGCTAGCTACATAAAATCTACTGATAATCATATCGCTGACGCCGAATCTCGGCGCAACCATCCTGATATCGAATGGGAGCTATCAGAGCATGTATACAATACGATAGTCAAACAGTTCGGCGAACCTAATATCGACCTTTTTGCCAGTAGAATAAACAAAAAATGTGATATTTATGTATCTTGGCATAGGGACCCAGACGCGTACACTGTGAATGCATTCACCATGAATTGGTCAAAACATTTCTTCTACGCATTCCCGCCATTTTCAATTATTCTCAAAGTTATGAGAAAAATAATGCTAGATAGAGCCACTGGTATCGTGGTTGTGCCAGCGTGGCCGACACAAGCCTGGTACCCAGTGTTTACGAATCTTCTGATATCGGAATGCATAACCTTCAATCCCCGTGAACATATGTTGTTTTCCAATTCCAGTCGCCGGAACATCCAGAGCAACCTTACCCTGGTGGCCGGGATTTTGTCAGGGCGGCGTTGATTCATCGCAAGGTTCCGCAATCTTCCATAGAAATTATGATGGCATCTATTTCGCGTAACTCATTTAAACAATACGATTGTTATTTCAGAAAATGGTATGAGTTCTGTAGGACACAAGGCTTCAGTACATTTGAGGCGCCAATTCCAAACATAATCGAGTTCCTAACCAATGTCTTTGACAACGGCGCACAATATGGCTCCCTAAACAGCTGCAGGTCAGCTTTGGCTTTAATATTAGGACATTCTATCTCGGAAAACGACAACGTGCAAAGATTTTTCAAAGGTGTATTCAGACTACGCCCTCCGGCGCCCAGGTACGATGTCACCTGGGACCCAAACCAAGTCCTCAACTTGCTGTCTACATGGTACCCAAACGACGAGCTGTCACTAGAACAATTATCTAGGAAATGTTGTACCCTTCTAGCACTCGTGACAGCACACAGAGTGCAAACTTTATCCTTGGTCAACATGAACAATATTGAACATTCATCAACACAAATTACAATAAAAATACCGGACTTAATAAAAACCTCACGGATTGGCTCTAAACAACCCATACTTCACCTGCCTTATTTCACAGAAAAGCCTGAAATATGTCCAGCCAAATCTTTGGTTTCTTACATAAATAAATCATCGCTTCTTCGTAAAACCGAAAGATTATTTATCAGTTTCAAAAAACCTCACAAACCAGTGACGACTCAAACACTGAGTCGCTGGATAAAAACTACTCTCAAAGAAGCAGGAATTGACGTCTCAATATTCTCAGCACACAGCACCCGCCATGCGTCAACGTCTCATGCTCATCGACAAGGCGTCAGCATAGACCAGATCCGGTCGACTGCTGGCTGGAGCAACAACTCGGCAACATTTGCCAAATTTTATAACAGAAATGTGATCAGCACTGACGACGGAGCACTGGCCGTGGCCAAGTCTGTCGTAAACCCTCAATCATAATAAGATTTATTAATCTATTTTCCCTTAAATCACCCAACAATATCGTTGCATTGAAAAAACATTTAGTTTTTATTCTTAGCTTGGTAACCTACTGTTATGATGTTTTCTATACTTAGAATTATAAGCATATAAGTGTATACCTATAATCATCATTAATACAATAATTGATTAATCAAAATATTTTTCTTTATTTTATAGAGATAAATATCAAAATAATAAGTATCATTGCTGTTTCCAGAACACTCTCAAAGTCTACATGTGTGAATAATATATATTTCCTAGGTACCAATCTTGAGAACGAATCATGAAGCATTAATTAATGATTAAACGAACTTACCAAGTGACGTTCTATCATAATTATGCGAATGATTCGTTCGAAGAGATTGGTACCACCCTCCCACCCTTGAGTTTCCCAATATTCCTGGAAACATCAAACCTTCACGTGGTGGACCCTAAACGAATGACGAACGGTCGAGCCCAACTGCCGGGCCAGAGCGGTGAAAGAAACGAATCTACCCTATTAAATTTGTAAATTTAAAAAAGGCTAGAACTCACGTTTCTACCCTCAACTAAGTGAACGAGTGGTGGAAACTATGCGTTACTACATGTGTGAATAATATATATTTCCTAGGTACCAATCTCTTCGAACGAATCATTCGCATAATTATGATAGAACGTCACTTGGTAAGTTCGTTTAATCATTAAATATCTGTATAAACTATACTTTTACCAGCAGCTCTTAATTTCCGGATGTGTCTTAGGATTTTTTTTAACGGCCGTCATGTTATGCATTATTATTTTTCGATTAATTTCTGTTTTTCTAAATTTGAATCCATTATCTTGAATATTATTTCGAAGAGCTGCAACTGATCCTTTGAATCCGATGTTTTGTATTCGTATTTTTTTGTAATGACTTGAAGAGTAGTTCTTTAAACCTTTTGTGAACATCGTGTGTCATCCGCTGTATTACACAATAATCTAAATCACCCAGTTCCAACCGATGTTTCATGTTTGGCTTTACTCCAGGTTTGGTATTTCCCTTATTGCAATGTGAGTCACTTTCCTTCAGAATTATTTCTTTTCAGATATTCCCGTTGCCTTTCTATAACTCTCTGAAGTACTTTTTGAAAATTATTATTTTCATGACTTTGACATACATTGGCTTCGCTACAAAATTATTTGTATAGGTACATTATTTACAATTTCGCGAGATTGTGCATCAAGCTTTTTAACGTCTAATATTACTGACAGATGCAACCGGATTGCTCGTTGTTGCCTCCATTGCAGCTAATTAATAATTTCCAATATAAAAATTTACAGCGCCAAATATTAATAAATCTATTTTGTTTATTTTATAATGACTTTATGACAAATGCCTTTGTCAATGACCCATGGATGAATGAAACTCTTTGCTTTACTTACTTATATAATGTAGCTCATTAACGTCCCCACAGAGGAGCACAGGCCTTTACCCGGATACCCTAAACTCCACCACGCTGGCTCAGTGCGGGTTGATGGAGGGTTTTACGACCACTACCACGTAGCGATGGTAACTGGGACCTACGGCGTAAGGTGTCATCCGAAACACTGCTCGTTCGATACTATACTTAAGATAAATTAAGTATCTCATTGTTTCGAACCTGTATCTCCTGTATGAGAAGAAAGCGTGAAACCCATTAGACCACGGGGCTTATCTTTACTTATCAAAACCCGACAAATATCATCTCTTAAACCATAGTTTAAATCTGTTACCATCGGCCTTGTTCATGTGTTTTCAATAATGTCTAGGAGTTTATTAAGTCTACGTTCAAAAAGAATTTCAGCGACTAAAACCGAGAAGTGTCGAGCGGAAAAGAAAAAAATATCGTACTGTACCAGCCAGGCTACATACCTACCTGTACATACAATAGCATATCCTAGTAACATTACAGATGGGATGAAAATTATTTAATTACACAATAGAAAACATCTATGGTAGGTGTACATTCCAAGTATAATTTTAATATTAACATCAGGATGGTGCACACTGTACAGTGTGATAGTGACAAACTTAAAATATCTAGGTTTCGCGAAATACTATAATCAAGATTACCATTTTATTGGAAACATGACAAATGCCAGTGTTAGATTCCGCAATACCAGGTCAGTCGTGCTTGTGATACCTTTCGATTCGCAAATCATGAGTCAGCTTATTATCAGAATTACGTACGCTGATGTTGTGGGTAGGTGCAGTACGGTGCAACGCAGCAACAGCAACGGAACGTGTTACCGCCAGCCAGGCAGTGCAGGTATGACGGTTCGTAGTTGTATGACGCGCGTTCTATGGTTTTACCAGCAGCGTGAACCGCGCCACTAGCAGGCAGCGGCGCGACAGCTGCCCCGACGAAGCCGCCGAACGATTGGCCACCAGAACCGGTCCGCCCCTCCCCGCCCCGCGCCTCACCGCCTCACCCACAAAACGAATTCTTATTCATCAAGACCGTTGCTGCCGTTGGGCGAGTGCGCTTCGCGCCCGTATTCCGCGTAATCTTATCGAAATGTGCCCAATGTGGAATTACCGAAAACCACACTCGCGGTTTTAGGTGTTAATTAAACTAGCCCAGTGCTGTGTCGACGAGTGTGTTTCCCAAGTGGCGTGCATTCTTGAGCTATGAAGGCAGGCGGACAGACCAGTGCCAGTGTTTTTGTACTTTTTGTTTGGTCGGTGGTTTGAGTGAGTTGAGAGTCGGAATGCTGGCTTTTTACCATGTGCGTCAGATAGTGTTGTGTGTGCTCGTATTAGTTTGTATGGACAAACTAATAATGTCAGCTAAATAGTTGCCAATATTTGTTACAATGAAAGTGACCATTTGTTTTGGTTCGGTGAGAGTGCTGGTGCCATGTGGACCTGGAGAACTGCTGGTCAGGGATCTGGTGAGGGAAGCCACGCAACGATACAAGAAAGCCACTGGACAGGTTAGTGCCCCTATCATTTAATAAGTAGCCCAGTTGGTTAGAATGCAGTTAGAGGAGACAGCTTTATAGTGTTCCACACAGACCCGGCATTATGTCATCATCGTCGTAAACGGTTTGTTGGTAATCATTGGGAACGATTAGTTCACCATTAGAGTGTACTGCACAGAACAAATATACCCTAGGGTGTACTGTCACGTTCAAAGCAAAATCACTATGAGTGGGATTTAATTAGCACTAGGGAGTTTAACGAGCATTAACGACAAATTAGGTAAGATACGGCTATAGATTATCCGTAAAGTTACAGACAAGACAGTCTCGCGAGTTGTCAGAATAATCTGATACAGTACAGGCCAAAAGTGTACCCTAAAGATAAACTGAACTGATAAAATTGGACTGACGTCAGTGAAAACGGACCGTGAGTGTAAAATCTTGTATTGTAAATTTTAATTGAAGGATGACAACCCATGGATTTTCCGGGCGCACCGCAATCTGCTAGCTTCAGTCCATTTTCATCAGCATTCACCAAAACTGTCCATTAAGTCACAGTGGAATAAAGCTACTTTCTGTTCAATAGAATTCTCAAATAGTTACAGTGATAGCTCATTTACCAAATTAATATGAGATAATTTATATCTTTATAAATTTGTAATTATGTGTTCCTGCTTATTAATTATATTTTTTTATTTTTTTTTTATTTAAAGTCTTTATTACTGTAGATATTTACATATACATAGCAATCGTCATTTTTTGCCACTTCTCTACATTGGACCACTGTGGGAGAAGTAGGGCGTAGAAACTCCCACAGATTGATTTTTAGATCTCTTTTTAAAAATTGCTTATGCTTAACTAATACAAAATATAATATTTAGTCATTATCATAATTAATAAGCAGGAATATATAATTACAAAATTATTAACAGCAAGGTCTGTTTTGAGCCAGATTAACCCCATACAGAACCCATCATTTAAGTAATCTTGAACATTGTAATATCCCTTTTTCGACAAAGTCGCTTTAACATGGATTTTAAATTGCTCAAATGGCAATTTCAAGATCTCCAGAGGTATCTTGTTGTAGTAGAGAATGCATTGACCCTTGAAAGAATTGCTAACCTTCGCGAGTCTAAACCGGGGCGCAAATAATCTGTGATTATTTCTTAGGTTAACATTACAGCTATCGCTAAGTTTGGGAAATATTGTAAGGTTCTTGCGTACATACATTATATTTTCGAAAATAAATTGACTAGCTACAGTTAGTATGTCAATTTCTTTAAAAAGCTGTCTTAAGGAGTCTGTGCGTTTTAAATTATAAATTGCTCGAATAGCTCTTTTCTGTAAAATAAAAATAGTTTGAATATCCGCTGCTTTCCCCCACAACAAGATACCATAGGACATGACACTATGAAAGTAACTAAAATATACTAGCCTAGATGTAGCCACATCCGTGTTTTGTCTGATGTTCCTAACAGCGTATTATTATAGTAATTAATATTGTATATCGTATATTGTAATATCTACAGTCATAAAGACATTTGATTTGATTCTCTTTTTACCCGACTGTACCAGAAGGAGAGAAATGTTTTTTGAGTGTTTGTACGATTATATGTGTAACAATTTCGTCAGCAATGACATGACATTTTTTTTACCATTGTTTCGCCCATTTTTTGGATTTTCTGGTGATTAGATGGCAACAAACAGCAGCCGCTATAAGTAGAATTTCCGCATAAGAATCCCAATCCATTTTTTCAACTAACGCGGTGAGAAATTGCCTAGCCAGATATGTAGTAACGCACGTCTGCGCGCGACCCCGTCGATCGAGAAATGAAAGCCAGTTTGACGCGCCAGTGAGTCCAATTGTCGTCAGTCCAATTTCATCAGTCCATTTTCATCAGTTCAAATCCCCGTTAGGGCTCAGCTTATGCCTGCCAACTAGTAGTAGCTACCAATGTTTCACCTACCTAATTATAATCGGAACATACGATCAACTTTTAACATATGATGGCGAACACGATTGCAGGTGAATTAGCCTGAATTTGTGCAAACAATGTGCACTATACATACATACGAATATGTCCCACATTATGCCAACACAGAATAATAGAATGGAATAGGATGTTTTGTCCACCAAATCGCATCGTGCGACGCACTGTGCAACGCGAAATTGCAAAGCGCTTGATGATCTCCCGTTGAATAATGTTTTGCAATAATCTACCGCAGCGTTCGCTTTTTTGCAATGACTATATTAGACTGGAGAATACATATGTTCCATACCTACCATGTACTACGTCCTACGCAGGTTAGTTGGAAGCAAAAAGTTGGTGACTCCGTTTAGAAAACCACTTTCATGACGTGACCATGATTGAGTAGGTACCTAGCTTCCTACCTACTCCAAACTAACGTAGACTAAACTGTAGGATGCTTCTATTACAGTACCTATTTATTTAGATAACAATAAGTTGTAGTAGAGTAGAGCTGGAGAGGAAATGTAGTACTTCTGCTTCTAGTCAGCAATAGCGGCAGTCAAACAGGCACCACAGCTTTGCTATGGTTTCGTAATGCAGTGGAAATAAGACGACGCACTTTATTTTAGACCAGCAGTCTTCGAGTAGCTGGAACTGGAACTTCAACTATTCACAATATTGTAGCAACACCGGGCCTACCGGTCTTCATTGGAATATCTACGAACTACCCAGCTAATTGCATTGTATCTTTATAAGCAAACATGCTATGTAGGGTACCTACCTAACATTGTTTTCATGGATTTCAAGGCTTGCTTCCACTATAGTTTTTCTAAGACTGACCTTTCCCAGTAAAGGAATGCCGGATAAGATTTCGCTGCAACTATCATTGTAACACCTTCTACGGACGATTGCTGATAGATAGCACAGTACCGCACCATGTTAGGTTAGTTTTGTTCTAACCTCATGCCCACAGCGTTCTGTGCAGTCGAGGTTCTCATCGCCCACCACAGCTCGACTTACTCTACCTACTTAGTATGCGGCTATTATAGATAATTTGCATTAGCAATAGACATTCTCTTGTATAACACCTGCAGCTTGCATCTGAGAGGCGTAGGAAGTGGCCGGCCTTGCTGTCATTCAGCCAATCCCGCAAATACCTTAGGGCCTAGGACAACATCGGTATTTTTTTTGCTATACCTGTAATGGATGAGTCTGGTTCGTCATATTATACTCTGGAAGGTACCTAATTTCATGCATGTCTACAGTCTGAATGTTTACCTAACAGTACCTATACCAACTTTGATTGCTTCAATAACATATAGATTAACATTCCTTTGCTTCACTCACTCCAACATCATGAATTATGAATTAAGATCGAACGCTTATATTATGTGTATTATACTTCTACAGTAGCTAGGTAGGTACCTACATGAATGAATACGGTACATATCCTGCGCTACAAGCAACGTATGTATAACTTTTAAGCAACCACAGGAATTTCTGCTTGATTGGCTGTATCCTCAAGATTATTAAAAGTCTTTATGCAATATATAAACATTTTCGTCGAAAAGGCAACACAGGACACTAAAAACATGATACGGTTCGTCGACGAAACCACCAAATAAACCACGTCGTAAAGCAAACCCGCCATAATTCGCCATAAAATACCGGGAAATTTGACACCTCTTTATTGTATTTTCCAAATATTTTGGCAATGCCCTCCTTTGTTTCATCACGTAGACCTAATATATAAACATGTCCGTCGAAAAGGCAACACTGGACACTAAAAACATGATACGGTTCGTCGACGAAACCACCAAATAAACCACGTCGTAAAGCAAACCCGCCATAATTCGCCATAAAATACCGGGAAATTTGACCTCTTTATTGTATTTTCCAAATATGTATTTTGGCAATGCCCTCCTTTGTTTCATCACGTAGACCTATTCTGGTCGGGAACTTGGAAACTTTAACGATTTCGTAAAACAGTCGAAAACGCAAAACAATGGTTTGGTTGTGCAGGTAGGGCTGTTCAGTTCAGGTAGGTATGTGATTGTAAGAGTTCCATTGAATCCGGACCCCGAGTCGAGTGCTATTGTGCCGAGGCCCGAGGCTGAGGCGAACGGATCTTTAAGACGATTCCCATGAAAAAAATACGCGGTCCACAGCATTCAAATGACGTACCGAGATATTTACCTGCTTTATATGCTAGAGAAGTTGAAACGATATTGTAGGTCATGTGGACTCTGGAGATGCGTGTAACTACCTACCTAACCATAAAATGGGTACCTACCTAAATTCCCAAAGGTTTTTAAATTAGTCGCCTCATTTGTTGGAATATCTACTCCAATAAATAAGACGAGTTATTTAAAAAACGTTGGGAAGTTAAAATTGTTTGAGAAGGCAACTGAAAAGTTTCTTATTCACAGACACTACACTAGCGCAGCGTGTAAATGTGTTGAACGTGCCAGCTTTAGTTAACCGATCTGTACCGTGTATAATTTGCTCTATAGTTAATACTAACAGGCTGACCCTGCGAGCTTCGTACGAAACTGCGGAAGATGGCGGAGTTCCGAACCTAATTTATAAAAAATCTGTATATTTTTCTCGTGATCATTTCCGTATTTTAGTAGTTATTCTGCTATTCGGGGCGGAGACGAATGCAACTAATAAATAAGAGATCATTAAAATCAGTTGTTGTAGAGTAACTAAACAAACTTTGTTTTAGATTTAAGTATAGATTTCATTTATGTATATGCTGTAGTATTTGAAATACCTGATAATTCGTGCTACCGAATAATCCTGGATACAGGTTGAAATCTGAATTATCACAGCCTTTTCATTCACAGTGAACGAACAGAATCAACGTTTTTCTGAGTCGCATTAAAAATCTGGCCATATGCTCAATTTCCTGTCAAGTGTATCAGGCAGGATGGAGAAGGGTTTTTTTTGGCTTGATATTTTTTGTCGGTTTTTGTCTTATAGTTTGCACGTGTTCCTGTGTTAAGTGTATAATTTAGGGTGAGAGCTCAAGTGTGGTGCTACAGGACATGTGTGGACTATCGTAGATAACAGACGTGGATCTTTTCCATCCATGGGGAAGACAATTGGCGTGTTACTACAAAAATAATTACACATAGTTTAATCTCAAATTAAAAGCCCAACCGACACTTTTTGTCTTCAAACAAGTGGTGAAAAGGAGTTATTTTTTTATTGAACAGTTTTTATAGTAACACTCTAGATCTTTTGAAGTTTTTCCACCATGCATAGCTTTGGCTACATAGTAAGTAGGAACTAGGAAACTACTACATATTATGTTGTTCGATGTTTGTACCTGGTTGTTTATCTATCTAAGTATAATATTTATCTATATAAGTATGTGTATCGTTGTCTAGTACCCAAGATACAGGGAATCCTAGTTTGGGGCTAGATCAATGTGTGTCAATAGTGTCCAAGGTATTATATTATTATTATATATGGAGTAGGAGTCATAAATATCTATAACCTATGCTAGTGCCGATGTTCCATATATGCATGTTTACCTGTTGTAACTACTTACAAGGACTTGTTATTGTAATTATATGATGACCATTATTGTGGCAGTCAGTACCTACTACCTACTGACATATTCTACTCCGCAGCAGAAGTTAGTAAATGTTAGTAAACAGTCCATCGAAGTGTACTACATTCTGTTTAACGTAACAATTTTATTTCTTTACTGGATCTACTTATTTAGGAAGATACCTACGATACCTAGGCACCATATCGTAGATAATGATTCCTGCAACGATTGATAAGGAAGGCCAAGGAAATAGATAAGTGCAATACTTATAGCTAGTATTTATTTGGATGACATATATATGTCACCGTAAGATTGTCAAAATCGTTAGTTTATAATCTAACGTTTTTCTCTCGTTAGTTTACAAACTATCGATGAATTGTAAACTGTTCCGTACTGCTTACGATATGTCGCGTTAGTTTATATAATAAACCCGTTAAATTGTGATCTGGTTTAAACTTGAATCGCAAAGGAAACACCAGGGCAAACACTGCGCTAGCTTAGGTGAAGACTAGAGGGGGCGAGCGTAGCGAAGCCTCCGAATAGTCTTCGTGTTCGGTTGACATGAAAGAACAAAAGAAACGAAAATTCTAAACCCGGTCGGTCTGATTTACAATTTGTCGATAGTTTACAAACAATATAATATAACATAACAATACAATTTATTCCACTAACGATTTACTTTGAGGAAAAATGGTTTCAGAAACCTCCTTTTTAAAGACTTGTAGACACCCCACCCACACATATAGGTTCGATGAAAAAAAAAATTTTTGGTTTCAGTTCCATGTAGGGGGCCCCCTTATTTTTTATGTTTTCAATTTTTGTAAAGCTGTTTACAGAATACATCCACATACCAAGTTTCAACAGTGTAGTCCTGATAGTTTCGGAATAAAGTTGCTGTGACATACGGACGGACGGACATGACGAAACTATAAGGGTTCCTTGTTTCTCTACGGAACCCTAAAAAGTTTCACAATAAGTCAATCCTCACTTACCAAAAAGCCCCGATTCCATAACACATTTTGAGGTAAAAAGCGGCTTTACGAAGCGGAGTAGCATATCTTAATAAATAATAATAGTAGATTACCTACTTTTTTTAATGTAAGTAAATCAAAATTGCAAATAAAGTAAAATAAAATAAATATACAATAATTTCAAATATTTAAGACAAATATGTACTAACATGTCAGGTAAATAAGTTAATAAATATCTAGTAATTTAGTTGTGTGAATCATTTGCATATAAGGTCAAATCATGCGTAAATGACATATTTACTATATTTACGACCTAATGATACCCATACCATGACACGATTTTTTTTTTATTTCTTATATGTAATTATAAAGCATTACCACTTTTTAACCGACTTCAAAAAAGGAGGAGGTTCTCGATTCGGTTGTATTTTTTTAAAATGTTTGTTACCAAAAACTGGTACTGTTTATGAACCGATTTCAAAAAAATATTTTTTTATTTGAAAGAGTGACCTTACAGTTTAGTCCCATTTAAAAAAATATAAATCGGTCCAGGATTTTGGTTTCTGAAGCAAAAAGACTGAAATTATGATGTCATCCAGGTAAACGAAATTATTTATTATAGCTTTACATTGGTGTTTAAGGTCAGTGTCATTTACCTTCTTTGTCATGAAATGAGATGCAATCTGGCATTTTTATTCACTTATGTGCCGTATATTCGTATTGTATTTAGCAAATTTTTATTTTTATTCACTTATGTGCCGTATATTCGTATTGTATTTAGCAAATTTTTATTTTTATTCACTTATGTGCCGTATATTCGTATTGTATTTAGCAAATTTTTATTTTTATTCACTTATGTGCCGTATATTCGTATTGTATTTAGCAAATTTTTATTTTTATTCACTTATGTGCCGTATATTCGTATTGTATTTAGCAAATTTTTATTTTTATTCACTTATGTGCCGTATATTTGTATTGTATTTAGCAAATTTTTATTTTTATTCACTTATGTGCCGTATATTCGTATTGTATTTAGCAAATTTTTATTTTTATTCACTTATGTGCCGTATATTCGTATTGTATTTAGCAAATTTTTATTTTTATTCACTTATGTGCCGTATATTCGTATTGTATTTAGCAAATTTTTCACTGTGGGATATAATATGTAGGTATTACATTATATCTCGTAGTGAAAAGGATCTACGATGTATGGAAGTGGAACTGAAGCTATATTATCCATTACGGTCATTGTCATGAGACAATAAGTATGGACTTGACTGTCAATAGAGAGGTTTCGTTGTATCGTTTTTGGTATAGACGACATTTCTACTGGGGAGGAAGAAAAAGGACTTTAAGACGTTTTTTTTAAAGTTTTTAACTTGGCGAATTATTTATGTTTGAGTGTGACTGGCGCGACATGCTACAATAGTACATTCCGCGATTAGCGATGTTCGTAAAAAAGCTTTTTCGAACGAGTTACGAATTTAATTTTTCCGCCTGACAACCCAAAATCAAGCGGCGAAGGTGCAAAATAGCACCTTTCCCGCTTGATTTTTGGAGGCGGAAAAAAAGATTTGAAAGTTATTTTTAGGGTTCCGTACCCGAAGGGTTCCAAACGGAACCCTATTACTAAGACTTCGCTGTCCGTCCGTCCGTCCGTCCGTCGTCTGTCACCAGGCTGTATCTCAAGAACCTAGAGCTAGAGAGTTGAAATTTTCACAGATTATGTATTTCTGTTGCCGCTATAACAACAAATACTAAGAAACAGGATAAAAGAAATATTTAAGGGGGCTCCCATACAACAATTCTTTCAATACCACATACAAACTTATGGATGCACCTGGTTACGTACATGGAGTGTGAAAGTAACCGCACCAATAACTTTGTAAACAATATTTTGCTGTGTAAAATCCAAACTATTCACTCCACACCATCGCTTCCATTGAACGGTGGTACGGAACCCTTCGTGCGCGATTTAGACTCGCACTTGACCGGTTTTTTTACCTTTTCGCTTGTTCTTGATGTTGAATTTTATTAATAAATACTTTTACACACATACTCAAAATGACCAAAAATAGCCGAAAATAGTGTTGTTAACTAGTTTTTCAACACTACAACAACTTGCGCTATAAAGTGCGTTGTAACATATCCCTTGGCCGTTAAGTGTACAACTGTCAAAAAACGGAGAAAACCAATATCCGGTTGCCAGAATCAGATCACAGATGATCCCGCTTTCAAAAAATAAGATAGCAAGTTTACTGGGAGCTATACAAACTCGTCACAATACGAAATAGGTAAATTAAATTCAAGTTGTACTACTTATTACTTAGACTCGCCAAGGTTATGAACATTTATAGTATGAGTTAGTTATGATATTTTCTCCCTAACTTTTGGGTAACACATTTTCAAAATCTAGCAACACTGGTTTCATTGCTAGCAACTTAACGGCGAAAGGACAAGTTTTTTCCTGCTTTTTCCGAAGTTATGTTTGCAGCTTATATAAATTCGGTAATCATCATACATCATCAATTCATCATACTCAGCTCACATCGACTCACTGCTGGGCATAGGCCTCTTCTCTAAAGCGCCAAACTCCCCGGTCCTGTGCCAATTACACCCAGTGGGATCCCGACGACTTGATGATATCTTCGGACCATCGGGCTGATGGTCTGCCCACTGGCTTTGTCGCTCCCCGTGGCCACCACTCTGTGACTGCTTTGGTCCACCGTCCGTCTTCCCGTCTAGTCAAGTGTCCCGCCCAACTCCACTTCAATCTCTTTATCCGTTTGCCTACATCTGCGACCTTCGTTTTCCGTCGAATTTCGACGTTTGTCTACGAGACCCAACATGGAACGCTCCATCGCCCTTTTTGCTACTTTTATAGTATGCACATTATGCTTTGTGAGCGTCCATCTTTTGGCTCCATAGGCGAGGATGGGCAAGACACATTGGTCTTCCTGCATTGTGGGATTGAGGATTTGACGACATCACCGAAAGCCGCCCACCCTAATCCGATCGAAAGATCTCCTTCACCTGTGCATCTCGGTCAAAGGATAAACGATTCGGGTATTCGGTAATATTAATATAATTTTCGTTAATATTAAATTTTGATTAGATAAAATTTTGAATTATTTTTTTGCTGTTTTACGTGCAGTGACAATGTACTTAACAAAGGGTGGTTTGATCGGTACCTATTTTTTTTTAACTACCTGAGTATTTTCCCACCTATCTTTCATTATGCCATAACTATCTTATTGACCACGAGGTTATCCTCAATCAAATGCTAACACTGATTATGATGTGTTTCTGTTAATCTAAAGGAAATGCCACATCAAGAGAACTATCGAATCGACCATGGGCGATCATTATCCCTTGTAAAGTTGTAGTAATGAGTCTCCTTATCTGTCTCAGCTCAGTAATAAAAGCGGATGGCTTTAATCATTCTTCCAATAGCTACTAGGGCACAATGAGGCATTTGATCAAGGTTCCTCAGACAGGATATCTGTTCGAATAATCTGTAATGTCTAATTTGCCATGCACTAGACAGCGTCGTTGTTTGTTCTAATTTGCTGGCAACATGATGACGTGTGGAAGATATTGATGACGGAGATCACAGACGTTCATCACTTCAACAAATATGAATGTTTTGAATCCAAGCATGATTTGTACCTGAAGAACATACAAATAAGAATATAAAAATTAGTTTATAGGATTTTGCACAGAATATCAGCATCAGCACCCAAACTATCCCAAGTGTGAAACCTATATTATGTACGCATTCCGTCCGTACGAACACAAAATAATAGAGCAATGGAATGTCTCAGTCTTGTCAATCAAGCCGCCACAAAGGCTGCGTGGGCGCACAGGCTCATCTGCGCACCAACAGAATACAGATCCTGGTTGTACTACCCACAGCACTTTTAGTTGGAATTGATCCAACTGCGGATGACAATAAGAACGCTGCATAGTCTGCAAGTCTTAAGGCTTTTAGTACATGAATCTGACTCATACGCACGTGCGAGTACATGACCACGTTTCATGACGAGACGATGTAATGACGAATAAGTGCGACAGTTGAAACCAGGTAAGGTAAGGCACTGTTTCAACATAAAGCCGAATGTACTTTAGATTTAGTGCGATACTATTAAGCGGACGATATAGAATAATATAATTAAGCTGGTTGTTTATATAATATATTATGTATGACTGATGGTACTGTAATGCTTGATTTATATGCCTGCCAAATTTTCCGAACTCCCGCTATTTAAGTATGAATAAGTAACTTACGTTACGCAACACCATCCCAGTATTTTCTCTCTTGAATAGCAAAGCTGGGAATGTATTACTTTCTCATATTTTCTGTAAATAAATCTATTGTTACAGCGGACTCTTTGATGCTCCATGAAATTGATAACTGAAGCGATTCAAGATAACATTATGTGCTTCAGAGGTATAGTGCATTTGTGCTACGTGTGGCTTTTTTTTGTTCGTTGATGCTTTCATTAGATTGAGATATTAATAAATACTTATTTAATAAGGGGATATTATAAGTGCACCCTCAAAAGTTTTCTTAAGCACCAGCATCGTCTGCACCGTCTATTTTTATATGTAAGCAACGAGTTAGTTAACTTCAATTATTATAATTCATATTTTTTGCTACCGTAACACAATATTAAAAGTGCAGCGCCAATTCACAAACAACAATTAATATAACTCAGCGGTATTTTTTTTCAGGTTGGCCTCTTTATATATTTTTAGAAATTTAACCTGTCCGGTAATAAAATCAAATTCTAGCCTCAAAACTAGTAATTGAATTTATTGATTTAGCAAGTAAATTAATAAATCATATTATTTTTTCATGAAAATTTGCATTTGTTTCTGTATTTTCGACGATTTTAGGTCGAAAAGAATAGAATCCGAATGAGGGGACCCCAATTCCTAGACTGAACTTTCTAAGTAGTCTTGTGGCTTGAATCTAGAGTGTTTATCAGCCGGAGGCACGGAGGGGCGGAAGTGACCGCGCACTGAACGAGATGGACGGGCAGATGCTGGAGGCTGCAGAGGCCAGCGTCGATGCGTTGCATTGTGGGGGAATCGCCGCAGTTCAGTAGCCAAAGCTAAGGCGATTTCGAAATAATAATGCGAATGTTGTAAAGTAGATTCAATCATCAATTACTTTTGCTAACGTAAATTAATAGAGATGACTATATAAAATCAGAGTTCTTTGAAATTATTTTATAGATGCAGCTTATTCACCTATTAGAAGCTGGAAATGTATAGATATACTAAAAATTTAGTTTCTAGTAGCTAGGGCGATTTTGAAATAATAATGCAAATGTAATACAGTGGATACAGTCATCAATTACTTAAGCTAACGTATAAAAATAGAGATGAATATATGAAGTTAGAGGTCTTTGAAAGAAGCTGAAATAGACATACAAAAAAATTGTATATCACAGATAGAAAACAGTTGCCTGAAAATTATTTATCAGGCGCTAAAATAATATTCTGACCTATTAATTCAGTGGACAATGAAACTGGTAATTTAAAAAAACTGCACTAACTATCACTATTTTATAACATAAGTAATAAATCAAATTCAATGAGAAATTCGTACTATAAACTCAGGATAAATTATTTTATATTCCGATAAAATAACCTAGTTATGAGTTTTTTTGTCTAACAAAAAGGCCTGGGAACGAAAGCTTATTCACCGTAGGACAACAACAAAGAACAAAAGCATAAAGATAATATAAATGTTGGCTTTAATTATGGATTAGACACCTACCTAGGCCATGTTCGTTGGTTAAGACAAAATATAAATCGAATTCGATTCTACAGTCAAAGACAAAGACTATGCTAATGTTGACTCAAACTTAATTTAGTAGCTATTTAAGTTAAAAGGAGCAACCTAAAATTGATCCAATTTACTTTTACTATTCTTTTCATTCTTTCCCAAGGTCGGAGAGTAATTTGTTGATCTGGGTAAACAGACTATCATTGCGAGTTGCCTAGTTTAGGCAAGTTAAAATTAACTTTCTTTAGCATGTCGTGCTCTTTCTTGAAGTATTTATCTATTGTAGTTCTTCTGCCGTATTCCAACAACTTTGCTGTTTATATTAACAGTACAAAGAGTTTGTAAACGTGATAATATTTCCGAAATTAACTTAGATCAAATCAAACAACTTTCTTTCATTTCTTCCGCAGGTAGCAATACAATCACCTACTACCTACCTAGAGGCAGTTTTTGCTTCTAGCTTCCAAAATCTATTTGTCAGATTTATTTACTGTATCGTGATGATGGATAATTATATTAAATAACTTGGTCATTACTGTACGTATCCACTGTCACACGTCACGAGGTACCGAAGATAAAGGACGTAATCTAAAAATGTTCAAGTGCGAGTCGGACTCGCACACGGTGGTTTCCGTACGATCATATTGGAATCATTTGTTACATCGCAGGGGGTTTTATAACACGTCTCTTGTATGGGCATCAATTTATAAATTTTCGTGTAGTACATTATTTGTTGCTGTAGTGGCAACATAAATACATATTCTGTGAAAATTTCAACTCTTTACCTATTAAAGTTCATGAGTTACAGCCCGCTGACGGACGGAGGGACAGCTGAGGCTTAGCTTAGCAGTTAGGCACCCATCGGGTACGGAACACCAAAAACTAAAAAAACCGACTGCGGTACACTGTAAAGCACAAAACAAGCAGATTACATTATTATAGTACAGTGTTAAATTAAATTAACCTGATTTTAATGCAAGCGGAACCTACTTTATTAGATTTCATCTACGCACGTATCATAAATGCGCTAAAATCGACTCAGAAATTATAAGGGCAATGACCTGCATTATTATTAATCGATGCGTTAAAGTAAAGAAAATTGTCTGTGATCGTCGGATCGTCAAAATTTACATTTGTCTTGACGTCGGTACTGTGACACCAAGTTGTGCTAAAACTGTGGCTAAAACACGAAACTAATGCCCACCCAGTATAAAATGGCATTAGTTAGTATGACATAGACGCTTTCAACGTTCAAAGTTTTGTTGGTGACACTGCTTTACCGACACGAAACATTCAAACCGTTTTACCGACTTTGGTGGTACCGCCATGACAGTTGTCATTTGTATATTTGTTGTTTGGTTAACGAATGGCTTCTGAACCGATTTTAGAGCACTAATGATATGTGTGTAGCTAAAGTAGAGTATCCAACTGTATATAATTAGGCCTTAAAACACTCGTGTGATTTATGGAACTCGTTTCGCTCGTCCCATAAAAACACACTTGTGATTTAAGGCCCCTAATTGTACGACAATTGCATAAACTACTATAATTGCTCACGCCTGCATTTATATTAAAATTTTACACCATGCTGCAAAAGTTGTGAGTACCTAACTGTAATACGGACATACACACGGGCCAAATACATAACCCTCCTTTTGGGATTCGCCGCAGTCGGGTAGAAATCTTTAATTACTGAAAGTATGTACCTACCTATCTCTAAGAATGGAGAGATTCCATGATTGCTGATGTTTGCTATAGTCTTTAATGCTATAGTCGTTTAAATTGAGCAACTATGAACTGTAACCTTATTGCTAACTAGGTACATTTAAGCTTGTTAAAAGTGTTCTATTAAGAACCTGTATCATGAACAATGGAACAAATTTTATCGTGTTTGGTTCATTTTCGAATGGCTTGATGTAAATAAGAATAAGGGTAATCCGACGGCTTTGACGTTGATCTGAAACCTAGGTGATCTTATAAAATGTAACGTCCAGCTGTGGACACAAAGCCGGTCTGTCTCTGCAGCTCGCCGCTACCGCTCACAGTTTTTGTCCCTCCTAGTAATTACTTGTGGCCACGACGTACGGCCCGCCCTCGCTGGAATGTTACTACTCAACCTTTTCCTACCTGGGTAGCTATTATAACGCTTTGTAGAGAAATGGTTTGACGCTAGTCCTATATAGTTAGTCCTATTATAGTCGGGGTCGCATCTTCTGAAAAGCCCGTGGGGTGCAACGCTTGGCCGCGTTGTGCCCCACAGGCTTTTCAGAATTACAAACCGCTTGAAAAGCCAGAGCGCTACAGCGCGACGCTTCGTTGTACCACACGGGGTATTCAGCGCTCACATTGACAATTCATCGTCTGAATAGCCCGTGGGGTTCAACGCGTACGATCTGCGACACATGCATGCACTAGGCGATACAGAGAAAGGGGATTAGCGCACCAAGCGCGTGCAGTGCGACGCATGCGCTAGATTGAAAGAGAGTATTGAGAATCTTATTGATAAGTGACACAAAGAGATCCTATATTATAAGGCAGTTTTGGCTAACATGTCCGTTGCAAGGTCACAACTTCTCACCGGCGATTTGTAGTCGTTTTCGCGACAGTATCGTAATAAAGACAAACTATCTGTAATTTTTCTCGGATGAGGATATTGAATTTATTAGATTTAATAATGACAATAGTGGAATATGACAATAATATGTGTGACACACATATTCTTTTCTGAAATAACGCTGAATACCCCGTGTGGTACAACGCAGCGTCGCGCTGTAGCGCTCTGGCTTTTCAAGCGGTTCGAAATTCTGAAAGCCCGTGGGGCACAACGCGGCCCAGCGTTGTACCACACGGGCTTTTCAAAAGACGCGTCCGGGTCCGATAATCAAATAGTCGAGAGATTCTGAGAGGCGTTGGAATTGGAATTTGTGCGTTTGATTGACGGGCTACAAGGTAATAGGTACTTTAGGTGCACAAACGCAAGCACAAACGTAGTCTTTAGGATGCTTGAAATAGGTTGTGTACTATGTTTCTGACTGTATGGTAGTTATTTCTACAGGGCTATCTATGATTTCATCAACATGTTTAATTAAATGCGCCTAACTTACAAGTTATACCGCATCAGGCTGCTTGTTTTTGCTGCATCTTGTGGAACCCGTCTTATTCTGTCGCACTGGATTTATGTGTGAGTTACATTCAACATCCACTTTTCTCTACTGGTATTAATTTCAAATTCTACGTAACGTACGTACGAGCTATTCTACTCATCATTATTGTCGAGAAAGATAGATAAAGAGTTAGATTTGGGAAATAATGAAACGATCGAATAAAAAACTAATTGAGCATAAACAGCGAAATTTCCTGAAATGAGGGTGAGCGAAGCGAAGCCACCTTCCTTCGTGTTAGGTTGATTATATAAGAACAACAAAATCCAACGCAATTATATAAGAACAACAAAATCCAACGCACGTTTGGTATTTTGTATTAGGTACACGAATTCAGGTTTTTAAGTTGATGTTTTTAGATTTCTAGTAGTCAGTCAGTCAGTAATTTTGTCAGAGGAAGCCAGTATTTCTAGTCACGCTCAAAAACTGGATTTACCTTTCATACGTTTTATATAGTACCCATTTGGTGTAAATAATTCTTCAGCTTTAAGACGACACCATTTGTAAATTCTTTAAATAGTGCGAAATTATCATGGTATTGAGCAATCCACTCGTTTGCTCGATGCTCTAATCAACTATTCTCTAGTGGCTGGGCCCGCCCCTCATAATAACAGATCTTATCAGGAGCTCATTGACCGACTTGCTAACTAAGTAAACTATCGGGGGCGGATTGCGCCGCCTATGATTGGCTAGCGCCCTTCACATCTTGTTTAGTTTGCCGATGGGAATGAGGTGGAGTTGGAACATGTCCTGTTAGCCATGTGGAATTTGCGGGGCGGTTTGCGCGGCCCCTATTACAGGATATATTAGAAGTTTCTTACTCGATTTGATAGCCATGTGTATTTTTTGCATACTTTCATCGACGTGCTGACCACATGATAAAGGGAGTGTGTGCGCTTAAAACGAATCGGAGTCGATCCCGACTAGACCTGGACTGTATGACCCCCCGCCCCCCTGGCGGATCCAGCTATTAATTTAAAGCTGTATCCGCTCCCGCAAAAGATAGGTGAATACCAGTGCTTAAACTACTTTTATTCAGTAAAGTACTCATTACGAATACTTAGCAAGTAAATCACGTAGATTCTGTGTACCCGATGTTGTAATATCACATGCGCGTGGGCATTTATGATGCTGTTTGTTCAATCTCGTGAAACATCGCTCAATTAGCGACTTTACATAAATACATACAAAGATTTCTTAGTTCGCTACAGTGCTCTTCGTTAATGGCCTTATTCTCTTCAGTATTTTTTTATATAGTATCTTCAATGCCTTTTTACGACTTGCTTCCGACGATGTATTAAATTTGATAACATAAGATTAATATTGGATTAAAATTCCGCTGTTTTATCTTCGCAGAAGTCATAAATTTTGTTGTATTGCTGGCTTATAATATTATTTAACAAAATGTTTTTAGTTTATCACACCAGCTTTTGTTTCAGAACAAAACAATCAAAGAACAATGCGAGACGGTTCCGTGTCGGTAGAAGGCGGGCACCTACTATTGTACACTCTAACAAAATCATGCTTTTGGACTCTATTGCGGAGTGGTTTGAGTGGTGCTGGAATTAAATCACAAGACGTCTATGAGTCTCTCGTGATTAAATTAGTTTAATCAACAAGTCAAGTCAAGTCAAAGTTCTTTATTACTGTAGATATTTACATATACTTAGCAAACGAAATTTTTTGCCTCTTCTCTACATTGGACTACTGTGGGAGCTGTGGGAGAAGAAGGGCGTAGAAACTCCCACAGATTGATTTATAGATATCTTTTATAAATTGGTTGTGCTTAACTAATACAAATATAAAAAAAATATTATTATGATTAAGAAGAAATAATAAATAATTACAAAATTATTAACAACAAGTTCTGTGTTGAGCTATATTAACCCCATACATAATGGCAATTTCAATATCTCCAGGGGGGTATCTTATTGTAGTAGAGAATGCACTGACCCTTGAAAGAATTGCTAATTAACCTTCGCGAGTCTAAACCGGGGCGCAACTAGTCTGTGATTATTTCTTAGGTTAACATTACAGCTATCGCTAAGTTTGGAAATGTTGTAAGGTTCTTGCGTACATACATTATATTTTCGAAAATAAATTGACTAGCTTCAGTTAGTATGTCAATTTCTTTAAAAATCTCTCTTAAGGAGTCTGTTCGTTTTAAATTATAAATATTTTCTGTAAAATAAAAATAGTTTGAATATCCGCTGCTTTCCCCCACAACAAGATACGATAAGATGGGGTCCCCACTGCAATTTGCTATCCATAGTTATTCTAAGAAACTTTGTATCATTTACTACTTCTAACATGTTGCTGTCTAACACTAAACTGGTCTCAACTTGCCTGACATTTGGAAGTGAGAATTTGATACACTTGGTTTTACCAGAGTTTAACAATAAATTATTAACTGTGAACTAATTCAAGGTTAAAAAAAATACACCATTAACGTCATCAAAATCTTCTTTTTGTCTTTAAATTTTGAAGACCATTGAAATATCATCAGCAAACAACACTACCTATTTCAGTCAATTTCTCCACCATGAAAGGCAGATCGTTAATATATACCAGGAATAAGAAAGGGCCTAATATGGAACCTTGTGGAACGCCAATTTTTACGCCCGATCCATCAGTTTGACGTCGTTGACTTCTACCTTTTGAATCCTATTGCTTAAAAATGATCTTAGTAGATCTAATGCTTTATTTCTAACTCCGTAATGATTTAATTTCATTAATAGCGTATTATGATCAACACAATCAAATACCTTCGACAGATCGCTAAAAACTCCGATAGTATTCTGTGCGGCCTCCCATGCATCCGTAGTCGATTTACCCCTAGTGAAACCGTATTGGTTGGCGTGGAGTTGTTTTGTACGGTTGAAGTGTTTTTTTACTTAGTGCTGAAGGAACAGATATTGGTCTGAAATTTAAAGGATCACCTTGTCTCCTGACTTGAACAGATGTATCAGTTTGCTGTGTTTCATGAGGTCTGGGAAAACTCCATCGTCAACACATTTTTTGAATATATAAGCTAAGTGTGGGTAAAACTAGAATTACCGAACCAAAAACCTTGACTGATATACCCCACAGGTCTTCAGTATTTTTTAAGTTAAGTAATCTAAACGTTTTGATAATGACCTGGGGATATACATGATGAAATATTTTATATATATGACTGACGCTAGTGGTGGTTTTTAATAAAGCTTCATATGTAGATGAATTTAGACGCTCTGTTGTGATTAAGGGTACATTGGTGAATAATGTTTCGAAAGCTCGCGCAACGTCAGCGTTGGATTTAATAACATCATCATCTATCTGTAGGCAGAAATCATTGTCCCTTGGTATAACTTTGTAAGTTTCACGGTTTATTATTTGGCAAACTGTTTTCATTATATTATTAGTATTTTGTATTTTTCCACTAATGTGTAAAGTTTTTGCAGTTCTACCATGTTCTACAAACCAACTTGAAAGTTTTGGAGTATTTTTTAACGTAGTCATGAAATTTTCTATCAAAGTTATAGGTTTTTTGTTCATAATGGTCATACAAAATAACTCTTCCTTTTACGAATTCCAAACGTTGCCCAGTCATTAAATTTAGCAAATATCACAACAACTCAGCAAATATCGCGAAAATATAAACATAAAAACGAAAATAAATGCGAAAAGCAACCAAACGAAATCTAAGTAGGGAGGCGAAAGGCAGAAGACGAAAGAATTGTACGCATTCATTTACAGTTCGATGAAAACAAAACAAGATATATGATACCACCACTGAAAATGCTCTGAAGGAGGCGTTTCAAATCGCATCCAGAAAAACGAGAAGTCAATGTAGGTATCTCAAAATAATAGTGGATTGTACAACAAGGGCATAAAACAAACCATTTTATCCAAGACTTAAGCGAGGTTGGATAATTAAGTCGAAGATAAAATGGGTATAAGACCGAGTTACACACTCTGCTTTTCACTTATAAAAGTCAAAAATAAGACATACACACATCAACACTGTCTAGGGATATTAGATTTTTGTTTGCATTTCTTAGTCTTTCAGAAAAACTACTCAGAATTAGGAAAAAGTTTATATGTGGAATTAAACCTCCTTTGTTCCATTTTCAAACTGACATTGAAAAAAAAAACTTATGAAAACAAAAGAAAGCGCGGGAACACGTATTTGATTCAGTTTACAGTGCTAGTTTTGTGTTGAGATTTATTTAGAAAAACATTAATTAACTAAGTCTATCAATTGTTTTGGTGATTTTTACTGTTTGTGTCATCTTGTTGGTGCCATGCAACGTCGACATCTGACGAGAGACGAGATGATAAGAGCGGTAGGAATGTTGGAAGCTGGCGCTATCCAAAACGTTGTTGCGGAGACCCTAGGCACCAGCCAGAATGTGATGTCAAGGCTCTGGTCACGTTATCGTGATACTGGGGAAGTGGCGGAACAGCATGCTGGCAGAATTCGGGTGACCACCCCTAGAGAGGACCGTTTTCTCCAAAATACCGCCAGGAGAGAACCTACTCTGACGGCCATGGAAATGTTACAGAGGCTCCAACAGGATCATCAGCTGTTGGTTAGCGACCAAACTGTCAGAAGAAGGCTACATGAAGCTAATCTTCATTCTCGCAGGGCAATTCGTGTTCCTGCTTTGCGACGAGGCAATCGCGGAAGGCGACTATTGTGGGCCCAAGAACACGTGTTATGGGATAATGAACAGTGGTCGACAGTGCTCTTTACGGATGAGTCTCGGTTTGGATTTCATCCAGATTCGCGAAGAACACGAGTTTGGAGAGTTCCAGGCAGGGAAAGCCGGCTCCAGCATCCACAAGAGGTTCATTCGTACCAAGCAGGAACAATCATGGTATGGGCAGGAATTCGTATAGGCGCGCGAACCGACCTCGTTTTTGTAAAAGGCAACATGAATGCTCAGAAATACCGTGATGAGGTGGTGGAACCTGTTATTATTCCGCATAGGGTGCAAATCGGCCAGCAATTCGTACTCATGCATGATAATGCTCGTCCACACACTGCGAGGCTGGTATCAGCCGCACTTCAAGACAACGACGTCACGGTAATGAGATGGCCTGCGCAGCCGATATGAATCCCATCGAACATGCGTGGGACATTTTGCAGCGAAGGGCTATGCATGCCCTCCCTCCAAATCTGGCCACAGAAGAGTAACTTTTCTTGCACCCGCAACGAACCTGGGAACGCATACCACAGCAAGACATCGACACCTTAATTCACAGTATGAATAACCGATACCAAACTCTTATTAACGTGAGGGGTGGCAACACTGATTATTAAGAGTTAAAATGTCTCACTTTAAGTTGTTTTTTTAAATAAAATTATCCATTTTATTCATTAATTTCATTCGTAGACTTAGCACCATTTTTAGTCTCTTTGTTATTTTATTTAAAAAAAAATATTTGAAAATCTAAAATGTTTTTTATTTATTTATTAACTGAGGTTTAATTCCATATATACTTCTCTGAACAAAATATTTATAGTTTATCAAAAAAAATAAGAAATACAAAATATCCCTAGACAGTGTTGATGTGTGTATATGCAGGCCATTATTAGCTTAGGTCGTACGATACACACATAAACATAAACATTTACAGAAATGCACATACATTGCTTTTGGCCCCACACGATACCCAGTGTCTTGCGATCCAGAAACAGCCACGTCAAACACATATAAACATCCAAGACCTGGGGTTTTTTCCTTTATCCCCAGCCGGGGATCGAACCCGGTACCTCCCGCAAGGAGGCAGAGCCACAACCGCTGCGCCACAGAGGTCGTCAAATGGTGGAATAATGTAACAGGTTGGCGCTTTGTTCAACTGTTCCCTAACTACCGACTTGTCCGCCATGCTATTGTTGAACGCAGGTCGTGACGGTCCGGTAGGTCCTGTGACCTATTTAACCTTTAACCTTTACCTGCCTGCCACCTACCCGTAGAGTGGAAGCAAACCAGTATTCGCTTGAAGGGAAAGCCTGGGTTGCACTTTAAACCTCACTCTTATTAACTGTCGGATCTCTTTTGGATATAATAACATTGTATTTAAAACGTGCAAGGGCGTCCTTGAATAGTATCATAATGTGAATGAACGATAGAATTATCGTCCACAGATAACTCCATTTTTCCCTTCCATTCCACTAACTGGGTCAGCCCGCCAATTTGGCCACTTTGTAACATAAGATAACATAGATTTTCTTTAGGTTACGGTAACATAAAAGTAACAAAAAAATAACGTAATTTTTAGTAAAGCTGTGAGCATAACTGAATTTTATTGTGTACTTGCCTACTTTTTATAGTCGTAACGAGCAACAAATCAACACTAAAATTTCCAGGTTCTCGAAAGAGAACCTGTCCAAATACAGTGAAATAAAAAAAAATAAGTTCATAATTCCATAACAAAAATAATTCCAATATCTGAATGTGGAACCTGATGTGGAGTCTACAAGCAACTATGTATAATGTTCAACTTAATTTGCTAAATAGCGATTGGTATTTGTATTTGAATCAATTCAATATAATTAATCATAGAATCTGCTCACAAATTTTCACGAGAATCAGTTGAGAAATGCGACTCGTAATATTCAATCCAGTTGCTATTAAAATAAGACCTTTTGGAGTTGCGGTACGCGACAGTGACGACTTGTAGGGTCAGAAAAACAGTCAGATTAATAATATTAATCAGTTAATTTACTTATTACTAATAATACTACTAAAGCTAATTTTCAAATTTTTCTACTCCACTCATACCATCTACTTCACTCTCTGAGCTTTCTTCGTATGAAATTACAGAATCAGTATCATCAATCACAATAAAAAACTGGTAATATATATACACAGTCAGGTCATAAGTTCTGTCACACAATAAAAACTTTTGAATTTAGAACGCTGGCCACAAAAAAGTTTATTGAATTTGAATTTCGAATTTTTCATGAAAATAAAAATGTGTACTTTTTAGAATTTTCCTCATTTTTAAATATGGAGTGGACACTTAAAGAAGACCGTGTCGCAGTTATTGCGTTGCATCGTTGCGGTTACGCGCCAATTCAGATTTTCGACTTACTGAAAAATTTGAATATAAACAAAAGATTCGTTTATCGTACCATAAAACGATACAATGAAGACTCTAGTGTAGATGACAGGTCAAGAAGTGGTCGCCCTCGCTCTGTTAGGACTCCAGCAGTGATAAAAGCTGTGAAGGCGCGAATTCAAAGAAATCCCATACGTAAGCAGAAACTGTTGGCCCTTCAGATGGGGTTAAGCAGGACCACGGTGAAAAGGGTGTTAAATGAAGACTTAGGGCTTAGGGCATATCGAAGAAAAACAGGACATCATTTGGACGCTCGTTTAATGGACCTCAGACTGAAGAGATGCCGCGCTTTGTTGAAGCGGTACGCGGGAAAAAAGCATCGGGAAATTCTTTTTTCGGATGAAAAAATTTTCACCGTGGAAGAGAGCAACAACAAACAAAATGATAAAGTGTACGCACACAGCAGTGAAGAAGCGAGCAACTGTATTCCGCGTTTCCAACGAGGTCATTTTCCATCCTCGCTCATGGTTTGGTTGGGAGTCTCTTATTAGGGCTTAACTGAGGTACATTTTTGTGAGAAAGGCATAAAAACGAATGCAGTTGTGTATCAAAATACAGTCCTCAAGAACCTTGTGGAACCTATTTCTCATACCATGTTTAATAACAGGCACTGGGTATTCCAACAAGATTCTGCGCCAGCTCATAGAGCGAAAAGCACACAAGACTGGCTGGCTGACTTCATCCGGCACGAAGACTGGCCCTCCTCCAGTCCAGATTTGAGTCCGTTAGATTACAAGATATGGCAACACTTGGAGGAAAAGGCCTGCTAAAAGCCTCATCCTGATATGGAGTCACTCAAGGCATCCTTGATTAAGGCAGCCGCCGATATTGACATGGACCTCGTTCGTGCTGCGATAGACGACTGGCCGCGCAGAATAAAGGCCTGTATTCAAAATCGCGGGGGTCTTTTTGAATAAACTTTATTACCATAAGAATCTATGTTTTATTAAGTTCATTTTGCTATATAAATGTTTACATAAATAATAAACATGACTAAATTATTTCATATTGTACATGTGACAGAACTTATGACCTGACTATGTATATATACACAGTCAGGTCATAAGTTCTGTCACACAATAAAAACTTTTGAATTTAGAACGCTGGCCACAAAAAAGTTTATTGAATTCGAATTTCGAATTTTTCATGAAAATAAAAATGTGTACTTTTTAGAATTTTCCTCATTTTTAAATATGGAGTGCACGCTTAAAGAAGACCGTGTCGCAGTTATTGCGTTGCATCGTTGCGGTTACGCGCCAATTCAGATTTTCGACTTACTGAAAAATTGGAATATAACCAAAAGATTCGTTTATCGTACCATAAAACGATACAATGAAGACTCTAGTGTAGATGACAGGTCAAGAAGTGGTTGCCCTCGCTCTGTTAGGACTCCAGCAGTGATAAAAGCTGTGAAGGCGCGAATTCAAAGAAATCCCATACGTAAGCAGAAACTGTTGGCCCTTCAGATGGGGTTAAGCAGGACCACGGTGAAAAGGGTGTTAAATGAAGACTTAGGGCTTAGGGCATATCGAAGAAAAACAGGTCATCGTTTGGACGCTCGTTTAATGGACCTGAGACTGAAGAGATGCCGCACTTTGTTGAAGCGGTACGCGGGAAAAAAGAATAGGGAAATTCTTTTTTCGGATGAAAAAATTTTCACCGTGCAAGACAGCTACAACAAAAAAAATGATAAGATGTACGCACACAGCAGTGAAGAAGCGAGCAACCGTATTCCGCGTGTCCAACGAGGTCATTTTCCATCCTCGCTCATGGTTTGGTTGGGAGTCTCTTATTGGGGCTTAACTGAGGTACATTTTTGTGAGAAAGGCGTAAAAACGAATGCAGTTGTGTATCAAAATACAGTCCTCAAGAACCTTGTGGAACCTGTTTCTTATACCATGTTTAATAACAGGCACTGGGTATTCCAACAAGATTCTGCGCCAGCTCATAGAGCGAAAAGCACACAAGACTGGCTGGCGGCGCGTGAAATCGACTTCATCCGGCACGAAGACTGGCCCTCCTCCAGTCCAGATTTGAGTTCGTTAGATTACAAGATATGGCAACACTTGGAGGAAAAGGCCTGCTCAAAGCCTCATCCTGATTTGGAGTCACTCAAGGCATCCTTGATTAAGGAAGCCGCCGATATTAACATGGACCTTGTTCGTGCTGCGATAGACGAATGGCCGCGCAGAATAAAGGCCTGTATTCAAAATCGCGGGGGTCATTTTGAATAAACTTTATTACCATAAGAATCTATGTTTTATTAGGTTCATTTTGCTATATAAATGTTTACATAAATAATAAACATGTCTAAATTATTTCATATTGCACATGTGACAGAACTTATGACCTGACTA
Organism: Argyresthia goedartella; assembly: GCA_949825045.1. NCBI lineage: Eukaryota > Metazoa > Arthropoda > Insecta > Lepidoptera > Argyresthiidae > Argyresthia > Argyresthia goedartella. Next base: position 23,219,268 of record OX463820.1, read on the forward strand.
TGTATATAACGTTGAATCATTGAATCATCTTTTAGCACACATTTTTGTCACAAAAGTACCATCAAATAAAATTTAAAAAGAAATACTTCCACGTAACGTGCTTTCCCCACAGCGTTGCTGACAGTACTGAAAGGCGGCGCGTCAATTGACGTCATACGCCACTAAATTCCAAAAGGTCCTATCCTAATAGCAACTGGTTTGGATAGCAGAGGAGAACAGCCGGACATCCATCTTAATATATAGACAAAACCAATTTTGCCCAAACGGAGCTGAAACGGAGACAGTCAATTAATCCTAGGTAGGATATTTCTTTGTGTACGAGTCTTTACATAGTTTATGTTACATAACATAATTTTTTTACATTACCGGTATCACAAAAGTCACGTAAAAGTATCATAAAAGCGAAACTTCACTGAAGTTATTTGGTTATGATTTCTAAAATAAACAGATTTACCTGATTAAACTTACTTTATCGGTTAAAATAAACTTATGCGCACAAATTGGTAATGTTGTAAGCATTAGAAATAAAACACTTTACTTTGTTTTTTAACCACAACAAGTGCCAGGTACGGGTATGACACGTTCCACAGCGCATTTTTTTATGACAATTGGCGTTAGCGCTGTCAGCTTAATAATAAAAATCACCCCAATATGTTTTAACACGTTCTTACTTAAATAAACAAAGTAACATAATAGTCCAAAAACTTAACACAAATCTTTAAATGCCATAAAAAGTAAATAAATAACGTTCATACATTCTGAAATATTGTATTAAGTAGTTCAACTAACGTAATTTGCCATATACTTGACAGTGTTGACAGTAGGAGCGACGATTGTTTACGAATAGTACACTTTCCACGTTTTTTTTGTATGAAAATGTGAGGTCATAACTACTTTAAAATTAGTTTTAAAAAGAACGGCAGTATTTACAACTACATTGTTGACTGAACCTATTACCTAAAATACCACTCTACAGGGTAAAATTACTTCAGCTGGTATAAAGTGTAAACTGTATACGGAATAAGTTACAAACATTCGACAGTGCAAAAAGTGGCATAATTAGCGGCCTGACCCAACTGTGAATCTATTAAGGTACCTTTCAATTGAATGTTAAAGGACTTCATAAACAGGGCAAAAGCCTTCTAATTAACTTTTAATAAATTTATCTAATCGCCTTATCTAATCAATAAACTTTAGGGTGTTAAGAGAATGGTTCAATGCTGAAAAATTGCCCTTAATACCTAGATACTTCGTCGATGCTTTAGATATCACTCTTATTTATTTAATGTATCTCTAGTGGTTTTATTGACCCCGATTCGCTTTGCCCGATAAAAGCTAACCGCGAGTTTCGCGTGGCAATGATAGTAGCCAAGATAACGGACTGTGTGACATTTTGAAAACCACATGGTGATAACTTGCACTAGTAATACATGAAACATACAAAAACTGAACACAATACTAAACAAATAAACCGCCCCAGGACATGCCCGACCCAAAGGTACCCATCACACTGGCAGCATTACTGCGCTGCACGGCGAGTGAGATCCTTTTGATCAGAAACGCTCCGGAACGATTGTCAAAACCATGTATACATATTTATTTTTGCGTGGCTTGGAATTCGATTTGACGTAATATTAAAAGCTACGTAAAATGCATGCATACAAAGGTAGGTAGGTATCTTCAGTAGGCAGGTAGGTGTATTTCTTGTTCCTGCGGCCGTGACTCATGTCATGTGTCAGTGTTATGAATGCAAATGTTTCACGCTTCTGCTGTTTTACGCTTTCCTTTACTAATGAGGAAAATGTCGCAACGTATCGTGTCTAATACTTCTCGTAAAATAGATAGGTTTGTTTGTACTGTAAAATAATCATAAAACATTTATTTCAGTCCTAATTATGACATCCATTCTACAAAAATCCTCCAAAAACCAGTCTCCCTAAATCCTCCCTCCCTCCATATTCCTAACTACTGTACTATGCACAAAACAATGACAAGTGTCATGACAACCTTGCGCATGCAGTGCGTAACTCGTTCAGTCAGTGGCTTCGGGTAGCGTTCTTGTGTACAGAATAGTACAGATGTACCGCAAACAAGCGTAGTGTTTGGCCACGTTTGGCGCTCCGGTGTTTCTGAGCATTGATACTGGTATCACTCACTTTCCGTTTCTCTCACGGAGCGTCATCCTCTAGTGAACACCCTCATTATTCGGCGAGTAACTCCGCATAAATGTATAGGTAGAATGATAGGTCGGTACCTCACACCACGGCTTTAACATAATATACACAATAGGTAGAATGTGTTGGCTGAGGGAGCCACTCTCTTTGCAAATAGTATCTCTTGGTTAGCACGGTCTTTCGACTACGAGGGAAAAGCACATAGTTCCTCATCGCGCCACGCACATTTAATTATGGTTTGTTTTGTATGAATGAATGAATGAATGGTGGTTCTCCAGCCAGGGTTCTAAACCTGTTCCGGTCTTTTGGCCGGCATACCAGAGGGCACTAGTTTTGAGGAGGGGCGGAATGACTTGCTCGATAGGAGAGGAAGGAGCGTGAATTCAATCGACCGACTCTTCAGCCTGAAGCCAATATAGGATATGTGGAATGGGGAGGATATAGGATTTTTGGGGAGCAGCTGTTGTTTTCTTCAAGTTCATGTTCTCCTTCTATTTTCAGGCATTGTTATAGGTTGAGTTTCCTGACCTGTCGTGTTCGTTTGTGTTGTCCGGTAAGGTCTCCGTTTCGCTTTCGCTGTCTGTTTCTGGAATATGGTATATTTGGCTCGATGTCTTTCTGACTTCGTCCCTGTTGTGTGCTGATTCTGTCCAGTAACTGTGTTCTTTAAATAAAAATTAAATTTTCTTTCCCACAATCCCACATCATTACCCAGTATCCGGTGGGGAAGCCGGTTTTCACAGTAGGCAACAAAGAAAGTGGTTTTTGCGGTGCGACTTTTAGAATTTGTTGACCATCGATATATAGTGGATCATGCTTGTGCGTGACGAATGAGAGGAAATCTTCTGTTTATGGTTGTTATTCGCATTTTTTTTTATTCGGTTTTACCTTTAACTTTTGCACAATAACAATCTAGGGAAACACGAAGAACTTTCTTGAGTGATGCTAGGTATATGAGGGAAACCATGCTGCATTTAAAATCTAAAGTGTGAAAATATTTCTTGCTTGTTCAGCTGTGGGGCGCTCAAAGCTGATGATGGTCAGACAGAACGTGACAGAGAAAAACAACAAAACACCAAATGTACGTTGTTATTAAACACAAGCTATTACCTACTAGGTTTTTAGTACAGAAGTAAAATAACTGCAATAGGTTCTTCAGATATTACCGAATTTATGCCGAGTGGTTCGGTTGATGCAATATTTCACCGTACGTCCGTTTGACAACCTGATCTTTTCAAGGGCGGAAAGTCGGGGAGTCATTTTTCAACTACGAGTCCAAATACCTGTAATCCTGTCCCCCTTGCATCGAGGCTCTGATGTGTAAAGTCAAAAGACCATAACGAGGAAATCCTGGCCGGATGTAGATAGAACACAGTCAAGTTTAATTAGATCGAGGTAGGCACACCAATGCATTACTATTGTAGTCGTAACTACAGTCTTCGCGCGTTAGCATGGCAATAGCGGGCAATGACCCGACTGCTACTGCGAACCGAATCATGCTTGGTAACCATGGTAATGGTCGGTCGGGGTACACTGCGCATTCACTTCGAGCGAGCGCTACCATGATACGTTAAACGAGAGTAATTTCGAACGTTGCGCTCAATAAGTAATTAACTTATAACGTTAATACCTATCGCTAACCCAATCACGACCGTACAGTGGTAGACAGGGGTCAATGCTCGCTATTGTCACGCTATCGCGCGAATACGACAGTCACCTATAATATAATGCATATAAAATTTTCTTTGAACGGACGCGATAGCGAGTTACAACTCGGCAACAAAATCTCACATGTTAGGTAGGTAAGCAAAGGGCAAAGGCTGAAGATTGGCATACAGACGAGTGGGTCGATGACCTTAACCCACCACACCACTCGTGCTCATATGAACACTCGCTCGTGGGCTCCTAAATGATGTCACGACCTTGCGGGTTCATCTTGATTTTATTAACTCCCAGATGCACAAATGACTAAAAAATTACTAAAGAAACTTTGACCGGAACTTAAAAGTAATGCTGGCTAATTTGTTTTAGGGAAATAATTGAAACGCCATTTGCACTTTATCGGACAGTTTATGCATTCAGTAGAAATAAATCTACCTATTTTAACCTAGTACACCTTATAGAACTTAGATGAGATCAAGCGCTAGGTACCTATCTAACTATAAGTTCCCCGAAAATTAACCTATGTATATAATATGTGGGTATGTACCTCTGACTGATTCGATTTGAAGATATTGATCATTAAATTCTGTAATCATAAAGGCGTAAATTAAGCTGTGGATCACGAAGATTTTGGAGATGGGAGCATTTAATTGTGAACATATTAAAAACTTTCTCTACCTACCTACTAAAGTATGCTGAATCATCCGTCTTCTTAGTAGGTATTGAGATCAACACAGTTTTCACCATCTATCTGATGATGATCCATGTTTCGATCACACTTGACATTTAAAGTTAAAGCTAGTATTTAATCGCACATCAGAAATACTGATTTGCACGGCAAAAAAGGATCAACAAAAACACTTTTTATGTTTTAAATATTTAATGAGTACATAAGTTTATGTTTTAAGTATTTGTTGTTCTTACATGTTGAATCTAACACCTAACATGAAGGATAAAGGGAGCTTCGCTCCGCTCACTCCATTTACCCTTTACCTAAGCTACAGCAGTAAATATAAGGGATATTTGCTGTGCAAATCAGTATTTTTGATGTGCAGTTTAATATTTCCCTAAAGTTAAGCGATCAACAATGATCATGTCATGACCATGTCATTACTTTCCGGGTTTTTATCGTTCAGGGATTCAGGGTTTTAAATAATAATCAAGTCAAACCAATTGAACGTAGTAGGTACGTTACGTTATGTACCTAATACTGTTCTAATTATTAATTGCCTTTCTTGTCCTGTCATGGCTTCCTGAGACTGTACTTTAGGTACCTTTACAAAAACAAATCATAGCATCACGCCAATTCCCTTACGGGGTGGCAGGGTAGTTGCGCCAACAATCCAATAATTTTTATTATTTTCTGTATCAACTTATTGTTGCTAATATATACCTAAATCAACTTTTATCTCAAAGTGGTAAGGTGCCACCATACGCTATTGGTAGGTATATACACTGACATTACTGGTGCAAATGTCTGTTCTCCGTTTAATGTCTTTATTGTTGTGATGAGAAGTCAAGTTTCTTTTTAAAAACTTGCACCGTGGAAACAGATTTTCTACCGCGACATCGGGGAAATCTTAATGTTGTTTACAAGCCAGTAATTATAACCGTACTTAACACTGGTGTTATACTCGTTTGAATGAGTTTCCATTGTGGGATCGCGGAGGGAAAATCTACGCTACCGTTACCATGCAGTTACCACTATGTATCGATATAAATAAATGGTATAAGGATCCATCCGCATTTCCGAAATAACCTTCTCACTATTTTCATATAAAAAAAAATGCGCTGCTGTGTGTTGTCCGAATTTGTTGGTAGGTATTAACAAGGTGGTACGAAAACTTGTAACGGTGGCGCGGCGTCACGTTATTATTTTGCTTTCCAAGAAATAAGAAAGAAATCATGGCTATAATTTGGACAATTTAGTACTTAAAACAAATGGAATTATTATAAAAACTAATAACCCGACTGCAGTATCTTTCAAAACCACATATACACACTTATGAATGGGTTACGCACATTGGGTATGATAAGATTTTGCGATCAAAAATCCAACCTATGAATCATTTTCCTGAGGTCTCGTAGGTAAGTATTCTCGTAGACCCAAGGAACCTTCATTTCAGTTTTGACTCGGTGCTTACTGTAAAACAAAACATAACGCATATCCAGCGAAAGAACGTCGCTACAAGGTACGTCACTCGGATGACTTTACCTTTGTTGAATTTTCCGTAAACAATCGTCATATCATAACATAAGAGATTAATGATTTGTAAATAATAATAATTGTACGTCTTGTTGATTACATGTATAATGATATTCCTTGTTTTTATGAAACACGAATGACGAAATACAGCTTTTCATGACGCAGGGCACCATTTTACAAATCGATAAACACGCCATGCTAATGTCGCAGTCTTTCCTAGACTGAGTCGACTGTTAGTGCTGGTTAACCAGTTTAGGCACTAAAAAGAGGGTACAAATTAAATCCTTTCCAAAATAAATATAACTACACTCATCAAAATAATTGAAAAATTTGTATTGGATATTTTTTTTGCCTAAACAAAACGGAATCTTACGTTTTACGGAAACAGTAAAAACAGCATTACTACCAAAATTACAGTTTTACTGTCTGTTAAATTATCCAAACTCATATTGAGACAACTACTCTTTCACTTCAATGCATCTGGGCTGCTCCACAAAAAACAGTTCGGATTCACTAAAGGCGGATCAACAACAACTGTGTGGACCATCAAACTCTTTTGCTCAAACTACAACACTATAGTATTAAAGATAATGCGTTAAAATTAATGGAATTTTATCTTATGGAAAGAGTACTAAATGTAGATATAAACAGATTTAAGTCCACTGGAATCCATATGAATATTGGTGTACCCTAGGGTTCTATCTTAGGTCCGATCCTTTTCTTAGTATACGTGAATGACCTGCCGTATATAGTGGAAAAAATGAATCATGTCACTAGTGTTCTATTTGCTGATGACACATCTATAATTTCAATCTGAAAAGACAAGAAGAATTTCTAGACGACGCAAATAGAACACTTTTCATATGTTAAGTTGGTTCAATGTAAACAACCTAAAGAAGACGAAATGTACCAAATCACACGTTGAAACCGGTGTAAGAATATGATCTAAAAGATTGGACCTCGTTGAGGATACAGTCTTTCTTGGAATCACTATAGATTCGAAACTTCTATGGGGTCCTCATATATCTAATCTCACACGAAGACTTAGCTCAGCTGCTTTTGCGGTCAGACAAATCAGATACCTTACAGATGTTGAAACTGCCAGATTGGTTTACTTTAGTTATTTTCACAATATTATGTCTTATGGTATACTGCTCTGGGGGAAAGCAGCAGATATAAATACGATATTTGTTTTACAAAAAAGGGCGATAAGGGCAATATATCAATTAGATGCTAGAGAATCATTAAGAGAAAAATTCGATGAAATTAATATACTTACGGTTACCTGTCAATATACACAGTCAGGTCATAAGTTCTGTCACACAATAAAAACTTTTGAATTTAGAACGCTGGCCACAAAAAAGTTTATTGAATTCGAATTTCGAATTTTTCATGAAAATAAAAATGTGTACTTTTTAGAATTTTCCTCATTTTTAAATATGGAGTGGACACTTAAAGAAGACCGTGTCGCAGTTATTGCGTTGCATCGTTGCGGTTACGCGCCAATTCAGATTTTCGACTTACTGAAAAATTTATAATAACCAAAAGATTCGTTTATCGTACCATAAAACGATACAATGAAGACTCTAGTGTAGATGACAGGTCAAGAAGTGGTCGCCCTCGCTCTGTTAGGACTCCAGCAGTGATAAAAGCTGTGAAGGCGCGAATTCAAAGAAATCCCATACGTAAGCAGAAACTGTTGGCCCTTCAGATGGGGTTAAGCAGGACCACGGTGAAAAGGGTGTTAAATGAAGACTTAGGGCTTAGGGCATATAGAAGAAAAACAGGACATCGTTTGGACGCTCGTTTAATGGACCTGAGACTGAAGAGATGCCGCGCTTTGTTGAAGCGGTACGCGGGAAAAAAGCATCGGGAAATTCTTTTTTCGGATGAAAAAATTTTACTGTGGAAGAGAGCTACAACAAACAAAATGATAAGGTGTACGCACACAGCAGTGAAGAAGCGAGCAACCGTATTCCGCGTGTCCAACGAGGTCATTTTCCATCCTCGCTCATGGTTTGGTTGGGAGTCTCTTATTGGGGCTTAACTGAGGTACATTTTTGTGAGAAAGGCGTAAAAACGAATGCAGTTGTGTATCAAAATACAGTCCTCAAGAACCTTGTGGAACCTGTTTCTCATACCATGTTTAATAACAGGCACTGGGTATTCCAACAAGATTCTGCGCCAGCTCATAGAGCGAAAAGCACACAAGACTGGCTGGCGGCGCGTGAAATCGACTTCATCCGGCACGAAGACTGGCCCTCCTCCAGTCCAGATTTGAGTCCATTAGATTACAAGATATGGCAACACTTGGAGGAAAAGGCCTGCTCAAAGCCTCATCCTGATTTGGAGTCACTCAAGGCATCCTTGATTAAGGCAGCCGCCGATATTGACATGGACCTCGTTCGTGCTGCGATAGACGACTGGCCGCGCAGAATAAAGGCCTGTATTCAAAATCGCGGGGGTTATTTTGAATAAACTTCATTACCATAAGAATCTATGTTTTATTAAGTTCATTTTGCTATATAAATGTTTACATAAATAATAAACATGTCTAAATTATTTCATATTGCACATGTGACAGAACTTATGACCTGACTATGTATATACGAGAATATCATGCATGTAAGAAAAATCGTAGCTTTATTTAAAACTGTAGGTGATAGCCATACAATTAACACTAGAAATAGAAATAGGTTTGCACTACCATTATTTAGACTAAGTTAAGTAGGCTCATCATTCACGGTATACGCTTCTACAGTAAAATACCACAGGAATCATTGATCCTTCCTGAAAAGAGGTTCAAAAACTATGTTGAAAATGAGCTGATAAGAAAGTCCTAACATAGTATTGAGGAATACTTAGATGACAAAACTGCATGGTCCATACCATCTCAGCGCTCAGAAATTCGACGAGGGGCGATGGATCAAGTCTATCACTCGCCGGCGAAATTCCTTAGACCGAAACCAGTACATGTTGTGAAGTCACTTTTTTAAAAAGAAGGTGTGGAGAAGTTTCTTTCCGAAACCGTGTAGTCTTTTCTATATAAAAAAATGACTTTTAGTTATAAGTAAGCATAATTTAGACGTTAAATAAGATAATTTAGTTTATATACTTTATTGCACAAAACAGTGAATAAAAAACAAATATAAAGGAAATAACATGTACAAAGGCGAGCTTATCTCTAACAAGAGATTTCTTCCAGCAAACCCAGAATGGAGATAAAAAAACCGGTCAAGTGCGAGTCTAAATCGCGCACGAAGGGTTCCGTACCACCGTTCAATGGAAGCGATGGTGTGTAGTGAATAGTTTGCATTTTACACAGCAAAATATTGTTTACAAAGTTATTGGTGCGGTTACTTTCACACTCCATGTACGTAACCAGGTGCATCCATAAGTTTGTATGTGGTATTGTTGTATGGGAGCCCCTTAAATATTTATTTTATCCTGTTTTTTAGTATTTGTTGTTATAGCGGCAACAGAAATACATAATCTGTGAAAATTTCAACTCTCTAGCTAGCTAGGTTCTTGAGATACAGCCTGGTGACAGACGGACGGACGGACAGCGAAGTCTTAGTAATAGGGTTCCGTTCTTACCCGTTGGGTACGGAACCCTAAAAAAAGAAACTAAAGGTAGAACTACGTGCACAACAATAAAAAGGTAATAAAAATAATTTATTTATTTATATTCAATAAAAAAAAACTGAATCTGAATCTGAATCTGAAGGTATGCGGATATTCGAAAGAAAAAAAGGCCAAGTGCGAGTCCGACTGGCGCTCCAAGGGATCCGCACACATCGCATTATTTTTGTGAAGGAACTACAAATTTATGTTTTGAGAATTTTGCGCTTTACTTGTGCTATTATGCCTCTTCTTACCAAATTTCATGATTCTAGGTCAACGAGAAGTATCGTTTTGATTCCCGTGCAAGTTTCAAGTAAGTTAAGCAAAGCTGCAAAAACGGCCGTATCTTTTGATTGCGTTATCCTAGAAGTTTTTTTTTTTACAGCTCCAAGGGACAACATAGTAGGTAATTGATATTAATTTTAACTTGATCCACTATTTCTCAGAAAAATGGGCTTGACAGAAAGAGAGACCGATAAGGGTAACCTTTTTTCTTGGGGTTTTCTTTCGAATATCTATTTACTCTACTGTCATCTACAGATTTGATTTTTGGGTAAGGTTTATTGAGTATTTGATTAAGATTCTCACTGAAGGAAAACGCGATTGGATGAAATCTTCTCGATATAATTTAATTACGAAAATACCTCTACATTATTTTAGTATTTCATGTAATTCTGAAATCTTAACTAATTTAATTGAGGAATTGCTTTAAAAATGTGGATATTTTAGTATTCGTAAACTCTCCTTGAAAATGCTTGTGAAAAAATAGCGTAGTTTGTTTTTAAACAATTTTTATGTGGTTTGGCGCTGCGTTATTTTAGTTTCAGTCGAGTGCATTGTTTGCGCTCTCTTTTCTTTCTTATGTGGAAGTAATTAAAGCTGTCACTTTCATTTAAATAAGTATCACCTTAAGGTCCCCGTTACTCCAGGCGGAATGACCCGCACTGTGAGAGGGACGGAATCGGGGCAAAAATTAGCATTCAAATTGATACAAAATTAACTAAAATAAGAAAATTTCTATAATAGTTACTTTAGGTATTGTCGAAACCCATCTAAATAAATATTTTGGAATTCTGTGTGCTATACCAATTTGTCAGGCTTTAAAAAAGTGTAAATTTAAACCTCACTTTAATAACGATTTCTATCGAGCGAAATTCCTCCAATCCCGTTTCTGTTTTTTATTGCAAAATATAGAAAAAGGTCCCAAAATTGTTATATTAATTTGGCTTATGTTTAAACGATTACCAAAAACGCACCTATTTTACTACCTATGAATTCGAAATGACTGCCAGAATGGATAAATCTCCACCAAATTGTGTTTGGATAAATTATCACCAAACTTCTTTTCATGGTTTGTGTACTTAAGTTTATGTTTTAAGTATTTTTGTTGTTCTTACATGTTCAACCTAACACGAAGGTTAAAGGGGGTGAGCGAAGCGAAGCCCTTCACCTAAGCTACCGCAGTATTTTGCCCTGATATTTTTTGCAACTTTTGGTGTTCATTTATCCATTTTGGGTAGGAAAAAAATATTTTGGTGATCATTATATTTGTTGCCTATTAATTTATTTAACTTGGATCTTCTTTTGAACAGCAGACAAATAACCTTAAGGTACGGAACCCTATAAATGAATTTATTGCTTTATTTAACTGCTTCTTTGACCAACTTCAACAAAGGGTATCTAAATTCGAGGTTTTTTATGTTTGTTACCTTAAAACTTCATGAACCGGGTTCAAAAATTATTTTTAGTTAGGGTGAATCCAGTTTGGTTAATATTTTTGAATTATAGAAATTGGTTTATTAATGCTGTTTCTAAGTCGTTCTTTTACTTGGCAAAATTAATTCAATATATTACCTTTGAGCTAAAGCGGGACATTTTTGCTCTTTCGGGGAATAGCGGGACAGGCAGTCTGAATGCGGGACGAATAATAAAATAGGGAGCCCTAGCGAAGCGGAGCGGAGCGAGGCGACACGATGTAGTTTCAGAGAACCGAATTGGTTAGTATAGGTCACTTTCTGTTTAAAACTAAAGATAGGTTTGTTAGGTCACAACGTTATAACAAAACCGGGAGCCGAAGCGAAGCGGAGTAGAGCGAGGTGACCCTATGTACGAAATGGTTGGTAGTGATATAGGTAGCTCACTTTCTGTTTAAAAAATAAAGAGAGCGATAATATTAAAAAAAATGTTGGAAATCAACTTTAAAGGTGTTTATATATTTTTATCGTTTACTCATTTCTACAATACTTCATGAAACACGATTTGATGAGAATTTATTTATTTGTAGTTAATAGGTGCATTTCTGGTAGGCGTTTGAACACGAGCCCTAAAAAGTGGGGTCATTTTCAAGCGCCTCATTCCTTGTTCTCCATGATGTATGATGTTTGTTACTGTTGTTAATTATGACAAGTGTTGACATATACAAACTGCTACTCAAGTTAAGTGTAAATTAAATGTTAAATAATAAATGTAGCAATTGTGCCATTTAGATCTGTTTCATGTATAACTCTATTTATTCTTTTTTTCAACAGTTTCTTAGTCCGTACTTGAATCTTGCTGCGTAATTTTCTAACTAACAGTGTTGAGAAAATCACTGCAAGTTTACATTCCTCTGAATAGCAAAACTAAATAGACGAGTAAGGATAAATCGATAGGATAGCCACATGCTGCATGTAAACCCCTAAGGGCTTTGGACTACTCAGGGCTATCAACAGGGCGGAAATGGAGCACTTAGAGGGATTCCGTATACTAGAGCAAGATAGGTACTTCATTAGGCCAAGTCTTGTAGGGTAAAGTAAGAGCGCCTTGTATTTATTGCTCCAGCTTGTAAGTTGATAACTTTAGCCGTGTTACCACAAAAAATATTAAACAACGTTTACTCTTAAAACAAACGTTTTGTTCCTTCTTGTTCAAAATTTTGTTCAAAAATCCTTTTGTTTTTAAACAAGCGTTGAACAGTAGTTTTTTTTTTTTTAGTAGTAAATATAATTTTGGCCATGGCTGTTCTTGATATGTGTTAGGGCCTCCTTGCGCCCGGGGGAAGCTTGGAACGTTATAAAAGAGAAGATAAACGCGACATTGACACTTCACCGTCTCCTGTCTCAATTAACAGCAAAGTTTATGCGTGTTTTTCATCTTGTAAAAATAACTAATCACAATGTTATTCAATAACTAGCGTATTACAGTTCATTCTTATTAATTCAGCTCCTTACACTATGATATACTTTTAGCCAAGGCTTTACGTGTATCTATATAGTACCTTTACCTAATTAAATTCCTATGATGATGAGTGACAGTCCATCAGACAACGCTATGCAATTATGAAAGGAATAGGATAAAATTTGACAAATTTAAATTTCATTTTTAAGACTAAAGGAATAAAGTTCGAAATTCTGTTCTTGAAATCTTTAAGTATGTTGATCTTAGCATTTGTGCGTAATGAGGACTTTTAAATTATAACCGCCATATTATTATTCCTATTCTCTCAAAATACGAAAAACAAAGGTTTGACGTAGACAAAAGATAACCTTATTTCTTCAAACGATTTCCTTGTATCGCACATCCGTACGATACTAGGAATTGTACAAAATATCGAAGACTAACACCCTTTATCTATTTATTTGGAGTCTACGCGTAAAATAAATAATCAAAGAAGTACTCTTCCTTCAATACATTACTTGCATTCAAAAGCTAATTAGTATTTCAAAATTACGAAATGACTTACCCACAAAAGCTCTGCTTGCTATGACCCAAGTAGCAAAAACAACTATATGTGTCCACACCGGTTGCACCTTCGCACTGTACTGCCAGGTCAAATGATTAGTGATCGCAATCTTAAATTGATAAATAGAGTAGATTTTCCCTTAACAAGTTTCGTCAAGTGTACATGGCGCTGTGCGACAGTAGGCGCTCTTACCCTACTTGAATTCACAATGTTTGACACTTTGACATTAGCCACAAGTACTGTTCAAGGTAACTCAACTCATCTAGTTATGCTTTGACTGCCATCATAACTGATAATCAAGGTTTAGCTTCTACGATCGTTTCCCTCTAGACTAGAGTCCTAGAAGTAATACCTAGCAAACAGTGGTTTTGTTGTTTGGATATACTATAAATAAAGATCTCAAAGTTAACTTAAATGTCCTCGTCAAAATTCGAAAGTATTCCAAGATATAAAACAAAGTTAAAAGAACACACGCTAGGTAGGAAACTAGCCAGAGCGTTACAAAACAGAGCAACCACGTCCTATGCCGTGTCAGTTCAGGGGGGTTACCACAATCTTTTTCCGATTCAAATTAGGTTCAAAACAAGAACATCACCATGGCAACCATTTCCATTCCAATTCGCCATAATGGGCTTTATTTACCTAATATCAAGACTTGTTATAAGACGGTCACGCCAATTTTGCGGATCAAATTAGGTTCCTAATCGGAATCGGAATAATACGTTGTGGTTACCCCCCAGGAAACTAGACTGATCCGCAATGACCGTCAACAAGTCTTGGTCTAAGTAATAGATAAAGCCCTATGGCGTATTGGAATGTAAGTAGTTGCCATGGTGATGTACTTGTTTTGAACTTAATCTGAATCGCTAAAAGGTTGTGGTAACACTGTAGAAGTAGGTACTAACAAATGAAGAACGGTTGCAACTGCAGGTGCAAGGCCGGCAAAGTGCCCCCCCCCCCCCCCCGAGCATTCATTGTGCCTCCTTCCTATTATGATGTTACAATTTTATATACATATAGGTACAATATAATTAAAAGCCAAGGTCTACCTACCCATCCCTTAAATATCCGCACAAATATCTTCGTTATTTAATAATTTGTATGATACTAATGTAATGTTTATCAAAATAAAGAATCTACCTTACCTACAAGTAAACAAACATATTAACAGCACAAAAAATCAATGCCTAAGCAGCAACAAACATAAGGAGTCGTACATTAGCGTTACCGGTGTTTTTATTTCCTTCGCATTTTTATACAAAGAACCACAGACCATGACCCTAGCGACATCTCTTTAAACAGACGCACATCACGCTTGCAATAACGATCTTGATCATTGCGACGTTAGTTCTTCAACTTCTTTAACATTGGTGCACGTTCCTCAACTAATCAGAAGTTGACCTGACATTAGTTTACCGACATGACAACAGATGGCGCTAATAGTATCTAACAAAAGTTTTAGGTGACGCTACCATGACGGTTACCTGTAGTTGTGTAAGTAACTACTGTCTTCACAAAATAAAAGGCCCGGTAAATTCAACCATAAAACGTTTGTGACACGGACGCTGTCACCGGCGTTTGGCGTTTGGATAATCCGTCAATACATTTAATTTACCGCTTATTTACGTTATCTACTTCCATTATTAATATCGCAAGACACTTCTTTTTTGCCACATTCACCGAGCCCTCAAATCTCTACAATATACATAACATGCTGCCCAAAATACCAAAAACATTAAAGTATAAGGTAAAACCTTTACCAAACCATGTCGAATTACAGAGGTGGTTGTACTACCATGACCATGTCTGACAACCCCACAAGGATGCCGTCACGGTGGACTTGCCTCTGAAACGCTTGGCTGACCACCATCTACATATCTTTTAAACAGGCTAAAATCACGCTTATGTCCCACTCAATAAAGATAATCATGATGAGTCAGTTCTCGCGACCTGTCTCTGGCTAGTTGACCGTGGTTCCTTTCTGTCTATCCTACTTGTCTGTACAAAGTGGGTCCCTGCCCTGGGCGGGCGAGAGGAAATTGTCGTTTTCGTACGTGTCTCGATCTCATACATTTATTGTAACTATCTTTAGTCTATCAAAATCTCTAGGTATTTAATGTTGTTGTTACAGCTAGTTTATGGAAAGCGATGAGCTAGCTGTATGCTGATTCAAATTTGGCAACTGCTAAATTGCAATCTGCAATTAGGTTATTGGCAAACGGGGCGCTCACATAATTTATTCATCTAGATATTTCATTATCCTTTGGCTTGCCTTACTTAGGACAATAAAAAAGACTGCTTGATCTTGTAGTTTGCGTTCTACTAGTAGTTGATCAAAGAAGATAATTTTGACTATATATTTTAAAAGGCTAAAATAACTCGTCTTTATCTACAACTAGTCTGAACAAGACTGCAACTGAACAATTATGTATTTAGCTTTGCGATGTTTACTTGGTGAACGACACCTCAATGGCCACTTCAGGTGGGGGGGAGAATCGTGCCCCCCTGACCCCGCTCCCCCCTTTAGAGGCAACGCACGCGCAGCTAAGCCAGTTTAGCCAGTTGCTCGCCGCGCAGCCTCCTGTTTGTTTACATTCTGATACCGTTCACCGTTCACCAGTTCTAAGACATTTCTGATCATTCCAACAGTAGGTAATTTTAAGTCTTACGTGACCAGTGTGAAGTGTTTAGGAAAATGTGTGTTGCAAGAAACTAAACTTGGTGTCCCCTGTCAGCTCTGGAGTTTGTTGTACAAATAGGCGTTGAATTTGTAGGAAACCTAATCTCTATTGAACCCACCTCGAAGAACGTCGAAGTCAGAACATTTGAAGTCCGACCACGAGTAAATACAAGAATTGTTCAGCACTACCATTTAAGATTTGTCTATCCCAGATTTTGAGATGGCACAAAGACAGTTTCACCCATGGAACTCATGGAACCAAGGAGACCTTGGTATGAGTTTTCAAAGTCAGTTCACAAGGTCATTCTATCGCTAGAAAAGTGTGAATGAATCGTGATCTATGCATGCACTGCAGTCGTGTTGTGCAATTAGTGACGGACAATATATGAGACGGTCTGTCATCAAGAATTCATTGTGAAATGGATGTTGCACCACTTACGAAAATAGTGAAAAACTTTTTTTTTAAAGATAACCTTTAAAAGATCTAGATTTCTCACTTGCCAAGTATGAGATGAGAACCCACAGAAGAAACCAACTATAACCCAACATCTATTGTTACTTTTTTTCTAGTGCCATACCGGCTGGTATAAAATACTCATGATTACTACTACCACGGTGTACGTGGATGTAATTGTGATGAATGGTTTTGCTCATGGTAAATTGATGCGATAGCAAGACGGAATCGGCGACACTGATCTTGTTACCTAGATCCGAGGGATTGAAGCGGCTGGTGAAGCAGAAATTGGGGTCGTCAGACCCTCTTGCCCGAAGCGGCTGTCAAAGTATCAAATTAATACGATTGACAAAGCAGCTTCTAATATGGAGGATTTTTCGAATTTGTTTAATTTGGAAATAACAGAATTTTAGGAGTCATGTGATCCAAGAGCAGAAATAGTTTTTATTTGAAAGTGGATTTCTGATTTGGTTGGGGCCTCCAGAACATAATTTTTGGAACAATTACCTGCGTTAATCTTTGTGCTTCAGATTGTGACACCAACTAGAATTGAACGCAAAGAGACTATTACAGACAAATGAAGCCGCGACCCTAGCTTCGACAAACAAAAGGCTATTATCATGAGCTCCCATAACATTGCCAAGGTGCTGCCAATTCACAGCAACAAATACGTTATCAACATTCCAAAAGTTTCTAATTAATGTAAATAAGACTGCTTTGCCAGCGTGTCTTTGTCTTCAGATTTCGCACGGAGACAGCTCTTAGAACAAACGCCTCGTTACTGTTGTCGACAATAGGGTTGTTCTGTTGAATGCAGTTTGGCAACTGCACTGTGGCCTCTGTTAATCATCAACTTCATGTAGTCCGGCTAGTCTTGGATAATAATTCGTCTTCTTTTCTGGTGCCCCTCCCCTCCACACTGGAAGTTCGTAGTCCTTGGTTTTTTCCCCATTTTCAAATGTGGGATCATAATAACGATACTTCTTTATGACGACGTTATCGAAAATTTCTTAAGTATGTGAGTTTTCGGAAAGCAAACGTCTTTGACTAAACAATCCAGTGACATGATGGAAAGACATGCAAATACACTTCATGACATCACTTACGGATTATTACTTAAAGTTTGCTATAATATATTGTATCTTATAGCAAAGCAATAATCGCTGTAGGGCATATCTATGTTCCTTATCTCAGCACGAACAATAGCCAGGCAAGCACTTTGTTTCTTTTTCTGAATTTCATAATATCTCCCGTGTCAATGAATCGCAAACTATGCAGTAAACACTTGCGCTTGCGCCGAGCTCGAGCCCATTATTCCTACACTCGGCAGGGCTTTGCTATGCACATTGGGTAGCTGACCGACGACGGATTCCGAAATAACTTGGCTGAGTGGTCACGGCTGGCCTGTGTTTGGTTTCATTATCGGAATTATCAATATTATCGTAGAAGATTTAATTCTAACCACAATCACTCTCTACTCTACGCCTTTGTTTTTGCCGAGAAAACAATTTCCCATGATTCTTTCTAACAGTTGCTGCTTTTCCATTACAACTTTTTTGTAGAAAAAAAACACTTAAAGTTCTCATTAGATTCAGAATCATGGTCATGAATGCATCAGCAACATGACTAGGAGAGAACAGGATGTTCTAATTAATAGGCAGCAGGATTCTTTGTTCCCACCATAAAGTCATGCAGAAGAGGTTTTTGTTCATCGACTGGACTGGACCACCTACACAGATTACCTAGTTTGGGCAGACAGGCACATACATTGCTTTGGCCCCACAGTGACACTTTGAACCAGAAACAAAGATAAAGATAAATTTATTGGTGTTTCCTTAAACCTAAATACAATTATTTACGTAGCCCTGGGCTATGCGCTAGTATAAACTGTGTTGCGTAGCCCAGTGTCTTCCTCTGGAGTCTTTTAATATTTTACATAATATCTTTGCTTAAATTTAAGTTAAGTAACAGTAGAACTATACAATAAATCTTCTCTAGAGTTAAGAAAAGTAAATATTTTGGAAATAACCTATAAAAATACACAAAAATTATATTAAAAACCAGGTGGTACTTAGAAAAATAAATTTGATGTTGATTAAAGGAATTAAATGTAATTAATAAAGTAATAAAGTAAACAGAACACTAACTGCACCTAGAGCTCACATTATTTTGGTAGGTAGTTATTTTATTCATCTATCATTGTAGTGGGATTAGAAAAATCTTCCAACTCGTTGTATGTAAAGGAAAGTAACCAGTCTGTGATTTTTTTGAGCAAATTTGAATGAAGATTGTATATACCGAGAATTTTTTTGACTTTATTGTAAATTTGAGATCCCTTAAATGTTGTTTTGTTTTGGCCGAATTAGGTCCGGGTTCTCGATAAATCGAAGATGTGGTAATGTCTTCGTTTTGTCAACACATCGGGGTCAAAGATCGCAAGTCGATGTTGGTTTATGAGTAGACTTTGAACATAGAGTTTGCGTATAGACTGCAACCCTATCTCCCTGTATACCATTGTTGTAGGGTTTCGTGTTGGCTTAAGTAGGATAACTTTGAATAAGGCACGCTGGGCCCTTTCTAAGCTGATTGAGTTGGTTTTAGCATGCGGATCCCCAGACCGAGATACAGTAGGATATCACTGACGGCACACATTTATAAACTTTCAAGAAGGTTTTTTTCTTTATCCCCAGCCGGGGATCGAACTCGGGACTACTCGCATGGTAGGCAGAGCCACAAGGCCACAACCGCTGAGCCACAGAGGTCGACGTTGGATTTCTCTTTTCGCTTGGCTTTCATCCCCTCAGTTTTGAGTAGTTAGCTACATTTAAGATTGTTATACATATTTGTTAAAGTTATTGGAAAATGATTAAGTATCACACCTAAGACATTGGTTTAGTATTAACTATTACTAATGTTCTTATGACTTAATGAATCTACTTTTAGTATCCACCCCGATAAGAAGTGTGGGTGTGACAAATGCAAATGGCGTCGCTTTCTTAGTTCCATTTGCTCAGTGAGCATGTTGTATGTCATGTCTACTCTAATTAGTCGGGTCGGCCTCATGCTAATTTCCTTTCCATTGGCGTCTTCTTGAATTTCCGTTAGTGTTTTCAGTGTTATCCTGAATTCCGTTGTATTGTCTAGACTCTCTCTGTTAACTATTCCATTTAACACTAATGTCTTTAATGGTCTCGATGCATCGGGCCTACGCTTTTTAAATCTCCAGTATTACACGTATATTTTGCTAAACAAGATTCAGATAAAAATATGGGACAATCAAGACGGACATGCGCCTTATCATGAGAGTCTCGCCGAAAACCACGAGACACCCACTCAGTGCAAATCCAAATATACATTTCCAAATATAAAAATAGAGGTGTTAACTGAATATCATCAACAGGTGAATTGGCTAGTAAAAGTAGTGCAGCTGCTACGAATACAATGTCAGTAGGTGGGGTATGTGACGTACCATCAGATAATGTAGTACGCGGTGATAATGCCCCCGGACCAAGCCTCCAGTCGAAGTCGAAGAGCGAGCCAAAACCGAGTGGCTGATTCACGCAACATTTTAACTTTTTTGCCATCGTTTTTGTGTGGCTAGCGGGCGGGACCGGTAAATACGATGGGTGACCTGTGATTTCAGCAATTGCTGCCAGTGAAATGTACATCCGTAAAGAAGCAATTTCAAAAGTAGTGACTAATATACGTGCTTTGAGGTGGTGTTAGTGGTCGTTGATTAGTTTTAGTGGTTCTACAAAGTACTAAACTAACCAAACTTTGTTGTAGACAAGCAAAACGATAAGGTAAACGCGTACCACAATAAATAGTTGAAGATAGTAACGTTACACACATACAGTACATACTTTCGTCATGTCAAGACTTGAGTGTAGTTAAAATGTTTTAAATATCAGAAGTCAATAAGCGATTCAAAAGACGATGAAGGATTCGGCTCCAAGTTGTGAAGATGTGGCTGATAAGTTGGTGCGTCTCTTCGGTTGGAGGCAGACCTATCCTGTGCAGAAGCTGCAGAGGAATCTGCAGCCCAAACCTACGACGATAAAGGTATGATTGCATTCATCCTCCCATAGGAGGAAGGATTGATCCAAAGTGACAAAAAGCTTTCATTTGAGGTATCTTGTTGTCTTTTTCTGATACTTCTTATCCATTTCGGCTGGATATTCATGATTGCACATAAAATGACAGCACGATTTTCAAATTAGCGCGTTTAGACAAAATAAGATTTTTGTGACAAGGCAATGTTAGTAAACAAATATATTGATATCTACCATGATAGTGATTGTACGTAAAACCTCTTGAAGTCAGCTTTATCGCGGTTTCGTGTGAATCTTATAATCTCTCTGCAAGAGATGATGATGTAAAAATACATATAATTGCATAGTTATGTGTACGAGTAGAGCGGAGAGACTAACATTATTACTACCTATGTGATAAAACTCATCTATGTGTATGCATGAAATGTATTGGTTATGTAATATTTTTACAACTTTTTGCATAGCGATCTCTCAAATGATAGACTATACTTAATCACCGTTAGATCTGCTCTCGTGCGCTATGATTTGCCGTTACGAAACATTTTTGGGTATAATTTACAAATTCATCAGGCTTTCCATCTGCACTCAGTGCAATAACTTTTACTTTCAATTTTGTTTCCTATCACCTCATCTTATTGTTTAATTTCGTATGTTAGTGCAACTATCGTAAGTGCTATTGTTATGGGTACTTTCACGTAAGTGATTTGTCTGAAAGTGTTGGAAAGGCGTCGGTTTATTAATTCAGTGTAATTAAGTCTTGATGGTGAATTTACGTCTGCACGCGACCAAGATCATTCAACTGGACGTATGTTATGTTCCTATGCTGAGTACTGCGACCATTGAGTGAACTAGTATACAGGTACCTATTACAATACACTTGTACAGTGCAATGTGACTAATAGTTTTCTAGACAGCGCTGTGCTGTGTGCCTTGCATGTCTCTACTTTCTCTCTCTATGTCTATCGGCGATCTCTTTTAAACTACATTGATAGACGTACTTATCGCTTCCATTCATCAAAAACAAAACATGTCCCAAGAGATCGATCCGGCAGACTATATCTGACGCCCAATTCTGTACTGGAGATCGCATGGCGACCGCTCCGAAGGGCGCAAAACGCTGCATTTGACAGTCAGTCTCCAAACAAAATAGGTGCCGCCGACAAGCCAAACACGGCATTTAGCGCCCCTCGGAGCGGTCGCGATGCGATCGCGATGCAATTGCCAATTCAGAAATTGGCCCCAGCAAGTTGGTAGGTTTACGCACTGGGAATAATTCCATTCTATTAATATGTAGCCTATCGTTGTTAATCTCAAACATTCCTTAGCGATGGAAAGACGATTATTGCGCGATATCAATATAAGGTAGTTAGGTATACATAATGGCTTTGATCATTCGTGCGTGCGTGACTACAAAGTAACACCTGCTCAAACTTAACACTCTTGCCGATAAACCATTATTGGCTTCGAAACCATCTTTGTGATTTGGAACAAGCAGAACAGAACAGAAGTTTCGTCCTGGAACTATTTCATTTTGGAAGTGCCAGGCCAGCATAGCGTGCTAACGAGCTGTTCCTATACGGCACCTTTATTCGACTTACAGCAGCAGAACCTAATTTCCTTGTGTCATTGTGTCACTTTGGTAGACAGAAGATCGAAAATAAACATGCTTTGGTTGGATGAAATAATCATAACAAACGAACGTTCTTAATTTACTTAGGTAACTTGAATAAAGGCCACAAGTAACACAAATAGAGAGGATTCATCCTAGTTGCACTACTGAAAAAGTATGTACCTCAGGTCTACGTTAAACTGAATTCGGAGTTCCACAAGGTAGCGTGCTCGGTCCATTGCTGCTTTTAGTGTACATAAATGATCTTACAAAAGTAGTAAATCACCCCACTGTTCTTTTTATGATGATTGTGCGGCGTTATTTATGGAGAAAGATAAAATTTCCCAAGAAAGGCAAATAAATGTTCATCAGAAAAAATAATTGACTGGATGACATAGAATAACTTGATTATAAACTTGACAAAAACTTACATTATGTATTTTAGACGAAAGGCTAATCCTGATAAATTTGACATACTATCGCAACACCCTCTTAGACAAAACACAAGTAACTAAATTTCTTGGAATTACCGTTGACAATAAATTGAACTGGAAAGCACAGATTGACAATATTTGCAAAAAACTAAATAATTTTTCTTATGCGTTACATGAATTATTAAAGATAGCGAATGAAGAATAGGTTGTTACTGCCTACTTTGGATATGTATATTCCAAACTAAGGTATGTTATAATATTTTGGGGTAATTCTACCGACATAGGCCAAGTTTTTAAATCCTATAAAAAGTGCATCGGTGCTATAAAAAATCTGTAACTATCAGACAGTTGCAAACAACTTTTTATTTAATGGAAAATTCTCACATTACCATGTCTGTACATCTACTAGATAGTCTCGTATTTAAAATACAAAAGAGATCTTTTTGGCAGTTTTAGAAGACTTGTACGCCAAAACAAGGTAGCGGCAAAATCACATAAGATGGCTCTTTATAGTAAAAGCGTCTTAGGAATGGCTCCAAAAATATTTAATAGTATGCCCACTTATCCCTTTACAACCGAAGAAAGTAATTAACTCAGTTTGTTTTTAAATTGACAGGACTTTTTCATAGGTGTCTAAGTATCGTGAAAAAAATAAATAAAAAAATCCTGAAGTCTCTATTTTCCTGAAAACTTACACTCACGAGCGTGCGGCTTAGGTGTTAGCTCGAGATGTGAGTACCCTCACGAGCGTGGGACTTAGGAGATAGCTCGAAATGTGAGTTTTGTCTAGGTTGGGGGTGTTTTTTGATATTAAATGAAAATTAAATTAATTAAGCTGTGTTTATAATCATCATTCATTTATTAACGATATTAATAAAGAATCTTTGTATATTTGGCTCGGTTAAAAGTTAACAGTCTTTTAAGACAACTAAAATATTTCTTCCTTACTTAGGTTCTTGATCTTTTTTGGTATAAAACTTATAAAAATTAATAGGTACAAACAACTTAAATCTATTTTGGAATCACATGAGATCTAACTATTTAGTACAGTACAGTCTAACATAATTATGTTTATTATATAGCAATTATTACAAGTAATTAGAATAACAAATATATTTAACTAAGGCTTCTTGTGAAAAGGTTGGAAACAATTTTTATCACGAGACATACAGAGATATACATCGCATTTAACGCATTTTATTTTAGACCGACTGCCACAGTCTTCCATGCGACACGTCCTCGGTGCCTTAATATCATCAAAGACGGGTAGGTGATCGTATCCGTCATGTCTTTTAGCTGTTGAAGGCATGCTTACAGGTTTGTAGATTTTCAAGGCCTGACGACGTTGATGTTGCTGTGGTGCAGGCTCATCTTCTCTGCGCTCTATTTCTGGTAGACACTTCAGGCATTCTGCGACATCCAAACGAAACTCTAGTAAGGCCAGAGTATCCTTTCGGCGGTAACCATTAGCTATGCAGTTTTGTAAAGCCTCCATGCGTTTACACAAGCGAGATCCATGAAATGTACTAGAACTTTAAGAGGCCATTTTCTAGTTTTGATGAATGTCCTTTAATATTCCATTTGTTGATCTAGGACATCCACGCCCCCCATGTACTGATTATATCGTTTGATTACTGTTGGAGCCGAAATGTCGACATAGGTTTTGGTATTCTTGTCCCAACGTTTCACAAGTCCCGCTTCTCCAACTCCCGTGCAGTTAGATGCCATCAATACGGACTTTTTGTCTTTCCATTTGACGATTGCAATGTCATTGCAGACGAACTGATGTGTGTCGCCACGAGCCATCTGGCTATCTTTTTTTAAATCGATCGTGGCACGATCAGGAATCCGATTATGCATTATTGTGCCAGTGCTGTGGAGGTTTCGCTTCAGCATTTCTTCAGCCAAAGGAACTGTCGTGAAATATCTGTCATGGTACACACAACTGCCAGGTGGTATACTCTGAGAAAGATGGAGTATTATAGACGGGCCCAACCCGAGAGTTGTGGCGCAGAACATTGTTTTAGCCCCTTGATAGATGGAAAAATCCAGCATTAGGCCTTCACTGGTTGTTAGAACAACATTTTTCAACCCTACTGGCCTTGGTTTATTTTTGACTACTTGGCGGAGTTTGCATCGGCCAGTAAAGGGTATCATTTGCTCATCTATGGAGTAGTATCCAGGGGCTCTCTCCAATCGGTTACACGTGTCTTTGTCCTGCCTGATCTGCCTCTGGTTGATCCCCTGCTTCTGGATGTTGTTGGGGTAGGTGGTGGTGCCTCATCCGCTTCGGGGAACTCATCGTCAGAACCAGATCTACTGTCTTCTAGGTGATCTAAGACTCTCGGCACAATATCTTCGTCATCATCGGCAAATTCCTCAACTTCCGAGTCATTTCCCTGTCCTAATATTTGTTCGACTTGGTCATCCCTGAGAGGTTGTCCTAAAAATGAAGAAAAACACTTGTTAGACAATCATACATACACGAAAATCTTGTTTATGTACAAAAAATGTATGAATATCCATTTAGTACGAATCACCTAACCTACACGATCGTGCGTCCTTGATTTTGGGTGACAATATACGCCTAAGTAAGCATGTTACGTTCAAGTTACATACTAACGGGCGTAAAACAACACTTATATCAGTAAACTACATAAACAAAACAATAAAAATTGCATAAATATATTTAAAAATGTACACTTACCCGGGCGACTTCGCGCACCAAAAAACGCAGCCATCGTTCACTGTGATTACGAGCGACTAACAGGATCAATCCTGTTTGCAAGGGGGTCAGGCATATTTTTTCTAGACAAAATGATAGTCTCACGATCGATCGAGGCCGGTTGCATCCCGAAAAATTGATATTCGTAGACGCCAGAATTTTTGTAAATCAACTCTCACTATCATATCAAGTCGGTTGTAAAGGGTTATATAAGAGATATAGACAACATTTTAGATCAAAATTGAAAAAGATGCTAGTCGCAAAGGCATATTATACTGTGCTAGAGAACCATGCAGACCAAAACCAGAAATATTAAGGGCACATCCTAACGAATAACAAAATTATGTTTTTATCATATGTCGTGCATGACATAATTATATTCGCTGTAAGTTCTAGTAGTTGGTTATTTTTATTTTTTCTACTTATATACCTATTCATATTTTGATATTTACTTATCCTTTGAGATTATATCTTTATTTAAATATTTTGACTTAAAAACAATAAAAATAAATGTTGCATGTATGTAGACTTGATATTATGATTTGAAATACTTAAACCATTATGATTGAATTGATTTTACCTATTTAATTGATTTGTAAACCTTTAAGGTAGACCATAGCAGATCATAATTATTTGTAAACGCCTGTGTCAAACCTATGTGTCGCAAATAAACGATTTTGATTTGATTTGATTTGAAGACGTGAGTGTAAAATTGTTTCTGCATTCCGATACTCCCGATCGATCCTATGTTATGCCCCATTGACGATTTCTAAGTAGGTATTTTCACAATAAAAAAGATCATCAATCAAATGTGTTAGTCTCCCTTTCTCTTTTTTAATCGAGATAGGTGATATTTGCTGTCAGAGGTAGTCGTAGGTCAGGGTCATGACGAGTTTCTCCAACTAAGCTCCCACTCTGTTACCTGAGTGGGTTCACGACTGTCATTATATTTCAATTATGTTTGTTTTGTTACAGGTATGGGACAATTATGGACGTAATCTACGAGAAACTTTAAGAGGTCATAGTTGATACGGTGAGCAGGGACGAAGAAGTCCCTGTGTTACGCAATCAGTGCCGAATTGCTGGGTGGATTTCCTAGGTTCTTCTGCCACCTACCAAGGGTAAAGGTGTGACTTGCATGCACGATCAAAAACTTTACTGAGGATAGAAAATGAATACGACTTGCTGGAAGAAATGTCTTCAGAGATCTCGCATTTATTCTGCTTCCCTTAGCAACACACTCACGCCACCTGGTATCAACACCCGGCACTAACTAGTCCGACGAACTATTCCATTGAAACCCCATTGTTGTGTGCGCCTGCGCATAGCCTTCGGTCGGCACGGCATGCCATAACAATATGGCAGCGAGGTGCCATTATTGTTAGCCATTTGACCCGAGCGACCATTGTTAGAAGCTCTTCCGGTTGTGTTCAGCTAACCTGTAGGTACCTACCTGTAGCTTGATACATTCCTATTCGGGATAGCACTGGCAGCTGGCACAGATTTACACCACCACCACGTTTAGCCAGAAATTGACGTTCCGATCCATGACTGGTGGCTATCCCATCGCGCCGCTGTGCTGGAGATATATAATATGTAGTGATGCAACGAATACTACTTCTACGAATACGAATATCAAACCTACTATTCGGTGAATACGAAAACGAATACGAATATCTCGCCATGGTAATAAAAGACTAATTTATTTGATGAATTTCTATTCTCATAATAATTAAAATTTACAATAGGCAAATTTTATTTAAAAAACATAAAATTTGTAGATTTTCTGGTTTTAGGCGATTTATTTTTTCAGTCTGGATGTTTCCAGCTGTTAAAAAAAGTCTTTCCGAGGCGACTGAACATGGCTTCAGTGAAAACTAAACTATGTGCAGTAACAGTAAACTATGGCCGGGGAGTCCCCCGTCGTCGCGTCGTCGTTGCGGTTTAGTAAGGCCCTATGAACACGTCGTATTTTTACGTGCCGACGACCGACGCGCGTATTCGCCGAATACGAATATTCGGTAAATGTCTATTATTCGGCGAATACGAAAATTCGTATTCGTATTCGTTGCATCACTAATAATATGTAGTTGTTAAGGCACGTTACATGATTCCCCTGTATTAATTGTATGCTCTAATTACGTAACCCACTATGTAATTGTCTGCTTATCAAAACATGGTACACCAAACCTTGAGGTTTTCCCAAGGTCATAGCTTATCATAGCCAGTAATTACGAACTATGTAGTTGCCCCAAAATGTTAGCTATATCTATTTACATAACCACTTTAGCAAAACTATCGTAGAATCGAAGTTTCATGGATGAACTAAAGTTATTAAACTAATGGCCCATTAAACCAACGATCCCTATCTTTTAGGGGACACTTTATTTCTTTCAGGGGCCACCTAGCGGTTGTTTCGATTTGCCCTAAGTGTAAGGGTCATCTAGGCTCTATGGGGACCCCCTACATATAAGAGTCCGGCCACCGAAACAATCGCTAGACAGCTAAGAAAAAGAGCTACTATTGCCTATACATTTAATCCTAATAACAGTTAATGAGCGAGGCAATGCTTAAACTTACCTGCCACAACCAGCCCGAATATAGTGTCATAAATCCTGAGTTGATAAAATAAGCTTTATAAAACTTCAACTAGTTGTCTAGAATAGAAACCTACCAACGCAACGCAGTCCAATTAACTATTTAAAAATCGTAGAGCCAATATTACGTTGAAATATATTGCTATCCATACATACGTAGGCGTAACATAAAAGTTTTAATGGCGCTAGACGTTATTTTATTTGGAAATATGTAGTAGAATTTTGTTACATACCTACTTGAACTGAAAAAAGTGATAATGTGAGGTAAATATTTTTATAAATCCAGGGGATATCCCACCTCTGTGCTAGAATCCATGAAACGCATTTATAACTTGATAACAACCCTCTGAATAGCTTTGACAGCTCCATATTTGGTATGGACCACAGGCATGGACCAATGCGGCGGGGATGGTAAATTAAAACTGGGTTTTAGTAATTAAAACTTACACTAAATAAAAAAAAACTGGCCAAGTGCAAGTCGGACTCGCGCACAAAGGGTTCCGTACCATTATCTATTAAAATGCAAAAAAAATATAGTTTGTTGTATGGGAGGCCCCCTTAAATATTTGTTTTATTTTAATTTATTTATTTATTCTTAAAGAGAATATATAACTAAATATTGCGTGAATATTTCAAGCTTCTACCTGTTGCCGTTATCAATATCGAGCAAATAAGAGAAAAAAAAAAGATTGTTGTATGGGAGATTGGGAGCCCTCTTAAATATATTTTTTTCTGTTTTTTAGTCTTTGTTGTTATAGCAGCAACGGAAAGACATCATCTGTGAAAATTTCAACTGTTGTACATGTACATGAGATACAGCCTGGTCACAGACGGACGGACGGACGGACAACGGAGCCTTAGTAATAGGGTCCCGTTTGGCACCCTTCGGGTACGGAACCCTAACAAGAAAAAGAATACAGACAAAAGCAAAAAAGTTGCCAGTTACCAAAGAGGCCTGCTATTATAGACCCTCTTTCACTAACTTAGGAAGCCCTACATATTCGTAATAAGCCGATGCAAGTCCAAATCGTGGATTTACCTCAAGGGCCGTCTATCGGTAAAACAACTCGCAGCTCGGTTCGCTTTTAGCGACTCGAATCGTGCTGGTTGGAATTTTGGACACAACCATATTATAAAAAAGTTAATAACAGCTCACAATGCAACATGACTGTTTTCGAACATTGCGAGAACATTGCGAAAATTGTGTGATTTTTACTTATTTATTCAAAACCATCGCGCCTGAATAGCTGTTTTTTGACGCAGAAACCATATAAGTACCTAAATATTATTTTTAAATGGCTATTATTTAATCGCGCATCAAAAATACATATTTTTACAGCAAAAAAGGATCAGCAAAACACTTTGTTGTTGTATAACATATGTTTTAGGTATTTTTGTTGTTTTTACATGTTCAACCTAATATGAAGGATAAAGGGGGCTTCGCTTCGCTCACCCCCTTTACCCTTCACCTAAGCTACCGCAGTATTTTGCTCTGATATTTCCTGTGAAAATCAGTATATTTGATGCGCAAATCGGTATTATTGATGTGCAGTTTAATATTTCCCTTTTTAAATCCCAAGAAATAGCAAATTTTAGGCGAAAATATATATAATGTATTCAAACAAACAAATGTACACATTGAAGGAAAAGTAAGTCTTCATAATATATAATTTTTTGGGATTTGAGAAGCGTCTTCTAAGAGAAATAGCGCTTTAAAGATGGGCATTTGACAATACCCTTCGCCTTAATTCGTTGTCAGTAGTTCGACTATTCAGATGATGCACTCGCTTACATAAAACAATTAGTAGTATTTAAACGTATCACTGGAAATCCAGTTTTAAGTTTAATAATACTGATTTTGCCTGACTGAATTACTGAATAGCTACAAAAATGAGCGCGACTAGAAATACTTGCTTCGTCTGACAAAATTACTGAACTGCGCGACTACAAATCTGGAATCAGCAACTTGAAAACCTTAATTTGAGTAACATAAAATACAAAACGAGTGTTGGATTTTGTTGTTATTACATATTACTTGCTTCGCTGGTGGCTAAACCATTCAGTAATTTAGTAATTCGCGTAAGTTGTAAATAAAAGTTGTAATAAATTTTGTATATTTTGCTCATTTCAGGAAATTCTGACATTCATTAATTAGTTTTTTATTCGGTCGTTTTATTATTTTCTAATGGCTTATGTGACTAGTACTTATAAATGTAGGTAGGTATGCTGCCTCTACTCAAAATTCAAAAGCATTACAGATTGGCTAGTATTTAATCGCACATCAAAAATACTGATTCCCTTACAGATTTAACGGTGCACTTTCATTATCTTATCAATTTATTAAGATATTAATTGTTTAAAATCCAATTAATAACGGTTTTCATCATATAGCGAAGTAGGACATACGAAGCATAATTAAAAACGTAAGTGCGCATAGGTGTGCTTTGCTCTATTTCCCATTCCCAGTAGCGTTATTGTTATCTGTTTGCCACCTTTCTCTGTCTATGCCACAACATAACGAAAGTTCGAAGTTTTCCTTCAGAAAATACGTGGTTATGAAAAATTAGTTAAAAATGTTTAATGCGTTTTCCACGAGCATTCGAAAAAAAAAAACATAAACACAGGTACGAGTAGAATGCTCTCTATCTTCCGCTCTCCATAATAGAGAAGCTGTGTAGGTATAAGAAACAGCTATAGGTAACTGTGTTTAACAACAAAACTATTGCGTGATATTAGGAGATGTTGGAATTCTTTATTTAAACTTCGTAATAAAGAAAGACGGCTGCGTTCAAGCGTTTAGTTTAGGCGCTTACTTGAATGCCTAGCTAGCCTTGCCTTCTCTAGTATTGTTGTCACACCGCGCGGTGCGAGCGTGTGTCGTGGCGCGGACTGGCCGGAATTAAAAATAAATCAACAAATGCTTTCAAGGGTGTGTTGTGTGCTATTTTTGGGGGATGTAAAATATGTCAGTGCATCTTAAATTTGGTGTGGTGTTGTGGTTCTGAAATATATTCGGGTTGGCTTGGCATACAACTGTTCTTACATGTGTCTGCGACAATAAGTCCCTAATTGATCTGACTATGTTAGTCAGTTCATTTCTACATTTCGCATTTTACGACTCTATCAGCTGTATTGTATCCTGTTTAGGTTTGAGGTTATTCGCGAACTCTTTAACATTTTTTTTCACAAACTGTGTTTTTTTTTGTAATTCTGTTCAATTTGCAACCTATACAGTCAAAACGCCATTCACAGCAATACGCTATGGGTGCAGCCTAGCAAATAGCACTGTCTGCCTACCTGCCTACCTGCAAAACCTAATTTAGTGACAGGGTGGAATGGTACTCGGGAAGGCACGATAAATAATGATTTAAGTAAACTGTGGCTTCCCTATCGTCCTTAAAGATCACAGTGAGTTGTAAGTGGGTAACATGCGAATGAAGTAGATGGGTAATCCGATAGGCAACGGGGAGTGACCAGGGACCACCTAACCAGGTTTTGTTTGTGTCGTCTTTGGGGACGACCAACACACTTGAACTATGTCTTCCCCAAGTGCCATCACAATCTGTCGCAATAGCGAATTATTTATCTAACTAGGAAATTTACAGGTAGTACATTGTCTTGTCTAGGTAGGAACCTTAGCTGGGTACAGCTTATAAGAGTTCATACGTTGCTACGATCTATTGGTGCAGTATTTCCATAACATTATTCAATTCTCTACGGTCTACACATATACCAAAATTATAATGACATCATCATTTGCTGATATGGAAACACTCGCAAAAACTACATTTACATTAAACTTTGATTGGAGATAGAGTAAGAAAGAAAGTAGAGAATTACAGCGTACTTTTGGAAGATTCTTGATCGTGCGCTCTATCACTATCTATATATATCTATGGTGTTCATTGACTACAATACAATGAAACAATATGTAGATAGATAATAGGTACAATACGTCGGTAATTAATAACGCAGTTATTGTTTGTATTTCATAAAAAACATTATTTGTTCATAGTTCCACTGATATACCTACCTACCTATCAGATAACACGAGAAACTCATTGGCAATTATGCGCTCGCAGGTTACTCACTTACTGGAATTTAGATCGACATCGCATATAAAATAAAATAATTCAAAATGTCAAAAAGTTTGACGGGTACTTAATTAATAGTGTTTTATATCCCGTAATCCGGGATATCTGGACCTCTTCTATGAGTTACCTTACGAACGAGTATTACATAGATAAAAAATAGTTCTACTGTCTTGTTAATAAGTGTAACATAATACAAATTTAAAATACCTTCCTAAATCATAAAATCGGATACTTATTCAAGCCATGACACACCAAATTCATTGAACGACTACTGCACGCGCGCGCCCATCTTCAGTCCACAAAGGCTTGTTTGTGTTTCCGTTGACTTAACTATTCTGATACCGTATTAGGGCAAGTACAAATTAGTCTTCTTTCATGAATAATCATAGTAGTATATAGTATACATTTGAATTTTAAAATGTAAATGTTTTAAAATGTAAACTGTAAAATAGACTCAAGTATTTTGGAATCTCTGTAAGACTATGGAGAAGGCTTCCTGTCCCCGCTGGGTAACGTCAAATTTAAATAACCATCTTTTATGCGCTATTCCTCCTAAAGGAGTCACTTTCTAAATCTCGAAAAAAATAAGTGTTATGAAGACATCGATTTTCTTTATTATATGTGTTTGAAATCATCACATGTTAACTAAATGAAAAAAATAAAACAAACTCAACAGATATTTTTAACTTCTCTTGAGAAGTTATTATAATAGGTCTGAAAATTGAAATAGGTAATTTTGTGTTTTCTTTACGTTTTAAGACCTGGAGAATCATTTGCAATCATTTTTAGAGTGATGTCTGTGTGTGTGTGTGTGTGTGTGTGTGTGTGTACGTACGTATGTACGTGATCAAAATTATGGAATTCGTTTTCTCAATAACTACTGGACCGAATCGCTTTGATGACCATATCAATCGATACGCCACGTCATGACTTAGATCTGAAAGGAGTCTAGAAAAAATCGGTCCAGCGGTTCGTTTTTTATTTGTAAAAAACTGACTTTTTTGAACACGCAACGTTAATTTTGTATGTAATTCCAAGTATTGAGGGGTAGATGTGGGTTTTTGAGGGTGCTGGTTTCGAATCTTTCATCAGTTTTTTAAAATTCAAAATGGCGGACCCACTATGACGTCATCTTTTTCGTGAAAATTCTTTAAATTCGATAAAATTTATTAATCAAGAGAAGTTGCTTGTACGGTACTTGCTGCCGAACCGATTTTTTATCTATAAATTGTGCTAAAATTTGCTATTTCTTAAAACTAAAAATAATATTGATAGGGTTCTTTCGTCAATAAATACGTATGTAAAATATCTTATAACCGTGTTTGAAATTATGAAATAATTAGTGGTTTTGAAGATATATATATATATAAAAAGCCCACATTTTCGCAATGTTCTGCCGCAGCCTGACGTAACAGCCATGTTGCAGTGTGGATACCACCATATTCAACTTAATTTCAATATGGTTATGTCCAAAATTTAAACCGCCACGAATCGAGTTATGGCTAATTTTACCGATCGAGGGGCCTTCAAGTTTTTTACCTAATTCAACGAGCATCTCGTGACAACTTCTGGCCTTAGTCGGCTGAATGCCCCGGAAGGAAGTATCGATTTACTTCCGGAAGGTACCTGATGCTTCCATGACCATCTTGATTGATAAATGATGGTGATATTTTATATCGATCTCATTATATTACCTCGGTATCCAGACAAGGTAGTTCGGCCAAGTCACAAGCATATCCTGATGTTGACATTTCGATTGATTCTGATCGATCGAACATCAGCAAACAACACAGTAATTTCTCTAGTCACTACCTACATCCCCTGCGTCATCTCGTCACATGTGAGGACGTGTTACTATTCAGGTCTGTTCAGAGAATGAAAGACGATCATGATACGATAGCTGGTCCGAGGAATGCAGCCATTTTCACGTCCCACTGCGTACCTACATGACGTTATCGTGATGGGCTACTAATTCGTGATAGCACATGATGAGTTGCGCAGAGAGTTTAACGATTGTCGAAATATCAATTTTAGCAAAAGTAGGCATACATATAAGTTTTTAGTCCATACTCTAAGCAAAACATGTGTTTGCTGATCTGGTAATTATACACTGAGAAAATGCGACGGTTAAATGCAACCGTATAATTGTTATTTACAACCGAGTGACTTGGTTACGATACAGCTTACAGTAAGTAATTCAAAAAAAGTGGCCAAGTGCGAGTCCATTGTAGCAAGTAATTATGTGACTGGACGTTTGTGTTGTAGCTTTGTTTTTCATAGTGTTTGTACGAATGACAAATTTATCTTTGCGGCTTTGATAAATATCTTAAAAACTGCTTATTTTATTTTGTTCAAACCAATTTTCGTTGAAAGTATGTATTAAAATACACAGCATAATTTTTGTAGGATTTTCACTCTCTTACTTTAAAAGTTAGAGGGGGGGGCGGACACATTTTTACAATTTGGAAGGCTCTGTCTCTTTATCCATTCACTTTGCGGAAAAATGGTTTCAGAAACCTTTACGTCATTTTTCAAGACCTATCTATAGACACCCCACACATATAGGTGTAGTAAAAAAAAGATTTTTTGGTTTCAGTTCCAAGTATAGGGAACCCCCTTAATTATTTTAATTTTTAAATTTTTGTAAAAAATTGTAAAGCGGTTCACAGAATACATCTACATACCAAGTTTCAACTGTGTCGTTCTAATAGTTTCTGCATAAAGTTGGTGTGACATACGGACGGACGGACAGACAGACCGACTTGACGAAACTAAAGCGTTCCTTGTTTCTCTACGGAACCCTAAAAAGCAGTTGTAGTAATCACTAAGGTAAACATATTTATATCGTCTTATGCAAATTAACATCACGTTAGACATAATAAACTATGCTGGTGCGATATATAGGTAGATATCAAATTCAAATAACCACTCCCAGAAATATTAATCTTCAATATACAGAGGTGGCTCTACCTCCTGTTTGTATAAGATAACTCTAAGATTTCCCAAACCACAAACATTGATAATAATCTGTTTGGCTTAAATGCTATATGTGGGAATCCATGCAATGCGCATTCTTTTGTCGATCAACGGCGAACTGCAACAATTCCAGTCTTTCAGACTAATGTCTACTCAAGCTGAAGTGGCCTTAACGAAGATATTAGCTACCAAACGGTTAACAAATAAATGAGTTCATTTCAATATCCACCAGTCAGTGGGCCACAGACATTGAATGAAACCACGTTCTTCGGAGGCAATTACGCATGAAGGCCAAGGTTTCTACCGTGCAGCCACAACCATATTTCATTATGCTACTGCTGCTATTACTCCGTGATAGCGAACTGTTCCGGATTGTACTACTGCACGTGTTTACTTTGGTTCATTACTTTTTGAAGTTGTGAGGTCTGCATACCTCACCAGCCATCCGACCTGAAAAGGACACACATCATGCATTTACGATGACACTGACAGCATTTTGTAGGTGTTGGAGTCTGC
Organism: Argyresthia goedartella; assembly: GCA_949825045.1. Lineage (NCBI taxonomy): Eukaryota > Metazoa > Arthropoda > Insecta > Lepidoptera > Argyresthiidae > Argyresthia > Argyresthia goedartella. The sequence goes on from OX463820.1 coordinate 23,254,792, forward strand.
TTTTAACAGCTACCACCTAGTGTAAAGGCTGGGCATGAAGTGCCATACTATCGTTTCCCGACTTTGACGATCAAAGTCTGCGTAAACTAAAGTGAAAACGGTGACAGCTATATGCGACGAAGCTTAAGGTGTAGTGCAGTGTACTAATTGCCGGTGTGGATGAATTGTGTGAGTGTGCGGATGTGACGTCATAAATGGCCGGCGATGGAGTCCCCAGGGGCGACGCCGCCGGTGCCTCCGCCGCGGCCCAAGAAGCTGGCGCGTCTGGCCGCTGCAAGGAATAGCGACAGAAAGAGTGTCTCTTGGGTAGCTACTTATTTTATTCTCTTGATTATCTGATACAATGAGTGTCTTAGGACTAGAGAAGAAGCTGTTTAGGCTAGAGTGTAGTCAAAATACCGTTATCTAATATCAATAAAATGTGGTAAATTTTCATAAGTTTGGGATATACTTTATTGCACAAAACAGTAAAACAAAACAAATATAATATAAGAAATAAATATAGGAAAGAACATGTACAAAGGCGAGCTTATCTCTGACAAGAGACTTCTTCCAGCAAACCTAGAATGTAGGAAAAAAATAAACTAAAGGTTGAAATATGTGCACAACAATAAAAATTTTAATAAAAATAATAAACAACATACCAATATCTACATAATACAAAAAATAATGCTATATATAAATATATTACACATACGTAAATAGTAGAAACAAAGAAATACTAATACTTATAATGGAAGAGATAGATAGTGTTCTTTCAAACGACTTTTAAAAGTGTGAATTGACGGACTGTCTCTGATGGCGCCGCTGGGGAGTTTGTTCCAGAGACTGATAGCTCGCAGTCTGAACCCATTCAAAGTCAAAGTCAAAGTACTTTATTACAGTAGATGTTTATATATACTTAGTAAACGTCATTTTTTGCTTCTTCTCTACGTTGAACCACTGTGGGAGAGGAAGGGCGTAGAATCTCCCACAGATTGATTTTTAGATCACTTTTAAAAATTGGTTGTACTTAACTAATACAAATATTAAAATTTTAATTATTATGATTAATAAGCAGGAATAAATAATTACAAAATTATTAACAGCGAGGTCTGTGTTGAGCCAGATTAACCCCATACAGTCCCGTCATTTAAGTAATCTTGAACATTGTAATATCCCTACTTATTATAATATCGCACACTTGGCACAATATCCTCAGTATCTATGCGAGACTAAATGCATAATACTTCGTCTAGTCGTTGAGAGACTAGATTTTTTGTAACTCAAATATTTTGTAGGCAGAGTTATGATCTAATACATCATAACTATCACAGTATCCCGCTTTATGCTGCGGGATACTGTGATAGATTTCGCAATTAATGTTAGGGACGCTGGATGTCAGGTTGATACCGTGTATACCGATTTTTCAAAAGCATTTGATAAAATTAATCATAACACACTCCTTTCCAAACTTCTGAAGATCGGTATACATGGTGATCTGTTTAGATGGTTGAAGTCCTACATTAGCAACAGAAGTCAAGCTGTCTCACTAAAAGGATACACATCTGACTTTCTTGTCCATTGGCTCTGGCATACCCCAGGGTTCCCATTTGGGCCCATTTTTGTTTACTCTATACATTAATGATATCATGAATATTTTCTCAGACTCATGTCATTTGGTATACGCGGACGATCAAATCAAATCAAATCAAATCAAAAATCATTTATTTCCATAGGATGTTGTTACATCACTTAGATCCGTCATTACTTTAGTCGATACTAAGATTTTTAAAGTAGTCTAAACCCCAGAAGACTGCACTTTACTTCAATCTGATCTAAACATTTTCACAACTTATTGTGCCCGTAATCAGTTATTGCTTAATGTAGATAAATGTTATACGATAACATTTACCCGGAAATTTAGTCCAGTATTAGCTGATTACAACCTCAATGGTATTCAAGTAAAAAGGGTAACGCAGATTAGAGACCTGGGGGTGCTGCTTGATTCTAAACTTCATTTCAATATACATATCGACCATATCATCGCTCGAGCCTACCAAAAACTTGGTTTGATTCTGCGTCTATCAAAACCCTTTAAGCGAGCAAAAACCATCATAACGCTATACTACGCATATGTGCGTTGTATTGTTTGTATTGTTTGTTTGATGAGAACGAATGTTTGTAATGTTTGAATTTATTATTTTAACGTGATGTTATATGAATGCAGAATACTTCGTCTAGTCGTACATTGAGAGACAAGGTTTTTCGAACCCAAATATATTGTAGGCAGGCTTATGATGATATAATACCTAACATGTTGTATCACAGTATCGCTTCTACTTATTAACATAGTCTCTGTGCAAGCAAAATATGTAGTTCATTAGTTCCTAATCGATGCAAAAAAGTTCGGCTATGTTGAGTTAAACCTCAGTTAAAGTCAGAAACTGGACGTAAATAAGGATGTGAGTTCAATATTTTAATTAAAAATAAAAGCTGTCATCAGTTTCGCTGACAGGTATTATAAATAGAAAGAATAAACTGATTTGTGGTCACTATTCTTCAACCGTAATGGGTAAACCAATTTCTGAAGAGGTCTGAAAAATTATAAATACTAATACTACTAAAGGGAAGTCAGCAGAACAAATATCCAAAGCACTGTTACTACCAAGGTCTACCATACAGTCAATCAACCAGCATCATAAACAACACAAATCCTTCATGTTTGAAGAAGACCGGCCGTCCCCGCATTACAAGTAATGCAGAGAACAGGGTTCTGAAGAACTCACTGGGTAATGGCGGGATGTCATCTACAAAGATGTTTTAGTCTACACTTGCAAGAGAGGACACAAACACAGCAAAAGAAAAGCCTTTACTAATTGCCCTGCACGATAAAAACAAATTAAAATTCACTCGTGAACATCAGAACTAGACTTCAGATCGGTGACGTCACATAAAGGAGCGATGAATCAAAATTTGAGGTGACTGTTGTTATCTCTAATAGTTTAGGAAAAATAAAATAAAAACTGCAGATTGGGACACGTTTTGGGGGGAAAGGGGGGGAACGGAAGGGGGGAGGGGTTGACACCGGGCAGAATCGTGTTCAGCGGGGTCTAATTAGTCTAAAAATACCCGGTGTCAAAAAGTTTCACTAAATGCCGTTAGCCGTTGAAAGCATAAGCAATTTGAGAAATAACCGCCAGTCTATACTAATAATAAGCTTTTGAATGCATCAGTAGATCAACTTATGCACCAATTTGACTAATACTTTGATTGTTTATTTTACGTTTACTCCAAAAATGGGTGTACGGCATTCTTTGATATTTCTTACTAATCCTAGCATCGTGCGGGTGGGTGTACGATTCAAGGAAATCGTTGTAGAAATAAAATAATATTTATCTATGCCTTTATTTTTCGTATTTTGAGTCTAGGAATAATAATATAGCGGTTATAATCACAAATTCCTAATTTTGTACATATGTAAAGATCAACATAATTATCGTTTTCAGGTACAGCATTTTGGTCTTTAATACTACGTTGATCATAAAGGTGATATTTGAAAATACCAGGTTTTACCTTATGATATGACTATTATAGTTACATAGCTTTTTCTGATGTTTGTCACTCATCATCATAGGAATACAATAAGGTAAAGGTGTTATATAGGTACACGTAAAGGCTTGGCCAAAATAATATTTGCTATACTATATTTACGCCACAATTTAATAGCTTAATTACTCTTGAGAATTCTAAATGCAAATGACCAAACATTGTCTGATTCAATCACATTTTTTTTGTGTCTACACGTGTTTTATCACCTTAAATATGCAACGTATTGTTCTTTCTAGTTATAGTCTTACTAATAATAAAAAAATACGTGTTGTATACACAATGAATACGCAAAACCTCACTAATAAACACAAAATAGCCAAATCGCATGATACAGCTGTTACAACAAGTGTGCATAATTTGTAAGAAGATTTATACATTGATAACAGAGCCCCTGGGCCTAGTTTATTGAGTAAATAGTAACAATATAGGGGAAAATGGCAGTCCAGTCGACAAACATATGATTTTAACATTTGATATTTTCATTTGTGCCAGATATTTTGAGTTTGCATAGGTATCCTGTTGGATGTGCAATTTCTACTTATTAGAATATTAGCCTATTTAAAGAATAAGAAAAACATACAAAAATATCTGACAACGATAAGCCTATTGTCAAAAATAACAAAATAACCAATTTGTCAAAAAGAATGTAAGTTCGTAAAGCGGTTTCCAACTTTGGCGTGCAATTTAAAATTAATTTAGAACTTGAAATTTCATAGCTCTGTGTTGTTAAAACTGGAAAATATTTCTTTCTAATTAAGTGTTTCAATTTAAGTATTAAAATATGCATAAATTTTACCAAACAGTTAAATTTTCTAAGACTTGGTGATTATTATATAGAAAAAACGTGTTAGAACGTGCCTTTGTATTGTGTTACCAGCGTGTATTAAAGGGTCGTATAGTTGTGAAACCCTTATACACCGTATATTAGTCAAACTGGTGGTTCTGCTCTATACAAGCTTTACTTACTGTTTGACTATTACAGTGTTTTAACGCTGAAATAAGACTTTTTTAGAAAGACCCTGAATGTTTTATTAACAAGAAATCTTAAGTTTATAATTCTGACAAGTTTATGTGTGATATTTCTTGAGTGTTGATATAATTAATCATGTCACCGTTCATAAATGAATATATTATGTTGATTTTAATAAAAAAAATATTAGTCGCCACCTCCTTTTCCTCCCCAAGTTGAGAATGTGAGTGCGATATCTGGGCACCATCTGAACGATATTAGGCTTGAAATGTGCGATACCAGGCAAATTGGGCCTCTAATGCTAAATCAATTGTTTACTTTAAAACTGTCCGGGAAAGTTATTCGATTTTAATTCATAATAATAATCTTAGATAATTTTATTACAGGAAACATATGTAGCTAACGTCTAAAGTTGGTAACTTACGGGCTGTAGGAATTTAAAAGTGAACAAGAAAATACGGGTGCGATATGGCGCTCTTACCCGATGGACTCTTGATGCTCGTGGTTGTTCCGTAAGAAGTAAAATTTATAATAAAATAATAAGACGGTTTTCTATACGACTAGCATCAGCTGAGCGAAACGAACGTTTGAAGCTCTAAAGACAAGCCTTGAAATCTCAATTCATTTTGGCGCAAGATAAATGATCTCTTATGAGAGCGAGCTGGTTTTGCTTTGACATCGTTCAACACTGGCAGTTGGACAAAAGACATCGTCGAGTGTAGAAGCAAAACAACAGAAATCTGGCCGCATTCATGCTGTTGAATAGCGGGCGGCGCGTGGGAACATGAACCGAACGTGGACTGTGTTTGTACGCAGTACATGACATAACATAGCGTCACGCCTTTTCCCGTACGGGGTGGCAGAGGCACAATTGGAGTTGCTTACTTTCTGGACGGGAACGGAAATCTCAAAACCATTTCGATAAACATGTTTTCTGTCCAGTTTCTATTTATCAGATTAATAAATAAGTAGATGTCACCGTAAGATTGTCAAAAGCCAATTTTTCAAAGCCAATTTTCGAAAAACTTTTTTCTTATAGTTTTTTGGCCTGGGTGAGGTCACCGGTGATCTACATGGCGTTTAACGTGTTAGTTGATAAACTAACGTTTTTTTTAGTTAGTTGGTCAACTATCGACAGATAGCGCAGCGGTAGCGTACTGCTTACTATATGACGCGTTAGTTGATAAACTAACGGTTAAAACCGTTAAATAGTAAATTGGTTTAAACTTGAATTGCAAACAAAATACCAGGTCAAACACTGCGGTAGCTCAGGTGCCAGACCGACAGGGTTTAGAATTTAAGTTTCTTTTATTCAAGTCAAACTAACACGAATAGTCTTCGTGTTAGCTTGACCTGCAATAATAAAAGAAACTTAAATTCTAAACCCTGTCGGTCTGGTTTACTATCTGTCGTGAGTTAATCAACATCAACTAACGCGTTAGTTTATCAACTAACAGTTTTGAATATCTTACGGTGACATATACATATATTAAGATATTTTAATAAAACACAATGACATTCATTTGACCTATCCAAATATCATCATAAGATTTTTGAAAAAATGCCTTTACCTGCCCGCTTTACCTACAAAAAAAACCCAAAGTGAAACGTCAATCTGTTGCCTGTATCTATGATTGAGCTCTCGTGATTGTAGGTTATATTCAGCGTTTTGTTTTGATATTTTATCGTTTTGTTTTTATTCGCTACGTCAAGAACGGCAAATTTAGAAATAACAGATTCGTGAAATTTACCTCAAGTTACCAAAATTATGATCATGTCGAATTCCAGCAACCACAACATTGCTCAAGTCAGAGGAGCCAAAGCCCTCAAGTAAGTAAGATACTGATGCTGAGATAGTAGTGCTGATGATGGCTTTCTTATTCCTGGTATATATTAACGATCTGCCTTTCGTGGTGGGGAAATTGACTGACATAGTATTGTTTGCTGATGATACTTCTATGGTCTTCAAAATTGAAAGACCAAAAGAAGATTTTGATGATTTTAATGGTGTATTGTCTTTAACATTGAATTGGTTGGTTGGTTGGTTGGTTAATAATTTATTGTTAAACGCTGGTTAAACCAAGTGTATCAAATTCTCAATTCCAAATGTCAGGCAAGTTGAGACCAGTTTAGTGTTAGACAGCAACAAGTTAGAATTAGAAAATTATACGAAGTTTCTTGGAATAACTATTGATAGCAAATTGCAGTGGGGACCACACATAGATAAATTAGCTGGTAAATTAAGTTCTGCGGCTTACGCTGTTGGGAATATCAGACAAAACACTGATGTGGCTACATTTAGGCTAGTATATTTTAGTTACTTTCATAGTGTCATGTCCTATGTTATCTTGTTGTGGGGAAGGCAGCGGATATTCAAACTATTTTTAATTTACAGAAGAGATCTATTCGAGCAATTTATTATTTAAAACGAACTCCTTAAGAGAGCTTTTTAAAGAAATTGAATACTAAATGTAGCTACTCAATTTATTTTTGAAAATGTATGTACGCCAGAACCTTACAACATTTTCCAAACTTAGCAATAGCTGCAATGTTTACCTAAGAAATAATCAGACTAGTTGCGCCCCGGTTTAGACTCCCGAAGGTTAGCAACTCTTTCAGGGGTCATTGCATTCTCTAGTACAATAAGATACCTCTGGAGATTTTGAAATTGCTATTTGAGCAATTCAAAAAGCATGTTAAGCGACTTTGTCGAAAAAGGGATATTACAATGTTCAAGATAACTTAAATGACGGGACTGTATGGGGTTAATCTAGCTCAACACAGAACTTGCTGTTAATATTTTTGTAATTATTATCTCTTTTTCGACAGGGGTTAAAAATGAAATTAACGGCTAAAAGATTCACTTGTTTCCTATTTAGGCTCATATACTTTAGAGCCGCTATTTTAATGAACATTGCCACATAATAAGTTTTAGTACCTAGTCATAGCTGAAAATCATCGCAGTGAATTCTAGTAAGCCTACTATCTATAAGAAAGAACCCGCATTAAAATCCGTTCACCTATTTGAGCACACACACAGACAGACGCTTCAAACATGTAACAACCATTTTTTTTGTTGGGGGTTTAAAATGGCAACAAATATAATGATCACCAAAATATGTTTTTCCTACCCAAAATGTATAACTGAACACCAAAAGTTGCAAAAAATATCAGGGCAAAATACTGCGGTAGCTTAGGTGAAGGGTAAAGGGGGTGAGCGAAGCGAAGCCCCCTTTATCCTTCGTGTTAGGTTGAACATGTAAGAACAACAAAAAATACTTAAAACATAAACTTAAGTACACAAAACATAAGAAGAAGTTTAGTGATCATTTATCCAAACACAATTTGGTGAACATTTATCCATTCTGGCAGTCATTTCGAATTTATTGGTAGTAAAATAGGTGCGTTTTTGGTAATCGTTTAAACATAAGCCGTTAAAAATTAACGCGATATCAAACAATATATACAAAAGGAATATGAATGTTACTTATTTCCACATAAGAAAGAAAAGAGAGCGCAAACAATGCGCTCGACTCAAACTGAAATAACGTAGCGCCAAACCACATAAAAACTGATTAAAAATAAACTACGCTATTTTGTCAAAAATATTTTCAAGGAGAGTTTAGAATTACTTAACATCTACATCTTGAATACAATTCCGCAATTAAATTAGTTATGATTTCACAATAACAGGATAAAATAAAACAATTTAGAGGTCTTTTCGTAATAAAATTATATCTAGAAAATTTCATCTAATCGCGTTTTCCTTCAGTGAGAATCTTAATGAAATAGACAGTAAACGTTAACTCAAAAATCAAATCTGTAGATGACGTTGTATTTAAGTAAAAGTTTTTTTTTTGTATCACCTTAATGACAATAGGCATGCATTGCATTACTATCACATCACATCACGCTCGATAAATAAAAGCTAAAACAAAATTTGATCTGGGTCAGCTATAACTGTACGCTCTGATGAGTCACCTGCTGGCTGATAGATTGAACAAACGAAACTAACAGAATAACGTGTAGATATATTTAATGATACCTACTTAGTTTTGTTTCGATAAAATATTGCTTTATAGCACCATCATGGTAACAACACCAATGTTTGTTGCTTGAGGTTGCTTGAGATGGTTGGTTCCAACAAGAATTTATTCAATTCTCTTTTGATCACCTCTATTCGAAAAGAGCTTGCCTATTCCCGGTAAAGAGGGAGGCAAAGTAACTTTTAGATTTGTATTGTCATAGAGGAAATAATAACTACTTTCTAATTGATAGTTCCAATCACCAAAGAGTTTGATCTTGAAACGCAGACCAAATAAAAAATTAGGTTGTGCTCAGGCTTTGTTTCAAATAGCGTTTTCAGCACAGAATAGATAATCACTACGTTGTATTTGCTAACAACCAGTTAACAGATAGATTTCGAAACGCCGACCAAATAAAAATAAATTTTGTGAAAAGTAATGAACGCGCTAAATGCATTCCGTCTCCGCCTTTGTTTGTTTACTTCGTTTACATTTTCATTTGCATTATTAAAAAAAAAGGTATTCCTAAATTTATACCCAGTGCAAATAAAAGTTTAACTCCATACAATAGACGCACAAAATTGTGATGCAAGGTTACCTATACTATAAAAGTCTTACCTACAAAATTCTTTGAAAAAAATATATGTGGCAATCGGCTATTTCAACCTTTGGAAAAATTTAAGAGCGAAAAAAGCATTATCAGGAAATTTGTATTTCGTCTATTAAATTCTGATAATAAATGGCTTGTGTTTTAAACGATTACCAAAAAATTCGAAAATTTACTACCAATAAATTCGAAATGACTGCCAAAATGGATGGATGTCCACCAAATTGTGTTTGGATAAATGATCACCAAACTTCTTTTTATGTTTTTTGTACTTAAAATTATGTTTTAAGAATTTTTTGTTGTTCTTACATGTTCAATCTAACAGGAAGGATAAAGGGGGCTTCGCTTCGCTCACCCCCTTTACCCTTCACCTAAGCTACCGAAGTATTTTGCCCTGATATTTTCTGCAACTTTTGGTGGACATTTAGCCATTTTGGATAGGAAAAAAATATTTTGGTGGTCATTATATTTGTTGCCATTATAAATTTTATAGTTATATATAAATAAATACTATTCTTATTTATAAATTCTCGTATTATTCTTATCATAACTTAACTTACTGATTTTGTCATAGAGGGTGATAACAATTAGAGTGTCCACCTCAGGAGTGATAACTATTTTAAGCTCTAGTGATACTTTGATTCCCTCGCTGTGCTCAAGATTCTACTTAAGAATCCGTCGCTACGCTCGGTATGAAACTCTAGAATCTTTCCTGCCGCCTTAAAAGTAGTTCTTTACTCTCTTGGTTAACAATCTACAATTCCCTACCTATTTTGATAAATATAAACCTTAAGTGTAAAGGATATTTTTTTATCAGAACCTCCTTGCTCTAGCTAACTATAAAAAAATCTCCATATTCCAGGGACCAGAAACATGGGTTGGCGTCCGAGCCCTCCGCGCCAGCTCCGGCGGCATATTGGACCCGGACGACAGGGTCCGCGACGTTGCCGATGACCGGGAGACCCTCACCGCGGAGTGCGGCCCGCAGGCGCCGCAGGCCAGGGCAGCGCAGGCGGATGGCGCCAGCGGGTCTTCGGCGGGCACCGCTTCACCTGATATGTTCAGAGTGAGTACCAAAGAGTTTGATTTTGTTGTCGAATTAGAGGCTGAATGGGAAGGAATCTTAGCCAGTTTTTTTCAAGGTAATCCGCGACAAAAATGTTGGCCATGGTTCCATCCCATTCAGCTTATAATAAATTTTTCATGTCTGCGTGTGAAAAAGGATTTAAGGTAGAAATAATTTTTAATGAAATCCAAGTCGTTTTTGATTTCGATGTTGTTCATAGGCTGAATAGTGATTTCCTTGGCCTAATATTTTTGCACTTGTGAAAAAAACACCTGAAGCGGTGATTGGCTGATTGAGGATGTTCAGAGACAATAAGGGGGCGGAAAATTGGAAAAACGTAAACTTGTCGTAACTTGTGGACTTGTGCTGTTTGTTTTGTTTTGTACGGTACAATTGTCTTGCCGTGGTTAGGTAGGATATTCGAATATTCCTCCAGAGTATATCAGTTCGGACTTGTTATGACATCGGACAGGAAAAGTTTTCATTGTTCAACTTCATTTCGGTGCAACAGCAACATGGGTTTGTGTTTTTCTGGCTGCTGTTGCAAGAAAAAGTGTAAAAAGGTGAGTTTCTACAAAAGTTCTTTGTCGTATCTAATATGTTTAACACCTTGGCTCTCAAAAATACTCCATACGAGTGATTTTCAAACGTGTTAAACCTTATTCGCATGGGTTTAGGTTCAAAACCGCGGTTCATAACAGTAAATTATGAATTTATTTGATAATGTTGAGACAAAGGGCAATAAAATGAAAAAAACCAAGGCAAAATTTCTTAACATACGAAACCAATGTCCTAACATATCATTCTGAAGGATATGGGTTTCTTATCATCTATTTACGCGACCCATCTCTCGCTTCTCCTATGAGGATACTTAAAGTACATCATCTTTCTACTACTAGGTATGGAAACAACAATCAACAATGTTTCCACCTTGTGAAGCTATGTGGTTTGATGATTGTAATGTAACTAGCGAAGCAGCAACATGAATGTAGGCTAACTAACAAGATTATAGAGCCAGCAGCAAGCACGCAGCCACAAGAAACATACACTAGCTGAATATAGCTATGACCCTACCTCACCTGCTATTAAATTGGTTGAGTCGCTTTACTTACCCAGCTGGGCCAGCCACCTATGTAATTTTTTAGATCGATATGAAATAGCTAGAAAAACAAATCTTCTATATTTTCGTTGTCCTAAGGAATGTGACTTACCCCGGACTGCCCGGACTACAGTCTATAAGGGCAATTTCATAAGGGCTATTATTGATTGAATCGTCCATTCAAGGCTCCCATTCTACTGTTGGCAACATGCATTGTCTGTCGTAGGTACTCTCACTGCTCTTATTACCTTATTACCTACCAATATACATTTTGGACAGTGGCCGCAGTTTAGGTAAAATCGTAGACAGTCTGCACAGACTATATAGGGATACTACGTGATGTCTGTGGGTAAAATATTCCTAACAAGGTTACGTCAACGACCAAGGAGTTTCTCATATATATATACGTACAATCTCATTCATGCATGACAGGGCATACTAGGGTCAGAGTGTCGATAAGGAGGCGGAACCAGCATTGAAGTCTTTTTCTCATGGTTACCCATTATCTTCGGAAAAGTTACTAGTATGGATTGGAGCAAACTAATAACTTTTCCGTCCGTGGCCTAGCAGTATTCGCACTTCGGAAAGGATCGTGCGGCTAGCAACATCTGGCCGAGACGGGTACTGGATGGGTGCCCTAATAGGGCAGCTTGATAACTTCTGATAGTCGAGTTGGCCATTAGCCCGACACCCTTCCATCAACCCACACTGAGCCAGCGTGGTGGTGTATGGCTCAATCTTACTCGTGTTCGGGCAAAGGCCCGTGCCCCTCGGAGAGGACCATAATGGGCTACATTTAGATTAACATTTTCCCCTTTCCCCGCCAGGGCGGCGGTGGCGTCGGCGGTAGCATGCGCGTGCCCAACACGGACTCGTGCGTCGAAGTCGGCGTCGCGGACCTCGAGGACGGCGCCAGCGGCTTGCAGGTGCGGCGGGGGAGCGAACCCTCGCTGCACCAGGACACACTACCTCCCCAGCGACCGGTACGTACCTACTATAACAGTCGGCGTCGCGGACCTCGAGGACGGCGCCAGCGGCTTGCAGGTGCGGCGGGGGAGCGAACCCTCGCTGCACCAGGACACACTACCTCCCCAGCGACCGGTACGTACCTACTATAACAGCACACACTCGTCTTCAGTCGGCGTCGCGGACCTCGAGGACGGCGCCAGCGGCTTGCAGGTGCGGCGGGGGAGCGAACCCTCGCTGCACCAGGACACACTACCTCCCCAGCGACCGGTACGTACCTACTATAACAGCACACACTCGTCTTCAGTCGGCGTCGCGGACCTCGAGGACGGCGCCAGCGGCTTGCAGGTGCGGCGGGGGAGCGAACCCTCGCTGCACCAGGACACACTACCTCCCCAGCGACCGGTACGTACCTACTATAACAGCACACACTCGTCTTCAGTCGGCGTCGCGGACCTCGAGGACGGCGCCAGCGGCTTGCAGGTGCGGCGGGGGAGCGAACCCTCGCTGCACCAGGACACACTACCTCCCCAGCGACCGGTACGTACCTACTATAACAGCACACACTCGTCTTCAGTCGGCGTCGCGGACCTCGAGGACGGCGCCAGCGGCTTGCAGGTGCGGCGGGGGAGCGAACCCTCGCTGCACCAGGACACACTACCTCCCCAGCGACCGGTACGTACCTACTATAACAGCACACACTCGTCTTCAGTCGGCGTCGCGGACCTCGAGGACGGCGCCAGCGGCTTGCAGGTGCGGCGGGGGAGCGAACCCTCGCTGCACCAGGACACACTACCTCCCCAGCGACCGGTACGTACCTACTATAACAGCACACACTCGTCTTCAGTCGGCGTCGCGGACCTCGAGGACGGCGCCAGCGGCTTGCAGGTGCGGCGGGGGAGCGAACCCTCGCTGCACCAGGACACACTACCTCCCCAGCGACCGGTACGTACCTACTATAACAGCACACACTCGTCTTCAGTCGGCGTCGCGGACCTCGAGGACGGCGCCAGCGGCTTGCAGGTGCGGCGGGGGAGCGAACCCTCGCTGCACCAGGACACACTACCTCCCCAGCGACCGGTACGTACCTACTATAACAGCACACACTCGTCTTCAGTCGGCGTCGCGGACCTCGAGGACGGCGCCAGCGGCTTGCAGGTGCGGCGGGGGAGCGAACCCTCGCTGCACCAGGACACACTACCTCCCCAGCGACCGGTACGTACCTACTATAACAGCACACACTCGTCTTCAGTCGGCGTCGCGGACCTCGAGGACGGCGCCAGCGGCTTGCAGGTGCGGCGGGGGAGCGAACCCTCGCTGCACCAGGACACACTACCTCCCCAGCGACCGGTACGTACCTACTATAACAGCACACACTCGTCTTCAGTCGGCGTCGCGGACCTCGAGGACGGCGCCAGCGGCTTGCAGGTGCGGCGGGGGAGCGAACCCTCGCTGCACCAGGACACACTACCTCCCCAGCGACCGGTACGTACCTACTATAACAGCACACACTCGTCTTCAGTCGGCGTCGCGGACCTCGAGGACGGCGCCAGCGGCTTGCAGGTGCGGCGGGGGAGCGAACCCTCGCTGCACCAGGACACACTACCTCCCCAGCGACCGGTACGTACCTACTATAACAGCACACACTCGTCTTCAGTCGGCGTCGCGGACCTCGAGGACGGCGCCAGCGGCTTGCAGGTGCGGCGGGGGAGCGAACCCTCGCTGCACCAGGACACACTACCTCCCCAGCGACCGGTACGTACCTACTATAACAGCACACACTCGTCTTCAGTCGGCGTCGCGGACCTCGAGGACGGCGCCAGCGGCTTGCAGGTGCGGCGGGGGAGCGAACCCTCGCTGCACCAGGACACACTACCTCCCCAGCGACCGGTACGTACCTACTATAACAGCACACACTCGTCTTCAGTCGGCGTCGCGGACCTCGAGGACGGCGCCAGCGGCTTGCAGGTGCGGCGGGGGAGCGAACCCTCGCTGCACCAGGACACACTACCTCCCCAGCGACCGGTACGTACCTACTATAACAGCACACACTCGTCTTCAGTCGGCGTCGCGGACCTCGAGGACGGCGCCAGCGGCTTGCAGGTGCGGCGGGGGAGCGAACCCTCGCTGCACCAGGACACACTACCTCCCCAGCGACCGGTACGTACCTACTATAACAGCACACACTCGTCTTCAGTCCTTTCAGTAGGTACGGTGTGGAGAGTGGTGAAGAGGTGGAAACGTCAACATCAAGGAAAACTATTTATTTATTTAGATACAAACGGTCGTGCACATTATAGTATCCTAAACTAAGTAAAACCAATACTTAATCCGAAATAAAATTTAGAAAGTACATTCCATATTATTTGAAACTAAATTGGTTGAATCTGTCAATACGAAAAATATCTACCACAGAGATGTAAAGAGAAAATAAGCACGCATGACCTTGTCGCCGCTGCTATTAAAAGGTTCAACCAATTCAATCACAATTTGCAATCTGCTTTTTGAAGGTAAACAAGGATTTGTCAAATAAATCAACGACTAAAATTATTACTGTAAGATTTTCAACTACTAGGTGTAGTTGAAAATACAATTATTGGCCACGTAACAACTCCCGCTAAGAAAGCTTGAGAAAAGAGACTTTTTTCTAAAACTGCGTTCATTCCTGCTAGGTACTCTTTCGAGCATCAGTATAGTTCAGAAGTAGTTTATATAAAAAGAGTAAATCCGCACGCTGACGACGATAGAATAGCGAGGTAACCTTATGCTTATGACGTTTTGAAGACGTGACGTAATCAGAATGTGCAGAACCAGCCCGAAAGTCCAAGGAATTTACTAACTTCCTTTGTAAGTTTTCAAACCTATCGTTATATTTCTTAAAGAAATCTACAAACTATACATACAGGTAATATTGTATAGGTACACTTATATGCGTTGCAGCAGGCACCCGTTGTCAGTTAGAACGTGTTTTCACTAGTTAAAACTAGAATTTACTGCTGCTCGAAAATGAATTTCAATTAAGCAACCAATACGGTTCTATGAAAGTACACGGGATCGCCTCGCTCCACTCCGCTTCGCTCGGCTCCAGATTTTACATAAAGTTGTGACGTAACACAACCTAACTGTGGTATTCGGACAGAAACTGACCTATAGCAACTAATTCAGCTTCAAAATCTTGTTATTACTAGGAAATGCTAGTTTTAACTTGTGAAAACGTGTACTTACTAATAACGGGTTTTCACTAAAGCACTTAAAAAACTAGTGAAGGGCAAATACGAAGTACCCGTAACCGGCGAGCTTGCGTGAAGAGACTTATGGATGCTGAGGAAGCGAGAGATGTATGCCAGGATCATATTAGGTGGAGGAGGTCTTTAGTCTCTGCCTACCCCTTTTCCGGGAAATAGGCGTGAGCATATTTATGTATGTATGTATACGTAGATAAGTATTTTATTCAGTTCACAGTCATATTTTCGAATAATTGTAAGATTCAGTCACTGCAAAGCGTCAAAGTGACCAAAAGGTTAATTGTCAAATACAAGTACCTAATAAATAAATTACTGAAATAACTGGTTATATTTACACCTATTTTATTTAACTGAAATCGTGTTTCAATTTAAAAACAGTGTGCATTCATTCTGCCATGTATTGACTGAAGTTCTGAACATAACTCTTCACAGGTGACGGATCAAACGAAGCGTTGGTCGGCGGCAGTGGTGTGTCGCGACGAGTCTCGCACACCGAAGCACCCCGCACCGGAGCCCCCTCCCGTGCACCCCTCGCACTTCCAGCGGCAAACCAACAGGCTGTCCATGCAGTTCTCTGGCCCGGGGTATGTACAATTTGTCTCAAATGAAAATTCCAATAAAAAAAACTATAAAAAATGGGCGCCATTTACAGGAAATATTTTTATTATTTTATTAATACGCTCCTATGGTATAACTTTCATAAAAATAATTCTACTTAACTGGAACCTAAAATTTCCCGAAACATTTCGGGGGTCAGAGTCTGCGATGTACAGGTAAACATTCTCCACAGTTTCTGGCGTTTTTGATGATCTTGGTCGTTAATGAAAATGGGTGTGTAGAACTTTAAAGAGACCTAGAGTGAAAGTAACTCTTTACCAGATACTGGACATTGAAGATTAGGGCATTGAAGAGTCCATGGCAAAAGTCTAATATTCACAGTCCGGCATTTATTTGTTATTCTATTCAATTAGTTACTATTATCAGGCCATTTTGAATATTTCGCTAACTGGCCCTAACCTGTATACAATGCTGTCTACTTCAGGAGTGGTGTATGGCTAGACGCAGCAGAACGTGTGCAAAGCTTCGGAACCAAAAGTCTTCCTCGGGACGCGAGAAGAGAACCTCTCGGGCAAGATACGCTACCCAATTCTGATCATAGGTAAATAGTAATAGTTACAGCGACAGTAATACCTATAACGATAGTTGTGTTTAAACGTACGACCGCAAATCCAGATTTTGATTGTTAAAAATACTGATTTTGCCTGACAAAATTATTGAATTGCGCGAATAAACTGAGCATGACTAGAAATACTGATTTTGCCTGATATACTGAGTTGGGCGGCTAGAAATCTGAAAAACAGAAACTTAAAAACCTAAACCTAACACAAAGTATGAAGTTATCCTTCACCTACTGTGAGCCACCACTTCGCACAGACAGTCTTTAATTAGCCAATAAGCGTTGGCTAAACCATTCATTAATTTAGTTGCGCATTCAGTAATTTTTCGCTCATTTCAGTTATACGTCCCGCCACACCTTATGAGCGGTGGCCTTGAATGCGCAGTAGTCTTTTTTCGATACCTGTACATATGCGCACTAATTCCCGCCAACGACGCCCAGCGCTCTTAATTCGTGGCGCGAGGTATGATTCCGCTGTTCAAGGTCAATTAGTTTTTTATTCGTTCGTATTATTGTTTAATACAGGGTCAAAATAACAGCGGTTTGTAAGTGGTGTCGGACTTTCTAACATATTGAAGTATGCGTGAAGGAAAGTAAAATATCATTCGGACTCTAACGGCATCGCATCGCATGGTCGGTTCTTAACTTTCCCAAACTCGATATCTACGCAAAAGTACTATACGCTTTCTCGTGTCCAATATCCAAGAGAGGCTTCTGCCGAATACTCAAAACTTGGTATTTATTTCCACAACAATGTATATTTTCTGGTTTCAGAGTTGAAGAAATGCTCCGATGGGTGTCCGGAGTAAATAACGTAGACAGCGTGCATCACGTGCAGGAACCGTCCGGTCCGCTAGATCTCTTACCTGAAGGTAATTTAGTATTATATTTAGTATCATCGCCTGATACCTGAACCTGCATCCTGTGGATCAGTCTCTTCCCTGTCGTGACGACCTCTGCGGAATAGTGGTCGGAGCTCTGACTCACTGTCAGGCGTTCTGGTTTCGAGCCCCGGCTGAGGATAAAAAACCTCTTGGATTTTTAAATGTTTATGACGTCGCTGTTGCTACGACACAGAATTGACAGAATTCTCAACAATTAGGACTGCAGCAGTCAGTTAGACAACCTTTAAACTTTAAGCCCCGCAAAAGCTAAGTGCGTCAGTTCCATATATATTTTTTTGATAAACATAGCTCTTATTTCTGTGTATATGTCCCGTTAGTTCATAAACTAACAAGTTAGTTTGTAAACTTTCGACAAATTGTATACCAGACCGACAGGGTTTACAATTTACGTTTCTTTTGTTCTTACATGTCAACCTAACACGAAGACTATTCGGGGGTTTCGCTGCACTCGCCCCCTGCACCGCAGTGTTTGCCCTGATATTTCCTTTGCAATTAAAGTTTAAACCAATTCACATTTTAACGGTTTTATCATAAACTAAAGCGTCATATCGTAAGCAGTAAGGTACAGTTTACAATTTATCGACAGTTTGTAAACTAACGAGAGAAAAAAATGTTGGTCAAATCATCTTACGGTGACATATACACGCTGACGTCACGGGGCGTTAAAATTTAAAGTTTCTGCAACTAGTGTAGGAAATTCTCTGTTGTGGGAACAGCGGCAGTATGTTTTGCAACGTGTAATAGTATGATACTTTATAATTATTTAGTGCAAACAATTATTTTACCAATGACATTAAAAGAAAATGCATGTGCAAAGAGAAGCTCATCTCTAAAGAGAGATTTACCAAGCAAGGCATTCAAGGAAATATTATCATAAAAGACTAAGTGCACAATAACTAGTACAATTAAAATGCTTGGGATTAAATTAAATACTTAAAAGGTAAAGACAGTAAATACTTAACATGTACCGATATATACTTCATACACTTTACATATAAATACATACGATAACTTTAACGAAATATAGAGGTCCTGCTCTTTAATACGTTGCTTAAAAGAAAAAAGAATGGGACTGTCTCTTATAGTGTAAGGACTCTCTCTTACAGTGCAAGGACAGTCTCTTGTAGTGCAAGGACTGTCTCTTGTAGGGCGCAAAGAATGTCTCTTGTAGTGCAAGGACTGTCTCTTGTAGGACGCAAAGAATGTCTCTTGTAGTGCAAGGTCTGTCTCTTACAGTGCAAGGACTGTCTCTTGTAGTGCAAGGTCTGTCTCTTACAGTGCAAGGACTGTCTCTTGTAGTGCAAGGTCTGTCTCTTACAGTGCAAGGACTGTCTCTTGTAGTGCAAGGACTGTCTCTTGTAGTGCAAAGTCTGTCTCTTACAGTGGAAGGAATGTCTCTTGTAGTGCAAGGACTGTCTCTTACAGTGCAAGGACTGTCTCTTGTAGTGCAAGGACAGTCTCTTACAGTCCAAGGACTGTTTCTTATACTTCTGCAGGTTCCAAAAGCATACTTCTGCTTTGTTTTTTTGATGAAGAAAATAAACCTCAAAATGTATTTGTTATCTTTCAGTGGGCAGCACCGAACGCGCGATCTCAAGCATGGAGGTGCCCGTGAGCCCCACCAGCAAACCCCACAGTGGGGCCAGTCAGACTGTCGCCGTCACACTCGTGAAGGGAGAGAAGGGCTTAGGCTTCACCATCACGACGAGGGACAACCCCACGGGCGGACACTGCCCTATTTATATCAAGAATATTCTGCCCAAGGTTAGTTCCTCTTTGCTTGACCTGAAGACTAAATGTTTCCTTGACAGATACAATCTGGACAAATATTGGCCTGAATCTTCTCCTTCCATTTGTGGAATATTAAATAGCCCAGCTGTTACCAGCACTTGGCTGGGCTGTTCTGGGTCGCGCATACAAAATATGTTGACTCATTTTTCAGTCAGGCCGGCGAATGTCTTCCATACGGCATGACGAGTCTTCCTATACTTCCATAATTTTTTGTTATACCGACAATACTCTTTTCGGGTTAGCATGGCAATAGCGGTCATTGACTCCTTCCTACCACTGTATGCTTGTTATTGAGTTAGCGATATTTACTTATTGCGTGCAACGTTCGAAGTTACTGTCGTTTAGCTTATCATGGTAGCGGTCGCCGCTCGTCACCATGGTTACACGTCGCGCGAGACGTTATAAGCGGTGGCCTTGAATGCGCAGTAGTCACTTTTCAATACCTGTACATATGCGCAGTTATTCCCGCGAACGTCGCCCAGCGCTCTTAATTCGTGGCGCGAGGTATACCACTATATAATAATAATAATAATAATAATACCTTGGACACAATTTACACACATTGATCTAGCCCCAAACTAGGATTCCCTGTATCTTGGGTACTAGACAACGATACACATACTTATATAGATAAATATTATACTTAGATAGATAAACGACCATGACTAGGGTACAAACATCAGTTCTCATCAAACAAATATTTGCCCCCACCGGGACTATGTTCGGTGCGCAGTAGCAGTCGGGTCAATGCCCGCTATCGCAATGCTATATATAACTATAATGTAATGTTCTCACCCCGCGCCCCGCAGGGTGCTGCTGTGACAGACGGCAGACTGCGTGCCGGCGACAAGCTAGTGTCCGTGAACAAGGTCTCAGTGTGCGGACTGACTCAGCAGCAGGTGGTCGCGTTACTCAGGAACACACCCACGGACTGCACCGTGGAGATTGTCGTGGAACGTGCTGTCAGTAGGGTAGGTTGTGCATTGTGTTTCATCTGTTCTCTCTGCAGGTACATGTCTACAGCCAGTTTCTGGCTTTAATGACTATAAAATAACAGAACCCTGAAACCTTACCGCTAAAATTTAGGTCACTTGTTTCCTATTTAACACACTCAGCGCCGGTGTATACTTTACTATACACCGAGTCACGACTTCCCAGGCCGGTGTACCTTGAATGATGCACCCACCTTATGTTCACAGATAAGGCAATTCGATAGGGCTGGCCCTGGAGAATATGCTAATATTACTGGGTTGGAAATATGTTCAGAAATGAAAAAGTTATGATTGATAAACACAAAATTTACATTAATAAACGGGCACTGGAAAAGACAAACCTTGGTATATAGTATACCGGCGCTGAAGGTGTTAAGCTGATAACTTTGAACTGTGGTACCGATTTTGATTAAATATATCTAAAAACTATCGCAGTGATGTCTAATGCCAACTACAAAAAATAGCATCAAAATCGTTTGACCGCTATTCATTACCGAACTGATGTCTTTCGAACTACTGAACCGATTTTAATAAAAGATATCTAAGATCCATCGCGGTGAAGTCTACCACCATTTAAAAAAAATCTCATTAAAATCCGTCCACCAGTTTGAGCAATAGAGTGCCACAGACACATAGACACACAGACAGACGCTTCAAACTTATAACACCTCTTTTTCGTCGTCGGGGTAAAAAATAAGTCTTGGGCTCAAATCACGATCAAATGCCTCGGATCTTAGATGTTCACATTTGTGGTCCCTCGATGTGTGGGGCCAGCGGCAGTGCAGTGCATATATGAAAATCCTTTGGCAATAATTAGGCCCCAATGGGGAAGATTACGCAAAACCTTTCCTGGAGGGCATTGTATGTTTGTAATTATAACAGAAATCGTTTAATTCATCTGAGGTTCTATGGATATCTGGATATTGACTATGGCAGCTATTTTCGTCTTTGCTCCCGCTAGGTGGCGCGGGCGTAGTTGGACTCAAAGAGTTTCTCATTTGAGGTTAGGGTTACTCATTGAGGTTAGGTTCAAAAACACGTCACCAGACCATTCACTTGCACTGGCAAAATTAACCTCAAATGAGGTTATTAGCGCGCCATAGAGAAGTAAATGTAATTTGACTACTAGACAGCCCCCAAATACACCAGCGCCATCTGCAGTGACCTTTTGATTTATGGTGCCATTCATTTCTCTGAATAACAAAACTGCATTTTGCTCCACTTACTTTTAATCTTTCTTTCAGTTGTAATTAACCTCAGATCAACGAAACTCTTTGCTTACTTAATCTGCGTTTATTGTCTACAAGCTTTTAGCGCCCTCTACGCGGAACTACTTCGACTGTTTGCTTCCCCATTGTTAAGACGTCATTGTTGTGTTGTGTTAGTAAAATTATTTTAAATGATGTTTTTTAAATGATATTAATTAATTTTATTATTGAATTGGAAACATTGTAATTATTTTAAACTATTTTATCTTTGACATTTTTTGTCATTTTTCTACATTCATATATTGGACATTTGTTGGTTAAATCATTCAAATTGTGTGTGAATCAATGTTATTATTAATCTATTTTATCTTTTGACATTTTATATTATTCGACATTTATATTGGACAATAGTCTGGAAATAAAACAATTATTATTATTATTATTATTATTATTTTACTCTCATTCTTCCATATATGTGCAAACATATAACGCCAGGAACACAAGGCTCCCACCACTAAACACGTCCTCTCCAATATCCAGAGGCCAGAACCGCCCAGCCCGGCCAAATACATCGAGAAAGCCGTCGGCTCACCCCCCGCCCTGAGCCACAAGCCCGCGGAAGTACAACTTGGCCGGCCCGCGGACAACGGCAAGGTCTCCACTATAGTCAACACCCTGAACCAGGCCACTGTCAATGGGAATGGCTCAGTGAGAAGCAGGATCAGTAAGAGCAGCAGTAAGGATGATCTGGTGAATAGCAATAAGAATTCCTCGACGGATAGCTTGCTGCAGGATCTGAATTCGTCCTCCAATTCGGTGAGTTTTCGGGCAAATTCTGGATCGTTTTCCGTACTAATCGTGTCTAATTTTTTTGGTAGTCTGCTCCTTGAGCAACCAATGATATGCCCATCAAGATTTCGTGGCTCCATCATACTTGTTACCTAATTATAAACATAAACATTTATGGCCCCACACTAGGTGTCGTGGGAACCCGAAACAGCGACGTCATACACATATAAACATCCAAGACCTCGGTTTTATTTTTATTTTTTTTAACCCCTATCCGGGGATCGTACCCGGGACCTCTCGCATGGTATGGTCTCGCATCGCTCTGCCACAACGAGAACCATCATTTTTGATTTTACTCGTATTAGTCTACCTAACAAACAATAACTAAATTAATTACCCACCACTTCGCCATCCTTATGTTCCTCATCAACCCCGTACTCCTAATTCAAACGAACGATAGCTTAATTTTCGACTTTAAAACTGCAATGTCCTTCCCAGCTGCTAGGCCTCCGCAACCGTCTGATCCTCCGGCTAGACGTGCCGGTCCACGACTCGGAGAAGGCGGGGCTGGGCATCAGCGTAAAGGGCAAGGTCACCGTCGGCGCCAGCCCTCAAGACCTGGGCATCTTCATCAAGTCAGTGATCAACGGAGGGGCAGCTTCCAGGGATGGCAGGTGAGGATATACTGGCAAAACAAAAGTTGGACTAGCACAAGCAGGATCTATACCAGGATCGAGCAAGAATCGGCGAAGAATCCAAGTTTCCTGTATCCATGGATCTAAAGCTCTCCTGAATGTCCACGACTCTGGGAAGGTCGGACTGAGAAAAATACCCTCGTAATATCTCATCCCATCCATCTCAACTAGGTATTTCAATAACCCCACCGGTTTCAGAATACAGTCGAGGTTCGATTTGATACGAGTGCCACATTGGAAATGGGGTGAACTAATTGATTTACATTGTCAGGTGTTACCTCATAATTTATTGGACAGGATTCTGTGTACATTTATCAGGCACTTAAACACTATTGATTGGGGTTTCTCATTGTGTTTCTGTGTCACAGTCAACGACATGGTGCCCGTGTTTTACACTACGGTTCGAGATTTAATAACAAAGCATGTCCCCTCAACAAAAAAAACACCTGAAAACGATTCCCTGGTGTCAAATCATCTAACCCGCATGTTAAACGAAAAGTTCAGCTACATACAAAGTATAGTATATTGCATTCCGCTGGATTTTTTTTGAATTCGAGCTGTTACGCAGTTGTTGCTCCAAATACGGTATTTGACTGCCAATCAGATTAGATACTTATTAGGAACTGTCAAAACGGTAATTTTGTTCACGAGTTCTATGAAATACTAGTACGTGACGTCATAGTCAAATTCTATATTTTTAACACAAATTTGACTTTATAAAATACAACTGCTGGAAATCAACAATTCTGATATTGTTTAACATTTTTGATGAAATAAGTTAAGCTTGACACACGTTTCTAGATTGGATGACCTTGTCAAATACCATATTGCAGTGACATAGTTACTGCAACTTCATCACTATTCTCTATTAAAAATAATCCTAAAGTATTTTGGTCATTTTTAAAAGCAAAATGGGAAGGCTCGAGCGGCCATCCCTCCCAGATGCAATTAGGGGATATATATACAAGCTAATAATAATAATAATAATAATGATAATTAGGACACTATTTACACACATTGATCTAACCCCAAACTAGGATTCCCTGTATCTTGGGTACTAGACAACTATACACATACTTATACATATAGATAAATATTATACTAAGATAGATAAACAACCATGACTAGGGTACAAACATCCGTTCTCATCAAACAAATATTTTCCCCCACCGGGACTCGAACCCGGGACCTTTGGCTTTGTAGACAGCCTCACTGCCGGCTCGGCCATTCGGTCGCTAATGATGTTAACAATGTAACCAGTATCTGTAATCTCTTCGCTGAGAACTTCTCCGGTGTATAAGAGAAAGACAGCCGAACTACTTCACCATATTCGGCTTATTTTCTAACCGCCTCAGTTTCTGTGGTAGGGAGGTGTGCCCTTAAAAAGAGGCCGGTTCAGACGGTAAACCTTCTGTTTGTCACCACCACTTGCCACCCTCCTCCGTCAAATTTTGTAATCGTTCCTTGTCAGATGGCGTATTTCTGCAATATTGGAAGGACATATTGGTAGTTCCGATATTTAAGTCTGGTCAGAAAAATCTCCTGTCGGATTGCCATCTCTATACTAGCTGTTATGAGTAAAGTCTTCCAGAAGCTCGTTTGGACACGTCTAACTGGGTCCTTAAAGTCATACATAATACCAAACCAACACTGCTTTATGGCTTCACTTTCAACATCTAAAAACTTCGTCTCCTATCAAACAGACGTTTGCCGCACAGTGGATCACCATATCTCCACAGATGTAATCTATAGTGATTTTAGCAAGCCATTCGACAGAGTTAATCACAGGCTACTAATCGGCAAACTATCTATGCTTGTCATCGACGGCAGCTTTATCAAATGGCTGCAGTCGTGGGCATACCAGCAATGCATTTCAGGCTTATTCGGTAGTCCGTCAGGGCTCTCATCTGGGTACAATAATGTTTAATGTATTTGTGAACGACATTGGTAACTGCTTCAAGGGCGATGACCTTAAGGCCTCTTGCCTCTTTAAATGACGTGGCGACGCTCACCTCTCATAGGATGACCTCGTACAACTGAGCAAGTAGTACGTCTATAACGAAAAAGTGTTATTGTATCGACTCGAAACAACACCACTAATTACCATTGGGGATAAAGCCTACTAAAAAGCGTTGGCTCTATCCGTGATCTGGGCGTTTTGCTGGATGACGGCTTAAGTTTGACTAAAATATTGAACAAATTACGTCAAAGAGCCTAAAGACACTAGGATTATTCATTTGCAACAGCAAAAATTTACGGAACCTCCTTCAAAGATAAACTTATTTAACACACTGGTACCATCCCATCTTGAGTGCTGTAGCGTGATTGGAACCCCCAAATACAGTGTTTACTCCAACGATTATAAAAAGCGTTCAGAGAAGATTTCTTTACCACTTAGCGTATGGTGATAAAAAAGCCAGGAAGTTACACAGTTTCTCAATAAATAAATAAATTATTGTGTTCTGCAGCTCAGCACTGCAACTGTGTGTCTATTGTAATGTGTAGGTATTGTAATTTGTGTTTCAACCTCCTTTACAGATTGCATACGAACGATCAGCTGCTCAGCGTCAATGGTGTGAACCTCGTGGGTCAGTCGAACGCTGAAGCCATGGAGACGTTGCGTCGTGCGTTACTTCACTCGAGACCTCATGTTCATGGGAACATCTCACTCACTATTGCGAGGCGGACAGGTTAGTTACTTTCTAACTCACTTCATTACTTTAGCAATCTTTAGCCATTGGGTCGGCTGGATTGCCGAACTGCGCGCCCAGGCTGGGACGGCTAGGAGCTACAGTGCTGCCATCTAATTGATGTAGGTATAGATACAATGTTTTATGCAAACTTCCAAAAATTGCCACCAGATGGCACTAAACAAGTTTGTACATCGCGATGTTGAGATTTTTTCGCTACTGTAGGGATCTTGAGCACTACCTATACTTGAATTATACGCCGAACTGGCGCCGCCGCACCATGCGCGCCCGCCCGACCGCCGCCGCCTGCCACGCGACCTGGTTGGTTGCCTAGCCGGCGATCACCCACTGCATACCAGCGCCACATCAAGACCACCGCCCGCAGGGGCCATCCGATGACCTGTCCACAGGAGTGGACAGAGGCGATTCTTCGGGAAGAGGTCCGTCGACCTGACCCCGACTCCCCACGCCCCAGAAAGGGTGCGTGAGAAGATAATGAAGAAAACTTGAATTATAATGGAATATATGGTTACAAACTGTATAAAAGGGATCCAACTGGCTCGATAGCCATTACGCTAATCCTCACTATATAATTTAGCTCAGTCGCTGGCCGAAGTCGAAGGTGAAGTGTGTCACATTGACTTCTCACAAGTCACATCCAAGCCTCTTTCTTTTTAAAACTACAAAATAAGTAACAGTGTCAAACAAAGTGAACACCCACTCTAAAGAGGCCCGTATACAATATAATCGCATAAACAAATATCGAACCTTACAATCTTTCCCCCTCCCTTCAAAAAAAAATTTTCCAACGGATTTTTTTTTTCAAAGTGGCAACCCTAACTCAAAGTCTAAAATCTAAAATGACAACCCTACCTCAAAGTCTAAAATCTAAAAATGTTAACATTAAGTTTGTTTGCTATGCTTGAAATCTAGAAAACAGTAAATATGCCGCAAGCATAATTTTAAATAACATCGAGTACCCTAATATTAAATTCTGATCACGCATAAGACCAGTATCAAAACAAAACATTGACATGAATAAGAATAAATTGACAAGAAATAGAATAAACTGACCGAAGGTCATATGTTAAGTTACACACCTAACTACACTTAGGGTGTAGATCCTACTTAATATAAACCTAACTACACTTAAGGTGTAGGCTATGCACCTTTAAAAACTTAAATTATAACACCCTATGATCCCATCATACAATTATTCGCAGCTTAACACTAACCTACCTAACGCTAGAAAACTCTATATTACAATACGAAGGCAAACAGATGAATCTAGCTAAGATTTAGCTTCTCGAATGGTTATCATTCGACAAACTTTCTGACAAAAAAACTAGCGAAAAACTTATCAGACAACTATAATACCTCCGTTCCTAAAATTAACACAACTCCATCTTTGCTTAAAAAATTGTGAACACATTGTGAACTCTTTCCACCGAATGGAAATATTTCAAAAATTAACGCAGGCAAAGATCAAAGAAAAAAATTATCATTTTCAAATATAGGAAACGTCAACCATATTAACAGGATTAATCTATAGAACCGTATTACTAAGCCACAGCTTAAGAATGAGTTCATTAAAATTCGTTCCAATAATACGATGAAATCAACTAGCTTTAAAACCGATACTACAACTTACAAACATCTCAACTAATCCATTGGAATTCAGTAAACTATCTTTTACTATTAACAGTTTAAGATAATCGCCGTGAGTTGCAACCAATTACCTAAGTTAAGACACTACAAAGAATCTCGAATGTGTATCGAATACCCGAGTTATCCCACATCAGAAATTACTTTCATTGCGAAACCTTCGTTACCAACTTTATGAACAACCCTTACACTCCCCTTACCAAATCATCCCAGAGTTGGGATGATTTGGTAAGGGGATGGATGGTTTATGCCTCGTCATACTGCTCTCAAAGATAAAACCAGGCGATCGGTTCAAACAATTATTCGAACTGTCGTTTATAAAAGTTTCTCATATAAAGGTAATCTACCACGGAAATCTAGTGTGTTACAGATATTTCTTGGTATCTTTGGTGAACGGTCCTCATCAAACATCATAGTTCAGCAACAACATGAAAAGAAACACCGGTTAATAAAAAATTCATAACACTACCGCATACATAAACCACAAACCATCAACCGGGGTAAAATTATATTATACTCCTAATGTATAATTATTTCATATCAGACGAACTCCTCAACGCAGCACAAAGCGTTTTAAACTATTTGTGTTAACAATTACGCGCCGTGACCGTGAGTTCAGACGACGAATCAGCACATTAGACCTCCCAACGATCTCAATGACCTTGAATGGTCCTTGATACAGACGTGCCAACTTCATACATCTTCCCGTTATCCTAATGATCGATCCACCACTGAGCACCATTGCCTTAGATTACTGCCTAAATATTTTGATAACATCGAAGTTAACGTTCTATTCATTCGTTCTATCTACCAAACCGTTACTCTCTTTAGTGTTTCCCATATATTAAATGACGCGCTCGAGTAACTCGCAAAATAGCCGAGTGGCCTCCCGGGCTATTGAGAAAATTTATTTCACCCACAGGTCAGTCTTAAAAAATTTAAAATATTACCAAATAAATTGTAAATAAACTTTGCTCATAAACGCATAATATAGTGATTATTAATCATTTTTCTATAATTTGCATTACTCAATGCAGATTTACCATTCCTAAATTAACAGTTTTAAATACAGAGTATTCCTAAATCAGCCAACTTAACTTAGCCTTTTATCTTTATTGGCGTCAAATCTGCTACGCTTTTAACTAATTTCCTTTCTTGACACGGCACGCACGAAGCTATATAGGCTCTATCTCCTTATCGGCTTTCGGCATGAAATATTTCGACCGAAACCTCTTCACCGTCTTTGCGAGACCCAAATGACCTCCTGTCCACGCCTCATCATGTAATTCGTTCATTACATTTTGAAACAAAAACCTAGGCAATACTAATACCTCCCTAATTTCTCTATCTCTACGTACGCTTTTATATAATAAATTATTTCTCAAACAAAAACCGCTACGCCACGCTTCCGGACGTTCGCTCAACCGCGTTAACCATCTACTACAAAATGAATCGTTCTCTTGATCCGCCTGTAACGACTCTACATTAATACTAAAAACTTCCAAACCATCATCTTCAGGTTCAGAACGAGAGGAAGACTGAGGTCCTTCTGTTACCCGTTTCCCTTCTTCCATTAGCGGATTCCTACTCAAAAAATCTGCCACTACATTGCTTTTCCTCGAGCAATGAACTATCTCGAAATCCCATTCTTGTATCGCTAACGCCCATCGCGCTAACCTACCAGACATATCTTTTTTCGACTGTAAACAACATAACGCGCTATGGTCTGTAACAACCTGAAAATACGATCCCCAAAGATAATGCCCATACTAACCCCAGACACTCTTTCTCCGTCGTACTATATTTTTCTCCGCATCCGTTAATTTCCTAGACGCATAGGCAACCGGACTCATTTTTTCAACGCCCTGCATCAATACTGCACCCAACACCTCGTTAGACGCATCCACATAAACTCTCGTAGTAACCGACTTATCCCCCGAATAATAGGAAAGTATTGGCGCACTACACATAACCTTCTTAATATAATCGAACGAATTCTGCAATTCTTCATTCCATTGAAACTTTACCCCCTTTTTCAATAATTTAGTGAGAGGTAACGATATTCTCGCAAAATTCGATACAAATTTTCTATAAAAATTTAGTGAGAGGTAACGATATTCTCGCAAAATTCGATACAAATTTTCTATAATAAGAAAATAAACCTAATAATTGTTTCACATCCTTCGTATATGTGGGAGTTGGAACCTGTTGCATAGCCTTCAGCTTTTTCTCACTAGGTTTTACTCCTTCATTCGAGATAAGATAACCTAGCATCTCAATCTCGCAAAAACCGAATTTACATTTGGATGGCTTGAAGGTTAAGTTCGCTTCTCTAAACCGCCCAAAAACTTTCTGCAACGTATCGGTAAACTCCTCGAACGTTCTACCATACACAATTATATTGTCTACGTAAACCATAACCCCTTTAAATCTTAAATCCGCTAAAACTTTATCCATCATCCGTTGGAAAACTGCTTGACTCTTTGCCAAACCGAACGGAACAACATTAAATTCATAGAGACCCGTGGTCGTGACGAAAGCCGTTTTATGCCTACCTTCCGTAATAACCGTCTGCCAATAACCTGAATTGAGATCTAACTCCGCAAAATACTTGGCCCCGGCCAAACTATCGACAATCTCTTCTATCCGCGAAATAGGATAATTATCCCTACAAATTTTCTTATTTAATTTCCGATAATCTATACAAAACCTCCATGAATCATCGGGCTTTTTAATTAACACAACGGGCGCAGCGTATAAAATATAAGGCTCCACCTTTTAAATACGAAGGAAATAATAATTTTAATTCCTCCGAAGATATAAATTTGTTCCTCGATGCAGCATCTCTGAAGTCTTCTTAAAAGTCTTCAAAGGACTCCCCGAAAAACAAGTTGACAAATCCTCCATCATTAAATAATTTCATAAATTTTTTCACAAAATGTCCGGTGCTATAAAAATCTTCCCACAATATTTTTCTATTCGATTCTTCACTCGCTTGGCAGGTCGAGGTAATTCCTAAATTAAAAACTTAAGTACAGAAATATACTTCCTTTCAATGTAGTTTCAATCCTTCCTCGATTCTTCAAGGTCTGGATCGACGATCGCTATCCTCTTCTATTACGTCACTTCTTATGACGTCACCTCTTATTCCTTACGAAGCGGTCTTCTTATTTCTCCGGTTCGTTTGGCGCCTCCACCAATGTAGGGATCTTGAGCACTTCTCTGAGACTACCTATACTTGAATTATAAATTATAAAGACTTTTATATATGAATTTGATCTTTTATTTTTGAATATATGGTTACAAACTGTATAAAAGGGATCCAACTGGCTCGATAGCCATTACGCTAATCCTCACTATATAATTTAGCTCAGTCGCTGGCCGAAGCCTAAGGTGAAGTGTGTCACATTGACTTCTCACATCCAAGCCGCTTTCTTTTTAAAACTACAAAATAAGTAACAGTGTCAAAGTGAACACCCACTCTAAAGAGGCCCGTATACAATATAATCGCATAAACAAATATCGAACCTTACACTACCGATATAGTCCCCGCGGCACCATTCTACACAGTCAGGTCATAAGTTCTGTCACACAATAAAAACTTTTAAATTTAGAACGCTGGCCACAAAAAAGTTTATTGAATTCGAATTTCGAATTTTTCATGAAAATAAAAATGTGTACATTTTAGAATTTTCCTCATTTTTAAATATGGAGTGGACACTTAAAGAAGACCGTGTCGCAGTTATTGCGTTGCATCGTTGCGGTTACGCGCCAATTCAGATTTTCGACTTACTGAAAAATTTGAATATAACCAAAAGATTCGTTTATCGTACCATAAAACGATACAATGAAGACTCTAGTGTAGATGACAGGTCAAGAAGTGTTCGCCCTCGCTCTGTTAGGACTCCAGCAGTGATAAAAGCTGTGAAGGCGCGAATTCAAAGAAATCCCATACGTAAGCAGAAACTGTTGGCCCTTCAGATGGGGTTAAGCAGGACCACGGTGAAAAGGGTGTTAAATGAAGACTTAGGGCTTAGGGCATATCGAAGAAAAACAGGACATCGTTTGGACGCTCGTTTAATGGACCTGAGACTGAAGAGATGCCGCGCTTTGTTGAAGCGGTACGCGGGAAAAAAGCATCGGGAAATTCTTTTTTCGGATGAAAAAATTTTCACCGTGGAAGAGAGCTACAACAAACAAAATGATAAGGTGTACGCACACAGCAGTGAAGAAGCGAGCACCGTATTCCGCGTGTCCAACGAGGTCATTTTCCATCCTCGCTCATGGTTTGGTTGGGAGTCTCTTATTGGGGCTTAACTGAGGTACATTTTTGTGAGAAAGGCGTAAAAACGAATGCAGTTGTGTATCAAAATACAGTCCTCAAGAACCTTGTGGAACCTGTTTCTCATACCATGTTTAATAACAGGCACTGGGTATTCCAACAAGATTCTGCGCCAGCTCATAGAGCGAAAAGCACACAAGACTGGCTGGCGGCGCGTGAAA
This sequence comes from Argyresthia goedartella, assembly GCA_949825045.1. Lineage (NCBI taxonomy): Eukaryota > Metazoa > Arthropoda > Insecta > Lepidoptera > Argyresthiidae > Argyresthia > Argyresthia goedartella. The sequence goes on from OX463820.1 coordinate 23,286,776, forward strand.
TCGACCTCATCCGGCACGAAGACTGGCCCTCCTCCAGTCCAGATTTGAGTCCGTTAGATTACAAGATATGGCAACACTTGGAGGAAAAGGCCTGCTCAAAGCCTCATCCTGATTTGGTGTCACTCAAGGCATCCTTGATTAAGGCAGCCGCCGATATTGACATGGACCTCGTTCGTGCTGCGATAGACGATTGGCCGCGCAGAATAAAGGCCTGTATTCAAAATCGCAGGAGTCATTTTGAATAAACTTTATTACCATAAGAATCTATGTTTTATTAAGTTGATTTTGCTATATAAATGTTTACATAAATAATAAACATGTCTAAATTATTTCATATTGCACATGTGACAGAACTTATGACCTGACTATGTACAGTATCGCTTCTCGGCCTTTTGGCTAAGATCAAAGTGTAGTATCTGTTCTTTTCAGCTTAATATCTGAAAGTTCCCTCACTGAGGGACCGGTATATTAAACTGATTTTTGAAAACCGACGGGATGTTCGGGGCTCGCTCCAGTCCCGTCACGGGTCGGCCCGGCATTGCAGTGCCGCCGGGAACGTCCCAAATTAAACCCTTATCTCTACTGATCCATCCTTCAATCTGGAGGATGGAGTCATACTAGAATGGATTGCATGCAAGTTGGTTGTGCTTCCAGTGCAAGCGTAGTCTTACTTCATGTATTGACTTTTCTATAGTGAATTCTACTATGACTAGCAAGGAAAATAGATATGTATTGAACGTAAAATGACAGACGAATCTGTTACATATCTTATCTGGACATTGCGAAACAAGACAAATAACACATAATTATCTAATAATGTTAATTATTTTCAATACAGAGAGCATGGACAGCTTAGCCCGATGGAAAGATGACACCCCACCCAACGGCGACCTCTCCAACAACACTGACAACTCACAGACATTCGGCAACACAGTCATCTACAACCACACCGACAAAGAAAACAAACACGACAACTTCAACAACAAACAAGACAACAACAACTACAACCCACCGAGAGAAACGAACGGACAGAAAGAGCGATCGTACGACCACCACGACGGCAGGAGCAGCAAGCGACACGCCTCAGTGGTCACCATCAACAACAACAGCTGGGTCTCCAACCAGTCAGACGACAGCAAAGGCTACCTAGAAAGAGACAAAGATATACCCTCGCCCGACAACAAGCGAGATAGCTTCGAATGGAGCCGGCTCGACGGTTGGAACCCTGTCATAGATCGACTAACGGGGTTGAGAAATGAGAGTTATTATATGGCGACACAGACTGAGGGTCCGGCGATGAACGGACATGTGCCGAGAGATTTCCGGCACCTGGTGCGCCCGCCGCAGCACCAGGTCATCGTGGAGGAGGACTACGGGACGACCAGGTAACTTGGCTCGGCCAGCTAGTACCATTATTATTATTTTTGATTACAGTCGCAATTTGAATTTTGAAATCGACCCAACTCCATCGCAATAAAAGACGCTCGTGTTAAGTTGTCGGGTTCTGATTGGTTTATTTCTCAATTTGACTAGTATAGCGATTGATGTCAGAAAGCGTACCTAAGAAAACTGCAGTCAATTTGTCGCAGAGAAAGACACTGATTTTATTCAGAAATTACCATTCAATTCCAGTTCAAACTTCTTCGCCTTTAGAAAGACGACAAGTTCTTTGAGACGAGATCAAACACTTTTGCTTTAAAAAGTTTGGACCAAAGATGGAAAATTCCTTCAGATTCACAAGTAAAAAATCCTCCTTTTACAATCGCTAATTTTATAGTAAAATCACAATTTGTCAACGACATTTCGTCCTACTTCCATTCAAAGAGGTATTATCATATCACATACCTACAGTCTTATATTTATTTACCTAGATACCTAAACATATTGAGGCAACTTTCGAACCACACTAAACTGAGGATCATGACTCTCGACTTACAGATTTTCACTTAGTTCGAACGAAGAAACCGCCTGTTAATGTAACAATGCCATGTGATTCGTTTTTCTCAAACATGCGCGGAAAGGGCATGTAACATTTTTGGCATACTTATCTACTAATTGTCACCAAATCATGATTTCTGCAACCAGTGATGAAACGGTGACGAGCGATAGAGTATTATTTTACAAAATATTTGTGTGTAATTAAAAAATTCTAAAACGATATACTTAGCGAGAAATCTGACTTGAAAGGCCGACAAAAAATCTGACTTGAAAGGCCGACAAAAAATCTGACTTGAAAGGCCGACAAAAAATCTGACTTGAAAGGCCGACAAAAAAAAGTTTCTTGCACTTTTAACGTCGATTTCTCGCAAAGGATATCGTTTTAGAAATTCATAATTACACACAAATATTTCAATAGTCTACCCTATCGATGGACATGGGTTTCATCGCTGACGTACAAAAATGTTAGAACCCTTTTACATATAATACCTATACAATATGAAAACACCCAAAGTAACGACAAGACTCTAATATTAATTAAAATACAGAAAGAAATCAGAAATTGATCGAACTTTGAAAGTGAAGAATTATTTAAATTTCGAACATAAAGCGCGACATAAATTGAAGACATTTACTTAAATTTTGAACACGAACGCACTGTATTTTTTTTTCTTTCTAATCAAAATCGAGTTAACACCGTCACTAGGCCGTATTTTTGCCTAAAAAACATATAAAAAAATACCTACCTACCTCTGTTAAAAAGACAACACTTTCTCTTTAGCAGAGTTTTTACTACAACTATTATTATATTCTTTAGAATTTTCATCTATTTCCTTGCATTATTTGAAAGAAGCTCTAAATAAGCCTTCACGGATATGGTCCTCGCCTGCACACTTGTCCTGCTAGTACCGCCTTTCCCGCCACGGCAATAATATATTCTTTGGCTCAATAAATGTTTTTGATTCCACAGAGGCAGCGGCTCTGGCTCTGCCGCCCTGGAGTCAGAGAGCGAGTGCGGCGACAATGCGTTCAGTCGGGACGCCATCGGGCGAAGGTCCATGTCCGAGAAGCGCCACGCCGCCATGGACGCCAAGAACACAGGCACTTACAAGAAGATCAAGGAGCTCAAAGCTGGTAAGCAAACCCCGTCATTTGATTACAATTCGTCGATCTCGGAATCAATGTTGTTTTTTTGTTTCATTTATCCATGACGGATGGACCTATTTGGAAATTGATTTTCTGTTTGAAAGTCTGTCCAATTTACATCAGATCAGGATCTGATAATTCGATCCTGAAGAAATCGAGGGAACCCTTCAAATATTAGGCAAATCTACTGCAATGTTCAGATGAACAAATTTTTTTCTGTCTTCATAATCCTAGACAACGATTGGGAATAGGTAAAAAATGTACAGATTTAAAGATATAGAGAATTTTATCAGCAGCAAAGTCTACAGATTTAAAGATATTAAGAATATTATGCCCTTCACAACAAAATTTCATGATTCGTCGTTTTCGAGATGTAAGCAAAAAACCGAAAAATCGAGTCCTTTTTTGTGTCCCCACCCCTAGGGCAGGGAGGTCAGAAGTTTAGATATTTGTCTCCTAACTAAAGGGGTTTTTTTTAATTTGAGGCCACAAAAACAATTTGAGGTACAAAAAATATAATATGAATGTCAAAGTCAACGGTTTTGTTCTAAGAAAATGACAGTTGTTTGTTTACATTTATGGCCTCAAATTAAAAGTAGTACTGTAGTCCAAACAAAGTTCCAAAGTCAAACTGTCTGCTGTCGACTTTTCCATAGATGCTGTCAGATCTGAAATAATGTCTGACAGTGTGTGGATAGATAATTTGTATGCATTTCCGTGCGTTCGGAATTTCGGTTCTGTATTCAGAAAGCTATTCCGGCCGTGTGAGTCCAGTCTAGGTAGAAGAGATAGATGCGGTCACAACGTGAATAACAAAGACATCATCAGTTGACGCTCCGTCATGAAACTCGAGCTAAAGGGAGACACAAATATCCTGGATATTGCTAATTTTAATTTTCAATAAGAGATATATTTTCGTGTTAGTTCGACATGTATATATCAAAAAACACCACGCAGGTAGTACTGACTAAAATGCTATTAAACATCTTTCTGTCCATTTCTTGAAATTGTCGGCCAGATCATAAAATGGTTTGCCATTTCATGAAATCATCATTTCTTTGATATAACCTCGACTTCGATAAACAACGTTCGATAACAAACACGTTTCTCTAGCATCGACTGATGCACTTTTGACGTAAAACGGACGGTTCTTTGTAAAATAGTAATATGAGCAAGTCGTGCCAGGGTTTTCTTCTTTAAAATATCTGTATAGTTTTTGCATAGTGTCCAACAAATACCTTTTCTGAACTTTCTCCCTGTTACGTGTCACTGTCTCTTTTTTTCCAGCTGTAGCCCGCGATACATCATCACTAAGGAAAAAAGCCAACAGCCAACGCCATTGGAGCAACACAAACATTACACTTGTTCACGTCAATGTTCATTGCAGGTGCAGTAGGCCCTTCGCTCGGTATGCGCAAGTCTTCCAGCCTCGAGTCGCTGCAGACAGCCATACAGGAGACGCAGAGGAACCCGAGGAACCCGAGGAACGAGCCCATCTACGCGAGAGCACACCCACGTTAGTCATTTCTTATGAACAAAACAACATTAACACAACTGCTACTTCTTCGGATGTTTTTGTTAACTATTGTACATATCTTGTTGTTCCCCAGGTCTTGGATGTTTATATGTGTGTGACGTCGCTGTTTTCAGGTTCCCACGACACAGGGTATCCTGGTGTGGGGCCAGAAGCAATGTATCATAATATTTATCTACACGCGTATCATAAACAATCTTTACTGCGTCCAAAAACCGCACGTTACGACCAGCATAATGATGTCCTACTTGGTAAAAACTCCTTTCTTATCTGTATATTGATACATTATGAATCACAATATTTCGAAATTATGAAATTCAAATTTCAAACGCTGCCACCCCTAGTTTTTCTGTGAAGTTGGTGCTACTGAACAAGCTTAACAAGTGCAGAGCAATTATCAATGCCACCATGCCGGTCGACCATGTGGTTCATGAACACATCAAAGAGAGCTTATAATATGTGTGTAGATAAAATAGTGTATGTAACTGTACATAATTAATGCTCTACAATATGTATCAGTCACATAAACTACTATTTCCTTCACATCTGCGACAGTTTTTTGTCGACTGTTTGAGAATATCAGAATTGTTTATTTTCAGTAGTTATATTTTATAGACTCAATGTTTCGTTAAAAAGTCATCGAATTATGACGTTACAAGTACAATTCTGTACATATTTCATAGAACTCACGAACAAAATTACCGCTTTTAGTACCAGTCCAATAGCGTATTATTGTATGGGGAATTATAAAAGGTGCGAATAAAATCTAATTGAGCGAATGACCGTGAACAGCAGAATAACCTGAAACGAGCGAATATAATACTGAATTGCGCGACAAAATTACTTAAGGCTTTGTTTTTCAGAATTCTAGTCGCAAAATTTAATAATAATTTTGTCTAGCAAAATCATTATTTTCGTCAATCAAAATTGGATTTACGAACTTGCGTTAAAATACAACCGTTATTGTATTAACAGCGTTAAAGCACTGGCTCACGGACGACCACAACGGCCCGGATATGGTGCGGGGCTCGCCGCAGCAGTCGTCACTGTCGCACAAGAAACCTTCTCTACTCAAGTCATTCACGACCATGTTCAGGTGAGTTCGAGAAGTGACTGTCGAGAGACTGATCAATATTTATCGTAACGAGCTTTCTTGTGTGTGACCTAAATGTTCTTATTGTCGTATCGATGCTGCCTTAAGCAGCTTTGGCATTTAAGCTGCTACCAAATCAAAAATTGTAAGTTTTATTACGAGGCCTTTTTATCATTCGGTATTGTTTGACATTGATACAACTTGACGACCTCTTTCAGTTTCTAGGCTCTGCCTCCCAAGCGATAGGTTCCGGGTTCGAATCTCGGCTGAGGAGGAAGAAAAAAATAAACCTCATATCTTGGAAGTGTTGGGCCAGAAGCAATGTATGTGCCTGTATATAAATGTTAATGTTTAATTGTCTACTTGACAATGTGTTATGAGGTCACATTACAATGTTCACATACAACTGACGAACAAAACGAGCGTTTTTATAGCTCATAATAAGTATATATTTTGACTATGTTGTGAAGTAGCCAATTTCTATATTGGGTTATTGTTACAAGACTGTCTTGTTGCCGGATGTGCTATAGGTAATTTACTATTTTTACAGTATTTTTAACAGCATAAACCATTTTCCTATCGTCGCATCTGCTTCTCCAATACTCATATATGCACACATCCACAGCCAAAACTCATTAATTCACTATATTATACCTTAAATTATCTCAAACGTGTGAAACGGTCACAAAACTCTCATTCTTCAATATTTTAGAATCGGCAAAACTAACAAGAAAGAGCCCGAGATCTACGGGCGCACGGAGCCGGGCAGGTCTTCAGAGAAACTGCTCTCGAGAACCGCACTCGAACGGCAGTCGAGGAACGAGGAGCTGAGGCATACTCAGCAGAGGTGAGCTCCCATACTCCCATCCTACGTGGGCCATACATGCTGGCAGCACCCGCAGCAGTGCGGGGTCGACTAGTAGTATATCCTGCGTGTGCGATGACATCAACATGACACTGTGGGAAGCCTAATACTGTTTAATATGAAATAAACACCCTACCACCCCCGTCACGCTAAATGCGAGTGTTGAATAACTGGCTAAAAGTGGATACAATTGTGCCTCTGCCACCCCGTATGGGAAAAGGCGTGACGGTATTTGAAAAATCGTACTAACAAAATCAATAATAAAGCTTTATTAAACATTTACTTTATGGTATCTTCCCCACCATGTGGAACAAAGCATTAGTCGTACCTCTACCTCAAACTTCCAGTCCCGCCTCTTTTAATTAAATCCATTGTCCATACCCAGCTCTCTTATAACCTTCACTCAAACAATCTGCTGAACATGTACCGGTCAGGATCCAGCCCGGGTCATAGCGCTGTCACGGTTCTGCTGAAAGTCACAGATGACATCCAGCTAGCCATACAAACAGCTTTCCGTGCTGGCTTTCAGTTCAGTAGTGAGTTCAAATAGATTTCGACATTCTCGTTGAGTTTCTCAGAACCCTGAACGTCTCTGCCTTCTCTGCTAGCTGGTTCGTCGCTTATTTGAAGGATCGGCAACAGCGTATAAATGCGGAAGACATATCCACTGAATGGTTTGACCTCTTTTCAGGCGTCCCTCAAGGTGGCATTATTTCCCCTTTTCTATTCTCGATTTTCATTAACTCCATCGCGGACGTCCTGTCTTCTTCATATCGTCTTTACGCTGATGATTTGGAGATTTATCGCCACGTCTCTCTTAACGATGCAAACTCTGCTGTGGAGGCACTCAACGCTGATCTTGAGGGTATAAGAAGTTGGGCTTCCTTCGGACTCCTGGCCAACCCGAGCTATTCCCAGGCCATGGTTATAGGGGTACCATATATTCTCTCAACTTGTTACAGAAACACCCCATTCCACCTCTCACTAGTACCACATACATACAGCTAAAAACGTGGGTCTAATCTTCGAAAACCAGCCATCACATGTCAATGAGGTCAGTCGACGAGTATTTGCTACTTTTCACTCTCTCAGGAGACTTCAGTACTTCTTGCCTCGACAGACCAAAATCACCCTCGCTCAGTCTCTCCTTCTACCCCTCACCGATTATGCTGATGTCTGCTGGGTCAGTGCTAACGAAGAACTACTGAACAAACTCGAATGACTTCAAAATAATCAATCTTCGGGCTGCGCAAATACGACCATGTATCACAACATCGCAAGGAGTTGAAGTGGCTGCCGTTCCGTCTTCGCCGGGATTCACAAATCCTCAATTTCCTCTACAGCATTTTACGGAATCCACACTATTCAACCTTTCTACGAGACAGTTTTAAATTTCTTTCTTCCAGAACGCCTCGGAGAACTCACGCAGTTTCCATGCTCACAACTCCACAGCATAATAACGCTTCCTATGAGAACGGTTTTAGACTTCGGCCCATTCGTCCGTGGAACGCATTCCCCTGCACCATCAGGGACAGTCCTACTTTAATTATATAAGGCATTTTTTATTCGGCATTTCGAGGTCTGATAGGCTAGGCTAACAACTGAGTAAGAAAGTTACCAAGTCTGAGTGACGTGGGATGTCGTAGAAAATATTAGTTAATGTAGGTTTAGGCGGCCATTTTGAATCCAACACGAGGGACTACTTTCTGAAATATTTCCTATTTCATTGTATAACATTCATTCATTGTATAATACATTTTCCAAGCGTTTTTCAATTAAAATCATCAATAACCGTCAACAGAGCGACGATATCCCACTCCCGGCAAGCGAGCGGCGAGCGACGCGACATGTCGGAGGAGCGTCGCCACGCGCACGCCGCACCCGCGCCCGCGCCCGCGCCCGCGCCGGTGCCGCCGTACCGCGCCGCGCCGAGGCAGCACCGCGCGCCGCAGGTATACTGTGATCATTACATACAGGGGGGGGGTGGCATCAACAGCAGACTCAACCTCTTCATTATTGGCAAATCTTTTACCGCCGAGCCACTTTTTCAAGTTTGGGAACAGAAGATAGTCCGAGGGAGCTAGATCTAGCGAATAAGGTGCATCAAAGTTCAACTCATTAATTTTTGCCATTGCAATAGTGGGCTTGTGTGAACCGGTGCATTGTCCTGATGAAACAACACTTTCTTTTTCGCTAAGTGCGACCGTTTTTTCTTAATTTCTTCACTAAAACACTGCAATAGTTTTACGTAGATGGTATGGCTCACCGTTGATGGTATCGCCTTTTTGAAGATAATCAATAAAAATTATCCGCGCATCCCAAAATACTGACGCCATGACCTTGCCAGCAGATGAAACTGACTTCGCCTACTTTGGAGCCGATTCTCCCATTTCAGTCCATTGTTTCGACTGTTCTTTCGTCTCAGGGGTGAAGTGCCACCACTTCACTCCTGAGACGTCCATCGTGATGAATCGACGTAAAAAATCCGCTTTATTGCGTTGAAATGTCTCCAAACACTGCATCAAAACTTCCTCACGTTGCTGCTTTGTTCAGTGGTGAGCAATCGCAGCACCCATGGTATTGGAGGTGGCTCCGCTACGAACGACGGGATGAACTGCTGTTACACATCCAATACATGATACTACACCGCAACTGAAGCAACACAAAAAAGGGTAGAATACACCGATAGGACATATCTTACGAAATATATATGTTCAGGCTTCTCGGCACCTAATGACCTCGTAGGGGCCCATCAGCTACGAGGTAGCGTAACGATCAGTTGCCAAGAAGCGTGAACGTCGGCGATTCACCGAGCTGAAGTAATTGGGGTCGATCTAACCTGGTCTGTGCTTCGGTCCCGTCAACCTCCTGTCTCTCTGCAAGGCCCGGGTGCACCCTAGGCTCTTCTTGGTAGACAGGTTCTTCAGCCAACCTCCTATGACTGGCGGGCCAGCTTCAATGAGCACAGTGCTCCAACACAGGTTATGTTACGTGGTAAAAACCAATCGGCCACGTAAATGCGAACCTTATCTGGTTCGGGGAACCACAACACACTCAGCTATATAGACAATCCTGAGGGAAACCCGAATACATTCCAGATGGCCTGCGATTTAATTTCAATACCCTAACCAAAACGCGTTTACTTTGCGAGGGCTTTCGTCTGTCAGTTGTCAAAAACTGCTAGGTTGGCAGCAACGTCAAATTCAAAATGGCCGTTCAGAAACCATCGATCGAATATCGATTTGGAATCGAACAATCACCCGCCCGGACAGGCACCCACCTGTCCCCTAATCTACGGGCAGCCGAGACAACGTTGCTACCGCTCGTTTTAGAACCGAGCCTCCTACTAGAACCTCTGCAGACCGGGGGGTCCCGTCCTTGCCAGGGAACAAGTTAACAATGCGCCCCCTGCGCCAACGTAGTGGCGGTAGGTTAGCATCCTTAACCAGAACGAGGTCACCAACACTAGGGGGGCTGGTTTTGTCAGTCCACTTAAGGCGCTGTTGTAAGATATGCAGATACTCGAGCGACCAACGCTTCCAGAAATTCTGAGTAAACTGCTGCAACATCTGATACCTTGACAACCGATACAATTTCACTCCCTCGAAGGGGTGCTCGGGCAACGCGTTAAGTGGCTGTCCTATCAAGAAATGGCCTGGGGTCAGAGCCTCCAGGTCATTTGGATCCGAGCTGAGCGGACACAACGGTCGCGAATTGAGAACGGCCTCGATCTTACAAAACAATGTCGCGAGCTCCTCAAAAGTCAGCGCGGTCTGACCTACTATACGCCCCAAGTGCGTCTTAGCTGACTTAACTACGGCCTCAAAAATCCCACCCCAGTGGGGGCAAATCGGTGGGCTGAAGGTCCACTGTATACCCCGACGGGAGAGGGCCGTTCCAATATCCACTTTATTTACATTCAAAAAGTTGACTATCTCTCGTAAGTATCGTTCCGCACCGATGTAGTTAGTGCCGTTATCAGTGCGGATCAAAGTTGGAAGTCCCCTTCGAGAAACAAACACAATTCACACAATTCTTTATTGCACAGAACATTACAACAATACAATTATACACGAAATTAAAAGGCAAAGGCGAGCTTATCTCTCAACAGAGATTTCCTCCAGCAAACCTATCTGGATAGGATACATATAAAATGAAAAGGGTAGTCTAGTGCAATTAAATACTTACCAAATACCAATAAAATATGATACTTACTATAAAAATACATATAATCAAAGAAATAGTAGATAAAATAAGAATAAACAAATAATAATAATAAATAGATAAATACAATTACATACTTATATATACAATACCTATGATGAAAGAGAAAGTAAGTGCTCTTTCAAGCGATTCTTAAAGGAGAAAAGAGTGGGACTGTCCCTTATAGTGCAGGGAAGTGCGTTCCACAGCCGAATGGCCCTCAGCCTGAACGAGTGCTCGTAGGCGACGGTGTTATGCTGCGGAATACATAGAAGAGACACCGTGTGAGATCTCCGCTCCTTGCCTCTGGAGAAAAGGAACTCAAAACGTTCACGAAGGTAGGAAGGATATCTGGGGTTTCTCAAGATGTTAAAAAGTAAAGTCAATATGTGGAAATCACGGCGAAGACGAATCGGGAGCCAACCCAGTTCCTTGCGATACTGCGAGACGTGGTCATACTTGCGCAGCCCGAAGATGAACCGAATCCCGAGGTTCTGAAGTCGTTCGAGTTTATTCAGTTGTTCTTCGTTCGCACTCACCCAGCAAGCATCGGCATAATCAATTAAAGGAAGTAGAAGGGACTGGGCTAGAGTGACTTTAGTATGCCGTGGAAGGAAGTATTGTAATTTCCGAAGAGAGTGAAACGATGCAAAGACTCGTCTGCTGACCTCGGAGACATGGGGCGACCAAGACAGCATGTTATCGAATACAATTCCGAGATTTTTAGCTTTATCGCTGTATTTGATTACGGTTCCATCAAATATTAGAGGAGCGATAGGAAGTTGTAACAGGTTAAGAGAGTATCGGGTTCCCAAGATCAAGGCCTGCGACTTTCTCGGGTTGACCAGAAGCCCATATGAGAGGGCCCACTTCCTGATATTCTCGAGGTCAGCATTCAGAGCCTCCACAGCCGGAGTCACATCACGCGGAGAGAAATGCCGGTATATTTGGAGGTCATCTGCATAAAGTTGATATGAAGAAGTAAGAGATTGAGTTGATAAAAACCGAGAACAGAAGGGGTGAAAGGATGCCACCCTGAGGAACCCCAGTGAATAGATCGCACCAATCGGTGGATGTTTCCTCAGAATTGATGCGTTGTTGTCGATCTCTGAGATAGGAGTCAAACCAAACAAACAGAAAACCAGACAAACCGAACAAACCTATCCAAACAAGCAATGAAAGCCTCTGTCGAGAGATCAGCCACGAGCTCGAGATGTACCGCCTTGGTGGATAAACAAACAAACACACATAGGTACGCCTTGTATTGCCTAGCGGTACGCAATCGTGAACTCTTCACCATAAACGGTCCTGCAAAATCCGTACCAACACCTGAAAACGGTCTGACCTCATTCACACGATCAGGGGGCATCCCGTTCGAGGTAGGTGCTGACCCATCAAAAACAACTCGAATCTTGCCGGTAGGGGTTCGTAGGACGGCATGGTGTGGAAGGAAACAATGATCCTCAGATCTCCAGTCCACACCCGATACCGACATGTGTCCTAACGACTCATACTCCCTCATGAAATCAACATATTTTTGTTTAAATACGGCGTCCCTTGTCATCCTACGCTCCATCGACATCAATCTCGTCTCAGCCATCTTCCCAGATTCTCCTAGTGGCGGTCGATCGGCCCTGAAAGGCAGTCGAGTTACAAAACGACCAGAACGAAGGCGACCAGTACTATTCTGGTAAAACAACTCGCACTCTTCTTCGTCTGCGTCGACTCGACGAGCGGTGGGAGGTTCCTCTATCTCCCAGAAACGTTGGATAGCGTCTGACAACGCTGAGCCAATAAGTATGCCATCTGACTCGGCAGGCCTAACCATTGGCAATGCCGGACCCATGATCACGTGACCAAACTTAGTATCCACAGCAATCAACCCGTCCGGCTGAAGAACTCGCCGATCCGATAACAGAAACCTACCCAGAACGTCTGCTCCCAGTAGCAGGTCGACCGGGGCTGGAGTGTCAAAATCGGGATCCGCCAACTTGAGTCCTGATGTCAGGAATCGAACGGCCGGATTCAACTTCACCAAGGGGTGTCTGCCCATGACATGCGTCATTACTAAAGCTTGCACGGATGTTTTTGTCAAAATGTCATAACGTGGAGAGAACGTGATCACCGATTGACCAACTACATTCGTAACCGTAACATTCCCCACGCCCCTTATTGATTTATTATACCTATTTACCTTGAGGCCCAACCATTTTGCTAAATCATTCGATACAATGCAGCCCTGAGCTCCAGAATCTAATAGGGCGCGAACGTATGTTGGGTTGCCCGCCAAATCCCAAACAAGCACAGAGGCGATCGGTAACACCACCGTCTCCGGTTGGGGGGCAACCAATGGTTGGGCCGCAAATTCCTAGCGAGGACCCCCGGGGCCCCACTGTGCCTGTAACCGATCAGGTATGCAGCTATACGCCAGAGGGTCCCATTGTACAAATGGCCCACGCGCCGGTTCCATTCCCAACCTACGATTCCCCGTAAAGGGGGGTGGGCGTGAATTCAACCGTGGCCGCTCCATGAGCGGGGGGGACATCACATGTGACCGACGAGGACGAGGCGACGAGCGGGGCGACAACTGAGGCGGCGTCCGAACCGCACCCGCATAGCTCGAAGGTGTCCCATGCCACCCGCCCGTTACGGCCTGCTCAACACACCCAATGTCCCGCTGGGTTGGATGCTGAGTCGCAACCGAAAACTCAGGGCCCCCCATGTAATGGTCCTGAGTGCGGCCCTGCACCCTAGTACTGCCCTGTGCACGTGGGGACGTTGGCCCCTGAGTTGCGCTCCGAGTCGCAAACGAATTCTCAGGGCCCCATGCCGTGTCACCCTGGGTACGGCCCTGTGGACGTGGGGACGTTGGCCCCTGAGTTGCGCTCCGAGTCGCAAACGAATTCTCAGGGCCCCATGCCGTGTCACCCTGGATACGGCCCTGTGGACGTGGGGACGTTGGCCCCTGAGTTGCGCTCCGAGTCGCAAACGAATTCTCAGGGCCCCATGCCGTGTCACCCTGGATACGGCCCTGTGGAGGCTGTTAGCCCGACCGGTTCATGCACAACAGATTGTTGTGGGCCCCACCACAATATCCGCACATTTTTGTGCGCGTGCAGTCCCTAGCCATGTGTGGCCCGAGGCACAGGAAACACCAGCTCCGCTGGTTGGCCATCCGGCGCCGTCCCTGAACCCTAAGTTCCCCGAACTTATTGCAATTGGCCACTGCATGGCCAATCTGCCTACAACATGGGCAGGTCTCACCATGTGGGGTCAATTCGCTCACAGTCCCATACGACTGCCGGTTGGTGCGGTCCTTCCTCGTCGGAGGGCCCCTACTCACAGCGCTCCCGGCAGCTCTCTGTGGCTCCGAAGGATGGGTGACCGTCAACCCCAAATTCTCTGCCCGTCGAGCCTCCTCTTCCAAAAATCCGATCAAGTCGGAGAAGGCGGGCAGGTCCTCGGCCGACCTCCCGTGAGACTGTTCGAAACGAGTCTGCACGTCAGCGGGTAGGCGGGAAAGTACAATGTACAACAGTAGGTACGACCATTCACCAACCGGAAGTCCAAGATTCTCTAGAGCCTTGGTGACGGACAACAATGGGTTCAAAACCTCCGTCTGTATGGCCCCGACCTTGTTCACAACCGGGATGCTAAACAAACGGTTCAGTTGGGCATCGGCCAACCTCCGTTTGTTATGGTAACGTCTGACCAACAATTGTCTGGCCGTTTCATAGTTACCCTCCGTAACTGTCAAATGAGCGACCAGCTCCCTAGGCTCACCCCTCAATGCTGCCACCAGCTGAGCCATCTTGACAGACTTGGTAATGTCCGATCGCATGTGCACCAAACTGTCGAACAGATTGATGAAGCTCATCCATTCACCGGACACTCCGTCAAAAGTAGGCATAGTTATGGCAGGTAACCTGGACCCCGAACCCTGAAGCGGCAGAGGTGCTTCAATGTCACCACCATGGCTGGACTCGCGCTGTCTACGTATGTCCGCAGCCTTCTGCGTGATAGCAGCTGCCATCTCCATACATTGGTCGACATCCCCTATCAACCGTGACAGCCTGTCAGGTGCGCAGCCATCAACTGATTCCGCCTGCGCGGACAATTCGAGCACCCTATTGCAACGTTCCTTAACGTCCATAGACCGCTCCAATACCACATCATGCCTATCTAAACGGTCTATCAGACCGTGTGCGGAGGAAAACCATCTGAGCTCCTTAGAAACACCCTTCTGGATTTCAGATAACGACATGATCGGAACGATACTTACTCACAATTTGCAGTAACTCAATTTTATTGTACCCTCCAGTCTACAACCCAAACGAGGGAACCCTAAACCACAACTTAAACAATGTTGTTTTCCTTAAACAATAGGAACCGAGTTTTATATCTATATAAATTCTGTAAATACAATTTAGTTTCCCTTTATCATTATAACACACACAGATAGTCAATATTAGTTCAAGTTATAAATTGCTATAAACTGAAAACAATGTAATAGCCTGCTATCAATAGATGTAACTACCTATGTTAACCAAAACAATCATTCAATAGCATTACTAGACCACTAATAGATTGACTAACTGGTAATTCAATGCAATTTTCAATTCAATATCTGTCTATCTACTACCAGCAATAGACCTATAGCTTACAATACTACCAATCTATGTGGATATAGGAACACAACCAAGTTACCTAATAACCGCCTATACCTACAGATTGGTAGTCCCAAATCGTGCCTTCCTGGAGCCCTTGACGGCTGCAAATCTCAGGAAGCCACGCTCTAGCTACCAAAATGTTCAGGCTTCTCGGCACCTAATGACCTCGTAGGGGCCCATCAGCTACGAGGTAGCGTAACGATCAGTTGCCAAGAAGCGTGAACGTCGGCGATTCACCGAGCTGAAGTAATTGGGGTCGATCTAACCTGGTCTGTGCTTCGGTCCCGTCAACCTCCTGTCTCTCTGCAAGGCCCGGGTGCACCCTAGGCTCTTCTTGGTAGACAGGTTCTTCAGCCAACCTCCTATGACTGGCGGGCCAGCTTCAATGAGCACAGTGTTCCAACACAGGTTATGTTACGTGGTAAAAACCAATCGGCCACGTAAATGCGAACCTTATCTGGTTCGGGGAACCACAACACACTCAGCTATATAGACAATCCTGAGGGAAACCCGAATACATTCCAGATGGCCTGCGATTTAATTTCAATACCCTAACCAAAACGCGTTTACTTTGCGAGGGCTTTCGTCTGTCAGTTGTCAAAAACTGCTAGGTTGGCAGCAACGTCAACTTCTAAATGGCCGTTCAGAAACCATCGATCGAATATCGATTTGGAATCGAACAATATAAGTCCTAAGTTCAAATTTCTTTATTACTGTAGATTATTTACATATACTTAGCAAACGTATTTTTTGCCTCTTCTCTTCAATGGACCACTGTGTGAGCAGAAGGGCGAAGAAACTCCCATAGATTGTTTTTAGACCCTTTTTAAAATTGGTTGTGTTTAACTAATACAAATATTACAATATAAATTATTATAATTACCAAGCAGGAATGAATCATAAAAATATTAACAGCAAGTTCTGTGAATAAATAATTTCAAAATGATTGGCAGCAAGTTCTGTGTTGAGTTAGATTAACCCCAGACCCAGTCCCGTCTTTTCAGTAATCTTGAAAAGTGTAATATCCCTTTTTTGACAAAGTCGCTTTAACATGGTTTTTAAATTGCTCAAATGGCAATTTCAAAATCTGCAGAGGTATCTTGTTCTAGTAGAGAATGCACTGACCCTTAAAGGATTTGCTAACCTTCGCGAAACCTGCGCTAAACCGAGGAGCAACTAGTCTGTGATTATTTCTTAGGTGAACATTACAGCTATCGCTAAGTTTGGAAAATGTTGTTAGGTTCTTGCGTACATGTATTATATTTTCGAAAATAAATTGACTACAGCTACAGTTATTGCGTCAATTTCTTTAAAAATTAATATATAATACAATATAATAAAAAAATGTTCTGTAAAATAAAAATAGTTTTAATATCCGCTGCTTTCCCCCACAACAAGATACCATAGGACATGACACTATGAAAGTAACTGAAATATACTAGATGTAGCCAAATCCGTGTTTTGTCTCAAGTTCCTAACAACGTAAGCCGCAGAACTTAATCTACCAGCTAATTTTATACCAGGAATAAGAAAGGGCCTAATATGGAACCTTGTGGAACGCCAATTTTTACACCCGCTCCATCAGATTTAACGCCGTTGACTTTTGCCTTTTGAATTATATTGCTTTGTATGAGCTTAGGAGATTCAACGCCTTATTTCTAACTCCGTAATGATTTAATTTGATTGGAAGCGTATCAAGATCAACCCAATCAAATACCTTTGACAGATTGCAAAAAACTCCGATAGCATCCTGTGCGGCCTCCCATGCAGAATAAATATAAGATATAATACCTGCATCCGTATTCGAGTTACCCCTAGTGAAACCGTAACCGTTGTTTGGCGTGGAATTATTTGTACGGTTGAAGTGTGAGCGCATTTGATTGATTATAATATTTTCAAATATTTTACTTAGTGCTGGAAGAACATTTGAAGGATTACCCTTGTCTCTAGAGCGCTGATAAAACATTTTTCAAAATGGCACAATGCAACATTGTCATCGAGTTCCATGAAAAACTAGCATGTGACGTCATAATCAAAGCTGTCTTTTTTACACAAAATTGAGTCTGCTGCTGGACAACTGCTGGAAATATACAATTCTGATATTCAAGTCGAGCCGTTTTGTGTTCGTTTTTTATGCAATGCTTCAACTTCAAATATGTTCCTCGATTTATTTGACTACCCTTTCCAATACCGAATTGTGCCATAGACAATAGCGGCCAATCGCTAAAGAAAAATCTTAGGCGTTCTGCCCACTGAGGTGACCTCACGTGACCCATTAAGGTTAATTTCAACCACTTGACATGTTCATAATGGCAAGTTGCCATTTTGATCACTGCCCAATACGACCATTTCCCAATTCAACAGCCTCCCAATTCGATCACATGCCAA
The DNA here is from genome assembly GCA_949825045.1 of Argyresthia goedartella. Lineage (NCBI taxonomy): Eukaryota > Metazoa > Arthropoda > Insecta > Lepidoptera > Argyresthiidae > Argyresthia > Argyresthia goedartella. The sequence goes on from OX463820.1 coordinate 23,304,613, forward strand.
TACGACCACTCGCAATTCGACAACTTCACAATTCGACAACATTTTACTCACATAACCTCCCAACTCGTGGGTAGGCCCCATAGAGTTATTGGGTTCTTGCACACCGATCCCGGGACTGATCCCGGTAGATTCTACCACTGTATAGTATTATAGTATCTGTGATTCTACTGATCAAAGTAGAAACTGATCCCACCGATTCGTGTCAACTGATCCCAGGATGCTGACAGTGGGATCAGTTGACCCTTCAATACATTTTACTTGTGTCCACTGATCCCGTTGTCAGAGACACGAAATAAAGATTATTTTTTTAATTTGTGCTGTAGGCTTAGTTAAATAAATAAATAAATATTTTTATCGAAAAATTTCTGAAACGAAAAGCTTTCGTAATGAAAACTTCATGAATGTATGAATTCATTAGAATTAATTATAATATTAAAATTAACAATTCATTATTTTAACGAACCTAATACATAGTGTCAAAAATCATCACAGAAATCATAAATATTTAACTAAGTAACGTTTTGCTAATAAACAAGATTCAAAATGGTAAATAAAGTAACTAAATTAACTTAATTATGAGAAATTATATAATGTCGACGGATCAGCATTTTTTTCTAAACAGTTTAAAAACTATACGAATTGTTATTAAAATATATGATTTATCCACTAAAACATATTGATTACTAAATCAAACGAGGGTGGTCGCAATGCAATGAGCTGCGTCATGCGATACGCATCATCGCATCAACGGTGGTCGCAATGCAATGAGCTGCGTCATGCGATACGCATCATCGCATCAACGGGTGTTTCGGCAATCTAGCTTCTTTGATTAGGCTGGTTTTTGAATAGCTACCTTATATGATACAATGATATCTAGGTATGAAGTATATGTGTGATAAGTTTGAATGGTAAACAAATAATGCAAACACAACAAAATTCTAAATACCTAGTTTGTTTCCGTCGGCTGCCTGAGTATCAACGTTTTTGTTTAGAAACAATATTTTATGTTCCATACTATTTGCATTTTTTGTTACTTACCTACCCTGTATTATCTCTTATTAAGACATATTGTTGTCGTAACTCGTTTCTTTCGGCGAGATGACCACCGACTTTCCTAAACCGGTTGTATCTTCGCCAATAGTGCGTCATGCGAACGCATATTGTGTCTCGCTTGCCCCTTATTATCACGCACATTCTTGCTTGCTCGCGCATCTATGACGCCACTCTTTGCTCGACAAAAACTTGTTGTTTTAAATAACAATTCGTATGGTTTTTAAACTGTTTAGAAAAAAATACTGTTCTGTCAGTCATTATAATATTTATCATAATCAAGTTATTTTAGTTACTTTATTTACTATTTTTAATCTTGTTTATTAGCAAACGTTGCTTGGTTAAATATTTGTGATGATTTTAAAATAATTAATTGTTGATTTTAATATTATAATGAATTCATACATTCGTGACGTTTTCATTATGAAAGTTTTTCGTTTCAGAAATGTTATACATAAAACGACATCAGCTTCGATAAAATTATTATTATTAATTCGTGTCTCTGTACAACGGGTTCAGTGGACACAACTACAATTTCTTGTAGGCCTTATATCCAAGGACTACAGCTTGATAATTTTACTTGATTTTTCTGCTATTTACATACAGGTTTGTTTACAAGCGTTGTTCTTGTGTGCACGAGTTAAGCTCGTGCCTGACCGGTTGTGTCGGGACTCGGGTCAATAGATTACATTCTGTATAATTTGTCAACAGGCAATGGACAGCGCGTGGGGTCCCGCGGGGCATTACGTCAACTATGACGAAATACAACAGAATTTAAAGTGAGTACCTACTTAACCTTCTCTGTAGTCTCTGAAACAGGATGCAACAAAAACTTGTGTCAACTTACACAGAATAACAACATAACCACGTTTCTGTTATCCTGTACTGTATCTTTTGCATCTATAGTAGTAGTTCACAAGGTAAAAACATGATACAAGTATGCGGGTATAGCACTTAGCAGTCCAGTCCTGAAAACACTAGACCACACTACGTCACAATTCAGTAGCCAATTACAGAGGAGAACTAAGTTAGGGTTACCAGTGGCAACTGTATTATGACGTAGTGTGCATTTGACAGGACTGGATCGCTTTAACTATACTTGTATCATGGGTAAATAGAGACAAACCTTGCTATCCGATTGCTGTGTTTTTCAAAAAGTATTTCATGTAATACCTATACAATACACAACGTCACGCACGACATATCCGATAGGCGGCGGTGGCATGTTTGTTTGTTTGTTTCAATTATAATGTATACCTCACTTGTGTTGTGCAGCCTGTCCTAGCCGAACTGCAGAATAAACTCTACCCATTGTTTTCCCAATAACAAACCACGTGTATTTATAGGTAATGGGTCACCCTACTAACATAATCCATTAACCCTTCAACAGTCACCGGCGGGAGAAACTCAGCGAGGTTCAGATCGGTCAGATGAGGCGGCAGGTGCACGCTCAAAGGGCTAAGGCTGAGGAGGAGAGGTAATGGTTTATATACCACTTCAATGGTGTCTGTCATACAAGTTCTTAGTGAGTTACATTTTGTTCCATAGCGAAGGGGTAGGAGTGAGACCGATGTCCAGAAGCTTCAGAAGCCACAACAACACTTATTAAACATCGGGTTTTAAGTTTGCAAGAGTCAGTTTAGTAGTTATGACGCTTTGAGAATTCAACAGAGTGTGGGAAGAATTCAAACACTTTTGAAATTCAGTTAAATATGGGGTTTCTGACAGCTAATAATAAAATGGTCTAAAAGCTGTGACAGATGGCGTTCACTCGCCATGGCTTTCATTTATGGGTCTGTGATAAATGAATAACCACAGAGTAGAGCCGCACTTACTTGCTATGGTCAATTCGGGATTGAGTTGTTTAACTGCTTGAACCTATAGTAATCTCCGATGCTCATCACTAGGGAAAGCGTGAGTATATTTAAGACTTAATTCCTGATCAACATTTTATTCATTAAATTGCCATCATATCATCTTTGTAGAATTTATAATGCAAATAACAATCCTGAACAAAGCACTATTAATGTAATACATTGCCTATTGTATTACATTGTATCATGCTGACAAGCCACGCTTTAAACAACAATTAGCCGTACAGTAACCTAAGTTACATCACATTTAACGAGTAGTATGATGACCATACTATACTTACCTGTTAGCTTATAGTATATTTCGATCCACAACCTCAAATAAGCAAAATGCAACAAATGCCCCCTATTATTGTTGTAATCATAAATAGTGATTTAAATTTTTGTGTTATTTTTAAGGAAATCTTGCATCTTGTAGTGTTCAAAAATATTATACTCTTATGAGATATAACGCGGAAACAGACAGCGATGCTACGGATTACTTGGAAACGCTAATGGTACATGGGTTTGACACTAACATACTAACGCGTGGAAAAAACTGCCTAGGCGAATCAATAAGACCTATGCAGATAGAAAGAATGCAGGTGGGCATGCATTTAAACACCGACTCTGTGGCTATAGACCGGGGTGTCAAATTATTCACCAACGTTCTGGAGGACATTATGAAGATGTTGGATTGGAGCGAGAGAGGAGTCAACATAAACGGGGTTGATCTCATTCTCGACGCCGAATGCGTCTCAGATCTCCAACATATGCTCGCAGAACTGCATGAAGCTTTCCTGAAAGTCGCTCTCAGGATGAACATGTCCAAGACCAAGATTATGACGAATCGCTCTTTAAATTTACTGAACATAATTGTTGGCAACGACACCGTACATCCTTTGACCGAGATGCACAGGTGAAGGAGATCAACAGACGCGTCGGTTTAGGGTGGGCTGCTTTCGGGAAGCTAGACGATGTCTTAAAGTCCAAACTACCACGATGCCTGAAGACTAAGGTATTTAACCAATGTGTCTTGCCTATCCTCATCTAAGGAGCCTAAACATGGACGCTCACTAAGCAAATTATGCACAAAATCAAGGTGGCCCAACGAGCAAGGCGTTAGGGCGTTCCATGCTAGGTATCTCTCTCTCGTTGACCGCGCGCCAAACGTCGAAATTTGACGGAAAACGAAGGTCGAAGATGTAGGTAAGCGGATAACGGGACTGAGGTGGAGATGGGCGGGACACTTGGCTACACGGGATGTCGGACGGTGGACTAAAGCATTCTCAGAGTGGCCACGCGGATATAGTGAAGTCGACAGGATCTCAATGGATGCGCTTGGCACAGGACCGTGGGGGTTCGTGCTATAGAGAAGAGGCCTGTGCCCAGCCGTAGGTTGATGTGGGCTGAGCATGATGACTATGACGAAACTAGATAATTAAGCTTGGACTAGTGCAACTCTGCTGATTCACCATCGTCACCATACAATGTGATAGTTGACTAGCGATTAGCGCTAACTCGTTTATCTTTCGGCCCTTGAAATATGTCTGTATCTTATACTTATTACCGTTTTGTACACAGTATGTCACAACATCGAAATTAAAAACGACCACGCATTTAAACTTCCAGGCCTATAAGCAACCTACCTCTCTCCCCCAGCCGCCGAGGGGGCGTGTCCGGCTACCAGTCCCAGCGCGCGTGCCGCGACGCGCCGGCGCCGCGCCCGCAGTCCAACTACTACGAGTACGAGAGCGCACCACCACCGCGGCGGCCGGGCAAACTGTCGCACTACCACTGAGAACACTCAAAGCCCTCTTTTGGGGCATTGATAATCCGAGGAGTTCCGAGGAATCGTCACTGACTGACAGGAAATTAAGCTGTAAGAAAATCTTTAATTGTAACTGAGATACGTTTGTCTCTGGTAGAATTACAGTGAGATTGTCACTGAGATACAGTTTCATTGTCTCTGAGATACAGTTACATTGTCACTGAGGTACAGTTTCATTGTCTCTGAGATACCGTTAGATTGTCATTGGTGCACAGATGGATTGTCACTAAGCTAAATTCAGATTGTCACAGATACAGTTAGATTGTCACTGAGATACAGTTAGATTGTCACTGAATTAGAGTTAGATTGTCACTGTTGTCATGTCATTATTGTCATGATTATACAGTTAGTTTGACACTGGTATACAGTAAGATTGACACTTTTATAAAGTTAGATTGTCACTGGTAAGCATTTAGATTGTCACTGGTATACAGCTACAGTGTTATAGGTTTTATGTTTGTAACCGTCAGATTCACACTGAGATATTGTCAAATAATGTTTACTCCATCTAATACTGTCAAAAATCATATCATAATCATTCACATTCGGCCACCACAAAAAGATACACGTATAATATCTTTTTGTGGTGTGTTATCCGTCATTATCGACAGTCCGTCAACGTCAGTAATAAAGCAGCGTAATCTAAAAAATCTTTATGCTGTATTACAGTGCTATTATTTGAAAAATTACTTTGCCGCTTATTGTGTGCCCTTGTAGGATGGTCTGACTTTAATAGCGGTACTCATGACTTCATAATGACTATTTGGATGATCCGTATAGTAAAGACATCACTCGTTGTTTTTAGTTTTAAACTTTCAGTGGATATCTTTGACCATGAATTCGTATTTTTTTCACGCAGGCTCGAACAATTACCTCGAAAAATACTTACATTCCTCAAAATCTTTTAATTTAATTAAATAGTTAAATATAAGAAAGAAGAAGCTTTAAAGTATGTATGTAGTAGGATTAGGTGACAAAGTGTTCTAATGCTATTTTTTCAAAATATAGTTGGTATTTGATCAACTTCATATTTTGGTGAATTGACCCATGTTGTGGGTATATTGGCCGTATGCGCGGACTGTTGCTCACATTAAATGCCGCTTAAATGTGATACTGGTCTGTCATTTCCAGAACGAGAGAAAGTGACAGCATGACTTTCCAGTCATGCTGTCACTGAAGTGTCCGTCAAATTTTGAGTTGTGGTTAATGCGTTCTGGCCTTTATATTACTGACTGAATAAATTAATCATGGTGATCTATGTATTCTAGGCCCGTATTAATAAACCGATCTCAGCTCTGAGAGTTGTCTCAGCTATGTCACAATGACAGTTTCGCCATATTAATCCTGTGAATTTCTCGTTCTCAGAGCTGAGAGCGGTTTATTAATACGGTCCTCAGAGTTATAATATTCTATTTTTTTTTATTTTTTTTTTGTACTGAATTTTAGACATTTTGGGTACCTATCATAAAACATACTAAGAATGTTAACATTCTTTTCCTTTTCCAACGAAAAAGGGAAAAGGATAACTATACGTCAATATCCCTTTCCCTCTTTAGCTTAGACAAGGAAAGCGACATTCATGCATAGCTCTGTCCCTTTATATCAAGGAACGGAGCTATGCATACATACACTTGTCTTTACAGTAAAAATATAAAAAGACAGGTTTTCTGAACCGATAAGAAACATTTATTGATATTTTTCTTAAGGCGATATTCGCCGCTCTGTAGCTCATATCATAACTTATTAATTTAGTTTTCCTTACCTTGTGATAAAAGCAATGTTCAACTTATGTATTTATATTGTGGACTTATACACCTTTGTGAAACGTTCTAGAGAGCTAGGAATTGATTTTGTAAATATTTCTTATATTTTTTTCTTAGATATATTTTGTAAGGGGACTATCATTGAGATTATTTTAATCGTTATGCCCAAATAGCTATTATTTTCGAACAAATATGTTAAGACGATAAATATACTTAAATGAGATATTTAGCAAAGTGTCCTTTGCATCCATGTGCCCATATGATGTTTGTACATAATTTGTAACTTGTATAATGTAGTGAACATGTAAGAGGCGATATGAATTTTGTATAAATAATTTTAAATATTTTTTATAGATACAACATAATCAATTAGAAGATTGGCCATCAATACCTTAAATAAATACAAGTATTATCGCGATATAGTATTTTGATTTACTGTTTCAATAGCGGCCAATTATTCAATCCTCAGAACGTTTATGTTTATTTATATGAGGAATTTCTATCTGTGTAATGTCAAATAATGCTATCAGTCTGTTTATCTGGGGATTGAAAAATCGTTCCTTTTATGTTCTTGTCCTTGTATCTTCCCGACCTTTTTAGTAGGTATGTAACCCCTCACGAATTCTCGTCTAATGAATGCTCCTCGCCTTTTTTTAGCAGTCGGCGCAGTTGTTTTGACGGAGCGCAATCTAGCCACTAATTGTTCTCCCACAAATGCCCACTAAGCTGTGTTAACTTGGCAACCGACATTAAAAAAAAAAATTTTTGTTTCGAAAATATAATAATGTATAGTAGTAAAACAATGAAAAAATATATCTTAGCCCTCGAAATTAGAAAAACCAAGTTTTCTCACCTATTTCTTATGAATAATCGTTGGTAGTGGATTGTAGTGCCATTTTATACGTTAGTAATACAGTTATTTTATTTTATTTTCCAAAATGATTTGTATGACTTAAATTCTGTTACGAAGGCCTAACGGTTAATACAAACGAAAGAATTGATTGAGGAAGGTTCGTAGAGGATAGTAGGTAGTGTAAGAATTTTCGATAGTAATAAAATAAACTGTTGAAGTGATAAAGTTAAGGAAAACATGTTTTGGCTTAATTTTTATAAAATAATTCTCGTTCAAAAGGCTTTACGATTACTACAAACGGTGAATTGACTGAGGAAGGTTCTTAGAGTTTAGTAGTGGCAGAATGTTTGATAGAAATTGAAAAAGAAGTTGATAGGAAGTGATAAATACGAGAATAATATGTTTCAGCGTCATTTTCACTAAATCATTCTCGTTTTAAAGGATATTTTTTTACTTTATCACTTCTAAAAAAATTAAATACAACCACTTTCAAAAATTATTTCACAACAAAACTCTTCGAACCTTTCTTAGTAAATCCTACTGTTAGTAGTAATCGTACATTTCTTTAAACGAGAGTTACTAAGTGAAAATATGTACTCCCAAACAAGTTTTTCTCGACTTTATCTCTTCTAATCAACTTTTTTTTCAACTAATATCAGAAATTCTTCTACTACAAACCTCTACGAACCTTCCTCAGACCATTCTATCTTTTCTAGTAATCGTATATCTTTTCAACGAGAATTATGCAGAAAAATGACAAGGAATGAAGTTTTTTTACTTTATCACTTCTAATCATACTTTTTTATGAATTATATCAAAAAATCTTCCACTACAAACCTCTACAAACCTTTCTTAGTTAATTCTACCGTTTTAGTAATATAACGTTCCTTTCAACGAGAATTCTTTAGTGAAAATACTCCCAAACAAGTTTTCTCGACTTTATCTCTTCCTAGTGGCCCTGTGGGCAGTAGACCTCGCTAACAGTGGGGACTGTGAACCAATTTATAGGTAAGTATTTTAGATTCAATCAAAATCAAGTTGTAAAGTAGCCGCCCAATAACTTTGTAAACTACATTTTGCGATTTAAAATACAATCTATTGACTTTTCACGAAAATAGTTATGGCCTATTTCACTCACTCTCATGGTCTTTATTGATCCTCTTTACTAATCCGTCTCCTACTTCGAGGAGTTCAAACTTGGTATGTTTTGAAAGGATTTCTTGGATTTTTAAAAAACAGGCGCCCAAACGGTTATTTATATTATATATTTATAATAACAGTATATTTTAGAACCGGCTCATGAAGCCCTATAATTTGATAGGTACGTACCCCACACGATATGTTTCAGAAGAAAAAAAAAACTTATACAAAAGATTAATGATGTCATAACCAAAGGGGAAAATCGAGAAAAGCGCTCGACAAAAAAATATTATAATTCAAGGAACACGTTTGCTAAGTTTTGTGAGGATCGCTTGAAAACTGTTGCCCCTAGACCGGAACTGACAGACACCAGACATAGAGACAGACGAAAGCAAAATCGGCCTCCTATCTTGTCGAAATGGAGCCCTTCGCTCGCTCGGTCAACAAACCTCCACGAGCCTTCCTTAGTCAATTCTACCGTTTGTAGTGAACGTACATCCCTTAAAACAAGAATTATTTAGTAAAAATACTACCATAACAAGTTTTTCTCGACTTTATCTCCTAAAAATATACATCCTTCATCATTTGGTATTTTGTGTTTTTTGCGCGCACTAGTACATATTTTCTTTCTTCCATTTGTCTGTGTCCAACAAGTGTCCAACTAGTTGCTGTAGAAGTCTTACAGAAACTAGTTGTTAACATGTAGCGAGAAATGTTTATGGAAGTAGTGTAGACATGTATTTGTTACCATAATGTATTCTGTGTTTGTTACCACTTACTTTTCTTAGATTGCCACACTGCTGTCTATATTTTCTCCAAATAAATAAAGTAATAAATAAAAATAAAAAATAAATACAACTATCGAAAATTCTTCCATTACTATCCTCTACTAACCTTCCTCAATCAATTCTACCGTTTGTATTAATCGTTAGACCTTCCTAACAGAATTTAAGTCATACAAATCGTTTTGGAAAAATCTCCATACTAACGCATAAAATTGCACAACAAATTGTAGTATAATCCACTACTAACGATTATTCATAAGAAATAGCTGAGAAAACTTGGTTTTTCAAACGTTTTTCAAAGTTTTATATTTCATATATATATTTTTTAGTTACTACTAACGAAAGTTGTTTTACTACTATCCACTACATATCTTAAGAAAAACACACCATTTTTTTTAAATGTCGGGTGCCAAGTTCACACAGCCTGTCCCACAGTATCTTATCTATCTTCAGTACTCTAGTGACGTCTGTCAATAACAGGACTGGCTTGTCCTTGTGCGAGCCTACAAGTTAACCTTATTGCATGGACGTAATATAATTAACTACGTCGTCCATGCCTTAATGGGAAACCGACCGAAACTGGACTGGAGCCGTGACATTGACAGACAGCAACTGACAAAGAGATACACGAGGGCCGCCGACTTGTGTTTCTGAAATTTGACGAAAATCGACGCGCGTTATTGTGATTGTTTACCTATTTCGAGGTAAAAAGTAAATCATTCATTTTTAAACATACTGTATAGTGAAATTCCATTAGTTTGAGTACGGTGAACGTGCCATCTTTTGTAAATATATTTACACACACATCGCGTCACATCTTTTCTCACCTGGGGCAGAGGCACAGTTGGCCCCACACAAATCCAGTTAATCAATACTCCATTTTGCATAAGAGGCTATCCATCTATCCAAAATATGTTGGTAGTGTACGCATCTTCGTACGTCCTTACATAGATAGCAAATTAGTTTAGATCATTCACCTCCCTGTTCCAATCTACCCTTCTTCGAAGCTGTCCTGTCCTTATCAATCCTCTTTCTAGGAATGCGAGACGGCCAGCTTGAACTGGCCACTTCCTACCTTCTTCGTCAAGAACGCATTCGAACCTGGAATTGTGGTTGCAACATGGGAAGGCCTTTGCCCAGCTGTGTGACACTTAATGGCTACGTAAAAAATATATTTATACATTCATTACTTCTGGCCCCACACTAGGATGTCGTGAGAACCAGAAACAGCGTCGTCACACACACAATGGCACAAAGTCTTATGAATTCCCCCTCAGCTAAAAAAAATGATTTCAATCAAACACATTTATTTGATTAGAAGATTCCTCCTTTTTAAGTCTGTTAAAAAGGGATCCCCATACAAGAGACGTGTTTTTGCATTTTGTCTTGTAAGTACGATAGTACAGGAAATCCATTCGTGTGCGAGTCCGACTCCCGCTTGACCGTTTATTGTTCCGTATCTTCCGACACTGTTAGATAACATCCACAAGACACAAACTACAAGTTTCAAGGAATATTTTTTGAGAGACGGTATTACTGTGACTCGTGTAAATAATTACTTGTGATTGTTAATTTGCTTATGACTTGTATTCTATGCGTGGTCAGTGGTGCAGTTTCGTGAAACGCTACGCTTGTAAGTTCACTATTGTTCTTTTATCACTTGTATTACAGGGCTTGTGTCTTTCGTAAAACAGGGTCCAGGGATTGTATGTAAATTAAGTACTGACCACTGGTCCCTTTACGTTTTCATTAGAAAAATAGTAGATTGTTGCATCAAGCAGAAAGTATTCCAGCGAGGGCTCTAAAAGGCATGAGTGCAATATAAATTACTTAATGCGAGGTGCATAGTCTGCATTTCTTTCAACAACTGCAAGGAAAGTAAGTAGGTAAAAAACACAGATATCGAGAGATAGGTTGAGGGGCGTTGCACGTGCGAACAAATCTAGCCCCGATAGTCTTGATATTAAAAATTCTCGGTAGTCACCGGGCGACCGCAGTGACGAATTAATTCCCGCTGTTTTTCGAAAATGCCGACCTGTGCAATACTCATGTGCAAAAATAGAAGCGGGATTGTAGACTCCAAGAATGGCGGATTAACATATCACTTGTAAGTCTCATTCCAACTATTATTTCTTCTTAAAACACAATAAATAAACATTATTACGGAAAAAAATCATTAAAACAAAAATCGCCACGAGTTGATCATTAAAGTGACAATGTCATGTTGTTCTCGCTAGGTTTATTGTCCATTGCTTGTTTTGTATCTTAATTTCACTACATATTGCCAAGCTAACACGCAATGAATATTTCACACTTATCTAAATACGAAAGTAAATATGCATCGAGGTACGGAGGCGAACTGTTATACGCAAACAGAGACGACGTATAGTGATGGGAGTAGTGACAGTGAGAATTATGTTTTCGAATCGATGGAAAGAAATAGATTTTTTACCAACTCGAACAAACCCCATTGGGTAATCATCTAATATCACTAATCAAAGCTCTAATGAGAAGATATATTAATATAAGACTGCATTACTTAGCAAAAAATGCTACGCCTAAATTGTCAAAACGCCAAGTTCTTAATAAATATTTACATTTTTCTTGTCAATAGGTAGTACTGTACTGTACAGGATTATACAGAAAGGGTATATATGCCGAAAGGCGGTTGTTAAGGACATCAATCTGAACATTCTTCTCTATTAAAACGATTTGATCAGAGCAACATTATTTTTCACTTTGCAGTACATTTTGGACCGAGCAATCAGCTGATTTGTATGGGGAAGTAAAAAATAAAGTTTCTCTGATCAAATCAGATGCCTTGAGAAAGTTGTTCAAAATCATGTCCCAAAAAATCCTTTTCGGCTTGGCACCCCGTATGTGTTATTATAGCCTGTAAACATAGTAATAGGTATTTCTTGTAAAATAAATATGTCATATTAACAAACAAAGTATTATTTTATTTATATAACCCGGCATAAATACCACTGTCCATAAATTATAATGGATTGACGAAACACGCTGTCCTTGCAATGTCCCAGCACTACAGTAGTGTAGGTGTGTTCGGACGATAGGTGCATGACATTGCGCTGACCAATAAATGCGGAAGGATTGATGCATGAGTGGTGTAGATGTGTGCGTGTTCTTAATTTTCGGCGACACTGGTTCCGATACAAGCTTAGCGCCAAGGGCCTATCTCTCGATATCTGTGGTAAAAAATAAAAGTAGTGAAACAAAGTATCTCAAACTTCTTATTAAAAATAGCTTTTTTATAATTAATTCTTTATGACCAGTATTTTTTTTAAGCCTAGCACACATCACTTCACACGCAAACTGTGTAACTCCTTACGGCCGTCAGGTTGACCAACCGAAAGCATTTTAAACCTGAGTTTTACTTTTAGTAACTTGACATGTGTCACCTCTTTGGTTGCGCGATTTAAAATACTAATGCAGTAATGGATTTCCATGCAATTATTCTGCTCACCATTTCACCCTCGAACTCTCGGGTGAAATGGGTCACTTTCCACTCTTGGTTAACAATCTACTCTTAAACTTTTTTCCTTCGACCGTCTTCTTTTTCTTCTTCTTCTTTCCCGGCGTCTGCAATAATGTAGATACTATTATTCATCTGCGAATGTAAAAAGAACAATTAGCATTATAAAGTTAGCATCTGGCTTAAGCCACGTTAACGTCATTCCTAATTTTAATGTCTCAGAAGAGACGTCACTTTTACGAAGTAACCGGTCCGACGCCCCGTGCGCGCCGCATGCCGTCTAGAGTTCGGTAAGGACCAAGGATATGAATGGAAAAAAATACATGGAAATTGTTAAATTTTGCCCAAAACAAAACAAATCACAGACATGTGCATGCAAAGGCGATCTTCTCCAAAAAGCAATTTATTCCAGCAAACCCAGGATGGAAAGGATAAATTTTAAACGCAGAACAGGTAGGCCTTTGTGCAAATTTGTATTTAGTCAAAAACCAAATATCTACATAGAAGATGTGCCTTTATGGGCGACTAGCTAGAGGTGGGAATAAGAGTAAACTAGTAAACTTTGACAATTCTGTACAAATTGATGTGGAGTTGTCCAAGTTTACTCGAGTACAGTCTTATTCCGCTTTCTAGCTTGTGGCACTAAAGGAGTTTGAATAACCGAGACTACAGTTTTAGGTCTAAGTTTAACTTCAACTCGAAACTTGTTCTTAAACGATTAGGTTATACTAGCCACAAATTCATCTGCGTGTTCCTTTGAATTATTATTAACGGAGATAACGTACCCTCCTTCTAGTGCAGTCGTATGAAAAGTAACCCATATGTTAATCTAGCTCATAAACTATTTCTTTGCTAAATTTCATTTAAATCCGTTCAGCCGTTTTCGTGTGATTGAGGCACAAACACACAAACATCTTAACATCGCTAATTTCACATTTATAATATTAGTTGGATATAGTCCAATGTAGAGAAGTGGCAAAAAATGACGATTGCTTAGTATATGTAAATTTCTACAGTATTAAAGACATTTGGAATTTGGAATATACTTTGAATACAGAACCATTCACGGAGAGTGCTATATTACAGATGGCAGGCATCTGTAATATAGGACGGAGTAAATATAATACTCAAAACTCTAACATAACACAGCGTCACGTCTTATTACATACGAGGAGGCAGCGGCACAATTGAGCCCACTTTTAGCGCGACAGCTGTGGAGATTGAGGTTTCCTAACGATGTTTTCCATCGCCGTTAGAACGACCGTATAGTGTACGCAAGATAACCTATCTCAGGTACGATGGTCAGGACCGGATTCAAACTCACATCTCCAGTGTAAGAAGGGGGCGTGAAACCTACTAGACCACGGAGAGATCTCACAACCAGTATATTTGATTAAACTAGTATTTTTTTATTCCCGCAATTATGATGCACATCTCAAATCTTGTATTGCTTCATTGTGGTTACAAAGATGTTACAATGTTACATGTTTGGTGGTGGAGATAGAAGGACTGCCTAATGACGGGAATTCATGAATTCCAGTTTGTTTGACGTCACCCACCACGTAAAGAAACGTAAAGTTTCCTAAGACCTTTTTTGAACGTGTAAATAACAAAAATATAAATATGTCACCGTCATATTGTTAAAATCGTTAGTTTGTAAACTATCGACAAATTGTAAACGAGACCGACAGGGATTACAAAAATTATTTTGTTCTTACATTTCAACCTAACACAAAGGATAAAGGGGGATTCGCATCGCTCACCCCCTTCAGCCGTCACTTACCCTGACCACAGATTAATAACTGACCCACCACTTGGCAGTCTTGGCACTGCTATTTCGTTTGCAATTCAAGTCAAAACCAGTTCGCAATTTCAATATACTAACTATAAACTAACGCGTTATATTGTTAGCAGTTTCGTACAGTTTACAATTTATCGGCAGATAATAAACTAACCAGAAAAAATACGTTTGTTTATAAACTAACGGTTTTCACAATATTACGATGACATATATATCATTACCCAAGTGCAGAAGTAGATCGAATGACGCACATAATGCTAAAAGGGTAACCAGTTACCCCTGGACAGTAAATACCTAGAGATAGCAAGCTGTAATCTGTCTGTACCACAGTATTGCTGGGTATTCCCTATGAGTTGGCATGGCTGCGCGAAACCGCAAATCAAGGTCTGATACGCTGTGTGGCTTGTAGCAGTTGGTAAATTGTAACTTTCCTACGGATATAAATGACGGAGACTGGGTGAGGCTTCGTGTAAACTACATTTTGCCCAAGAAGAGTGGGTGGGTAGGTAATTACTAAAGACCTCCACTTGCCACGATCTTGGCAAATATATTTCCCTCGCTCGTAAGCTAGCCATATAGGTAGGTTAAGTATTCAAAGAGGTTACTAGGATGTCCAACCAAAACGATCAATCATACGAACTTTATTTTTCATCTCTTACGTAAGTAACTGCAGGGTTAGGTGGTCGGAATGAAGATGATACCACCTAAAACACGCTCAATTATGACAACACTATTCTGAGACACACATGGAGAGTTCAGTGGAAGTCAGTAGTACGTCGTCCATCTGTATTAGTATAATATTATAGTATCTTAGCTTTCAGTAAAGATATACCGTCTTACTACAAAAAATAATAAAAACAAAGTATGATCACTTGTTTAACAAAATCATCATCTATCAGTAAACAAATGGTTATACTCGGCGCCACGACTAAAGAGCTTTGTCCTTGAATGCGCAGTAGTCACTTTTCACAAGTGTTTGGCGCGGGGAAGTGAGGAGCGACGGGGGCGGTAGTCAGCACCGGCACCTGATTCGTTGATCAGTCGCTTCCCGATGCCCGCACCGAAAGCACGTCTCGAAGCTTCTTGAGTACAGTCGCATACAATATTACCCAACGTTATCTTTCGCCCCGGTCGAAAATGCCGAAAAATAAAGTACTGACTAGGCAAGCTAGAAAAATGGTTTACGATGTGAACTGTTATATCAAAAAAGAGTCTGTTATATCATTACTGTCAGATGAATAATATTTTTTGTGTTAAAAACTTAATTGTGGTTTAATTGTTACAAATTATTAGTCAGCGGGAAGAAAAGAGTGTGCAGGACTATTACTACAAGTATCTATATTCACTAGGCCCTAGTGACTAGGGGCATTCTATGCTAGGGGGTTATTTATATATAGGTTTCAACCTTGACGTTAACAAATGTTGTCAATAGAGAGTACCTATAGTTTATTTGACACAAAGTCCATTATTTACATCGGCTAATATCCCAATCAACAAAATATCAAACAGAGAAAAAATAGAAGTGAAGAAAGTCCTGAACACTCATTCCTTCACACTAACCCTAAAAACGCACTTCGGAATTATGCCGCGACTGTACACATGCGCAGTAATCCCCGCCAGTTTCTCCGAGAGCTCTTTATTCGTGGCGCCGAGTGTAGCAAGCTTCTAAATTTCGTTACCACAAAAAAGTGTTTAGTGAGTATCTTACTAAAAAACGGCTAGATCATTCAGTTAATATCGTTCATTCATCAATTAGCCTCAAAGGACTGAATTTTCAGGTCCGTACAACACAATATGAAAAAATATTTAAAAAAACGTTTGTAGTTTCATTTTACGCAAATAACATAAGAATGAATACATAATTTGATGGAAAATTTTATGCTTAATGTAATTCCTAACCTAGTAATAGAACATGGTTGGGTAAAGTAGTGGTAAATCCTTATTTTTGAATAGAAAAACCGTCACCTTAGTACTTTTATTAAACACGACTAAAAAATAAGCAGCGAAACGGAAAACAACACACGGAACTGTCACTAAAAGGTTCGTCAGACAATTTGTTTGTTTTGGTTCGGGATATTGTTTTTTATCCCTTGCTCAGAAAAGGAAATTCTTGGATCTTACTGCCCGCCCTGCACTTACCCTGGGTAGTGATGACGATCAACAAAAAACACCTAATTTTCCAGGATGTCGAAACAGAATAGGTAAGAAATCTTCATAATCGTTTTCAGCACACATCAACCCACTTCTGGGCATAGGCCTCTTGGTTAGTGAGTCAAGTCGATCAAAGACAAGTCTCTTATATCGCGCCAGTCTCCAAAGTTCTTTGCCAACTGCATGCAGAGAGATGTTGACTTGATAATATCGTCGGACAATGCCCACTGGATGGCCCTATCTTTCCTCTTGTATTTTCTATCGCTACGTTCCACTGTCCGTCATCCCCTCTAACCAAGTGTTTCGTCCACCTCTACCTTAGCATTTTGGTATAATTTAATTGAAATCTTGTCTTTTTAGCACCAGCAAAGCCGCCATACATACTTCAAATATGGAAATAATAACCCACAAATGTGATAGAAGATGAACATGAATTGTGGTGTAAGCATTAATCCCTCAGATAGAAACATTAATAATGGAGATAGAAAATCTTTCAAGGAATTGGCGATATTAATGAAATTGTTAATAAACAAATTAAAAATGTTGATATCAAAATTTGGTATTATTACTGCTTCGCTTTATTTCCTTTCATTCCAAGGGTCCTTAATGAATAAAGCCAGCTTTTCACTATGTGATATAATCTAATATAAATTACATCTCAAGATGTAAAATAAATATTGCTGAACGGGCACTAGAAAGACTGGCTAGCAATATTTATTTCACAACTTGAGATGTTAAGCTGGGTTTAACCGAGGTCAGTCCTGGCTGGCTTTGTGTTGGCCTTGTAAAAACCTTGTATTGGCTTTATAAAATCAAGCCAATCCAGTGCTGTCTGCGGGTGCTGGGGTGAATAGAGCACCCGTCCAGCTAGATTTACATGAGGCCAGTACTGGCTACCAGTCTCACTGGAACCAGCGCCACTGTCTTCGTGTATCTGCCTGTATCTTAATTCATTACATCCCATAGTGAAAAGCCGGCTTATCTCAGTCACAAACTGGCCTAACTCCTGCACCAACTCCAGCTTGAGCGACCACCCTGGATGGTTGAGTAGATCTCAGGCAGATGAAACTTCTCCCAAGATTGCTGTGGCTTGCGGCTAGTATGGTTTTTATTGTGGATAAGCACACCGGTAGCAGATTTACAAATTTCACTCCATAGTATAAGTTGCGCAACAAATTAAGAGCGCTGGGCGACGTTAGTAGGAATTATGCGCATATGTACAGCTATTGAAAAGTGACTACTGCGCATTCAAGGCCACCGTTCATAACGTGTCGCGCGACGTATATACTCTCCCAGTAGCCTACCATAAATTTCATCATTGGATGAATATAGCTTTATGCATTTTGGATACGGGGTGGCAGAGGCACAGTTGTGCCCACTTTTAGATAATTAAGTCCATTTTGCATGACAGGGGGATAGCCCATCGCGGCCACACAAGGAGGTTTCCCCACGATGTCCTATGGAGATACGAAGGTTTCCTCACGATAAAACTTGGACTTTAATGGAGTAAAAACCGCTTTTTCGTAAACAAAACCTACACAGCAGAGCAGCTAGTGAATAATTCCGCCATCTTGACATACAAGACACTCACTAAACAAGCTTTCTCTGTTGCCTAAATTGATCACATGATATAAGCCATGCCTATCCCTGCTACAACGCTAAAAGCAGTTTTGTGGTAACGATTTTTATAATCATGTCTTAAACAATGGTTAAAGTTTTTTGTGGTAAGACGGATAATATTTTGTTCTACGTCGTCTATCTGTATTAGTATAATATCATAGTATCTTAGCTTTCAGTAAAGATATAATATTTTGTTCTACGTCGTCTATCTGCATTAGTATAATATTATAGTATCTTAGCTTACAGTAAAGATATTACATTCATTTAAGCTATATAACGTTGCATGCGCGGGTATATTTGTTGTAAACTATTGGAATTCATTCGCCTTTTTTGAAATCAGTAGATTGTGCGAATCCATTCCCATTAACTTAGACCAAACCATCTATGCCTATCTCTTCCCGATCTTGTATTAGGTACAGCTATTTTAGCCTAGATTGATGTGAATCGCATAATATGATAACAAAAGATAACAAATGAATGAATGAATGAATTAGGTACACTGGTTTAAAGTATTTCACTCAAGTAGGACGAGTAAATTAGGACGTCAAGTTAAAAAAATAATTGTACTGAGTTTCGGTGGATACATGACATACTTACTATGTTTTGTTTGCTACATCTAGTTTAGATTATTTCGTGGGTTGGTTGATGGCGAAGAAAATAGGTACCACTTTGAGCCATTGGTTAGTCACCCCACATTCTCATTTACTTTTAGATTTCCAAGTTACGGCTAAAATATATAGTATAGTATATTCTATGTTTATTTTAATTTTATTACTTATTGCAGTTTTCTGTTGAGTTTGCTGTATATGAAGACTACAAAATACATAGAACAAAGATAGATTTCAAATTTCGGCTTGACAGCTGAAAATTTAAATCTATGTTTGACTGTACTACTTGACAATAGCCGTCAACTTCACATAATATACGGGAGGCAGTTGCTCACATCCGAAGGAGATCCTTGGTACCTACAGCCCTTCACGTCCTCTCGGAGGTCAACACTAAAGTTTCCAGGTTCTCGAAAGACAACCTGTCCAAATTCAATGAAATCTATAAAAACACATGACATTGGGGAAATTACCGCAGTTGTTAGACCGCCATCAAATAAGATATTGACTGATGGATACCAATATGTATGATTACTATCCACTACCTTTTATACCATTGTTTCATTAAAAAAAACATCTATGACGGGAAACACGTTTTGTAAAAAGAACAATTAGCGTTATAAAGTGCTAACTCCGGCTTGACGTAATTCCTAATTTAAAAGTCCCAGAAGAGATGTCACGTTTATAAAATAACCGGTCCGACAATTAGAGTTCGGCTAGGTGAGAATGGAAAACGGAAAATAATATAACATAGAAATTCGTATTTAGTCGGAAACGGAAATGTCTACGGAGAGGATTTCGTACATTTTGCGCCTTTATAGTAGTTTGAGTAACGGATACTATTTAGTTCTGCTCTATTCTAAGTTTCCACGAATATTTAGGTCTACGTTTAACTTTATATTCTACATTACAGGCTTTGAATACAGAACCATCCACGGAAAGTGCGATGCCCACCATACTCTACTACTTTGCAAAATAAACAGGAAGGAGTAGATTTATTAGTTACTCAAAACCTGTATTTTTTTATTCCTGCATGTCACCACATGCAGGAATAAAAAAATACAGGTGGTGGAGATAAAAGGACTACCTAACGACGGGAATTTATGAAAACCAGTTAGTTTGACGTCACCAACCACCTAAAGAAATCTGGTCCTCAGTATCGTTTATCGATTTGTTGATTTTGAATTTACTCGGAGCTTTTTTACGACGTCTTCATAACAAAAAATATATAATTGTCACCGTAAGATTGTCAAAACCATTAGTTTATAAACTATAGCGTTAGTTTACAAACTAACGCATTAGTTAGAAACTCGTATATTTAGTTAATATTGTTTGATATTAGTTATTTAGATATAACCGATATCTGTGGATATAACATATATCTAACCATATATGTTAGTTATTTAGATATGTACTAAATTATATTGTTATACACATTGTCAACCCTGCTCAGCTTCCCGATCCTAATTTGTTTTGCTGGAAGAGATCTCTTATTAGAGATAAGCTCGCCTTTGTACACTATTTTTATGTAAGTCTTGTTGTCCATATATTAGTTGTGTGCAATAAAGAAATTATGAAGACTATTCGGGGGCTTCGCTGCACTCGCCCCCTCTAGCACAGGCACGACAGGAATGGTGCCTCAAAAACTACGAAGAGGAAGCAGCGCCTCGCAGAGGAGTTTGCAATAGTCGCGGTCATACGTCGCAGGGCCACGGACGCCTCTAGCGCCAACGGTGTGGAAGTGGAACAGGCTCACTACAATCCCAATATAGGACCGCGTGGCGGGCAGCACCACAATACACACGAAACCGCAGCACCTGCGAAAAATACATAATGGCTGGGGAAAGCGCAATCTCCAGCCCTCCCCCGTCTGCCCATCCACCGCCTTAGTGCCGCAAAGGCAAAGGGGCGGGGAAGGGTAGATCGGGGGGGTCATCAGAGCAAGACCATGGGGCAAGCTCTGAGGCCGGGACAAGCAGACCCCAAACCAAAAGAACCAGGTGTCGCCTAGCGGGGAGAAGTTGAGGAGACCGCATAAAAGACCCTGTAATTCAGGCCCAAACGAAAGGGGGCGACGAGTTCTACTTGGAATATACTATGCTCAAGCTGCGAACTCGCACCTGTTTATGGTGATTTTTCCCCATGACGGTCGGGACATGACGACCGAGTAATGCGTTATTCTCCATTTAGAGATGGAGAAAAAACAGGAAGAAGCGCTGGATGACCTGACACCTGGGTTTTGACCACATGCCGCAACGTCTGCCGCAAGGCGGACTTAAATTCACCGGCCTCGACCATGAATGACGTGACTGAAGGTGATGACATCAAAACTCTCCCCCCTGTGGGAAGGAGGCTGCCAGGTTCATGGCAGTCGGCGTGTCAGAGTTGCCGAAACTTATCAGAGGGGTAGTATGGCTGCTCGATGCTCAAAGGACTGACATCGAGGGGCTCAGGCTTCGACTGATAAGGGCAAACCGGCAGTATACATGAGTCGCTGGCGCCTCCGAAAGGGAGAAATTAAAGTGACCAATTTGGAGCTTCCGGGTGCCATTATGGTATTCGAAATACCCGAGTCAGATATTCCGGAGCTGGAGAAGAAGCAGATAAAGATCTACTATGAGTGCGGCTCGGTGAGGGTGAAGCTTAAACGGAGCGCCGGTGGAGTTGGGTCTACACCCGCTCCCGCCAGCCAGCCGGGTGAGGTGCAGCCTGCACCGGGTGGCACTGACCAGAGCAGCAACACCCTGCCGATACGCAGGGCCTCGGCGTTAAATCTGATGGATCGGGTGTTAAAATTGGCGTTTTCCACAACGTTCCATATTAGGCCCTTTCTTATTCCTGGTATATAATATTAACGATCTGCCTTTCATGGTGGAGAAATTAACTGACATAGTGTTGTTTGCTGATGATACTTCAATTGTCTTCAAAATTGAAAGACAAAAAGGAGATTTTGATGATGTTAATGGAGTATTGTCTTGAATTGGTTCACAGTTCATAATTTATTGTTAAACGCTGGTAAAACCAAGTGTATCAAATTCTCACTTCCTTCAGGCAAGTTGAGACCAGTTCAGTGTTAGACAACAGCACATTAGAATTAGTAAATGATACGAAGTTTCTTGGAATAACCATTGATAGCAAATTGCAGTGGGGACCCCACATAGATAAATTGGCTGGTAAATTAAGTTCTGCGGCTTACGCTGTTAGGAACATTAGACAAAGCACGGATGTGGCTACATCTAGGCTAGTATATTTTAGTTACTTTCATAGTGTGATGTCCTATGGTATCTTGTTGTGGGGGAAAGCAGCGGATATTCAAACTATATTTATTTTACAGAAAAGAGCTATTCGAGCAATTTATAATTTAAACGAACAGACTCCTTAAGAGAGCTTTTTAAAGAAATTGACATACTAGAAGTGGCTAGTCAATTTATTTTCGAATATATAATGTATGTACGCAAGAACCTTACAACATTTTCCAAACTTAGCGATAGCTGTAATGTCAGCCTAAAAAATAATCACAGACTATGTGCGCCCCGATTTAGACTTGCGAAGGTTAGTGTTTCTTTCAAGGGTCAGTGCATTCTCTACTACAATAAGATACCTCTGGAGATTTTGAAATTGCCATTTGAGCAATTTAAAAAGCACGTTAAAGCGACTTTGTCGAAAAAAGGATGTTACAATGTTCAAGATTACTTAAATGACAGGACTGTATGGGGTTAATCTGGCTCAACACAGACCTTGCTGTTAATAATTTTGTGATAATTTATTCCAGCTTATTAATCATAACATTTTTTTTTCATATTTGGTTGTGCTTAACTAGCGTAACCTATTTTTAAATCAATCTGTGGTAGTTTCTGCGCCCTCCTTCTCCCACAGTGGTCCAATGTAGAGAAGAAGCAAAAAATGACGTTTGCTAAGTATATGTAAATATCTACAGTAATAAAGTACTTTGACTTCGGTGGACAGCGAGGGGGGCATCGCTAGGTATCCAAAAACTGGCGATTAACTCCCCGCTGTCTGCCGAGGTCATCCGAGGTCGTGGCACTGCTCTGCTCGAATGAGAACCCAACTCCCCGCTTAGAGGGGAAGCAATAATAATTATGTATCCCTAAATATGTATACAGACACATACATATACATCACATACATAATATAATAAATATATTTACATATATATTATATATACATACATATAACATAAGATAATAATAATAAAAGGCGCTATCACAAATATTATACAAGCTAACATCCAACATAGCTCCTCTGGTGCAACGGCCCTTTGGAAAATTCTCGAAGAGCACCCGAAGACGATCGCACCAGCAATTCATAAAAGCAGGCTATGTGGTTTCAGTAACTTATTTTGAAATATATTCACCTACTATTTAAACAAAAGAGTGAGGGCGGCTACATATGTCCGGAATCACTACAAAGCCACCCAAATGACACATCTCTGCTCAAAAGGGGTCGCGCTTTGTATGTAACTGTGATTATGTAACTGTTATATTAATATGTACTTAATTTTTACTAGCTGCCCGTGGTCACTGCTTTGCATACGCGTTTTAGGCTTTTCATTTAACGACCAGAAAATTTTACGTCCCTTTAAAGTACCTTGGCATCATCATCATCATCATCAAATCAGTTCATATCGATATAATTTTGTTGGGCACGGCCCTTTCCAGATAGAATCCAAAACAGCTTCGCGTCCCAGTCAAATGGCCGCTTCAATTCAAATAGACAAATGAGATCGAATCCGAAACATCCCTAAAAAAGCAAAAACGCTTTTATTTGGTCACGTGATTTAGGCTCAGACATTAATCATTCAGCCTTCATGTAAGTAAATGATTAATGTGCAGTCTGATGATGATTTAATTATAAATTGGCTGGGGAGGAAGAAGAATAAAATACCGGTCTTGGATGTTTATGTGTGTGACGTCACGTTTCTAGTTCCCACGACATCAACACAGTCTATCCTAGTGTAGGGCAAGAAGCAAAGTATGTGCCTGTATACTGGGTGTAACAGAAAGGTGTAGTCATGTTTTACGGGGTTGTTAGGGACATAATTCTGAACAATTTTCACTATGAAACCAATTTGGTCAGAGCAATTTTATGTTGAAGTAAAACTTCTTTACGCACCCTTGACTTAGGGAGTAAGCTGGCGAATGCGTGACGAGAGCGTTACGAAAAGTGTGATCGGGCGAGGCGATCGAGAACGAGAATGTGCGCGGGCAAATTTTCTTTCTCTCTTCCTCTCATGGCCAGACACAGTGCAGGAGATGTATTTTTGAAGCATTAGAGCTAATGAAGTTTTACTTCAGTTGTGTGGTTTAAAGCACACTCTTTTTTTTTACATCTCTTTTAATTTTGGGCCGAGTGATCAGCTGATTTTTATGGAGAGGAGGGCAATACAGTTGCTCTGCATAAATCGGTTTCATAGTGAAAGTTGTTCAGAATAATGTCCCTAAGCACCCCCGTAAGAAAAATCTTTCTGTTACACCCTGAAAGCTATCACAGCCTGAATAGTATCATTTAAACTCACTCACTGTAAAGTTAACCGTATACTGCATGCTGGCAGGTGTAGGTCATTATGTGGGTACGTAAGTTTTCTTCTTTTTTTACGTTAAATTAAGATTTCTTCGTTTTATTTGTGTTAGTGCTTTTGGGGCATTGAATAAATGATTTATTATTATTATTTATTATTTATTTATGAAATCCGTGAGTGATATATTTTGCGAGAAATCTGAGATCAAATTGCGAAAAAAATGCATTACGACAGTTATTATTACACATACACAGTTGCTTAAACATATTATATAGCACACATACTTACTTTGGTTTGCAATAAATAATTTACTCTATTTATTTACAGCGGTTTCGTCGCTGGCCGCAATTATAGTGTTTTTTCCGGCGATGGTCTGGTCTAGCCTCATGTCACGCAAAATGGAGTTCTTATTTGATAACTGGTTGAACGTGGGCATTATGGGTCACTGCCAGCCACCCGGTGTGGGACTCCATGCCACAATGTTTGTATATTGGTTTGGCGTAACATAGGTTTTTTTTGGAGGGGAAAAAAATGGACCTCCCTGCTACGTCCGTCCGGGCCCCAATAAATTGAGCGGGCATCAGCTCAAGTATACGGACTAAAAACAATCCCTTTGTTGTATTGTATGAAAGTTATCGATAATCGATATAGCTGTGAGCCATGGGCGTCACGTAGGTACGCATTTCTCTTAACACCGACCACCCCGTGGAAACTCTTGTTAAAATATAATATGAAACCTCCTTTTTGTTCAAGGCCCGGCCCAAAGAGGTTTAGATGCGAGTTCCGTGTTGCGAACTTTTTGTCAGTGTAACTAGCCATTTTTTTTTGTTGTTTTTGAAAAACACATGTATAGCACTTATAGGGTTCCGTACCCGAAGGCTTCCGTTGTCCGTCCGTCTGTCTATCCATATGTCACCGGGCTCTACCGGATCAAGCGAAATAGAGCTGAAATTTTCCCAGAGGGTGTATTTCTATAGCCGATATAACAACAAATAATGAAACATGCCGGTTTTTAAGAATTATAAGAAGTACCCATACAAGAAATTGGCCATATGGCCATTTTCTTAGCAATTTTGTTTTATTGGGTTATCGGTGAAAACAGGACTCTCCCGATTTTATCGGAAAAGATCTTTTAATGGCAGGTATTGAGTTTTGTGCTCAGTTATTTGTCATTATACGTTAAATAATTGCTAATAATAAGTTTTTTTATCATATTTGATTATATTTCAGTAAACAAGTTACGCAATTTCTATCCACTTCCGGTTTCAATGAGCAAAAAGTTTTGTTGACCTGAGTACATAGTTCAATACTTACATACTACATAGGTACACTAAAATATAATATTTTTTCGATATTTATATGTACGGCCTTTGATCTAGTATTTAATATTTTAATATGAAAAATTAAAAAACCGGTCAAGTGCGAGTCTAAATCGCGCACGAAGGATTCCGTACCACCGTTCAATGGAAGCGATGATGGTGTGGAGTGAATAGTTTGGATTTTACACAGCAAAATATTATTTACAAAGTTATTGGTGCGGTTACTTTCACACTCCATGTACGTAACCAGGTGCATCCATAAGTTTGTATGTGGTATTGAAAGAATTGTTGTATGGGAGCCTCCTTAAATATTTCTTTTATCCTGTTTTTTAGTATTTGTTGTTATAGCGGCAACATAAATACATCATCTGTGAAAATTTCAACTGTCGAACTATCACGGTTCGTGAGATAGCCAGCCTGGTGACAGACGGACGGACGGACAGCGGAGTCTTAGTAATAGGGTCCCGTTTGGAACCCTTCGGGTACGGAACCCTAAAAAGGAATACTCGTACAAAAGTCTCTCGTTTTATTTTTTCCCGTGTAAGTATGGAGCCCTTCGTGTGCGGGTCCGACATCCTACTCGGACTTGACCGGTTTTGTATTACTATACATAACATAAATGACCTGCCGGTTGTAACTTATCGAAGCTGCATTCTATTCGCTGATCATATCGATAAATGTATCTCGTGTAATTAATTACTGATGACATTTCACTTCACGAATTGGGCATTAATATGACTATTACTTTTATAATTAATTGGTTAAATAGTTATGATTTGCAAGTTAATTTAAATAAAACAATGTATATAAATTTTTATAACTTTATAAATTATAATAGATATAGGTATGGCTGTAATGGTACACGAGAGTCGGTACATTAGATACTTCATTCTGCGTGATAGAGGGCTAGCCCAACGCCGCGCTGGTTTGAATACGAGAATCGGTTCAGATAACGTTTGGGGGTTTTGCATAGCTTACTGGCAAAGTTTGGAAAAAAAAAAGACGCGTGGGTTCATTCGTGGAATTTCAGTTCAGGTCAGTTTTTTTTGTCGCATTCCTGCGAGATGTGTAGAGATGAGAGCCGATTTGGCTGCGCGTTGAATAAAATTATGAATAACTAAATAATGAAAGGTTATTACGGAACGGAGAAAGCTATTATGTAGATTGCAAATATACAATTGCGATTGAGGTATGAGATGGAGGGTTTGACACCTCTATTTTGAATATCATTCTAGAGGTCTTTGCCACGCGCGTCTAGCGGTCGGGAAATGCTTAATTAATCGCAACAAGCTTTTATTGGTCAGCGATCAACAGATTCTGTGTATCGGCAGTACCAAATGATTTGAGTGATAACCTACGGTTGATCATAGTGAATATGCGTACACACAATTTGTAGAACGGCGGATCTGCATGGCATGGTTGAAATTGGACCCTGTGTAGTTAGTGATAAGAAGCTTCGCTTGGGCAGAGCGTATTTGCAAAGGACGCATGTGGGGCATATAAATACCAGAGCGTGGGAGGGGAAGGCATTCAGTCTCTGCGTCTAGCCGCTGTGACAGTCGTCTTCACGAGTTCTAAACAGTTTTGGCTGCCGTGTTACGCGTCAGAACTATACGAATTGGTGATTGCGAAGTTTCAGTGGGTTTTCGTGAGTGTCTGAAGCGCCGAGATATACCTCGGTTCCTACCTTTATATCAACCTACCCCTAATTCCAAAACTATCCTTGGGTCGTTAGGAAAGAACTTGTAAGTCAATTATTCTGAGTCTGAGTCTGGGCTTGGAGCGACCCTAAATTCCTTTTTCCTTCACCATAGGGTTCCTGGATTGGCTCTTAGGATATTCGCGGGCTAATCCTCTCCTCATTCCTTTAGAGTAGCGAGTTTTGTAATTCCCACACACACAGTCGTTAAACATTCAAGCACATTCAAATCAAACTCAACCATTTTCGAGTGGTGTCGATAATGGACGTGGTATAACACTAGGTTTTTAGACTAGGCTAGACAGGAGTTTAGTTGCGGCTAAACCTAGGTTGTCAGGGCATAGGGAGACTGTTTGATCGATGAGGTTCCGCGGATGGAAATAACAAATTCAGAACAAAGTTAAACCGGTGTCAACACAGTTAACATATACTGTTGATATTTTGACATTTGAGTGTTGTCGGGGACGCGCGAAGAGATCAATTCACAGTCTAAAGTTCATTGTTTAGGTCCGGGTAGGTGTTTTGCATTGCCTTGGGTCAGATTGGATTCAAGTTGCATTTTTAAATTAAATGTAAATTTCGCTGGGTATCTAATGTGTAAGTTGAGTCGGTATATATGATTTGGCTCAGCCCAGGACGTGCTGCGGCTAGTGGAATTCATAGTTCGGTATTTATCGAATTATGCACTTCGCTATGGTGTGGGTTAGATATCCTAAAACAATAATGCTTGCGTTTCGATAACATCCAGCTCAAATTGCGCAGAGTTGAAGGTTTCAAAACGTTACGGACCTTTTGAGGTAACCGCTAGTTCAGAACCCATTTCGGAACTCAAATCGCAATTGTGTAAACCGGTCTTTTCGGATCGTTATTGCCGTGAACAAAATATATAATTGGAACCACCACAAGCCGCTACGAGCGAGCACATGAAATATAATTGAGTACTCACGTCGTAAAACTACGACGGATATCTATACTGTAACTGTGATCGATCACTAAAACTAAAACTAAAACAAAAGATGTTCCAAAGCGCTCATATATACAAAAACCAGATGGTGCCATCACATAAAATATAACAACGATCGTTTTAGCGCAATACACCGCTGACTGATGCGAATTACCGGCTCGCGGACATATATGCTTTCTCTGTCTAACTAGAAACTGTAATTTCTGAGCCAAGCTTCGTTCGACTATTGTGCGCCTAACGGATTTCTCGACGAACGAGAAATTCAGACTTATCATTCTTACTTACAAAACTTACAGCCGAATCGGGTCCTCTCATTTTGGGATAGATAGAATAGACGATCATAGCTACTGTTAGCGGCGGCTACGACCTTTGGCCCAGGGGCCGTTACAGATTTTTGGTGCCGAGACCGAAGGATATCCTAGATAGTCTGATACCTAGATATTCTAAAAGAATCAAGGTCTAACGCGTTACTTTTAAAAATAACACAACGTAGAAACGATTTTAAACAGTTCAGTTTTGTAAATAAGAAATAAGCAAAAAAAAGGGGCATTGTCTTCAGACGAGCTACGACTAGAAAAAAAACGTTAGTCGGGTAGCACGAGACGATAGCACGGGTTGACGACCCGAATGGCCGAGTCGGTAGTGACGCTGCCTACGAAACCGGGGGTCCCGGGTTCGAATCCCGGTGGGGGCGAATGGTTGTTTGATGAGAGCGGTTGTTTGTGCCCTGGTCATGGTTGTTTATCTATCTAAGTATAATATTTCTCTATATAAGTATATGTAACGTTGTCTAGTACCCAAGATACAGGGAATCCTAGTTTGGGCTGGATCAATGTGTGTAAGGGGTGTCCAAGGTATTATTATTATTATTATTATTATTCACTTTCACACACAAGTGAAATGGCGTCAGGGCAGGTGACGCAATTGTTATCTGAAATAGTGAAAAGATTAGACAGTTTGGAAAGGGGTTCCAGCGCGAGCAATGCTAGTAGGACTTCGGACAGACAGACTGACAGACAGGAACTTGAGACGTTTGAACAATCGGTAGAAAAACGTCAATCATGCATTGTGAAAATGACACAGAAGTTGCCGACATTCGATGGGCGGAATTCGGAAAATCCGATGATTTTCTTAAGAGATTTAAAGGCTTATATTAAAGTCTCGGGAGATACTTCTAGGGCTTTGATATGGGCAACGGATAGTTTGGTAGGAATTGCGAAAGTTCGAATGAGCATATACAGAGACTCATGGCGAACCTATTCGGATTTTGAAAAAGATTTCAGAGAGGTATTCTGGGGTGATAATGAACAGGAATTAATTAAGCAAAGATTCCTAATTGCGAAGTTTGATTCTAAGAAAGGTCAAAGTATGGAAGAATTCTTTGCCTCTCAATTGAATAGCATATATGAGCTTACGATACCGTTTACTGATACGGAGAAAATCAACACGATTTTCAGACAGTTGCCGCGTGATATTCAAGTAACGTTTTTTGCTAGAAAGGAGACTATGACCATACGGGATGCGGTCGAATTCCTTCGGCATTTAGAACGGAATGTCGATGGGGAATTAAGTGCGATACATGATTCGGAACCTATGAATACTAATAACGTGAGGCGGGATAGCTATATGCGTGGGCAATATCGAGCTATGCGGGTAAATACGTTACGTTATAACGCGATAAGTCGTAGTAATAATTATAACACGGTAACGAAGGCGCGAAACGAATTTGGGACGCGCGGTCGCGGTTATTTTCGCGGTAGGGGCAGGCAGCCTCAGCCTAGCTTCAAGGCAATAAAGTTTCAGAGGGGCAATGATAGTTCAGGAGATACAGAGGCAGGGCAAAGTTCAAGTGACAGGAATAATGCGATAAGTCAGAATTCAAAAAACTAGTGGACTCGCGCGGGTCGTTCGCGCTCAGATATTTATTACGGTTCGGGTGGACAGCCGATCGAATTGGGAAAAAGCATAGGCTGTATGATTTGTGTAATTTGGATTCGAACGTGGGTGTGAATGAATTTATTCAATTATTAGCGCATAAAGCGCACGGATATGCCGTGTGTTTAGATGAAAAATCTAGATCGAATTATAGAGATCGAAATGACAGACGTTTACATACGATATTCAGAGACGACGATTCGACTGAGTGTGGGCGCGAGTTATGTAGTACTTTGACATTACCTGAGATAGATGTGCGTATTGGGAATATTGTTGTAAGGAGTTTGATTGATTCGGGGAGCGAAATCAGCGTAATAAGTCGGAGAGTATACGAAGAAGTATGCAGTCAATTGGGAAAACCGACGGAAATACCGATTCCAAGTTTGAGAATCACAGGTGCGTTTGGAGTCAGTAAGGAAAAGGTTGATAAATTAGTAACGTTACCATTAACAATAGGTGAATGCGTTATCGATACTCCAATGCTAGTATTGACAAGGGTGCCTAAAGATTTAATTTTGGGGTTTGATTTTATACAACAGACGCGAGCGAGTTTAATGTGTGAGGGTAATAAGAGGCTAATTATACGAAGCGCCGGGCGGATGTGTGAAATACCATTAGGTACTGGTCCTAATCCGGAATCTTGCTGTTGTACAATGGAAGTACAGGACCAAGATACCTGTAGAAATATGATAGAGGAATATGTGAATAATTCATCAATACCTGTTGAACACAAAACAAGGTTATTGCCGGTGTTAAATAAACATGCAGAGTTGTTTAGCGATAGGATAGGTCGGACAAATAAATATATACATGAGATAAAAATGAGAGATGAAACGCCTTTCGTAAAACGAAGCTATCCCATACCGTTCGCATATCGCGATAAAGTAACAAAACGTTTGGAAGAAATGGAATTTATAGGTATTATTAGCAGGCAATCTACGGATTTCAGCAGTCCATTGACTTGTACATTAAAGAAAACGGGAGAGGTCCGTATTTTGCTAGATGCACGACAATTAAACACTGGAATGGTCGGGGAGGTTGAAACCACACCTTTAATGAGTGAGATATTGCAATCCGGGCGCCGGATAAATTACATAGGAGTTATTGATATCAAAGATGCGTATTTTTCTATACCATTATCAGACGAATCTAAACGATACACGGGTTTTGTATATCAAGGCAGAAGTTATGTTTACAACGTTTTACCTCAGGGGTTGAAAACCAGTGTGGGTTCATTTTCGAGGGCGATGGACTTAATTCTAGGGCCAGAGGTTAGGTCATATTGTTTAAATTTTGTTGACGATTTGGCAATTTTAACTGAGGGTGACTTCGAACAGCATTTGTCTCAAGTGGACACGGTTCTGAGTAAATTGAAAGACGCGGGCTTCACATGCAAACTAAAAAAAATGCGAGTTTGCACAAAAAAAGGTCAAGTTATTGGGGCATATTTTGTCTACACAAGGTTTGCAGATGGACCCGGACAAAATTGAAACACTTAAATTATATCCGTCACCCAGAACTGTCAGGCAATTGAGGGCGTTTTTGGGGTTCATAAATTACTTTAGGAGGTTTATAAAAAATTTTGGAACGTTGACACGGCCCTTGTACAATTTA
The DNA here is from genome assembly GCA_949825045.1 of Argyresthia goedartella. Taxonomy (NCBI): domain Eukaryota; kingdom Metazoa; phylum Arthropoda; class Insecta; order Lepidoptera; family Argyresthiidae; genus Argyresthia; species Argyresthia goedartella. Next base: position 23,336,625 of record OX463820.1, read on the forward strand.
TTGCGGTCTGGAGTCAAGTTCGTCTGGAGTGCGCAGATGCAAAGTGCTTTTGACGAGATAAAAAACCAATTCTCAGAAAGTATAATTTTGAGTCAGCCATTGGCGGGAAAAACATATTATGTTCAATGTGACGCCAGCGCTATAGGAATTGGGGGCTATGTTTATCAATTAGATGAATCGGGCCAGGAACTAATAATAGGGTTCTGTTCGCAGGCATTCAAGGGTGCTCAGACGAGATGGGCTACCAGTGAACAGGAAATGTATGCAGTTATATACACTTTAAAGCGATTTGAGATATACTTGCGGGGAGAAAAGGTTATTATTAGAACTGATCATAAAAGTTTGACGTTCATTAAGTCGTGGACTTTATTGGGTGCACGCGTAACGAGGTGGATTATGTTTTTAGAGCAATTCGATTACGACATAGAATTTGTGCGAGGGACTGATAATCAAATTGCCGACACGCTAAGCAGGCAAATGGCGGGACCTGGAGGTATGAATGACAGTATAACTGTTCAGCCGGGAATATTCTGGTTTCAGGCATCGAATACCGCAAGTGTTATTTCGAGTTTACGGGACATTGCGAGATTACAAAGCGAAGATGAGCGGTTAAATCGAATTAGCGGTTGTATCAGACGTAAGGTGGTAGATACGGGGACAAGAGGTTTTGAAAATTATAAGCTAGTAGGTGATACGTTATATTTTCACGTGCCGAAGCGGAACGTACAGTTGCTAGTAATTCCGAAATCACTACAGGAGGAACTAATTTTACACATACATGAAGAAATAGGTCACTACGGCAGATATAAAATATTAGCACTGATGAAGGACAGATATTATTTTCTTCATATGAGTAGGGTGATTAGCGCGGTGATAAGAAGTTGTGACATATGTCAAAAGGTCAAGCCAAGTACTAACAATACCGTTGGTCCTTGTACACCGGTGTTGGCGGAAAAGTTGGGTGAGAAAGTTTTCTCGGACCTTTATGGGCCATTGCCCGTTGGTAAATTCGGATATCAATATATATATGTGATTCAAGACGTGTACAGTAAAGTAATAAAATTATATCCAAAGCGAAAAGCGACAGGTAGGAGCGTGCTCGCTTGTACAAAGAGATTTCATAGGGAGATACCTATCGAAACTATAATTACGGACTCAGGACCACAGTTCATATCGAAAGTTTGGGAATTTGGACTCAAACAGCTGGGGATTCGGGTCACTCATACGTCGGTGTATTGTCCAAATTCTAATAGCGTAGAAAGAGTGAATCGCGAGCTAGGTAGACTGATTAGAACTTATTGCGGCGGAAGTAATCGTAGTTGGGTAGACGTGTTACCGGACATTCAGAATTGCTATAATAATATCGAACACACAAGCACAGGCTTTGCGCCTAATGAGTTAGCGTTTGGTAGGCGGGAACCGTTAACTATTGACAAGGAATTAGGCGATGAATGGTTATTAGGCCATAGTGTGCGGGATACGGAACAGGTGCGAAATGTAGCGATAGAAAACTCTAAAAGTTCTAGTGAACGACGTAAGCGACAGGCGGACAAACGGCGTAAGTTAGAAGTCTATCGTATAGGTGATTATGTGAAACTTAAGACCTTTGTGCGTTCAAATAAAGAACATAAAATCATGCGGAAATTTTCGTTGTTGTATAAAGGGCCTTATGTTATTTCGGCAGTGGTATATCCTAACTGTTATACGTTAGTAGATCCGGGTTCAAATGAGATATTGGGTAACTTCAATACTATAAATATAGCCAGGTATTATGTGAGGACGAATAAGGGCGTAGATAAATAAGATAGTGTATAAAGGTTATATAATTAAGCTGTAAGCTGTAAATTTGAATAACTACTTTGTAGGTTTAAGGATCTTGCATGGTTTGGAAACAAAAACAAAAAAAAAAAAAAAAAAAACAATTTGTATATATATAGTAATACGAATTAGGATAAATTGCGGGTAAGCGAGGTTGTATAGTAAGATAGATAAATAAGATAAGACAGGAGAGAACTCAATCGAGTTGTGTAAATATTATATACATAATTGACAGATTCATCGGTCGGTGTACATGATTTGAGATGTCCGAACATATAGAGTAGATATGTACAAAGTATGGGTAGCATAGTGGTAATGAGATCCTTGCGCCATGTTAACTGAGATAAACAGTGTCTCAAGGTCTGGGAGGGGGCTGTAATGGTACACGAGAGTCGGTACATTAGATACTTCATTCTGCGTGATAGAGGGCTAGCCCAACGCCGCGCTGGTTTGAATACGAGAATCGGTTCAGATAACGTTTGGGGGTTTTGCATAGCTTACTGGCAAAGTTTGGAAAAAAAAAAGACGCGTGGGTTCATTCGTGGAATTTCAGTTCAGGTCAGTTTTTTTTGTCGCATTCCTGCGAGATGTGTAGAGATGAGAGCCGATTTGGCTGCGCGTTGAATAAAATTATGAATAACTAAATAATGAAAGGTTATTACGGAACGGAGAAAGCTATTATGTAGATTGCAAATATACAATTGCGATTGAGGTATGAGATGGAGGGTTTGACACCTCTATTTTGAATATCATTCTAGAGGTCTTTGCCACGCGCGTCTAGCGGTCGGGAAATGCTTAATTAATCGCAACAAGCTTTTATTGGTCAGCGATCAACAGATTCTGTGTATCGGCAGTACCAAATGATTTGAGTGATAACCTACGGTTGATCATAGTGAATATGCGTACACACAATTTGTAGAACGGCGGATCTGCATGGCATGGTTGAAATTGGACCCTGTGTAGTTAGTGATAAGAAGCTTCGCTTGGGCAGAGCGTATTTGCAAAGGACGCATGTGGGGCATATAAATACCAGAGCGTGGGAGGGGAAGGCATTCAGTCTCTGCGTCTAGCCGCTGTGACAGTCGTCTTCACGAGTTCTAAACAGTTTTGGCTGCCGTGTTACGCGTCAGAACTATACGAATTGGTGATTGCGAAGTTTCAGTGGGTTTTCGTGAGTGTCTGAAGCGCCGAGATATACCTCGGTTCCTACCTTTATATCAACCTACCCCTAATTCCAAAACTATCCTTGGGTCGTTAGGAAAGAACTTGTAAGTCAATTATTCTGAGTCTGAGTCTGGGCTTGGAGCGACCCTAAATTCCTTTTTCCTTCACCATAGGGTTCCTGGATTGGCTCTTAGGATATTCGCGGGCTAATCCTCTCCTCATTCCTTTAGAGTAGCGAGTTTTGTAATTCCCACACACACAGTCGTTAAACATTCAAGCACATTCAAATCAAACTCAACCATTTTCGAGTGGTGTCGATAATGGACGTGGTATAACACTAGGTTTTTAGACTAGGCTAGACAGGAGTTTAGTTGCGGCTAAACCTAGGTTGTCAGGGCATAGGGAGACTGTTTGATCGATGAGGTTCCGCGGATGGAAATAACAAATTCAGAACAAAGTTAAACCGGTGTCAACACAGTTAACATATACTGTTGATATTTTGACATTTGAGTGTTGTCGGGGACGCGCGAAGAGATCAATTCACAGTCTAAAGTTCATTGTTTAGGTCCGGGTAGGTGTTTTGCATTGCCTTGGGTCAGATTGGATTCAAGTTGCATTTTTAAATTAAATGTAAATTTCGCTGGGTATCTAATGTGTAAGTTGAGTCGGTATATATGATTTGGCTCAGCCCAGGACGTGCTGCGGCTAGTGGAATTCATAGTTCGGTATTTATCGAATTATGCACTTCGCTATGGTGTGGGTTAGATATCCTAAAACAATAATGCTTGCGTTTCGATAACATCCAGCTCAAATTGCGCAGAGTTGAAGGTTTCAAAACGTTACGGACCTTTTGAGGTAACCGCTAGTTCAGAACCCATTTCGGAACTCAAATCGCAATTGTGTAAACCGGTCTTTTCGGATCGTTATTGCCGTGAACAAAATATATAATTGGAACCACCACAAGCCGCTACGAGCGAGCACATGAAATATAATTGAGTACTCACGTCGTAAAACTACGACGGATATCTATACTGTAACTGTGATCGATCACTAAAACTAAAACTAAAACAAAAGATGTTCCAAAGCGCTCATATATACAAAAACCAGATGGTGCCATCACATAAAATATAACAACGATCGTTTTAGCGCAATACACCGCTGACTGATGCGAATTACCGGCTCGCGGACATATATGCTTTCTCTGTCTAACTAGAAACTGTAATTTCTGAGCCAAGCTTCGTTCGACTATTGTGCGCCTAACGGATTTCTCGACGAACGAGAAATTCAGACTTATCATTCTTACTTACAAAACTTACAGCCGAATCGGGTCCTCTCATTTTGGGATAGATAGAATAGACGATCATAGCTACTGTTAGCGGCGGCTACGACCTTTGGCCCAGGGGCCGTTACATGACATTAAATATAAATCATAATGGATAAACTCTAGAGGAGGCTGATTGTCTGACATTTTTCGGTATTGCAATTGAAAGACATTTGAATTGGAAAGAACACATGAACAAAGTATGTAATAATATAAATAGATTTGTTTTTGTACTAAATCGTTTGAACAAAACAGCCAAAAAAAACCGCTCTCATTGCATATCATTTATAATTTGGGGTAACGGAACCGAAATTAACACACACATCATTACAATACCGAAAAAAAATATGTGTGTTCTGTATGTTGTATGGCACCGCAAGAGTCTTGTAAACAAATATTTAGAAAATAAATATTCGCAGTACGCTGTCTTTATCTAATTGAAGTCGGTACGTTTGTTAAATCGAATGCTGATATTTTCGTAAATGCTCAAGAATATTTTTCGAGGAACACAAGAAACCCTGGCAGACTGATCTTCAATCACACATCGAGATCAGCAACAAAATACCAAATGTCATAAAAACGTCAGATGACATAAAAACGTTCAACAGCTTTAGACGTAAATTATTCAATTCTGCAAAACTGTTTTAACTCTGCAGGCGAACTTATTAACCATAAATGAACATAAGATTGATCTTGGCTATTGCTGTCATCATGTTTTAATGACTGAAAGTAGACAAAAAATGCTGACAATGTAATAATAATGACGAAAAAATATCAAAAGTTACATGCTACAATTTAATAGCTGAATTAATATTATTTTTCTACCCTATATTAACTTTATACTTGCCCTTATCATCGCAAATAATTTTATTATTTCTTATTTAGGAAAGTAAACTCTTTCTAGCTAAAAATAAAAGGGAAATATTAAACTGCACATCAGAAATACTGATTTGCACAGCATATATCATGGCAAAATGCTGCGGTAGCTTAGGTGAAGGGTAAAGGGGGTGAGCGAAGCGAAGTGAACATGCAAGAACAACAAAAAATACTTAGAACATAAACTTTGAGTACACAAAAAATATTTAAAACATAAAGTGTTTTTGCTGATCCTTTTTTTGCTGTGCAAATCAGTATTTTTGATGTGCGATTAAATACTAGCCAAAATAAAAAATCCATTAACATGCATAAAAAACATAGATCCTGACAGATTGTGAAGTCAGCGTAAATATGGAGTCTGGGTGAGGCTTTATGTTCACTACACTATGCTCTATGATTTTTTGTACTTATATTGTCCAACCAATAGGTGTTTTTTCTACGCAATCCTCGGAGCGTTCCGTAACACCGCACAAAAAACTAGTTTGCCTTGTTAAAGAAAATACCTAAATTACGTACATATATTAAAAAAAAATGGTTAAGTGCTTTCGGATAAGGGGGGAGGGAATGGTCTATTTTTGTCTATTTTCTTAAATGTTGTATAATTTCGTTATAAAAAATTTCAAAATTATGAAAAAATATATTTGACGTTCTCGCAACAAGATCCTTTCAATCGGTATGTCACACGATCTTGAAAAATACAAATTTTATTTTATGATTAGCCCCCCAAAATTGACCTCCAAATTCACAACGTTCGTGTTTCGGTCATTTAAATACATAAGCGTAAGCGTAGCAATACACATAAAAATTGACGCTATAGTGAATTTGACGTTTCACATTGTTTAATCGATTTAAGTATAAAGTTACTGAATAAGTGCCCTTTACTTACAACTGTGACTAGGAATTTGATTGCAAATTCTGTCAAATTTAGTTAAATCAAATCCTTCAAAAACAGTTGCACTCATCATCAAAATATGCTCATTATTATTATGTATTTCTGATATCAATCGCAATACCCATCAAATGGGAAAAATTACCAATCATGTGTTACTACCATCTAGGAATTTAAATCACTTTCGAAAAATGGACTAATCAGAAAATCGTATACCTAAACAAGCAGTCGCAATAAAATCGTGTGTAATAATCGCTTTCAGTAGCGTCATCAGGTAATTCTGATAACTGGGAATTCCAAGCGCTTTTGACAAATTTTCACAAGCAAGCAAAGTCACAATAAAAGACAGCTCGTGTTAAATAGTCGTGTTGTGATTGGTCAAGCGGGAAAGCGATTCAAGCGATTAAAATTCCTCGATGTTAGAATTAAAATGGCTACAGATTACAGATTAAGCTACAGATTGGTCGTTTACCATCCTTCAAAATGTCAATTTTATTGCGATCCGGATTGATAGAGATCCAACTGCTGGTTCGTTGGTATTGAGCTCACAAGGTCAGCCTCATAAAGGTATCGTAAAGGTCAGGGAGGCAATAAATGGGGTTAAGACGCGAGGTAAGGGTGGTCTTGGCCTGGTTAAGGGAATACGGCCAAAATAGGTTTGATGTGATTTTACAGGACACGAAAAAAAAGGGCTTATTGCCAAAGTACACGTGTACACGTGTCATGGCCAGAACATTTAATCGATCATTTCATGATGTCGCCAACCATGGTTGAATTAGAAATATCATTGAACGACGAAATCTTTGGCAGCAATATTTCTGTCACCTAAAGGGCCTTGCTAAAGATCATCCAAACCGACCTAAAGATTTCATACATAAGTATCTAAGATAATATATCTCGGCTATCTGATGATCTTCTATAGGGGTAACAGAAAGGTTGTACTTGATAGGCAGTTGGGGGCGGTGGAATGAATGATTAAATTCCATTGTAGCTTCCAATGACTTCCAATGGCTGACTATTGACTGACTCGTTACAATGACTTCTCTGATTGATTTCAATTTGGCAACAGATATAATGACCACCAAAATAATTTTTTCCTACCCAAAATGGCTAAATGACCACCAAAAGTTGTAGAAAATATCAGGGCAAAATACTACGGTAGCGTAGGTGAAGGGTAAAGGGGGTGAGCGAACCGAAACCCCCTTTATCCTTTTTGCGTTAGGTTGAAAATGTAAGAACAACAAAAAATACTTAAAACATAAACTTAAGTACACAAAACATAACAAGTAGTCTGGTGATCATTTATCCAAACACAATTTGGTGGACATCCATCCATTTTGGCAGTCATTTCGAATTTATTGGTAGTAAATTTTCGAATTTTTTGGTAATCGTTTAAACACAAACCTATCAATTTACGGCTTCTGCCGAAATCTGGCGGTTCCTAGCAAAAGGAGCTGACAGCGGAGCATGTGAAGAACAGAACTTTCGCTACCAGACAAATACTGTTTTGCCTGATATAATAAATAATTATGATAAATTTACTACCTTCAATTTTACTAAGATTTTTGTAAATTAAAAAAAATGCGTAGTCGAAAATTTGTTAGTGATATTACTGAGCTACATTATTATTTTAAAACCGATAATGTTCTCTGAAAATTTGACCGATATATCGTTTTTTTTTTCGCGATTTATCGAGGCCGATATTGATATTTTTATAAATATAGATTTATCTATATATTTTTTCGACATCCCTACAGGGCTCGTATGGGGTAAAGGCCGCGCGATCCCTTTTGTTAGCCGCTGCAGGTAGGCGCCCGTCGCTCCTTCTCTTTCCCGCAGCGCTTCTTCTCATTGTGTGGAAGGGTCTGTCTCTTTAAAGATTTAAGATTAAAGATTTACTTGAGGAAAATGGTTTCAGGAACCTCAACGTTATTTTTAAGGACACCCCACACATATAGGTTTGATGAAAAAAAAAATATTTTTGGTTTCAGTTCCATGCCCCTTTAATTATTTTAACTTTTAAAGTTTTGTAATCGTAAAGCAGTTTACAGAATACATCTACATACCAAGTTTCAACTGAGTGTCCTAATAGTTTCTGCATAAAGCTGCTGGACATACGGACGCACGGACAGACAGGCTAGACCAAGTAATTTAAATTAGTTCATAAGACAATAGCGGAAATCTCTAGCATACAAGAGCCTAAATATGTCAAAGTGTTAGCCCCACTTAAATATTACCCATCAAAACATCCAGGGGCTACTTGGCAAAGAACTTGTTAATACAAGTAATATACCTTATTCTAATGAATTATTTAAAAAAAAACTGGCATCGTTATTTGTATCACAGAACACTGGTTAAAGGAAAATATGATTTCTTTTAACATAAATAATTACAAAAATTTCAGTTTATACAATAAAAAGACTGCTTAATTATATTAAGGTGAAACAACGGAAAGATATTCTTGCACTTAATGTTGAAAGACAAATAGAGGTATCCTGTGTTGAGTTAGATAGCCATATTATTGTTTGTTTCTGCAGGCCACCGAGGGATGAAAAAGGCCATGGCAATTTCAAAATATTTGAGAAAATTATGGAGAAAGCCCTCACTAAACTATGTACTAAAGAAAAAAAAAAAATTGTGGCGATCTTCATATAGTTGTAGCTTGTAGAAACAACAATGAAACAACGATTAATAACTTTAATCAAATCGTTTAATTTCTGTCATGTATTTCTAGAGCCGACTAGATTTACACTTACCAGCCAAACTTGCATAGATAATGTTTTGTGTGCATTCACAAGTAAAAGTGTAATTAACTGCTTGCCTTCCGATCACAGTGGTCAAACAGTTTCATTCCCAATTGCTAGTAAGGATGAGACTGGTCCATCAATTTATAGGCCTATTACATCCCAAAGACTAGAGACATGTACGAAAAACTTAGATATAAATTTGCCAGTACCGGATTCTAATGAACAGAACCCAAACAAAATCTACTCAGACTTCTTCAACATTATTCAAACAGAATTCAATAAAGTTTTTAAATTAAAGAAAATCAGTAAATACAAAGGTAAATCTAAATTTAATGACTGGACAACATTTGGAATTCGTAAAAGTAGAGTTTCTTGTATGACCTTTATGAACAAAAAACCTATATCTTTGATCGAAAATTTCATAACTATATTAAAAAATATACCAAAACTTTCAAGTTGGTTTGTAGAACTGCAAAAACTTTACACATTAATAGAAAAATACAAAATTCAAATAATAGAATGAAAACAGTTTGGCAAATAATAAACCCTGAAAGTGGCAAAGTTATATTATAACCAAGAGACAATGAGTTCTGCCTAAAGATAGGTGATGATGATGTTAAATCCAACACGGATGTTGTTCGAGCTTTCGAAACATTCTTCACCAATGTATCCTTACTCACAACAGATCGTCTTAATACATCCCCATATGAAGCAGAGACTTTATTAAAAATTAACACCAGCGTCAGTAATGTATATTTAAAATTTCATCACGTTTATCCCCAGGACATTGTCAAAACGATTAGATTATTTAACTTAAAAAATACTGAAGACCTATGGGGTATATCAGTCAAAGTCATTGGTTCAGTAATTCTAGTTATACCCCACATTTAGCTTATATATTCAATAAATGTGTTGACGATGGAGCTTTCCCAGACCTCATAAAACACAGTAAACTGATATATCTGTTCAAATCGGGAGATAAGGGTGATCCTTCAAATTTCAGACCAATATCTGTTCTTCCAGCACTAAGGAAAATATTTGAAAAGATTTTACTCAATCAAATGCTCTCACACTTCAACCGTACAAAACATCTCCAAGCCAAACGATACGGTTTCACCAAGGGTAAATCGACTGCGGATGCAGGTATTAACCTTATATCTCATATTTATTCCGTATGGGAGGCAGCACAGGATGCTATCGGAGTTTTTTGAGATCTGTCGAAGGCATTTGATTGTGTTGATCATAATACGCTATTAATGAGATTAAATAATTACGGAGTTAGAAATAAAGCATTGGACCTACTAAGATCATACCTAAGCAATAGAATTCAAAAGTCAACGGTGTTAAATCTGATGGATCAGGTGCAAAAATTGGCGTTCCACAAGGTTCCATATTAGGCCCTTTCTTATCTGCCTTTCATGGTGGAGAAATTGACTGACATAATGTTGTTTGCTGATGATATTCAATGGTCATGAAGATGTCTAAAAAGTCTATTTTTCTCCCTCAAACTGGTTAGTTGGTCATAACTTCATGTATGTGTAAGGTGAAATGAAATGAAAGATCATTAACTAAGGATGTTTTTTAAAGATTTGCACATAAAAGCTTTCACTTGTTTTTGTTTAATTAGGTCCGAAAAACTTATTTTATTGATGATTGAAATTTGCCGTGCTCTTCAATGGTCTGTAAAAACCAACATCTGCTACGTCAGACTGTAAAAACCAAGTCTGATGTAGCAGATGCACAAACCAAGATTTATTAGAATGTTTATTAAGTGATTTATTAGAATCACTTGTAAAATAATCCAAATATTGTTTAGTTTCGCAATCATAATCACTTAACTGTGAAAATCTGGAAATTTTCTACAAAAACACTAAATCATCAATAAAAATTTAATGGTAAGACTTCGCCGTATGAATGTTTCGCTCAAATGGTTCTAAATGGTCTGTACTAGCTTCGGTTCAAGTCTCTGCATCGATCTACCGGACACCCTGTATAATGTATGCAAGTAAGAACCTTACAACATTCTCCAAACTTAGCGATAGCTGTAATGTTAATCTAAGAAATAATCACAGATTATGTGTGGCCCCGGTTTAGACTCGCGAAGGTTAGCAATTCGTTCAAGGGTCAGTGCATTCTCTACTACAATACCAGATACCTCTGGAGATTTGTGCAATTTAAAAAGCATGTAACAGCGACTTTGTCGAAAAAGGGATATTACAATGTTCAAGATAACTTACATGACGGGACTGCATGGGGTTGATCTAGCTCAACACAGACCTTGCTGTTAATAATTTTGTAATTATTTATGCCTGCTTATTAATCATAATAATTAAATTTTTCATATTTGTATTAGTTAAGCGCCACCAATTTTTAAAAGAGATCTAAAAATCAATCTGTGGGAGTTTGAGGCAAAAAATGACGTTCGCTAAGTATATGTGAATATCTACAGTAATAAAGTACTTTGACTTTGACGAAACTATAAGGGTTCCTTTTTCACTACGAAACCCTAAAAACACCAGGATCTAATATGTATCAGACGTAATTTTATTAAATGTGTATGTATGTATGTATTCGTGTGTCACGTCCCTTTTTGTGACATCTGCAGAGTCAGAACGATACTTAAGTATTTGATTTGTGAAATTCTCAACTCAGACCTCCTGTATGTCTGTTAGGTATGCCGTTTGGTTAGAATTGTCGAGAACTGTAATGTCTGGGGCCCTCTCAGGCGCGGTTCTCCCGCGTATATATTCTTGACGCGGGGAATCGGGGAAGGGACACAGCTAGCGCTCGGCATGCTACAGACACATTGCGAAAAAGTGTATACATAGATTCGTATTCCGAAGAATACCTGTAGTGAACGCCACGCACGCTTGCCGATTTTTTTTTGAAGTAATTTTCAGGGCAGGTATGTATATACAAAGTTCATGTTCATTTTATAAACTAAAATAAATTATCGTTCTACTAAGATTTTTTAAAATAACAACATTTTCTTAATTTTAATTTGTAGCTTATTGAGGGCGAAGAAGTAAGATTTTTCACTTTTTAAGGTTTCCACTACGTTTTTGTGCTGAAAGTTGTCAATTTGTTATTAAAAATGAATTCTATGTTCTACATTTATAAGAAAACGATACCAAACACGGTCAATTACTAAAACTAGGCAGTTAGCTTTTTGTTTGAGGCGAGGGAGAACCACAGTATCTCATAGATTTTCAAGCTCCTGTGATAGTCTCCGATGCGCGTATTTCCTTAACCATATTGAATTCGTCCCCACGTCGTACCGAATCAATAAAAATGGAAATTCATTTATGACCCGTACGCGTATCGTTTTCGTCCCTTCGTGATGACGAAAACAAAACGGTTATCCTGTAAATATCGTAATACATATTGGCCTCGTCACCAGGTGGGGTTACATGTTGTTTTTATTTGCATACGCTCCGCTCCTCTAAATTTCTTCTAAGTTCCAACCTAACCTATAATTGAAATTAAGTTACGATAACCTACTCTAGCCGAATTTGGCTATTCATCATTTGTTGTGTGTAACATTAGAAGATGTCGCGGAAAACGTTCCACGTTTTTTTTTTACTTCAAAACAAAATAGCGTTCCGTTACGCGTGACCTAAAGACTTGAGTTGGTTAAATTGGTGGCGCTAGTAACCTGAACATAGCGAAATAATCACCTCGAGAGACACAGATTATACGCTTATAAGAATTTCATATAAAAAATGCCCATGACCATATTGATTTCGTCATCAGATGGAGACGCGAAATGCAAAGTCTATACCCTCATAAAGTCAAAGTCAAAGTCAAAGTACTTTATTACTGTAGATATTTACATATACTTAGCAAACGTCATTTTTTGCCTCTTCTCTACATTGGACCACTGTGGGAGAAGAAGGGCGTAGAAACTCCCACAAATTGATTTTTAGATCTCTTTTAAAAATAGGTTATGCTTTACTAATACAATTATGTTTTTTTTTAAATTTAATAAGCAGGCAATAATAAATAATTACAAAATTATTAACAGCGAGGTCTGTGTTGAACTAGATTAACCCCATACAGTCCTGTCATTTAAGTAATCTCGAACATTGTAATATCCCTTTTTCGACAAAGTCGCTTTAACATGCTTTTTAAATTGCTCAAATGGCAATTTCAAAATCTCCAGAGGTATCTTATTATAGTAGAGAATGCACTGCCCTTGAAAGAATTGCTAACCTTCGCGAGTCTAAATCGGGGCGCACACAGTCTGTGATTATTTCTTAGGTTGACATTGCAGCTAAGAAAAAAAATTGACTAGCTACAGTTAGTATGTCAATTTCTTTAAAAAGCTCTCTTAAGGAGTCTGTTCGTTTTAAATTATAAATTGCTCGAATAGCTCTTTTCTGTAAAATAAAAATAGTTTGAATATCCGCTGCTTTCCCCCACAACAAGATACCATAGGACATGACACTATGAAAGTAACTAAAATATACTAGCCTAGATGTAGCCACATCCGTGCTTTGTCTGATGTTCCTAACAGCGTAAGCCGCAGAACTTAATTTACCAGCTAATTTATCTATGTGGGGTCCCCACTGCAATTTGCTATCAATGGTTATTCCAAGAAACTTCGCATCATTTACTAATTCTAACGTGCTGTTGTCTAACACTAAACTGGTCTCAACTTGCCTGACATTTGGAAGTGAGAGTTTGATACACTTGATTTTACCAGCGTCTAACAATAAATTATTAACTGTGAACCAATTCAAGGTTAAAGACAATACACCATTAAATCATCAAAGAAATTTTTTTTAGGAGATTTAGGAGATGCTGTTTCAATTTTTTCAAGAAAAAATTGAAACAGCATCTCCTCTCTTCCGAATAGTGGGTATCTCATAGTATTTATGTATATCTATTTATTTATTGTATTCTATTTATTTATTTTATAGTAATTACGTAGGGTGTATTGTGATTTATTTGATAGTATATTTATTTTATTTATTTCTTTTAACTCTTAATTGTACACTAGGACTACCTCTCTATATTTTATTTTTCTCTTTTCTTCACAGGTTAGCTGTAAGATTTTTTTTTTTTAGAAATAAGCTCACCTTTGCATACTGTTTCTGTTGTAATTTCCACTGTGTTTTCTGTGCAATAAAGGATTATTATCAAAATCTCCTTTTTGTCTTTCAATTTTGAAGACCATCGAAGTATCATCAGCAAACAACACTATGTCAGTAAATTTCTCCACCATGAGAGGCAGATCGTTAATATATACCAGGAAATGATACATTAATGAATTTTAATGACCGTATTGATTTCTTCACGACGACGACAAGGGGCCCAATTCAATAGGTACGGTGGCGTAAATACGCCTTCGGCGCACAATAACAGTGCTTACATAAATCTTAGCGGTATTAGTTGGGATCTATGAGGATGTTTTTTATATTTCTGTGTATTACTGACCTGAACTTATACGGCGATCATGAAAGTTTCAGTCACTGTTTTTTTATATAACAGTATAACATTATAAAATTAAAAATATATTTATATAAATGCATTTTTATAGACATAAAAACTCATAGATGAGATTGCAAGGAAAGCACATTACCACATTAAAGTAAAAATCACAACTGTGTAATAAGCTCAATTATGAACATGAAAAATAAATTTTCAACACACTTGCTCGAAACAGTGCGACCTTTTTTAAACTGAGCGACCCAATATTTTCCTGTTGCAAATGAGGGAGCAGACTCTCCCAGAATAGAATCCACCTCGACTTTAATATTAGTTGGACTTACACCTTTCAAATGATAGTATTGTATCACATATCGATGACCAATTTTGTCCATGTTTGCAAAATTACTCAGAGCAATCTCTATTGATGACTGTGAAACAAAAACCAAAGAAGGTAGGTAGCTTCTTCTTTTTTCAAATGAACGCACCATAACATTCGAACAACGGTGTTTTTTGATTTTTCAGCCAGTATTGCTATCTTCTTGTTTATGCCAGGTCGGCTATTTTTGGGACCTCCTACGTAGAGTCATAATGGAGCTTATTACGCACTCGTGCCTTTTACTTTACATTGTACTGTACTTTAATTTTTGTTTTGATCTCCTCTAAAAAAAATGTCTACAAAAAATGCATATTTTTGTGAATAAATAAACTATTTTAGCATAAGTACATAATTGTGATAAATTGATCATCAAAATTGTATCATTAAATTCTATTTTTTTACTACATATTAACCTTAATTTGTTTATTTAAAATATTTTTATAGGAAGTTTAGCGGTTTTTCTAGTGCCTTTATGCGGTGCTTGGAAAAAACTAAAACAGTACGCCATTTTATATTAATATTCGTTTATCTACACACGTATCATAAATCCTCTTTACTGCGTACAAAAACCGCACGTTACGATCAGCATAATATTAAACTACTTGGTAAAAACTCATTTCTTATATCTGGCGTTCGAAATTTGAATGTCAGCACCAACTTCACAGACAAGCTAAGGGCGGCACGCAAGCGGGCGTCGGCGTTCGAAATTTGAATGTCATAATAATATATAGAAAAATTACACATTATGGTCATAATGTGTAATTTTTCAGATAAGAAATGACTTTTTACCAAGTAGTTTAACATTATGCTGATCGTAACGTGTGGTTTTTGTGTGTACATAAACTACTATTATGTTTTCGTTGTGGTTATTATAATGAAAGTCAAATATTTCCTCACAAGTGTGCTGGACAACGTTGCATGAAACGCGTGTGCGTTGATCATACACACTCGGCTAACTTACCGAATGATAGCGCCACGTGGGTAGTAAGATAACCAACTCATCACACTTGTATCACAATATTCATAATGCAACCATATTCATATTCATAATGGTGACCAATTTTTTATTATTATGTGATAAAATTTAGGCCACAGAACTTCTTTTTTAGGAACCAAGCAATATGATTAGGTAATCAAAAAGGCATTTATAAAGTGAACATCCGATATTCGGATGCATATTTAACTAAAGTTAATGTTTGGCTATAATATTATGGAAGACGCTTCTTATAGTATTATTATTTTTTGAAAAATAAATATCGCGATGCCAGGAAATTCGAGAATGCATAACGCCTATTCATCAATATGCGAGAAAGAAAAAAAACATATTTTCACCAGTGAAATTAATGTTTAATAGTTTGTTTTAATAGATACATGAACTATTAAAAAAAAAATCTGTTAGCTTATCCCACAGATCACCCCCAATAGATACCGCATGATGAGACATTTGCACTGGACCGAACTCACCGAATTCGGAGGAAGGAAGGGTGTGCGGGGAACAAACAAGCGGGCGTGTGATTGGCTAATTCAAGGTCGCGCTAGAAAGCACCGAAGATCTAGTGATGCGACATCGAAATTACTGAAATAGCCACTTATCCATACATACGGTGTCAGTCAGGGACATTGAATCAATTCCGACATAAGACCTACAATTTTCTGAACCACAATTAAAGTCACAGATTTAACATTATATTTATATATAATAGTATAAGTTATGTTAAAAAAATCAAATAAATTATATGCTAGAAAGTAAAAAAAAAGTTTTTATTCAGCAATTTATTTACATAATTATATCAAAAACACACTTAAAATAACTGTGTAGATAATATTTTGAGGGTACAAAGATAAATATTAGTAGCTATTCTCAACTTACCTAATATGAGTTCTGAGTACCGCATGGTAGGCAGAGCCACAATCGCTGCGCCATAAAGGTATTAATAAAACAAACGAATACAATTATATCGCATTAATCTAGCACTTTCAAACTAAGATAATTTACTTAGCGAAATCCCAACATCATTTATATAAAAAGATCGATAAAAACTTGAGCGCGAAACACTACACAACACTAGTGATATCGCATGATTTTGCTAAAAAAAGACAAGTAATTCTCATCACCGCAGGTGAGAAAGAGACATTTTCAAAAGACATCAACGGGTAGTGCAAGTTCTATTAATTATTGAATATTATGAACCGTTGTATCTTGAACTTTGCTTCACTGGCAAAATAAAATTATTTTTTGAGGATTTTACTTACCAGTGGAATGTTATACCATCTCTTTGGAAGTTTGAAGTCTTGGTAGACTTCCCACACCTCTTTACACTACAAAACGGCATTAAAATGTTTGTTATTTTCGGAAAATATTTTTTTAAGGTTTAATTTTTGACAATACGCACAGGTCTGACACTTGGTCGCGACTGAAGAAGCGCATTCAAGCTTTGTTTCGTATAATACCTATTGAGCTAATGCGTGGTGCGCGTCGCTTGCCTTGTATACGGTATCTATTGGGGGTGATCTGTGGCTTATCCTGACGTTGTTCGTTATGCCAGTTTGGTAACTTATCTACTTTACAATATAAGAAAGGCAAATATGCATCCGATATTTATTGAGAAAAACACAAAAATTGTCGATTCTGGGAATCGCAGGATTTTATCATCGATACACAAGTATCCATTTCAATTATCCAACACCTGAACTTAGGTAAATGTACATCCGATTCTATAAACAGAACACGATCCCGGATTCGCGGGATTTTTTCGATACAAAAGTGCATTCCATAATAGTCAATACTTCAACATTAGGTAAATATGCATCTGATTATCCGAGCTCTTCATGACTTAAGGAGGCCAGCGAAGCGAACGAAGCTTTTTTCAAAGCTTTTCTTTTATACTATAGCTTCACACCAGAGCGTTTAGCCAATATGTAACTTGCGTCATCCCAGCATCTGATTACTATCACAGTCAACATAGCCAAAGTACGAATTTGTGAAGAATGTGAAGCTTGGGTCTGACTTGTGATGTGCAACATACTATTTTTGGGTTACTTATACTTAGCTAAAATAAAAATCTAATGAATAACCATGTACCTAGGCAGATTTCGATCGGGTGGCCGGCCGGTCCGAACGATATGGCGGCGACATACCTACAACAAATTAAATAGAAACACAAGAATAAAGTTCAGCTTCCCATTTGGCATATTTGATTACTCATTCTGGATGACAATGGCACAATAATAAAATAATATTGTAATGATGACCCCATTAGTTGTGTGTATACCTCGCGCCACGAGTTATGAGCGGTGGCCTTGAATGCGCAGTAGTCACTTTTCAATACCTGTACATATGCGCAGTAATTCCTGCCAACGTCCCCCAGCGCTCTTAATTCGTGGCGCGAGGTATTCTACAACCACGGTTGATAACAGTAGATTACCTACTCGACATTATCAAGTGGATCAATTAATGTTCTTCAGCTTCTGGTGCAGATTGAGATATGTTTTATTTAATTTAAACACATAGGTACTAATGTAACTTACATACTAACATTATAAATCGCTATATAGCGTGCAGGATCAACAGGACAAATCACCAATGTCCTTGGTTGTCCGATTTAATTATCGTTTTAACCAAATAGTTATAGTTATCGTGAAAAATTTGACCAAATAAATGTCCAAGATCATTTTACAGGTAACCTTCTGGCGTGACTTTGATTTGTAAATGTCGCGTTCCTAAAACCAGTAAGTTTAGATATTTTTTATTTATTTCATTTTATTTAAATTTCAACCGGTGTATCTTAACACCCAGGGTGAATACACATGATCAGATTTACATATCCGACATTACTAGAAGATGTTAACATACTGATGTGTCCTTACAAATCTTGTTGATAAGGTCTTGCCCTTTTGAAGGTACTTCTACCTTCTATGAAGAATGGTGTAGGTGGGTAATTAGGAATGCGAAGGACTTATAAATGTAGCCCATTGATGTCCCCACCGAGGAGAACAGGCCTTTACCCGGATACGAGAAAGATCCCGGTTTCTGAAAGGAAAATTAGCTGTGACAACTTGTTAAACTCTTGTTAAACCCATTTCAGCCAATCACATGCCGCTATTTTAAATAAATGATCGATTAACCGCTTGTTACATTTGACCACTCTTTCGGAAATTGGGGGAGCCATACATACGCTAGCTCAGTGAGGGTTGGTGGAGGGATTTAACGAGCACTACCACGTAGCGATAGAAGCCGGGGCCTACAGCTTAACGTGTCATCCGAAACAGTGAACGTCTGATAATGTACGAAAGATAAATTAATTATGTCATTGGTACATGGTCAGGAATCGAACCTGCATCTCTTGTGTGAGAAGCAAGCGTGTTACCCATTAGACCAAGGAACTCTTTCTACGAAGGACTTACTTAAGCAAAACTCAGAAAATCGATAGAAATATTACGCTCATTCAATATTGAGCAATAAGCTAACAGCATCGTAAATTTTATCACACGGCGTGGAAGAAGCACAGTTGACGTTTATGAGAACGACCTGACTTCTAAGAATAAGAGTAAGAATAAGCTTATTAAAGTTGTTGATGTTGTTTCAACTGTTATATATCTTGGTGTGATAACCGCAGTAGAGTAGAAGCAAGCAAGCATTTCGTTTAACCATTTGTTGACATGGTTAGTATAGGCATAATCTTGACCATTACAATGAGTGAGATACAATACAAGGTCTTGGATGTGTGTGCTGTTGCTGTTTCTGGTTCCCACTACACAGGGTATCCTAGTGTGGGGCCAGAACAGAAGCAATGTATGCGCCTATATATGATAGTTTATGTTTAACTGCAACTGCTATTATTTACCTCAACGACAGTTGCGTACCTTCCCAATCGATAATGGAACCGTCCCTGAATGTCAATTCCATTAATGATCGTTCATTTCTGCGCTTGTTCCAATGAGTGGACGTCAATTCCATTAATGATCGTTCATTTCTGCGCTTGTTCCAATGAGTGGACGTCAATTAACAAATCGCTCATCTCTGGCCAACTGACGAACAACAAGTTTTACCTATGTACATTACATCATCGCGAGATCGATTATTTTTGTTTTATCTTATTAGATCGTTTGGGCGCTACATCCTACGTCACAAAGGCTAGCAAGATTTTATTTCGGAAGGAAATTGATTACCTACATACCTACAAAAAAGCATCACAAATCACAGCCCAAGAGGACAGTTGGCAGGCAGGCAGTACGCAGTCATCACGTAAAAACCCCTGACCCTTATTCCTTCGGACGTAAGGCCCACGGTTTATTACCACATGTCGTATGCTGAGCCTTCGCCCCCCGCCACACTCGCTCCCCTAACTCAGATCCTTACCGTTACCGGTTCCGCTGTCTCTCGGCCCTCGCCGGCCGACACTACGTCACACCTCGGCCTCCGCAGGCCCCCGTTCCGTGCCACTGCAATGCAACTCACCAACAACTCACTCATAGTTCAGACCTCAGTCATCCACCGTCGCGCGTACCTTCACCACGTCGAACCGACTCGCTACGATCGTGCGCTTGGGCAACCAATACCCGTTATTCCCCAATCAGTTTTTTTCCCTCGCACAGTGCAGGTTCAGTGAACGTGAAATCAATCGTTACAAGTGAGGTGGCAGTATTTGCACGAGGGAAAGCGGTCAAGCCGCTGAGTTGACACGGACCACGGAATTTGGTCGTGTGGGTGTTTTCTTCAGGTGTCGCAATGGAAATGAGCGTGAACATGTCGACATCATGTTTGTGAGGAGCTCCACTGTCCTCATGCGCCTGTGAACAACGAGCACAGGTGTTTATGTAAGACAGCCTCTCCGCAGAACTAAAGTAAGTCGGCAATGCAAAATGAAACTTGCAACAGAGCAACTTTATTTTTCACTCCTTAAGTTGTTCCGAGCGGCCGATCTGAAGTGAAAAATATGCCTACATAATTGCTCTGATTAAATTAGTTAAGGAGCGAAAAATCTTCAGAATCATGACCCTTCTCGTATAACACTTTGAAATTTGACTACCTTCAACGTTCTGTTCCCTGTAAAGAATGACAGCCTATTTAGTACCGATATTTTAAGGAGACAGCTTCCACGACTAGTTTCTCTCCTGCTCCCAATGGACCGCATAATAATGTGGAAATGTTTTTCCATACACAATAGGTAGGTCGACATTTTGAAATAAACAGCGTTGATTTTTCTGTGGATTGGTGTAATTGAACAAGCCTGCTGACGCTCGTGCCTGTGGCAGTAACGAACAGTCAGAATCACATTCTAACAAGCTGTATGTATTTTACGGATTATTCAAAGAAATCTAAGCACGTTAAGTCTACTTTAGTCGACGATTTCTATTCTATCATCTTAGCATCTAAAATGACTTCAATTGTGTATTGCAATTGGGGTTGCTAACTTTCTGGACAGGAACGGAAACTTCAAAACCATTTGGAGAAATATGTCTTCTGTACAATTTATATTTATCAGATTTTAAGATATTTTAATAAAACAGATTGACATTCATTTTACCTTCTATGGCATCTACATAAGATGTATGAACAAATGGCTTTACCTGCCCTTCTTACCTACAAAAATAAAACCGCTCAAGTGCGAGTCGTACCCGCGCACGAAGGGTTCCGTACAACCGTACAATGGCAGGGATGGTGTGGAGTGAATAGTTTTGATTTTATATAGCAAAATGTTGTTTACAAAGTTTTTGGTGGTTTCACATTCTATGTACGTAACCAGGTGCATTCATAAGCTTGTATGTGGTATTGAAAGAATTGTTGTATGGGAGCCCCCCTAAATATTTATTTTATTCTCTTTTTTAGTATTAGTTGTTATAGCGGCAACAGAAATATGTCACCTGTGAAAAATTCATCTGTCTAACTATCACGGTTCATGAGATAAAGCCTGGTGATGGACGGACGGACGGACAGCGGAGGCTTAGTAATAGGAACCCGTTTGGCACCCTTCGGGTACGGAACCTTAGAAAACAATGTGAAACGTCAATCCTGTAAAGTCTGTGATCTATGAGTGATCTCTTGTGATTGTAGGTTATGTTGTTTTATTCAGCGTTTTGTTTTGATATTTTATCGTTTTGTTTTTATTCGCTACGACAAGAACGGCAATTTTTGAAAAAAGAGTCTTGAAATTTACCTCAAGTTACCAAAATTATGATCATGTCGAAGTTCATGTCGAATTCCAGCAACCACAACATTGCTGTAGTCAGAGAGCCGAAGCCCTCATGTAAGTAAGATACTGATGCTGATGCTGAGATCCTGGACCTGGAGTCAAACTGTTCTGATTATCGAGAACTACTTAGTAGCCGCAGTTCAATTCTACCCGAAACGAAGTCTCCTTACGTCGTTACTGTTGCGAAACTATTCTGCTATAATGTCGAATTTCGCGTTATCTTAGTGACTACTAGGTAATTATGGTCCACATTATTATTTTGGTGTGTAATAATAATTTATAGAATAGTACTAATTTACATAAAGTTTGATTAGAGTAACTGCTAACTTTCCTTATCCCTTTTGGATTATAGTAAGGCTAGTATTTAATCGCACATCAAAAATACTGATTTTCACAGCAAAAAAGGATCAGCGAAAACACTTTTTATGTTTAAAGTTTTTTGTTGTTCTTACATGTTCAACCTAATACGAAGGATAAAGGCTAGTATTTAATCGCGCAACAAAAATACTGATTGAATGAATGAATGAATGAATGAATGAATGAATGAATACTTTATTGCACAAAACAAACATACAGAGATATACAAAGAAAGATATATGTACAAGAGGCGCGCTTATCTCTATAAAAGAGATTTCTACCAGCAAACCCAGATAGGAAAGGAAAGTGGATTGTGAGAGTAAAACATTCACACAACAAAAACACTTTTTATGTTTTAAGTACCTATTTTTGTTGTTCTTACATGTTCAACCTAATACGAAGATTACCCTTCACCGAAGCTACCGCAGTATTTTGTCAGCATTTTGAAATCAGTGCAGTTTAATATTTCCCTTATAGTAATTGCTGATTATATATATTGTAATAAATGTGACTAATCAAAGATCGCATAAGAAACAATTTAGTGTTGTATGTGAAATAAGCTTAGAATAGATTTTAATTACTTATTATATTAGTTTGTTTTTATAAGTCTGAGGAAGGTGTTTCCAACCTGTAAGATATTTGTAGTTTATTTAAGTTGCAACAATGACCGTGTCTTGTATGAACTACATTTATAAATTAATGAATAAATGACTTTAAAAAACAAAACAAAAACAAACAATTGCTATAACGATCGGAGTTATTGCATGTTGTAATGTTAAATACCATCTGTCTTCTGACAATCAATGCCACGTACACGACTTAAACGAATATACGGCACTTATTAATTATATTATATATATTATATTATTTATCTACACACGTATCATAAACCCTCTTTACTGCGTACAAAAACCGAACGTTACGATCAGCATAATGTTAAACTACTTGGTAAAAACTCATTTCTTATCTGAAAAATTACACATTATGACCATAATGCGTAATTTTTCTATACATTATGACATTCAAATTTTGAACGCCGACGCCCGCCTGCATGCCGCCCCTAGTTTGTCTGTGAAGTTGGTACATTCAAATTTAGAACGCCCGAAGTTGGTGCTACAGAACAAGCTAAACAACTGCAGAGCCACAATGACGGTCAAACATGCGGTTCCTGTACACATCAAAGAGAGCTTATGATATGTGTGTAAATAAACTAGTGTATGTAACTGTACTAATTAGGCATTAAAACTCTCGAGTGATATTATTATGAAACTCGCCTTCGGCTCGTTTCATAAACCCACTCTCGAGTATTAATGCCCTCCATTATGTAGCAGTCACATAAACTACTATTATATCATATAATAATATTTTTATTGTGAAAGTAGCGATGTTAGGATGTTTAGGTGTTTGTGTGTTTGTGCCTCAATCACGCTAAAACAGTTTAACGGATTTGAATGACATTTTGCACAGAGACTTTTTATGAGCTAGATTTACATATAGGATAGGTAAACGATACTTCCTAGGAACACGCAGATGATGTTGCGAGCATCAGCTTGTATGTTATAAAACATTATTATATCTCTAATATTTAATTTATTAACCTTTTTTTACAACGGTAAACCGGTAGCTTTTTTACTTTTTTGCAGCTAATTATGGATTAGACCTTAGTAACATAATTTATCATGGGTATTATGCGTAGAAATTACTACAAATACCTCCGTACTAATCGTAATGTAGGTAGGTACCTACTGAATGTAGGTAGATGGATGACCAACTAGCCATAATACATTTGCTGGGGAAAGTTGCTCATGACTGGTATTATTTTCCAAATATAGACGAAGGTGTGGAACACATGCACAGGGCATAGAAATCGCGGAAACTGAAAAGAGTATCTTTTAAAATACTTGGAGGAGTTTGCGAAAAGTTGGCCTCACGCCAGCGCAAGGGCAACTCATGCGCTCTTGTTTACTTATGTTTACAAATATTGATTCTTCACAAAGACGTCTGAGAGATCTTTAGAAAATGACGCTATTACTTAAAAGAAGAGACCATAAAAATAGGCCAAGAAAAATACCATTACACTTTTTTAGATCTAGCGTATGCAAATAAGTGTTAAGTTATTACGATGCTACATTGGAGCTGTGTAGGTAGTACAAGTACTTAAACATACATTAAAACAAAGTTAAGGCTTAAAGGGCTTAAAGTAATTTTAGGTTAAATTGATGGTCAAACGAGTTGTGAGAAAAATGTAGCATAAATATGTATTATATAAAGTTTATTAAAGAAGAACTTCCATGGAGAATATATAGACGGATCTGTTAAATTAGTTCATGATGCATTATTTTCTACTGAATGGAAATTCGCTCGCAGACGAAATCTGTTTTCTTTATTAAACTAGCACGCAAAAAAATATTGGAAAAAAATATGTGTACGTTTTATTTAAAGTTATTATTAAACAAGTTAGTTAATATTTTATATAATTTGTGAACTCGCGGAGCCTCGGGCCTCTGTCTCGCGGTGCGGTCTGTCTGCTGCGACGTGTTGCGGGGCGGGTATTTCTATTATTCGTCTAATGCCCAAGGCCATTGGCGCTTGTTCACCCCTGAAATAGCACACTGGCGTCAAATTATCGTCAACTTCATGCCAATGGCAAAATACTTGCATAATCCTGCACGAGTCATCATTTGCAGCGAATTTGCTGATGTCACGAAATGTTAGCAGAATATGTTACAGATTGCAGATGTACATATTAAAATGAAAACTAAATGTCATTTACTATCAAACGTAAGTAAAAGATAAGATAGAATTCCCATGGATTGTATCCGGGACAATGTCTAGGTCAAATCTTATCTTGCAGATAATTTGAATCTTATATCATGCTCACGTCACTCATCCCGTATCCATTTTGATATTATTATTTATATGTATTTAAGACTGGTCTACACTTGTTAAGTAGTCAGGTATTTAACAATTTTTTTACTTAATTTTAAGTTACTGATTATGGACTATTGATAAGTATTAGTTTTTACAAAATTCTTCTATTTCTTCCATTAATTCATGCCTTGACTTATCTTCTTCGGTCTACTTCTAACTATCTTCTTAATTTTTAATATGTACTGTTACCATTTTTTATGAAAGTAGCCGGGTTAGTGTTCCACTTCTGGGCAAAGGTCTCCCTCTTATTTATACAAATGTTTACTATCTAAACTTGAGCAACCTTTAGAGTTTCCGGTTAAAGCTATGTTGAGAAGATAAACAGTAATGAATGAGTCACATTCAATTGTAATTATTTTGGTTCAACGCAATATTCACCCAACTCAACGCAAACAGATTTCTTGTTATGTTGCTATAATATTGACCTATGATTAGTAGAGCGCATCTACCTACTCAAGCGAAAAATTTAAGATTCTACATCTACATAAATGTGAATAAAGTCTAAGTCTATAATCAGAAGACAGTTAAATGTCGCTTTTTTGACAATAAATACCTGTAACAAAATGGTAAGTACGCAAGTGCGCACGATACTGCAACTTATCTCAAATCATGAGCTGATAAGAAAGATAATAGGAATGAGTTGTGAACTAACAATAATAACACAAGAAACCCAACAGTCTGAAGGATTGTAGATTGTCGCAGACGACACAATCAAGATCAATCAACGACAGGCCGGACTGAATGTGTTGCCTCACACTCACACACACACACACACACCCACAAGAGACGCCAAGAAAATAATCCAAGTGGACGTCATAGATACTTTATGGCTTAGATTAGGTTCTTTGTTGAGATGCAGTGCTGGCTCGGACAGTATACAAGAGACGATATGGAAATATCTGTCTCCAAAAAATTGCAAAAAAATGCATCATGCAGTGTTTCTTACCATGAGTTATATTGATGGTTTCACAATAAGTCATACGTTAAGAAACGTTTTTTTAAGAAATACAATACGCCCATTACATCAGCACGGCAGGAGCTAAGCAAGGAAGATGTGTTCCAAACGGCAATTACTCGTAGATACTAGTCGGCACTCGTTGTCAACATACGATGTCCTTGGCCCGCCTTTTGGAATGTACACTCGGTCTTGCGCTGTCGACAAATGATCAGCAAACACATTTGCAAATTCTGAGTGAATCAGCTAACCGTTCACTGCACACGTCATCATCATCAGCTTGTCAGGGAACCCACCACTGAGCACAGGCTTCATCGTGTATACTCCATCCAACTCGGTCCTGTGCAACCCGGCCCATTGTTTTCCCGCTATCCTCGCTCATTAATTTTTTCTTAAGATTTTCAATAGTTTCAACCGACTTCAAAAAGGAGGTTCTCAATTCGACAGATTTTTTGTAAGTTTGTTACGCGATTATTCCGTTACGTTTAATTGTGAATCGAATTTGATGATTCTTATTTTGATTGGTAGGTCATACTTCAGAGATGATCCCATATAAGTTTTATCGAAATTTATTTAGAAATTTAAAAAAAAATTAACAAAAACAACAAAATATGTACATAGATGACTTTTTGGTTTGTGGTTCTGTGCAGCAAAAGTTTTGCTGAGGACTTTTCATGTTCACAGACTTCATTCGCGTCCCGCCGGGGGAGGAAGAAATAGGGCTTGAACTTGAAGTCGGTTTTTTAGGTTTTTAACTCGCTGAATTATTAGCAAAATAAACTCGTTAGTTTAGTTTACTAAAAGTATGGTAAATCGAAACAAAACATAATAATAATACCTTGGACACTATTGGCACACATTGATCTAGCCTCAAATTAGGATTCTCTGAATCTTGGGTACTGGACAACGATACACTTACTTATATAGATAAATATTATGAATAGATAGATAAACAACTATGACTAGGATACAAACATCCGTTCTCATCAAACAAATATTTGCCCCCACCGGGACTCGAACCCGTGACCCTTGGCTTCGTAGGCAGGG
Organism: Argyresthia goedartella; assembly: GCA_949825045.1. NCBI lineage: Eukaryota > Metazoa > Arthropoda > Insecta > Lepidoptera > Argyresthiidae > Argyresthia > Argyresthia goedartella. Next base: position 23,363,732 of record OX463820.1, read on the forward strand.
TCACTGCCGACTCGGATAATGCAAAATCATATTTCAAAGAAACAATAAAGGAGCTCTCGCAGAAGTTTAGTATTAAAGTTTGTCCCTCTGACGGAACCAGAATTTATCAAAGCAAACTGAATAAGTATGTCGATTAAACTTGTAAAATTAATTGATTGTGTTACATATGTAATACAATTATGAATATATTGTTACATTATCAGAAAAAGAAAGTAGGTTGGCTGTTAATTTTCCATCTTTTCTTGGTTTTAGGAACCCTTTCTTTATCGGCACGGTGAGATAATGTCCAGTGACGGTGTACGATTAGCTCGACACGACAGAAGGCTGGTCTTCTATTCGTAGTCTTTTTGTTCAAACTTCCTGATCTATTTCGTCATTTATGATTCGATCCTGATCCTACACGACACTGCTCTTACGTCCTTTTCTATCGAACGGCATTTTCTTATGACCGGCTGCGAAGAAAACTGCAATTTTCCGGTCGGTGGTTCGTGCGGGCTGTTGGTTTCACTCGGAACTGTTCGGTGATGTTCGGGTAGATTTACCTACTCTGGCTGGCTGTCTGCCTGCTGCTCTGCTCGATCCCCTCCGGCATTCGATTCGGGTCCACGGCGCTACGTCGTCGTCGCTGTGTTCTGTCGCTGGCCGGCTATCGAGTTGTGCCACTTTCCAATGCGACTACGGCTTTATCGCAATAAACAAACGATTAAATATCTACTGACAAAAAAACATCGTGAATCTTCAATTAAAATGTTCTCAAAATATTTTGTTACTATCACTATACCGTTATTTTAAATCTTTAGAAATAAGTGCTTGAATACCAGGTGTATCTAGACGACCGGCTTCAATGAAAAGTGTGTTTGATGTTTCGTGTCACATAAATAGTGCATTTGTGATGTTTAAGACATGAACGCAATTGAGTGAAAGGAGTGTTTTGTGGTTATAATATGTCTTTTATTGGATGAATACCTGAGTTAACTGTACCGGAGTGGCTAGACGGGTCTGTTGTGAAAGTGGACAAGGTTCCAATGAGAGAATCACTCCGAGGCGCATCCCAAACAACGGCAATTACCTACTGGCTCGAAGTAATCGAGACAAGGCGAGCTGGTTCGTTTCATCACTCGGAGTCTACATGATCTTGCTCTGAACGTGAGTGTACATAATTTACCTGATTCAATATTTTATAATGTTGTCAATTTTTGCTTTCGTAATCTTGAAGACAAACTGCTTAGCCTCTTAGAATAGGTATCTGGACCTTTGGAATACATTTTATTTATAGGTATTTAAATATCAAAGATTCTTTCAAATTCAAAAGCCTCATAGTGTCAAAGAATTAGAGTACCACAGGGAGTACTAGGACCAATGTTTACCTAATGTAGGTATTTAAAGCTTAGTAGGCATGCTGCACAGGAAAATAAAACAATTTAAACATATTATTTTTCCTGTAGGTAGGTACTAAATACCAACAATTAAATGATGATTTTAAAGATAGGGCCATAAAATAATTAAACTGACATAATAATATGTAGGTAGGGAACTACCTACCTTCATAGTTGGTAAAATATATATGTGTTAATGTAAGCTAACCAACTTTTTAGTTTGATATAGTTAATAATAGTCGTTGTTTGCACGCTATTCTTGCTTATCGGATATTTCTATAGTTTCAAAACAATAATGCTAGACGTTGCATGCATTCGCGCTAATGCACTTGGTAGGTTGAGTCAAAATTCAGTCATAGACTAAACCCATCTAGATTGTTCAGATCGATTTCATAACTGCATAGCGAAATATAATTAGAATAAGATCAACCCACGTCAAGGGTTAAGTTAATTCTGAACTCGATTCTTCTTCATCTTTGCTTAGCTGAATAGGTACCTACCTACCTCTTTGCAAGTAGGTAATTACAATAAAACTGAATTATTAAAATTCAAAGATAGTTTCGATGAGGCAAACTTTTATTAGAATAACTGCAACAAAGATCGATCGACAATAGGGGTGGTTTATGAACATAAACTAACATGATTTCAATATTATTAGCGGCAGTTCGTAGGCACCTACGAGAGAAATAAATTGATTGAGTCATCGCATCCGATATAGGTAGACGGTTCTACGAACTTAATAAAATAACGCTCGACGAGTCCATAAAGACCTCTAAGCAACTAGGTCGAAGCGTCAGGATACCGTAGACCTGGCACCTACTTTAACGTATCAGATCAGTTTAGCGATACAGCGTGGAGATGGTGCCAGCATATTGGGCACTCTGCCGTCCGGCAGCGATCTTTTTTGTTGTTGTTGTAGTTTAAGTTTAGTCTAAATTATTGTCAACCCTAAATGTATATAATAGGAATTAAATAATAAAATTACTATTCATATCGCCTCTGCCACCCCGATATTAATTTAAAGAATATGACGAATAATTCAAGTCATTCGTAAAAAAAGTGTTCTCGTCCAAACCCATACTTCCGAGCAAGAGTTAAAGGAAATATTTCATTATTGATGTTTGCTCATTATTGACCATTTTCCTTCAAATATTAGATATTCGGTTACCTACTTTTCTCCGTTCATTCGAATTACTATGTCATGTAAAATATCCGTCCCTCACAAACTCGAATAACAAAAGTTTCCAACCTTGTCGTCCATTGTTTGCTCCCGATGTGACACATGACATGACGTGTGCAGGAAACCATGTTTCGAACAGCGTATCGGATCCCGGTGGCGGTAAATAATGCTCTTCGGAATTTCGAAAGACAAAGACAGAATGTCATCATCATACAGGAACTAAGCTGAGAGAGAAAGAGGCTGCATTAAGCCGAAACTAGACGATCTGTATGTTGCAAGACCGATGTCAATTGGGATGAATGGGACAAATAAAGATAAAGTATATCTATCAAAAGTAAGAACAATCATTTATTTTACAATTTTGAGGTCTACAGCCATTCAGCTGCTTCGTCAATTAGAGTAAGGAGGTCTGTGGGGTTTCAACAACAACAATAATGCGCTTTAACGTCACAATCGTTGAAAACTTTGGGCAATTGAATTAACAAACACCATTTTGTGCGAATAAGACCGATATTTGAACTAAAAAAAATATGACGTCAGGTTTGTATATTAACATACAACTGAAGAACAAAACGAGCGTTTTGACACTTCATGAAATCTATCTATTTTGACTAACCTTTATCTCTTATCATTCGTATTCTTTATCGCCGCCTTGAACATACCAGTACTAGATTCTCGGAAGTCAGGAGCCGCAGACTCCGTTTCCCATCTCGGTTATCATCACCGCCATCAGACGCATCATCTATGGACAATTTTAACTCGAGTAAGAACGTCATCATAACATCGGACAAGGGCAGACATCCTCTATGATATTGGAGATTTGTAATTGCTGACACAATTGGTTAGTAACTAGATAGGCTGTAGGATTGATTGATACAATTAATCATTTATAATCGCCTTTTCCCAAAAGGGGTGGCGGGGGGCTTACGCATCGCCGCAGATATGGAACTATGAAGGTACAGGTAGGTAACAAAACCTATGTAATCAAATCTAAAATTATAACAATCTAAGCTACTTACTGAAGCAAAGTTGCCTTTCTAGGAGTTTTAATTAAAATACTCTATTTGGTGGAGTTAGTTACTCGCAATGTGAAATTATTCTTTTGTCTTGAAGACCTTTATAATTTATAAAAGTACAATAGAATATTGTTCGGTAATGAAAGCATACATTATTTAGCAGCTGGGCTGGGTGTAGTTTCCTTCTTCACTTCACTTGAGAGTAGTATCTACAATGCGGAGGAGGAATTATCATGAAGCGGGCGTGGCACAGGCTGCCAAGTGACTGCCTAGTCACAAGATATACAGTTAAAATAATATGACTCTACAATATGCTCGCAGAACTGTATGGAGTTTCCATGAAAGTCGGCCTCAGGATGATCATGTCCAAGACCGAGATCATGACGAACCGCTCTGTACCGACCATAATTGTCGACAATGACACCGCACAGGTGGTCAGCGATTGCGTTTATCTTGGACATCGTGTATCCTTCGACCGAGATGCACAGGTGAAGTAGATAGTCAGACTCGTCGGTTTAGGGTGGGCTGCTTTCGGCTACTAGACGAAGTCTTTAAGTCCAAACTACCACGATGCCTGAAGACCAATATCAAACTCACGGCAATAAATTCAGTTTAGTCTTATCAGTGTTTTTAAAAGCTTCTTTTGTATTCAATTTGTGTCTATATAGATACTAAAATACTCTATTGCGCCTGATGTAGTTTCTCAGGCTCTTAACGACGCAATCAATCGAGTTATCTATACCTATCTATCTATAGGTAGGCACTTGTTTCATTGTTTGGCGGAGAAGTTCTAATACGACCGCGACCTACGACAAATCGTTAGAGTTTGGCCAGTCGGTCGGACAGAATGAGCAAAGAATAAATGTGGGGGCTTGTATATGATACTTAGTTATTTGTATTGTTATTTTTTGTTATTATTCTTCTTTTTTTATTTAAATTTTTTGTTGCCAAATCAAAATTAGTGTGTTGCTAAGACCCTGTGATTATCTGTATCGGAAACCGATGACAATAAATATGTAATCAACAATCTTCCCAGGGAAAGTCGTTCAAAATGTTGTACATATCCACCTGTATGTTCCTAAGAAGATAGTCGATAGATACATGACTAAGAAGTTGTTCACTGTGCGTTTACGTTCCGGTCTATTTCTCGCCGACCTACATTTCCGGCAATAGTAAACAAACGTTTGCGTTTACAGCAGCGCAGAGGCAGGTTACTGCAGTATTAGTATTCTGAGCATGCGCTCACGTACGCATGCGTGGACGTGGACCTACCGCCCGCTGTCATTAGAGAAATGATGTGTTAAATCCTTGATCAATAGGTACTACGCTACATCGAGATCAACTGCTTCAAGTGATACGATGGGAATGTGGCGGGATGATAAAGTTGAAGGGATTCTACCCTTTGTGTCGGTAGAATAAGGGAATTGTGGCTTACAAATTATGGAAAATATAGTATACAAATGGATGATGTGAAGCCAGCCAGCATTGAAGACCTGTGCTGCCTGGCGAGAATAGTTAAACGCTTCTTATTAATTTATTTCACCAGCTTGATGTGTAGTGTCAAAGTGTATTATGCCTAGACTAGACTATTTCCTTCTATCTGCTTCTATATTGTACCTCCAGCTTGTCACGGTAGGTACATTTAAAAGCTTAGCTATGTTCAATTTGTCTTGTTTTAGACTGTAGAGTGGAAGTTGACAGCCTTTAGTTAGGTTTCAAAGTGAATATTGAAAATTCGATATGCAAAGCCAAACTTTTCAATGCGAAGGAAGCAATCTAACTTTCAAATTGCTTCGCAAAGTTTGGCCCTTTTGACGTCACAATATGAATAGACTGCTGCTCGGATAATTTCCGACTCAGAAAAAATATCGCTAACATATTGAGATCAAATATAGCTACTTCATTACTACGAGTATGAATAGAAGTGGCTTCTGTCTTTTCTTTTGAGGCTAATCCCAGAAAGTACAGAAGGGATTATTATATATCTTATTAGAATCTTACGAATGGATACAGACGCAGACTACTAGAGTGATTATCATCAAGGCATCCATTCATCGCTATACTAAAATAACTACAAAACACAAGTAGCCCAATGGTTTCAGCTTACATTAATTTTTACAAAAGATGTTTTGCTAGGATCGTTTGGTATCGCGTTTAGTTTGAGACCTCTAAAGCGGGGGGGGGGACAACGTTTGGTGGCCCAAAACCTCAAAATTTGTATTCCTGTTTTTGGCTCATAACTCGAAAGCCATCAAAAACAACACCGTTATGTCTACATAAATTAATTATGTGAAATTTTGCCATATATATTTTACTGGAGGATCCATACACGGTCAAACACAATCAAGACGGACTTTCAGGTCGCAAACTTATGTGTGGCATACCACACGAAACCAAACGATCCCATAAAAAATAAAGTTTATAAGTGTATAAATGGATGTAAGCTGAACCACTTTTGGATCCTCTATATAGGGCTAAAGCGCTGAAACATGTAAGTACCTCGTATGTTAGTTAACTAACTTACTTCTCGCATAAGTCATAACACTAACAAGACCCTGAAGCTTTTAAGCTTACATTGCAAGGCACTTTCGCTGACACTTTAAACAGTATGTGATACAGATGTAGAAAATCTAATTATGCGTGCCCTTTTTAGGTAGGTATCTGTGTAATGCTTCGTCAGCTTTATACACCACTCTACCTACACTCTTGGTTCTGCGGGCCGTGCGTGCCAAACAATTTTGTAAAGGTATTTCTGAGCATCTTTTCCTTAGTTTTTTTTTTTCAGACACGAACCATTTCGTTTGTATACGCTGTGATGAAATAACTGTAATTATTTAGTCTAGGTACTTACATATATCTACACGTTTTTCGTGCGGTGCGTGCTCGCTTCATTAAGGCTATACTTTATCATAATATTTGGGCCATGGACATTTGCCAGCTAAATCTTAACGAGCTTCATCCTGTTAGGTAATGAGTGTTAATTTTTTTGTATGTAATTGACATACATTATTATGATTTTGAGTTATCGCACGATTCTAATTAAAACATTATTGTGTATGTATGTATATGTTATTCAAAGATATCTAATGAATAAAAATAAACAGGGAATATCTTCTATTCCTCTCCGCGCCGCCTCGCCTTGACAATGGGACATAGTCTTGCGTTCCGACAATAGAAAAGCATAAAAGAAAATCCTGTTTTTTTGTGTTAATCTAGTAATCTTGGTATTACATTTTATAATTTAATGCCAAGATAACTGTGACGTTATCGTCACTACTTATACACAGAACAATATAAGTATGTGAATAGCTAAAAATAAATCCTCAAACTGGAACATTGAATAACACAAACAAACGAACAACTCTTTGAAAGCATAGCTATAACACAAACAAGGGAATTTCAGCGTAACATTGTCGAGTTATTCCCACAATGTACAAACTGTTACGGACCTAAGGACGTACTACCTACCTAATCCGTTTTGTCTCGACATTACAGAAACTCAGTCTCAGGGCAGGCAGTTTGTACATTTGGCACTTATTTCGCCATTTATTTTCGTTGCCACCACAGGAAGTTTCAATTGTACGAACATATTATATTATTGTATATCCAGAGACATGTCTTCTGATCAGTGGTCGGAATACCTTGGAACGCAATGAAAGCAAAAATATGGACATGACTTTTTAGCGGTACTCCATTTTCGGAACTTAATGAAGTTTAGATGAGAGTTTAGATGATTTTACTTATAAATTAAACACAAATGTGGCTTTTGTCTTTTTATTGGCTTGAGAAGGTAAAAATATACAATAACAAAACAACAGAAAATATTTTGTACATTGCCATTAAATTTTAAAAGCATTATAGATTTATTTGGCATGTAATTTGGTGGTAAAAATAATAAATTGTAAAAAAAAAAAAAATTTAGGTTGTCAAGTTCTCTGCAAAATGGCTTATTCCTTTTGATTTAAATTAGGTAATCTTGGGAAGATTCCATAATTAAAGGTCAAGTATGAGTGGGACTCGCCCACAAAGGGTTCCGTACCTCCGTACAATGGTAGGGATGACGTGGAGTGAATAGTTTGGATTTTATACTTTCATACTTTATGTACGTAACCAGGTGCATTTATAAGTTTGTATGTGGTTCACAGACAAATAAAAAACCTTGGCAATTCCGGGTAGGTTTTCCTGTAATCTATGGCTTAAGTTATATTTTTTTCATAATTTATCACTCCGTTTTTTCGGAGATAAGGGAGGGGGGGAAGGTATTTTTTCTCCTTTTTAATCATTACTTCTAAAGCTATTAAAACAAAAAACTAAATTTTAAAATTAAATAAATTAAAAAAACAAAAGTTTTTAATGATACCCTGTATTAAATACAAATACGTTTATTTTGCCAAAATAGATTACAAATGTAAAAACTTACTAATAACATGTGTGGTTACTTAGATAAATTTTAATATAGTTTCTGCGATCTCCGCACTACGCTAACCTGTATCGCGAAGACCGTCACAAAACGAGTGCCACGAACGAACATATCGATCGTAAGCGGAAAATTGCGAATTGTGTTGCATTGATTAATTTCATTACGTGTTAAATTTTGTGTGTGTGAGGTATGACTTTGCATGAATTAATGTGTACTTAAACAAGTTTAAATACATAAAATAATTAGCAATTTAAAAAAATAAGTACCTATGTTGACAAATGATTAAAAAGGGTTAAAAGCGCATCTGAAGTTTATTTATTAATTATTCGTATTTATTTTATTAGTTAAATGTACTGGTCTATTTTAAAATATTTTCAGTTTCATCATTATTTAAGCTAGTGAAGTATTTTCTTACTTAAATTTTTGTTTCTTTTATTGAAGATATTTTGAGATCTATTTTTTGGGTGATCTTATTGTAAATGTAGGGATGTAGATAATTGGAGTGTTTCTGGGCAAATTATATTTTAACAAGGCTGGTACAAAGTCTAAAAACTCCTCTTGAGAGGAGCCATGGGTACTCTGGTAAAGAAAGCAATTTTTTTTGTTGAATTTTCTCTCTCTTTCTCTCTCGCTCTTTCAATATATAGCTGTCGTATGCTTAGCAGTTTCAGTGATTCAAATAACTCAAGTAACGGCGATTTTTGCAAGTTATAACTTTAAGCACCGATTTTTTTAGATTTTAATGAAAATGAAATGAAAAATGAAAATGTTTATTTTTCTATAAATCTTACGTCCTAGTTACAGGCATGACTCTGACTCTTAAACTAGGGGAACCTGTATGGCATTTTGGACCTAAGATTACCTAATTAGTTTCTGAAACAATAAATGAGTAGGTAGTTATGTTTCTTATTTAACAAATAATTAAATGAAAAATGAATAATAAATGATAAATGATAAATAACTCAGAAACTAACATAACATAGTTAAGTTATGGTAGTCTCTGAGTTGCCTTGTACATAGGCAAAGCAATTTTTTGGAATATTAAGAAAGGAACAATAATAAATAAATTACTATTGCTTAATAAATAGATTACTATTGCATGAACAGGTAAGTATACAACAAATATCAACTATAGGAAACCCTCTATGGTGTCATAGTCAAGTTCTTTTAGCCATTCTATGATTTTAACTTTAAATTGGTAATTATTTAACACAGATAAATCCTTATTCCATTTTAGTAGTAGATTATATAGTCTTATTGAAATATTAGAATAATGTCTCTTAGCGAATTCACTTTTAGTTACAGGTTGTGGTATTAATTTAGTTCTATTGTTTTTTACTGTTAGATTAGGGACTACATGTTGGTGGAACCTCCAAGGCATTGATATATAAATAGCTTTCTAACACTCAGTATTGGTGCAGCCTTGTATACATGGGATGTAGGATGTAGGGTACATACGGGGAAGAAAGAACATAACTTTGAGTACGGATCTTTGAGCTCGTTCCACCTCGATCATGTGTGACATACACGCCCCACCCCAAGAGGTAATACCATATCTTATAATGCACTGAAAGAGGGCATTGAAGTTTTGTATTAAAAGCCGTGAGTCAGCAACATGGCGCAACGTTTTGAAAACAAATATAAGTTTACGAATTCTTTTAGCTACCATTGAGATTTGATTTGACCATCTGAGATTTTCATCAATTTGGATGCCTAGATATTTAATTACACCAACTCTGCTAAGCAATGGACAGTTGCAAACGTTGTCATTCTTATTTAGAAGTCTGTTGCATGGGTAGGAATGGATTTTAATATTTAAATTATTGACAGGGCTGTTGGCTTTGGTTTTACTGAAACAGATGTATTTGGTCTTAGCGGTGTTAAGCGACAGGAGGTTATCTTCTAGCCAACTGGAGACTAGTCTAAGACCTTTTTCAGTAGCATCCTTGACCGTTTCCCAAGAACTGCTGTGGAATAGGAGGACAGTGTCGTCAGCGAATATTGTCAAGTCGGCGCTTTCCACCTCCAGGCCACAGGTTAATGTATACCAGAAACAATGTTGGCCCAAGCGTACTCCCTTGGGGGACACCATAGGTACATGGTGCATCATCGCTTGAATGGCCATCAACCCGGACACATTGTGTTCGATCTGTTAAGTAACTACGGAACCAGGCTAGTGAGGTTCCTCTCATACCTAGATTCTGTAGACGACTCAATAGGATTGGAACCGAAACGGTGTCAAATGCCTTTTGAAGGTCTAAGAAGACGCCAATGCACCTTTCCCCTTTATCAAGGTAGCTGGTGATGTTTGAAGTTAGCTTCAGGATGGCATCCTCCGTGGATACTCCCTCTCTAAAACCGTATTGGTTACGAGATAAAAGTTTTTTAGATTCGAGATAGTTAATTACTCTTGTATTGGTAAGTTTCTCAATGATTTTTGACACAGTGCTCAATACAGATATTGGTCTCAATACAGTTACTGGGCGAGGATTTGTCTCCTGTTTTGTGGATAGGTGACACAACTGCTTTTTTAAAGATTACGGGGAATGCTCCATCCGCAAAGCTTAGGTTACACAAGACGGAAATAGGGTGCGACAGAACATCACCGAACATCTTTAGTATTTTAGTTGGTATTTGATCCCATCCTGGTGCACAGGCTGACCTGAGTTTTGCTATAGTGCGTCTAACTTCATTAGGGTCTGTCGGACAGAGCAGCATTGAGCCCAGTGGGCCATCCAGGGAGATCGCCCTTTCTGCCAGTAAGCTGTCAGTTGCATTTAGTTTTTGTAATGTGTGGTTAGCAAGAACACTACCGATTGTCGTGAAGTAGTTATTGACCTCATTTAATGAATCTTTATGAAGCACTTTTAGATTTAATAGTTCAGCTGGTACAAGTTTACTCCTCTTTAGATTACAAATATCCTTAATAGTTTTCCATGTGTCCTTATTGTTACCTAGGCTTTCATTTAGTTTGTTACAATAGTATGACCTTTTTAGTGCTTTTATTATTTTATTACACAAGTTCCTGTAAGTTGTGTATTGCTGTTTAAGTTCTAAATCGTTTTTGTTTATTTTAGATTTTTTATGTAGCTTATCTCTGACACGTATAGATTTGACCACTCCTACAGTTATCCAAGGCTTAATTGGTTTTATTCTGTTTGGTATTTTCTTGACTGTTGTGTTTGCTGTAATAATTTTTTGAAGTGTGGATACTAATTTGTTAGCTACTTCGTCAACAGAAATGGAGCCATAAAAGTTTTCCCAATCAATATGATTAAAGGACTTTGCTATACCATTAATATCAAGAGTAACCCTAGTGTGGTTTGTCTGTTTCTGTCTGATCTCTTTTTGTTTGGTGTGCATTATAAGAAATATTGGTGAGTGATCTGTGAATTGTTCAAAAACTATCGTTCGAGCATGGTTTGATGTCTTAATCATGAAATGGTCAAGGCAGGTGTTGAATCTGGTTGGTTTGTTTATACCTTGCTGCAAACCATATGAGGCCAACATTTCGATGTACTCCGCAGCATATCTTGAAACATTATCAGGTATTATGTCTATATTGATATCTCCGGTAAGTATGATGTGTTTTGTTTTAATAGTTTGAAGCAGAGTACCCAGAGATTCAATGTAACTGGTTGGGTTAGAAAAGCATGGTGGCCGGTAGGTACAAATAAATGAATAGAGGTTATCAATGGTTAAAAGCAGACAGTTACCTTCAGATATGACACTAGGCTCAATTACATTGACATTGGTTATGTTATTTCTCACAAATACAGTGACACCATCATTTTGGTTGAAACTAGATTTAGTATGGTGGGATATGAAGCCATCAATAGTTGGGATAAAAGATGAATCATCTGTCCAACATTCTGTCAGTACAATAATGTCTACATTAATGTCCGAGATAAAGACAAGGAATGAGTCTAGGTTATGGCTAACACTTCTTATGTTGACCGAAATAACACAGAACAACTCCCGGTCAACCCTTAAGTTAAGGAGCTGTCTACATGATGAATGGTCATCCACTTTTAGACACTCTATTTCACTAACAATTTCAATATCTTCTGCAATATCAATATTAATAATGACAGGTGTTTTTTTTTCGTTTTGTCATTTTACCACCCACATTTTTGCAGACAATATTTTTTTCATATAAGACTTGAATTATGTTGCGGTTATCAGAATAAGTATTTTTGCAGAAGATTCCAAGACTCTCTCTCTTATAGTTCCTGAGAAAAGTGCCTGTGACAGACGGACGGACGGACGGACACGCGAGTGATCCTTTAAGGATTCCTTTTGTTACCTATTGAGGTACGGAACCCTAAAGATAAGAAAGGTACGTGTATTCTAAACTGAGGTATCATGACATTGAATTGGGAAGAATAGATAAGCCACGTTATTCATAAAAAGTGCTCTAGCAGAACCAGAAACTTCTTCATCTTGCCTATTCGAATTTCTTATCTTTGATATTGAAATAAATGATCATTATTTTATTGACGACCGAATGGCCGAGTCGGCAGTGACGCTGCCTACGAAACCAAAGGTCCCGGGTTCGAGTCCCGGTGGGGGCAAATATTTGTTTGATGAGAATGGATGTTTGTACCCTAGTCATGGTTGTTTATCTATCTTAGTATAATATTTATCTATATAAGTATGTGTATAGTTGTCTAGTACCCAAGATACAGGGAATCCTAGTTTGGGGCTAGATCAATGTGTGTAAATAGTGTCCTTATTATTATTATTATTCATTATTTTCCTCCTTTAATGTGTTTCGCTTTACCTGTAAATCCATTTGTAGCTCGAGAATGCTACTACTACTACTACTACAACAAGATACCTCTGGAGATCTTGAAATTGCCATTTGAGCGATAATTTAAAAACCATGTTAAAACGACTGTCGAAAAAGGGATATTTCAATGGTCAAGATTTCTTAAATGACAGGACTGTATGGGGTTAATCTGGCTCAACACAGACCTTGCTGTTAATAATTTTGTAATTATTTATTCCTGCTTATTAATTATAATAATTAATATCGTAATATTTCTATTAGTTAAGCACAACCAATTTTTAAAAGAGATCTGAAAACCAATCTGTGCCCTTCCTCTCCCACAGTGGTCCAATGTAGAGAAGAGGCAAAACATTACGATTGCTAAGTAAGTATATGTAAATATCTACAGTAATAAAGACATTTGATTGATAGATTGATTGGGCTCTCCACATTAGTGGAGATAACATTTATTTCAATATCTATTTGTTTACTATTTTCACGTACTGCGTGCAAATCTGGATTTATATCCACAACTTTGTCTATTTTATGTTTATTTTTTTCGGACGCACTTTCTAATAGCTCTTATGCTAATAAGTATAATTTTTAAAATAAATTCTAATAAAAAGTGTTTTATTAGAATTAATTTTAAAACAATCCAATTATTTTTTAATTTCGAAGTTATTATTGATTAACTGTGAAAATTTGGTAATTTTCGCCAAAAACAATAAATCTTCACAAACACAACAAACACGACAAACTTCGCTTTAAGTCTTTGCAACGATTCACCAAACACGTATTATTTATTAAGTTTATTTTAGAATCTTAACTTAGTAGATTAATTATCCTTTTTGTATTTATCTTAAATATTTTTAACTTAGTATTTCAAAGTTAAAACACAGTTTACGTCCTGATTTGCCCTCCAAAAGTGCCCTCCAAATTTTAAATGTATTGGCTGACGTAACACTTTCGTGTTTGGGTCACACAAATACACAATATAAGTGTACCAAATTTTTACTTAATCGGTTGAGAATTTGCTCGTTTAATACTTATTACTTTAAGGCTAGTATGTACTCGCACAGCAAAAATACTGATTTACACAGCAAAAAAGGATCGGCAAAAATACTTTTTATGATTTAAGTATTTTTTTGTTCTTATATGTTCCACCTAATACGAAGGATATAGGGGGCTTCGCTTCGCTCACCCCCTTGACCTTTCACCTAAGCTACCGCAGTATTTTGCCCTGATATTTGCTATCAAAATCAGTATATTTGCTGTGCAAATCAGTATTATTGACGTGCAGTTTAATATTTCTCTTACTTTAACACACCTAGAACCGATACTCGAGTGATCCTATTATGGTTCCGATTTTCTTTTCAAGGTACGGAACTCTAAAAATTAAGTCAACGTTTCCGGTCGATTTTGGCTAAATTGGAAAAAAGTAATTAAAATTAAATATAAAGTGGGCAACTGCACAGTCGCATTGTCTATTGCATTGTTGAACGCTAACCGAGAATACTTTAAAATTAAAAATGGCTAATAATTAGATGGTCTGTTTTTTTTTAATTCAATATTTTGAATTCTTACAAAAAAGGTCTGACCAAAACCAATGCTTTAAGCATGCTAGATTTTTACTTTATGCAGATGACAAAAAGATATATATGAATGTTAAAACTTCTCTTGATACCCAACATCTACAAGAGGATCTTAACCGTCTAGGCGAATATTACGCCCGGAACAGGATAGGTGTAAACACAACCAAGTGTTTACACGTAAGTTTTACAAGAAAAACCAAAACAGTTCTGTTTGACTACCAACTGAACAATGTAACCATAAATAAAGGCAAAACTGTTAGGGACCTCGGCATCATACTTGACTCTAAAATGACATTCTCGGCTCACTTTGAAACTATTATAAAGAAAGCATACAGGAATCTTGGTTTTGTAACGCGTGCTTGTAAGGAATTCACTGACCCCGCCTGCATAAAGATTATTTATTTCGCCTACGTTCGTAGTGTACTTGAATACTGTAGCCCTGTTTGGAATCCACAATACATAACTAACATAAAAGAGATCGAGTCTATGCAACAGAAGTTCCTCAAGTTTCTTAACTACCGCACACATACGCCAATTTCGGACTACGCAGATTCATGCAAACACCACAATCTACTTACGCTAACCGAGCGCCGTGTTGTGGCCGATATGTCGCTCCTGCATGACGTATGCTCTGGTGCTCTGGACTGCCCCCGTTTAGTTACTGAAATGCTAAAACTGTCTGTACCGTCGACACGGACCAGACACACTAAGCTATTTTCTGTTCCCTTCTCTCGCACTAATTATGCATCAAACTGTACGTGTATCAGGCTACCTCATATGTACAACAAATTCTTCTCTGGCTTAGACCCATTCTGCAAAAGTAAACCTACTTTCAAGCGGATGGTTACTTTGAATTTAATAGAAGGAAATAGAAGGTAAAAGTCAGAGTTGATCTGATCTGTAAAAACTTACTAACATTAATTTTTAAATTACAGCAAAAAGTAGCAAAAAGTAGCACCATGTCAACCTTACCTTACTGCATCACCACTTGATTTCCAGTATCTCATTGAGTTAGTCGCTTGTTAGTTTTTGGTCTCAGCTTCACAAACCTACAATTTATGAACCATACCTATCAAAACATCCCCCTCCTCCTCTCCCCCCCCCCCCCCTCCCACGCACACACACAAACAATGTATTTATTCAATTATATATTTACAAGTATACAACACCAAATAACAAACACAACCTACACACACAAGACATAAGTAAGGCACTCATGCTGTTGTTTTGGTTATTTACCTTTATCTTTATCTTCTTCTTCTTTTTGATTTCCTATTTTGTTTATATAATGAAATCCTTAATTGGCCTCATTCAAAGATCTTTTTGTTTAGATTACATGTAAGCACGGCTGTGGATTTTTGTTGATGTAATAAAATAAAAAAAAAAAATAAAAAAAAATGGTCAAGTGCGGGTTGGACTCGCACACAAAAGGCAAAGCATTAATCGTATAGCATTAAAATAAAATAAAAACAAAAGCAAAAATAAATCAACATTATGTCAGAACATGGATAAGAACCCAGATCGGTTACGTATCACATCGAATGCGCCGCCACAAACATGTGATAAGCTGTGAAATCTACGATCATACTAGAAACATGATATGATTGTTTATATCGCCGGGGATGTTAAAACACGTTTCTTGTGCAGGGACCCCCTTTAAAGTATAAAATCTCGTATAGTTCGTTATTTGTTGCTGTATCGGCAACATTCTGTGAACATTTAAACTCTGTACCTACCTATTACGGTCCATCGTGCGTGACATACAGACCCCGCTGACGGACGGACGAACAGACAGGGGGACAGACGGCCAGAGCGGAGGCTTAGTAATAATAAAATAGCTTTGGCACCCTTCGGGTACGGAACCCTAGAGATACTATAATTTGTGTTATTTTGATTGTGCCCAAAATGTCGTTACCAACTCTGAATCACAAAATTAACAAAATGGAAAAAAAATGTGCATTTTCTATTTCAAAATTTAGATAAAAGGTGGTGATTTTAACCAAATTAGTAGTTTATGTGACTGCTACATAATGGAGGGCATTAATACTCGAGAGTGGGTTTATGAAACGAGCCAAAGGTGAGTATCATAATAATATTACTCGAGAGTTTTAATGCCTATTTATGTACAGTTACATACACTAGTTTATCTACACACATATCATAAGCTCTCTTTGATGTGTTCAGGAACCGCATGTTCGACCGGCATTGTGCCATAGATCGTTGCTCTGCAGTTGTTTAGCTTGTTCAGTAGTACCAACTTCACAGACAAACTAGGGGCGGCACGCAGGTGGGCGTCGGCGTTCGAAATTTGAATGTCATAATTTGACAAATTTTGGTACATTATAGTCATAATGAATCAATATTCAGATAAGAAATGAGTTTTTACAAAGTAGTTTACTGGTCGTAACGTGAGGTTTTTGGAAGAGTTTAGTAAAGAGGGTTTATGCTACGAGTGTAGATAAAAGATTTAAAAACCAAGAAAAAATTGTTCACTAATCATACAAAATCACCAAATGGCGGAGTCATTAATAATTGTATATTAATAATTTTACATAAAATATATATTTTTTTGATTTTAGAAAAATAAATACAACACCGTATCAGTATATAAATAATTTTAATTTTGAAAAGAGAAAAGACAATATCATATTTAAAACTTACGGGACAACTTAAATTGTATATCAGATTAAAATTATTACAATTACGCACCGGATTTGAATTTATGTACTTGTCAATTATTTAAACGTTATAAACTTAGTAGATTATGTTACTCCTCTATACATCAATTAAGAGCCTTTTTAGGGTTCCATACCAGAAGAGTCCAAACGGAACCTTATTGCTGTCACTCAAGTGTCCGTCCGTCCGTCCATCAAAAAATATTTTTGAATGTTTTAAGGGTGGCTCCCAAATAGCAAAATAGGAGCGCGAAAAAAATTACAATTGACCTACCTCATTGACTGGGGTAGTTATAGCTCGTTGAGTAGATACATACTGTATTTCTCGTTTTAAAAAATATTGGAAAACAAAGAATTAAGAAGCCACCACTCAGTTTTTTAATACATTTTGTACAGAAGAAATTTCAATTTCCCATTCATTAATACCCACGATCTAAAAAAAAAATTTTGATAATATGTATTATTAGATATATACTAACAACTACCAATATATTGATAAATAAATTTTTATCTTTGCAATGCAATGAACTTTGAATTTCCCTCATTATATGGCTTATATTCTACATTTGGTACGGAAACCTGGATTTTCACACGAAGATGGCGCTTTTTTAACATTTGAATTATATTCTGCTATAATTTGACAGTTCCAAACGTAATTCCTAGAGACGAAGCAGACCACGCAGCACGAGGAAAAAATAACACCTAAATAAATATTAATTTGTAGTTTGTGATCACAAGGTTGAGGTCAATACAACCAGATCACTTTTGCAATAAACTTGGGGTTTTTCTGATTCTTGTAAATTTATCGTTATTGTAATTTGCACGTCATAGAGCTTGATTTACTTACCTATACCCTGCCTCATGATTTGCATGCTAGGCGTATCTGTGTTCTCTACAATTAAATAAATGTATCAATATGTTTTTTTATTAAATACCTACATACCTATCTAAATTTGGTATATTTTAGTGTCATAATAAAATGTTCGTACAGGTACCTACCTACTCGATCTGCGTTTTACCATGCGCCTTTCGTCAGTAGCTGACGTTCTTCGTTAAATTGGCTAACAAATGATCGTTTGGTCATTATTTGCTCAAATCAATCACTGCTTGTGTTAACTTTGTTATTGTACGTGTAATCATCGATGACGCACTCATGCTCATTTCAAACTCAAAAGTGACTAAAGGCTCGTTCATACAAGTCAATGAAATCAGTATCCGTCCGACTTCTGACGCAGTGATGTCATCGGACATCGTGAGAAATTGATAATTGGTGTTTCATACAAGTCATTATATAATATATCTATCTCGGCACTGAAACATGTGTGGACGCGTTCATAGGAAGAGATAAATTATTATCAACAAAAATGCTTTTCAACGTCTGCGACGTCATTCAGTATTTTATTATAAATAATTAAATTACGACAACAAATATATCGGTAAGCAATATAAGTTTTGACTCCCAAATATGTAAATGTTCACCAAATTTATAAATGTAGGTATGTAGTAGTTTTACAGAAATGTATTGGTTGCTTTAGGGCACTTTCTGTCCAAACACTAAAGTTGGGTTTGATAGGTCTCTTTACCAGGAGTAGTTACCAGAAAATATGGTATCTTCGCCTACTACTTTTGCGTCGCACTCCTGTCATTAGTATTAGATATTATTGAGTATCAATGGTCTTCAGATGTAGCCCTAGGTTTTTAAAGGCGTTTTGAATTGCGTATGACTAAAACACTCCACAACATGAGAGAGAGACAGAAACATATGTCAAAAACCAGGCGAAGT
The DNA here is from genome assembly GCA_949825045.1 of Argyresthia goedartella. Lineage (NCBI taxonomy): Eukaryota > Metazoa > Arthropoda > Insecta > Lepidoptera > Argyresthiidae > Argyresthia > Argyresthia goedartella. Next base: position 23,382,545 of record OX463820.1, read on the forward strand.
TATATATAAGGCACGACGTATCTTTTTACCCACTGTTTACCAGTGTTGAATTTAGGTGCGTTGAAAACCATAACACAAAAATACAAAAAGGATAGTATTTTGTAAACAAAGGTATAGTACGCTCTCATACTAATACTACAATAATGAAAAACTCTAAAATCAACATCGTAATTTCGTAATTTTCATGACTTTACTGCCACTTTCTGCGATAAATAATTGAGCACTACATAACAGACGGTTTATTTTACACAAAAATCACTTCGCTTATCTATTTCAATTTGCACTACACAAACGCATACACCCTCTCACACAAACAAACCCACAGATGACACACGAGGCTACCACAATGCACACTCGTACCAACAGAATATTAATTAAGTCGAAGTATTATGGACTCTATTCGGTAAACATTAAGTGCAATATGCAAAGATAATGGTTGAACAGGAGGAGTATCATCTGAAATAAAATTATAGTATATTGTTGTACTTTCCCTAGATATGGATAGTATGCATATAGTACGAAGCACGAACTTATAGTATAAATACTATGGTTTTAGTACGAAATCTAACGCTGCTGTTTACCAACAATAAAACATATGCCTTTAATTACTAAACATAATTTTGTGTTCATAAGACCAAATGTCTATAAAGTCTGTTCTCAGTATTTTTAAACAGGTCACGAACAAAGTGAGCGTTTTGACACTCCATACAAGTATATTTTTTCATCCATATTATTTTCATGTTACGGAACTATCACTCATTTAATATAATTGTGTGAACGTACCTTTAAGGTCAAGACTATTCCTTTGGTAACCATTGTATGTAAAGAAGTTTAATGTTTAAAAGGAAATTAATGTTTATTAAAACAGATAACATTTAAGTAGTTAAATAATAATGCTCGAAAGCTGAACTGATTTTACTTACAAAACTTGGTACTTAGAAGTTGCAAGTTCCGAATTTCTCTGATACCATTTTCATAGATTATGATCAGGAATACTTTAGATTATTTTAAATTCATACGACAATGTAAATCCATAAACACAGTCTCGTCATAAAAAAAATGCAACTTTAGCGAAAAATATAAAAAGAAATCGACGATTAAATACGAAAAAACAAAAATATAAAATAATATTTTCCCGGATAATAACACTAGCATATTTCTCTCGGCCTCGCCTAAAGCAATGTTCGCGCGTTTTCGAAGACGGTCAGGGTTTATTATTAAGATGCTGATGGATCCACCGCGCCCTTAATGACGTTACCTTAAGAGGCAAGACATTGATTGCAACAGATATAAAAATTGTTTAAAAATGCTATAATCATGTATTGGCCGCAACAATGGCTCTGAATGAAATATGACCTATCTTTCTTAGCCTTTTTTTAATATCTCACCTTCTCATTCGCACCTTAGCTCAGAGACAAAAATATTTGGCGCGGTCTGCATTAATCTCTCTTGAAGGTGAACATCCGAAAAATCCTGAGTCTGGTTGGTTAAAAGCAACTGTACTAAAAATAGATGCCCAGAAATAAGCAGGTCTGGAAGGTGTGTTTAGCTTGTACTGTTTGGTCTACATTCGTTCTCTTATGTAAGTGTACCACTCTGACTGAATAGAGAGAGTTTGGAGGCAATGTAGTGTACAATAAAGCACCGACCTGTTACATCATCAGCACCCTGCCGGCTTTAGGACATAGTCTGAAATTGTCAAATTTTATCGCTCGCCATACTTTGTCTATGGGCCCATTCACAATAATATATATTACAGCATAGACAACATATATCATAATAAACATAGTCAGGTCATAAGTTCTGTCACATGTGCAATATGAAATAATTTAGACATGTTTATTATTTATGTAAACATTTATATAGCAAAATGAACTTAATAAAACATAGATTCTTATGGTAATAAAGTTTATTCAAAATGACCCCCGCGATTTTGAATACAGGCCTTTATTCTGCGCGGCCAGTCGTCTATCGCAGCACGAACGAGGTCCATGTCAATATCGGCGGCTGCCTTAATCAAGGATGCCTTGAGTGACTCCAAATCAGGATGAGGCTTTGAGCAGGCCTTTTCCTCCAAGTGTTGCCATATCTTGTAATCTAACGGACTCAAATCTGGACTGGAGGAGGGCCAGTCTTCGTGCAGGATGAAGTCGATTTCACGCGCCGCCAGCCAGTCTTGTGTGCATTTCGCTCTATGAGCTGGCGCAGAATCTTGTTGGAATACCCAGTGCCTGTTATTAAACATGGTATGAGAAACAGGTTCCACAAGGTTCTTGAGGACTGTATTTTGATACACAACTGCATTCGTTTTTACGCCTTTCTCACAAAAATGTACCTCAGTTAAGCCCCAATAAGAGATTCCCAACCAAAGCATGAGCGAGGATGGAAAATGACCTCGTTGGACACGCGGAATACGGTTGCTCGCTTCTTCACTGCTGTGTGCGTACTTTTTTCCCGCGTACCGCTTCAACAAAGCGCGGCATCTCTTCAGTCTCAGGTCCATTAAACGAGCGTCCAAACGATGTCCTGTTTTTCTTCGATATGCCCTAAGCCCTAAGTCTTCATTTAACACCCTTTTCACCGTGGTCCTGCTTAACCCCATCTGAAGGGCCAACAGTTTCTGCTTACGTATGGGATTTCTTTGAATTCGCGCCTTCACAGCTTTTATCACTGCTGTAGTCCTAACAGAGCGAGGGAGATCACTTCTTGACCTGTTATCTACACTAGAGTCTTCATTGTATCGTTTTATGGTACGATAAACGAATCTTTTGGTTATATTCCAATTTTTCAGTAAGTCGAAAATCTGAATTGGCGCGTAACCGCAACGATGCATCGCAATAACTGCGACACGGTCTTCTTTAAGTGTCCACTCCATATTTAAAAATGAGGAAAATTCTAAAAAGTACACATTTTTATTTTCATGAAAAATTTGAAATTCGAATTCAATAAACTTTTTTGTGGCCAGCGTTCTAAATTCAAAAGTTTTTATTGTGTGACAACTTATGACCTGACTATGTATATACATATATATGTCACCGTTAGATAGTCAAAACCGTTAGTTGATCAACTATCGACAGATAGTAAACCAGACCCACAGGGTTTAGAATTTACGTTTCTTTTGTTCTTACATGTCAGCCTAACACGAAGACTATTCGGGGGCTTCGCTGCGCTCGCCCCTCAAGTCTTCACCTAAGCTACCGCAGTGCTTGCCATGGTATTTCGTTTGCAATTCAAGTTAAAACCAGTTTACTTTTTAACGGTTTTAACCGTTAGTTTATCAAATAACGCGTCATATAGTAAGCAGAACGCTACAGTTTACTATCTGTCGATAGTTGACTAACTAACGAGAAAAAAACGTTAGTTTATCAACTAACGGTTTGGACAATCTTACAGTGACGTATACATCACTATGTAAAATGACGATCTCTGTGGCGCTGCGGTTGTCGCTCTGCCTACCATGCGAGAGGTCCCGTGTTCGATCCCCGGTTGGGGATAAAGAAAGAGAAACTCCCCAGGTCTTGGATGTTTATGTGTGTGACGTCGCTCTTTCTGGTTCCCACGACACAGGGTCTCCTAGTGTGGGGCCAGAAGCAATGTATGTGCCTGTATGTAAACGTGTGTATGCGTGTGTGTTATGTGATATCACAAAGTCTGAAGCCGGCTTCATTCACTCACTCAAAAATCCTCGGCTAAATCGTCACAGCTTAAGCACACATTGCCATTAATCTCTTCATTCATATAAACTTATCAAACCTATGATAGCTAAAATGTGCTTTGTCCTTTTCTCATAAACACAAATTTCAAAGTGACAGAAAAAGACAAACTAATTATAACGGCATTATAGTTAAAATAGGTTTATCAGACGTTTATGAATAAGGCGATAAGTGTATAGAGATAGTAATGTCACTCTTCCCGAATTGTCGATCGATTAATATTGAGGAACTAGACATGGTTGAGATGTAACAAAATGTTTCCAAAATATTAATTACGTACGTACATACTGTTATTGTTGGTCTTACTACTTAACGTTGCAGAGAGCTACCCGAAAACAAACAGTCCATAGGGACTCAAACAAAATGGTATGAGAGTTCAAAAATTAAATGCAAATTACGTGTCAAGTGAAATTTACATATATGTATGTGTATTCCATTAGCATCAGTTAATTGCACATCCTCCAAGGAAGGCAAGCTCGTATGAAATGTCAAATAAATCGAAATTCCTTCCCCTGGGATATCTCTGGGACACGGAGTTTGTTGTATCTTCCGTAAATCTTAATGGAGAAAATGAAGACATCAAAAGGTAATAATTTAGCAAAATCGTAAGCACACTCACTATCATTCTCCATGTTGTGAAACGAGCCGAGAGGGAAAAGCACAATGGGGTCAATGACTTTTTTAAGAACCCATCCTTAGAATATCTTATTTATTAAATTATGGATGAAAGTTACAGCTTTAAAATGGACGAAAGTACTATTTAATTATGTTATGACTCATTAGTCAGAGGTCTGAGAGTGTTAGGTGGGAGTAGGTGGATGGTGTTCTTTTTAGGGATCTGTAACTTAAAAGGAAAAAAGTAAACCTTATTTATGAATAATAGGAATAATCCTATAGGATCACTTCGTTGACCGTCTATCCGTCTGTCTGTCTGCCTGTCTGTTTGTCTGTCTGTCTGTCAATACCTTTTTGCTCAGGAACGCGTGAAGACATCAAGTTGAAATTGATATTAAATACTCAAGTCTGTAGACCCTTTAGGCTATAAAAAAAAACAAACAAAAGATATGGCCCATTAAGCCGACTTTGCTTGATTCTCGCAAGGGAATCAAAACCTATAGAGTGCTTCCCGTTGACCTAGAATCCTGATATTTGGTACGAAGGTCTTATAGCACAAATAAAGGTAAGTAACTAAAACTTTAAAGTATTTCCTTCACAAAAAAAATGCAAATCGTGCGGAACCCTCGGTGCGAGAGTTCCATTCCCACTCGACCGGTTTTTTGTCTGAATATCCAAGGCTCTCAATATTACTCTATGATGGATGATAGTAACATGTGGCCCCGCTGAATTTGCCTCGCAGAATGTTCAACAATTCCAGCTTTTCCATTTGTGGCTTGCCGCGCACGACGGATGAACGCTTATCAAATATTAACCTCAACCCGAGAGCTGGTTGTTCAATATGTGTGGTGGGTAGCGGACTAGCAGACTCAGTGGCCTTTGTACCTCACGAGAGCTGGTTGTTCAATATGTGTGGTGGGTAGCGGACTAGCAGACTCAGTGGCCTTTGTACCTCACGAGAGCTGGTTGTTCAATATGTGTGGTGGGTAGCGGACTAGCAGACTCAGTGGCCTTTGTACCTCACGAGAGCTGGTTGTTCAATATGTGTGGTGGGTAGCGGACTAGCAGACTCAGTGGCCTTTGTACCTCACGAGAGCTGGTTGTTCAATATGTGTGGTGGGTAGCGGACTAGCAGACTCAGTGGCCTTTGTACCTCACGAGAGCTGGTTGTTCAATATGTGTGGTGGGTAGCGGACTAGCAGACTCAGTGGCCTTTGTACCTCACGAGAGCTGGTTGTTCAATATGTGTGGTGGGTAGCGGACTAGCAGACTCAGTGGCCTTTGTACCTCACGTTTTCATACTAATTGTTTGTTGGTTGGCCGCTTGGCCCAAAACGTGTGTAAGTAATTATTATAATAATCAAAATGGTTACAGCAAGCGTGGCTCGCAGGCCCGTATTTCGTCCGAGGTGAGTTTGTAATGCAATATCTGTCACCGTAAGATAGTCAAAACCGTTAGTTGATAAAGTAACGTTTTAATTGTCGTTAGTTGGTCAACTATCGACAGATAGTAAACTGTAGCATACTGCTTACTATATGACGTGTTAGTTGATAAACTAACGGTTAAAACTGTTAAATAGTAAACTGGTTTAAACTTGAATTGCAAACGAAATACCAGGGCAAACACTGCGGTAGCTTAGGTGAAGACTAGAGGGGGCGAGCGTAGCGAAGCCCCCGAATAGTCTTCGTGTTAAGTTGACATATAACAACAAAAGAAACGTAAATTCTTAACCCTTTCGGACTGGTACTGGTGGACGTATATATGTGAAAATTAATGTGATTGTGATCAATTGTTTCACAATGAGAGAATGAGAGAATGAATTTAGAATGATAACACCAATAATTCAATATAATAGAATCAGTAAAAATATTGTAACACCTTTCTGTTACCTCATGGAGTTATAAACCCGTTAGTTTATAATCTGACGATTATTTTCTCGACTGTCGATAAATTGTAAACTGTACCATACTGCTTACAATATAACGAGTTAGTTTATAACCAAACCTTAAACGGGGAACTGGTTTAAACTTGAATTGCACGAAAAACCAGGGCGAAGGTCCGTGTTGGTGAAGGCTAACGGCGGTGAGCGAAGCGAATCCCCCTTTATCATTCCTGTTGGTGGACCTGTTAGAACAAAACAAACATACATTTTAAACCCAGTCGGTTTTGTTTACAATTAGTCGATAGTTTATAATCTCACTCGTTAGTTTATAAACTAACGGTTTTCGATACATTACGGTGAGTTAAGCAAGGCATAGAAATTCTCAAACGGAATTTCGGCAGATGCAGTGCCAATTTTTTTCCTTTCCTTCTATTTTCATGAGAAGTTTCAGTGAACTGGAGCCGAGTTGAATGGTCGGGTGAGCTGTTTCAGTTTAAAGCGAGCGTCTGCTTTAAACATGAGACGCAGTAAGCAATTTAGTTGATTTGCCATGGGACGCAAGTTGTGCACAAAATCGCGTACTTTTCTCTTTGTCGCCAATAGAATTTGCTAACATTTTGCTTTTAAATAAGTTAAGAAGAGAGCTCATTATTTACCTTTGTGATACAATTACAAAATAATTTGCGAATACATATTATCTACATTTTGAACGCAGTTCCACAATTAAATTAGTTAGGATTTCCGAATTAAAGGAAAAAATATAACAATTTAGGGATGTTTTCGTAATTAAATACTATCGAGAAAATTTCATCAATCGCGTTTTCCTTTAGTGAAAATCTTAATCAAATACTCAATAAACGTCAACACAAAAATCAAATCTGTAGATGACTTCATGGTGGAGTAAATGGATTCTAAAAAAACCCCATTTTTAGTATCACCTTTAAATCATATTTTGACTTGATAGTATACTCGTAGTATAATTCGTGACATAAACCCACATCACGTGGTAGGTACACCAAAAAAGTGCGGTTTCAAGCCCTCTTAATATATCTGTGTCCCACGATCGATCTCCTAACCTAACCTCGTTAGTCTATTATCAGCATAAACCCGTTACAAAGGCTGAGTAACAATATACATTCCTACATACTTACTTACTCCATACCCTACGTATAACATCTCACGCATGATATAACAAGCGGTTCCATTCACGAGTTGGATTGAAGGGAGGTAAGTCAATCCATGGTAACGTTACAGTATACATATACTGTGGTGTCTATGGTATAGTTCTCCCTCTCTTCCTCTCTCACCCCACTGAGCTGTTTATAGGTTTTATGTAGTCTCTTTAAAGTAGGTACGAAATAAGAGTGATATAAAGTCGATTACCTAAATTAAACTCAACCGTGCGGGGTTGGAAATTTGGTTCTTCACCAATTCGACACAAGATACTGGACACACATGTGTCCAGTTGGTGAAACCCAAAATTAGTATCACTTATTATGTCGTCATCTGGACACGCGAAGATTATTACGCGTGTCCACATAGTGAAAGTTAAATTAAATCACTTTTATGTTATCGGCAACTGGACACATTTAGCTTTTTTGCAAAAAAGCTAAATGTGTTGCCTCGCTCATTTAAGTACTATTAAGTATTCTGTGATTTAATTAATGAACGGGGCGGGGCGATTTCATGAAAAAGCTGCCTCACTTTTTTGCTTGAAAAACCGTATCAGCTCTAAGTATACCTAATAATTTAAAATCATCACTTCGAGTATCACAGAAAAATCAAATAAGGACAAACATAATTTAACTCAGGAAAATATATTTTTGTATTTTTCAAGGATAAACGCTATGACGTTATATCCTTGAGAGATACACTCCACTCCTGTAACATTCAAAAATCACAATGTAAACAATAATCATTCAACTTAACTCTGTAACAACACAATATTGACACTTTGGAAATAGAGTATTTCAGTAATAATTGAAGTATATACAATTGTATCACAATAATTTTACTAAGACTAAGATAATATAAAGATCAATAAAATCAACATAGAATATTATTATTATATATATGATTGTGACATAAAACATTAATTTGCGTGACTGTACTTTGTCATAAATTCGGGTAAAACGCGAGCGTGTGTCCAGTTGGCGAAAACATAAAAGTGATTTAATTTAAGTTTCACTATGTGGACACGCGAAAAAATCTTGGCATGTCCAGGTGACGACATAATAGGTGATACTAATTTTGAGTTTCACCAACTGGACACATGTGTGTCCATCCAGTCTTTTGTGTCGAGTTGGTGAAGAACCCGGAATTGTGTTGTTGGAAAATTCGTTTTCAATCAGTGGGTAGGAATGCAAAGTATGCTGCGCCTCTGTGCGTGTGTAAGTGTCTGGATAGCTACATTATGGACATACATAGTTGATTTTCAACAGACTTCCAAAAGAAGGAGGTTCTCAATTCGACTGTTTTTATGTATGTTTGTTACTTGATTATTCCGTATTGTATGAATCGATTTCGATGATTCTTGTTTTGATTGATAGGTCAAACTTCAGAGGTGGTCCCATATAAATTTTATCAAAACTGGACTTGGCGCTTTTTGAAAAAATCAACAAAAGCGAAAAAATCTACACAGATGACGTTTTGTTTTGTGAGGACTTTTCATATATATCTTCATTCGCATCCCGACCGTGGAGGAAAAAATAGGGCTTGAACTTGACGTCGGTTTTATTAAGATTTTAAATTCGTGAATTTTGTAGTCAAAACTCCACATTAGACACATTCCGTGTTACCACAAAAAATAATAAACAGCGTTTAACTTCAAAACAAACGTCAAAACCCATACGTTTTTGTTTTTAAACAAGTATTGAACAGTAGTTTATTTTTTGCGGTAATGCCCTCTATTTTTATTGTCATGTACCGTGTACACATGTAAAGGTTGTTGTCTGGTCTACTTGAATCTACTACCTACCCTCCTCGCTTTGCATGTCTCTAGAGTTTAAATTAATCTACTTTCACAAAATCCCCAGGCACGAACTTTTCCAAAATAATATAATCCTATCAGCAAATCAAGTCCCCTAACAAATTAAAAATCTACTTTAATCCATTTTACTTTCGCGTTTCGTGATTCATTTAGTCTCCGACGTCGGGCACCGTCGGGTAGAATTACAGCCGGACTATTAATCTGAGCTAATTATTGTTTGCGCCCGATTTAGTTTGCGCCGGCGATCTGAACGACTTCTCTTTCAATTCAATGACAATAGTGTTGTAAAACCGTTGTATAAATATATAGAAACTATAGACGTCTAGAGCCAAATTATCGACTAAGATCATCAGTATGTTACAGGATACAGGACGGTTCCTCTCCCATATTCGTCCAATGTAAATAAGAGGCTTTTTATAGTTCCGTACCCAAAGGGTAAAACGGGACCCTATTACTAAGCTCCGCTTGCCGTCCGTCCGTCCGTCTGTCACCAGGCTGTATCTCATGAACCGTGGTAGTTGGACAGTTGAAATTTTCACAGCTGATGTATTTCTGTTGCCGCTATAACAACAAATATTTTATTTACATGTAACACCTGGTTACGTACATGGAGTGTGAAAGTACCAATAACTTTGTAAACAACATATTACTCTGTAAAATCCAAACTATTCGCTCCACACCATCCCTACGTCGCACTTGACCGGTTTTTAGTGTTTTCGATGTTTAGTGTACTTAAGTGTAATTCTTAAATATCTACAATGATAAAATGTTACACCGCTCATAACTCTTGAGTTATTACTTTATAAGTGGTAGGTATAACGTTCTTGAATGGCTATATGACTTAAATGGATCTCTTATTTGTTGGATTCGTCTGCGCACGGAATAGCAGAATAACTAATAAAATATTGGAAAAATTCACGGAAAAACATATACAGAATAGTGATTTTTAAATAAATTAGGTTTGGAACTCCGTTATCTTCCGCAATAGACAGCTCAATCATCAAGTGCTATGTGGTACCAAGATCGCGGGGTCAGTTAGTAAAATATATTGTAGAGAACTTTTGACTTCGGTTTTGACTCTCAGGCAACACTACGGTCACTAACCGACTTTTGTTGAACACAACACCACTGTTTGTAAACATTCTTTCTGGTGGCCTCTTTCACGAAATAAATAGGTACAGAAATCAATCTACATACAAGCGCGCTCGAGCAACGCACACATAGATACTGCTCACGGACACGATATCTCAGAGCAGTTCAAACCAGTGCGAGCGTGAGTGCCATCCGCTTGACACGCGCGTCTTGTTAATGCAAATAATGCAACAATGGAGCAACGGAAAAAAAGTTATTATAACTGTTCAGTGGACGGTTTAAATAAATAACAGTTGCCTATTTTTCAATCAGTATAATAAAATAAGTATTAACAAATTTTTTGTTAGGTAAATGCACGCCACCTTAGTTACGGTAAGTTGAAAACATGTTTTTTGTTTGTGTAGATATTGTGTTGTTTTTCGTGTCATTTGACAGGTGTAGGTCTAAAACGGACAGGGCAATAGAAATTTTGTAACTCGGGTAGTCCGTTTAGAAGTTTTCAGGGATTTTCTATAGTGAAAATTGACAAACGTAAAATTGTGTAGGTATTTTTCTGTTCTGTAAGTAAACCTTTTGTATTGTAATAGTATTATAGTAGGCAGGTCTATTTTTTTGTTTTTTGGAGTGCCAGTACCATGTTAGTTTTTCGTGCACAAACCGTAGTTAAGAACCCTAGAGCGATCGCCGAGCGTAGCTACGAAAAGTGAAGTACATACATGTGGTTGACTTCTGTACCTATTTATTTTGTGCCTCTATACACATTTAAGGTTTCCAGCTCAAGCAATGAGAATGTTACCTCAGTAGCTTTCATATAAGGTCTATTTTCTCTTCAACTTGTATGTAAACGGTTAAACTTTTTACCACAGACTTTTAAATACGAGTAGATGGCGCAAGTTGATCTGCCTGCCTCCCCCCCCCCCCCCCTCACGCGCAACGTTAGCCCCTTACACTTACACTTACACTTAGCTTCTATGTCTAGTTTAATTTATAATAAATAAATAAATGTAGCCCATTAATGTCCTCACCGAGAGGAACAGGCCTTTACCCGGATACGAGTAAGATTAAGCCATATTCCACCACGCTGGCTCAGTGCGGGTTGATGGGGTTTTACGACCTATATAACTACACCGTTCTACGTAGCGATAGCAGCCGGGACCTACAGTCCGAAACACTGAATGTCCGATAATGAACTTAAGATAATTATTTTATTATTTTATCGGTAATTGGTCAGGATTCGAAGCTGCATCTCCTGTGTAAGAAGCAAGAGTGAAACCCATTAGAACACGGAGCTTTTATCTTTAATTTGAAGACTACACAAAAATAAACCATTTGAAGCACTCCTAACTCTCCGAGAATTAAATATCCGCGTTTATCAAAGTACCCGATGAGCTCCATTTACAAGATAAACAGACATTTGGGCTGGGTAATGGATTATCGCAATTAATCAAATTAATATCTATTCCTAACCCAAGCGCTCGTTCAGGCGCAGAATGTTCGCAGCTTCACACCGAATTTCATCTTTTAGCGAGTGGTAGTTATCACAACCCAAGTTTGCTGTAGTGTTATATATGGGCGGATTTCAATTTTTGAAATTGAAGTGAGGTCAAAGTTCTCACAGAACCACTAGAATATATGTTTTATAGCAGTCGCCAACTTCACCAGATACAAAGGACATTGTCCACTTTGTATGGGCGTTTCGGCTAAACGTGAACAGACATTTGAATCGAAACTAACTATGAGGTTTTGTAGTACAGGTTAATAAGAAACCAATAACAGTTATTATTTTGTGTCAATATGCCTGTGTCGTGAGTTTTTCCTGTATGTCTACTGAGAGGTTATGTTCAAATAAAATAACATTTCAATAACAATAACACATCAACAAACGCGGAATCGGGGTCCATTATAACAAGCCAAAGTAGAAAACAAACATATTCACGAATTCATAATCAGTGGTTATCTCGTATTACCTCTTACATTCTGTCCACGCTTAGCCGAAAATGGACAATGTCCTTTAAAGTATGCTCACCTACTTGATTGTTCATCGCGGGTGCGCGCGGCGGCGGCGGCGCGCACGGCGGCGCGCACGGCGGCTGGAAATTTAGGTTTTACAAAGTGCCATAAAATGCGCATTTTAAAAAGGTTATTTTTTTCCATATTTTTTTAATTCTTTCCATAAATCTTATTTACTTATTTCTAGGGGTCCAAAAATAACCCCGTATTGTTCAGGGTGGGTCGCGCTGTAGATGCAGTTCAAATTGGGGTACTGACCTGTACCAAGGACATAAGTTATCTTATTAAGTAGTTACCTTGTTAGTTTATCACTTGTTATTAGTTATTTTGAGTACAATAAACGGACATTCTAACAAGAAACTCCATGACCGCGCAACTTTTCTAAGTTTGTTGTTGTCATTAAACCGTTGGGATCAAAGGAGCTTTCAATTCGGCCAGCGACCTCTGCAGGTAACTCAATAATAAATAAAGGCTTATTATTTTCCAGGTGACTGACAACTTAAAAGGCGACTGAGTGTTTGCAACTCATAAAATAACTTGGTAGCGATTAAATATTTTCGCAAAACTTATTATTAATTGAATAAGGTGTTACAAAATCCATAAAATGGCAGCTGCTTTATGGTAGCGAATAAATTGAACAAGCCAGTTCAAATAATAGGCGAGGAGCTTTAAATAATGTCTAGGCGACTAATAATGTTCAGGGTGGCATAGATCGTACATTATCATAACATAAACATAAACATTTATATACAGGCACATACATTGCTTCTGGCCCTACACTAGGATACCCTGTGTCGAGGGAACCAGAAACAGCGACGTCACACACATAAACATACAAGACTGTTTTTTTTTCTTTGCCCCCGGCCGGGAATCGAACCCGGGACCTCTCGCATGGTAGGCAGAGACACAACCGCTGCGCCACGGAGATCGTCAACTATCAGCTATCAAATGCTTTCAAAAAACGGCTAGTATTTAATCGCACATCAAAAATACTGATTTGCACAGCAAAAATGGATCAACAAAAACACTTTTTATGTTTTAAATATATTATTTGTGGTTAAGTTTATGTTTTAAGTATTTTTTGTTGTTCTTACATGTTCAACCTAACCTTCACGTAAGCTACCGCAGCATTTTGCCCTGATATTTGCTGTGCAAATCAGTATTTTTGATGTGCAGTTTAATATTTCCCTCAAAAAAACCACTTTCGGGCTCTGATTTGCAGGCAGCTCTAAATGTTAAAACGAGTACAATAAAAAGTACCTAATAAAAGTCAATAAAAAAAAAGTAATTTAATGAAAACGGTGGAAGGCGCGATCGCTGTATGCGAGCGGAATGCGTATTGAATTATTCCCCTTGTCATGGTCACAAAAAGTCAAAATACTTAGTTGCGACCACGAGACCAGAGGGAGTGCAGCGGAAAAAGCCAAATTTGGTAGAGCAGGTCATTTTGACTAAAGTTTAATTGAGTTATAGGTAAGGTGGAACTTAGAAGAAGCAAACCCAGAAGAGAAGAGAAAGCGTAGCAAATAAAAAAACACTTAACCTTTTCTTAATTAATTTCCAATTGGATAAAAAAAAGAAGCGTGGCTGTCCTGCCAAATTTAAAGCTGCCTCAATAATACAAGAAAGACATTTTTTTCCTAATTCAATTTCTAATTGTTTCTACTTGTAAGTTTATTATTATACTTACTTAGCTATAACTACTATCTTTTGTGTTTTTTTTTTCAAAGAAATAAAAATAATTTCCCGTTTTCATGTTTTTAACTTATTAATTTTTCATGGAAAAAAATATGCCACAAAATATTTTATCTGTTGTTTGTAATTTTAGATATTTAAAGCTTTTAAAAGTCACACAATATCTATTAAATGAATTATTTATTTTTCATTAAACAATTTTAAATTGAATTCGATTTATGAATGCCAATTTTCTATTTTTTTTCCATTATCAATTTTATCAAGTATCCGCTAAGACACTAATTAAGTTAACAAAAGAAAAACTCGCTTGAATTAACACGAAGGACCTTATTAGCTGCCCACCGATTGTATGGTACCCAAACTAATGTTTTTAAACCCATATTCATATTACTTTGTTGTCGTATTAAATACATGCCTCAAGCAATTATTATAGGACCGCACGTTCGCACGTCATGCCCCCCCCTCGGTGTTCTCGCAAGTCATGTCATGCATGATTCTTGATCCACACAATGACGGCGCGGCATCGCGAGTTCATGGGTTCACTTCAAGGAGTTTGGCTTTGACCAAGATGAGAGGTTGATATCTACTGTAGCATTTACAGAGCAATTTTCCTCTAATAAAAAAATGGTAAAGCACTCTAATGGACGAATATTTTTACATAGTTATTTTCGTTTGATTTCTTCAACCCCGTTAACAATTTGGAATTTCACCTTCAACTCACGTTTGAAGAAAAATCATTCAAATGTCAAATAAGGCTCTTCACCGATCTATATCTAGAGAACTAGCAGAGCAACTCAACTATTTTGTATAACGATTCAATAAATAACAAGCATGTACATTCAAATCCGGTGCGAAATTGTATTTTTTATTGGTAATATTAAACTGCACATCAAAAATACTGATTTGCACAGCAAATAACAGGGCAAAATGCTGCGGTAGCTTAGGTGAAGGGTAAAGGGGGTGAGCAAAGCGAAGCCCCTTTTATCCTTCGTGTTAGGTTGAACATAAAATATTAAAAACATAAAAAGTGTTTTTGCAGATCCTTTTTTGCTGTGCAAATCAGTATTTTTAATGTGCGATTAAATACTAGCCTTTTTTATTATTGTGATAAACATATTTTGGGACAACTTCGGGAGAATTTTCTATCGCGCAAAAATGATCACGTTTATACACGAGTCCGTTCACAAATCCCTGCATACACTCATGTGATCAACAAGCTAGCATACACACACTCATGTGATCAACAAGCTAGCATACACACACTCATGTGACCAACAAGCTAGCATACACTCATGTGATCAACAAGCTAGCATACACACACTCATGTGACCAACAAGCTAGCATACACTCATGTGATCAACAAGCTAGCATACACTCACTCATGTGACCAACAAGCTAGCATACACTCATGTGATCAACAAGCTAGCATACACACACTCATGTGACCAACAAGCTAGCATACACTCATGTGATCAACAAGCTAGCATACACTCACTCATGTGACCAACAAGCTAGCATACACTCATGTGATCAACAAGCTAGCATACACACACTCATGTGACCAACAAGCTAGCATACACTCACTCATGTGACCAACAAGCTAGCATACACTCATGTGATCAACAAGCTAGCATACACACACTCATGTGACCAACAAGCTAGCATACACTCATGTGATCAACAAGCTAGCATACACTCACTCATGTGACCAACAAGCTAGCATACACTCATGTGATCAACAAGCTAGCATACACACACTCATGTGACCAACAAGCTAGCATACACTCACTCATGTGACCAACAAGCTAGCATACACTCATGTGATCAACAAGCTAGCATACACACACTCATGTGATCAACAAGCTAGCATACACTCACTCATGTGACCAACAAGCTAGCATACACTCATGTGATCAACAAGCTAGCATACACTCACTCATGTGACCACATGCTAGCATACACACACTCATGTGACCAACAAGCTAGCATACACACACTCATGTGACCAACAAGCTAGCATACACTCATGTGATCAACAAGCTAGCATACACACACTCATGTGACCAACAAGCTAGCATACACTCATGTGATCAACAAGCTAGCATACACACACTCATGTGACCAACAAGCTAGCATACACTCATGTGATCAACAAGCTAGCATACACACACTCATGTGACCAACAAGCTAGCATACACTCATGTGATCAACAAGCTAGCATACACACACTCATGTGACCAACAAGCTAGCATACACTCATGTGATCAACAAGCTAGCATACACACACTCATGTGACCAACAAGCTAGCATACACTCATGTGATCAACAAGCTAGCATACACTCACTCATGTGACCAACAAGCTAGCATACACTCATGTGATCAACAAGCTAGCATACACACACTCATGTGACCAACAAGCTAGCATACACTCATATGATCAACAAGCTAGCATACACACACTCATGTGACCAACAAGCTAGCATACACTCATGTGATCAACAAGCTAGCATACACTCACTCATGTGACCAACAAGCTAGCATACACTCATGTGATCAACAAGCTAGCATACACACACTCATGTGACCAACAAGCTAGCATACACTCATGTGATCAACAAGCTAGCATACACTCACTCATGTGATCAACAAGCTAGCATACACACACTCATGTGACCAACAAGCTAGCATACACTCATGTGATCAACAAGCTAGCATACACTCACTCATGTGACCAACAAGCTAGCATACACTCATGTGATCAACAAGCTAGCATACACTCACTCATGTGACCACAAGCTAGCATACACACACTGATGTGACCAACAAGCTAGCATACACACACTCATGTGACCAACAAGCTAGCATACACTCATGTGATCAACAAGCTAGCATACACACACTCATGTGACCAACAAGCTAGCATACACTCATGTGATCAACAAGCTAGCATACACACACTCATGTGACCAACAAGCTAGCATACACTCATGTGATCAACAAGCTAGCATACACACACTCATGTGACCAACAAGCTAGCATACACTCATGTGATCAACAAGCTAGCATACACACACTCATGTGACCAACAAGCTAGCATACACTCATGTGATCAACAAGCTAGCATACACTCACTCATGTGACCAACAAGCTAGCATACACTCATGTGATCAACAAGCTAGCATACACTCACTCATGTGACCACAAGCTAGCATACACACACTCATGTGACCAACAAGCTAGCATACACACACTCATGTGACCAACAAGCTAGCATACACTTGTAACGTACTACCTCCTTGACCATATTGGCTACTGGCGGATTAGCCAGTTAAAAACTAAAACTATAAAAATCTAACTAACTAACCGCAAAATCACTTGTTGACGTCTGGAGAAGTGGACCAGTTGGATTGAGTCTACGAAGGAGCTGAAGTCTACAAATTCCCGGCGAGTCCCTATCCAGCGTTTCAACTATATCACCAATATTCGACTCACGACCCTGTGATTAATAAACGTATCTTGAGCCTGCCAACAATCTCTTTTGGTCAGGTTAGAGTCCACTGTTTCAATGGCGCCCGGATTAAGGGAATATTGGTGATAGAGTTTTAGGTCTGGTCAGAGTAGTTAGGCCATAAGAGCGCCGTAGAACGCTAGATTTCTTTCGTAGCTTGTATATTTTGTTGTGTTTATTTTTGTCTTACAGGAGTATATTTGATCGTTTATCTGGGTACCTACCTCATTTGTACATTATTTATGGTCGCAGTCTGACGGCTGTTGTCATATTATAATTGTTGATAAATATTTTCCTCCAAATTCTCAGTACGAAAAATAAATTAATAAATTGTGAAGATTTTAGTAGGGAAACTTTTCGGACTATTAAATAATAAATAAGGTTAGTGTTTAACGGCCGATTTCTCGTACATTTAATCTGTTGTTGACAGTACTTTATCAATTTCAGCTGTCAAAACGGTAGATCAATGGCTTGATTTTGTACCAGAAACCGGGCGTTAGTCGTGTACTCTGCTTACTTTCATGTAAATTTGTACAGTTTACTAGATAGGTAGTAAACATGACGTTTCCTATAAAATATCTGTCGCTAAATAAGGCTGAATTGGAGTATGTAATAAGTATTTTGACCCTTGTATTCTAAAAACCATCTATATCTACAGATATGTAAAAGTTCTTTATTGTGTAACGTTACTCTGCAATGTCTGTTACTTTAGCTTATGGCCTCTTGAACTATAATTCTCTACTTTTTTACTCTTTGTTGTAGAATAGATATTCTACTCTATTATTATTTTCTGTACCCACTAACGGTGCAGGAAGTCTTGAACACTTGAGGGAGCTGCCTCTCATGGTGTTATTCTGCGTTACGATAGTAGCTAAGCTATCGGGGCGTTTATGTTCTAAGGTTCTTATTTTAGTTCAAGGGATCTTGCTTATTTTTCAACTTCTGACAGTTAGTCTGGGTGTGCATTTGGCTATAATAATGGCACCCTGTGTGTAAGGCTGTGTTTACACGATGTTAGTGTGAACTCTTGTATGAACTTAGTATGAATTCTGATGTCTGATTGTTGGTACGAATGTGTGATGTTTGTATGTAGTTGAGCTAGACTGTTAGTTATATATTTCTCTGACATTGTAGATGGCGAGCTTTAGAGAATTTTATCTTAAGTAGTTAATTTGGTAAGTTAGTTTAGTTTAGTTAGTATCTTAGAGGATTTTATCAGGTAAAATCCTACCCAAACAAGACGGGTATGTAACGTACTACCTCCTTGACCATATTGGCTACTGGCGGATTAGCCAGTTAAAAACTAAAACTATAAAAATTCGGAAATTCGGGTCTGGAATCTCGTCTGGCAGCTGATTGTTTTTTTGAGGCAGACATTGTTTGAGCTCTGAAACGTGAGGTTGTATCTTCTGCATCAATAATTTTTAAGTCACGCCTTTAGTTGCGGCGATGGGCTAGTCCCTTTAGTACTGTAATGGAGCTGAATGTATAGTTGCTGTAAAGTGCAGTAGTTGTTATGAAACTTCCCTACTATCCCCAATCCATGGGTAAGCATTGGTTCGTAGTTAGTCTTTCTTATTTTCGTGTATTTTATACTCTCTATGTATTTCCCTTTTCTATACAGTGTCTATTGGACTGCGGCACTCTTAGATCCTAATTACCCTAGGGCCCTCGTCGGAAGTCTCCGTGTGGGGAGCCGTCGCCTGATAGCTGGGCGCTGTAGCGCTTTTGTATTCCTATCATTCACACTGGTCTCTTTCCAGGAGTTGAGGAGTAATATCCTCCTGGCGCTAACGGAGCTCTGAATCGGTTCCACGCTGAGGAGTAATATCCTCCTGGCGCTAACGGAGCTCTGAATCGGTTCCACGCCGAGGAGTAATATCCTCCTGGCGCTAACCGCAAAATCACTTGTTGACGTCTGGAGAAGTGGACCAGTTGGATTGAGTCTACGAAGGAGCTGAAGTCTACAAATTCCCGGCGAGTCCCTATCCAGCGTTTCAACTATATCACCAATATTCGACTCACGACCCTGTGATTAATAAATGTATCTTGAGCCTGCCAACAATCTCTTTTGGTCAGTCTTACTGTTTCACACTCATGTGATCAACAAGCTAGCATACACTCACTCATGTTACCACAAGCTAGCATACACTCATGTGATCAACAAGCTAGCATACACTCACTCATGTGACCAACAAGCTAGCATACACTCACTCATGTGACCACAAGCTAGCTTACATTCACTTATGTGACCACAAGCTAGCATACACTCATGTGATCAACAAGCTAGCATACACTCACTTATGTGACCACAAGCTAGCATACACTCATGTGATCAACAAGCTAGCATACACTCACTTATGTGACCACAAGCTAGCATACGCTCATGTGATCAACAAGCTAACATACACTCACTCATGTACAGACAAATACATTGCTTCTGACCCCACACTAGGATCCCTGTGTCCAGAAACAGAAACAGCGACATCACACTTATATAAACATACAAGACCTGGGGATTTTTTCTTTTATCCCCAGCCGGAGATCGAACCCGGGACCTCTCGCATGGTAGGCAGAGCCAAAACTGCAGCGTCACAGAGGTCGTCAAATGACACGGGGCGCCTTAAATACATGAGCCTTAAAAGTTGTAATTTCTTACCAGTCGGTGTCAGAGTTATTAGGTCTTGGGAATACCACATGAGTCATTGATATCTCTAGGAAAAATAAGTTCAGCCCCGGCACTGATTGCAGATAATAAAAGTGCCGACGCACAAATGTAATTATACTAACATACTATAAAACATTTAGACATAGTAATCACTTCCAACATGCAGATATTTGCGTTCCGCTCGTTTAGATCTCCAACCGAAAGACCACTTCCGTACACGCTATCAACTAATTGCTCTTGAGTTGCTCAATTTTCCAGTCCCGACGGCAACGGCTCTCGGTGTTTGCATTCAAGTCCGGAATTCCCTGGGATTGTACAGTCTCACTCAGCTTAAGTTATAGTTCGCGCCGACTTTCTTTGGCTCTGAGCGAGCTGTCATCTCTCTCTCTCACCCACCTTACCCTATGCGAGAAGGAGAGGTCGCAGTTCGCTCAAAGACAGAAAATTGGCGCGGCCTGTACTTTATCGTATTCTCTATTGATGACGCCCAGCGGCCATCTTGCCGCAGGTTCATTATTTTTGTTGGAGGGGATAAAAATGTAATTACCCATGCCCGGGAGTCAGACCTCCCTGCTATGTCCGGGCCCTACACATTGAGCAGGCATCAGCTCGTGTAGTATACGGACTAAAAACAACTCCTTGTTGTTTAACTTTATTATAATGAAGAAAGTCCAAATTTAAATTGAATTTCCGGCGCTTGAATTTTCAAATTACTAGGAGGTCAAATCTGGTGTCTATGGTTCGTCTCGTGAAGGCGGAGAGAACTGCGTAGTCTGATTAGGTATACATTTTCCGGATTAAAATAAAAAAACTGAAATCCGCTGCAACGACTACGTTTGCTACAGCACCCCCCCCCCCCCCGTCTTCCCCCTCCACTCCCCCCAACACACCCCCGAACCCTTGAAGTTTATACGATAATAATTATACGATACGATACGATACGATAGTGATATTAGGTCCTTACATATGAAATTGGCGTTTTGTATGGAGAAATTGAAGTTATCTCAATTTTCCGTACAAACATTTTTGTATTTTTTTTAGGAATGACAGATCCTAATTTTATAAACATTGTGTGTATGAATGAGACAACATTTAGCTAACAGAAAATTTTATATAATTTTTGAAAAGTGTCAGCTGTAAAAAAATATTACGAATATTATCATGAAAATTGATGACATTTAGGAGGCACTGATTTTGAAGAAAACATTTTAGTTATCAAACTGAAAATTAAAAGAAAATTTAATAAGTAGATGTTAAATATTGAAATTAATTTTAAAACAATAAAAAAAACTGGAAATAGCTATTGAATTACTCGAATTATGAACTCCTGAATCTGTGAGAAAAATTCGCCAATTTCATAGGTAAGCACCCAATATTAAATGCCGTACTAACATTTAAGTAAACTAATAAGTATCTTTGAAATTTCTACCCATCTTCTACCTCGAAACAGACAGTTGTTTATTTTCAACCGACTTCAACAAGGAGGTTCTCAATTCAACTGTTTTTTTGTGCGTTTTTACGCGATTATTCCGTCAATTATAAACCGATTTTATACACAGATGACGTTTTGTTTTGTGGTTCCGTGCTGCAAAAGTTTTGATGAGGACTTATATGTAACACAACTTAAGTACAATTATATGAAGGTACATACAATGGCGTTTGAACTGCATTTAGCAGTGTCAAGCTATAATTCTTATTAACCCTCTCAATAGCCATAAAAAAACAAAATATATAAAGCCAAATTGTCATGGCGGCCAGCCACATTACCATTTTTATTTTTTTCATTTACTCAGTTGACGAATCAAGTGTGTGATACCAAAGAGAAGGTACGTTTATCCTCTTATTTCCGGTCAATATTGCCAGTAATAAAAAATAATAGTGGGTAGTAGTCATTATTTTATAAAAATATATATTATTCCAAGTCCATACTAGGTGTTCCTGCGCGAGTTGTCGGTAGGTAAATTAAAATTTAATGCAAGTCCATTCGAGGTGTTCATGCGAGTGGACAGGTCAAAGGTATATCTACAACACACACTAGGCCCGATTGACAGAAAGTAAGTTAGCAGTAATGTCGGGTAAACTAACATATCATACAACGAGCCCCATACATACTGTTTATCTACACACGTATCATAAACCCTCTTTACTGCGTACAAAAACCGCACGTTACGATCAGAATAATGTTAAACTACTTGGTAAAAACTCATTTCTTATCTGAAAAATTACACATTATGACCATAATGTGTAGTTTTTCTACATATTATGAATGACATTCAAATTTCGAACGCCGACGCCCGCCTGCGTGCCGTCCCTAGTTTGTCTGTGAAGTGCCGGTCAAACATGCAGTTCCTGAACACATCGAATCGAGCTTATGATATGTGTGTAGATAAACTAGTGTACTTAGGCATTGAAACTCTCGAGTGATATTATGTAGCAGTGACATAAACTACTACTATCTGAAGCGAATTTGTAACGTCGAAATATGAGAATCGTCCTATTCGATAGAGATTTTTTGTTCATAAGGTCAATCCTCTAAGAATATTTGTTGCTCATTTCAAAAATATATTGATTTAATATATTTTGTCTGTGTTTATATAGGCTATGTTTATTTTCAACCTACGTACCCGACGATAAAGCGTGTGACCAAATTGTGTAGTTTTATTTTCTAATATCTTTTATGTCTGTGACACATTACCAAAAAAAGTCATGCCTGTTATTCAAAATATGATATAAGCATATAGGTGAAGCTTGAAGTCCTGTCAAATCCACACGATGGACATGGCACCTGGATGATGTTATGACGTAGTCTGGATTTCACTGGACGTTTGGGAAAAAGTCATTTAATTTCCAGTTTTTATAATATACTTTATCTGGCCTGTAATGTCTTTATACTATGAAACATTGTATTTAGAAAACAGATTTTGATATAAGAGATTTTTTTCGCCGGTGTTCTTTTCTATGCAATTTCAAAGTTAACTCGAGTTTAGTGTTAACTTGCGTTCCATCTGTCGGGCCTTAGAGAGAGCTAGAGCTAAAATAAGATGAACTTCAACTCCGTTCAACCGAAGGTTGGTTAGGTAGGAATCTGCATCTTCCGCCTGAATGAATTACCTCGAATCTAACCCTTATCTCCAGGCGATATGAATTCGGCGAAGTCATGCGTAAATGTAGACATTTGTGTGTGTAACTAAGGTTATATTATAAAATGGAGACGTCATAGCATCCGAAGTACAAGTTTGTAAAGTATGTATCTCTGAGTGTCTGCGTAAAGTTATTGTTCATTATTTTGTCGTCAATGTTTGTGTAGAGTATTCATCCCCAATAAATGACAGGCTTTTGTGTAGAAGCTTTAATTGGCAAAGCAGCTCCAGAGTTATTTGTACTGGGGTGTCAACGGAAAACCTTCCTGAAAAAGAAGCTGGAATTATTGAAGACATTTAACCTTAATGCCCTCGCTTCCTTTCATTCGCTCGTGCGAGGCCTTTGTATTATCTTGCTTCATTGGTTTGACGTCTATCACGCTACATTTCATGACTTCAAATATGAATGAGGGAGGATGCTCTTGTAAAATGTACATTCATAATATTGTGGGCGTGTGTTTGTGTGTGTGTGAGTATGTACGATTGCCGCTCTGGGGTATCTGCAATGAAAGCGAAACACTAAACTAAGCAATTAAAATAAAATAAATATGTCCCATTAATGTGATATATCGACAAAATCAACACTTTTTGAAGTTTTTTCTCTGATGTTGAAAAGAAGTCCCAAGTTAAATAAATTAATATATAAATTTTGGGACCTTTTTCTAGATTTTTTATTAAGAAGAATATAATAGAATAGAATATAGGTTTATTAACTGTATCAGCACACACGCACAGGATAAAAAAGTCGATAACAAAGTGAGCGTCAAGAGTGGCGTCGTTGCTGTGCGCGCGCGCACGCCGCGACAGCAAAAGGGCGCAGACTCAGCATGACGTCACAGGAATCCTTGGGACACTGGTTTTCTGTCTAAACGCAAGATTACAAAGTTCATGTCATTGTTTTGCATGTCACCATGTGGCCAGTGTAAATTAAGTTGGTGTGTGTTAAGTTCGATGCCTAAATAAATGTATAGAAATCAAGGGCTTATGTTTAAACGATCACCAAAAACGCAACTATTTCACTACCAAAAAATTCGAAACGACCGACCGCCAGAATATAGGTAAACGACCACCAAATTGTGTTTGGATAAATGATCACCAAACTTCTTTTTGTTTTGTGTACTTAAGTTTATGTTTTAAGTATTTTTGTTGTTCTTACATGTTCATCCTAACCCGAAGGATAAAGGGGGCTTCTCTTTGCACACCCCCTATACCCTTCACCTAAGCTACCACAGTATTTTGCACCAATATTTTCTGCAACTTTTTGTTATCATTTACCCATTTTTGGAAGGAAAAAAATATGTTGGTGGTCATTTAAATTGTTGTCGAAATTAAGTATGATAGTGAATTTGGCAAACACCTATACATAAATAATACTTAAATATATAAATATTAGAGGACAATCTTACACAAAACGAACTAGGCCCATAGTAAGCTCAATAAAGCTTGTATTTTGGGTACTAGACGACGATATATTTAATAGAGATAAATACTTCTGTGAATATATAGAAAACATACAAAACTAAGAAACAAATATGCATGCTCATCACACAAATATTTGCCCTTACCGGGATTCGAACCCAGGACTGTCAGCTTCGTAGGCCCTACCCGCTAGGCTAAACCGGTCGTCAACCTATCCAATTCGTATAGGGGAAACAAACCTAACACTGTAAAACACTTTATACTGTATAGAACTGGTATAAACATAAAAACTGACAAAACTAAACTATCATACTAGTCTCAGCTATAATAGGCATCTACCTACATGTTTGTTAGGCGGCCTAAAACATGACACATCCTGACATCCAGCTGGTAAGTAAGTAAGTAAGTAAGTAAGTATACATAAGAATATACGTATTGCACATTAGTCAAGTGCTTACTGGGCTCCTATAATTTGCGCCACGCAACCTCCCTTACAAATGGTCATTAGAGTAAGTAGCTTCAAATGTCTTAGTGATGCAAAAATGTTAATGGCAGCTGGCCACCTAGAATATCTATTACAAGTTACTTGATTGATTGCTTCTAAATTGCAAGGAAATATGATGTATTGTTTAGCACCAAATTGCGTTACAAAATATCTAAGTACTTACGTATAATGTTATACGCGCAGGAACCGTTTCCCTGTGTTTGTGGTTTTTGTCCAATTTGGGCAAACTTCGCATCCTCAATTTTGGGTGATTTGGCCGTATTTTTGCTGCCATGAAGAACAAGAATGATTGTTTATGGGAACTTCCTGTTTCGCAATATTCGATACCTACAGCATTTTTAAACGCCGCCTACAGTGATGATCAATCAGACACTAATTCAAAAACAAACACGAAAAATCCACTAAAATCCCTCTTGAAACACAAAATAATAAAGAAGGGGTGTGCTAAGTTATAAAAACATTTCACAGATGTAAACATGATAATTATACACTAGCGCCGCCATCAATAGTGGGCAGGCAACGAATTACCACAACTAAGTATGCACACACACACACACACACCTAACTTTACAATAGTAAATTTCACAACACATCTAAAAGATACGATCTTAATCTTTCACCTTGCACGTGTACACAATAAATACCACTTCGCTTTCAATTTCATTATATCCTCAATTAACATTACCCACAATACTTACATAACTTGGCCCTTTACTTAGTTATTTTGTAACCTACACCATTATCATTGACATAAATAACAAAAAAAAGAAGAAGATTGAAATGAAAAAAATATATAAAATTACATAAACATTTACATACAGGCATCTACATTGCTTCTGGCCCCACACTAGGATACCCTGTGTCGTGGGAACCAGAAACAGCGACGTCACTCACAACATCCAAGACCTGTTTTTTTTTCTTTATCCCCAGCCAGGGATCGAACCCGGGATCTCACGCATGGTAGGCGGAGCCACAACCACAGCACCCCAGAGAGGTCGTTTTCTTTTCTTTCTTTTTGTTGGAAGGGAAAAAAATTGATTTACCCATGCCCAGGAGTCAGACCTCCCTGCTACTCTCACGTGTACGTTACTGCGCGCGGATATTTTGTATAAATTTTGTATGTAGTTCTCTTCAACTAAAATAAATATGTGACATGTGGAATCGGGTTCCCCACGTGACATCGATAGTCATTGATCGATTAATCAGTAGGACGATGCCTTATTTCTAAGAATTAATTAATCTATGTAACATTTCATCGAAAAAGCAATTGCCGATGCTTACTAACAAATCGTTCAGTCGATGTCTCGTTTCATCTCTTCAATGATGACGTGTTGCAATGTCCGCCCGCAATGGGCCAAGCAATGACAAACCAACCTACCTAACCAACTAACTAAATGAGACCGATTCTTTGACTAAAGTTCTGATTTTGTCCCGACCTCGGGAACAAATTGGCTCGCTGGTTTGACTCCTACCTGAGAGACCGCCAGCAGCGCATCAAGTCTGAAGAAGTTACTACGGAATGGTGCAAGCTCTCTACTGGTGTTCCGCAGGGTGGCATCCTTTCTCCTCTTCTTTTCTCAGTTTTCATCCATTCCATCTCGGATGTATTGTCTTCCTCGTATCATCTCTATGCAGATGACCTTCAAATTTATAGGCATTTTCCCCTGTGTGATCTGACTTCGACTGTAGAGGCTTTGAATGCTGACCTCGACAACATCAGGAAATGGGCTCTTTCGTATGGGCTATTGGTCAACCCGGATAAGTCTCAGGCGATGATACTGGGTACACGGCACTTACTTAATTTGTTGCAGCATAGGTCAGTTGCTCCCGTGCTTTATGACGGTACCATTGTCAAGTACAGCGAGAAAGCCAAAAATCTTGGGGTTGTTTTTGATACTCTTTTATCCTGGTCGCCCCACGTTTGTGAGGTCAGCAGACGAGTCTTTGCATCCTTTCATTCCCTTCGGCGTTTGCAGTACTTCTTGCCTAGGCAGACTAAAATCATGCTAGTTCAGACCCTTCTTCTGCCTTTAATTGACTACGCCGATGTTTGCTGGGCCAGCGCGAACGAAGATCTACTGAACAAACTCGAGCGACTTCAAAATCTCGGGATTCGGTTTATCTTCGGTCTCCGCAAGTACGATCACGTGTCCCAATATCGCAGGGAATTAGGCTGGCTCCCGATCCGACTTCGTCGTGATATGCACATTCTCTCCTTCCTCTTCAATATTTTGAGAAATCCGCGCTATCCCGCATATCTTCGTGAACATTTTGAGTTTCTTTTCTCTGGGGATAGACTTCGGAGATCTCACACGGTGTCACTTTTGTCAATTCCTCAGCATAACACTGTTGCTTACGAGCACTCGTTTAGGTTAAGGGCAATACGTTTGTGGAATGCACTTCCTTGCGCTATTAGGGATTGCACATCCTTGTTCTCTTTTAAGAAAAAGTTGAAACAGCATTTTTTTATAAATCTCGGGATTCGGTTTATCTTCGGTCTCCGCAAGTACGATCACGTGTCCCAATATCGCAGGGAATTAGGCTGGCTCCCGATCCGACTTCGTCGTGATATGCACATTCTCTCCTTCCGCTTCAATATTTTGAGAAATCCGCGCTATCCCGCATATCTTCGTGAACATTTTGAGTTTCTTTTCTCTGGGGATAGACTTCGGAGATCTCACACGGTGTCACTTTTGTCAATTCCTCAGCATAACACTGTTGCTTACGAGCACTCGTTTAGGTTAAGGGCAATACGTTTGTGGAATGCACTTCCTTGCGCTATTAGGGATTGCACATCCTTGTTCTCTTTTAAGAAAAAGTTGAAACAGCATCTCCGCTCTTCCGCATAGAGGGTATCTTATAGTATGTATGTGTATCTATGTATTTATTGTATTCTATTTATTTATTTTATAGTATGTGTAGGATGTATTGTGATTTATCTGATACTATATTGACTTTATTTCTTTCTTTTAAATCTTAATTGTACACTAGGACTACCTCTCTATAAATATTTTTTCCTTTC
Organism: Argyresthia goedartella; assembly: GCA_949825045.1. Taxonomy (NCBI): domain Eukaryota; kingdom Metazoa; phylum Arthropoda; class Insecta; order Lepidoptera; family Argyresthiidae; genus Argyresthia; species Argyresthia goedartella. The sequence continues at coordinate 23,410,805 of OX463820.1, forward strand.
CTCACAGGTTAGCTGTAAGAAATTTCTTTTTAGAAATAAGCTCACCTTTGCATATTGTTCGTTGTATTTTTTCCATTGTGTTTTCTGTGCAATAAAGAATTATTATTATTATTATAAATTGTCACCCAGCAATTCCAACACGTCATTTTCCCTAGCTTTTCACATTGTTTTACGAGCGCATTCATGATTTTCCCAGATGGGGGGTGGCAGAGAACAAACAGCCCCAATTCACTGTGGGGGGTGACAGATTTGAATACATCGATATTTGAACTTTCTGGGGAACAGGCATAGACAAAATATATTATCCCCCTTAATTCGTACTATACGTTTAACTTACTACACTAAGAATCTATCATAAAGAATAATCTGTATCTAGATCTTTATAGTCTTCAGGAAGTTTAAAGAAACAATGTTGAAGTCACATTACATATATGAGAAGGCTTTACATCAAGCGGTTTATATTTAGCCTCATTAAATGTCTATTCACCAACCTTGAAGGTTTTGATCTTGACCCGGGTTCACTATACATGACGATGTTGGTACGCATTCGGCGGTTTGAATAGAAAGTGGTCTCTATGTACCGAGACCGACTCATGTAGGTACTTAGGGATCATTCCGTTCCTTTACCAAAATGTCCGTTTCCCTAAACCATGTTCGGGAGATATGGAACATTTCCGGGTGTGTTTCCTTTTCATTGTCTTGACGCCGTTTACAATACGGGGAGGTAGAGGCACAGTTTTGCCTACAATTAGCCGATGTAATTCAACCCAGGTGTAACGGGACTTTTTAAAATAGCATCGCGATTTTGAACGAAAGCACACACAAGCAGATGTTAAGTTTCCAATCCTAAGATTTTTTATGTTGTTTTTAAACGACAGAGTAACTAGTAAGTCTAAGAGGATGGCCAATGGCATTTGGCATTGTCAAATGGACATCTTTGAAATGCTATTCCTCATTAATGAGATACTCCCAAATCCCGAAAAATATATTTTATGAAAACATCGTTTTCCTTTAATCTGTTAGATTGAAAACATGTTAGTCAGTGGGAACTATATGGGAAAAAAAGTAAATAGCTGATTTTTTCCAAAAACTTACTATTTCTTGGGATCAAAAAATATGTACCTATTTAAAATATCTTAAAACTGTTACTTTAAAGTGGCTGGTATTTAATCGCACATCAAAAATAATTATTTGCGCAGCAAACACAGTTTCTATGTTTTAAATATTTTATGAGTACATAAGTTTATATTTTAAGTATTTGTTGTTGTTCTTACAAGTTGAACCTAACACGAAGGATAAAGGGGGCTTCGCTTTGCTTCGCTCACCCCCTTCCTTTACCCTTCACCTATAAGCTACAGCAGCAAATATAAGGGATATTTTCTGCGCAAATCAGTATTTTAGATGTGCAGTTTAATATTTCCCGTTTAAAATTAAGAGATATTTAGTGGTTTTAAATAAATAAAAAAGTTTTCGCGCTGTTCTGCCGCTGCGACTAACCTAACAGCTATTTTGCAGTGTGAGCGGTTGTGAACTTTATTTTAATATGTTTGTGTCAACATGTTCAACGACGACTAATCGAGCTCCTTATAAATGTTACCGACACACGGGCATTAACGCTTTTTGCGTGTTAAGAAAACGCGATGACGAAAATCGAAAGAAGATGACAAATAACTATGGAAATGTATGAATTTTATGCCCATTTATGAAATAACTGATCCATTGAGGCTGCAAAGGTTGAATAGAAAAATAATAAATTGAGCTCTTGAGTCTCAAGCCACGAGGTCAATGGTTAAAGTCATCGTATTTATTGATTTTGCCGCGCGTTTTATTCATAATTTATTGTATCGGGAACCGACCGTGGCTCTGGCATCTAATATACTGCAGAGTATAAAAGTCCATCGTTTGATAAATCACAACTCAGTTCAGTTTGCAACAAGTATTTATTCCGTTATCATGAGAATACAAGCCTTTTAATCAATCGTCTAGTATTTCTCTCCTCTTAGCTCAAGAGTAATCAACACCGGCGTCCTGCGGCGTACGCTGTCCTCTTTTTAAAACGTACGTGATTGGTCGTTAGATTAACGACCAATCACGCACAAGTGGCAGTGTTGCCAGGACAAAGTCATTATAAAGTAATGAAAGCTTAAGAATTAACACATACATTAATGAAAATCATCACATTCGGCCATCCGCAATAGGGCAACTCCTGGTGCACAATATGCTAGTGTTAGGGTCGGTTTCTTCGAACCGTCGGTAATATTAATCAGCTGTCAGACGGGAGACCGACTTATTACTTTAACCGACGCGTCACAGTAGTTCGAAGAAAGCGGGCCCCAGTCTACAAAATTATTTAGATGCCATAAACAACATGCGTAAGAAACTTGGTACATTAATATTATCGGTACCAAATACATACACAACTTAATTAAACACATTCGGCAATTAAGCCGAGAACAACACTTTGAAGAAATAGTCATTAACTAAGTTCTTAATTTTACTCTACATTAATTTGTGCAATATTATAATAATAAAACCAACGATCATCACATTCGGTTGACTATGTTAATCTTTAATTATCTACCGAGGCTGCTGCTGCAAACGAGACAGAGGAAGATTATCATCATTATCGTAATCGTAATCAGATGACTCTGCCGAATCTTCGCTATATTTGTCAGCTGAATTTAAAACGGTGCCTGTATTTATCCACGGTCTAACACGGTCCGCAGCAACAACAGTCTCAAACGATTTACTTTTATTTTTGAATCCGGGGACATTACTTATCTTATATCTATCATTTCCGAGAGCTTTTACAACTTTATATGGTCCTATGAATTTGGACAATAACTTACTACTATTACCTTTATTATAAAAATTGGTTCTAGTCATTTTGACCAAATCTCCCTCTTTATAAACGGCAGCGGGTGCTCGTCCATGGTCATGGCGTATTTGTTTCTGCTGGGCGGCTTCTATATTAGCGCTAATGTCTTTTCTAATGGAGGTTATGTCTTCACCAGAGGTTTCAACAGAACTAACTCCTAATTTGTTTGTTAAGGTGTCGGGAAACCTACAGCCAAACAAAGCCTCCGATGCCGTTTTTTGAGTGGAAGCATTAACAGTATTATTAATACCCCACTGTATTTTCCCTAGCCACGTGTCCCAGTCACGTTCATCCTTGCCAGTATTTTGTTTTGTCAATGAATTTAGTATCGTCTGGTTAAAGCGTTCGGCCTGACCGTTGGCTCTGGGACACGCGATTGCATTTAGAACGTGTTTGATCCCGTGAAGGCCGCAAAACTCTTTAAAAGCACCTGAAGTGAAGGAGGTCCCGCGATCGGATATTATTCGAGAAGGTAACCGGAAATCATAGAAGATGTTTTCAAGCACTTTCAGGGTACTTTTTGTTTTAGTGTCCTTCACAGGTTTCACAAAAACATATTTTGTAAAACTATCAACGACGGTCAAAATATAGGCGTTCCCTTTCTTACTTTTTGTAAATGGGCCCAGGTGGTCCACGTGGACAGTGTGGAAGGGGACGTCTACCTTCTGAATGGGGTATAAATACCCAGACTTCTGATTTTTAGCACTATCTTTATTATATGCGCACTGAATACATGATCGTACATATTTTTTTACAAATTTGCGCAACATAGGAAACCAGTAATGAGCCTGAATCTTCTCAATTGTTTTAGCTTCACCTAAATGCCCGATGTCATCGTGACTAGACCGGCAAATCTGAAACCGCGCACTACGAGGTACCACGAGACATAATTTGTCGTCAACTTTTCTGTAAACTCTATGCTCCTTCATAACAAAGTTTTTCTTCATGTCTTTTGATTCCTCGTCATTCTCTGGTTTCAACACTTTGACAATCCTTGCAATGTCCGGGTCAGTCATTTGTAAAGTCAAGAGCCAGTCTTCCGTGTCAATGTTATACACTGTAGCCATCGATTCGTCACTCATGTCAGTTAACCTAGTATTGCGACTTAAAGCGTCGACGTGTGCCATTTGGACACCTGGCCTATACTCAATATCAAAACTGAACTCGCTTATCTGGAGCCACCATCTTGCGATGCGCGGCACCAGATCGCGCTTGGTGAGTGTTGTCCTTATAGCGTGACAATCGGTCACTACCTTGAAGTTTATCCCTAAAAGATAAACTCTAAATTTCCGCAGCGAGCAGACAATCGCCAGGGTCTCCAGCTCGTAAGAATGTAGGTGTCGTTCCTCAGGCGTAGTCTGCCGACTGAAGTAGGCAACTGGTTTAAGAACGCGTGAATTTTCCTGCCATTGAAGCAGTATGCCACCTACACCTAACGAGCTGGCGTCCGTGTGCAGCTCGGTGTCTAATTTGGGGTTATAAAGGGCCAGAATGGGTCGTTCTATCAGTCTGTCTTTGAGTCGGGCGAATGCGTCAGATTCTTTGTCAGTCCACTGAAAAGTAACGTCCTTCTTTAACAAATTTGTGAGAGGACGCGCAATCTCACCAAAGCCCCTCACAAACTTCCTAAAATACCCAGCTAATCCCACGAATTGACGGACTTCATGGACATTTTTCGGATCAGGGAAGTCCTTTACAGCCAAAATCTTTTGTTCGTCAGGTCGTATTCCCTCAACGGAAATTTAGTAACCCAGGTAATTAATTACGTTATCAAAAAACCTACATTTCGACAGCTTTAGAGTTAATCCGAATTCACGTAACAACTTGAGGACATCCTCGAGTCTTTTAAATCCCTCTTCTATACTATCTGAGGGCACAAGAATGTCGTCTAGATAGGCTAGCGCGGAGTCGAACCGTTTTGAGCCAAGCATTTTGTTAATAAGCCGCTGAAATACCGCCGGCGCGTTGGCAAGACCGAACGGCATTCTCTTGAATTCGAAGTGACCATCTGGTGTCACGAATGCCGTGTAGCGTCGGCTCTCTTGTGCCATGGGGACCTGATAGTAGCCTGACGCTAGATCTAATGATGTAAATAATCGATTACCGCTAAGATTACTCAACTGATCTTCTATCAGAGGCAAAGGGAAACAATCCTTTTTGGTCTTGTTATTTAGAGCCCTGAAGTCTACGCAAAGGCGCTGTTCCCCTGTCTTTTTCTTTACCATTATAATGGGGCTTGCGAATTCTGAATCTGATTCTTGGATTATATCATTTTGTAACAACTCGTCAACTATGACTCGCACTTGCTCCCTTTCAGAAAAAGACAGACGATACGGCCTGTACACCACCGGTCTATCGTCATTTAAATCAATGCTCATCTCTATATTCTTCGCAAGACCTATTTCACTAAGGTTCATTGCGAAACAGTCACGGTACGACTGTAACAACTGATGAAGTCTATCCAGATCGTCTTCACTAATTCCTTTGCCGACTTTGATATCGTCCCTATTTATCGGTTCCATTGAAGACAAATTTCTGCAAATCCGATTGACACTACAAATTGTTCTTTCTACCAAAGGAGTCGCTCGGGCCAGCAACAAGCCTGGAGAAAGTTCTAATGTCTCTGACCTAAAGTTGGCTACGACTAGGTGACCCCTACCCTGACGTATGCGGTAAGCACCTTGGTGCAGATGGTATTCTCTACCCGGTTCCACACAACTATAACCCTCCACATAAACATCACCACAGAAAGTAGGCTCCTCTGTACATATCTCAACTAAGCTAATCCTCTCTACTGTGGTAGGGCTCACAGTCATAAGTTTAATACTTTTGTCGTCGTGCGTCGCATTGCTGTCTGCAGGGCTCTTGTAAAAAAGAAGCTTATTGGCGTCTTTCAAAACGGTCACAAACGGTAACTCCGTAAAATCTTGGCCAATGAGAAGCGGGGTTCGTAAGAATTCATCATGGACTATAAGAGCTTCGACCACTGCTTCAACATCATCCAGTTTCAATGTTACGAAACTCCTATACAAAGGCAATACGGAAGAATTGCCAAATCCCTTGATTGCAGGGAGTTGAGTAAAGAATTTAGGCAACTGTAGTAGTTGAGCCTCGGATTCGCGCATCAGGGTACACTCACTACCAAAGTCTATGAAAGAAAGGACATCATGGTCATTTACAGTTACCTTTTTATAAAATTTATCATTAGTGCTATTGGCAGTTGAGATTGTCAAAGTCTTTCTGTCCCCTGAATTGGTGTTACTGTCATTCGTCTGTCTGGTTACCAGAGGAGGAAGTTTACATGTAGTAGAGTCATGCCCTACTCGAGAACACTTCTGGCATTTAATTATTGGGTTTGGGCATTTGTGAAAAGAGTGTCCTTTTGACCGGCAATTAAAACAAGTCATGCCAGCCTCGCCAGTATTCGAAACAGGGTTGGCGGTTCGATTATGTTGACTTTGTTCAGTGCGTTTTTTAAAGTAAATCAAATCATTAGGTCGTTGCGAATTGAGAAAGCCCAGGAGGTCCTCTGGTTCCTTACAGTTCAATGCTTGCGCGCCATTTCTGACAGACTTGTCAAGAATACCATGAATGACACAGTCCACGGCTTTTTGACCTTTGATTTCACACCGATTCAGTAATGTTAATTTGTCGTAAAAGTACTCTCGAAAATTCTCATTAATACGCGTGGTGCGCGCAAGCATTTCTTCTAAAAGCCGACCATAATTCTGCTCGTGAGGAAATGCCTTCCGAAGCCTTGTCTGCCACTCGTCCCAGTTGTAACTGACTGACGGCAAAGCCTCGAACCACTTCTTTGCGAGGCCAACCAGTTTTTGAAGAGCAAAATGTATGGTCTGCTTCTGGTCCCACTCGTAAATACAAGCACATTCATTAACTTTCCTTAACCAACTATCTATGTTCTGAGCCTTACTGGAGGGGTCAAACTCTGGTATTACATTGTTAACCTGGTTATTGCTCAACTGATGGGTTCTCGTTCGTTCGTTATTCTGGAGAGAAGATAAAATCTTAAGTACCTCGTCTACAGTAAAACCGGAAGTCGGTTGTCCAGGCGGAAGCTGCGGTGTCGTTTGTTCCAGCTGACTCGGAGGCTCGGGTGGTGACAGCGTGGTCTGTTCAGGTATCAAAGGCGCAACTGGAACCCCGGTTGGCCGCATCTCTTCTACCACCCATGCAGACGCAGTGAAGCTCCTTCCAATCTTACGGCCGCGTCTCCCCATATAAAGTGTCGGAGACCGGTCCTTTTGACGCTTGCCTTTGCGCCTCTTACGTTCGCGACTTCCCCGACTGGTTGAGTCACATTCATCGGTAGACTCCATCTCAAAAAAAAACAAAAACAAAAATAAAACAAGTGCCACATAGCTTCAAGTGCAAGTCATACTGTTTCACCGTAGCATTCAAATTCAAACTAAAATTGTTATTAAACCATTAATTCTAGAGAGAAGTCATTAAAGTTACCAGGAAATCTTAATATCAATTTGTTAATATGCAAGGTAAAACTTTGCACTACTATAGAATTCGATCATTTATATTTAACTATGGATATAAATAAATATATTTGGTTAGGCCGCGCTACGTCAAGCCTGGCTCAGGTGGGCCAGTCCCCGTAATTAATTTCATCGGTGGGCCAGAACCCGTAAATAGTTTCATCGGTGGGTTAGAATCCGCAATTAATTTTATCGGTGAGCCAGAATCCGCAAATAGCCACTACTATGTACAACAAAAGAAAAATAATGAAACAATTTAATATAGGTAGAACCTTGTTCCATTAGGACACACGTAGCCCTAGTCTGCTTGTGGAACATACATAGCTCCATCTGGACACACATGGTCCTAGAATACTTTGGTAGCGTACATAGCTCCTTCAAGGCACACATGGCCCCTAGTTTTGGAACGTACATAGCTCCTTCAAGGCACACATGGCCCTCTAGTTTTGGAACGTACATAGCTCCGTCAAGGCACACATGGCCCTCTAGTTTTGGAACGTACATAGCTCCGTCAAGGCACACATGGCCCTCAAAATTATCGTAAAACGCACATGGTACTACGAACTATGTAAATAAAACATACTGTGTGGACTAGCAAGACTGCACTAATGCGATGTTTTGAAAGATGTTGAATTCATTTTATGCTATAAAAGTGATTTAAGTCATGAAATAGCTAATTCGCAGCGATAGACACCTTTATACGGTTTATACCACTAATCAACAAAATAGAAACGTGCACTCGACTTTTAAAGTACATACCTATAATTTGCTAATTGGACTGCTCAACTTGGCAGCTATTTCGAAATGTAATTAAAGATTAACCATCTAGTAAACTACCATACTAATGTCCTAATCCATGCATCATAATATTGTTGTTCATAGTTTTAAGTTTGTAAGTATTTCTGGTGTGCAATAAAGCATATTTGTATAGTATTGTGCGTACCTTTTGGGCTGCAGTTCACATCCCACTTCTGAGATTTGATAAATCACAACTCAGTTCAGTTTGCAATAAGTATTTATTCCGTTATCATGAGAATACAAGCCTTTTAATCAATCGTCTAGTATTTCTCTCCTCTTAGCTCAAGAGTAATCAACACCGGCGTCCTGCGGCGTACGCTGTCCTCTTTTTAAAACGTACGTGATTGGTCGTTAGATTAACGACCAATCACGCACAAGTGGCAGTGTTGCCAGGACAAAGTCATTATAAAGTAATGGAAGCTTAAGAATTAACACATACATTAATGAAAATCATCACAATCGTATACGTCGATATTATAATATCGTCTCTCCGATGTGAAATCTCGGATTCCGAGAAATCAACTAGAGGTTTCGATAAAAAAACACCTTGCGTGTTAAAGAATCCATGGAAAACACGTTCAAGTTTTTCTTGAAAGTAAACTGGTACAGTCATAAAGATTCTCGCTATCTGCATAGTCATGGTAGTAGGGCATAGAGTAACTACTTGTTATACATTACAGTACCTACATTATACTATACATATCTAATACATATTGAGTTTTTACTTTTTTATTTGTACGAATATAGGCTACGAGATGGCTGGCACCTTATCATCTTCATCATCATCGTCATCATCATTGTCAGCCTGTCAGGGGGCCCACTGTTGAGTACAGGACTCTGTACTGTGCACGCTATTCAACTTGGTCCTGTGCAACCGACATCCTTTGGCTGGCTCCTATTCCCAGTTCTAATACAACTCGTCTGTAATGCTTTAAAACTAGAACTTCGGATAAACATTGCTAAATGCAGATGGGTGTATTTACATAGCTTTGTGTCATTAAGTAACACGAGTTAACCGCCGCCGGATAACATAACCCGGGTTTCTTATTTCCGGAGATACTGAATTTCCGGGAATCCGGGTTGCCGGGTTCAAAGGGACCGCAGTCGGCAAACTGACGCTGGGTATGTGGTATTTAAATGGCATGTACCTAACTACGGTAGGGATCTTTTTAGGGTGCCGTACCCGAAGGGACCCAATTACTAAGCCTCCGCTGACCGTCCGTCCGTCCGTCTGTCACCAGGCTGTATCTCATGAACCGTGATAGTTAGACAGATGAAAATTTCACAGATATTTCTGTTGCCGCTCTAATAACAAATACTAAAAAACAGAATAAAATAAATATTTAAGGGGGCCCCATACAACAATTCTTTCAATACCACATACAAACTTATGAATGCACCTGGATACGTGCATGGAGTCTGAAAGTTAGCCACACCAATAACTTTGTAAACAACATTTTGCTATGTAAAATCCAAACTATTCACTCCACACCATCCCTACCATTGTACGGTGATAAGGAACCCTTCGTGCGCGAGGTAGACTCGCACTTGGCCGGTTTATTGATATTATGAACGCAAATTCAACGGGTACATATAGAGAAGTGTGAAGATTGACGTTCTGCCGACTGTACTTAGCATTGTTTCACTTACTTACGTTGTCTAATTTGTAGTTGTTATGTCAGATAGAATAATATCGATATCTGCAGACATATTGTTTTATGATTACAAACGGAGCACGATCCATATCCACGCAATACTGGAAAGGATTCTAAAGTAGGTACGCCAACAGTTGATATAAATGCCTATACACGCGATAGTGTGTTTGAAATACCATACCTACAAATCAAATTCGGGGCGAGATCCGCTTCCAAAAGTGGTCTACACCAATTTCTAGTGTTACTTATTATATTCGCCAGACAAACGGCTCATTGAACTTTATGACTGCAGTAGCAATATAAAGCGCCCCGTAAATTGCGAATTTTCTCAACCTAAGCTCCGCTGAGATCTGTTGGCGTGGTGAGCTTTACAGAGCACTTTTACGAGCTTTCAGTTACCTACGTGTGGGTGAATATCTTTCTTTACTTAATCTGGTTTTAATGAAGCCTGACAACCTGGATTAATAGTACATTTGAAAATCGACTTCGTAAATTTTGAACGATATTTTTCGAATAAGCTATCAATAACACAGAATAATTTGCAAAGCATTGCGTTGCATTAGACGAAGAGCAAGTCCACATAGTGCGGCTCAACTAAGTGCTGCTTTAATGACTCTGCAGATGTCACAAAAAAGCACGTGACAGAACAAGACTTAAGAATAACTTGTGAATTTCTCAATTCAGAAATCGGCGCATACTGACCCTGTCTTTTCCTGAGCGGGAGAGAGAGACAGCAAGACTGAGTTTCCGTCAAACTGAGTTGTCGGCTGGATTCCCTGGCCTCACACATAAATTTATAAGTGTGCATTCTTCGGTCCTTGGACTTTGATATATGAAGGTAGAACTTGGAACTTGCTGTAATTTAAATAAAAACCTGTTTAATGATACCGATATTAAGTTTCATAATATTTAGACGAAAACACGCCATGTCTAGAACTAGAACTGATAATTAGGAAAGTGTTTTATTTAATTTACTGATCTTCTTCTTGTGCTGACCACACTTGTGTGTACCGATTTGACGACCCGAATTGCCGAGTCGGCAGTGACCCTTCCTACGAAACCAAGGGTCCCGAGTTCGAGTCCCGGTGAGGGCAAATATTTGTTTGATAAGAACGGATGTTTGTACCCTAGTCATGATTGTTTATCTATCTAAGTATAATATTTATCTATATGTATAAGTATGTGTATCGTTGTCTAGTACCCAAGATACAGGGAATCCTAGTTTGGGGCTGGATCAATGTGTGTAAATAGTGTCCAAGGTATTATTATTATGTGCTAACCTGTTTTGAGGTTGATTTTGCCAGTGTCAAGTGTATTTGAATGATCACAATTTGGTCAGGGTTCTTTGGAACCTGGAAAATAACGTCTTGAGTATGATTAGTTGCTCCTCAGCACCACCCGGGAGAACGGGAAGGGCTGTAGGAACCAAGGGCTCTAGGAAAGTGACCAACTGCCTCCCTTAATTTACTGTTTACGTATAATATAGAACTTACTACTTAGTATTTATGTATACAGGGTTACAGGAAAAGTCGACCTAGATCCATTAAGGGCGTGTAGTACACATCATTTCTAAATGATTTCACTATGGAACACCCCATCCTAAACTTAACCGTTTTCGAGATATTCGAGATTTTTTTTTTATGAAAATGCCCAATTTTTCGGCTATTGAATTGAATATTTTGATTTTTTTTGACTCTAATGATTATTTTTTTGGTTTTTTACATGAAGAATGAGATGCTTAATGACCTCAATGACTAAAATTGCACGTAAGTTAACTAAATAGGTCATTGTAGACGATCGAAACTTAAGAAAATAAGTACAAATTATATATTTTTTTTCTTTTCTGGATATCTCAAAAAATTATTATGGCACTTGCTCTGCAGATGTGCTTAAAAACATCTACATTTTATCAGCTATCCAACGAGGCATAACAACCTAGGGTTGTATTTAAACCCTTGGAAAAAACCTAGTTGAAAAGGTTCAGGTAGTAGGTCTAACGGGTCCCTCGGCTATTGTCCTTCAAGTTAATCCGTTGCGTGTGAGCGAGACAACTTACGATTTATGCAGGTGAGAGTGAGAAAAATAATGTGCAAAAACAAGTATGGGGATACAACATGCCCATTGTTTTGTATTTGGTTGTTTGCCGGCCGTTACGCGCCTGTTTAACGGTATCTTGCGCACGGGCCACTTCCCAACCCAATGGAAGGAGGGCTTGGTCATCATGTTGCCCAAGCCGGGCAAGGACTCCAAGCTGCCTGAGAGCTATCGGCCGATAACTCTACTGAGTACCATCTCAAAGGTGTTTGAGAAACTCCTGCTGGCGAAGCTACTGCCCCACATCCAGCCGCGCCCAGAACAGTTCGGCTTCAGGCCCGAGCATTCTACGACGCTTCAGCTCACCAGAGTACTGAATGACATGACGGTTTGTTCAAACAAGAAGGAATACACTGTCGCAGTACTCCTGGACATGGAGAAGGCGTTTGACAGAGTATGGCACGAGGGGTTGCTGTACAAATTGTCGACGTCTCCAGCCCCAAGAAGACTGGTCCAGATCATCGCCTCCTTCCTGAAGAATCGCCGCTTCCGAGTGATGGTGGAAGACGCCGTCTCCGAGGAACACCCCGTTGCAGCCGGCGTCCCTCAGGGGTCCTGCCTGTCTCCAGCCTGTTACTCCCAATATACGGACGACATCCCCATCGGGCCGGGTGCCCAGCTGGCACTCTTCGCCGACGACGCTGCCTACTACGCGTCGTCGATCCAGGCACGGCACGCTGCCGTCAAACTGCAGCGCACCCTGGACATCTTGCCCGACTGGCTCGCCAAGTGGCGGTTGTCCGTCAACGTTGGGAAGACGGAGGCGCTCATCACAGGCCAGTCCCCCCTTCCACCACCACTCCAGCTCCAAGGACAGGACATCGCGTGGTCTCCGCAGGTGAAGTACCTGGGAGTGACCATCGATCGCCGGCTCACCATGAAGCAACATGTCGACAACGTCGTCAACCAGGTCAAGGTGGCACGCGCCAAGCTGCGTCCACTTCTCGACTCCAGCCTCCCTCTGAGGGCGAAGCTCGGGATCTACAAGTGCTACCTGAGATCCCGCCTCACCTACGCGGCCCCGGCATGGTACGCCCTGTGCTCGGAGACGAACAAACGGAGACTCCGAGCCCAAGAGAACCTCTCTTTGCGTACCATCGTCGACGCCCCCCGCTACGTGAGGAATGCGACGATCCAGAGGGACCTCAGATGGGAACCAGTGGACCAGTTTGTCCAGAGGCTGGCGAAGGGCATGTTTGCGCGTGCGGATAGCTCGCAACATCCGCATATCCGCGACATGGCGCCGCACCACGCGCGCCCGCCCGACCGCCGCCGCCTGCCACGCGACCTGGTTGCCTAGCCGGCGATCATACAACGGAACACCCCTCGTGAGAAGATCTCCACCGCCCGCGAGGGCCCCCCGATGACCTGTCCATAGGAGTGGACAGAGGCGCTTCTTCAGGAAGAGATCCGATGATCTGACCCTGACTCCCCACGCCCCAGAATTTGGTTGTTTGTTTGCTTGCCATCCATTTTAGTCTGCGCATGCGATTCGTCCATGGTAGATGCGAATTATTGTGCTTTCGGATTCCCACCCGACTTGGCTTTGTTTCTGGACTGATTTTTCTAACTGTGACTACTGTTCTTGTTTACTGCACTCTGATTTGTGCTTGTGATACTGGACTGTTGAAAATGGCAACATACTCGAACGAAGAATACGCGGATATGCTTATCTGCTACGGATACTGCAATTGCGTGTCCGCACGAGCTCGGACTGAGTACATACGACGCTATCCCGACCGTCGAGTACCTGATGTGAGCGTTTTCGACGGAGTTTATCGACGACTTCGTGAAACTGGCTCTGTTTTGCGACGACGTACGGACTTAGGAAGACCACGTGTCATTGATGACGACGAGGAACAAGACAACGAAATCGTAGAACGGTTCAGAAGAGACCCAACCACTTCGACCAATATTGTTGCCCGTGAACTGGGCCTAACTCAGTGGAAAGTGTGGTTTACGGTTCATACGGCAGGCCTGTATCCATACCACTACACGCCGGTACATGAAATTGAAGAAGGAGATCCCGCGAGATGTATGGACTTCTGCAGATTTATGCTCATTGCAGATATCGAGGACCCGAATTTCCTAAAATTAATATTGTGGACAGATGAATCCAAATTCGATAAGGACGGTATTACTTACTAATTATCATAACGCACACTTTTGGGCTCCTAAAGAACTAGGCAATCCAAATAAGAAAAGAGTAAAGGGGTCACAACGACGATTTAGTGTAAATGTGTGGATGGGCATAATTTCCAACCATTTGATTGGGCCTTACTTTCTTCCAGACAATCTCAATGGTGAAACTTATGAAAATTTCTTAAGAGGTGACTTAGGTGACCTACTAGATGATCTCCCATTACAATTACTGCGGGACATGTGGTTTCAACATGATGGCTGCCCTGCTCATTTCAGAAGAAGCGTTAGGGAATGGTTGAACACTAACTATCCTAACAAATGGATTGGACGAGGTGGGCCTTTACCCTGGCCAGCAAGAAGTCCCGAACTGACTCCCATGGATTTTTATGTATGGGGGCACATGAAGAGCCTCGTTTACAGTGAGCCCAACCCCATATCGTCAGTGGAAGTTCTCAAAGAAAGGATAATTAATGCTGCTAACGACATAAGAAGAACATTAACCACTGGTGTAGTGAAAAGTGGACTAGTTGAGCGATCGACGATCTGAACAAAAAAATAATGCTATAAAAACTGAATGATCTCTAGGTCAGGATAGCGGGACATCGATGGATGGTGAAGGTTGTACCTAGCCGAGGGAGGCCTATGTTCAGTAATGGAAGCCAGTAGGCTGAAATGATGATGCTAAACTTAAGTCAAATTAATTAGATTAAATAAGCGCTATTTATTCTGAATGCCATGTAGCCTTAGAAACTACGTTTCACCTTTGAGGTTAATAAATACCCTAGAGTGCTATACCTCGTTGGATAGCTGATAAAATGTAGATGTTTTTAAGCACATCTGCAGAACAAGTGCCATAATATTTTTTTGAGATATCCAGAAAAGATTTTTTTTTTATTATTTATACTTATTTTCTTAAGTTTCGATCGTCTACAATGACCTATTTAGTTAACTTACTTGCAATTTTAGTCATTGAGGTCATTAAGCATCTCATTCTTCATGTAAAGAACCAAAAAAATAATCGTTAGAGTAAAAAAAATCAAAATATTCAATTCAATAGCCGAAAAATTGGGCATTTTCATAAAAAAAAAATCTCGAATATCTCGAAAACGGTTAAGTTTAGGATGGGGGGTTCCATAGTGAAATAATTTAGAAATGATGTGTACTACACGCCCTTAACGGATCTAGGTCGACTTTTCCTGTAACCCTGTATATACTATAATTGCATAGTAAGCCATTTAAATAATGAGTAGGTCACCATTAAGAATGAGTGGATGACCTACATTAGTGATAATTTCTCAGTTATAGCTTATTTTTTATTATTATTATTATTAAACCTTTATTGCACTCAATATTTGTACGACAGATGTAAACGTTAAAAACTAATGTACAAAGGCAGGCTTATTCTAAAAGAAATCTCTTCCAGCCAATACAGTAGGTGTAGGTGTTAAGTTAACGAGTCTCGATCATCGATGATAAATAAGTTATATGCATAGGTACCTGGTGTTGTTCCACATTCACTTAAGAGTGGGCACCCCGACAGCGGAAATTAGAATATTACCTTTTAGAGGACTAGAATTCAAATGTTAAAAAAGTCTCCTCGCCCATCCATAGCGGACTAGCAGAGCAACATAACTTCATATTTCTTATAGCGATTAAATAAATAACAAGTACCTATATAAATTAAAATCCAGTGCGAAATTGGAAAAAAAATATGCGCAAAACAAAGAGAGAGATTTCTATGGAGCAAAAATAGTCAAAATACACGTTTACGAATCCCTACTCACACTCATGATCAACAAGCTGGTATAAAGAAATTGCTTTAATACTTGTTTGTATTTTGCGTAACTTGAGATTTACAAAACGCTGTTTTGGCCTACTGCGTCGCTTTAAATAATAGCCTTCACAAAATCTAAAACTAGGTTGTAGCATTGCTAAACAAGATCTTACTTTTTATTACATAACCAGTACCCTTCCTTCTAATACAAATTATTCGGAATTCACAACATTTCAAATTATTAACCCCCTAATTTTAATAGCTAATTCGAAAGTTGGTCGAGAGCTTACGGTATTTTCATTTTACCATTTTCCAAAATTTTGTTTTTACATATTTAAATAAATTTTTAAATATTGAGTTTTTGGAAAAACTGGATGCAGGCATAATGGACCATGTTACCTATGACAGAACATAAAAAATGAGATTGTCAAGGTTTCTATGCCTGTCCCAGAAAGTAAAAAAAAGGCTGCGGTCGGTTTGAAAGTCTCAGCTGACGCCCGCTAAAAGAGATAGCATGTAAGGTGGGCTTAACATGCTATCTCTTTTGTAGGCGTAGAACTTGTATAGTGCTACTCTTCTGTTGGTTTTATGCGGGTGTTTCTTTCTGAAAACACAAACAGACCGAATCGAAACGATACAAGTTAGAGTTTATGGTGACATTGACAGCTAGTGTCAGCTAGTATTTTGTTAATGCTAGGCAAAGGTATATTTGTAGTTATTCTGCCTTCATCCTCGATATCTGAATTATTTTCAAAGTATCTTTAAAACGAATGAATGGAAAATATATTTAAATGTGTTCCGTATAAAGCATTCAAATATATCTCAATGGACATTTAATCTTTTTACCAGAACAAAAATTAAATGTTGTCAATTATGAAAAAGTTTTAAACTAGTCTAAGTAGGCCTTCAGAAAGCATTGCTGCAAGCAGTTAAAGACTTACATGTTAACGCTTATTTTAGACCACCTGATGTTACAATTGATTTCAGAATATTTGTTATTATTTTAAATGGTGGTTAGCTCGGATTTGGGTAATAGGGTGATCTTGAACTAACTGAATACCGCCTAGTCGAGAGATAGTAATTCCCACAGAAAACACTACCTGGACCCTATGCACATGTCACAGTAATTGTTACATAATTCTACAAAATTGTTAAATTGTCAACAAAGTGACGAACAAGTTCACAATAATTACATATATGAATGCGTTCCAAAATTTGTATTTTATAAATAAAAAAAAGAGTGAGTACAAATGAGTCACTGCGAAGTAAAAAGGAAGTCAAATTTTCAAGTCATTTTGAACATGTTCGCGGGGTATGTTATAGTACACGCGGCACATGATACGGGACACGGTGCAAAGGTATGAAAGGTTTCTTGGCCCCTGAGCGAGGCCACTGTCTCTCTCTTACCCATGCATATATCTCTTGTTCCCGTGCTCTGCTACACCCTCCAGGAGACACTTAGGGAACAAGAAACTTGGCATCAGGTATATCTGGGCCTTAGAGGTGCTCGTCCGTAGCAGATCGCCACGCAATAGATATTTGGGGGTATCATCCTATCTCATCCCCAGTCCGAACTCGCCCGCTTTTTATATGCCTATCAGTTACATTACAAGGGTACAGTTTTTTCGGAAAACTGCTATGATGTAGAAAAAAATACTTTTTGTCATTATCACGTATTAATTTTACTGTGGCAGTCTTGATCTTTTTCCATACTATATTTTGAATTTTTTTCAGAGAAATGTGAATTTCAATATGCAATTAAAGTTTTAAGTATTTGAAAGATTTAATTTGAAAAAAACACGAATAGTTCCTACCTGATACCTACTGATAATTTTACATCCCTTATAAAGACTGAATAAAAATAAACATAAAATCATAAATCACTTTTCTTACCATCAGTACTTTTGCGCATTCTAGCCCCACATATACATATACGGACCGGGCGAGTTTGGACTGGGGATGAGATTGGACCAAGCCCGTTTTGGATTGTAATTAACTACACAACACAACGCCTGGACCTGGTTATGTAAATAACTACACAACTCAACGCCTGGACCTGGTTATGTAATTAACTACACAACACACACAACGCCTGGACCTGGTTATGTAAATAACTACACAACTCAACGCCTGGACCTGGTTATGTAAATAACTACACAACTCAACGCCTGGACCTGGTTATGTAATTAACTACACAACACACACAACGCCTGGACCTGGTTATGTAAATAACTACACAACTCAACGCCTGGACCTGGTTATGTAAATAACTACACAACTCAACGCCTGGACCTGGTTATGTAATTAACTACACAACACACACAACGCCTGGACCTGGTTATGAGGCATCGCGATTTTGAACCTTATGCCGTGGTAATAAAATTCAAAACCTATAACGGGAAAATGACATCTTAAGATGTCACTAGGCGTTGAGAGGTTAAGAAATATTGGATAATAAAGTATGTGTGTGTTTGTCGCAGGATGCCGGCTTTGCGGCTGCTGGGGCGCAAGTGGCTCGCAGCCTCCGACGATCTCGTTTTCCCCAGCATCTTCGAGCTGCTCTTCAGATTTGTATGGTGAGCTGCTTTTATGTCTGTCTCAACGTTGTGCAACTGTCTTGGTATTAAGAAACCGCTCTCAGCTCTAAGAGCTATCCCAGCGCGTGAAAATGATATTTTGATTCGTTGTAACATGAGAGCGGTTTATTGATATGGGCCTTAGTCATGATATATCAGACCAAATTATAGCAGCCCTTCGCTAACAAAGGGCTTTACTAATCAAAAACTCTTTCACCGTTTAACTTATACACTGTTTTGTCCTTTTCAACGTCGAGTAAAAGTCAATGTCAAAGCAAGACAAAACACTGTATAAGTTACACAGTGAATAAATTATTGTATTAGTAAGGCCGTAAATGTTTAAAATTCCGAGCAAAACTGTGCACCATCAGTTGTTATTTTGAGTTATCCAATCCTTTCCCAATTAATGCTATTTGCTCCTGTCTCCCGATAGACTCGCCCATTACTTTCAAGCGACCTTGATAAATATGTGTTTTTCCAAGTCATACATAATTTTAGAGTAATTTCTACATTCGTTTTACTGTCCAGCTAGACATAACATGTTTCAAACGGCCATAGGTCCTATAGTAGGAGGTGCAGGAAAGAAGGATGTCTATAAAAGGGGCCTTTTTGGCAATCGCTTTTCCGTGGAATCGAATAAAGCCAATTGGAGAAGGGTCAGAACAACTTTATGCCTTGTCGTTGAGAGGTTCGTAAACTGAGATAAGTGCCTCCTCAGAGACACTTAAGAGTACTGAAGGAAAACTTGGGTTGCGTCCGCTTAGCAACACTAGACCTTTTGCCTTGTTACATTTACACGTCTAGAAGAAAGTCTGCCTTGCACTGACTTTTGTTTTTTTTATAGTGTCGCATCAGATGTTTGTTAACTCTAGCTAAAGATGCGGTCTGGATGTAGATTTCAAGTAAGCGAAAAGGAATCGACGAATTCGCCATTCAAATAAGAGTGAGTAAATAAATAAGCTTTCTGGAATTAACAGAACTCTCTCAACTCGTGCCTAAATTACATGCACACCATCAAACTCCGCTACATTCCCGATATACCAATTGAAGAGGTAGTGAGCCAGAATTAAATTGTTGATTTATGACAACAACAACAAAGTAATTTTATGCAAGAGCACTTGTATGCAAAACTAACTGGATACCCGACTGACGTGTCTAAATTAAGAGCGTCCATAAACTACGAAAACAATACAGAACATGTAATCGATATGTGACCTTTTCTGATTTTCTAATGGCGCGAAGTTGTTGGCACCTTATGTATCTTAACCCTAAAAAAAGATTTCACTCACCCAAAGCCGTAAAGTGCAGATACCATGATATTCCTGGGATATTTTCCACTATAATTTATGATCGCATCGCCAATATCCGCCTCAGCGTCTCAACCTTCTCTTCAAATTGCTTCCGATAGCCTGGTGCCGCGAAGACCATGACCGCGAAGAATATGTACCGGCAAACAGACATTCGTGATAGGTATACTGCTAATGCATTGAATACGTGTCTTGCATGCCTATTAACCCACGGGTGACCAATAATAACCATCTAATACGATCCTGCTCTTGTCTTGGCTATTTTCAAAGGGTTCCTTAATGTCACATTTTAGTTGCGGCTGTATTGTCTTTAAAAAATCTATATTTATATACGCTACCGTAAAAACACGTTTTCAGTTAGAACGAGTTAAAACTAGTTTTTACTTAGTGCCTTAGATAAAACTAGAATTTCCTGGTATCCTACATGAGTGTAAAACTAGTTTTAACGTAAACTGTGCTTATAGTGAAAACCCTTTATTAATTAGAACGCGTTTTCACAAGTCAAAACTAGTTTGGTTAAAACTAGCATTTCCTAGTGTAACTAGAATTTGAAGCTGAACTCAAACTCAAACTTAAACTCAAAACGTTTATTGCGACATTGTGGTGGTATATGGTGACATATATATATAGAATTTGAAGAACCGACAATGAACCCAGTGAGGGCACTGCTATAGGTCATTTTCTGTCCGAATACCAAAGTTAGGTTGTGTTAGGTCACAACTTCATGTAAGTAGAACTTGGAGCCGAGCGAAGCGAGGCGATCCCATTTACTTTCACAAAACCCTATTGGTTGCTTAATTGACATTCATTTTCGACAGAAAACTGAAAACTAATTAACTGAAAACGAGTTCTTACTCCAACATAACATTTACATAAGTACTGTACTAAGTTAACTTTGTTTAAATAATATCCAGGATAGCTCGGGTGGAAGTAAAATAATAATTTAACAACCGTTGACGTAGATAATGTACTGTTGAGAAGAATTAGACTTACATGCTAGTTCTCTCATGCCTGTTAACATTTAAATCCCAGCACGACAGCGATATTGACCAGATACAGGTAGTGGCGTAGTATTGCAATACGGTAGTCCAAGGTAGTCCAATAAATCTAGAAAAGTGTCTCAAGCTGAACATATTTCAACAAAATCTTTTGACAATATCAGAATTGTATATTTCCAGCAGTATTTTATAAACTCAATTTTGTGTTAAAAAGAATTGTCTATGACGTCACATGCTAGTATTTCATAGAACTCGTGAACAAAATTGCCGTTTTGACAGTTCCTAAAAAGTATCTATTTTGACTAGCAGTCAAATACCGTATTGTCTGGAGTTTTGTAACTGTAACCAATATAAGGGTTATCTTATCGTTTGAATATAAGGCGGGTGAGAGTCACGCCGCGGCTGCGGTGGCGGCGGGCCTTAAAAAAACGAGAGCAGTTTCCTTATTACACTTACCCTCTTTTATCACGCTTTCACCTGTATGTTTGTTTGTTTGTTTGTTTGTTTGTATGTAACCGACTCCTTTGGACTCGATTTTGACCCACTTTAAACGGACAGATTCAATTCAAACTTTGTACACTTATCAAGAATCAGCGACAATGTAATAATTTCATAAGTTTATGTCATTATCCTGATTAGGATCGCCAGGATTAATTAATTTCTCGTATTTGGGGGATTGACAAAACAGTCTACTTACTTTCCGGCTCGCGCACTCGAACTAAAAAATGAAAAATAAATATAGTTTAAAAAAACTAAAAAACACGCTTTTAAAGCACTTCGAACTAAAATGTTAAAAACAAAAAGTGTCGGGCGCTTTGTTCCATATCTTTCGTACATCGAGCGCCCGACGCTTTTTGTTTCACAATAATAACAGTATTTTTTATTCATTATTGTTTTAAGGTTATATATATATAAAAAAAAAACTTCGAAGTGCTTTAAAAGCGTGTTTTTTAGTTTTTTTAAACTATATTTATTTCATATTTAACTGATTCCATGTACCCGATCACGGGTAACCCGTGAGTAAGCTGAGTTTTTTTTTTCATTATATGATTTATGAACTCTGCCACTTCGCATGGGAAAAAAAATTACGATACATGTTTTTTGGAATTTATATTAATCGATGACAAATAGGAACTCAATAATAGAGTAACCTAAAATATAGCGATGCTGTCGCACGACCGATGGACTCACTCTGTCGTTTTAGTACTCTAGTTACGATTATATCCTTTCCAGACACCCGGCTTTACCTCTCGCTATAAAAAGTCGCCTGCACGAAACCCGTTTGATAACTATCGTTACGTTTAATACTAGTCTTAGAAGTATATAATGTATTACTTTGAGAGTAAAACAAACAAGCCCGAGTCTGTGCGCTCGGCCCGGGTAGTCGGGTACCCGCTACTTGGTTTACAAGCACTTATTTGAGCACAGCACGAGCCCACACCTCGCATGGAAACTCAGTAGAGTAAATAAAATCCACATAAAATCACATCGCAGAATATCTAACGTTCAAATTGTATTTACCAGAATGGAATGGAAACGTGCTGAAATGTAGATTTTGTACGCTTGCTCAGATTGTTACCGCTTTGAATGAAGTTTATTGCATTGTACGACTGAATAAGAGGTTGATCTACAATTAAACTAGTATTGTCGAAATGCAAATAAGAAAAAAATATACAAACTTACCTGAAAGGAGCTTAGGTTCTGTCAGGGGACGATAGCTAGCAACTTGACATTTATGGATCAACATTATTTTGCCCTGTTAATGTCTCTGTGCTGTGGCGTCATTATATGTTCCTGCAGCCATGGCTGGCTATATCACATGTTAAATACAGTCTTACAACATGGTATTGTGCACCTGCGAGACGTTATGGCGTCGCTATAATGTTAATGGACGATGCAAAATAAAAATATACGTACTTAGTACTTTTTTATGAAATTTTAGCCTTTTTTTGGGTTCAAAGGGTAAAAACGGGACCCTATTACTAAGACTCCGCTTCTGTCAGTCCGTCTGTCACCAGGCTCTATCTCATGAACCGTGATAGTTAGACAGTTGACATTTTCACAGATGATGTATTTCTATTTCCGCGATGACAAATGTACGGTGGTACGGAACCCTTCGTGCGCGAGTCCGATTCGCACTTGGCCGGTTTTTAATATTTCGAGTAATGTCTAAATATTTTTTATGACATAATTTTATATATAGTTATAATAATAACACCCCTCGTGACGTCGATTGTAAAAAAAAAAGTTTACTTGCGGCTGGTTGTTGCTGAACGAAAAAATCAATGTCAGTCACATCAACCCACCTGTCACTATTGAACTATTTACACCTTTATACGTTATTTACACCTTTAAATATTATTTACACCTTTATACATTATTTACACCTTTATACATTATTTACACCTTTATATTATTTACACCTTTATACATTATTTACACCTTTATACATTATTTACACCTTTATACATTATTTACACCTTTACCTGTAACCCCCATGTATATGTTCACAAATAAGCTATATTGTAGAATTAGATTATTTCAGGAAATAGCCTACCATGGATTGACTGACCTTATCATGAAATGGCCAACATGACATAGTCAACTATTTCATGAAATTATCAGAAAGGGGTTGAATTTTACGAAAACATGTTTTTAAAAGCATTTTTATTCAGTACTACGTGGTGTTTCTCTGTTATACAAATACAAAGGTTTTGAGTGGCTTGTACTTCTCCCTGAGTGGGACTTGAACCTAATTACGCTAGGCATGATTGCCTCGTTCTAATCTTAAGGTTTTACTGAGATTTTATTATAATTTGAGATCTCACCACTCTATAAAACTATAATATATATTTGTTTACGTTCTGACTAACAACTGAGTTACATATCGACATACGGGAATGTTATTGACATTTGATGGGTTTACAGGACAGTTAACTTTACGCGCAGGAAATTTGAGCAAAAGAGTTTCGTTAATCTGAGATTTCAGCAAACCTCGCTGTTGAGTACAAATGAAGGACATTCTGTTTTTTTAACGGAATTTTCAGTAATCTTGTCATATTTTTTGATGAGAATGACGCCATTTTATCTTGAAATGGTTTTCTGAGCCAATCTTTTCCATACCAAATTAATGCAGCTAATTTTAGCGAAGTGCACAGATAATGTAACCAGATCTTCATTCTTAGCCCACGTCGACTCACTGCTAGGTCTACCTTTTCTCTTGATGATGTCATCAACCATCCGTACGGTGGTCTGCCAGTTGGCCATGTCGTTCCACTTGGCCACCCCTGTGATTGCTTTGGTCCACCGTCCGTCAGCCCACCTGGCCAACTGTTCCGCCCATCTCCACTTTAGTCCTGTTATCAGCTTACCTACATTATCAACCTTTGTCATCCGGCCACATATGCTTACCAAATACCGAACAAACAAAGCAGTTTCTTCACAATATCAATAAAAGAAACTCGGCCATTGCCAACTGGCTAATACCATATTTGCAGGCATGTACGTGGGTCAAGGCACCAGCTTGCTACGTAGATATTATATTTCGCACTTGGTAAACTATTTAGAACGAGCACGTATCTGTGTGGTGGTAAAGCTATTACGGCGGTACAAGCAGCAGCACATCCAGCTTACGTACATTACATACTCGTATTTAAATTGAACCGTTTTTAAAAGTTTTTATTTACTTTCACCAGTCCTGGGCTCTGTCCGACTGTCTGTCTGTAATCAAATCTTGCAAGTAAATTTGACCTAAGCCCCGGTCCAATTGAGCTAAAATTTTGCATGGATATGTAAATACGATGGCAATGCAATATTTTCAGGGCATGGAGCTGAACTGATGATGGAGCAGGGACTCTGTACTAAATCGACGCAGCTCCATTAAGTTTGGACTCGTTTGATTCGTCTTGACACGTACTTTAGTCCTAGGTGATATTCAGGGTCTGATAATGATATACTTGTAATTTTACGACTCAACCCCATCAATATTGGGCTCGTTTGATTCGTCTTGACAAGTTCGAGTTCTTATGTATGGGTTCCGTACCCGAAGGGTGCCAAACGGGATCCTATTAGTAAGCCTCCGCAGTCCGTCCGTCCATCTGTCCGTCTTGTCACCGGGCTCTACAGGATCAACCGAAATAGGTAGAGAGCTGAAATTTTCAAAGAGGGTGATTTCTTTTGCCGCTATTACAACAAATAATGAAACACACCGGTTTTTAAGAATTAAAAGAAGTACCCATACAAGAAATTATAGCTATGGCCATTTTCTTAGCCATTTTATTTTATTTGTTTATCGGTGAAAACTGGACTCTCCCGATCTTAGCGGAAAATATCTTTAATTGCAGATATTCAGTTATGTTTTTATTTATTTGTCATAATACGATTAATAATTGCTTATTCGAATTATAATAAATAATATTAAGTTTTTATCTTATTTCATTTTATTTCTGTAAATAAGTTGCTCAATTTGTATCCATTTCCGGTTTCAATGAGAAATGCTATCTAGTATTTAATATTTTATTATTAAACATTAAAAAGATACCCGTACAAAAGACTTTCGAGTTACGTTTTTCCGTGTACAATGGTATGGTACCCTGCGTGTGTGGGTCCGACGTCCTACTCGCACTTGATCGGTTTTACTCCAACTTTTATCTACACACGTATCATAAACCCTCTTTACTGCGTCCAAAAACCGGACGTTACGACCAGCATAATGATATACTACTTGCTAAAAACAAAAAGCGTCGGGCGCTTTGTTCCATATCTTTCGTACATCGAGCGCCCGCTTTTTGTTTTAAGGATATATTAAAAATTATTTTTAACTTTTTAGTTCGAAGTGCTTTAAAAGCGTGTTTTTTAGTTTTTTTTAAACTATATTAATTTTTCATTTTTTAGTTCGAGTGCGCGAGCCGGAAAGTAAGTAGACTGTTTTGTCATTCCCCCTTTGTGGACTTAGAAAATTTTAGAAAAAATATACTTTAATTCTATAATCATATGATGTAACATGTCGTAAAAAAGCCTGAGAAACGGCTACCTCATCTGAGAAAGAGGACGGGGGCACAAATTATTCCGTGTCTTGCCATGGACGGGATTTGAAGTCATGTCTGGTGAGTTCGTTGTCTCGCGCCGATTTGCGCCTTGTGCCTTACTTAGCCCGCTTGGTCAACTAACCAACTGATAGGGAAAGAATGTATTAACACCAATAAGCCGAGTACGCGAGCTGAAATGTAGGTGACGGTACGCATGCGCGGACAGCATAGGTCTCACTTGCTCTCACACAGAGGTTGTGTGAGAAATTAATTAATCCTGGCGATCCTAATCAGGATAATGAGATAAACTTATGAAATTATTACATTGTCGCTGATTCTTGATAAGTGTACAAAGTTTGAATTGAATCCGTCCGTTTAAAGTGGGTCAAAATCGAGTCCAAAGGAGTCGGTTACATACATACAAACAAACAAACAGCTGAAGTGACCAGCTTCAGGTGAAGCTGGTCACTTCAGCTGTTAAAAGCGTGATAAAAACTCATTTGTTATCTGAATATTTTGTAATAATATTTCGACATTCAAATTTAAAACGTCGACACCCGCCTGCGTGCCGCCCTTAGTTTGTCTGTGAAGTTGGTATTAATGAACAAGCTAAACAAGTGCAGACCAGTGATCAATGCCCCAATGCCGGTCGAACATGCGGTTCCTGAAGACATCAAAGAGAGCTTATGATATGTGTGTAGATATTAGGCATTAAAACTCTCGAGTGATATTATTATCGACTTCGGCTCGTTTCATAATCCCACTCTCGAGTTTTAATGTCCTCCATAATCCTCCATACATAACGTATTAGTCACATAAACTACTATGTATAAATACTTCATATAAAAGCTTTTTTAAATATTTTGTTTTTAAATCAACTTTTAATATCGTGGAAACAAGAGACAGTTTCTATAAATATAACATGAGGAAAGTTTGACGAGTAGCTGACTGTACCTTCATAACATCATAAAGAGATGCTTTCTCACCTCAGTGTTTGTGCATAAAAGACAAAGTGTCAAGTAAAAGAGGCATAAGATATTTTAACTTTGATAAACTTAACGTATGTATGTAAATTACATAACATATCGTCAAAGGTATGTCAAGTTTCCTTTTTATATCGAGTTAGAAATGCCATGTAATAATGACAAATATTTAACGTTATCCATTTTGTTAAGGCAACAAATATGATGATCCCCAAAAATATTTTTTTCCTACCCAAAATGGATAAATGAATACCAAAAATTGCAAAAAATATCAGGGCAAAGTACTGCGGTAGCTTAGGTGAAGGGTAAAGGGGGTGAGCGAAGCGAAGCCCCCTTTATCCTTCGTGTTAGGTTGAACATGTAAGAACAACAAAAAATACTTAAAACATAAACTTAAGTAAGCAAAACATAAAAAGAAGTTTGGTGACCATTTATCCCAACCCAATTTGGTGGACATTTATCCATTCTGGCAGTCATTTCGAATTTATTGGTAGTGAAATAGGTACGTTTTTGGTAATCGTTTAAACATAAGCCTTTTGTTAGTCGATCCCACTGTACATGAGCCGAGAGACCACCTCCCGCGGTTCATAATGGTAACAATCCTTGTCCCCATCACCACCGGAACCCGATGTAACCAAGAAAAGCTTTCAAAAGCTCTCAAGAGTTTCCGTGAAAAGCTCGCCGCGGATCAAATAACTGAATTAAGACCCCCGTCGGGTTAACGTAATTTATGGGACCCATTTGTAACAACGACCGAGGGGAAATTAATTCGATATTGTTTGGAAATATTCTCAGTTCATCGTGCTTCAAATTCAGAAAAATCTGAATAAATATGTAAGTATTTTTTGTAAAAATGCACACAATTAATACTAAAAACTTTTATTCGAAAAAATAATTATTGGATGAGTTTCAAGCAAGCTAGACAAGGAAAAAAAGTCCGTTTAAAGTCACTTTAAAGGTTTAAGCATGATGACTTAAGCAGCGGTGAAACATGTATGTTGGATGTACGCGACTGTACTATCTATAGGTAGTTAGATGGATGCACTGGTGATGCAAAATTATTGGACGACTGGACGTCCATTTGTAATCTAATCCACACGCGACGGAATTCTCTTCCTTCTAAGCTAATTTAAGCTAAATTTTACTTACTTTACAACGTTACTAATGAAAAATTAATTAAAAATCAGAATTTTTTTAAACAATCTGAACTAATTTTTACATTAGATCATCGATTTTATAATGCGAATCAATTGCTGTTATTATTTTTATTTTATTTTTGTGAATATCTTTCTTTGTTGAATATCACATTGAAAAATTTAAGTACTCGTAATATTTTCGTGTGTATTGCTTAATTTTTAACGGAAATAAATGAATATGAATGAAAATGAATATGAATGAGTTCCAACAGAAAGGGGTTCCGGGTTCGAAATCCGATGGGGGGGGGGGGAGAACAACAACCCGGTATTGGATATGTGTGTGTGTGTGTGTGTGTAACATCGCTGCTTCTGTTCCCACGATACGGTATCCTAGTGTGGGGCCAGAAGCCTCCTCCTAGTATGGGCCTGTATGGATGTTTATTTGTGACATGAGTTTGTAACTATCAGTAAAAAATTGCGCAAATTTCGTTGCCGCCGCGCTTCCGGACTAAGCCTAAATATGATCTGAATAAACAAACTGAACTAACGAAAAAAATCCCGGGAAATAATCTCGAGAACGAGTTACAAAAGACTTGGAGCCTTTTGCCAGTAAAAGAGCATGACAACGAAGCAGCGCCATTGTTGCTTTGTGAATGTTTCTGACGAGGGAAAACAAGAAAAAAATCAGTTAAAACGTATTTTTAATGAACGTGTTAGAGATAAAGCCCTTTGTACACTTTCTCCAATTTATTTAGCTGCTTCCCCATTCTCGTGTATGCTCCTCATGGAATATGTAGAAATGTAAATATTTCATAATGCTATCAAACTAATGAGCAGTGATAGGAATAGGTAGGAGTGGAGTCGTCGTTAGAGCTTTTATTTTTTGGGACAATAATTTGTCCTAGTTTTGGGGCAAAGTTTGAATGTATTAAAATAAATCTCGTAGTGTGCTAAGATATTGTTTGCGAGAATATGTAATAAATTTACAGTAAAACAATAAAATTATATTTCGTTTTTTTTCTGTCAATATTGATAATAAGTTGAAATAACTTTTTTGGCTTAATCGGTAAAGAGAAAACATGTTTCAAGATGTCATTGTTATAGCCAGAAACATGACATAAACAGAAAAATAACTTACACGTGGACTCCGAAACCGAACTACCTATTCCTATCACTGCTAATGAGTAATGATTATGGTTTGAGTTTGAAAAAGGAAATTTCCCTTTCAAGTGGTGATTCATGGCTGAATCTCGCACTGGAACTGGAAACTCCATTAACTCTACCGCAAAAGAAAAGGGAGTAAAAGTTTGTAGGCATGTTCTGTACGAGGCTACCGAGTCGTGGTTGCGGCTTGTGGGGCAGCCCGCATCAAGCCTGAGGCGACCGTCGTCGTCGTCGCTTCGAGACGAAGATGATAATGCTATTTTCATCTTTTATGAACATTGCCTTAATATTTATAGTTTACTGTAACCAAAATGGGTATTAAGATGGCATTTATATTTGATGCCAAGGGATGAAATATTCCTTACACATATAATGTATCAAAACTTTTTTCATTATTTTCTGTAGATATTAGATAATATATTTTGAATACGTGATTTTTTGCTCCCTCTCTATTGGACGCGTGGGAGGGGCAGGGCGTAGAAATTCCCGGAGACATTTTTTTAGATCTGCATTAAAAATATTTTAAATAGTACAAAATTTACATATAAATTATTATCAATAATTAATCAGGAATAAATATATTCTTAACAACGAGTAGAGTTAGATAATTCCATGCGCTCTACTTGTCATCAATGTAATCTTGGATATCATAGTATCCCTTCTTGCTTATGGCAATTTTTACATGGTTATTAAATTGGTAAAATGGCAATTGTGTACCCTTAAAATTGACCCTCAAAATGTACCCTTAAAATTGCTAACTTTCGCGAGTCTTAACCGGGGTTCAACTAGTCTGTGGTGAAATTATTTCTTACATTAAAACAGCTATCGCTTATTTTGGAAAATGTTGAAAGTGCTTGCGTGCATACATTATTTTCTAGAATAAATTGACTTGCTACAGGTTACTATGTATTTTTTTTAAATTTTCTAAGGTTCGTTTAGTTAGGGAGGACATGACACCATGAAAGTAACTAAAATAGTCTAGCCTAGCTGTAGAACTTAATCTACCAGCTAATTTAGCCATGTGGGGGTCCCCAATACAATTCAATGGATATTCGAAGAAATGTTGTGTTATTTACTAATTCTAACATGTTGCTGTCTAACACTAAACTGGATTCAACTTGCCTGACATTTGGACGTGAAAATTGTATATGCCTGGTTATACCAGCGTTTAATGATAAATTAATAACTGTGAACCAATTCAAGGTCAAAGACAAAATACATCATTAAAAGACCAGCCAGATCATCAGCAAACAACACTGTGTCAGTCAATTTCTCCACTATAAAAGGCAGATCGTTAACGCCTTTCATTTCTGCTTTTTGAATTATATAGCTGATGTATATCCATCATCATCCGTAATTATTACATGTCATTTAGAAAGAAGCTTATCATGACCAACAAAATCAAATGCTTTCGAAGGATCGCAAAAATGCTGTGAATTCCTGTGCGGCCTAACATGCAGAGAAAATATGTGATATGAGGGTAATGCCTGTATCCGTATAGTCGGTTTACCCCTTGTGAAACCGTATTGTGTGGAGTTGATTTTTACGGTTGAAGTGAGCGCATTTGATTGAGTATAATGCGTAGATTCTGTGGAGGGTTTTAGGTCGATCGTGTAGATGCAGGTTTAGTTTAGATAGATGGTGCCGATCAATCTGCTTTAGACAGCAAAACAGATTAAAAATGATGGTAACACGTTATAGCTGGCTGGGCAAAGTCGGGCTCGACCACTTCGGTTTAGCCCATTTTCGTTGCATCGAGTTTACAGACGATACCTGGAGAGACCCAGGCGGAAATCGAAGGCCCAGCCTTCGATTTCCGCCTGGATTTATGAATTAAGTTTAAAAAGTATCACATTATGGATTTATGAATTAAGTTTAAAAAGTATCACAATAAATTATATGTTTTACTGAAATCAAAACTATCGATGACTGTTAATGTGATGTAATGAATATTAATATCCGATACCATTGTGATATTCGATTCGATAAAAGAAGCACAGGAATATTTTATTCGATTACTGT
Source organism: Argyresthia goedartella (assembly GCA_949825045.1). Lineage (NCBI taxonomy): Eukaryota > Metazoa > Arthropoda > Insecta > Lepidoptera > Argyresthiidae > Argyresthia > Argyresthia goedartella. Next base: position 23,441,864 of record OX463820.1, read on the forward strand.
AAACGTGGTGAAAGTATAATTCAAAGAATAGTTATTTCATTATTTTTAGAGCATTTTATTTTAATTTTTCTCATAGTCGGTGTGAAAATTTGTACGCAAACATAAACATAAACATTTACATACAGGCACATACATTGCTTCTGGCCCAACACTAGGATACCCTGTGTCGTGGGTACCAGAAATAGCGACGTCACGCACATGTTAACATCGAAGACCTGGGGATTATTTTTTCACCCCCAGCCGGGAATCGAACCCGGGACCTCTCGCATGTTAGGCAGAGCGACAACCGCTGCACCACAGGGGTCGTCGAAGCACTCAGGAGAAAAAATATTTTCGTCACGAGCGTTAACGCTTGAAGCTTGATTCAATGAACCGCCCTCGCTGTAAATACATCATTTTGCTCCCTTGAGACATAAATAACTATTTACCCATATATGTTTTCTCCTCTTTTCTTTGTTAATTGTTGTCGCAAGGACAGCCAGAATAATGGCGACTGTTTTTTGAGACAGCTTAGTGGATTATGAGTGGTTTAATCTTTCTCGTATCGGGTAAAGCCCTGTCGGGCCAAGGGTCCCTTTCATTGAGGACTCTCATTCAGGGCAAAGTAATATCATGGAGCAAGGTAATATCCCTTTTTTAGTATTTCAATCCCTTGCTATATGCATACCCAGTGAATCTGTCAAGGGACTGAAACTAAAGCACTTAACTAAATCGATTGCATGTTTTTCTTCGTTGGGTGGGTACATTTCCTACTTTCTGCCTTTAACGGATTAAAAATCCATTATCCGCGTGGCATTAACCTTCAAACCGTCGTAAAGGCTTAACACGTCCATTGCCGACCTGAAAAGCTGGATTTCGTGAGATGGCCAAACTATTATTTTTCTTTCAATATTGTTGTAATGTACTAAAATAACTTTGTATAGTGTCTTTAATTTAAAAATATTATCTAAGTAGGTTTTACATGACGTAAATATTTATCACGCGATAACGCGTTTTCGGCCATACATAATCAATTATTGCCCATATGGCCTATAACCCGATTTCGCGTGATGTGGAGTTTAAGCTTATAAGTTATACTAATGGATCAAAACAGAAATTAAAATACATAATATTTATTCATTATATTTTTATTAGCAGTCTTTCAACATAATTATGTTAATTACTCATAGATTTTAGCATTTTAGGAAAATAAACATTTATAGGAACTAAAGTTACATAATAATTTTAGTTTCATAATGGCATATCTTTCCACAAAATAATGATACACTAGAAATTGTAAATTTACTTGGGAGTACAATAATGTAAGTCAAAGAAGCAATCAAAACATAGAGGAGGATTACCAGGACAGTTCTTGCATTCCATGGTAGTGTTTACTCTTTTTTTGTTTTTATAACAGTTTCTGCAATCCTTTCTCGCTACGGCGTTTGTAGTTTTACCAGTGGCTAATGATCGTGGTATGACTTTTTCAATTTTAGTCAGCCTATGTTGCTGAATATTCGCGTCTCCATGTCTCTGCAATGTGTTTTGCAGTTGAGCTGTATTTATTTCAGGCAAAAACGATTCAATAACTTTTTCTCTAAAATCATATAGTGGTAGACTTCTTTGGTTGGAATATTTATTATATAGCATCCGGGCATTTATCAAACTCATCATCAGCGTGTGAACAAAAATTTTCATGTACCATCTAAGTGTCTTCCTTTCACAAGGATAATAACTAAGCATTTGGTCTTGAAGATCGACACCTGACATGTTGTGATTGTAATTGATAATAGCAGTCGGCTTCATTGTAACGATGCCGCGCTTATTGGACACTTCTTGCATTTCATTTGAAAATTCGGTGGACAAATAATGAATTTCCCTTTTATCTTTCCACTTGCCTATATGGACACCATTACGATAGCATGATATATTTTCACCTTTTTTTAGCTTTTTAGACATGACCTCAGATGGATTTTGTTTGCGTTTTTTGTTTAGGGTGCCGGTGCAATAAGTATCATTTTTCAATAGATCGACAGCCAAATCGTAGCTGTTATAGTAATTGTCCATATACACTGCATGGCCGGCATTCAATTTGCCTTCTGATAATTTTTTTACAATTTTTTCTGTGTGTCCTTTGCCGGCAGTCTCATCCAACGTACTGGTATAAACATGAACTTTTAAAATGGTACCATTGGGTTCGGCAAGTATGTAAAGTTTTATTCCATATTTGTGCCTTTTATTCTTTATGTATTGTCGAAAAATTAGTCTACCACGCCACAAAACCATCGATTCATCCAACGACAAATGTTTAGTGGGGTAGTAAATAGATTCCATCGTATTATTGAAGTTTTCTATTATCAGCCTGCATTTTCCCATGCGGTCATCATCATTTTCTTGCTCAGCAAAATGCAGGCATCTTAAAATAAGCTGGAACCTATTTCTTGACATATATTGAGCGAAAACAGATTTGTATAATCGGTGAACTTTCCAGTAATCAACCAAACGATTCATTTTCGCCGTACCTGTGTGGTATAGTAAGCCAATAAAAATTTTCAATTCTTCGATGGTTAGTTGTTTCCAGTTAGAAATTCGGGATTTGCGCTGATGAGTGGAACTCTTCCAGGTTTCTGCGAATTTATTTGTACAATCGACGATTTTTTGTAGGTAATCGTCACTAAGAAATAAATCAAGGTACCCTCTAGGATTATCCGGCGGTAATATCAATAACTCATTTGTCCTAGTAAAAGGAATCTCTTTTCTCATCGAACTACTGTCAGTAGTACTCCATCGCGTCGTGGATGCCGCTCTCGATGGTTGATCAGGCAGGCTTTGAGCAACCGGTGAAGCAGATTGTGCAGATGGTGGCGGAGATATAGGAGAAGAAAGAGAAGGAATTGATTGTTGAACAGAAGGAGCAGATATCTGTGGTTCACTTACAACTTCATTGGAACGTTCCACCTCCAAGTCCGGAATTCCATCATCTTCCGATTCTGAACTACTTTCGCTATCTTCACTAGGATTATAGTCAATTTCATTCACATCACTCCCTGCATAAATGTCTTCGTCCGAATCTCGTAATAAATCTTCCAATTCAGCACTTCTAAGTCTTTTTTTTGCACGATTTGGCAAGGTAGTGGTTCTTTTTGAGGGTCCTGGTTCATTATTCATTATTGAAAACAAAATAATGTACGTAATTTAAACGAAAACAAGTTAGAAATTGCAAAAAAACTAATAATATCAACAAAAACGCTCCCACTCAAACGCCGGCGTTTCGTGAACTACCCGACAAAAACAATATGACTCACCCGCAGGCCACGCCCACCACTCGAAAGGTAATTCCCTTACCTGCTGGCCAAAATAAATTCCACGCGCCTTTACGCTGTGGCCGCTATTCCACAGCTCATACAAATCCATTAGAAAGAAACACGCGATAACGCGTGATCGGCCATCGGGTAGGCAGGCCGGATCACGCGTTATCGCGTGATCGGCAATGGATGTGTTAATCGCACCCGTCCTTCGATATCGTCCGTCAATCGATCACGTTCGGTGCACACGCGGTGCTAGCATAATCACCCGTCAGGCTCGCTCGTCCATCATGATGGACGCCAACCACGTGTTGTGCTAGACCCCAAGACCTGTTGCTACTCATTAATATGGAGGAGGTGGCTGAAACTTTCGTGGGTTGCTATCGATCAACGCTCCGGGCTATGTGGTAGAGCGAATAGAAAAGTTTTTACCGACCTTAAGAAAACGAGGAGGCTACTTGTAGGCCAATATAATCGCCCTTTCAGGTTATTTAATTGAAATGAATACGCTCAATGACATAGAAAATTTTAATATTCCGCTTTGAGTGGATTTTTTATTTTATTTAAATTAAAAATTTTCGTCGCAACATAATAAATAATATAAATTATACAAATATAATTAAACACATACACCGCCCTAAGAATCGCCCGGCCCAAAGAAGGTGCTTACACTGGCTGTGCAGCGCGGTAATGTTGCTGGGGCTTTCCTGGTACATAGGATCTCACTCGCTTGTGAGATCCTCTGCACACTGAAAGCCCCAGAGTGGTTGTCAAATCCTCGGTCACTCATATGACGCCCGCCCAATGCCCTTGTGCATCAGATACGCGTAGCTTGAGGGAAGTTATCTGTTTGTCCCTTGTGCATCAGATACGCGTAGCTTGAGGGAAGTTATCTGTTTGTCCCTTGTGCATCAGATACGCGTAGCTTGAGGGAAGTTATCTGTTTGTCCCTTGTGCATCAGATACGCGTAGCTTGAGGGAAGTTATCTGTTTGTCCCTTTGGCCGTCGAGACCACGGGGGTTTGGGGTTCGCGGTGTTGGGTCTTTATCCAAGACCTTACATTGGGCGTCGTCGCTTGACAGACCGAGGATTTGCCAACCGCAGCCGGTGTAATGGGTACCTTTGAGCTGGACGATTCTTGGGGCGGTTTGTTTGTGTTATTATGTTTGTATAATTTGTATTATTTAATATGTTGTGACAAAGGTTTGTTTGTTTTTATTTTATTTTATTTTATAGTGCATGTTAATTCTGAATATCTATGAATGAATATTAATGTATTTCCTAAGGACTTTCATTCTTCTACTCGTATCAATGATGGAACCCATTCCACTTAAATCTAATAAGCAGTAATCTAATAGTCTTTCCAGGGTTCCGTCAACAGCTCGCAACGGAATTAAGACCTCTCACAAATTAAGGCTTTCACTCAATCAGCAGTTAGAATGCTCTCAATTTCTCAATGGGACAATTTCTTGTTTGTGTCCCCACTTTCAGTTTAACCTTCGACCGGGCTTGATAGCCTACTAATAGCTTTTAAATTGGCGGGTTGAGGACTCGTAATGTATGTCAATTACGAGTATGAGCACTTCAGTGTTATTACAAGTGATTTTCCTAAGACTGCTTAAGGAATATTTAAGATTTTAAAGGCTCAATATGTATTTCGTATTGTATATCATGTCGTTATTGTTATGTCATTCTAGAAGTGAAAATTTAACTAGCCTCAGCGCAGGTGGTGACTGCCGAACTAGTCAGGAGCAGAACAAACCTTTACCCAGCCTTTTTAAACCTTCCGTCATACCTAGGATCGCTGGAAGTAGTCTCTACATCAGCTCGCCTTCATACACCTATGTTTTTCTTTGAATTTTACCTAATTATCTGTGCGCAATAAAGTAAAGTAAGAAAAACTTCCCTCTTTTCCGCGAGTGAATGCTTATCTAAGTTGAATCCTATTCTATTCTAGGCTAGTCCTCATCGCCCTAGTCGTCGAGGTGATCTTCCCAGTAACATGGGCGTGCAAGTCGGAGGGCTGGCGCGGCGGCACATTCGTGCGGTGCTACCTGTGCGGCACGCTGGCGCTGCAGGCGGCACTGATGCTGCTGCTGGCTGCGCTTGCGCAGCAGAGCGCGAGGGGCACTATAGCAGATGTGGACAAACGCCGGTTTGTGGCGCCGCTGCTGCTTATCAAGTGAGTGTCTTCATTCTCGTTTTATGTGGTCCTGTCTGATAACGACAACAAAACATAACGTAATTAAAAATTCTAAAAATTCCCGACTTCGGTACACTAAAAAGCACAACACAATCAGATAAGACTTAAAGTAATTATTGGAATTCGATTTTAATTTATTATAGGACAGTGTTAAATTTAATTTAACCGCAGTCGGGATTTTTAGTAATGTTAAGAACGTTATTTATTTCCTGCTTTTTAGGACAAATATTACGAAAAATCTTCTTTCGAAAAAATTATGCTTCGTTTACAATGTATGTGTATTATTTATGGCCTATGCAAGATTAGTTTATAAGATATTTCCGTCCTTTAGTTTTAAAGCCCTTTTATTTTGGTCCCACTCGAGGATCTTGATTTTTTTATAGCCCGCACATTTAAGCGCCCTACATCTGTCTTTTATTTTTATTCTTATTTAATGTACCTAGTGACAAGGAGGATCAACGAAGATTTTAATTAAATATATAGAATTACAGACACTTACACTTACAGTCAGAAATTGGACCAAAAATTACGAAGTTAGCGCGATTTTCGTGCCGCATTCTCAAGAATGCTCACCAGTATACACGATTCGCTGATGACGTCATCAGCCACGCTCGCGTTCGCCGCCGCCACTGCGCGTTCTATAAAATATAATATACCTCTATCTCACCTCAGTTGCTTGCAGCGTGTTGACTCGTAGTATACGTTAATGGATAATGTCGTCTTACAAATATTGTATTGTGCCTCGATGCAAAAATACAAGCGTTGCTTGCTACGCCGGAATTGTTTTTTTGTGTCCCAAAAGACCCAAAAAATAGAAATAAGTGGTGTAATTTAAGTTGGAGAGACTACCCACTCCCCCTTTTAACTAAAAGTACTTTACATGCTGTGAAGATCATAATATACATTTCCTTGATACGTCTCTGCTAGCTATTAGTATTTGTTTACGAAAAGTTTGAAAATATGATAATAGATCGTAAGATAGATTTAAAGACGAGAATAATAAGAAATGATATTTAAAATAGTTAAAGTTACATTGGAGGTACACGAAAACCTACCTGCCAAATCAAAACATTCTAAAACGTAGTAACTAACCTCTGTTGTACCTACTTGCCAAATCAAAACATTCTAAAACGTAGTAACTAACATCTGTTGTACCTACTTAGTATCCACTAAAGAACCAACTGTAGGTGAAAGCTAATCACTTACCTTTGTATTTTATCACCTCGTATCTCTGTACTGGAATGACTGGAATTGTTTAAAAAAAAACTCTTCAACCATGAACGAATCAATCTTCGGGAGATTGTGCGTCTGGGCCTTGGCAAATCCGACTTCCGTATTTCCTATCTACCTATATCTATATTGAAATCTCTCTATAACATATAGAAACAACGACTATATCACATAAATAATAACTAAGCGCACCACGCACGATTAGGGTAAACAACCGGCGGCGGCGGCGGCGGCGGGGCACGGCGGCGGGTGGGGCGGGGCCGATCGTGGCACGTGACGTTTTCGCATATTTCGCGCGGGCCGGCGTGTTTTTAAGGCCCAAGATCACACAAAACCAAAAGAGCTTTGGCAAAAAAAATATAAAATTATTTCCAATAATTAATAAAATATTTGAGACCTATGAATAGGTCTCAAATTTTTTTATGTTATTCACAAAGAAATAATCTAATTTAAATACTATGTCGTTACGCGATTGGATTAATTTGGCTCGGTCGTCAAAAATCCTGAACATAGTCTATATTTAAAAGGAGATTAAATAATTTTAATATAAAATTACTGATTTTTCTCATAATTTTTATACCTAAATATTCCTCTTTTAGAGCTCCGTATTAATCCTTAAATTTTATCAATTAGCTTATTTCCGTTTTTCAGTAAATTTTAAAAAACACCTATTTTTTTAAATATTCGGGCGGCCCGATGCTATTCCGCGCCGCCCGCTACCCCGCCAGTTCCGCTACCCCGTCGGAAGACGACGACGGGCGAATGCGGCGCCCCTTACCTCGACAGCTAGAACTGGGCCTTAAAAACTCCCTTTTTGAAACTTTATTAACTTTGTCATTTATGGATGGATTTGAGTAATTTAAAAATAAATATGCTCAGGATCTCGCGGGAGCTCGCGAGGGCACGGTTGCAAAGAGGCTCTAGCTTGAAGGAGGTAGTTGCGCATGGGTAATGTCGCGCGCGAACGTGGCAAGAATGTTTGACGATATATGAGCGTGAGGTAGGTAGGTATGTTATAGGCATTGTACTAATAAATACATTTATAACAAACAAGTGGTTTTCCGTCGCATTATATTCCCGTGTTCAACTGTTCAAGTAATATAACATAAGTAACACAGCGTCACGAATTTTCCCATAAGAGGTGGCAGAGGCACAATTTTGCCCACGTTTAGACAGTTATTCAGGGGGCTAGCCCTATGGAGATATGAACGTTTCCTCACAATGTATTCCATCATCGTTAGAACGTCCGATTAATTTACTTAAGATAAATCACCTAATCATCTCATTGGTACATGGTCAGCCCCGGATTCGTACCCGCACCTCCTGCGTAAGATGCGATTGTGAGCCACTAAACTACGGAGTCATTTATCTTCCATTATTAAATATGTACAGGGGCCAATTTCATAGAAATATTGGTCTTATTATATTTTATTAGTCTTATTATAACTGGTAGTACTAGGCAGCTAGTGGTAGATCACCAGTGAGATGGGCAGATCATATCAAGTCAGCTCCAGTACGAATTCAGCAGAAAAACAGCCCTCAGAGAAGACTGGAACCAATTGTGAGGCGTGTTACCGATACGAAGAGAACACCACGACCATTCTGTTAACAGTGACGCGACTATCAAGAAATACTAACCTAAGTGGTTGGTTTCTTCTTGGATGTATTACTTTAATCAAAGGTGATTTATTAACGATTTATTAATGATGAGAAAAAGCGACTCATTTAACAGTATTTATCCCATTTATCAAATCGTGTAGTAAGTATAAATAATAAATAATCGAGAATCATTAATAAATTGCATATAAATCACTTTAATAGTAACATACTGGTCAAACACAACCCTCATTTTTCCGCTGCGCTGCAGTCGGTTAAAAGGCAAAGGTGAGCCCAAATTCTGCCAGTGGCAGTGATGAGATTCCCGTCAAATATTTGACATTAAATCCCACATTTGAACGTAATCCCGAATCAAAAACCATAGATCCTAAATCGATCATAAATGATGTTCCACAGGTTTCTGGTTTCGCAGATAAACGATGTTTTGTGAAATGACGCGATAATGATGTTAATATTTTTTTCGCTAATGCTCAGACATATATGTATAACGTTTTTGTTACATAATAGTCATAAACATAATAACACATTATTTCATACCAAAATGTGGTATTTAAAGCTTTATTTATAAGCTGTTCTTACTTTTTATGATTTTCGTCAAAGCTTTCAACACGTTTTATCCCCGGTTCTATACAACTTAGGCGGCTAGTCTTTTGTGCTTATTACACTGACGAGCAATGAAAACGTTCCAGTGACATAGCACCAAATTACTCCTAAACGGGAAAGTCTAGCTTAATGAAGCCGTCTGCAATATTGAAGTAAAAATGTATACTTTTTAATTCATGAAGAGCTAGGTTCTATGTCTTAGGAGATATTTGTCGGCATTTTGTGGGTGGAACTTTTTGATTGCTCGTCAGTGTAGTTACAAATTATGCATAACTCCATGGCGACCACAAGGTACCTTTACCCGTGGAGCGTCACGTACCCGTGCGACCATATCTATTCCACCATATTTATTTATAATAATTAAAATTGTAATATTTGTATTAGTTAAACACAACTATTTCTTAAAAGAGTTCCAAAAATCAATCTAGAGGAGTTGCGTCTCCCTTCTCTCCTACAGTGGTCCAAAAGGCAAAAAAAGACGTTTACTAAGTATGTTAATATCTACAGTAATAAAAACATTTTGATTTGATGGTATGGCGGTGCATTCGAGCGATTACTGGTTATTTTAATTTGTAATATGTATCAATATGCAACCTGCGCTTGCACTGAATTTGTTATTTGTTAGGATTGCTTTCGCAACTGAGTACAAAATGTCATTTACCCCGTAAATAGCAAAGGCATGCGTTAACATGCACTTGATTAACTTCCGATCCCTTTGATATAAGTTCTCAGAACGGGCAGTAAAAATAATCCTCATAAAATGTAGTCATGAATTGTTATTACTCGGCTTTTCAGTTGGAATCAATAAATATTTAATGCCACTTCGGGAAATAGCAGATTGGTTCTTGGTTTTGGTTAGATGACTTCACAAAAATTGATTTGAATACTAGCTACTTCGTCTTACAGTCGACAGAAAATCAAATCTATCAAATATTGCCATCAGACTAAACAAACGTTCAATCCAGATAGAATCCAAAATAATTTGTTAGCGTAGTTTACTATAGTAGAATTCTAATTTACGTTTTATTTGCAAAAGCTTTGGCGGGATCGAAAGTTTATTTGCTGCAGCAAGGTTGATCAAATTCAAATACAGACCAAATTTATATGTCCAAACAGTTTCGCAGTAAATACTCAACAAAAGCTCGTATCTAGCCTAGTAGTTTATTTGTTTGTGGTAAGGCCCCGAATGTTTTGGTGACAAGTGTTTATAATAATAATAATAATACCTTGGACACTTTTGAAACACATTGATCTAGCCCCAAACTAGAATTCCCTGTATCTTGGGTGCTAGACAAAGATACATATACTTATATAGATAAATGGTATACTTAGATAGATAAAAAACCATGAATAGGGTACAAACATCCGTACTCATCAAACATACATTTGCCGTTGCCGGGACTCGAACCCGGGACCCTTGGCTTCGTAGGCAGGGTCACTGCCTACTCGGCCATTCGGGTCGTCTTAATGAGGTCCCATTTGTTTATCTCACCCCTATTTCCGTACATGAGTATTAAGTTTGATTCAGGTGTCAGATCTTCGTGATTTTTTGCATAACATCATGAAAACTGGAGTTTGGTAAACAGTTATTTATCCCAATTTATTCAATAATATGCCTAAGTTTCTTCCAATTTCATCACAAAACATAACAGTTTTGCTTGTGATGTTTGTGTGCGAACCTGAAATCTTGGGTCGGATACTTATTTCAAGGCTCGTGGGTGATCATGATCAATGAGTTGTTAGGGAAGTCGTCTAGTCATCGACTACACATAAATGCGCTAAATTCAGCAGCCTGAGGTAGTGGGTGGAGTGAAGCGGGAGGGGGACTTTATGTGGTATGGTGTAGACAAGACACCACGCTCACAAATAAACACACCTCTTCAGAATCGCACCAATATCTCAAGAACCTACAGGTGTCCCGAAAAAAAACAATAAACCCTGAGCTGAGGCCTCGTCATGAACTCTCTAAATAAAACGTATGACCTTTATAAGATTACTAAAATAAAACCGGGATATTCTTTATTTTTTGGTTCGCAACTTTCGCCTGATTTCTTTCATGCAATTTCAACAAAATGAGACATTTATTTTTATTTTACAGGGAATAGGTAAACTATCAAACAAAACCACATTAATAAAATCAGGCTACTTAAAAAAAACACGAAAGCCGTGATATTTTTACAAAAGTCAAAATTTTAATCTAGAGATATCATGATGAGGCCTGTGAATAGCTTTGGGTCTTCAATTGTTTTGGGACAACATGTATATATCTGTCACCGTAAGATAGTCAAAACCGTTGGTTGATAACCTAACGCGTTAGTTGATCAACTATCGAGAGATAGTAAACCAGACCAACAGGGTTTATAATTTACGTTTCTTTTGTTCTTACGTGTCAACCTAACACGAAGACTATTCGGGGCATCGCTGCGCTTGCCCCCTCTAGTCTTCACCTAAGCTGCCGCAGTGTTTGTCCTGGTATTTCGTTTGCAATTCAAGTTTCAACCAGTTTACTATTTAACGGTTTTAACCGTTAGTATATCAACTAACGCGTCATATAATAACCAGTATGCTACAGTTTACTATCTGTCGATAGTTGACCAACTAACGAGAAAAAGAACGTTAGTTTATCAAATAACGGTTTTGACAATCTTACGGTGACATATCCACATTCATTTCATTTCATATCTATATTCATTTGTATATTCTATTGTTTGGTCGTCATTATCAGTGTTTCGTACCCGAAGGGTCCCAAACGGGACCCTATTACTAAGCCTCCGCTCTCCGTCCCTCCGTCCGTCTGTCCATCTGCCCTCCTGGCACAGAAATAAATCACTATACTATACTTAGAAGGGATGCTCCACTTAATGTAATTGTAAGCATCTTGTATGTTAAAGAAATAAATATTTTTTATTTTTTTTATTTTATTTTAATCTGTCCGCCAGCGGGCCGTCTCATGAACTGTAATCGGTAGGGAGTGGACATTTTAACTGAATGTGTATTTCTGTAGCCGCCACTGCAACAAATAATAAACTACACGAGATTTTTATAAAATAAAAAGGGAAATATTAAACTGCACATCAAAAATACTGATTTGCACAGCAAACATCAGGGCAAAATGCTGCGGTAGCTTAGAAGGGTAAAGGGGATGAGCGAAGCGAAGCCCCCTTTATCCTTCGTGTTAGGTTGAACTTGCAAGAACAACAAAAAATACTTAAAACATAAACTTGGGTACACATAAAATATTTAAAAAATAAAAAGAGTTTTTGCTGATCCTTTTTTGCCGTGCACAGAATTTTTGCTGTGCAATTAAATACTAGCGAAATAAAAATGAGAAAAAATATCATTATAAAGCAGAGGAAAGAAAACGAACTTGTAAGAAAAAAGCTTGTATATTACCTAACAACCTCTTTTATTATAGACCTATTAAATTGTGTTAAATTCCAAGTAAATTTGTTTTCAAAATAAATGTTACTAGTACAATCAATGGTCAATGCTGTGCTCATCTATAATATGCCTATTATAGATGACCAATGCCGCCTATTTTTTATTGTATTATATTTTATATGTATGTGTCCTATTGATGTGCCTAATTAGCAAATACATTAAATAAAATAAACGAAAATGTCACGGCATGCGGCGCAGCCTGTACGAACCCTTCCGTTGCGAGTCCGACCCGCACTTGACCGATTTTTTTCATTTTAATTTTCGTCACAGAGGCGGCGCGGCGGCTTGTGCAGCTTTTATGAAGGTCTTTGGTTGATTGCTAAGTTCCCTTGTTTGTTCCAGGGTGTTCCTGGTGTTGCCAGAGGTGGCCCTCAACGCGATGGGCACCATGTGGATGTTCTGTGAGGTCATCGAGTGCTCCGTGGCGGACAAGTTCTTCTCTAGGATAGTTATACAAAGTGAGCATGGCATGCCGACTCGTAGATATTCTAATTCACATCATGATTTGCCTCGGCATATCATGATATGGCGGCATTTCTTTACCTGCCATGTTAAACCCGCCTATCGTTTCCAGTGGGTCCAGACATGTGTGTTTGATACGATACGGAGGTGGTTACGGACAAAAGAACATGTCGAAAAGTAGGGTGACAATAGGGCTGGTTATAGTTGGGTTAGGTTAGAACGTGTATGTGCAACCAGCCAGAGCGAGCTTGTGACTGAAAGAAATGAAAAGCCAAACTTGGCTAGAGTAGGTTATTTTCACTAAATTTCAGTTGTGTTATAGGTTAGGTTGGAATTTAGAAGAAGCAAATCCGGATCGAAGCGTATGCAAAAAAAAAACAACATTTAATAATGAGGATAATAAAAGACTAAAATATCATACTCGGATACCCAAAAGTAGTCCACCAACGCCGGGTGATGGTCATCCTACTTTTCTTGATTTGGCTTATAACGTTAAAAAATATATTTATGGATAATTATTTTAAAAAGTATATAGAAATAGTCATCTAGCATAAGTGTAACAACAAAAAAATCATTGTAAAAATTAAAAAGATTTGTTTATTCGTAAAATTCGAACTATTTTACGATGTGACGTTTTATCCTTTGGCCATATCATGATGTGGCGGAGCGTTTACTGGGAATATCGACAAACGTTTGGTTCTCATCTATCTGCCCGATTTTGGTTTTGGCACATCATGATGTGCCCAATAGACAACGGCGTATTTCAAGAAACGCCGCCATACCTTAATGTGGCGCGGCACATCATGATGTGCCCAATTCTACAATCGGCCGCCGACATCAACACTAGTTGCTTGCTCTCGCGCAGGATATTTCTTGCGAGACTGTAAACTGTCGATACATTGTAAACTGTACCGTATTGCTTATAATATGACGTTTTCATTTTAGATAGATTACGATCTAAGTATCCATAACAAACAGGTTAAATTTAGGGTTGTACGGTATTGCTTACAATTACAATGTAACGTATAAATTTTCGTAAGTTTTTAATCTATAGATGTCAAACAGTTAAATTGTGTGCTGCGGGTTAAACTTGAATTGCACTCCAAATATCAGGGCGAAGTGGTCGGTCAGGGAAGGTGCAGGCTAAAGAAGGTGAGCGAAGCTAAGCCCCCTTTATCCTTCATGTTAGTTTGACATGGAAGTACAAAAGAAACAAATATTATGAACCACGTCGGTCTCGTTTACGATATGACGGTTTCATATGGGTAGATTATCAACCAACGAAAATTTAAACTTTAAATTGTAAGCAGTATCTTGTGTTCACAATTTATTGATAGTTTACAAACTGACGCGTTATATTATAAACTAACGGTTAACAATCTTACGGTCAGATATATACTTATTTAATGTTATGCACATAGGTCTACCTGTAGTTTTTTATCCTCTCCATTCCTTGTTTGCTGGAAGAATTATCTTGATAGAGAAAAGGGCCTTCGTACATGTTTTTTCCCTTTATCTTTTTTTTGTATTAAGGTGATACGAAAATAATATGGGGTTTTTTTCGAATCCATTTACTTCACTATAAAGTTAGATAACTTCTGTAAACATGATAAACAAATCTGTAGATACAGATTTGTTTTTTGATTCTCACTGAAGTAAAACGTGTTTGGATGAAATTTTCTCGATGGAATTTAATATTGAAAAACCTTTAATTGGTTTTATGTTTTCCTGCAATTCTGAAATCCTAACTAATTTCATTGCAGAATAGCATTCAAAATGTGGATATTACGTATTCTTAAACTCTCATTGAAAATATTTTTGACAAATAACGTAAATTTATTTTTAAATAATGTTTATGTGGTTTGGCGCGACTTTATTGTAATTTGAGTCGAGCGCATTGTTTGTGCTCTCTTTTCTTTCTTAAGTGGAAGTAATTAACGCTGTCACTTTCGTTTACATTCGTATTCCTTTTATTGTATTTTCTCGTATCACCTTAACTGTTTTTATGCAATAAAGTATAAAGAGTATTGCGATACAACAACAACCCCTAGCCAATTAAAAATGTCGATTATCATCTTTTTCCCAGAAGCCTTGAATAGGTACGTGGTAGCATTTTATGCTACTTAGGTATGCAGTGGTGACTTCTTGACCTTTTACTACCAATGTCATCATATAATAATAGAGTACGGTTGTCCTGACCCAAGCATATGCAGGCAATTTGCCTACGATTAAGTTATTATACCACGTGACACCCGGGGCTTAGGGGATTTCCCTGTTCCGGGCATAATTGTTACGAGTAACCAGTGCCTATAGGAAGTAATGAGATCATTAAGTCGAGCGAATTAAATGATCTTATTGTCTTCGTCTTAAGACATGAGGTTACATTCTTCGATAATTCATCATTAACGGTCGAGGGATAACACATTAGACATGAAGGTGGGTAATAAAATTATAAAAAATTACGTAATTATATAAACTTCAAAACCGACTGCGGTACACTAAAAACATTTATTATAATACAGTGTTACCATAAGAAATAAATAGTAAGTTCA
The DNA here is from genome assembly GCA_949825045.1 of Argyresthia goedartella. NCBI lineage: Eukaryota > Metazoa > Arthropoda > Insecta > Lepidoptera > Argyresthiidae > Argyresthia > Argyresthia goedartella. Next base: position 23,457,257 of record OX463820.1, read on the forward strand.
CTAGGCCCCTGTTCGCATGATAACTACCTACTCTTGCTCAAACGGCTAGGGTTGTCGCTTAGCGCCGCGGGTTGCGGTGCGGATTTGTTGCGTCGTCGCTCGTCGCTCGCTGCACGGTAAAACTGGTACCTACTTATAGGTGATGCCCCGTATTCTGCCTCTGAGTGCCGCTTGGAGGGGGTATACTTCGTATAATCGGTTAAAAAAATATCTGCTTGAAAATTAAGTTGCAAGATTCCACCCGACCAAACATACCTACATAAGTAGAACAACATACATTGCAAGTTATCTAAAAGCTTTTTATATACTACGTATTGTAAACACAAGGTCGTATGCCTATAAGTTATTATTATTAGCGATTAGAGTTAGTAAAGTAGCATTTTTGTGTTCTCATTTCACCGATGCAAAACCTAAAATTTACTTTACAAACAATATATGTAGGTACTATAAGTATGGATGGATACTCACATTTCCTTATCTCGGGTTGAAAAATGCTAGATACTTATTTGTAGAATCCTTATTGAGGCAACCGTATACCGCACAATATTTACTCATCTTGCATGAAAATAATAAATAATAATCTGCGCGCAAATCACACAAACACGGACGAATGACGTTGACTCGTCGCATGCATTGCATAGCCTCGTCTCGTACCACCCGAAACAACCCGAAACTTGGCAATGTGTGCGTTTGGTGGCGTGTGCTTATACGGAATGCAATGTAGCTGTGTGTGTGCGGCTGTTGTCGCTGATTAGTTTGAAGTGAATGGCGTGGTGTTACATAAATTGCCGGGACGGGCGGGACGAATTAAATCTAATACAGTGGGTTCCGCCTGCATTTAAATTTAATTAAACCGCGGCCGGGCTTTTTAGTCTTTTTTAACCCTAGAAAGATAATCTTATTTAGATGTACTGAAAAGATAATCATACGTCAAAATTACTCCTTAGTTTTAAATAGCTATTATTTCAAAGATTATTTACTTAATTTGATGAACTATGGTATGTATGTATTTCTCATATAAGTTTAAATAAAAATACAACATATTTATATATAAGTACTGTTTATTAATTATTTAAAAAAATAACGAAACATAATGGCTATCATTTTAAAGTAACCAAACATAGGAACTTCTCTTATTATTAAGAATTCACATTTTTTAGACTAATCAGTTATTTCTAGTAATAGTGTTAGTTTGAAACAATAGACTCTATAGATTTTTAATACTTAAATTTACGGAGATCGATTAGATGCAGCTCAGGCACATGTCAATGTTATGTTCACGACAAATCACTTTTTTACACTTTTTGCAACATCCACTAGCCTTACGCTTTTTTTTAGACGGGCAATAGGCACAGTAAGTACGTTTCTTTGGATTGGGCTCTTCTGTGTCGTCTTCGGTTGGTCCAGGAGCAGTTTTCGGTAACGTATCCTTTATCACATCTCGCAAATATCGCTTCAAAGTGGGTGCTTCCAAGCGCTTGGCCATATAGGGTGAAGTTAGAGCCATGCTCAATTGTTTCATGAATTTGCGGCGATTTAGAGGCTTCTCGCCTTTAGTGACAACATTGTGCCTGTATATTATATATGCATTTACGAATGCAATATTCAGCATCCCATAAAAAAGGCACATGGGCCATCTGTTCGTCTTCCTACTGCACGACATAAGAGAGCACATCTGATCAAGGGTATCTACTCCTCCCTTAGTTTGGTTGTAGTACATGATCATTTCTGGTTTCCCAGTAACTTCGTGTATGGCCGCGTCTTCGTCACATGATGACAAAAGGTAAACCATCTTGGCCGGCTTCGGTTTATATGAGACAAGTGTCAGGGGTCCGTCAAAACAAAACATTGATGTTCCTACTGGCCTGGAGCGACTGTTCTTCAATTCTTCAGGTATCTCTCTTTTATTAGAGCGAATGGTCCCGACCAGTGTCAGTTTATAAGGCTCTTGAAGCAAAGATTGAGCCAAAGGAATCGATGTGAACCAATTATCACAGGTTATATTGCGACAACTGCCGTGGACAGGCTTTGTCAACTCCTTCACGTAGTACTCTCCGAGGGGTACGCCATTGGTTTCCGTTCCTCTTCCCAAATAAGGCACTGCGTTTATCATATACGATGTACCACTGTCGCATACCATGACGATTTTTATGCCATATTTGCTTGGCTTATTGGGAATGTACATTCTGAATGAGCATCTACCTCTAAAAGCAAGGAGTTGTTCATCTATGGTGAGATGTTCTCCTGGAGTGTAATTATTTATGCACTGGTCAATAAATAGATCCCATACTTTGCGTACTGGAGTAAAAATGTCAGTGGCTCGAAGTGTTGGACGGATAGTTTTGTCGTCCATTCTAAGGCATCGGATCAAAAAATCAAACCGATCTCGACTCATAACGGAAACATAAATCATTGACGAAGATCGATCAAATAACTCATCTGTGGACATGTGGTTATCTTTTCTCGCTGCTGTCATTACCAGGATGCCGATCAAAGCGCGAATTTCATTATCATTGGTGTCACGAAATGTAGCACTTATCATGGTTTCCTTTCGTCTTAGAGAAATTTCAGCATTTGTCCACTTAACTATTTCAGCAATTATCTCATCGGTAAAGAAAATATCGAAGCAATGCAAAGCTTCATAAAGATTGCGACACATTCGCCTCGGACCCCTTTGTGACCTTATAATATTCAGTGCTGAGATTCGTCCTCTTCTTGATGCCTTTGTAGTAGACCAGCAATGTTTATTCTTACCTCTTATGCTAGGCCGAGACACGGTTATCAGACGACGAGAAGCTGTAGATGGTGGTACTTGTTCAGCATTTCCTTCAGGCGGTACACTGGATGCTATTGACTCTTGGTCCCTCTCCTCGTCGACGAATGCCTCCTCAACGTCACTCTGCACGTCGTCTTCGCTCAGATGGTCCTCGAGCTCGCTGTCAGTGTCGGCAGGTGAAAGATCCTCATCGCTCTCTAAAAGAGCCGCCAGGATGCTCTCGTCTTCTAAATTTCGATTTCCCATTGCGACCGGATATTCTATAATATTTATAAATATAAAATAAAGGTAAAACAATCGCTAAAATAAAGAAAAGTTAGCAAAAAGAACCCTAATTGAAACGCATACAAAAATCTCAAAAGTCACGTAAAAGATAATCATACGTCATTTTGACTCCAACACCTGTTGTATTTCGAAAACGGGAACACTTACTTCGGTGCCGCGACCGCCACTCGGTAGCTCCGCCCGGCGACTGTAATGTCCGTAAAGCACTGCGCCGGATTCGCGCGAATTAGAACGAGACAGCAATATTTCGAAACACACGGAGTCATTTTGACGTAGATTATCTTTTTAGGGTTAATGACGTTATTTATTTCCTGGTTTTTAGTACAACACTACGAAAAATCTGTAAATGCTTGTTTTAAACTATAATTTATTTCATAGCTTGTACAAGATTATCAAATATTCGCGCTTTATTTTGAGACCTCACTCGAGGGTCTTGAAAACAGGTTATTTTAGCCCGTGAATTCCGCCATTTTTTATGTTTTATTTTATGTATCCAGTGACACTCGCGCCGTCAAGAAGAATCTAATGACGTATCAAATGATAAATCAACATCTGTTGAACCGTTGAGTAGTTATTATAAATACATACAATTACAAACAGTTCAATCACAAAACCCTCCTCTTTTCGGCTTCGATGCAGTTGGGTAAAAACTTTTATCATTAAGCATAAAGTAGCTGAGCCAAATGTTTCGTAGTTAACAGAAATTACGTTTATAATTTACAAAGCATAACAAATCTTTTTGCCTGTATATTTAAAGCCAGTACATTATGTAGCCAGCCGTAAAAATAAAACAAAACCTCTATGTACTAACTTTTTCTTTCCGTCTTTTCAGGCATAGTACTTTTCAACTGGGTTCAGTTAGGGCTGACAGTGTTTGGCCTCTTCATGGTGTTTGACCCCCTGGGTTCAGTAAACTACGGGGACATGCAAGACACACCTAACCAGGTGCGACACCATAGAAAGGTCACAGGCCTGTGGTCTAGAAGATTCCGGTGGGCCTTCTGTTGGCTGAAGAAAGACGAGCATGGCAAGGAGGCTTTTCAGCAAGTTGCAGGTACGCAAACTCTTTGCTGATAAAGACTTTTTTAAACATAGCTATGATAACCAAGGAGGTTTTATTTAAATTCTTTTTCTTCAACTTTCTCAGCGATGTTCGAAATTTATAGTTATTTGTGTCTCAAGGGAGCAAAATGATGTTTACGGCGAGGTTTCAAGCGTTAACGCCTATTACGAAAATTATTTTGCTCCTGAGTGACACATACAACTTTTCACACCGACACTATGAGGAAAATTGAAATAAAATGCTCTAAAAATAAAGAAATAACTATATTTATCTACACACGTATCATAAAACCTCTTTACTGCGTACAAAAACCGCACGTTACGATCAGCATAATGTGATCTGTGTTCAATTGGTATATTGCGTAAATGCTACATGCCAATGATTATTCATTGGCATGTAGCAGCTACTTTTTTAATTTATATTAAAATAGTAGCTTAAACAGAAAAGTAGCATTTTGCTCCCTCTCGTCGTGGTCGTGGAGCAAAACTTACTTTTCCGAATAAAAGGTATGAAAGAATAATGTATGTAGCGCATGGTCTGTAAGGAAACTGCTGACCAGCAAAAATAGTGAATAATACGAGTCTTGGAATTTAATACATTACTTTTGTTTATGAAAATCCGTGCAACACTCAGTTTTCGCCCACGATGTGGTTTAGTTTACCTAATAAATATTTAAGTGTGCACAGCCAAATTGCTGTTTACTTTTAATTTTGCACAGACAGCTTCATCGCAAAATCAATGGCCGGCCTGCTCTCCACTCTCCAGTGCACAACCAAACAAAATTATCACCATTGTTCAACAAACCATTGAGTAGTTATTATAAATACATACAATTGCAAACAGTTCAAACACAAAACCCTGCTCCTTTCGGCTTCGATGAAGTTGGGTAAAATAAAAACTTTTATCATTAAAGCTAAAGTAGCTAAGCCAAGTTGTGTTAACCATATATTGATGTTAGTTTTAATTACCTAAGTAGGTATTATTTTTTATCTATGATACATTGCTATAGTTCCCTCAAGGAAATCAGAACGGTTCCCAATAGGAGTAGGTATAAACAGGAAATGCGGTACATCTATAAGTACATACCAAACGAGCTTTGAAGAGTAGTACTAAGCCAACATAAATTAATAAAGAGATCCCGAAAGCTAACTTGGTACCCGCAAGGAATGCGTTTCCCCTCCCTCTCTCACTCAGCAGGAGAAATAATAAATAAGAAGCAGGACAATGCCGGACGCTATGACGTCATCAGAGCGAGGTGCCAAGATAACTTGGCGTATACTGAGTACAGTTGAGTTTTACATCAAGCCCCCTAATTTAAGGTTTATTTTCACACATAGAATTATCTAGAAATATCCAGCATTTTCTGTTACTACCCTCAATGTATGTATAATCGTCTGTATCTCACAGCCCTCCTGAGCGCCCTCTTCAGGTCAACCGATCTCGTACCATCAGACGTGGTCGCCGGCTGCGTGCTCCTGCGAGTCCGCCAAAAACGAGAGACCAGAGAAATGAGACGCATCCAAATGATCAACGAAGAGGAGCCCATCTACACCACCGACGTCGGGAAGACGTTCTCCGAGACGCCGCCCTGGATGAACCTCGATGATGCGTTCCATTACCTGAGGTTGTCGATAGCGGCGTATGGGTGGCCGTATGTGCTGTACCGGCATTGCTTTACGGGATTCTGCAAGTTAGCGCGGCATCTGACTTGCTGTTGTTGTCGGTGAGTAAACATGACTGTCCAAAGAATACATATAGGATTCTGACCATTAGATCCAGGTGGATCGTCGCCAAGAGTTTCCGGTCAGTTTGTAGCAAAGAAGGCAATATGAATTAGAATTGTTATATAGTGGCCTTGCACCATGGGGTCGCCTCGCTCGGCTCCAGTTTTTACGTGAAGTTGCGAGCTAACACAACCTAACTTTAGTATTCGGACATAAGGTGACCTATAAGTTTGAAATGCCTGTAGCTCGGTAAATTTTTGACATAGCTAAAAAACTGTGATGGTATTAAAAAAGCCTTATTATTACTTTATTATTTTAATGTAATATTAAAAGTACGCAAACAAAAAAATATTTGAAAAAATCTAGGTCCCCATAGTGCTCCAGTCAAATCTAAATTCCTCTACTTACGAAGGAGGTTGACATTTACATTTGATCACCATTCAAAGCACCGAAGAGTTGAAGAAAAGTTGTATTAAATTGTAGTCTCTTGTGTATCGAAGACTGAGATACCGTGGATATTCTTAGATCGTGGCTCAAGCAGGAATAACACCAGCGTGAAAAAGGTTTCCAGTTCAGATAAAATGACATATATCATTGCACATAAGAGTCACTGACAGTTCGATTCGACGGTTTATTATTCCTGCCTGGTCCTAATAGGAATCCCACTTGACGTTGTACTCATTCATTACATATCCCTCAGTAAGGTACCGAGGTAGACGTGGCTACAACGAAACTATTGCGCGTAGTTGTGAGTAATACTACTCGTGCGATGCTAATGTTGTTGTTATGGTCATTTGATCATGGTTATGTCATGATGGCATTGACATTGCTACTAGATAGTTATCTCGGTCTAATAGCTGCATATTTTCAAGTACATTTATATATTATATATAAATAATACGGTAGTTCCCATTGAAGTTCATTTAGTTGGGTTCTCCTGTGGCACCACTTACATAGTTTATGCCTTTACCTTTTGACCGGGCGAGCGAAGCGTCTTCTTTCAGCTTGGTGAAAAATACTTTCGTTTCTGTCCGGATTTCTGTCCGGCTGTTAAAGTCGCTTTTCTCAACCGATTCTCGTGAAGTTTTGTGAGCAGGTTCGATTATTATATAGATTTTATTATCGATTCAGTTTTTGGAGAATTTTCAAACGTGCGAAGATATGGATGGGGTTACAAAGAGCGGCTACTTTCATACTCCATGTAAGTCCATGAAGGAAAATGCAGTCGGGTATAAACTCTAAGGGATCGGGGATGTGAGGGGTTAGGAAATAATGAAAAACGCAAAATTTCCTGTGCACGCGAGCTCACAGAGCCACTCGTTTATTTAATACAGTTAATATTTTTCTTTCAAAATTGAGCGCTTTTTTTCAGTCTGAAATAAGGAACGTATAGCTTTACATATAATTGTATTGTCTCTGAATAAGCACCAGAAAACTATCTGATACAAATGAACTACTAGCACCAGAAGTAGTCGGATATTATATGGTTGTCCCACTGTCCATGATGTCGCGCGTACAATGTGCGTTTATGTCGTAACAATATCGTAGAATTTACTATATCATGAAACAGCCAACCATGGTTGAATTAGAACTTTCATTGAACGAAGAAATATTTGAGGGCAAAACACTGGTGCAACTCAGGTGAAGACTTAATGGGGCGAGCGCAGTGAAGCCCCTGAATAGTCTTCGTGTTTGGTCGACATGTATAACATGAAATACACCACGTCGTATTGAATACTTTTGTATTATATACTTTTGTATTCAGTACTACGTGCTTTTAAAAAGACATGTTTTCGTGAAATTCAACCCTTTCTGATAATTTCATGAAATAATTGACTATATCATGAAATGGCCAACCATTTCATGATATAGTCAATCCATGGTTGGCTATTTCATGAAATAATCAAATTCTACGATATAGCTACGACATATATATTGGTAAAATCTTTCACCCTGTTTTTGTGTCATTCGTAAAAAGCATCCTGTATGTATGACGAAGCTCGCTCTCATTCAACAACAGTAACAGTCGGACGAACAGACAAACAGATGCTCTGCGCAGAAGAGCCCGAACCCAAGGCTGCGCATTGAGTTGATAAAATCGTATCAAAACGGATGTAACTAGTATTACTATAAAACCTACCTGTAACTACTTTTTATAGGCTTTTCTATAATTAGCCGTGAGAACCTGTTACTATATAGGTAAGTATTTAATGCTGATAAACACAATACCGTGGTATTTAGCTGATCCATAACAATGATTTACTTTGACCCATTATGCATAGTTATCGGAACTGATTTATAATAAGGCTATATTTACGAGAAATGTGATTAATTGAAAATTATTATTTATTGATAAAAGTGATAAATTATTCACTTTAACTAAATATTATTACTAATGTCACCTTACTGATTATAAATCTAATTAATTTAAAAAAATAAATTCGGTTTACGTCTTTTTCGAGCAAAAGAATCGGGCGGGGGTGGCGGGGCTGGCGGGAGGGTTCACTGTTGGATTGCATAATATGAAATGTAATATTATTGTTTTGCAAAAATCCTTTTACCGATTATTTTTATGTTTTTTTTTACTTGCATACGTTCTGCTCCGGTTTTGCTTCTTCTAAGTTCTAGCCTAACCTATTACCATATTGAAATTTAACCACAATAATCAACTCTAGCCAAAATCTTGTTGGATTTATTACTTTAATCTAAGCTGATTTTTTAATAATAATCGGAAAAACTATTTAATTCCTCAATATTTATCACATTTATCAAATCGTGAAGTAATTATTAATAATAAAAATAACGAGATTATTAATAATGTTAAGATTAATCTCTTTGATCTTAACATTTATGATAGGGGATTGTATAGAATGTCATGACTATAAAGACTCAAGCTACTGTTTATATTTCTTGATTTTCATAGAAAGAAAGAAAGAAAGAAAATAAATTTATTGGGAACTAACTCAACAGCACTAAAATCATATACACAGCAAAAAAAAACAAACAAAAAGTCATAAACTAAAAAAAAACATGCGTGAAGGAAAAAAAAACAAAAAACTTAAATCCAACAATGGGTTATATTAATAAAGATTCGAAATCATATTTTACAATAAATGTTGCTGTCATGCACAGAGTACATTATTAGTCTCGATACTGTACAGAACAATATATTTGTCAGCCCACAAAAGGACACCAATCAGCAAATGTTACTTCGTCTTCGTCCTAATATTCGACTCAACAGGCTGAAGTCAGTTATAGTTTATCGCGGGCTGATTTTCCGTAACTCGACGACTTCAATTTGCGCCTATTTTACGTAATTTGAGTTGGGGGCAATACTCCTGCCAACCCAGCTCCTGTAGGAAGCAAACCCTTGGTGTTGCCGACGACTACCTGGAGCGAACTCGGCGGCCCGAGGTGTGTCACCCGGTAGATGACCACGCCGAAACATTCTAGCAGGACCTAGGTGGCTGTCTCCTCCACCTCCATGCAAGCTTTGCGCTGGGGGCTGCCTGTAACACCTAGGGTGTGTAAGCGTTTGTTAAGCAAAGCGTGGCAAATCATGCCGAAAATATTATTATTAATGAACCTTCTAACATGCTGAAGATAATGATGATGATGGCATTCAATGTTTCCCTAATCCCAGGCCCAGGAACACGATAGTGACGGACGACAACTGCTGCTTGTGCCACTTCGCTGGGTTCAAGTACATGTCCAAGCTGTCTGCTGACGACATCATCTTTGCATCGTTCAACAACCATGTCTTTGAAGTAAGTGCACTGATGGTTCACATTGAATTACTCGTTATTTTTATATAGGCGCCTAATCAATGCTCACTTTCTCAACACCGACTCACTACTCGCTCACAAGACCCACAACACAATAGTAGAAAGCAGATGAGCTACTAACTGTCTTCTACAAGCCTCAAACAGTCAAACAAGCCTCAAACAGTCTGCAAAGTTAGCAATTCTTTCAAGGGTTAGTGCATTCTCTACTTTAATAAGATACCTCTGGAGATTTTGAAATTGCCATTTGAGCAATTTAAAAGGCATGTTAAAGCGACTTTGTCGAAAAAGGGATATTACAATGTTCGAGATTACTTAAATGACAGGACTGTATGGGGTTAATCTAGCTCAACACAGACCTTGCTGTTAATAGTTTTGTAATTATTTATTCCTGCTTATTAAAATAAATTTTTCATATTTGTATTAGTTAAGCACAACCTATTTTAAAAGAGATCTAAAAATCAATCTGTGGGAGTTTCTACGCCCTTTCTTCTCTCATAGTGGTCCAATGTAGAGAAGAGGCAAAAAATAACGTTTGCTAAGTATATGTAAATATCTACAGTAATAAAGTACTTTGACTTTGACTTATGGTTTAGAGGTGCCCTATCCGAACATTTGAAAGTGTCGTTTTCACATCAGATTTTCCATTCCAGTTGCCATTCTGCGTCATCGCCGACCATGAGAGGGAGAGTATCGTGGTTGCGGTCCGGGGGTCCATATCTTTGAGAGACATCTTCACTGACCTCACCGCCGGCTCCGAGAAGTTTGAGGCCGATGGTACGTTTCAGGTTTTCATCAGGAGCTATTCAATTGGAACTGTTATTTTGAATCAAGAGCTTAATACTCCACCAAGTTAATGACACCTATCCCAAAAGCTCATTGCAGATGGCTTTCTATCTGTCAAAGTTGTCAAATTTTAATGTCAAACCTCAAATGAGAAGTTAATTTCGCCAGTGTCAAGTGTATTTGAAAGATCACATGACGTGTTTTTGAACATACCCTCAGATAAAATGAATATGAATGAATGAATAAAAACAGCAGCGCCACCAAGCGGGAGCAGAGGCGGACATAGCTGCCATTAGACGCCTGTCAAACATCTTCCAACTCATGTGACTCGCGCCTTGCTTGAAGCATGTTTAGTTTCACAGGCGTGAGATGAGTGAGACGGAAGATGCCTAACAGGCGTATAGTTTGCTTGGTGGAGAAGCAAAGTTCTTAGGCGATGAGCTAGTTACTGTCGGTAATGGTTCTCCCTTTTTGCACCCCGTAACAGTACTGTAATAGAAAGGTGTCGTCATATTTTAGGGGCCTGTTATGGACATCATTCTGAACAATGATGATGTAATAACACAATCCTGTTTGCTTCGCTGTAGTCGGGTAAAATGCTGCGAGTTGTGTCCGGCCTAGAGCCTAGAGGTGTGTGCCGCGCCGCCGGAGATTTTAGCATCGGCGCACACGTCTTGTCCGGCCTATGGTAAAACCATGGAGCAAGTATGTAAAACTAAGTTTTTTTAAAAAGGTCCAGTGAACATCACAGGTGAACCAATTCACAATGACACTGACCCCAAAACCTACCTTTCCCAGGTCTACCAGAAGACACGGCAGCCCACAAGGGAATGTCTATGGGCGCCGCCAAGCTACTCAAGCGTCTGTCGCCAGTGCTGGATCGAGCCTTCCAGCAGTTCCCTCACTACGACCTGGTGCTTACAGGTCAGTCTGTTACAGCTGTGTTGAAACGGCAGCATTTGATTTGAGTAATCAATTGAGCTATTCGGCTGATAATGAACTAAAACAATGAGGGCACTGACAGCTGATTCACAAAAGCGCAGTCAGTTGATTTCGAAGCTCTTCATTTTTTCAATCTGCTGACATTCAACGCAATGGCCAAGGGACGCAACTCGACCAAGAGGTAGACCACCCGCCCGCTGGTCGGACGATCTTGCCTTCCTTGCTGGGCGCCGGTGGATGAGGCTGGCGCAGGACCGCGTCAAGTGGCGTGCTGAAGAGGAGGCCTATACTAAACAGTCGGTGCGGGAGGCTGAATAGATATATAGATAGACATGAAACCCCTCATTTCGATAACCCAGAGCAAGATATTTTTTCAATAGACATTACTGTGATACCACAAAAATATTAAACAGCGTTTAACCTCAAAACAAACGTCAAATCTGATACTTTTTTGTTTTTATACAAGTGCAGAACAGTAGTTTATTTTTTTATGGTAAGGCCCTAAAAGTACGAAAAATGTTTAAAAGTTGTCAGAATACCTACATTATTAATGAATTAAATAATTTTGTATTGCCTCTATTGAACATATACTCATATACGTCACTGAAGTTCAGTGCTTATTAGCACCAGTCAGTGTACGCTAATTACGAACACTTTACATATCCATAAAGTAATCTTGTGTGATGTGACCTCTGCTTACGAACGAGGATACTGGTTATGTACACAAAAATTAAATTTATTATCAAGTCGCAAAATTTTCCGATGCTTCGGTGAAAATAGAGGAACAAATGTTTGGAACATCGAGCGGGTTTTTGTCGCCCTAACTCTTGCTGACAGTCCTATAATTTTGTTCTGATTTTTAGGGTTCCGTACCCGAAGGGTTCCAAACGGGAACCTATTACTAAGACTCCGCTGTCCGTCCGTCCGTCTGTCACCAGGCTGTATCTCACGAACCGTGATAGTTAGACAATTGAAATTTTCACAGATGATGTATTTATGTTGCCGCTATAACAACAAATACTAAAAAACAGGATAAAAGAAATATTTAAGGGGGCTCCCATACAACAATTCTTTCAATACCACATACAAACTTATGGATGCACCTGGTTAAGTACATGGAGTGTGAAAGTAACCGCACCAATAACTTTGTAAACAATATTTTGCTGTGTAAAATCCAAACTATTCACTCCACACCATCGCTTCCATTGAACGGTGGTACGGAACCCTTCGTGCGCGATTTAGACTCGCACTTGAACGGTATTTTCAAGATTACCAACTTGAAGACCAAAACAATAGCAATATGAATCACTAGTATGCTAATGGCCAATACTTCTTTAGTAATAGCAGTGGGTGCTAGTCCCTTAGAGCTTAGAATTAGTAACCCTTCGTAATACAGAGATGGCGCTAGCAGTAACGATTGTAGTTTATCGCTATGGTTTCAGTCAAGACACTTCTAGATGGCACCACAGGACGCTCATTTCAAGCAGATTAGTTACTCTTCTTATCCCATAGATGGCGGGACTTTGCAACTGTGAAAGTGCGCCTGCATCGCTGTATCTGTAATAACGAACCATAACCCCTAATAACGAACCACAGATACATACATATTATACACAGACGCCTGCCTGTGACAGATACACTCTCTACTCTATTCAGTTTGTGGATAGTGGATACATTCAACAACAATGACCAATGTCGCCTATTGTCCGTGATCCTAGCCAGAAAGTATGATCTATAAATATTATACAGATTCTGATAATTTCTGATTATGCACATGTTTTGTGTGTTGTTAGATATAAATGGCTACAATTTAAAACCAAAATGATTTTTTCGCACCAAAATGTAGAAATGATCACCAAAAGTGGCAGCAAATATCAGGGAAAAATACTGCGGTAGCTTAGGTGAAGGGTAAAGGGGGTGAGCGAAGCGAAGAACCCTTTATCCTTCGTATTAGGTTGAACATATAAGAACAAGAAAAAATACTTAAAACATAAACTTAAGCACACAAAACATATAAGAAAAATAGCTTAATTTCTACAGTATTTCGTGAAACACAATTAGGTGATCATTTATCCATTCTGGCGGTCATTTTGAATTTATTGGTAGTAAAATAGGTCCTTTAAACCATAGATACTATTTAAACACAAGCCTTCATATAAATGTGACACACAAATCTGGCTTTTTGGTCACATTTACCACTCACGACACACAAAATATTTCGATTTCACACTTTCTGGCTAATATGACGTTTCGATGTATAAATAATGTTACTCCTGATTAGAGTTACAAATTAATCGTTAAACCCAAAAGTGCACGATTAAATGCTCGTTACTGTGCCTTTTGTGCAGTTAAATTGGTTAATTATTTATGTATGTATATACTTAGAAATTATTTCCAAACCGCGGAACAATTTAGGTTTCAGAACCCTTATGATTATTTAAATCGATAATTTTTATTCCTATAGTAACTATCATCGGGAAATCCGTCTATAGAACTCTTTAGCAATCCACGAGGAACTAACAATGCAAATAGAAATGTAACTCAAGTAGTTGCGATAAAAGATGCATTAAACCCAAACCCTCGATCAAAACGGGTTACCCGCACATGTGCGGTTAAATGTGTATAGTTGGTATTTAAACAATCGGTTTAATACGGACCTTACATCTCTACTCCTGATGAAAGGCAAGAATATATCAGCCATGCAATCAAAGATGGAAATAAGATGTGCAATCTTGACGATTTGATTGACGCAGTCTCAGACTCTTTAATAATTCATGTCAGCGATGATCATGATGATGATGATGCAGATAGTGATATTAGTATTAATTCTGGCTAGGATCACGGACACAAAACATCGCGCTCAACTTTAACCGTGTTACCACAAAAAATGTTAAACAGCGTTTAACCTCAAAACAAACGTAGAATCCCATACGTTTTCGTTTTTAAACAAGTGTTGAACAGTAGTTCATTTTTTTGTGGTATGGTCCTTAATGTTTAAATTACCTCAGTGTTCGCGTGACGTCATTAACTATGTTAGATCGTTTTATTACAGACTATAGCGCTGAAAGAACCACTAGTATTAATACTTCTGTGTTCTAGTAATTAAGTAATTATACATATACATACGTAAATATAAAAAATAAAAGCTTTTTATACGTGTTTGTTTTTCATACTCATATAGTTTAATATGAGTACAATATTAGTATATGTGGTAATATAATAGTAGCTACCTACCTACTTTGTCTATTTTTCTTTCATATTATACCTACCTATATAGTTAAGTGGTTTGAATGGTCTGCCACAAGGCACACGGCACACGGCACACGGCGCACGGCAGAAGAGGTTGCTGCTGTATAGTGTTATAGTATCTGTGCTGCCTGCAAGCTGACGCAAATAGAATCTGCAGGGTTTTTGTCCGAAGGCCCGCGATTTTCAACCTTATAGCTTGGTAAAAGGGTTTAAAACTGGTCAAGAGCCTGCTTGTACGGGCGATGAGGAGGCGAACTTTCGAGGGATCATTCAAGTATTACGTAAGCATAATTTTAGTAGTTTTGTTTCTTCTATTCATTATGATGTGTGTGGTGTATATACACCACACACATCATTTGCGAAAGACAAATTATTAACGTCGTATCGTTTATATTCTTATTATTAACATTTAAACGATATTTTTATTCAATTTTTTTACTCAAACAAAAAATGAAGTAATATATTGCTGACGTAATCACCATTCAAACTCCCCCAGCCCCCCTTACATTAAAATATGCTAAGTAATGATCCTCCCCCAACCACATCTTGGTGCTTACGTAATTGGATGATAATTGGATGACCCCTGAGGTTGTAGTGAGCTTGCTGCATCAGAGAAGAGAATTTGCGCAGTTCTAGCCGTCTTCTGAAATCTGGCAACGTAGCCGCGTTGATTGGGCAGCCTTTAGCGACTTTGTCGCTAGAAATGGCGATTATTGCTTAAGTCCTAGACAAAAAAAAATGGATTTACATCCCTTAAATGCCTGTTTGCATGTATTTTCCATTTTTATTTGTCTTTTAGCATTATTTTGTGCAATATTCTTACATTTTTATTTTATATTTGCAAATTATTCATACATTTTTAGGGTTGATTACAGTCGTATTCAAAAATTACTGGACCCTACCTCAACGATAGCTATTGCAGGGAATTAGCTTTTAGAACTGTGGCCTTTACATGTGATTCTGACATCTAGGAATATCAAACGCTTTTGAAAAAAATTACCAATCACAACACGATTATTTGATACGAGCTGTATTATAGGTACTTATAATTCGAATTTGCTGTTTAAAAGCGATGTTCTGATTAATAATTTCTTCAAAAGCCATAAATTTGGTTGAATGAATCATCTAGCGTATTTTCGTGGCGTGGCTAGCGACATGGAATTTTCGGAGTTGGAAACACTGTTTCGAATCGATGCGATTGACAAGCATGACGCTGCTCACGCTCATCCTTCTCTATTTAATTATAATTACAAGCCATCCATGAATGAACAGAGAAGTATGGCAACGCCGCGGCGTGTGGTCCGGCACAAACAACAAAGTTCTATTTCAACTCTTCCAAGTCGAATACTGATGCTGAGATTCGGTGTCCGGTATTCGGAAGCCATCGTCTTTTTTAAAGGGTCCAGGTCTTAGGCAGAAGTCGAAAAAGATGAAGGAAACTAGTAGGTAGGTAAACGAAGAGCACATAAATCCAAATCCACTACATAGTCAGACATTGAGTATTAGAGTATGTTGGTCTTTGGATTTGGAGTAATTACATTTGCATAAAATAGAGTTGACTGATTGTACATTTTAGGTAGGTAGTATCTAATAAGCAATACCTACAGAGCAATACCTTTTGACATTGACTTGACAAGAAAGGAACCAGCTGCACTAGCGCCATCTCGTGGCATCCGCAGTAGGTAATTAAAGTTCCTAGCGCCATCTCGTGGTATTTGCAATATTGCGATGGTGCTGCACCTAGCGATATAGGCCTCGAACTAAAGATGCTTCCGTAGCATCTCTGTCTACGCCGGTGACATTTTTTGTTCTACGTTGTCCATCTGTACTGTATAGTATTATAGTATCTGTGGTAATAGATATTGTAAACAATTAATGTATTTTATCTACACTCGTACCATAAACCCTCTTTACTGCGTCCAAAAACCGCACGTTACGACTAGCATAATGATGTACTACTTGGTAAAAATTCATTTCTTATCTGAATATTGATAAATTATGACGATAATGTATCAATATTTCGCATATTATGACATTCAAATTTCGAACGCCGACGCCCGCTTGGGAGCCGCCCCCAAACTGCGATTTTTTATTTGAGGCTAGAAATGTAAACAAACACCTGTCATTTTCTAGTACAAAACCGTTGACATTGACACTCATATTATACTTTTTGTACTGGAAAATGACAGTTGTTTGTTTATATTTCTGGCCTCAAATTAAAAATCGCAGTATAGTTTGTGTGTGAAGTTAGTACTACTGAACAAGCTAAACAAGTGCAGAGCAGTGATCAATGCCACAATGCCGGATCAACATGCGATTCCTGAACACATCAAAGAGAGCTTATGTGTGTAGATAAACTAGTGTATGTAACTGTACATAATTATGCATTAAAACTCTCGAGTGATATTATTATGAAACTCGCCACCCACTCTCGAGTTTTAATGCCCTCCATTGTGTATCAGTCACATAAACTACTATTATCTACACACGTATCATAAACCCTCTTTACTGCGTTCAAAAACCGCACGTTACGATCAGCATTATGTTAATCTACTTGGTAAAAACTCGTTTCGTATCTGGAAAACTACACATAATGGTCATTATGTGTAGTTTTTCTACATATAATGACATTCAAATTCCGAACGCCGACGCCCACCCGCGTGCCGTCCCTAGTTTGTCTGTGAAGTTGGTACTGACATTCAAATTTCGAACGCCGACGCCCGTCTGCGTGAAGTTGGTACTAAAGAACAAGCTAAACAATTGCAGAACCACAATGCCGGTCAAACCTGCGGTTCCTGAACACATCAAAGAGAGCTTATGATATGTGTGTAGATAAACTAGTGTATGTAACTGTACATAATTAGGCATTAAAACTCTCGAGTGATATTATTATGAAACTCGCCTTCGGCTCGTTTCATAAACCCACTCTCGAGTTTTAATGCCCTCCATTATGCAGCAGTCACATAAACTGCTATTATTATTGTTTCAGGTCACAGTCTGGGTGCAGGAGTAGCAGTATTAGTAGCCTTAAAGTTAAGACCAAAGTATCCGCATCTAAAAGTGTTCGCGTTTTCAACGCCTGGTAAATATAAGTTTATATACTTACATACAAACATAATTATGCTCCCTTGTTCCCGAAAGAGGTACCCCTCTAGGCAGAGAATAGAGAGCTCCTCCATATTTTTTTACAATATGTACAAATACGAAAATATTATTTGCAAGAGCCCCGTGGTCTAGTGGGTTTCGCGCTTTCTTCTCACGCAGGAGGTGTAGGTTCGAATCCCTGTGCTGACCATGTACCAATGAGATAAGTAATCTATCTTAAGTACACTATACGAACGTTCCAACGGTGGTGGAAACATAAACATTTATGTACAGGCACAGACATTGCTTCTGGTCCCACACTAGGGATAGCGTGGATCGTGCAAACCAGAAACAGCGACATCACGCAGATATAAACATCCAAGAACTGGGGGTATTTTCCTTTATCCCCGGCCAGGGAGCGAACCCGGCATCTCTCGCATGGTTGGCAAGGCTACAGCCTACGCCATAGCAGCGGCGATGGGCTAGCCCCCAGTCACGCAAAATGGAGTATTGCATAAACTGCCTAAAAGTGGGCACAATTGTTTTTTTATTTGAATTGGCTCCTAAAATATTTAATTCGAAACAATCGACGCAGTCCATGACTACTTTCCGAGTCAGGAGGCAGCACCGTCGCCTCAGAAGTAATCATAACCAATGTCTGACGT
This sequence comes from Argyresthia goedartella, assembly GCA_949825045.1. NCBI lineage: Eukaryota > Metazoa > Arthropoda > Insecta > Lepidoptera > Argyresthiidae > Argyresthia > Argyresthia goedartella. Next base: position 23,475,613 of record OX463820.1, read on the forward strand.
AAACCTAAACCAATGAAAACTAATAAACATAACATTTAGATTGCTTCTGGCCCCACACTAGGAAACCCTGTATCATGGTAACCGGAAACAACGTCACACACATATAACCATCAAAGACCTGGGGATTGATTTTTCTGTATCGCCGGCCGTGGTTCGAACCCCGAACTAAGTAACTAGCAGTGGAACGCGTCGCACAGGCCTGTACCCTGTACGAGAGGAGGCCTATACTTTCTCAATTGATTTCCTGACAGGATTATGATGTTGTGGTGAATCAACTAAAAAAATCCTCATCATCATTTCCAGCCGGCCTGATAAGCAGAGAAGCAGCGAGGTATACAGAAAGCTTCGTGCTGACCGTTGGTGTTGGTGACGACCTGGTGATGAGACTGTCCGTGCACAGCATAGAGAACCTTAGGACGAAGGTCATACAGACCATTCATGCTACTAAACTGCCCAAGGTATAATATGATAAATCCATTTATTAAGGCGCGTGGTAGTTGTTATTTTTGAAAAAGATTTATTTTAATGTTAAATGGCTCTGTGGCTGTAGAATTCGCGAGCGACAAAATTTGCATTTTTGCAATGCATGCAAACAGAGCCGACGTATAGTGATGGGAGTAGTGACAGTGAGAATTATGTTTTTTAATCGATGGAAAGAAATAGATTTTTTACCAAGCTCTAATGAGAAGATATACTAATATGAGACTGCATTACTTAGCAAAAAATGCTACGACTAAATTGTCAAATCGCCAAGTTCTTAATAAATATTTACATTTTTCTTGTCAATAGGTACTATTACAGTATTTGTACAGGATTATACAGAAAGGGTATATATGCCGAAAGGCGGTTGTTAAGGACATCAATCTGAACATTTTTCTCTGTTAAAACGATTTGATCCGAGCAACATTATTTTTCACTTTGCAGTACATTTTGGGCCGAGCAGTCAGCTGATTTGTATGGGGAAGTAAAAAATTACGTTTCTCTGATCAAATCAGATGCATTGAGAAAGTTGTTCAAAATCATGTCCCAAACAATCCTTTTCGGCTTGGCACCCCGTATGTGTTACAGTCTGTAAACATAGTAATATGTATTTCTTGTAAAATAAATATGTCATATTAACAAACAAATTATTATTTTATTTATATAACCCGGCATAAATACCACTGTCTATAAATTATAATAGATTGACGAAACACGCTGTCCTTGCAATGTCCCAGCACTAGCTCGGCTAGCTAGTGTACCTGCGGTAGTGTGGGTGTGTTCGGACGATAGGTGCATAACATTGAGCTGACCAATAAATGCGGAAGGATTGATGCATGAGTGGTGTAGATGTGTGCGTGTTCTTAATTTTCGGCGACACTGGTTCCGATACAAGCTTAGCGCCAAGGGCCTATCTCTCGATATCTGTGGTACACGGAGTATGTAAGGAGCAATAATTTTGTACCAATAATTTTGTAACCCCATATCTCCGCCATTTTCAAAATTTTCGAACCTGCTTACACATTTCACGGCTACTCCAGCGTCCCTTTAGTCGCAATGGTAATACTATGTACCATCGTAAAAGGTACAAGTACAATGTACAATGTACAATCGCCCAATGTACAAGAACCGTAGATTTTTAGGTAGACGAATTTAATGAATTTAATGAAGAGGTTGATTCAAGTAGCTATTTCCAAAGCCCGTGTATGGATCCGTGTAATAGAAGCTGCCCTGAAAGGACAATAGTATATGCGAAATGTGAAGAATTAGACAAGCGTGTCTTGGAATTGGAGAGCAAACTATTAGCGGCTGAAAATGAAATTGAAAATCTTCTTTCTGAAAATACGAAACTTAAAGATGAAATTAAACGTCAGGATAACAAAATAATACAATTAAGAACCTTAAGTAAAACAACGCCATCAAGACATATGAGTACCCGTTCAAGAGAAATAAGTAACAAACAGAAAATGAACCAGAGCATAATCAACACAGTAGATTCAACTCAAACGAATACCAGGCTTACACCTAGATCAATTCACACTCCGAGACCAAAAAAGCAAAATTGTCGTAAAAAATACTTAAATAGTACGCCAAATACATCTCATGTGGATGGAGTAATTCTGGAGGAAAACTGTTCGTCTCCTATCCTGAGTGGTATCGAGCCAGGAAACACTTCTGTTTATATTTTTGGTGACGAAAGAGTGCGTGGACTGTCTACGAGAGTGATCCATAAGTTGGGTGAGAGTAGTGACTCCATAAAAGTGTCTGCTTCAATAAAACCTCATGCGCAAAGTGAAAAAATTCTGAAAGAACTAGACGGTATGAAAAATAGAATTACAAAAAACGACGTAATCGTTTTATCAGTAGGACGCAGTGATAGAGATCCTTATGCTCTGCTTACTAACCTATGTAATACATTGCACAATTTTGCTGAAAATAAAATATTATTATTAAATGTTAGTAATTACAGGTATCTTAACACGCATGTACTTAAAAATGAAATGTGAAAATTTTCAAACCAATATGAAAACTGTAAGTTGCTAGATATCTACAATAGTAACCAAGTAAGTGCCTACTCGCCAAACACTTTAAACTACATGGCTTCTGAAATAATGACAGAGTTGGTTCCTTCATGTAAAAACACTGCAAAATGTTTTCGTTGATGTGGTTGGTACTGTTGGCCCTGTATAATTGTGATAGTTTTTTAATATTCAACCAAAACATACAAGGTATTGGCAAGAAATTAGAGATTTTACAGATTTCACTACAAGATCTAAGGGTTAACGGAAGGGACGTTGATATAGTATGTCTTAGTGAAACGTTTGTGAAGAAAGGCTCCGAATCAAACATTAAGATAAATGGCTATAAATTAGTTTCAACTTATTGTCGTAAAAAAAGTAGAGGCGGGTGTGCAATTCTAGCAAAAAAATATTTTGAATGTAAGGAAATACATATTGAATTTGAAAATATTGAAAAAGCAAACGATTTTTATTTTGAGTGTTGTGGTATTGAAGTTATTGGGATAGGGCTAATACTAATTAATATTTATAGAATACCAAAGAAAACTAAGTCGCATATAGGTGTATTTATGTATAAATTAGAAAAATTGTTAGAGTCATTAACTTTAAAATATGAAAATAAAAAAATTGTTCTATGTGGAGACTGGAACATTGACCTACTAAAACAGGATAACTATTCAAAGGAGTTACAAAATTTGTTTTCAAATTATAATTTTCAATTGCACATAAGGTCTCCTACAAGACAAAATGCGATCAAATAGCGAGCAATATAAAATCCGCGAAGGCAGATGTATTGAAACTGGGTCTATCTGATCACGAGACGGCCCAAATATTGAAGTTTGACATAAAGAAGCTTAAAGCTTTTAACACCTGGTTCGACTTCAAAAGAGACTATAACACTCAAAATATTAAAAAAATCTGCGAATGTATCAGTGCTTTGTCTTTTTCAGACGTATTGGAATGTGAAGTGGCCGCGGAAGCTTTTGACCTATTTTATGACTTAATATGTTTATTCTATAATCTATGTTTTCCTATAATTAAAGTTAAAAACAATAACCGAGCTAAAGATATAGGGTGGGTAACAAAAGGTTTAAAAAAATCTTGTAAAACAAAACGATCTCTATACTTAAAATACAGACAAACAAAAACGAATAAACAGACAAATAAGATTATATTCAAAAAGTATGATAATATCCTCAAACGGTGTTTAAACAAAGCTCAGAAATTACATAACTATAAATACATAAAGAACCATGAAAATAAATGTAAAGCTACTTGGAATATAATCACGTCGTCAATTTCAAATGAAATAAAAAATCATAATAATATTAATAAAATCAAACTAAATGACATAGAATTTTCTAATCCCAATGACATTTGTAATATTTTGAATGATTATTTTATAAACCTGACATGTCCCCATAATAATTTATTCAATAATAATAATATCTCATCACTTAATAGCACAGAACAAATCAATCAAAATACAATATTTATAAGACCAGTTTCGGAAACAGAAATATATAACATTATTATGTCCCTAAAAAACAGTAAGGCAAGTGGCTTCGACGAAATTATTACAAAAATTATAAAAGGTTGTGCATATAAGATCTGCTATCCTCTAACACATTTAATAAATCTCTCGTTTGTTGAAGGGTATTTCCCCGAAAAACTAAAGGTTAGTGTGATTAAACCCCTGTTTAAAAAAGGCGACCAACTAGATCCCAGCAATTATAGACCTATCTCTTTGGTTCCAATTTTTTCAAAAGTATTTGAAAAAGCGATGCAATCTAGGTTGAACGAATTTCTAGAAAAACACAAAATACTCCGTCCTGAACAATATGGTTTCCGTAAAGGTTCATCAACGATTCATGCTTGTTTTGACTTAGTACGTTTAGCAACTCAAAACTTAAATAAAAATATACCAACAATAGCTTTGTTTTTCGATATGAGCAAAGCATTTGATTTTGTTAACCATTCATTGCTCTTAGAAAAACTAAATTCTTTCGGAATTCGAGGCGTAGCGCTAAACTGGCTAAGAAGTTTTCTGGAAAATAGACAACAATGCACTGAAACAAGCAAAATTCAGGAAAACAACGGCATCGCCACAAAGCAAATTTATAGATCCCATTTTAAGATAAATAACTCAGGAGTACCACAAGGAAGTGTCTTAGGACCATTACTGTTCCTACTATATGTTAATGATCTCCCAAAATCCACCCCACATGACTGCTTGCAATTTGCTGATGACACCACGTTAATAATACAGTGCAAAAAACCAGATAACTCTGAAAACGTAATTAATACTGCACTTGGGGACATTATAAAGTGGCTACAATCAAATAATTTACAAATTAATATTAACAAAACCAAATTTATGCAATTTCTCTCCTATAATTCAAATGCGCATCCTATTTCTATTGTATATAATAATGAAACAATCTCCGAAGTTGACAATTTTAAATTCCTAGGCATCACAATCGACAAAAATCTAAATTGGAAAAAACACGTAGAATCGGTATGTAACAAAATAAATCGCTTTGTGTACGCTTTGTACCAACTGAGGCAAACTGTCTCTATCGAAGCCGCTCTAATGGCCTACCACGGTTACGTCTCCTCTGTACTCAGCTATGGTCTGATCCTTTCCACCTCCACCGAATTTCCTGTGGGGAAATTCGGTGGAGGTGGAAAGGGCTTTCAAAATTCAAAAAAAGTGCATAAGAGCGATCTGTAAGGTTAAATTCGATCAAACAAGTAAACCACTTTTTAAAAAACTTAATATTTTACCTCTACCATGTGCATACATTAGAGATGTTTGTGTTTTTGTTGCCTCTCATCGAGAAAACTGGAGATCCAGAAATGAAGGACAACAGAGACAAATAAGAGCAAAATACACGAACCTACTATATCAACCTCCTGGATTTAAGGACATTAATAGGAAGAATGTATACAATATGTGTATTATTTTGTTTAACAAGCTGCCTGATAACTTTAAATTACTGACTAGCAAGTCCTTAAAAAATAATCTTACTAAGTGGCTACAACAACACTGTTTTTATAGCATTAAAGAATATTTAGAATATAGAAACTAAACATTTATAAATATAAGATTTTACAAACGGACATTTTAAATTTGAATTATATAACTAAATCAGAATTAAATTAAAACGATTTACTATAATATTGCGCTATTTCATAAATTATAACTATACTATTTTGCATGCTTATACATAAGCTGAAAACACTGCACATACTTTAAATTTAAGATCATCTTATTACTGTTTTCTGGCAAATAAAAATCATTTCATTTCATTTCATTTCATAATGAAATCCTATGTGAATGCCAAAATCTACATTTACATTAACTAGTTTTGGTGTGAAAATGTAAATAGGGCAATAAGTTAGAAAAACTAAAACCAGACTAATAAAATATCGCGCTCTAAAGAGCATGAAACCTATAGCCAACGGGCGGTCGATACGCTTCTAACGTCTAAATGCAAGCAAGGCAGACGTGCTCATTAAGCACTTTAATTTGATATCCAAAACGGCCCTGTACAAAAACTTTTTTAAAGTAGTTCTTTATGCCCCCTAAAGACGGCGCCATATTGAAATTAGTGCGACGAATTCACATAAGCATATAACCAACGGACGTTCAAGACGCTTCTAACGATACCTTATTTGACAAATTATGATTCGAAGTTTAGATGTTCTGGTTGAACAAATGAACATACATATATACCGGTTAATTAATTAATTCCGGACTATTATCTCATTCCAGTACCGAATAATGCTGAACGGGTTCGGGTACGCCCTCTTTGGTGTCCCAGCCCGGGACCTGGAGTCGACCTGGCGGCGTCCAGAAGACCTGGAGGCGCAGCAGTCGGACGACTCGGATGCACTGCTCATACAGAGCGTGTCAACAGTGAGTGCTGTCAGTTGAGTCCTTGATTACTACAGGTGTTAGCTGCGGCTGCTGCTTAGGGGCTTGTTTTTGTGTGTTTTTGATTTTTTTGGGGGTTTTCTTGTGTGCTAAAACAGACTAGACCTAAGATGAACTCATTCATAAAACTTACAACGGAGTCGATCCAGCGCCGGCTTGAATACTACAGGTGTAGTTTGGCTGTCACAGATGCTGCTTGCTTATTGTTGAGTTTTCGGGGTGTTTCTTGAGTGCTTAACAGTGCACATCTAAGATGAACTATTCATAGCATTCATATAACATCCGACCTGGAGGCGTCCAGAAGACCTAGACGACAGGTGTAGCTTGCTGTCACGGATGCTGCTTGCTTATTGTTGAGTTTTTCTGGGGTTTTTCCTTTGTGCTTAACAGTCTACACCTAAGATGAACTCCTTCATAGTATTCAAACAACATCCGACCTGGAGTCGACTTGGAGGCGTCCAGAAGACCTGACGACAGGTGTAGCTTGCTGTCGCGGATGCTGCTAGCTTATTGTTAAGTTTTTCGGGCTTTCTCCTTGTGTGCTTCACAGTCTACAGCTAAGATTAACTCATTCCTGGAGGACCTGGAGGCTTCCAGAAGACTTAGAGGCGCAACAGTCAGAGCCCAGCGTGCTGCTACGAATCCTGATTTCCTTAAAATATTTTTTGTGTTTTTGCGTTTTTTATTGTGTTTTAAAACAAGGTTTTCATTTGGCTGAATGGTTGAAACTTCGAAGCGTCACTGAGTTCTAGAAGTCATCTAGGTTGTACGGCTGAATCGTGTCAAGACATGTAGACCAGAAGTATATACAGAAGTGTATCCACAGGAGAGCTGCGGTAGTTGAGTCCAGTTGTCACCGCTTGCCGTCCAGGATACGCTACTTAAAGGGTTATGTGTTTTTTGGTGATTTTTTACTATCTGTAAATAACACGAGCTGTGCTTTGGTGAGATTTTTTTACTTTTATATATACACGTATCATAAACCCTCTTTACTGCGTCCAAATACCGCACGTTACGACCAGCATAATGATATAATATTTGGTAAAAACTCATTTCTTATCTAAATATTGATACATTATGACTATAGTCTAGTTTGTCTGTGAAGTTGGTAGGTACTTGTTTAGCAGTAGCTAAACAAGTACAGAGCAATGATAAATGCCACAATGCCGGTCGAACATGCGGTTCCTGAACATATCGAAGAGAGCTTATGATATGTGTGTAGATAACCTAGTGTATGTAACTATACATAATTAGGCATTTAAACTCTGGAGTGATATTATTATGAAACTGCCTTCGGCTCATTTCATAAACCCACTCTCGTGTTTATGCCCTCCATTATGTATCAGTCACATAAACTACTATTATTTACTTATTTTCACGTTTTCTTGCGCTTATTGTGAATCAAGCTTTTGAATGTCATGACCAGAGGAACTAGTTGTTTATAATCTAAAGTCCCATATATTTAACTTCATAAATTTACGAATAAGAAAGGACTTTATTGCAGCAGCTCGTCCGTATGAATAGACGTCCGTACCATGCCCACGCATTTTATTTGTAAAATTCTCCGCCGATACCGTCCCGTTACTATCCGCCCCATTGATTGCGCAATACGATTATTGCTTCTTTACTGATCGTCACTTCTCGGCTTTTATCGGCACAGATCGGAAGAAAATACACATTGCTGCATATTCATTACAATACTACTTACCTTATAGTAGAAAAAAGTAATATACCGAAGTCATATTTTGTAGATTAAACCTATAAATTACATAGATTTGTCACTAACACAATCAATTCTAGTAACATAGCGTCACGCCTTTTCCCATACGGGGTGGCAGAGGCACATTTGTGCCCACTTTGTACCAGTTATTCAATACTCCATTTTGCGTGACAGGGGGCTAGACCATCGCCACAGCTATGGAATAATTAAGGTTTTCTTACGATGTTTTCCATCAACGTTAGAATGTCCGTATAATGTTAAGATAAATTAATTATCTCATTGGTACATGGTGACGAATCGAACCTGCATCTCCTGTGTGAGAAGCAAGCGTGAAACCCACTAGATCACGGAGCTCTTTTTAAACCGACAAATGAACCAGTTTAAATCTGTTACCATTTGTCTTCTTCATGAGTTATGATATGAGTAGTGTCTACGAGTTTATTAAGTCTTCGTTAAAAACTAATTTCACCGACCAAAACCGAGAAGTGTCAAGCGGAAAAGAAAATATAATCGTGGGTACTTGAACCGCTACGCAAGCTTGTACCCACTAACGCCGACTCCCCCCTCCAGGAGGCAGCACTGTTGTCTAGGAACGTGTTCGCGCGTCGGTTCTCCTCGGCGCGGCTGTTCACCGCGGGGAGAATACTGCACATTGTGCGGCGCAAGCGGATGGGCATTGAGAAGTGAGTACTACACAGATACTATTATAGTATGTTTATATGTGTGTGACGTCGCTGTTTCTGGTTCCCACGACACAGGGTATCCTAGTGTGGGGCCAGAAGCAATGTGCCTGTATGTAAAAAAATAGTATACTGGTTCGTTAGTTGGTTTTGATTCCTTCAGAATTCCACAGACTTTCATCTAACTTAGCGATGCGGTTCAGAGCCCTAAACAATTTAACACATTCATGGGGTGCACCACTCGGGTTCTTCACTGTTCTACGTTCTTGATGGTCAATGTCCTCACAACTCAATTCGACCGGTTCATTTGATTACATGCACTGCAGTGCATTGAATACTTTTTTACATAACCAGTTTTATAGCTTATTTAATTATTTATCTACACACATATCATAAACCCTCTTTACTGCGTCCAAAAACCGCACGTTACGACCAGCATAATGTTATAGTACTTGGTTAAAACTAATTTCTTATCTAAATATTTATTCATGTGACTATGATGTATCAATTTTCGACAAATTATGACATTAAAATTTCGAACGCCAACGCCCGCTTTCGTGCCGCCCCTAGTTTGCCTGTGAATTTGGTTTGGTACTACTGAACAAGCTAAACAAGTGCAGAGCAATTAAAATGCCACAATGCCGGTCGAACATGCGGTTCCTGAACACATCAAAGAGAGCTTATGATATGTATAGATAAACTAGTGTATGTAACTAACTGTACATAATTAGGCATTAAAACTCTCGAGTGATATTATTATGACCCCACCCATAAACCCACTCTCGAGTGTTAATGCCCTCCTTTATGTATCAGTCACATAAACTACTATTGTTTTCTCTTATGTCTGACCCGAAGTAATAGTACCGAAAGAATCGTTGAGGACACGTAAGTGTTTTATAATACACTGACAGACCTTAAACTGATCACTTATGTTCATTTATTAATCGAATCTTCTCCCAACAGGAAAGTCCGCACACAGGAGCCAACGTTTGAGATGCGATGGGCTTGCCCCGAAGACTTCATGGAGCTGCAAGTAATGCCGCGAATGTTGCTCGACCACCTACCTGAGAACGTCTACGAGACGATAGAGACTGTGCTCACGGAACGACAAACTTATAGGGTCACGCACATATAGGGCGAACCACATTGACTTACCTATAAGTAAGTCAATGGTAAAGCATTTGTTTTTTGGTTAAGTGCTCTAAAGGCGATATAATAGGTAGGTACGTTGCCAACATGTGAAATGAACATTGTGGACTTGTGACGTCAACCGTTTGTTGTAAAGACGATGAGCTACGATTGTAGTTCGTGGCCATTCAGAAATAGTCGATTATAATCCTCTACGGAATACTGAAGCCAAAAGTTTATACGAGACACACCTAGGGTGGAAACGGTCTTCTGCGGCAGAGATCATAGAACGCTTCGAAGAATACGTAACATCGCCTCGCCTGAGACGGTCTTTTACAAGATTATTGTCCTTATCCCATTACGTTAGACATGACGACGAGATTTCCTTGTGGCTTTCGCCACGAAGTATCTCACATACCTAGAGTGGAGGCTCGCACACTACGCTACCAGTAGCCTGCATACATGTATTGTGATATACTTCGTGGCGAATATTGTTCGAGTCCTAGGTTGCCTATGCTTACGTTATGCGAGAAGGCCCTCAGTCTCTATCTTATGTCAGAGATGTGAAGGTGCATTTTCAGCCGATGCATGCCCAGATTTGCCTGAAACCCAAATGGAATAACCTTGTTACCTATTTTCCTACTACAAACACGTGAATTTATAAATAAGTACACTACGAACTATCGGAAAGTGGCTTTTGTGGCCAAACCCTATATTCATAGATGTTTGTTTGTCTGCTGCACCCATTCGGAAATATTGATAAATGATAGAAACTCATGATTATGATATTAGTAGTCACTCTATTCAGAGCAATCTAACATGACTCAGTGTTGTTCCTTATTTTTGTTATCGAAGAATTTTGTAAGTATCTCTATCTATACACACGAACAATTAGATATTTTGTAAGCTGCTTTTGTACATAATATTTCACGGAACAATTTACTTGATCTTTTCGATCTGTGTCAAAAACGGAAATACCTATAGGTAGAAACTTAAGCAAATAGATATTTTAGTAACTTAGGTGTAATTTGAGAAGACTGTGATGATGTTTTAGATTTGAAATATTGTTAAAATGTAAATGTTTACGATAGTTGGAGGATTGTTTCTGTAGGTACTTGATATTAGTTTTATTTTTTAGACTTTTTTATATATTTTTGTCACAAGTCAATCAAACTTGGACACTGTTTTGTTTAGTAGACCCAGATGGAGATGGAGACATATCATGTGGTGTTCGCACTTGGTTTTGCAACATTCTTTTTCATGCCAATTATGAAAACTTTACGATTTTGGCAAAACCTGTATGGGTTTCAAAGTATACAAATCGTGTAAGTAACTAGGTTATATATATTCTCCCAGTGCTGAATTACCAATAAGTAAATAATAAATCTACGAGAATAAAAACGGTCCAAGTGTGTCGCAAAATTGTAATTTGTTGTTCGTAGGAGTACAGCAAAATTGCTCAAGGGTAAAGCAATTTAATATGTAGTATTTTTTCTAATTTTTGGTTTAACTAGTTTTTTGTTTTATATAATGGGTTTCTTGCAGACCAGGAATAGATGGGCCTTTGAATGACAATTCTTTACTGTAGATACTCAGTTCTCAAAACTTTGGTACAAAGGACTTGCATAAGATATTATAACGACTACAATTTAAATGCGGATTTCAAAGGCCTGCAGAAGAAGGATAAATTAATATCTATAGGTTTGATTATCTTGATGTAGCCTAACCTTCAATGTACAATTTTGTGAAGATGGTGAAAAAAGCCCTTAGAAATTATAAAAAGCTACCACTAAGTACAATAACTAGACATAGTGTAGCGATCTTTACCGAAGTCAATTACTTAAGAAAAAAATGTTTTCTCTTTATATTGAGTACCTACACAATAAATACGATCGTAATTTGGACTCAGAATGTTAAGAATTTCATAGAAATCCAGAACAAGACCAGTTTTTTTAGAAATTAGAATCTAGTATAAAATTTTGGGAATCAAACAAATATGTACAAATAGGTAGGTGTTTCAAGGATATACGATATGATCCTATTCTCATTTCTCTCTGTTTGAAATGGCACGATTAACTGTACATCATATTTGCTATTAATTTCTAACTACATTGTCAATTCTTGCCTACCCGACGATGCCAAGTTTACTGGGCATAAAACATAAACATAACCATACATAGGCACATACTTCTGCAGCCTTATGGCGTAACTCTCTGAAGTTCATAGCGTGTGTCTATGGTTCATCTCATGCTCATACAACTTCATCGATTGCGAGGTATCACCGAAGGCTTCTAGGCTTAATTCAATGAGCTTGGGTTTGGCCTCCATTATGATGCTACTTGCATGATACCAATTTGACAGATGAAGCTGGTGCAAGGTGTCAAACGTAAAAGTCTATATGAAGTTCATAGCTCAGACGACTTACGCCATAAGGCTGCTGGTCCCAGACACCTGTGGCATGGGAATCAGAAACAGCGATGTCACACACTTATAACATTCTAGACCTGGGGATTTTTTTTCACCCTCTCCAGCCCAGATTCGAACCAAGGACCTCTTACCAATCCAACAACCTGAGTATCGCAAGTGTTTCAAAACCACAATAATAGATCTTGTGATTCAAACTGTGATTGCTAACCTCTTTTAGAAGTTGCTACGATTTAAAAGAGGACTATCTCAATTCTTGCCTCTTTTACGCGGGATTTTTGGGAGATCGATACAATTGCCTTTAAACGAATATAGTACAGAACAGACCATTATGTACCTACCATTTAAGCCAAACTTGTGTTAGCCGAAGTCTTACCGTTTCGTTTTAATCGACGTTTTATTGTTTTCGACGAAAAAAATCCAGATATCTAGGTAGTAATAAAGTAATAAATGCGAATTTGAACAATTATTGATTTCTATTTCAGTAATTTCTAATTGAATACTGATTAAGTAATCTAATGAAACTTGGTCTATACATCTGTGACTTGAGACATGGTTTTTACAGACCTTTGAATTGCTAGAAAATATCCACTTCTTATAGGCAAGGTTTTTAGGTTTTTATTTGCGGAAGTTTTCAAAAACATGCTTAGCTATTTCTCTAACTTTTGAGATATCATTTACAACAGTATTTGTTAAATTAGGCCCTCCGAACCAAATTGAGGGAGAAAAAATCCACTTCAATCACTTTCAATTGGTGGCGAACATTGAAAGTTACTTACATTTATATAAGACCATTAAAGAAACAAACAATGACATTTACTTAATGTCCAAAACTGTTACATGAGAAATTATGTGTAACCTTTTGACCGGCCCAGTCGGCATTGGCCGACAACTGAAAGCCGTGCCTCTGGCGCCACGTCTCGGCCATAACCGACACAATTTTTATATAAAAAGAGATCATATCTCTTATTAATTAAGTTGTATTTTGCATAGCATAGCAAACATGTTTGGCGTATGCGTGACACATTTTATATATGATGTATCGCGGTCAAAAGGTTAATAAAACATCACTTTTGGCACTGCTGATACTTTAGGACACTTATAAATTACATGTCTTGATGGTAAAAGAGCCTCCCATTGATTTATCTCAGTTTTAATGTGAAATTTATGTTACGTTCTGCTCGAGAAACAATCTAAGAGATTGAATGGGTTTTGTAGATTTTGGAATAAATATAAATAAATAGTATAGCAAATTAAAACTTAATAGCCAATCATTTTTTATAAAGGTTTGCACACAAAAACAGAGGTTTTATCTTTAAAAAAAGACATGCAATAAAAAACCCCTTGCTTAAAAGCAGAGGATATTTTATGTCTCTTCAAAGATCTGTAAAAACCATGTCTCAATTCACAGATACCTAGAACAAGTTTTAATGATGATTTAACCTCTCAACAACCGAGGGTAGAAGGGACGGGTCGCGATTTTGAACCTTATGTCATGGAAATAAAATTCGCACCGGTGGTATTCAAGCGCTTAAACTGTGCTTAGTAAAAAAATACATTATCGTTCAAAATCGCAATTATTACCAATTAACTGTTAAATACTGGTTTTAAAAAAAAAAAAAAAAACACCGATACGATACCATCTTCACCTTAAAGCTTTGCATCGATCTACCAATTTTAAGGCTTTGCATCGAGATACCAAACAACCTGTATATTGATGCCAGCTAACAGAGAGCTAACTTGAATCAATATATCTCAACTCAACATAACTTCGATAATTATGAAGAGCGCATTTACAGTAATGATACATTCCAATTTATGAATGGAAATACATAATTGTATGAATTAATATTCTATTTATTTACAAATGTATTTATTCTTTTAAATTCCCTCAGTACCTTCCCTTGCAATTAATATTTTTTATTAATATTCTTTGGCAGTTTTATGGTCTCTATCTATATTTTGTGTTTTCTCCGATTAATCGGAAATGCCTGAACCGTTTGGTCCCAAGCTGTTTTTTTTGTTGTTAACTTTTTGTGTTCAGTAGGTATCGGATTAAAACTCTAAATGTATTGAAAATGGGTGTGATTTCGATGTTGGTGCCTTGGTGTAGGTATAGTTCTTAAAGAATGTTAGCTAAAGCATTTACTTGTGTTCTTTCTGTTGCATTATATTATATGGTTTGTTATTAACGATCTGTAATGCATTTGTGATTAAAATAAATCTCAGTTTTATATGTTTTTTGTAAAATTGTTCATAAGGATTGTATTTACCTTTGATTATCAATGTCACCTAACCTCATTGCAGATGGCGCCTGTGTAGATGGAGCCTATCCATCTAAGTTGTCAAATTCTATTACCAACCTCAAATGAGAAGTTACTTTTACCAGTGTCAAGTATATTTGAATGATCACGTGACGTGTTTTTGAACCTAACCTCAGATGAATGAAACTCTTTGCCTCCAACTACGCCAGCGCCACCAAGCGGGAGATAAGCTGGACCTAGTTGCCAGCACGTAATTATTATATTATAGCGCGCTGCACCGCAGCTTAAAAGTTTTCTAGGAGGATGTCAGCTGCATTGTTTTAGTTTAACTACATATTTAAAATCAATGGGGAATGCAAAACTTTTTGGCGGAAGGCACTGTAAGTTTCGTTCATCTGAGGTTTGTAACTTGATAAAAATTGTCAACAGCAACAAACAGTTTCAATCGTTTCAGGTTCTATGGATACGACAATTAATTTCTGTGAAGAAGTCTTTGCTTACTTATTCTGTGTTTATTATCTACAAACTTTTAGCGCCTTCTACGTGGAACTAAGTTTACAGTGTGCTTTCCTATTGACAGAATTAATTTTCTCCACGAGCCCTTTTGCCACAAAGTAAAAGCTAAGCATAATGTCATAATATAATTGTTGTCATTTTTCAAGTTTAATGTTTTTTTTTATTGAACTATATTGTCTAATACTTTCAAGTATTAAGAAGGACTGAGGTTCTTTTCACTTGTACCCTAAATTAGGGCTTTATGTTCGCTCTCACTTATGTACTAGAATATAGCCAATGTCCTGTGTTGGGTATGTATTAATTTATATTAAAATGTATTTAAGTAAGTTTGTATGTTTTATTGTAGTCTTCATTCTAGTCCGACAAGTTGTCCATTAAAATGTATTCAAAGTGTGCAAAACACACGGAAGACGCAAATATTTATGTTATGATATTAAGTGTCATCGTTTTCATTTATTTGCGTTTTCAAACTAGCAGTTGCCCGCGGCTTCGCTCGCACAATCGTAAAAATGGCCAGTCCATCCAAACTTTAACGACGTCTCGTACCGACAACCTACCTTAACAATGTCAGCTTCATATTCAAGTCGTTTATGATTTTCATACAAAAATCTACGCCCAATTTTCCCGCCTTATGGATGGATTTCGCCAAATCTTTAGGGCTACGCAATATAAGAAACCCTTGTACAAAGTTTAATGGACCAGCAGCGATTATATAAACAGATTTGTTGTTAGAAAGTTATCAGCCTATCAAGGAAACAAACCGGAAATTTTTAGACTTAAATTTTATTGTGTCGGGTGTTTCCGATTTTAAATTTATAATTATGTAAGTATAGATTTGACGTATGGCTCGCGGAGCGCCTCGCGGCGTATGTATTGAGACTCGCATGTAGGACTCGGGACGCGGCTTAACCTTTTGAACGCCATAAATCAAAGACAAAATGTGTCATTCCTACGCTAAACTTGTTTGCTGTGATATGCATATTGCAAAATATAACTTAATTCATACGAAATAAGGTCTATTTTAATTAAAAAAAAATGTCGGCTTTTGCCGTCAGTGGCATGACATTCAGGTGTCGGCCAAAACCGACTGTGGCGGTCAAAAGGTTAAATAGCAGAAAAGGACATCCTGGAGCTATCATTCCAATTATACTATCTCTAACAGGCAAAAAAGGAGTTAAAATGCCTACAAATTTAACAAACGTATTTATTTTAGATAATAATATTTCTCTTTCAAATTATTGCAAACTGTTACAAATTCCTTATAAAATCTTCAGTCGATTAAATATCACAGTATATAGAGTTTTAGACTAAGACATAGGTAGTCAATATTAATTTTATAAGCACATTTCGATACAATAAACTCATGCGCAAGTAAATAACATTATTACGAAGTATATTTTTGAAATAACAAGATTATGAGATCTTATATAAACTTACTTAGATATATATATATATTGATTGGGCAATTAAACAATATAATACTGACCTGATATGTCAGCAAAAGAGGTTCCTATCCTAGGACTTTGTTAAGTGTTACAAGTTAACCTTTGATTCGGCATCATCTGCACAAGTCACGGAGTTCAGTCATAGCTACTTGGGAGGCCGACGTCGTTATCTTCTCAGTTTTGTATCTGAAATAACACCAAAATTAAGCAATTGTGGCTTTGCCACTCCGTATGGGAAAAGGCGTGACGTAAAAGCACTTCACGACCAAAACAACTATGCGCATGACAGGACTGCCTGTGGTTTCGGCGCCTGTACTGTTCCTACGAATGGTTGAATCACCGTTCCGGTGTTCCCTCCGTTATTCCAATGAACGCTTAGCTGTCATGCGCCTAGTTGTGTTGGACGCTTAATGGGCAATATTACTTATCGGTAAACGGCCGTGAATGAACGAAGAGTTTCATTCATCTGAGTTTCTACGAATATCTGGATATAGACTATTCATTTCCCTGAATAATGAAATTCTTCGCATAAACTTGCTTTGCTCACTTTTACTCTGTGATTCATTTGTAAGTAACCTCAGATGAACGCAACTCTTTGCTTACTTACTCTGTGTTTATTATCTACAAACTTTTAGCGCCCTCTACGCGGAACTAACTAGACAGCTTGCGTCACCATTACAACAGAATATTCGGGCTCTGATTGGAACTAATCGTTAGAAAAAATCTGATACAGTATTCGGCACCGACAGTCATTGAGTTGACTCCTACAATTGAGATGAATCCAACGATACCACATATGTTAAAATCCGTGTAAAGCTGAGGCGCGGGCTAGCGAACTATAAGCTCCATTTTGTCTCTTCGACATATATCACGGTCAAATCGCTGACTCCAAATTGATGTTTGACCAATCAGTAGCCTTATTAGAACATATACTAGAACTAGGAATTGCAATCGCATAAAATCGACCAATACGAACGCGATTATTTAAATCGAGCTGTCTTTCCTAGCGATTGTGAATGGCCGATTTGATTGATTGACTTTTAATTACATTGCGATTAAAATTCGTAGATATCACAAATATGTGATAATGAATTTAACACGAGTTCTCATTTAAAGCGACTGCGAAAGCGAATCTACACCACATAAGCTCAAAACTAAATTTAAATAATAATAATAATACCTTGGACACTATTTACACACATTGATCTAGCCCCAAACTAGGATTCCCTGTATCTTGGGTACTAGACAACGATATACATACTTATATAGATAAATATAATATAATATACTTAGCAAACGGAATTTTTGCTCTTCAGTCAATAATTCCGAATTCCATTAGTAGCGAATCATGATCAACTATCAAATGCCTTCGACAGATCGAAAAAACGCCGATAGCATCCTGTACGGCCTCCCGCGCAGAGGAAATATGAAACATAAGGATAATGCCTGCATCCGTAGCCGCAGTGAAACCGAATTGTTTGGCGTAGAGTTGTTTTGTACGGTTGAAGTACTCTCAAATCTTTTCAAATACTTGTCCAGCACTAATGCTGGAAGTACAGATATTGGTCTGAAATCTGAAGGATCACCCTTGTCTCCCGACTTGAACAGAGGCAGTTTACTGTGTTTCATGAGGTCTGGGAAAGCTCCGTTAACACATTTATTGAATACGTGGGGGCAATTGTGGGGGCTATAACTAGAATTACTGAAATGACTTTGACTGATATACCCCACAGGTTTTCAGTATTTTTAAGTAATTAATTAAACGTTTTGACGATGACGTACATAATTAAATTTAAAATCTACATTATTGCTGTTTTTTCTTATGAAAGACTTTATAGTCTCTGCTTCATATGGTGATGAATTTAGACGCTCTGTTGTGAAGGGTGCATTGGTGAAGAATGTTTCTAAAGCTCAAGCTACGATTTAACAACATCATCGCCTATCTTTAAGCAGAAATCATTGTCGCATGGTCCCATAACTTTGCCAGTTTCACGGTTTATTAATTGCCAAACCATTTTCATTCTATTATTTGAATTTTGTATTTTTCTATTAATATTTGAAATTTTTGGAGTTCTCAAAACCAACTTGAAAGTTTTGGATTATTTTTTAACATAGTCATGAAATTTTCGTTTTTTGTTCATAAAGGTCGTACAAGATAACTTTTACGAATTCCAAAAGTTGTCCAGTCATTAAATTTTGAGGTACCGTTTGTTGTCACTGACTTTCTTTAATTTGAATACTTTATCGATTTCTGTTTAAATAATGTTGAAGAGGTCTGAATATATTTTGTTCGAGTTCTGTTCATTAAAATCAGGTACTGGCAAATTTATACCTAAGTTTTTCGTATACTCTCTCTCTCTCTCTAATCTAAGGGATGTAATCGGCCTATAAATAAAGGATCACTCCTATCCTTGCTAGCAATTCTGCCTGAAACTGTTTGACCCCTGTGATCGCCTGGTAAGCAGTTAATAACATTTTATACATAACATATACATAACACAAAAAAACGTTCTAATCTATATATCTAAGCAAGTTTGGCTGGCAAGTGTTATTCTAGTCGGCTCTAGAAATACATGATATAAAAAAGCTATTGTATACACACACCCACACAGGACAAGCGTTACCCTCATTCCGGCGCAGTCGGGTAAAAACGAACATTTCCGAACGCCTTACCTAACAAGAAACTCGTGTGCTACATCCGGTCTGTACATGGCCATGTCGCGCAGATACGGCTGGTCGTTGGACAACACGCGGCGATAGGCCAGCTCCTTCCATTGAGCGCTGCCGCGGCCGCCCATCAGGACTAGACCTTCCATGAAACTGGACAGGAAAATGAAATACAATTGAGTAAATACACATAAAAGACAAATTGAAATTTGGTGTTTTATTTGCAGAAAGTAAATATACTATCAAATGGCTGGGCACCACCTCAGCGGAACTTAGAATTTCACTTACAGCTTCCTTTAAGGGCAAGAGATATTCAGATAAGGGTATCTTAGGTAGCTTTTATTTTCCTGTGTATGCGTGCATTTATAAGTTTGTGTGTAGTATTGAAAGATTGTGCCCCCCTATTTAAACCATACATTTCTCTATATTTTTCCCGCAATGTTTAAGTAAATACCAATATTAAGTATTTTATTTTATTTTTTGGATCAGTTGTTTCGGTTATAAGGGGGGAATGGTATTTTTTTGCCGATTTTCTTAAATACTTTTTAACCATTTCCGGTATGTTAAATAAATGCGATCCTTGCAACAAGCCCTATCATTAGACATGTGACACGATTCGGTTTGGAAAACTTTTTTTAAATTTCTGATTTGCCCCTCGATTGTTTCCCCCCTATTCAAACTATACTCAAACATTTCTCATTCTTTTCAACCGACTTCCAAAAGGAGGAGGTTCTCATTTTTTTGAGTCAATTATGAACCGATTTTGATTATTCTTGTATTGATTGGTTGGTCATAATTCAGAGGTGGTCCCATACAAATATGTTTGTATATTTTTTTTGTATATTTTATATACATACAAAAAATATACACAATTGACATTTTGGTTTGTGGTTCCGTGCAGCAAAAGTTTTGCTGAGGTCTTTTCATGTTCACAGACTTCATTCGCGTCCCGCCGGGGAGGAAGAAATAGGGCTTGAACTTGAAGTCGGTTTTTTTTAAAGTTTTTAAGTTGATGAATTATTACTGTAATATTTAGGTAAAGACCTATAATATAATTTTCAGTTATTTTATATTTATTTAGAAGTTATTAATTTATATGTTATTTTTTCTAACATTTAAGATTAGTAGTTTCGGAGATCATGGGCTTCCCCCCTTTTTTAAATAAGCATTTAAAAGTAATGAAAAAAATATTTAAACCCTCGCATCATGCCCTTTAATTTATAATTATTATTATTATTTGAAAATGACAATGTCACACGACACAGTTTTAAAATCTTCCTTTTTCTGACTTGCCCCCCTGAATTTGCCCTCCAAATTCAAACAGTATTTAGTTACGTAACACGTTCGTCTTTGCGTCACATATACACATAAGAGTGCCAAATTTCAACGTAATCGGTTCAGAATGAAGTCGTTTAATATTTCTATTACACACGCACGAGTGATCTTATAATAGTTTTGTTTTACCTTTTTAAGTTCAAGAAAACTTAAAAATATTGTGAAAAACGGATTTGGTGATAACTTCTGGAGACTTTTCTACCGAGCAAAGATAATCAAATTACATGTTTGCGTTCACAAATCCCTGATGAAACTCTTGATCAAAAATCTAGTATACAGAAACAACTGCTGTATTACTCATAATTTTGCGTATTTTGAGATCTACAAAAGGCACTTTTGGCCTAATGCGTCGCCTTGACGCCAGCAGGGCAGAAAAGAAAAAATAATGACATAACAATAAAGGCAAATTTTACGTTCTTTCTCCACAGATGCCCATAATGGAATCTTTAGTACTCGACGTATGCCATAAAAGTTACATTTTAGCACAGGTTAAGACGTCGATCGATAGAACATTCTCCAGAAATGATCACAAAATCTGGTTATCACAATAAAGATTTTTCAAATAATTCATATTAATTTACGATGCTCTGTTAGTCCTCTATATACATCGATGTATATACATCGACTATAACCGTTTTACCACATACAACTTTAACAGCTTCTTAACACAAGATTATAAAAACGTTACCACAAAACTGCATTTTAAGTTGTATTAGGGATAGACATGGCGTAAACTATGTAATCAATTTACGCATTCGCGAAAGCTTGTTTAGTCAGTATCTTACCTGTCAAGATGGCGGAATTATTGACTAGTTGTTGATTTTATTTACGAAAAAGCGGTTTTTACTTGATTATGGTCTAAGTTTTGTCGTGAGGAAACTTTCATATCAGAGGAGGACATCGTGAAGACCACCATAGTTCCGGCGATGTGCTATCCCCCTGTCATGCAAAATGGCCTTGATTATCTAAGTGGCCTTGATTACCTAGACGGGTGCTCTATTCAACCCAGGACAGACAAGGTTGATATAAGGCCAACACCAAGCCAGTGAGACTGGCAGCCAGCATTGGCCTCGTGAAAACCCAGTATAACATCGTAAGTTGTAAAATTATATCGCTCACCAGTCTTTTTCTAGAAGCCCGTTTAGCAGCAGACTGAAAATGGCTCAAAGAAAAAGAATGACAAGCAATATTTATTTTACGTCTTGAGATAAACATATACATACACATTTACGTACAGGCACATACATTGCTTCTCTCCCCACACTAGGATACCCTGTGTCGTGGGAACCAAAAACAGCGACGTCACACACATATAAACATCCAAGACCTGATTTTTTTTTCTCTACCTCCAGCCGAAGCCAGGGGATCGAACCCGGGGCCTCTCGCATGGTAGGCAGAACCACAACCGCTGCGCCACAGAGGATGTAATATATATCAGATTATATCTCATAGTGAAAAGCTGGCTCTATTCACAAAATACCCGCTCAACCCGCTCAACCCTCTGGATGAAATGAAATAAAGGTGAGCATTAATAACACAACATTTTGATATCAACATTTTTAATTTGTTTAATAAAAGTTTCATTCAATGTTATTTCACTATTTCTTTAATATCTCCAATTCCATGATTATTTTTCATTCTCAATTATTAATATCTCTATCTGCAGTGGACGCCACAATTAATTGTGTTTTTATTTCCATGTTTGATTAAAGTATGTATGGCGGCTTTGTTGGTGCTGAAAATACATGATTTCAATTAATGTATACCAAAATACCAAGGTAGAGGTGGGCGAGACACTTGGTTAGACGGGATGACGGACGGTGGACCAAAGCAATAGGTAACACCACTGTGAACAAGAGGAAAGATATGGCCATCCCGCGGGCATTGTCTGATGAAATTGTCAGGTGAACATCTCTCTGCATGCGGTTGGCAGAGAACTTTGGAGACTAGCGCTAAAGTCTCTTCTGACTTTACTTACCAACTCAGAGGCCTATGCACAGAAGTGGGTTGATGTGTGCTGACAACAATTATGACGTTTTCTTACCTTTTCTGTTTCGAAATCCTGGAAAATTAGGTATTGTTTTGTTGCTAGTCATCACTATCCAGGGTAAGTGATCCAATTATTTCCTTTCCTGAGCAACTATTACTATTTATCCCCAACCAAAACAAACAAATTTTCTGACGAACTTTCAGTGACAGTTCCGTGTTCCGTTTCGCTGCTTATTTTTAGACGTTTTTGATAAGAGTACTAAAATTAACGGTTTTTCTATAAAACAGGATATATTTAACTAAACATGTTCTATGACTAAGTTTCTACGTCTTGTAAAATGGACTGATGATCATTTTTTAGGGATCCGTACCCGAAGGGTTCCAAACGGGACCCCATTACTAAGACTTCGCTGTCCGTCCGTCCGTCCGTCCGTCTGTCACCAGGCTGTATCTCAAGAACCTAGCTAGCTAGAGAGTTGAAATTTTCACAGATTATGTATTTCTGTTGCCGCTATAACAACAAATACTAAAAAACAGGATAAAAGAAATATTTAAGGGGGCTCCCATACAGCAATACCACATACAAACTTATGGATGCACCTGGTTACGTACATGGAGTGTGAAAGTAACAGCACCAGTAACTTTGTAAACAATATTTTGCTGTGTAAAATCCAAACTATTCACTCCACACCATCGCTTCCATTGAACGGTGGTACGGAACCCTTCGTGCGCGATTTAGACTCGCACTTGACCGGTTTTTTTTTCAATATATATTGTGTTTTAAGGCCCTGGAAATGTAGTCCTTTTAGGCTAATTGATGAACGAGCTGAAATTAATTGAATTAATTGGCCGTTCTTTGGTAAGTTTCTCACTAAACACTTTTTTGTGGTAATGAAATTTAGAAGGTTGCTTATCATTTTGTTTACTGTTTTTTATTATATTTATGATACCGTGTTTTTAATCTTTTTCGTAGTCAGACGGTAAACTTTGAAAAATAAGTTGAAGGTGAATTTCTAAGTTACGCTACAACTCCACCAAGCCGACTTAGATGCAAGTCAGACAACTTCAGCCTATGTCACATACGCCTTGAAGCATGTTTTGTTTCCCAGGTTTAACACAAGACGGAAGATGCCAGACAGGCGTTTAGTTGTTTCAATAAATATCATCGCAAAAATCTGTAGGGTAGGGATGGTACTGGGTTCGAAACCTAGTTCGTTTGACCAATTTTTAGACTCTCACCTCAAATACTCAGTCGCCAAGCTATACAGCTGTCCCGGGCTCCTGTTCAGTATAAGCCTGGTCGGCGAAGCGTTAAGTAGCGACATCTGTAGAGCGATCTGCTGCGCCAAGTCAGCTGACTCTGCAGCGAAGCCCATGCAGCCTCCTTGCAGGTACAGCTCGGAGGCGTCCGAATAGTGGTTTAGAGCGGTTTCGAGGAGAGACCTGGAAATGGAAGAGATAAGAATTTCTTAAGCTTCTTCTTTTCCTTGGGAGGGTTAGCCCTTAAGTGCATGAGTTTTCATTCATCGATAAAAAAATGTATATGTTGTAAAATAATATCTTTTTTCGCCTTCTAACCTCAAAATAGCACCTTCGCTGCTTGATTTTGGATTCTCAGGCGAAAAAATTCTATTCGTAACTCGTTCAAAAAAGCTTCTTTACGAACCTCGCTACGACCGTCGCGTTCGGCTCATGCCTTAAACTTCTCGGTAGTATATATAAGCCTTTGCGAACGTACGTACGAAATGTACTATTTTCACTCCACTGCTCGGAAATGTGGCGAAAGATGGTCTGTGACGGGGCCGCAAAACAATGAATAGTTAAACAGGACAACAAAAATATTTCCGGCATAAACATTGTTGGGTTGTTTTGTTAAGGTTCTGTCAGATGTCAACAGACAACGTAATACTGCTACAATTATTTTGCAGATCAATATATATTCACAGCCACATAAATTTGGAGATCATCTGCAAACAGATGATACGAAGAAGAGAGGACGTCGGACATGGAGTTAATGAAGACTGAAAATAGAAAAGGAGAGAGAATACGACCTTGTGGCACTCTTGAGGAAAGATCACACCATTGAGTTTCAGTCTCTTCAGACTTAATTAGTTGCTGACTACCTCTGAGGTATGAGTCAAACCAGCCGCAGTTAGCAGCGTGGAAGGACACATTCAGTGAGCTCAATATTGCGACAAGGATGTCAAAATCGACGCAGTTGAAGGCATTGCTTAAGTCAACTATATTATGAAGTACCCTACTTTCATCAAAATCCGGCAAAACACCGCTTTGTGTTCGTTCGGCCTCTAAGATAAGAAGAAAACCATTCATTTACTTTTCCTCTAATGACATAACGATTTAATATATCTATCAATACACCATGGTTCACGTGGTCGAAGGCCCTTGACAGGTCCAACAGCGCCGTCATAACATTGTCATTTTTGTCAAGGGCTTCTGCTGTATAATCCGTCATCTCGAAGATTGCATCCATAGTAGACGTATCGACTGCTTGTACTACATAAATAGACCTGATAGATTTGATAATTTACCTCGTAGTCGCCGTATCATGAATCATCAGCCACTCCGGCGGCTGAAAAGGCTTTTTGGACGTCGCCTTGGCCGCATCCATAGCCAGCTTCTCCAACACAACAATCAGATCCATTGCTTGCTTCTTCTTAACATTCGCTGCCTCAGCGTACATATTAAAATGTAATGCCACCATTATATAAGTATCCGTATCACCGGGGCAGTAATTCTTCAAGAAATCTAGTAGTCCTTGCTTGAAGTCGGTGATTTTGTCCTGTTGTTGGCCTAGCATGTAGTCGAATTGGCCGAGCAGGAACTCGAATTGGTGGTTGTCTCGTAGCATTTGGAAGACGTAGGCCATTTCCGTGTAGCGGGCGAGGCCCGTCAGTAGGCGCACCATTAGGCGCCAGGATCTGAAAAGTTATGATCAGTTACAAATATGCCTGATGTGATGTAATGACATTTGAGGTCACTTGACATTTAGTAAGTATTGTACTATAATGTCACAAACCAAATTTGTACAGCTATATTAGGGTATGTTGAAGGGAATGGTTTCGCACCTTGTACTGAATGATGGCATGACAAAAAAGATGATTGATGAACAAATGAATGAATTATACAAGTTTACAACAAACAATTGACACGCATGAAACTAGTGTACCTATCTTTAGTAGTAACTGAGTAAGTCACCCTTAACCCCTTAGTGAAGTCGAAAAACAATTAGGACGCCAAGTTTTAAAAATAATTGCACTGAGTTTCTGGGTATACATTTATACTATATTTTGTTTGTTACATAGTCTAGAATCGATATTTCGTGGTTTGGTTGGTGCCCGAAAGAAAATAAGCACCACTTTTAGACTTTGGTTAGTCACCCCCCATTCTCGTCCATTTTTCGATTTCCAAATCATGGCTCAAGAAGTTATTCACTTCAAAAGTTTGTCGACGTCGATGTTTATTTTAATTTTATTTCTATTGCTGTTTTTGTTGAGTTAGTATCACTATAAAATAGAACATAGATTTTAAAATTCCGCTGTCATGTAGCTTTCAACCTCACATCAACCTGTTATGTTAATTAGCAAACGAATTATGATTAGGTGTATCTAGAAACTAGGGAGGAATATGAGGATGCTTGGCGGATACAGGGGGGGCATGCCCCCAAAACACCCAGGAATTATTTTGGTTAAATTCAGGTGCACTTTAACACAGCACAGGTAGTCATAGGTAGGTCAGGAAACAGAAATATATTCCTTATGACAGGTGGATTTCTATCCAAAATTTCTAGCTAAATACCTATAAAATTGCATGTTTTTAACTACTATTACTTCGACGTTCTTTTTCTGGCCTTTGTGAGACAATATGGCAAGAAAAACATGACGGCACCATTCAAATCTGCATATTTATGCAGAAATATGCAATGGTCCAACAGTCCTGATGCCGTAATGAAGCCTTATGGTCTTTTGAAGAGCGCAACTGAGAGCGAATTTATCATAACCACATTTGCTTCAAGTACCGTTTTAGGAGTCGAGTCGATTGCTGCAATCACTGCTCTAAATGGGGTTTCTGCCATTGATGTGGTAAAAGATGTTATTTCAGTATTATAAGAAACAATAAATAATTTTGATGATGCCTTCAGAAAAACATGAGGAGGCAGAAATAATGGCAGACAAACTTCATATTGATATATCGAGACCTCGAACAACTCGAAGATCAGTATACAGGGCTAACCACTCCATCGCCGTCGGAGACCAAGGTCCAGTAAATCCCTTTGTTGGACGAAGTTCTAAATGACTTAAGAAATCGTCTGTCTGAAGAAGTGCTTAACACCTTCGATCTTCGTCTGTTTACGCCCGTAGTATTATTGAAAACTGTCGAAGATACAAATAATATAACTGAAGTGAAATGTGACCCCATGACAAGGATTTCAATGCTTTTGGTAGCCATGGACTTTAGACTGCTAAAGCAGGAATATTTTATGGATGGTAAAGTGGCATCGAACAAAAAGACAGGATGAACACATTCCATGAACTGCTCTGTATGTCCTCAAGGCAAAGGAAGGGCACATGTATCCTGCGATCAAAACGATGATGCATATTTTAGCCACATGCCAGTGAGTTTTGCCATAGCCGAAAGGTTGTTCTCAACTCTACGCCGCTTAAAAACATGGCTGCGTACACGGACAGGGGAGCGGCTTTGAGGGCTAGCACTCCTACACATCCACAGGGATGTCCCGGTTGAGGAGGATAAAATTATAGATAGGTTTTCCAAAAGCCGCACAAGGCGCGTTAATTTTATTTGCAAGGTATTATTTTTTGTTTACCTTTAATTTTAACCGTAGCTCCGAACCTTAACAGAATGAGTTTATAAACTAACGGTGTTCACAATCTTACGTTGACATACATATTAAGTGAAAACCCATCTGACTTCTGTGTAACCCCTCACGTACCGGCGACCCATTGTAGATTTGTTCACAGGTTTGGACTCTATTAATTTATTAATTACCAAACCATAAGGTTGAAAATCGCGTTCCATATACCTGGCAGCCAGAAGTTGCGCGATGAGCGCCTGTGCAGACCGCAGCACGACGGCCACGCCCTCCGTGTCGCACGCGCACGAGAAACACTCGTGAGCCACCACGAGCAGCTCGATCGAGATTATGTTCACCTGGAATTTGCGATTCAAAAAACATACGCGTGTTAGAAAGTGATTACAGGACCCACACACTTATAGACCGAAGAAATAAATAAGAATTGGCTGTATGGTCGAAAGACTTTTTGCCTGTTTAGATGGACAGAAAAAATCAGTTTGAATTTAAAATGAAGAATAAAATTATACTATTTTCATTGCTTTATTAACTTTCTGTGTGTCTATTAACGTTCATTATTAAGTTTTTATTTATCATACAATATTTATCCGTTACAATCGTTACATAATCTATTTACCTCCATCACAAATTCACAACGCCGCTAAAGACTAGTAAAGTACGATATTTTTTTTCTTTTCCGCTCGACACTTCTAGGTTTTAGTCGCTGAAATTAGTTTTTAACGTAGACGTTAAGTCTACGTTAAAAACTAATTTCAGTGTGAGTAATTAGTTACGTTAAGGTGTTTATTAAAATCGCCTTAACGTAACTTAATTACTCACACAAAACACATGAACGAGACAAAAGGTACCAGATTAAAGTATGGTTTATGAAAAGATATTTGTAGAGGTTTGACACAGAGTAAGTATAATAGTAGTTTTGTGACTGATACATAATGAAGGGCATGCCTCGAGTGTGAGTTTATGAACCAAGCCGAAGGCGAGTTTCATAACAATATCTAATTATGTACAGTTACATACACTAGTACTACACACACGTATGTAGATAAATTACTATTATTGGCAATTTTTAAAAGCAGGGTTATAATCATTAATTGATATACAAACCAAAAATTACGGCAACATGTAATCAACGCATCTCGAGACTTACCGAGCATGTCCATGAGACGATGGCGCCGAAACCTTAAGATTGGTCTTAGAACCTTAGACATAATGACATCTCCTGATAAAGTTTCGGATTAATCGTCTCAGGCGCATGCTCGATGTCTAAAGAGCAACGTCAATACACTTTTAATCATCCCTAATTTAAAAAAATAACGGCTTTAGGTCTGGGGAACGCGGTGGCCACAAAATTGGTCCGAACAGATGTATAGGGCGATCCAACTGTTGGGGTATGTCTTATTCAGGTGGTCGCGGACTGGCCATCATGGTGGGCTGGGCAACCGTCATGCTGTAGTCTGAAAGTAACTGCAAGTAACCTTGACCATTGAGAATCGGGGGTAACTCAAATGGTCAAATTATTTGTCCATTGAGAATTCCCAAGAATTGACAGATTTAATTTTAAATTGGTATTGCGACCGGTCTTCTCGTGTCTCATGTGGGTTCGATAACTGCCAACTATGAGTTGCATGAGTTGTATGCATGTTGAGGTACCCATCACCTTTGCAGGCCGATTTGTCACTCAAACTCAAACTCAAACTCAAAACGTTTATTGCGACATTGTGGTGGTATATGGTGAAATACACACATCACTTCGCTGAAAAACATAGGGTTTTCCCTCCATTTCTGCACCATCTTGCGGCAAAATACAACCTGTTGGGCGTAATCACCTGAACGAGGTGCTTGAACGCGCGTGCTTGATAAGGGTGGTATTTGTGCCGATTGGAAATCCGTTGTGTGCTGATGATTTTGATACCCGTACGCTGCTCGATTATACGCACTGATGTGCCTGGAGCTTCGTTCGTACTTAGTTTAAGACAACGTCATCATCAGCAAATCTAGATCTCCTCAAAACGATGCCAATCGTTCCTGGAAGTCTGCCTTCGCCATACGCATTGACGACTCATAAAATCATTTCGTTGTGGGTCTGCGGTTTGGAAAACTTTCCCTGCCTACGAAGCCAAGGGTCCCGGGTTCGAGTCCCGGTGGGGGCAAATATTTGTTTGGTGGGAACGGATGTTTGTACCCTAGTCATGGTTGTTTATCTATCTAAGTATAATATTTATCTATATAAGTATTTGTATCGTTGTCTAGTACCCAAGATACAGGGAATCCTAGTTTGGGGCTAGATCAATGTGTGTAAATAGTGTCCAAGGTATTATTTGCGTTATAATATAACTTGCCTAGTCTCAACATAAATTAAGTGCATATCACTATAGAGAGTATTGGGTAGTATTCCGATTTTTCATAGTTGAATTTAAATCTCTTCAATTAAAAAAAAAGCAATAACAATATCGGATTTCTGTTTTAAAAATGGTTTAAGTCAAGAGAATAACCAGAGTGCAGAGAAATGTCAATGAAATAATCAAATATCGACATCCAGTTTGAAGAATGAAAGAAGTCTGTAGTGAAGGTAAGCTTTCAATAGCTATTTATGATCCATACCTAACTTATCCAACTTAATCCAACCTACTCCAACGCAAAGTAAAGCAAAGTAACGTGACCTAACCGAAGCGAATCTAAACTTACCCAAACTACTCGAACCTAACCTCACCTAAAAGAGCCACTAATACACAACTAAATGCGTAAAGGTAACTAAAACATTAAACTGACAGTTTGAAATCCTAGTAGCCTAAATAGCTATTTTCACCAAAAAAAACTCGCATTTGTGATGAAAAGTAGAGGGGGTAAACGATCGATTACACCCCGAACCATGCGCACCCTCCCTCGCTTAACGCGCCCGTGCTCTTTAATATCTCGTGTGTAAGCGATGGCTTACCTCTCTTGTATAACTATTTTACTATAACGTACCTGCTTCGTAGACAACTTCGCTCCCTTGGTAATCTTCCTGATGTTTGACTTCACCTCATACGGGATATGAACCCTACTAGTAGTGATCACATCGAACAGATTCCTTCTCGCTTCCTTTGTCAACTTGTTCCCAACGCTGTACACCGTTGTCACTGAAAACACCGATTCGGTTTCCAACGACGTGACAGTTCCGCCTTCGGTGATACCCGATTTGTTTGTGATGGATTCCACCTCTGATTCGTCAACGTTAGAATATTCTTCGTCGATTAACGTGTCCACGTCCAACATTGTGTCGTCGAAGTCGTTATCTGGTACTTTTGTCGGTTGAGAGCTCTTGTAAATCTTTCTAAACGCCATTAGGTGGTCTAGAATAAGACGTCCTATTTGGCTGCAGGCGTCTGGTCGCATGTTTAAAAACATTTCGATGTCCGAGTTCAGTGCGTAACCCCAGAGCGTGTATGTGAAGTGTTCCTTTTGCCTGAAGGAGGAGGTTTGCACGAGGTGTGGAGATATTATGGAAGATACCATCTCGTGGCAGATGTATTCTGAAATCTGAGAGAGGACTAGATTTGATATCAATTATTTATACCCCGCACTCATTTACTGACTGAGTGATTTGATTATAACAAAATTTCTTAGAGGGAACCAGATATTAGGATAAAAATGCTAATTTCAAGTGTTACTTGCCTCGAGTTACGAATTAATTAGGTATTGGGTATAAATTATATTATAAAGGAAGACAAAAATCCCAAAATATACCTGCCTTCCTACATCACCTACTTTTAATTTTCTTATTTCTACCATGCGCGTACGTTAACTTACAGCAGTTATCTTTTAATGACGTAGAAATGTAACATAGTCGCTCTGTCGCTTTATAAACCATTATTATGTCTGCTTGAAGATATGGTTTCCTTACCTCTTTGGTGGTAATATTGAAGGTCCTGAAGATGAGGTTAGCCAGCGACATCCTGGCGCGTCCGCTGACGTAGCTGATGAAGTCCATCGGGTTGCCTTGGTATTTTAACACAGTCGCGTAGTTCCACCCGATCTGAAAGTGCATAAGTTATAATAAAGTGCTTGTTCACGTTAACTCGAGAGCGCGGTGGCACTAGGTTACCCTGTGTCGTGGGAAATAGAAACGGCGACATCCAACATCCAAGACCCACATTTTTTCGGGCCGGCTTTCAAACCAGGGACCTTTGCTACAGGACCTTGACTTGAGACAGGTCACTTGCGGCGATATCCGGAAGTAGTTGGCCACGTGTAAACGGTCACAATATCTGCACCAGATGTCCCAAAACCTGCGTATGTCGCAACGCTGATAGGTGCCAAAAGTTTGGCTTTTGGCACCTATCAGCGTTCACCAAAAGATTGACTAATGATGTTAATTGGTTGCTATAGGTCACTTTCAGTCCCAATATTAAGTTAGGTCATGTTAGGTCACAATTTTATGTTACAACCTGGAGCCAAGGCGGAGCGAGGCGACCCCATGTAGTTTTACAGAACCGAATTGTTTGCTTTAATATATATTCAAACACGTAGAGTGAAACACATGAAATTATTGGCTCAACACCTTCGGCAGGCTGAGACGACAGCTACAAAAATTTTGTACATGTTAAATTCCCGAAAGAACAAACATGGAGGGTGATGCTCGGACGGTCCGCGTCGGCGGCACGCGCGACGGCGCTCTACGCCAGCGAGGCGACGCGGGGGTGCCCCTGAAGCACCACCAGCGACTCGAAGCTGGATCCGAGCTCGAGAATCTTGGAGTACTGACCTGCAGCGCTATCCGGAAGCAGTTGGCCGCGTGCTTAGCCTGCGCGAGCGAGCTGCGCGCCGCCAGCGCCTCCAGCGCCGCCAGTCGGTCTGCGTCGGCGGCGCGCGCGACGGCGCTCTCCGCCAGCGATTCGACGCGGGGGTGCTCCTGCAGCACCACCAGCTCCTCGAAGCTGGCGTCCGAGCTAGAGGAGACTGCGAGGAAGGGTTGTTGAGTATATCCCACAGAATGGTAATATAGGCTTGACAGTAGGAAATATGAATTGATTTAAATAATGCTTTCATTTTCAAGTATATCATGTCAGATAGACCACGAACACTATAAAAAAATACTATAATTTGTTGCAAAAATCGCGGATTCAAATCAAAATGACATTTACATACATACACGAAAACCAACGTACAGCGAAAGTGACGTAATTTGCGTAGTCACTAAGGGTCAGATCTATGCGTCAATCTCCGTCTCCTTTTTTCGCATAGAAAAGAAAGAAAAGTACACGCCTTGAAATTACGCCCATTATAACTCTGCGGGGTTCATATATTGGGTGGACGATACATACTTGGAATGAATATATACTGGGAGTACCATAAAGTTAAGGTAGGCTTTAGCTTTAACAAAATACGACTTATTGTTGGCTAAATGATTGGCTATATCATGATTCATAATATAGCCAACCATGATTAAATAAGAACTTTCATTAAACTAAGAAATATTTTAGGGCGGTAGGTGACGAATAGTCTTCGTGATAGGTCAACATGTTAAACACAAAAAACACAATTCAACGAGACATGCATTTCAAACAAAAAATCAAGAAGCTATCTAAATATACACTTTTCAAGAACTCCGAAAAAAATTTATCTAGAACTGAAAAACTGTTTCGAAAATCTCAATAGAGACATCGAGAACCCGGAAATGCAATATTTAAATATAACCAATTCTATAAAATCTGCCAGCATTAAATTAAAAGAACCCAGAAGAAATAGCAACAAGTTAACAGATAACACGAAATTACTATTGGATAAAAGATAATGCCCACCTAAATGCCCCCCCAATTATTACATTTTAGACCGAAACGCAGCATCCGTACAGACATCAGAAACTTTAACACGAAACTAGTTGAAACAGCAATAGTCAAAAATAGCTCTAACAAAGGTTCTAAGCTTCCCATTGTTCCTGAAGCGCAAACTCGTCGACATTTGCATCCTGCCCAGTGCCCACCCCATCCTAACCTACGGCGCACAAACTTGCTCATCGACCGAACATCAGAAGTCCAGGCTCAAGGCTTGTCAGAGGGCGATGGAGCGCAGTATTCTGGGAGTTAAATTGCACAGACCGCATTAGGAACACCATAGTGCGTTCCAAAACTAGCGTCGCTGACGTAGCGTACAGACCGCAAAACTGAAGTGGAACTGGACCGGACACGTAAGTCGAATGCACCTAGACAGATGGGCACTGACTAGGTGCGTACAGGCGGAAACTGGCGTAGGGGAAGACCCAGGAGGAAATGGAGGGATGACCTGGACACGTTCCAGCCAGAGTGGGCCACTAGAGGCGGCGACAAGAGATGTGTGGGCTCAAAACGGTGAGGCCTTTCCCAACAGTGGGACACTCAATAGGCTATATAAAAAATATTTATTGGCAATGATTTGGTAATTCGCAGGGGCAGGGATATTGAAACACTTCTCTCTCTACGGGGACCCCCTTATTTATTAGAATCTCGTTTACTCTACTGTTGCTGTAGCCACAACAGAAATACACATCCTGAGAAAATTTCACCCCTCTACCTATTATGGTTCATCAGATAGACCCCGGTACGGACATATATACAGACAGGCATACAAACGGACAGCAGAGGCTAAGTAATAGGGTCCCGTTTGGCACCCTTCGGGTACGGAACCCTAAGAACATGAATAACTAACCCACTTAACTTACTTGACAGTTTATTTTCCAGCAGAGGCGCTGATATCACCAGCCTCAACTCTTGCGGCAGTTCATATGGCGACGTAGCTCCTTCAGCTAACTTCAGGCATGTCTTCACGATCTGAACTGGACATGGCGGCTGCCTGTACCGATATTCAGTCGGCGCTTTGTACAACGCAGACAGCCTAAACGCATCAATCATTAATTTCAATTCCAACAATTGGAACATGGCCTTTCTCCAGACTTCAATAGTATCCAAATCTTCCAATGACACAACATTCTCAATATTAGCAACATCAGATTCAATCTCAATCTGGCTAAGTAGCATATCGAATGGTTTCTCCGAATAAGCGAGTCCGATTTTCTTGGAGGAATTCTGGACTTTCTGCGCGTTGAGAATAAAGTACAGAGTACTTTGATAGCTATTGAGGAATATGTCGTTTTGCGAATCGCCCTGCAAGTATGCTTCCCACATCAGATGCTCAATGTCTTCTCTCGCCTGTCCGTACTCCAAATTGTCTTCAAACCAGCTCATGATAATTCTATACGCGTAGAACTTTTGGACTGTGTCGGATATTTCGCCGACACGCTGTTCGAGGAAGTTAATGGCAACATTGAAAGTTACTGCTGCTTTTTTTAGGGCTTCGCTACAGTGGGCTATAAAGAGGGTCCAGTCTTTATCATCGAGGATTCCTTCGCCTTTGATCAATAGCATATCGTGTTTGTGCGACCACTCCGCTATCATGATATCGTCGACCGGTAGGGCGGCAAGTTTGGCTATTTTGAGGGCGACGTCGTAGTTTTTGTTGTTTGTGTACATTTCCACCCACTGAGAGAGGTATTGTAGGAAGTCTTCGGTGAGGAGTTTGGAGACGACGACGGTTGTCGACGTCTCCATTGATATTTGGAGGATCTCGTGGATGATGGCGAAGTCCGGAGATGGCACTGAAAACGGTTAAGTTATCACTTCATTTTCACATCACTGCCACACAAATCAAAGCTGTAGCCTATCATATAATATCAGGACAACATCAAGGAATTTCACTCGCTTTTGGAAAAAATACCAATAACAACACGATTATTTAGCAAGAGTAGTATTTTATTATGAATCTGCTTGTTTATGGGTATTAGTCAATTTATTGAAGCGATTGAATTTCCTATATTAAAATTACATGTTGGCTACTGTTTCTATCAGCAGGGGAAGCAAACGTCAAATAAGTTCCACTAGAGGGCGCTTAAAGTTTGTATATAATAAATGCAGAGTAGGTAAGCAAAGAGTTTCGTTGATCACAGGTTACTTACAAATGAATCACAGAGTACAAGTAAGTTAAACAAATTTATGCAGTTTCGTTATTCAGAGAAATTAATTATCAAAGCTCAGATATTCATAGAACCTCAGATGAATGAAACTCTGTGTTACAAACATTCAGTGCCCTCTGCCAAGAAAGTTTTGCATAAACAGTTCATAAGTGACGTCCTTCATGGTATGTCCTCTCAAGGGCAGCTTGACGCGGCCTATACCGATTTAGAAAAGGCCTTTAATCGAGTGGACCACGTCATCCGTCTCGGTAAATTACATTCAATAGGTATACCCTCAGGTGTCCCTCAAGGCTCCTTGTTGGGGCCCCTCCTCTACGCGGCATGTTTGTATGACATCAAAGGATGTTTTGAACACGCCAAATTCCTGTTATACGCCGATGATAATAAAATTAACATCGATGTATCTACTAGCGATGATTTGCTTCTTCATAATTCTTTATTGCACAAAGATAGAGATTTTTCCAGCAAACCAAGGCATAATAGGATAATTTACCATGAAAGGGTAGGAAGTGCACACTATCTAATAACTTATCTATAATAAATAATAAATGAATAATTTATATATCTATAAAATATGGAAAATAAAGTACATATATACCAAACTACTAAATAAGTACAAATATATACATAAACCTGTACATATAGTATATAGGATAATATACATACTATAAGTACTATTATGAAAGAGAAAGAAAGCGCTCTTTAACCCGGTTTTTGAAAGAGAAAAGAGTGGGACTGTCTCGACCGCCTGCAGTCTGAAGGCGTGCTCATATGCCGAGGTGTCGTGCCTTGGTGTGGCTAAGACTGAGACCGTGTGAGATCTCCGGTGCCGATCTCCTGAAAAGAGATACTCAAAGCGCTGTCGAAGGCAGCTGGGGTAGCGCGGATTTTTCAATATATTAAAAAGATATGAAAGAATATGAGAGTCTCGGCGACGACGAATCGGAAGCCACACCAACTCTTTGCGAAACATGGTCGAATTTGCGCAACCTGAAGATAAACCGAATCCCGAGATTCTGAAGTCGTTCGAGTTTGTTCAGTAGATCTTCGTTCGCGTTTTCCCAACTGACATCGACGTAGTCGATTAGCGACAGGAGAAGGGACTGTGCAAGAGTGATTTTGGTCTGCCGCGGCTGGAAGTACTGCAGCCGCCTGAGGGAGTGGAAGGACGCAAAGACCCGTCTGCTGACCTCGCTGACATGTGGAGACCAATACATCTGGCTTTCAAAAATAACCCCGAGGTTTTTCGCTTTATCAGTAAACTCTATTGTGATGCTATTGTACGATACAGGAGATTCTTTTGCAAGAAGATCGTTATAATCACAAGAACCGTGTAAGCGTCAACTCATCTAAGACATTGACAAGAAGAACCAACCCAATTTCCTTCAATTACAAGCTACAATAAATAAATACAATATCGTCAGAGACCTGGTGTTATTCTCGACTCTAAATTAACCTTTTCAGCTCATTTTGACCATATAATTGAAAAAGCTTATCGAAATCTGGGTTTCCTATTTCGCACGTGTGATGAATTCATAGACACTAATTGTATTAAAATTGACTATTTAGCTTACGTGCGTAGCGTTCTCGATTACTTCCAATTTGGAGCCCACTTTACACAACACATGATAATGCCATTGCAAACTCGAGAACTCCCAATCAATAAGCTTTCATGCTTATGTTTCACTCCTGGATCCCCCCCAAACAAACACGCACACACACAAACACTTACACCCTCACTTTTCACTCAGCTTGTGTACTGTACCTACATTTGTATTTCAACAATTAATGTCTTTTACATCTTAAGTTCTACATTAAAAATCCTTGATTGGCTCAATTGTAAATTTCCTTATAAGATTATTTAATTTGAATGGCTGTTGATTTTTGTTAAATAAATAAATAAAATCCCCATTGCCCCATGCAGTCAACCCAGAACAAGGTAAATAGATAATTCAAACATACTTATCTCTCATACATTCAGATATGAATGACATGTGAAAGTGCCCTAATGACATGTGAAAGTGCCCTTGTGGCCTATTTACAAAATAATATTAAAATAAAATAAAAAATAAAATAAAATAAAAAATAAATAAAATAAGATATATTCATGTCAGAATTGTGAGGAATTATTAGCTATGGTACTAATAGATATAAGGAAACTGTTTTCGCAAAGCTCTTGGCTTTGTCTTTGTTTCACTACTGCGCCTTTGCTTTGTTTATCTACACACGTATCATAAACCCTCTTTACTGCGTACAAAAACCGCACGTTACGATCAGCATAATGTTAAACTACTTGGTAAAAACACATTTGTTATCTGAAAAATTACACATTATGACCATAATGTGTAATTTTTCTCCATATTATGACATTCAAATTTCGAACGCCGACGCCGGCCAGAACAAACTAAACAACTGCAGAGCCACAATGCCGGTCAAACATGCGGTTCCTGAACACATCAAAGAAAGCTTATGATATGTGTGTAGTTAAACTAGTGTATGTAACTGTACATAATTAGGCATTAAAACTCTCGAGTGATATTATCACTCTCGAGTATTAATGCCCTCCAATATGTAGCAGTCACATAAACTACTATTATGATTTGCTTTGCTTCACCTGAGAACTCCTTCCCAAACTGAGCATGCATTAAACACGCCAAGAACTCCCTCTGATGAAGCGCGCTGTCGAAACTGCCGCCCAGTGCCGCCGACACTAACGCCACTGCCACCGACTGAGGGACACGGGAATATGGTAGTTATTTATACAAGTTAATGGTGTTTTGAGACAAGGAGTAAATGTAATTCTAGGATGACTATGGCCAATTTAGTAGTTCCGAATTTGCAATAGATGTCGTTGACTAGACATGCCAGTTAAAAATTATAGGACTTAACACAAAAAAATAAACTACTGTTCAACACTTGTTTAAAAACAAAAGTGTATGGATTTGACGTTTTTTTAGAGGTTAAACGCTGTTTAATATTTTTGTGGTAACATGGTATATGTCATTTTGATGGTGGAGCTAAAGCTGGACTGTGACGAAACTGAATAACAAGAACTTTCACCTGTCAACAACAAACAACAAAACAGTTATTTAATTTTGATAATCGTAAGTCATGTCGAATGAACGCTATCACTCACAGCAGCGAGAAAAAAACGCGAGAAAAAAAATTGCGAGTTTGTGGAGTAATTATTTTTTGAAGAAATCATTAAAGTATTCATGAATATCATAGTAATTCAGCAAGTTTAGTTAAATTTAGTAAAAAGACACATTAAGCGAAAAAATATGAACAAAGGCAAATTTTATAGGTATCTAAAAAGAGATTTCTTCCAGGCACCACCAAGGCATGATAGAAAATTTATTATGAAAGGGTGGGAATTGCACTATATCTAATTAAAAAATACATATAATTAAATAAATATTTACAAAATAAGGAAAATAAAATACATACATAAACATGTACTTAGAGTTTATATATAATAATAACAATAATAATAATAAACATACTGTAACTATCACGAAAGAGAGAGGAAGTGCTTTTTACCCGGTTTTTAAAAGAGAAGAGTGGTACTATTTCTTATAGTACAAGGAAGTGCGTTCCACAGTCAGACCGCCTGCAACCTGACAGACCTGGAGTGCTCACATGCCTTGGAGTGGCTACTAGTGGAGTGAGAACCTGTGGGATCTGCTGAAAAGAGATACTCAAAGCGGTATATTTTATTTTTAAGAATTCTATTGATAGTATGCTTAAAGGAATTTAAGTGTAAAGTAATTTGGTAAGAAGATATATATTTAAATAGCTAGATAAAATGCTCTATTCCTATAAAATGCGAATTTAGGAGATGGTAATATTTGGTGGTGTTTATTACGTAAGGCCAAGACCCTTACGTAATAGACACCACCAAATATTACTTTGCATTAATGAATGGTATTGCGCTCACTAAAACGATTAAATATTTTTTTATAAACATTAGACATGTTAGTATGAATATTGATGTCAATCTTAAGATATCATATTTTTTTTGATAAGGTCTGCAAGTTTCCGATGGTTTAATACCAGCATAGCCATTATGCATTTTTTCTGATGTTTGAAAACTTTATATCTGCCTTACACGGGCACTGAATTAATATTTTTTGGGGGCCCTAAATGAAACGTAAAGATTTTCATTAAAGGAAAAGAACACAAGCTGTTCATTAAAATAACTACATATCCTACTGATATTATATTTACGAAAGAGTTTGTGTGTGTGATTATATGATTGTTACTCTTTCACGCTGAAACGAACTGACGGATTTGAAAGAAATTTGGAATGTATATAGCTTATACCCTGACTTAACATGTAGGCTATCTTCTATCCCGAAAAATAATTAGTGTTCCCGTGGGATGATCATTGGATGAAATTTGGAAAGTTACTTCCTTTTACCCGCGGTTGCCACCGCGTGATATTCGGTTTTACGTCATGCTTTGAAATGTACTAGAAAAGGCAGATCTTAATTATTTACTTAGATTGTAAGTAGATCTCACTATCTAAGTAAATAATTAAACATTATATTTTCCGTGCTAAGCATATCACAAACAGTCGTGAAATCATTTACTCTCTCTTCTGGCACATTCCAAAGCATAGCGTAAAACCGAATACCACACGGGCGGAGCCGAGGGCAAAAGCTAGTTGATTATAAGTTATTACTTACAATTAATACTCCTAGGAACTAAGCAAGTCAAACAATTTTAATCAAATATTAGGTCCTTACATATGAAATTGGCGTTTCGCCGTACTGGCCACTTTGATCTCAAATATCTCCTCTATGGTTAGGAATTTCAAATTCAAATTTATACAGATATTTACTCATGTATTTGTGTTTCTAAAATTATAATTCATTTGTTTTTTCCTCAATTGTTTTTTTTCTTGCGTCACTCAGCTTACAAAATGGAAAGCTTGAAATATCGCGTTATTTACGAGTATGAGTTCTACCGTGGCACCAGTGCTGCAGAAACGGCTGGAAGGATTAATGATGTGTATGGCGACGGTGCCGCAATAGAAAACACAGTGCGTTTTTGGTTCCAACGTTTTCGTTCTGGAAATTTCGACCTGCAGAACAAGCCAAAGTTGATAATGAAGAATTGTAGGCTATTGTGGAAGCGGATCCATCGCAAACCACATCCGGGTTAGCTGCAGCGGTGTTAGTGATAAAACTGTTTTAATCCACTTGAAGCAAATTTGGAAGGTGAAAAAGCTTGAAAGGTGGGTACCTCACGAACTGAGTGAAGCAAATCAGCAAACGCGCTTTGACTGCTGCGTTGCATTACTCACCCGGCACAATAATGAAAGGATTTTAAATCGAATCATTACCTGTGATGAAAAGTGGATCCTTTACGATAATCGGAAGCGCTCATCGCAATGGCTGAACCCTGCCGAACCAGCCTAACCATGCCCCAAGCGAAAATTGACTCCAAAAAAGTTACTTGTGAGCGTTTGGTGGACTAATGCTGGTGTCGTTCAATACAGCTTTCTTAAATCTGGCCAGACGATTACGGCAGATGTCTATTGTCAGCAACTGCAAATCATGATGGAAAAGCTAGTTGCTAAACAACCGAGACTGGTCAATCGCTCTAGGCCACTGCTGCTTCATGATAACGCTAGACCACAAACTGCACAACAGACGGCTACCACATTAGAGGAGCTTCAATTGGAATGTCTAGGACATCCACCGTACTCTCAGGAC
This sequence comes from Argyresthia goedartella, assembly GCA_949825045.1. Lineage (NCBI taxonomy): Eukaryota > Metazoa > Arthropoda > Insecta > Lepidoptera > Argyresthiidae > Argyresthia > Argyresthia goedartella. Next base: position 23,516,772 of record OX463820.1, read on the forward strand.
CTTGCTACAACAGATTACCATTTTTTTTCGAAATTCGGATAACTTCTTGAAAGGGAAAAAATTCAACTCCGATGGGGCAGTCCAAACCGCCTTCAAAGATTTTATTGATTCCCGTCCGATTTTTTTATTTTAGTAAAGGGATCGAAGAACTACCTATGAGATGGCAAAAGTGTATAGATAGCAATGGTACATACTTTATAAATATATTACATTAAAAAAAACGACTTTATGTTCCTCCCATGCAAAACGCCAATTTTATATGTAAGGACCTAATATACACTTTTCTTGCCTTTTGCACGGCGAACTTATTTATCAAATGATTCATAGCTGAAGACGATTTCAGTTTTAACGAGTTAGCTATAGACAATAGTGACAATTCAGATAGCCTTTCCTGGTCCACAGAAGTTCTTAGATATTTTTTTACCAGTTTTAATTTCAAAAACTCCTTTCAGCTGTTGCAGTTGTAACTGGAAGTGTCAAGAACAGATAGCCCGCTATTATTACCTCCGGGAAACTGCATGGATGGATAATTCCATGAGATTTCAGATAATAATCATGTTTTCAAAGCAATTAATTGTTAGTGGGTTTGCTCGAGGCTGGTGAAATTGCACAATTTTAGTATTTTTAAGGTTGTGTATTGGATTACTATTTTGTAGCCATTCTACTAGTCCATTCAATGTATTATTTATCTCTGATTCAAAGTGTAATACCTCTGTGCGTAGTTAAAATTTATTTCTTAGTTGAGTTTTAAAGAAAAATGCAACAAACCACTCAAAAAACTACCGAAAATAATATCTAAGCTTTCCAAAAGAGGCATAATATATTTAAATTACCGAAATAATATCTAAGCTTTCCAAAAGATTCTTATTTTAAATTTTAAAAATTCTTTATTTTACGTTGTTATGCTATTATTATCTATTATTAAAATGAAATTCATTACGCGAATTTATACTAAGAGGCCGACAGCCGGACAGCGGAAGCTTAGTAATTATACTAAGAGACCGACAGCCGGACAGCGGAGGCTTAGTAATTATACTAAGAGACCGACAGCCGGACAGCGGAGGCTTAGTAATTATACTAAGAGACCGACAGCCGGACAGCGGAGGCTTAGTAATTATGCTAAGAGACCGACAGCCGGACAGCGGAGGCTTAGTAATTATACTAAGAGACCGACAGCCGGACAGCGGAGGCTTAGTAATTATACTAAGAGACCGACAGCCGGACAGCGGAGGCTTAGTGATAAGTCCCGTTTGGCAACTTTCGTGTACGGAACCCTATAAAAAGGTATAATTGATTTAAGTACATAGATTTATTTACAAACTCCTTCATTTATAGATGATGTTCAGACTGTTGGGTAACCCAAAAATCAGATGCCGTATGGTGATGGCGGCAATAAACAATTGATTTATTTGTGAAAATACATTATCAGAAGGAGAAACGCTGAATGTGAGCAATTTACAATATTGCATCGTACTACAAATAGAAAAGATAACATAACATAGAATAAACATTTACATACAGACACATACTTTGCTCCTGGCCCCACACTAGGATTCCCTGTGTCGTGGGAACCAGAAACAGCGACGTTACACACATATAACATCCAAGACCTGGGGATTTTTTCTTTATCCCCGCTGGGGATCGAACCCGGTACCTCCACAGCGCCACAGAGGTCGCCAGGTTTTATCTGGAATGCAAGGTGGATATGTTTAATAACGCCAGAAGCGCGGTGCCACAAAGCCTTAGCTTTTGATTGAGCTGACCTAAAAGTTTGATTATTTCACAGTTGTATGGGACTACAATGAGTTATTGATTTGATATAAATTTCAACTTGATACCTTCACGCGTTCCTGAACAAAAGCGTTTTGACAGAAGGACGGACGGAAACGAAGTGACGGCCACGCAACTTTGGCCTCTACCATTTTTGCATATATTAACTACATCGAAAATTGGCTTTCACATATTACTTGGACAGTAGTCCTTTAAAGCTGTGAAACAATTAAACTTCAAGGTCAAGGCAGCCAAAAGTTACGGCCGTTTATGATGCAAATGAGAGAGAACGGTACCAGCAGATTACTATGACAAATTATAATGGCTAATATAAAAGACTTCAACGGGAGCACGTACCGAGGACTTGACAAAGATTTGACTTGAAATGCCCTTTTGTGGATGGCGTCACAATAAAAGTATATAAAAAGCGCATGTAACATTTTTGGCATACTAACTGTCGAAAAATCATGATTTCTGCAGCCAGTGCTAAAACGGGTGTCGATCGATAGAGTATCATTTTACAAACGATGTATGTTTTTATAAAATTCTATAACGATATACTTTTTGAGAAATCGGACTTTAAAGGGCGAAGACAACAATTTTATTGCACTTTGAACTCCGATTTCTCGCAAAGGATATCGTTTTAGAAATTCATAATTACACACGTGAGTTTTGATAATTTACTCAATCGGTATTTTATATATACATCGGTTTTATCTCTGGCCGCATATATCAAGATATTTTAAAAAACGGTATGCCAGTCTCCATACAAGAATGTTAGAACCCTTTTAACAAGCATCATTTCATTCTTACACACGTTTGATGTATCGTGTGCGATTCTGTATATAGGCTGGGCTTCTCTGCCTGGTGCCAGCTTTCTTGAGAAACACCGACCTGGAAAACATCAGGACGTGGGCATTGTCCTTTGGACTGCTCGTTAACCCCAGTAGGCATAGGCCCTGGGGTTATTCTGGGACCCAGGTACTTGTTAAATCAATTAAAGCAACTGCTCATAGCCCCTGTAGTATATAACGGTATTATCATCGCCAAGGGCGTATACCCAAGATTTCAGCTAGGGGGGGCAGCTCATACCTGTTTCGAGAAGATGGTCGGTCAGGTATATTGAAACAAAAAACGTTGACGTTTATTTTATCTTCTAGGGGGGGGGCAGCAGTCCCCCCCTGCCCCTACCTAGATACGCCCACGATCATCGCTTACAGTGACAAGGCCAAAAACCTGGGGTCATTTTCGATAGCCACCTTTCCTGGTGTCTTCGCCAGTTTTCGCTCACTAAGAAGACTCTACGTCAAACGAAAATGACCCTCGCTCAATCCCTTCTCCTTCCGCTGATTGATTATGCTGATGCTTGTTGGGCTAGCGCTCACGAAGAGCAACTGTACAAACTCGAGCGACTTCAAAGGGATCTGTGTTTATCTTCAAGAATCGTCTAAAGGAGCATTATCTTTCTCCTTCGTAATGTTCGAAACGTATATAAAATATGTAATATATTTACTAGTCTAGTAAAAACACTTATATATATAATTTACTTGTATTTATGGTATATATTTACTTGTACATATACTTGTATTTATGTCGCGCAGCGAGCTATGGAAAGGGCTATGCTTGGTATTTCTCTACGAGATCGAGTCAGAAATGAGGAGATCCGTAGAAGAACCAAAGTTGCTGACATAGCCCGTAGGATAAGCAAGCTGAAGTGGCAATGGGCAGGCCACATAGCGCGAAGATCGGATGGCCGATGGGGCAAAAAGGTCCTTAATGGAGACCACGTACTGGCAAGCGCAGTGTGGGTCGGCCACCTACGAGATGGACCGACGACCTGGCGAGGATCGCTGGATCTCGTTGGATGCAGGTGGCTACGGACCGGTCACGCTGGAGTGCGATTGGAGAGGCCTATGTTCAGCAGTGGACGTTAACAGGCTGAAATGATGATGATGATGACGTATTTATGCACAAAGGTCTACCTGTCACTGCTATTAAATTTATCCTATTCATATTGGGTTTGCTGGAATAAATATATTGCAGAGATAAGCTTGCCTTTGTAAATGTCCTTTCTATAAGCTTGTAATGTGAATTTTCATGTGCAATAAAAATATACGAAAATAGGTTTTATGATGTTTTTTATTTAGTTTTTAGTATTTTAGAACTGATGCCGTCATATTATTTATAGGGCTCCGTCCCCGAAGGGTGCCAAACGGGACCCTATAACTAAGCCTCCGCTGTCCGTCCATCCGTCCGTCTGTTACCAAGCTGCATCTCATGAACCGTGATAGTGACAGATGAAATTTACACAGATGATGTTTTTCTGTTGCCGCTATAACAAATACAAAAAAAAATAAAAAAAATAAGGGTCTCCCATTCAACAATTATTTCAATAACACATACAAACTTATGTATGCACCTGGTTACGTACATGGAGTATGAAAGTAGCCGCACCAGTTACTTTGTAAACAATATTCTGCTATGTAAAATCCAAACTATTCACTCCACACCATCCCTACCATTATACGGTGGTACGGAACCCTTCGTGCGCGAGTTAGACTCGCACTTGACCGTTTATTTTTATTTTTTATAATGCGATAAAGCTCTGTTTTATTTGTTGGTGACATAAATATAGATTTTTATATGATTGATTTGGTTTCAATTTAGGAAGATAGTTACTTTGTGATTCTACCATGGATCTACAAAAAAGTGATTGTAAGTATTTGTTATTTCTCGAGGCTTATTTATTACTTCTTGTTATTCGGTAGGCGTCGACCCGTCCCTACAATTACTGTCACTATAGGTAGATGAATCTATTGTAGATGAAACTTTGGTACACCTTCGTGATAAAGTTATCATCGATAATTAGAGCATTGCAAATTCCACACGATAACGTTTTTACTCTCCTAGCAGTGGGATACCGTACAAGCTACGTAAAAATAAAATAAAAATTAACGAGACCTTTCTTAGTGGCCAGTCATTCTGATTGGTCGATTTTATATCATATGCAGCACAAGTCGTGTTCTGATTGGTCAAACCAGTGAACTGCGGGCCGATGTTATTGGCCTTTTCAAACAGGCCCGAAATCATTTGCTGACTTCATTAACTATTCATTGTTTTGCGGCCCCATTACAGACCATCTTTCGCGTTTGCTACATTTCCGAGCAGTAGAGTGAACAAAATGATTACTCCGCTTCTGCTAAACTCTTTCCTTACCTGCAAGCTCGGCCGCGGCAGCACCCATGGCAGTGCACTGTCCACGCTGTACTTCCTCTGACAGTGTTGAGTGAACGAGCCTATCAGCTTTCTTGTCTCCGAGTCGAAGGCTCGCTGCCACACGCAGCGGCAGAGGAACGCTGTGAGAAGTGTTAGGGCACTTTCCTGGAAGAATAGACATACATACACATTGCTGGATGAGAAATGGCATGGAAGCGGTCAAGAATCTTGACATATGGCGGTCTAGGTCAAAGATCAATCAGACCAAAACAACAGAATGGAATGGGGAAGGCTACTGTTAAATTAGTTCCACGTAGAGTGCGTTCAGTGTCTGAGGCCAACACAGACTAAGTAAGCAAAGAGTTTCGTTACAAATCATTCAGAGAGTAATTAAGTGAAGCAAGTTTAAGCAGAGTTTCGTTATTCAAATAAATTAATCGATAATATCCAGATATCCATTTGAACCTCAGATTAATGAAACTCTTTGTTGCTGTTGATAATGTTTGACAAGTGTCAGACACACAGTGACGATCTGTGTGTCTGACCACCTCTGTGGTGTTGCGGTCGAGGCTGTGCTTCTCAAGTGAGAGGTCGAGTCCCGGCCGGGGAGGAAGTGAAACAAGCCTGTAACGTAATGGCTATCTTTGAAGTTAGTTAATGTAGGATGTGCCGGCTGATTCGGTATTATTTGAGTTTTATCCCAGGTACGCGTCAGCCATCACAGATAATGGATTTATCATACCACTTACCTAATCTAGGATCTCATATCAATTTGTATATAAACCAAGTATTTATAATTATACTTCATATCTCTCGCGAAGATGATTACCTAAGTTTACGAGCAGCAGTACACGAAGTCATGCTGTACTTGTCACACATTTAAAGAGTCTCATTTCAAAAGACTCTTTCTCTGTCTACCCGCAGCCGACCGACTGCATGTTGCCGCGAGCCCGCGCGCTCGGATTTCATTATACGTTTTTGTGCGATCCGAGTCACACGTCGTTGTTATTTTGTTTCGATTGTTCGAGATTCCAATACGGGGAAACGGAAACGTGATCAAGGCAGTGAAATAGAACATTTGAAAAGAAAATATAAGAAACTGAAGGAACTTTACGACGAATCCCATGAGAGACGTAGAAGATCGACATCGTCACCCTCGAGTAATGAACGTTTGGAGAGGCGTAAAGAATCGACATCGCCAACTTTATGCGATGAACGTCCAACCCGTCCACCATTGTCGGACGCAAGTGATCTAGAAATTTCAAGTAAGTGATGTAACCGAAACAAAATTAACCCCTTTGGGAAGTGGTGCTGTCGTCCCTCACGTACAGTACATCATGCTCCACGTAAATCGTGTTGAGGTTGTTTTCTCCACGTAAACCGTGTTGAGGCATCTTATATACTCATGTATATACATATTTTTCCACGTAAATCGTGTTGAATTTTTTCGCTCCACGTAAACCGTGTTGAGGCATTTAATATTGTACTTACTGTACCTACTTCCTACTTCTACCTACTTCTTCTTGCACGTAAAACAAATTAATTTCTCCACGTAAAGCGTGTTGAGGCATTTAATACCTACTGCCCCGCGTAATTCGAGTCGAGATGCTGAGGTCTCCACGTGAATCGTGTTGAGGTTAACCTATCTTTTTGTACCTATATCAATCAACCGTATGGTCGAATAATAAGGCCCAATATTGCCTAGCAAAATAATTCATCACGGATTCTGGTTTGTTCGTAGTGATTCCCGATGACCCGACAGAGGAAGTAGAACCGCCCTGTGGACAACAAGAAGGCGCAATAGAAGTAGAAAGTGACGATTCAAGCATTCAAGGATCCGCAAATTCAAGCATTGCTAGGAGATGACTTAACGGAAGAAAATCTTCACGGAAAAGATATTCACAAAGATTTGATTGATTGCCAAAAGAAGAAAAGTCAGTGCTTATAAAGGCGCATTTGCCTCCGAAAAATTGTTCTGCGCTGATACCTCCTAAGTTAAACTTGGAGGTCGAGGGTGCTCTTAACGAGATTGAGAAGAAAAAAGACACCTACAGCCGTAGCAAGCAAGCACAACTATCAAGCTATTTAGCTGCTATTGGAGCAACACTGAACACGGCTGTTACGTCCAAAGATAAGAACCTTCAAACACTTATAAAACCTCTGAGCGACGCCAGCCGCCTCTTGTGTGACGCTTATCACCGGGAGACCTTATCCAGGCGATTCACAATTGTAAACTCGCTTAATAGACAAATGCGAGACACTATTAAAAATACAGAAGTCGACGAGTTCTTGTTTGGATCGACATTGTCAAAACACCTGGAGTCGTCCAAAGCGATATCAAAATCAGCACAAAACCGTCCATTCAAGAAAAATCAAACGCATGCGCAGGCAAAACAAAATACAGGGGGGGACTGCATCCGACTACCTCCGACGGGCGGACGTCGAACCCCAACAGTTACTACCGGAGGCCACCGCCGCCGCCGCCTCCGCCGCCGCGGCAGGGACCGGCGCCGACGCCGCGATACCACTCGCAGCCGAAAGCTGCACCCAAGACCAGGCATCGTTACCGGGACAGGAGACGCTATTAACGGAGGTACAAAATATACCCATCGCAGGCCGATTATCATATTTTTACCACTAATGGTTAAATTTAACGTCAAATCAAACCATTTTATCATGGGTCAAGGGTTATAAAATACCTTTCGTCGAGGAACCCTATCAGATAAATCAAAATAAAAACAGTACAATGTTATTGTCAAGGTCAGAAAAAAGTATAATCAATAACTGTATCGAAGAATTGTTGGAAGCGGGCCACGTGTCAACCTGTAGCCCATGCGACAGTCAATTTTTGTCACCAATTTTTTCCGTCCCCAAGCCAAATGGCAAGCACAGATTTATTCTGAACCTGAAAGCCCTTAATAAATTTGTCGACGTCGAACATTTTAAAATGGAGGACTATAGGACTGCCATTAAATTACTTAAGAAAGACGATTACATGGCATCCATTGACCTCAAAGATTCATACTTTTTGGTTTCAATCGACGAACAATATCGTAAATGGCTTCGCTTTGAATGGGATAACTCTCAATACGAATTTAAAGTACTTCCGTTTGGCTTGTGTACGGCACCATTCGTTTTTACGAAATTGTTAAAACCTGTGTTACAGCACCTACGCTCCCAAGGGTTTTTCTCTGTGAATTACCTCGACGATTTTTTGTTAATTGGCAGTAGTTACAGTGAGTGCCAAAAGAATGTAGACGACACAAAATATTTACTACAAAAACTTGGTTTTGTTATAAACTTTGAAAAAAGTCAACTAGTTCCCAGCAAAACATGTTAATTTTTGGGGTTTGAATTTGACACAGAGAATATGACAATAACATTACCAGATGATAAAAGATGTAGGATTAAAAAAAAGGTTCACGAATACCTGAGAAAGAAATCTTGCACTATACGGCAGTTTGCTGAATTTTTAGGACTATTAACTTCAGCTTGTCCCGCCGTAAGATATGGTTGGGTTCATACAAAATTGTTCGAACGTGAAAAGTATTTGGCACTTCAGAAAAATCAAGATAACTAACTACAATAAGCGCATGACCTTATCTGAAAATCTTAAGCCGGATCTTGTCTGGTGGAGGGATAATATAGATTCAGCCGACGCCCCTTTTCGTAATAATAACTATTGCACTGAAATATTTAGCGACTCATCACTTACAGGCTGGGGCGCAAGTTGTGGCTCCGAGGTTGCTACTGGTCATTGGAAAACTTTAGAATTATCTCTACATATAAATACTCTAGAGCTTAAGGCCGCCTTCTAAGGATTAAAAACTTTTGCCTCTGACTTAAACCATCGCGACATACTACTTAGAATCGACAACACAACTGCTATTTATTTAAATAGAATGGGGGGTGTACAATTTCCGCAGCTTAATAAGATAGCTCGCGATATTTGGGAATGGTGCGAAAAACGAAATCTTTTTATTTTCGCGTCGTCTATCAAGTCAGCCGACAATAAGTTAGTATAATAATCAAGACAAGTTAATTCGGATAACAAGTGGGAACTTTGTAATGATGCATACCAAAACATTGTTCACACTTTCGGCGAACCGAGTTTCGACTTGTTTGCTAGTAGCTACCACAATAAATGCGATAGGTATGCATCATGGAAACTGGACCCAAATTCCGAGATAATAGACGCCTTTACATTTGACTGGAATAATCTAAATTTTTACGCATTTCCGCCGTTTTGTCTCATACCTAGAGTATTACAAAAAATTATAAACGACAAGGCTGAGGGAATTGTAGTTATACCTAACTGGCTGTCGCAGCCATGGTACCCACTTCGGCGAAGTTTCGTGTTTCTGCTGAAATATATTTTGGCCCCTCTAGTCACCTATTAAAATCTCCTTAAGGGAAACACACCCGCTGCACGAAGACCTTATCCTGGTGGCAGCGCGGTTATCAGGCAAGCAATGATCAGGCGGGGAGTTCCCGAAAATTCACTTAATATTATGATGGCATCTTTAGCAAAAAATACTATCAATCAGTATAGCTCATCTTTAAATTATTGGTGGCAGTTTTGTGATAGAAATAGGGTTGATTTCTATGAAGGAAACAGCACTGAAATAATTAAGTTCCTAACTGAAATATTTGAGAATGGGGCTAGTTACAGTACTGTAAATACTTGCCGATCGGCTTTATCTCTATTATTAGGGCAGAGTATTACTCAAATTGAGAGTATCAATCGCCTTATAAAAGGAATGTATCGAATAAAGCCACCACGGCCTAAATATAGTACTACATGGGACACAAATTTAGTTCTAAAATACCTTGCTGAATTATATCCCTACGACAATTTGCCACTTAAAGATTTATCACTAAAAACTGTAACTTTGTTAGCCATTGCATCAGCACAAAGAATGCAAACGTTGAGTTTGATTAAAGTTACGAACATTTCTATCAACGCTAATGCAATGACAATAAAAATAGATGACCTGATAAAAACTTCTAAGCCTGGGTCTTGCCAACCGCTGATAAAACTACCCTTTATAAAAGAAAATCCAAAAATTTGTCCGGCTTTGGCAGTTAAAAAATACATAGAAAAAACGCAGTGTTTACGAACTTCCAATAATGATACTTATTTATTTCTAAGTTATAAAAAGCCACATCAAAAAGTTACATCTCAAACACTCGGCCATTGGGTTAAAAATATTTTGCAGCTGAGTGGAATTGATATATCAGTCTTTGGTGCACATAGTACGCGCCACGCATCGACTTCCGCCGCTCATCTAGCGGGAATAAATTTAGAGGTGGTTCGCAAAGCCGCAGGTTGGAGCGACAAATCAAATATCTTTCTTAAATATTATAATAGGGATGTTGTTCAGACAACCGATGATTTTGTGATGGCTATCTTTGATAACAATCCTTAGATATCTTGAAGCAAGAAAGTATTTTGCCTTCTTATAAATATATTTAATATTTAATTTTTTGCGTTACATAGTTACGGAAACCAATTGTGTTCTTTTTTCTTTTGTGTTTAAATAAAACATGATTTACTTCTTCTTCTTACAATATTTTTTCGATCTTTGAACATCTGCTCGTAAACTTAGGTAATCATCTTCGCGAGAGATATGAAGTTTAATTGTAAATCAAACGAACTTACCTGTGAAGTTTGATTGTAATTATACGAGTATCTTGAGCGAAGATGATTACCATCTCCCCTCCCTTATCCTTTTTTACTTTAACTCATCTAGCACACGAAAAAATATTGAAATGTCTTTAAAAGTAACGAAATCCGAGCGCGCGGGCGCGCGGCAACATGCAGTCGGTCGGCTGCGGGTAGACAGATAAAGAGTCTTTTGAAATTCTTTAAATGTGTGACAAGGACAGCATGACTTCGTGTACTGCTGCTCGTAAACTTAGGTAATCATCTTCGCTCAAGATACTCGTATAATTACAATCAAACTTCACAGGTAAGTTCGTTTGATTTACAATAATAAAGTTAGATAGTAATTGTGCATTTTCCAAGCCTTCTATTACGTCTCCCGAAGGGAGTCGTCAGGAATTGCCTAAACCGGCAAATAGGATATTAGGGACCAAGAAATCGTAGATTACGAAAGGTCTCAAATCTTTTTTTTCGGCTGGCAACCCCAGACCGAATAGCTGACGATGTAAACAGCTCTGTAGTTTTTATTTCAATTAAATTAGTCAAAATTGTTTTTCTGCACGAGTAAACTTAATTTAAGTAGTAATTAGTGATTAAATAATGTGTAGATAAGAAACAGCTGTGCAAACATACAAGCTTTGGAAAAAACAAGACCGATTGTACCGGCCGATTGAACTGTCAAAATCAGTTCAAATAGCAACGACGTAAACGGGGGAAGTATCGTTTTATTTCTGTATTTATATCAATAATCTCACCTTTCACACCCGTAACAAACTAAACAAACCTTCATATAAGTGAAACACTTGCCGTACACTCACTCAGGTACCGTTTTGTCTCTCTTTACTTGGCAAAAGCGGAAGCAAAGTTGAAGACGCAACATTCTGCCACATTCAACAAAAACACACACTTAACACCTTAATTGTGGAATAAACTCCCTAGTGTTCGCTAGTATTCCACCCGGTCATACACTGACACCTATTCGCGGATTTTTTTCAGGCGAAAAAGGGTGCAATGCTGACCCGAAGCAAGATGAGCACACGCGATGTGGAGTTGAAGCTGAAAGCGACCTTGCTGGAGCTCAAGAAGAGCCAAGAGCTTTGTGAAATACTTCTACGAGAGCGAGATGAGTGTGAAGAGGAGATAGGAAAGCAAATTAAGAAAAATTCGGCGCTAAAAGAAGAGCTCAGTGAGTTGGACATCCAATGCCAGGATCTCAGTGCCCAGAGAGATGAACTACAACACCAAGTCGACTCATTTTACAAGTGTCATGATGTCCACCACGTAGCATTGCAACACATAAAATCACTTGAACAACAGCTTGCAGAGGCACACCACGAGCTTCAAGTTTTCAGCGAGCGGGAGGAACAGCGAGACAGTGCTACAACCAGGGCCTTGTATAATGAGGTCATGAGCCAAACTGGCATACCAACTATTGACCTAACAGCTTGTGATCTCACGTGTGATAGTCCTAATAGATCGCAATCAGTAACCACTATGAGCTGTAGTAAAAATAAATTAAAGAAATATGTTAAATTGAATAATTATATAAAAAAAACACAAAAACTAGCTAATAGAAATAAAATATTTTGTAAAAATGTAAATTGTAGCAAGGAACGTGTCGAATTTATTAAGGAAATCGATGATTGTAGATTATGTTTGGAAAAAACGACAGAAAAGTACGAATGTGACACACGGCGACTCCAGTCAGATATGCATATTTTAAACTCATCATTACAAAGTATTACACGTAAATATGAGTCAGCATAATACGAAATTAAGGAACATGTGTCGGCTATGAATAGTTTGTTGGAGACGTGTAAGTATAATTATGACACTTTCATATCTTTGACCGACAATCACATCTGTGATTGTAAACAAGCTCCAGCGGACTGTTCCGTGCCGACCGTGTGTCCCGCCGAGCAGCCGGCCGAACAGCTGATACTGACCCAGGCGCCGCCGTCAGTCGACTTGAGTACTAATAGTGTTATCAATAACGCCTCCTTCTCTCGGACAAAGGATAGGTATATAATGTACAGCGATGAACTTGGAAAAAATATGGGTTTACAACTTAGTCAGCGCGTGGGCCAGGCAATATTAAATAACTGTATGCCTGGCGCCACATATTCACAAATATTAAACAAAGTGTTGTCATCGCAGTTTTTAGAACCAACCACCCTAATTATTTTAATTGGTAGAAGGGAAAATGTATCTAAAAAACTAATTACTAAATACTTTTCCAAATTAAATTCTTTACAAAATGTAGATAGAATAATCTTGTTTGCGTTTCCCTTCAGCCAATCTTTGTCACAACATGAAAATCATATAAGACATGATTATAATACATTTATACACACATTGACATGTCGTCATACTGAAAAATTTCATTTCATAGACACCAATATTTGTATTGAAAAATATTTTTATTTGACTAAGGATAGGTATTACCTATCTAGGTTTTATAGAAAACAGATAGCACAGTCACTATCTTATTTTATTTTGAACTCAGTCAAGTTTTTGACTAATGAAACGCCTGCTTCTATTGAGCAGTGTAATAATAATGACATGTACTCCTTGGAATCTGTTCCAAGCTCTTTAAATTAACCCATAGGACAACAGAGAGTAACTCTGGCAGTAATATTAATATTTGTATAAATATACCTTCATCTTGCCCATTAAATCAAGTTACTAGTAATGAAAAATGTAAAAGTAAGAATATTTTAAACGTGGTTCATCAAAATATACAGGGCATGTTAAGTAAAGAACTGGAAATTGAGTTATTCATGAACTGTAATAATATTGATATTTTATGTATAACAGAGCACTTTTTAAAGAGTTATCAGTTCATGTTCAACTTTAATAACCACCACGTTGCTAGTTCGTTCAACAGAAAAACAGATGATCGCGGTGGCTCCTTAATACTTGTAAATAATAGTTTTAAATATAAGGAACGAGTTGACATAGTGAGCCTGTCTGTTGAGCGTACCATGGAAATAGCCTGTATTGAACTTGAACAACTTATTGTAATGAGCGTATACAGACCACCAGATTCATCCTTTGATTTATTCGAAAAGAAAATGGATGAAGTGTTGATTAAAATCAGCGATAAAAACAATTTTTTTATAATTTGTGGTGATTTTAATGTTAATCTGTTAGAGGATAATAATATTTGTACTAGATTAAAATCTTAATTTTTATGTCACAACATGAACTATCTGTTTTTGGAGCCTACTAGAATTACTGCAACATCTGCTACCTGCATTGACAATATATTTACTAACATTACGCCCATTTTTAAATCGGTCATCAATAAATTAACCTCTGATCACTCTGGTCAGATAGGTATATTCAATATTAAAATAAAAAAGGACCAAAAAGAGGATATTACATGTGTGCCCGTTAGTGACACTCGGCTTGAACACTACAGGAATAATATTTTAGATAAACTATGGGAAATACCATACATTGACGATCCAAATTTGTTGTACAACTCAGTATTTAACCTTGTCAAAAATGAATATAATACGGTATTTAAATCAAAAACTATAAAAGTTAATAACAAAGCTTTGTTTAGTGATTGGGCGACAGTTGGAATTCATAGGAGCAGACGAAGATTATATGAACTCTATGAAGAGAAATCATATAACAAAAATACGGCCTTTCTAGATTATGTTCGTAGTTATTCAAAAATGTTTAAACGCGTTTGTGCCGTAGCTAAATCTAATTTCATTAAAAATAAAATTGAATCTAGTAGCAATGTAATGAAAACGACTTGGCAAATTATAAACAGAGAGACTGGAAAGGCCAAAGCTACACATAATAACTTCAAGCTTAGATAATCAATTGCTAAGTACAGACCTAGAAGTAGCAAAAGCTTTCGAAAATTTCTTTACGGACATTCCAGTTTCAACAACCAAGTCTTTAAATTCATCTCCCGCTGCTGCTGAATCTATACTTAAACAAAACTTTGAGGATTGTAAAACAGATTTTAAATTTAGGCACGTAAATAATGAAGACATTGTAAAAGCGTTTAAATCCCTGGAAATGAAAAAGACAGCTGACGCCCATGGTCTATCAGTAAAAATTATTAGTTCCATTGTAGATTGTATTGCACCTCACCTTTGTTGTATATTTAATCAATGTATAGATAATGGTGTGTTTCCTGACTTGATGAAACTAAGTAAAGTTATACCTTTATTCAAAGCTGGTAGTTCATCAGACCCCACCAATTTTAGACCCATATCGATACTACCAACGCTTAGCAAAATATTTGAAAAACTCATACTTAACTTACTTACTTAATTGCAAAGTCATTTTTATCTCAATAATTTAATTCATATTGCTCAGTTTGGTTTCACAAAGGGTCGTTCAACAGCCGATGCTGGTGTTGAACTAATCGACAATATTTTTGATGCCTGGGAAGACGCAATGGATGCAATAGGTGTCTTCTGCGATCTATCCAAGGCTTTTGATTGCGTCCATCATGACACTCTTGTCAGGAAGTTACGCCATTATGGTGTAAAAGATCAGGCACTTGGCTTTCTGGAGTCATATCTAACAGATAGGGTTCAGATGGTCGATGTTAATGGGAAAAGATCACCTGGGTCTTCAATAAGTATGGGCGTACCGCAAGGTTCAATTCTTGGTCCTTTCTTGTTTTTAGTATATATTAATGATTTACCTTACCTTGTTAAAGCAAAACATGGATTAGTATTGTTTGCCGATGATACTTCTTTGATATTTAAAGTTAAAAGACAGCAATCAAATTATGACGAGGTAAACAATGCTATCTCTAGTATAGTGAACTGGTTTACTGTTAACAATTTATTACTTAATGAAAAGAAAACTAAATGTATTAAATTCGTGTTACCCAATGTGAACCCGGTAACTACAGACATATTTATAAAAGGACAGAGATTGGACCTTGTGCAGTCGACTGTCTTTTTGGGCATTACTTTAGACGCCAAACTACAATGGGATCCTCATATAAATAAATTGTCGAACAGACTGAGTTCGGCAGCGTTCGCAGTTAAAAAAATTAAAGCTCTTACCGACGTAGACACCGCTAGACTAGTCTACTTTAGTTACTTTCATAGTCTAATGACCTATGGTATTTTATTGTGGGGTCACGCTGCGAATGCTAATAGTATATTTATTCTGCAGAAACGGGCTGTTCGTGCAATTTATAGATTAGGGCCTAGAGTGTCACTGAGGGAAAAGTTTAAAGAAATCAATATTCTGACATTTGTGTCTCAATATATCTATGACAATCTTGTGTATGTAAAAAGAAATATAACTAATTTTCAGAAGTACAGTGATATACACAATTTTAATACTAGAAATAAAGACAAGTTGGTTGCTTATGTAAGCCGACTACATAAAATTAGTAATTCTTTTAAAGGCAATTGTATACGCTATTACAATAAGGTCCCTACTGATATTAAAAACTTACCTTTAGACAAGTTTAAAATAATAATAAAACAGAAATTGTATAAAAAAGGTTACTATAGGATATCTGATTATTTAGAGGACAGATGTCCATGGGAATAGATTGTTTGAGTAACAGGCTGTTTCGATATATAATTAGCATTCATTTTGTAATTTGACAATATTTTATTTAAAAAAGGAAACGCAAAAGATGCGACGACTGTGGAGTTTCTTCGGTGAGCTCTTCTCCACAGATTCCGCCATTGTGTTAGTGAACTCACCCAGAAAAATGTGGTGACGGATCTAAGTGATGTAACAACATCCTATGGAAATAAATGATTTTTGATTTTGATTTTGATTTTGCTCTGGTAGCTCTGCACGTTGATGAAAGATTATCCTTTTTGTATTATTTTTTCTAAATAAATAATAAATAATTTTATTTATAATAAATAATTTATAATAACAAATGAAAATGAAATGGCGAAATGAAACACGACGACCCGAATGGCCGAGTCGGCAGTGACGCTGCCTACGAAACCAGGGGTCCCGGGTTCGAGTCCCGGTGGGGGCAAATATTTGTTTGATGAGAACGAATGTTTGTACCCTAGTCATGGTTGTTTATCTATCTAAGTATAATATGTATCTATATAAGTATGTGTACCGTTGTCTAGTACCCAAGATACAGGGAATCCTAGTTTGGGGCTAGATCAATGTGTGTAAAATGATGTCCAAGGTATTATTATTATTAAATCGAAATATATATAATATAATATATTCACACTGTTTTTCACAGCAGCGTTTTTAGTCTTGAAATTATAACTTCATTCAGGTAAAACTGCAGTCATTAACCTTAGTACGTACAGAAAATTTACAGGGAATGTCCTACAGTCGATCCCTATTGCATCTACTAGTATTTTGATACAACAGAAGTCGGCTACAGGACACCCTCTAAGGTGTCATAGTCAAATTCGTTGAGCCATTCTTTCATTTTAACTTTAAATTGGTGATTATTTAACCCTAATATATCCTTATGCCATTTAAGTATTTACTATTAAGTTAAGGGACTACATGTAGGTGGTATCTTCTAAGGAAGACATTTGTATATAAATAATTTCCTAACACTCAGTATTTGTGCAACCTTCTTTAATAGGGATGTAGGATGCAAGCGGGGAGAAAAAAATACTTTGTGCACGGTTCGTTGAGCTTGTTCCACCTCAAGCATGTGTGTCTTACACGCTCCTACTTTGGTCAGTATTCATTATTTGACCGGCGATTATTTATAATCATTATTTGACCGGCGATTATTTATAATCACCAATTGGCCATGTAAAATAACAATTACACCAAACTGAGAAACCCATTTTGACATAATTACGTTCTTAACAAATTTCTTTCTAAAATTTATAAATATTATTATAAGATGTGCGTATTTTTTTAGCATGACGCAATGATTTACTTTGACGGTAACATATACATTTTCTAACATGCTGACAGGATGATGTCAATAAAAAACTCACAGGAAAGAAAACCAGCATAGACTCGTGTAAAGTCCGCACGTATCCGGCCTGCAGGCACAGAACAGCGACCTTCCGGAACTCCTGGTCCGTCGGGTGCTGCTGGCTGATGTCCCACTGCAGGGTGTCGCGGAGAGAGGCAGGGACCGCGTCGCCCAGGGTCGCGAGGATCCAGTAAGCCCAGAGGACTCCTACGGCGTTTGGCTGAGGAAAATTAAGTGCTTTAAAATTAAATCTGAAGTTGCACAAGATAGGAGTATTAAAGCGGTTGATTCTATAATCTAGCTTGTTTAACTTGAGTGTCAGGTAGCATTTGCGAACGTATAAACGTATTTTGATTATTTAGCTCTATAGTATACTAAAATTTAATGTATTCTTCACAATAAATTTTTTTTTCAAATTCGCAACGGATTTAAATTTATTTAATGTTTTAAAAATAGGGGAAATATTAAACAGCACATAAAAAATACAAATTTGCACAGCAAATATCAGGGCAAAATGCTGCGGTAGCTTAGGTGAAGGGTAAAAGGGGTGAGCGTAGCGAAGCCCCCTTTATCCTTCGTGTTAGGCTGCAAGAACAAGAAAAAATACTTAGAACATAAACTTGAGTATACATAAAATATCTAAAATATAAAAAGTGTTTTTGCTGATCTTTTTTTACTGTGCAAATCAGTATTTTTGATGTGCGATTAAATACACATGTCACAATATACGGTTTGGCAATAATTTTATTTTAATTTCTGATTTGCACCCAATTCTTCTTCTTGTAGCGCCTCTCCACTACTGGAGGTTGGCGGTCAGCTCTCCACACTACTCTCTGTTCTTTGTCGAGCGCATGAGCTATTTTCTACGCTGGTCACTCTCGTCCATTCCCTAATGTTGACCCCGGATTACGCAATATTTAAATCATTCTCATTACTTTTCCTGTAATATTTAAAAGTAAAGTAAAGACCTATATAATGTAATTTCTACAAAATTTTAGGATCAGTAGTTTCGGAGATACTTCAGAGAACTAAATTTGTCCAAGTTATGAAAAAAATTAGAAATCCTCGCAACAACCCTTTTTATTCGACATGTCACACGGCACAGTTTGAAAGTTTTTTTTTTAATTCAGATTTGCCCTCCAAAATTGCCCCCCAAATTCAAAATGTAATTGCTTACGTCACACGTTCGTGTTTGGGTCACAAACGTACGTATATATACAAGTGTACCATTTCAACTAAATCGTTTCTGAATGTCGTTTTATATCACTATTACACACCTTGCGCTGACACATAAGAGATCCTTTAATGGTTCCGTTCTTCTTTTTTATGGTACGGAACCCTAAAAACGACCTAAAAAACATTTCTTCAATGCATAGCGTATTTTATGTAGCCATTAAAATATTCTACTTGTTACCAAATGACTTGAAGACCTTACATTTAAATTCCTTTAAACTTAAAATCACTGGAATCCTTCAAAATAATATATATCTAGTATTACATAAATGATCATGAATTGATAACTAACTAGATAACTAACTAAACTCGCAAGTTGTAGGGCTGGCCTCAGTTTTCTTGCTATTTCTTTCTTGACCAAAAGCCCACGGCTTTACGAAGCGGAGTTGCATGATGTAGGTAATATTTATACTAAACTAAACTGCAATTTTTAATTTGAGGCCAGATTTGTAAACAAACAACTGTCATGTTCTAGAACAAAACCGTTGACTGACATTCATATTATACATTTTGTACTGGAAAATAACAGTTGTTTTTTTTACATTTCGGCCTCAAATTAAAAGTATATGGTTCACTGCTGAATTAGCGTTCTTCGCCAGAAATCCGTGTACAAAGTAAAAAAAACGCCATGAAGGACATTCATCGACAATTGTGATATAAAAAATCTTTCGGCAAAATGTTAGATTTAATCTAAATAAACAAACCGCCCCCAGGATATCTCAACCTATTGTTCCCTTTTTCAATTTGTTGTTAAGTCTTTTAATCGTCCTACAGTCGTATTAACTACTTTAATAAAACTTATCGGAGATAAATACATATCGATCAAGAAATATTAAATACGCAAGGTTTCCGATGGGGTTATCACTCACTGCTTGCATTCCTGTCATTTCCTGTCAGCCCTGGGTTTGCTGAAAGATATCTCTATATAGAGATAAGCAAGCCTTTGTATACCAACTGTGTATGTAATGTTTATGTGCAATAAAGTATAAAGAAGCATATAAGTATTGACTACTTATAGAAAAGAGCATGAAGCTGGATGAAGGTGGCGGCGATCGGGTTATGCGAGGGGGAAAGCACGTAAAGTATCAACTTAGCTTAAAGCGTCATCAGTACACAAACAGACTTTACACACAGAAGCGCACTGCGGTACCTCTGCTAGCTGTCACCAAATACCTAAACAAAGAGTTTTTTTATCATCAGGGCTCTTAACCCCTTAAGCCCTTGTGACGCCACTGTGGTGCTACTGTGCCGTTATAGGTTTTGAATTTTATTAAAATGGCATGAGGTGCAAAGTCGCGATGCCTAATTACCAGGTCTAGGGCTCGAAAGGTTCGATTAAATTAAATTTAAATGCAGGCGGAAACTAAATTAAATCTGCTACAGTGGGTTCCGCTTGCATTTGACGACCCGAATTGCCGAGTCGGCAGTGACCCTGGCTACCCGTCCCCTTGTGGCATACGGATGTTTGTAGCCTAGTCATGGTAGTTTATCTATCTAAGTATAATATTTATTTATATAAGAACGTGTATCGTTGTCTAGTACCCAAGGAATCCTAGTTTAGGGCTAGATCAATGTGAGTAAATAGTGTCCAAGGTATTATTATTTAACTTTAATTTAATCTTACACTGTGCTATAATTATACTATCGATTCTCAATAATCACATTAAGTCTTATCTGCTTGTTTTGTGCTGTTTAGTGTACTGCAGCTGACTGCAGTACACTACTGAGTAGTAAAAAACCTGAGTTTTTTAGAATTTTTAATTAGGTACGTCATTTTTTTTTTTTTTATTTGAATTCCAATTCCCTAAAAGAAAGCTGGAGTTCTAAGTTCAATTCTAAGTTCCGCAGTCGGGTAAATTAACAGCTGAAGGCTTAGGCTGTAAATTTTCATTTTGATTTCTTAAGAAGCATGGTATAAGCTTGGAGCACTATCATCATTGTGTTGCATTATATGTAGCTGTTTTGCAGCGGTAGGTATTTTGAAATCTTTCAGATTTAATTCACTTGTCGCTCACACGCTCACCTCAAAGCTTGTTAGTATACGTACATATACTAAGTCGAGTGCTGAGAATTCAAGATATTTTATGAGGGGCACCTGCTCACTCGAGTCACTCCTGGAATTTTACATGGCTCAATTCGTATCCTGCTGCCTGGTGTCATGCCCCTCTCTATGATACACCACAAATAAGCTGCAGTTAAGATATTTATCATATTTAATAATATTTTGGGACCAAAAAGCATAAAACTTTTGTCATGCCCGGCAGGAACCCCGGATGACGCCACCTCCCAGCGGTGATGATTTACGCACCTCGTAGCAAGTGGCGACGAGAGCCAGCAAGGGCTCCTGGTACAACCCGGCGGCCCGCATCAGCGCTCCCGGCGGGTCCTCCGGGCCGTGGCACGACGCCACTACCTCCCACAGGTCGTTGCTGAGCCCCAGCACCTCGGGGAACTCGAAACTGACGCCGCTGTTCGGCGAAGTGGGGCTCTGGGGGAGATTGGCCATGGTGAAATTGTAAAGTTGGTTGGTTGGCATACTCCGGGATAGTGTTTTAAATGTAAAAATAATGGGCATGGCATAACTGTTTAAATGGAAAACAATGATTACACTGATTTTGAAATGCTAAAGGGTTTGTATCGAGAGAACAAGAAATGCAGTTCGAAGTAGTTTTATAAGCTAATAAATGAATAAATGACACTTACAACATCAACAGAGTTCATTCGCGATAACCGCCTCTGAAGAGTGTTCGCGCCAGTCTTCATCTCTTTCTCCGACACGTCTTCCAAGTTCCTGTGCAGCATTATATGCATCATGTGCTCCGCATAAGGTTTGTTTTCGAACTCCTGAGTCAGCTGTAGCATCTGATTTAGAGGGTAACGAAACACATCACCGAAGACAAGGAAGTTAAACCACATGTTCTTTTTTATAAATTCCCGAAGCAATTTTTCCGGCAGCGTCAAGTTGTGAAGCATCGCAAACTTCATCATCACCTGAGATTCGTACAGGACATTCGACATATCCAGCTTTCCATCGAGCTCTTGTAACTTCTGTATCTTGATCATTGTGATCACTTCCAAATAATCGAGGATTTCTTTGGCCACGTTGTCACTACTCAAGAGAAGACGCGACGTGTATTCGTTAACAGTTTTGTTGGCAACTTCTTGAGCCAGACCTTTCTCGTTAGTCAGATAATTCTTTATCATTTTAGCAGCCGACATGTGGACGCGACACCTGGCCGGGTTGCATCCGATCATGGCCACGAAAGACACAGCGCAAGCTGTCATGGCGGGGTCGCTCCAGTTTTGTAGAGCCAACGCGTGAGCTTCGCAGCACGCACTCTTTATGCTTTTATCTTGAAGGCGGTTGTACATTTGATATTGCTGCGCCACGAATGCTTGGCTGGCGTTACAGGGACGGTATTGCTTCAAGTAGTAAATGTGGTTAAGCTTAGCTACGTGGCCATATCTTTTCATGAGCTTCTCGTTGGCAAAGTGTGGCATCACCATCATTCTTTGTGACAGCATCCTGACGCTTCCCGCGTCGATTTCCACATCTGTCGACAGCAGGCTGCCCAAGCTGCGACGGTCGGACTTCTCATTTAAGGCGTTACTCGTATTTTGATTCACCAACTGGAACTCGAATATCTTTGCAACATCCAGTCCTCGGTAACCAGACAGCAGTTGATACACATTTACGTCTTTGGTTTCATGTGACTGGTTCATTTCCGAAAAGCGTTTGTGGACGCTGAACAAATGTGGAAGCTTGTCGCTGTAACCAGCAATCAGGAGTTGAAAGTCCTTAAATTTTAGATGGTCTTCTTTGGAGAAGATATCAAATAATTTGGCATTGTCTTCTAAAAGTATCATGCCTAAGACTAGATACGGATTTTGGTTGATGTAGTCATTGATATTATCTTTGGCAATGAGTTCACAGGTTTTGTATACAGGCACTACGTGGCTCTGTTTGTCTGCTGTGAATTCAATGCTCTTGAACGAGAGCCACAACTCGATGCAGTCTCGTGCATCTTTTTCAACGTCAGAGAAGTCATCGCCAAGAACTCCTCCCTCCACGCATATTGTCAGTACTTTGTAAAGCTGATTCTTTACACAGTACTTAGCTATTTCAACGTAGAAGTCTCTTTTTGACATTGTGGAGCATGTCTCAGTGAAGATGTCGTCTATCAGTCGTAAGTTCTCAGTCCTAGCTAGCCTGGAGATGATGGAATAGAGATTTTTTCGCTCATCTTCATTCACAATGCCATATGAACACAGTGTGTCATAAATACACATTTTGGTGTATGCAAAGCAATTGCTGTTAGCAATACTTTCAATCATTTCCTGGCTTATGGACCATTTGCGGAAGACATCGTCTAATTTTTCTATAATCTTGTTGTCAAGTCCCTTGGTGTCAATATTGAGGAGTTTGTTAACAAAACCGGGATTGTTGAAGAAGTTGTAGCGAGCATTCATATCCCGCACCACTTCCGACATTTGGATATTGATCCACCGGACAAGAATCATAGCTTTGTTGTGTTCCAAGAGGTGAATCCACACTTCTAGGGAAGTTATGAAATCCAGGAGGTCAAATTCTGAAGCAAAAATTAATTATACTGCATTACTGTGCTCTGCTTAAGTTCACAGTGTGAAACAAAGACGCATAGTTCTGACTTGACAACCTTATCTCACAATAGAGTCCAAATGTAGAACAGTTTGATTAATTTCATATACTCCTTGATAAGGTCTAACTCAAACCATACATACATACTCATATCATACATCATTGTTGTATCCTGATGATACTTCACTGGTCTTCAATATTGAAAGACAAAAATAATTAATGGACCTTGAATTGGTTAACAGTTAATCATTTACTGTTAAACGCTGGTAAATCAAGTGTATCAAATTCTCACTCCCAAATGTCAGGCAAGTTGAAACCAGTTTAGTGTTAGACAGCAACACTTTAGAATTAGTAAGTGATACAAAAGTTTCTTGGAATAACCATTGATAGAAAGTTGCAGTAGGGACCCCACATAGATAAATTAGCTGGTAGATTAAGGCTTATACTCTTAGGAAAATCAGACAAAACATGGATGTGGCTACATCTAGGCTAGTCGTAGTAATGAAGTAAGGTAACTAAAATTACTTTCATAGCATCATGTCCTATGGTATCTTGTTGTGGGGGAAAGTAGCGGATATTCAACTACTTTTATTTTACTCCTTACAGCACAGACTCCTTAGAGCTTTTTAAAGAAATTGACATACTAACTGTAGTCCATTTATTTTCGAAAATGCATGTACGCAAGAACCTTTCAACATTTTCCAAACTAAGCGATAGCTGTAATGTTAACCTAAAAATAATCACAGTACAGACTAGTGGTGCCTCTTGCAATTCTTTCAAGAGTCAGTGCATTCTCTGCTACAACAAGACACATCTGGAGACTTTGAAATCGCCATTTGAGCAATTTAAAAACCTTATAAAAGCGACATTGTCAAAAAAGGGATATTACAATGTGCATGATTAACTGGGACTGTATGGGGTTACTCAAGCTCAACATGAAACTTTCTGTTAAAAAAATTGTTGCTATATTTTCTTGCTTATTAATTATAATAATTAATATTCACACATCCAATTTTTAAGAGATCTAAAAATCAATGTGTGGGAGTTTCATCGCCCCCTCTCCCACAGTGGTCCAATGTAGAGAAGAGGCAAAAAATTATGTTGGCTAAGTATATGTAAATATCTACAATAATAAAGTCATTTGAACTTTGATCATCAATATTAGTTATACCTAATTAAATTAGTAAGGCAAATGTATGAAAAGGTAAAAAAATAGCACATCATATAGATAAAATAACTGATCACCAGCATGCATACTCACCAAATGTGTCAAAAAACAATGTTGTAGCAATTCTGCTTTTCCACTCTTGGGGGTACTTGATAATCTTCTCTACAGTCAATGCTTTAATTTCAGTCTCAGTAACAAAAACCCTGTTTTTTGGTGTGCCAAAAACTTTGTTTTGTTTGAATGTGCCATCACTTTCAAATGACTTTTCAAGATATCTCAACAAGTTCCAGTGCCTCTTGAATATCTTCCATCTCTCTACATTTTCTGGTTGTATGTCTTTGACTATTTTGTCTAAATGTTCTACGATAAAATCTCTATATTGTATTTCGGCTGATTCTTCAGCCAGAGACATAAGATGATTTTCAGCATTAATTTGAACTTTATTGAGGATGTGTAGGACTTTGAAAATTTGCTTTCGTAGTAGTAGTTGTACTGTCCACGCTTTGACCTGAATACAGCAGTTATTTTAGCACAAATCCAGTAATATTAGAACAAACCCATGTTCAGTACAAAAGTTTGCTTACAACTTACCTCAGCATAAAACCAGTCCTTAGAAGTTTCTTCTGGCCAGTTATTCTTAAGATTAAGAAAACGGATGGCCAAGTTGATGTGGGTTCCCTTTGCTGCCGCCTCGCGAACCACTTCTCTGGCAGATTTCTCCTCCCAGCACGACCAAACTATCTTTTCTTTCTGCGTTAAGCCCTCCATCATCGTTGATTAACCTCAGCGGGTAGTTCATAGAAAATGGAAGAGCTAGAAAGTGGGTTATATCGGATTTAAATTTGCACAAGAAATAAATAAACACAATCTTAATCTTACACAGAATGTATGTAGTATTAATGGTTCTGCAGTGCAGAGTGTGTGTTGTGTAGTAAACGAAAAAACTTCATGTTTATTTCTGAAACCCTTGAGCCATGGCTCCACTTACGGCACTGATATTTTACTCAATTCGAACTTTCGGTTCGGCTACCGGCGGCTACGGCTACGGCTACTGCCGTTATCACTGATAACAGCAGTAGCCGAACCGAAAGTTCGAATTGAGAAAAAGAGACGAAACTACAATTTGGTTGAAGCTGTTTCTTACGCCTTTTTTCCTGTTTTTAATTAGACTTAGTCTTGTGTCGGTCATGTACGAAGAACTTCTACGGCACTTGGACGCGCGCCTACATGATTCCGTGATTAATAAATAGTCTACCCACAGATGTTATTAATTCACTTTCACCAAAAAATATTAATTATAGACTTAAAAATTACTTTTCCTCCCTAGTCCCTCCATAACCCTGCCCTTACTTTTAAATAGTTCATGTGTAAATAACACATGAACTATTTAACATGAACTATTGAACAGTTTTGTAATAGTTAGTGTAATAATATTTATGTACTACTTACTCATATCAAATATTTAAGTTAGCGTAAGCACGGATCCACGAACAAACCTACATGGTTTCTGTGGGTCCTACAGACTGTAAATTGATTTTTTTCTTGTTTATAATAAATAAATAAAAAAAAAAAAACGATTAGGAAACGTTACTGTGCAATGAACGAAGAGAAACGTTTCCCTACGCTAATTGGACATTCGGTCTATAAGGACTATTAGGACATCGCTGCGAGAGAGCGGGGCGGCGGGCGGGAGGCATTGAGCTATGCCGAATCGCTCTCGCACACACAGACACGGCATTGACATCTTGACTAGAATGACAGTCCTAAGCCTGTTTAAGTTTGGAGGGAAATCAAATATTATTCAACTTTTTATTTCAGCTATGCAAACAGACACATATAATTGTATAAATATGTTAATATTATCAGAGTATAATATTCCTCAAGTTTCCGCTCTGCACGAAAAGAAAGGTTAACCTAATAGCTCCATTTTTTATTCGATCCTACGTCATAAATAATAGTAATAAAGCTGTTAGATCTTACTGGTACACTGACTGAAATGTCCTAGTACGGAGCGCTCTCTGATGACGTGATGACCGAGCAGGCATATTTTTTTATTCATAAGATCCAACGTCCTTATAGTACTAATAGAGCTGTTAGAGTGTACTAGACTCTGACTGTAATGTACTAGTACGGAGCGCTCTCTCTGATGACCGAGCAGGCACATTACTAATTAGACTGAACATTCGGGCAAAGTGTGACATCATAGATATGTATAAGTGACAGAATTAAAAATTACTGTGACAGGTGACGGCTGTTAGATGTCTGATCAACGAAATGAGATTGCTGTCCAACTGCGATGATTTTGGCAGTAATAAACCTTTCAGAATTCAATATTGTTATTTTCAGGAACATTGACATAATATTTCGATGGTTGACAGCATGTGTTTTCAGTGTTGCCGTTACAAAATATTTTCACTCGGTCTTTCGGAAAATATAAAGAGAAGTGACGACACGGCCTTTAAATATTTGTGGTAGAAAATAAATTAAAGATATGGCCATGTCGCCTTGAGGATATTGGAAGTTACATAAGACACATTTAAGAAGACTACAAAGATGACATCACAATAGACAAGGCGGTATGGCGTAGCACCGTAGCCTTACCCTGATGGGATAAAAAAAAAAGTCTGTGGTAGTAGAGTCACAGACTAGCATGACGGACGACGGACGGACAAGAACAAGTTTTGTTTCGTAAATTGTTTGGTTTATTAAATGTTTACAACAAAAGCTACATTACATTTAAGTTATTGCAATGGTGCGAAGACATCGAGATCCCAGCACTACGGAAGACGAAATTGTAATAGGTAGGTGTCAAACCGTATCTTAAATCTTTGGGTTGTATCAGCAAAAGGAAACAGTAGAATACTTGCCTCTATAGTCTTCCTCTTTTTCAGACACACCGCCGAAGAAACATAAGCGGCACAAACATAAGAAACATAAAAAGAGGCGTTACGATGATGACTTTGATAGCGATTCATCAGTCGACGTTTCCTATGAAGTTGGATCTGAGTCTGTCAAACAAAAAGTAAAGCCTGGTCGAGATATTCCCGGCACCTCGGCAGCTGACCTGCTAAAGGCACAGACAATGATGAAATCTGCCACTGATCCCCGCCGCTCAATGCCAGGCTCCTCTTCCAGTACCCCACCGAAGCCAGGAGCTTCAAAAAAAAAGAAGACTAAAGGACGAGATAGTGGCACATCTAGCGAAGAGGAGAGGTGGCTTGATGCCATAAAATCCGGGAAATTGGAAGAGGTAATTTTGATTCTTGACAAAATCATGGTTGGAGTGTAGATAAGGAAAAAAGGAAAAAAAACTTTCCACCCCCTCATCAACACTCTGACCAGAATCATTTATTTATTATCCCAATTTACATACTTACTTCGACTTTCAACTTACAGGTAGATGATGAACTCAAAAAAATTAAGCCAAAGGACCCGAAAATGATGACAGCACGACAGAGAGCTATGTATGAGAGAGGGACAGACAAGGAGCCCAGTCCAGGTGGAGAAGTCCTCCTGGCACTGCCATCAGGCTATAAAGAAAAAGTCATGACAGCTGAATCAATACAGAAAGCAGCTCTCAAGTCACAGAAACGAAAGCAATTGGCTGATGAAAAGAGAGAAAAAGACAAGAAGAAAACCATGGAACGGTTACTGAAAAAGCAGGAGTCAAAAATATTGAAGAATTCTTCTAAAGGAAAACCTATAAAGAAACTTGAACCAATGATTGTGTACACAAATAATGCAGACGAGATATCTCTATCACTGCCTCCCGGAGTCCGCTTTCCTTTGGAGATCAAATCACAAATTGATGCTCCATCACCCGTAAAGTGTGCTATAGTAGGTTGCAGAAACAATAAGAAATATAATTGCTCAAAGACTGGAGTTCCGCTATGCAGCTTAGAATGCTACAGAATAAATATTTCATCAGTAGTATAGTAAAATATGTCAACAGAAGTTTGCTTTTCATTTCAACATCATGACAGATAGCTTGCTCTCCTTTTCCACTAAACAGAGTGACAAATATTATATATTGCACATTGCCACATGTACAAATACAGATAAGACAAGAACAATGTAAAAATGCAGGCTGTAAACTAGGAATGGGGAGAAAGAAGAGTGGGACATAATTAAGACTAGGTGAATAGTTGACAGCTAAACAGTGAGCATATATTTCTTACTTAGTAATTACAGACTGGTTCAATCTTGTATCATACTCTAATTTAGGTGTATGAGGGTAATAATCTGCTAAAGCATGAAAGGCCACTACAAGTACAAAATAATGACTTTAGTTATATTTTAAGTGGTGGGTGGTAGCTAAGATACAAGCAGCCTTGTTATAGGAAAACAAATTCACACACACTTGATTAGAGATAACAATATAAAAAAGATTTAAAATATGAAAGAAACTGGGAACTGTGCCAATATTATCTATACAAAAGAAGTGGTCTATGAATACTATGGCGTGGTATTCAACTGAATAACTTCATTTGTGGTTAATCTTTTAATACTGAACACATTTTGAGCCTCTATTATCCATCATTTGTTTTTCAGACTAGTGTCAATGCTAGACATAGACATTGCTAGAAACTGTTTATTTGCTACCTTCAGGACTATGTACAGTGGTTGGATTAGATTAGAGTTAGACGGCCTTACTAATAAAACAAGTTATTCACGGTTTAACCTACACAGTGTTTTGTCCTTTTCATCCGTGGAGTAAATGTCAAATGTCAAAGAAAGACAAAACACTGAATAAGTTAAACCGGGAATAACTTCTTTTATTAGTAAGGCCGTTAGACATTAGAAATTAATTATTACAAGTTATTGAATTGTAACATAAACAATGGAAAAGGAGCAGATGATACAATCAAGATCTAAAGATTGAATTTAAGACTAGATTTCATAAAAATATCTACTAAACAGAATATTATTTAGCAACAAAAAGGTGATACTAATTTATTGAAATCAATCTTTCATTTGAGCCTACTGTTCAGGAGAAATATCAACCTGGCCCTTTTAATTGGCTGGCTTGAGCAAGTCAGTTGAGCTCAAAATAGTAAGTGATATATTTATACAAAATTTGGGAGTAATTTATGTATCTAGAGTAGTAATTTCATACTAAACATCTACTTAGAATTTAGATGACAAATGTAAAATGTTAAGAGTGGCACGCATTTTCTTTCCAACATTGGTACACATATGCATTTATTTACATACATAGAGGAATACTGTTAGGTTTGCTATACCATCAAATCGTATACAGGACATTAAGAGGTATGAGGTCAACAGATATGTCTTAGTATTTTACACTTCAGATATACTTTTCTATTGAATACTCTGAACAAAGATACACGAAACACACGAGACATGTTTGTAGACACATAATATTTAGTTGTAAAGTCCATTCAATTTGCCTTTTTCAGTATAAATGCCTCCTTTGCTGTCGTCATTCTCAGTCCACAAGAGAGCTCAGGGGAGTTAGATAGATTTAAAAGAGTCAGTGGCACAGCTCAGTGCAGTTTGAGGCCAAAGCACGGCCAGCACAAGAACCACGCATAGTCGAAGCCCTCGTATCAGACGTTCGTCCGCTTGGAGCTTCTGAGGCGTGCCAAGCCCGATTGTAACCGCTAAGATTGATTGTTCTGCTTATTTGAACGAAGTCGCGCCAGTCCGGAGCGCTCTTCCTCCTCATCGCTGGTGCAGGAGAGTCCTCCGACGGCGCCACGGGAAGACGTCGCCTGGATTAGATCCTGATCAGGACCATTCCTGCTCTCGTATAGCAAAATGCTCAGCGACTCTTCATAGATTCTTGCTTCGGGGAATTCAACTTTAGTATGCTTCTTATCAGTGGCGTAAACAATGGATGTGCAGCACACTTCGGCGACTTTCTTGCCGTGCCCGTAGTAGGACCAGCAGCAGATTTCTGTGGAACCGATGACATCTTTTATGAAGAGAACACGGCCACTGAAGCGCAGTGAGAGTTTGTCAAACAGTTCTATGTTCTTGAGCAGGTTGTCGTCTGATGTGCTTGTGTAGGAGTACTTGTTATTATGTCTGTTGATCAGCAGCTTAACTACAGGCTGGAATAGAGGAAAATAAGAATTAGTATTAAAATAAACCGGCCAAGCGAGAGAGGCGCACAAATAGTATATTTTTTAGAAGGATCAACAAATTTACGATATTTAGGTTTATTTCTTTACTCGTGCTATAAGACCTTGCTTCGTGCTAAATCTCACGATTCTAGGACAATGGGAAGTACCCTGTAGGTTTTGGTTCCCTTGCGACTATTTGCGAATATCGAGAAAATTCAGCAAAGCGGCCTAAACGGCCGTGACTTTTCATTGAGTTGACCTGGAATTTGATTTTTTCGCAGCTTCAAGGGACTACAGACCTGAGTAATTGGCATACATTGTATCTTGCTACCTCCACGAGTTCCTGCCATAAAGGGTTTGGACCAGGATATAAATATAAAAAAACTATTTTTGATTTATATGGATATACAGTCATGGTCAACTAATTAGGGACATTCAAGATAGTGAAGAGCTATAACCAGTTATGTACATATAATTATAAAACCCTATTGATTTCTCAGCACCTATTGTTTGCATAATTTGGTCCGATTATTATGCTATAAATGGCTGTAAATAAAAGATTAATTAAATAGAAAAAGTATTTAATATCAAAGGTTAATCATGTATTAAATTTTAATGTACAATTGTGTAGCTGGACATTTAACTAAGGACAGTAAATTATAATGTAAAGTATAGTGAAAAATAGAGTTAAACAAAACTAATAATCTGTAGTATTATAATATTTATCTACACACGTATCATAAACCCTCTTTACTGCGTTCAAAAACCGCACTTTACGATCAGCATTATGTTAAACTACTTGGTAAAAACTGGTTTCGTATCTGGAAAATTACACATAATAGTCATTATGTGTAGTTTTTCAACATATAATGACATTCAAATTTCGAACGCCCACGCCCACCCGCGTGCCGTCCCTAGTTTGTCTGTGAAGTTGGTACTGACATTCAAATTTCGAACGCCGACGCCCGTCTGCGTGAAGTTGGTACTAAAGAACAAGCTAAACAATTGCAGAACCACAATGCCGGTCAAACATGCGGTTCCTGAACACATCAAAGAGAGCTTATGATATGTGTGTAGATAAACTAGTGTATGTAACTGTACATAATTAGGCATTAAAACTCTCGAGTGATATTATTATGAAACTCGAATTTTAATGCCCTCCATTATGCAGCAGTCACATAAACTACTATTTTAGCAGCTCCATTTTATTACGTGTAAAATCAGTACCCAGTAGCAAAACCTTTGTTAGTAATTACCGCTTGACACCGATGTGGCATAGACATTATCAGTTTCTGACATGTTTCAACAGGAATGTTTGCCCATGCCTCACAAAAAGCTTCATGAGGTTCATCTAAAGTTGTGGTACGATAAGTGGAAACTTTTTTCTTGATTTCGTGCCAAAGGTGCTCAATTGGGTTGAGGTCCGGGCTACTTGCTGGCCAATCTAGCACCGATATTGACTGACTGTTAAGAAACGACTTGACTGAACGGGCGGTATGTTTCGGGTCGTTGTCCTGCTGAAACGTCCATATAATAGGGAGATGCTCCTCAGCATAGGGAATCATAGTTTCCTCCAATATTGCCTTGTATTGATGTTGGTCTAAGTTACCCTGAACTTTCCTCACAGGTCCCACTCCACGTCCAGAAAAGGCACCCCACATTTTAATGTTTCCACCGCCATGTTTTACCTGCTTTTTTGTGAATCTTGGATTCATTTCCGCTTTTACAGGACGCCGTACATATTGCCTTCCATCTGAAGAAATCAAATAAACCTTGGTCTCGTCAGAGAACAATACAACAATTAATTCACAACTTGGAACTAGAGATTTTCCCTAATTAGTTGACCACGACTGTCTATCAACAACAAAAAGAAGCCATTTACATTATGTAAGTGGTTTCAACTGCCAAAAGCTAGTCCAACAAGTATTTTACAGGTGAACTTAACCCCTAACTAATCTCAAAAAATTGCAATTCGTGCTGGTTAAGCAACATCTGACTGAGTTGGGTACTGGATGGGTGCCCGATTCTATGTGGTTTTTGTTTCGGACACTACCGGGTTTTGCTTGAGACGTTAAGGTTAAGGCACGGTCACTAACGGCTGCCTTGCTTTGCCAGTAATAACCATCAACCTGCTGAATTTCTGTTACAATATCAATGGAAAAACAGTAAAATATCAATGGATAGGTATACACTGGTGGTCATATAATTACAGACACTGAAAGTATCTGAAAGCATATTACAATAACTAATCTATTCCTCTCTACTAAGTTTTTATCAGACTATCATTGGAACTTGCTACACAATTTAAAAAGGCAACAAATATATATTGATTACCAATTTAGGTTTTGAATACCTAAATACTTTACTAAAAAAACGGCAAGGAACACTAAAAAAATAAACACGTAGCAAAAAGCGAAAGTCTAAAACAGTAATCCCGCATCGCAAATAAAGAAGTGAACTTTAAAAATGTCAAGATAAAAATACCTACTGAACTCACCAAATTTAGTACCCCTATTAATGCGGGTTCCAAATAAACTGCAACGCTTGCAATAAAATGTAGGCATAGACCAAAACTAAACTATTTCGCGTCAAATATAATGTT
This sequence comes from Argyresthia goedartella, assembly GCA_949825045.1. Classification (NCBI taxonomy): domain Eukaryota; kingdom Metazoa; phylum Arthropoda; class Insecta; order Lepidoptera; family Argyresthiidae; genus Argyresthia; species Argyresthia goedartella. The sequence continues at coordinate 23,550,055 of OX463820.1, forward strand.
TACGGCTGAATATACCCCCCCACAGTTTAACAGAACCGAAAAAACTATAGGTCACTTTCTGTCCGAATACTAAAGTTAGGTTGTAATAGGTCACAACTTTATAATACAAGCTGGAGCCGAGCAAAGTGGAGCGGAGCGAGGCGACCCCATATTCGTACCAGGAAATATGCAAATTACCTAGTTAATGTGCATATTAACGGGTCCTTTATTCTAACGGTAACACATGCATACATTGCAAGTTAAATACAAGCTTTTAATGAAAGGGTGCCCTGAGCTATAAACTCCTACTAATATTATAAACGCAAAAGTTTGTGAGTATGTATGGATGTTTGTTAGTGTTTTACACAAAAACTACTGAATCGATTTTAATGAAATTTCACAATAATGTAGCTTATACACCAGAATAATACATAGGCTATAATTTATGAAGATATTGTGTGAATTGTCCAAAATATACTGATAAGTGTCAATTAGGAAAAAATTCTGCGATAAGTACAATAAAAATTTATACCTTATTTCTAATGCACATTTGGTCGTAGCAAATTGATCCTTAACAAAATAAATACTTCTATCGCTTCTGGTATTTAAAGGACTTTGTATTTCACACTACAACATTTGGACAAATATTTTAATAGTTGATTATGTTTTGAAGCGTCGAGCACAGTCGTTACTCGTTACCATCCTTTACTGGAAGCCATTCAGGACATGTTTGACCACCGTTAACTTCGTTGTGGATAAAGCTAGGCCTAATTTTTTATGGCAAAGAGAGCTTAACATACCTATGTATGTCCCCAAATTACATTCAATTTTAATCAGTAGATTTAAAACTACGGCAAGTCAAGGTTCCTTGATTGTCACTGACTCACTGACTGACCCACTCACCGAACATCAACATTCTAAGGTACTTCTAGCAGAGCTACTTAATTTTTTTAACCTGGATTCATGAAGTCATTACGGCGCTCTACATTATTGCATTCCAGCGAGGTGCAAACTTGGGTTGATCGGATAGTACTTAGCCTCGGGCTGTCTCGCGTGAGACTACAGCGGCGATAACGACCAACAATTTTACTTATAGGGTATTTTATTTTATTTTTATTGGGAAAAAGAAACAATTGTACAATAGTTTGTACTAGATTATCGAAGTAGCATTAAGTAAAATTAGTTAATTGTACAACCAGCACCGTTTTCCACAGATAAATCACACAGAATTAAACAATTAAGATACTGTTTTGACAAAAACAAATAAATGTAACTAGGTATAGGTACTATAAACTATAAACATTATCATAACTAGTAGTAAAAATAATATGGAATGTATAATGTTATTATAGACTACGTAGGTACATCCAAGTATATAAGCTGGACCACTTAACTATCTTTATTATAAATTATATTCAATATTGCCATTTTGTATCTACCAGGAGACAAAGAAAATATATCAACACCTAAGAAGAATTCGTTGTAAGAGTGCAGTAGTCTGTACAATGGGGCTCTCTTGCCTGCATTTGTTCTGCATAGTTTGGTCACAAACAATCGATGAGGATATGTGTCTCTGATGCGCTGAGAAGCGCTTGGTATTCTATAGCATATATTGTTGGTGATATAAGAACAATCAAATTTATTGTGTGTTATATTGTATAGAGTCCAAAAACAGTCGACGATCTTTCAAAGAAAGTAAAGAGTACTTGGTAAGCGAGTTGTGATAAGAAATTCTAGAATGAAGAAATCTATAATTTACAGAACGAATGAACTTACGCTGCACCGATTCAATACATTCACTATACTTATCATAATAGGGGTTCCAGATGGGCGTAGCATATTCTAATTGAGACCTAATTAAGGATTTAAATAGACTTAGGTATGAGGCTGATTGCATGTGCGCATTACAAAACCATATAACTGGAAGGCTTTATTGATAATACTGTTTGTGTGTGCATCCAGATTAAGTTTAGCGTCCAAAATTATGCCGAGATCTTTTGTATCTGAAACCTTATCAAGTGGAATGTTAAGTAAGCTGTAAGTATATTTTACTATATTGATTTTTTTTGTAAAGGTTATAGTTTTACATTTAGGTATGCTTAGCTGCAATCTGTTTTCAGTACAATAAGTAGACAAACGGTCAAGATCTTGTTGAATCAATAGTGCGTCCTGTTCTGTATAAACCCTTCGGTACATTTTGAGGTCGTCAGCGTATAAAAGATAGTTGCAGTGTTTAAAACATTTGTGTATATCATTTATAAACAAAATGAAGAGAAGTGGGCCCAAAATGGACCCCTGGGGCACTCCAGATGAGACGGTGATAGCGGAGGAAGACGTGAACCCATTTATAACTACTTTTTGTGTTCTATTGGTGACATAAGAATGGAACCAGCGCAGTAAATTGCCTCGTATGCCGTTATAGGCAATCTTGCGCATAAGCAAAACATGATCCACCTTGTCAAAAGCCTTGCGGAAGTCTGTATACACTGCGTCTACTTGAACTCGGTTATCCATACTTTCAAACAAAAAGTTAGTATATACAATAAGATTGCTTATAGTTGACCTGTTTTTAACAAAGCCATGTTGCTCAGGTATGATGTCAGGATGCAAAGTTGGATAAACAGCGTCATGGACAAGCCTTTCGAGTACCTTTGACAAGGTGGACAATAATGAAATAGGACGGTAGTTTTCTACATTGTGTTTGCTGCCATTTTTATAAATGGGTACTACGTTAGCTGTTTTCCAAATTTGAGGTAGGATCCCTTCGTGAATACATCTATTGTATATGATAGTCAACGGATAAGCGATGTCATCAGCAGTATGTTTAAGGAAGAATGGTGGAATACCGTCAGGGCCAGAGGACTTGGTCACGTCAAGGGATTTAAGAGCTTTAATAATTTTGTCTTCGGAAAAGGTTAAGTCGGAAATAATATCGTTAAGTACTTGAATTTTCAAGCGGAAAGGTCATGTCACTGTTATGTCTGACTGTGTTACTCGTTTCGTATACGGAACAAAAATATTGTAAAAACAAATCACATACCTCCTCAGGGTTATGGGTGCTTTTGTCTAGAAAAGTTACTGTGTTAGGGATACCACATTTACCTTTGCGACTTTTTATATAAAACCAAAAAGTCTAATATCATTTTGCAGTCCATCTTCTATTGAATTTATGTATCTATCAAAACAAGTCTTACTGTTTTTTTTAAAACGGCTACGATACAGAGAAAACGTTTCGTAGTCTGACGGATTATTATAAATTTTCCACTTTATCCACGCCTTGTTTTTATTTTTAAACAGATGTATAAGTGGACGGGTAAACCAAATGGGGAATTCGACCGATTTGACCGGCCGGCAAGGTACACGCTCTTTTATTATTTTGTATAAATGTTCATAAAAAATGTTTACGGCTATATCTATAGGTGAGTCACTTAAAACATTGCGCCAATCAATGGACCCTAGGTCATTATTGATTGTCGCAAAATTCGCTTCGACAAACCTATATCGGGGGGCTGTGTGACTTGCCATAGGCTTACCGCACAAGTTGATTGGGACAAGCGAGTGGAGGGGCGGGTGCTGCGCGTCAGGCGGCACGAGCGCGCTGAGCGGGGGCTCACAGGATTGAATTTGGCAGTTACTGCAGAATAAGTCTACTGTACGTTCATTGATGTTTTTTTAATAATTGTGCTGCAAGATATTCGTGAATGATACAAAATTCAACCAGAGTCTGTCTATGAGTCCACTGTCTTTTGTCAAAAAAGGTTTCACTGAATGCAATCCATCCAGTTCCCAGTTGATCGCGGGCAAGTTAAAATCTCCTACAATATAAAATAGATCTAGGTCAGATGACATAAGAGTGTACTGAAAATGTTCAAATAATATGTTATAAGTGTCATAGTCTTGTTTAGGCGGAATGTAAATTGCACAGAGAACATGATGTTTGTTCTGTTTATTGGAGGGAAGTTTAATGGTAACATAGTCGATGTTAGGGGACAGAGGGGCAGCAATTGCGGGCGGCGGCATCAGCGGACAGCGGGTAACCTGTAGGCCGCGCTTGACCGCCACCAGTACCCCGCCACCGTCCTTCTTACCTGTAGCTACGCGGTCCCTGTCACACCGGAACACCATGTACCTACTGTCAATAAATAAATTATCCGTTATGGTAGGTATTAGCCATGTCTCCGTCAAGACAATTATATCGGGTATGTATTATTTATTTTACAGTGAAATTTGGGTGGTGCGAAGCTCACCGGGTCAGCTAGTCGATAAATAATTATAGACAAGCTGCTACTTTAATCTTTTGAAACTAATATTTTTTGTAGAAGCAAATATTTTTAGGAGTAAAAAAGGGTTATATTTTAAATAAAATTTCAGAATGAATTGGGGTTCCAATTTTGGTAAATATTTAATAATTGTGAGAAACAAATATTATTTATTATGTCAAATCCTTTATTTGACCGACTCACACTTAAACGGCTTAAACATTAACGTATTGGTATAAAAGGACAATTTTAGTAAGTATTTTTGGGATGAAAATGTTTTTCAGGTAAGCTGGTATTCCAAGACTAAGAGCTTACCTGAAAAAAAAACTGCACATTTGCTTAACTCACGACTGAAGAAAATCAGTTTCGATAGATCCCGAGTCTTGCTAAAGCGGTAAAAGGGGAAGAAAACCGCAAAATCCTTTTTTCGAACGTTTTTGATGTCGAGGAAAGCTTAAACAAACATAATGATAGAGTGTATGCGCAGCGACGAAGCGAGCAGACGTATCCCGCGTGTTCAGCATGGTCACCATCCTTCGTTATGCATGGTTTGGCTTGGGGTCTCCTATTCGGGCCCAACTGAGGTGTAGTATTGTGAAAAAGGAGTTAAAACAAGTGCGCACGCTTGTACCAAAACACAGTCCTAACAAACATCGTGGAACCTCTCTTATAGACAATATTCAAAAACAGACACTGGGTATTCCAGCAGGACGCTGCACCAGCTCTTAAGGCAAAAACCACTCAAAATTCGCTCGCCTCCCATGGAATCGCGTCCAGGCGCTTACGTTCTGCAAACTCCGACGAGGTGGGGAAGAAGATGGATGCAATAATTCAACTCTAATGAGGGTTCCGATGCATTTAAAGCGAGGAAGCGTGGAAGCCTCCCTGCAGCGGGGGGGGGAGGGGGGGATTCACATAGCGGACTGGACCTTCACCTGCAGGCTAAAGGCGGGTGGTTTTCTGGGGATCGCCAAATTTTTGCGTCGAGGGAAGACGGAAGAGAGATAGAGAGGAGAACAGGGAGCAGATTGCCTCTGTTGATTCTAATGAACCGGCAGTAGGATAACCTCTGGCAACCAAGCTAGCTTTGTTAGGAGGCAATGATTCTAAGGATCAAAGTCTTCTCAAGAAATTTAACAGGGATCTCACGATTCAAGAAGAGAAAATCTTTTTGATGTCTCTGCAACCCGCGACAAAGTTGACAGTGTTCATTTTTATTTAAGTTCCGTAATAGATCGGAGAAAAACTTTTAGAAGCTGAAACGACGCAAACAATCACACTAGGAAAGGTCGCAGAAGGTGACGGAGGATGAAGCTCAGTCCACCTCAGCAACTTCTGCGCCCAGAATATCCGTGAAAGTTAAACGCCAGGAGACAGATGAGAGCCAGACGACGGAACAGCGTCCATCTAAGCACCGGAATCGCTAACCGGAGCAGGCCGAGGGTCCACGCAGCTCTGCTAAAGAGCACCGTGGGCTAACGGTTGCTTTGCGCCTTAAGGATTGCCTGACAATTGGCAAAGCTCTGTCTTCTGCGGTTAATGACAAAGTTTGCTGCATCGGGATTGGTGACTGAAGGATTCTTCCTTGTGACACCAACGACCGAGGAGGCTAGAGGGATTCTCGGGGCCAACTTCGGTGACCTAAACGGTGTAGACGGTAACTTCCGGGAAATCAAGAGGATCTTGCGAAAGATCCTTGACCTGGGCATAGAGGACTGGTTGCTGATCAACAGACAGGACATACCTTTGGGACAGACGGGTGTATGCTGATGGGCGTGCCATCTGAGGTTGCTGACACTTGGAATAACTAAGGCTGAACCACTGAAGGTTGCTTCTTCGATAAACACACCTTGTTTGTCTGTATATCGCAGAAGGAGGCTCCTGTTAGAGGGGAGGAAGACAAGGCTCGAAGCGAGAAGGGGCCGGTTGTAGTCAGTGTGATGGCGACACAGGGCCCAGGGCACTCAGACTGACTTCGACCTGACCCTGGAGCACCAGCCTTCTAATCTACACCAAAGAACACTACACAAAAATACTAACTTGAAAATGACAGACACACATATCACACGAACACACACAACACAAATACACAAACAAAGTATGTAGAATCTGTTAATTGAACCTACACCAGTGCAAAGATGCAATGTTAAACTATGCCAAACCATAGTGGTCGACAAGATAGACATAGCCCCGCTACAAGAGGGGGGGGCGTGTGTGAGCTGGCTAAAGACCTTAACCTGTTGGAAGCTGGCGGAGCAAGCAGGAAGGTGGCGCTTATATATAGCAAAATGCCGAGCGAGAAAGACTTCGTGCCGCCCCCGCGAGAGGTAGAAGACATTGTCGAGACCTATAAAGATAAATACGTTCCATTCGTTTTGTATTGTGATGGTTACTCCCATCATGAGGTGTGGGGTAGTAGGGATACCAAGAAAGGAGCAGAATTATTAGATTTTGTCACAAGTAATAATCTTGATATAAATAATGTAGGTAATGAACCAACCTTTATAACAAGAACTCGGAGAGAGGTCCTAGATATAACATTAACACTGGGAGACATAGGCAAGAGTTAAGAATTGGAGAGTGGCGGAGGAGGATACTCTGTCTGATCACAGGCGTATTAACCGCCTACTAGACTATCAGTTTAAGATACTAAAAGTAAGAAATCTTCACTTCCCGGGCTGTGAAGAATATTAAGAGAGCAACAAAATATCGGATCACCAGAAAACATGGGAGTATCCACCAGAGTAAAAGAAGAAAACATAGAATAGGCCATAAATTCATTTGCACAATTCAATTCTGCGGGGCCTGATGGTATTTTGCCTGTGCTTCTACAGAAGGCCTAAAGATTTATTAGCAACCATCTTGTAGAACTATTTAGGAGCATAGCACTAGTATATCCTTCCGAATTGGAGGAGAGTAAAAACAGCTTTCATACCAAAACCACGAAAGAAGTCTTACCAGGAAGCAAAGTCGTTCCGGTGTATAAGTTTTTCCTCCGTCATATTGAAATCATTTTAGAAAATACTGTACAGACATTTAAGAATAAAACTAAATGAAATTGCCTCCATAGCAATCAGCGCATGCTGGAAGGGAAATCAACAGAAACGGCTCTTCACAACCTAACGCTAAAGGTGGAGAGAGCACTAGAAGACAAATAATTTGCTCTGGGATGTTTCTTTGATGTAGAGGGATCTTTCGACAGGGCAAACTTCCAAGCTATAGAGCAATCAGTTAGCAAAATGGGTGGTAACCATGCTTAAAAAAACAGGTGATCACTGAATATGTTGCTGGGTCTAGCTACTCAATCGGAGCAAATAGAGGATTCCCACAAGGCTTATCACAAAAGATGTGGTGTCTACTTATAGACTCCATTATAACTCACGTTGCCATCATGGATGTATACCTACATGGGTATATTCAGATGATGGAGCTAGTGTTATATAGGAATAGTGCTTAATAGACTGGCAATGCTATTGACAAACAACGATGTGATAAAGAAATAAATACGATTCGCAAGAAATACCGAATCCATATAGGAACAACTAAGAAATATAAATAGACCAACCGCCTGTAACTTGCTTCACGGATAGCTTAAGTAGAGAAATCACAAAACTAGCAGGAGCTGGTTTTTGCATCATGGACAGCAACAAACAAGACAAATCAATTACCTTGGGACCAAAGGCCAGCGTGTTACAAGCGGAAATCTTTGCCATTATGGAATGTGCTGAAGAAATAAGGGAAACACCAGAGATCTAAAATAAGAGTGAGGTCATTTATTCTGACAGTCAGGCAGCTTTAAAGGCACTAAGGCAACCAATAAATAAATCTGCACTAGTCAAAGAGTGTAAGGCAAGTAGTAACTCTTTGGAAAAACATCAGAAATAATTACATGCCAATTATGGCACAATTAGATGAAAACCTACAGTGGAGGAACACCTAAGGCCGTAGTCAGTCTAAATCTTAAGAAAAGACCCCAAAGAGGCTAAGTATTTACTTAATCTGAGTAGGAAAACTTAGCAACACTGGTAAGGCTCGTACAAGACCCACCATGCCCTCAATTTGGCTTGGAGGAAAGTAGCCAGTACTTCTTGGGAGAATGTGTAATATATTCAAACATAAGGTCGCGATTGACAAGCCATCTACTTAAATGCTATCCATCCCTAGAATAGCATTATAATAGACGGCTTGTCAAACATAAAGTTACCTAGAATTAATTACGCGAACACCACCAGTGCCGAAACGCTTGGAATTGGGAGAAATAGTCACAATAGATAGAGTACCAATCACCCTCCTGTGGTTCAGCGGGTGTCCCACCTCATCATCATCATCATCATGGAATCGACTTTAGCAGCCACGAAGACTGGCCCTCCTGGAGTACAGACCTTGAATCCATTGGATTATAAAATATGGCAGTTCTTACAGGTCTGTGCTAAACCTCATTGCAATTTGGAGTCTCTCAAACCATCCCTGATTGAAGCAGTGGCCAATAGGTATGTCGTGCATGCTTCTATCGGTGACTGGTCGCGCAGATTAAAGGCTTGCATCGAAAATAGGGGACATCATTTTGAATAGTTTAAATGTCATTTAAATCTATACTATTTCGTAACATTTTGTTTGATACATGGGTGTTTCTCCAGAAACTGGTCCACTCGCTGTCTCAGGCCAATATTTCGTTAATAAGCACAGATTATTTCATAAGTGCGACTCGCGCACTAAGGGTTCCGTACCATGATTTATTAAAACGGCAAAAAACGTTTCTTGTATGGTATTAAACATATTTTTTTTTTGAATTTCATTATTCAATATTCTGTGAATATTTTAAGCGTCTACCTGTTTCCGTTATCAATATCGAGTAAAAACGAGCAAAAAAAATCACGTTTGTTGTATGGGAGCCCCCCTTAAATATTTGTTTTATTTTAATTTAAATATTTATTTTTAAGTGAATATAATTATAACGAAATATTCTGTGTACAGAAATACATCAACGGTGAAAATTTCATCTTGTGTCTAACTATCACGGTGAAATTAATAGCAATGGCAAAATACTAAATTATAACAGCTATCAGAAACTGCTTCAGGATCTGTGTTATGACCGATACAATGAGCAGTGTGTGTGCAGAATGTCAGAAGAGAAGAGAATGTCAGAAGTGTCTTAATACGAAGGAATCTCCTTCTTACAACGAATTCGACGACAGAAGGCCAATCATTTATAAAAAATGGATAGCTGAAAAAGCAAAATTCATTGACTCATAATCCAAAAACACTCGCCGAATAACCAAATACACTAAGAAGTCTCTTGATGTGAATCCTCGCCACCTCACCACAGAATTGCATGAAGATCTGGAGACATTATTCCGCCACAAAAGAAATATTATGCGCCAGTTCAGTGCAATAATACAAAACGCCTGTGCCAGGTTCTGCTTCGTGATTCCTCCTCGAACGCACGTCACTCTTTTTTTAAATAAGGCAAATATTTTACGAATGAAAGCTAGACAGAATCTTTATTATTCAATGTTGCTTTTTGAGGTTGTCCGGACGCGAACACCGCTTTATCTTTATGATAAACTCACCTGGTGTCTGTCCCAGAGAGTTGCTCCTCTCCTCTCAATGCCTCGACACAAAAGTGCAGCTTTCGTGGCAGTTTTAAATACCGTGCCACAAAGTGCTGGAATAACATCCCACCACCCCTTCGATTGCTAAATAGTAAGGCTGGTTTCAGAAGGTTTTTTTGCCTTTAGAAGGTTTTTAATACTGCAGCAGAAGGCTGAGGAGGCAGCACTTTAAAATAACTGTAATGCCCTTGGTTATAACCTGAAGAAATCTCCTACCTCACAGAATTCATTCTTTTTTATTTTGACTACCATACGACATAATCATTGACATTATATTATCCTTTTTATATTCATATTATACAATTCTGAAATTTCATCTAATTTTAATCACACAATTCCGATACTATTCTATGCATTATTAATTCAATTTAAATTCAAATTCAATTGCAATAATTAATTCAATTCCATATTAGTAGATTTTAATATTTTATTTTATTTTAAATTTTATTTAATTGCTGTAATAATTTGAGTGTTTTGTGTACTTAAGCCTATTGCTGTCTCGTCCGCTTTGGCTCTGGCAGAATATCAGCTTCACAGATTCGTCTGTGACATTGCTGAGTCAGGGCCTTTTCATTATCGCGGTACAGTCACGGTGCCACATAGTGATCCTTACTTTCCATATTTTTGCTGTGTTAATTATAATTATTTTCATGTTTTATTTAATTTCTTTGATGTTTTTTGTCATAATTAATTTTGTGTGGTTTGTAATATGTTAATAACCAATAATGTTTTTGTGTTTGTACCGAACAATGAATAAATGAATTATTTATCTATCAATAAGGCAATACACAAGCATGCACAGATTAGTCTACATACGGTCGTAGTGTTCTTGAAGATACAACAAAATCTTACTGCACAATCTCTATGAATGTTTCATATTCTCTCGCTGCCATTTGGGCTCCTCTGATGTCAATTTTTGATGCTTTGCCACCTCACATCAAAACTCTGCACTACTTGAGCGATAGGCCTGTTACTCAATACAGTAACAAACCAATGATTTACATTATGGCGACCAAAATCCCAGAGCGACGTCCACATGTGCAAAAGTTTACCTAGAACTATATGGAGAGTGGCCTTAGTAAAGGCGCACAGCCTGGACGGTATTAGAGCTACATGCAATAGGACTGCAGATGCCATGGTTGATGCTGGAGATGATGTCGAAAACCTAAAGAAGTTTGTGGAAGCCATTAAACCTACCTACCTACCATTAAGATACCCTGCCATTAATTATACAAGATGACGCGATTCAAGAAATGAGGGCTCAAATCGAAAGAGAAGGATCCAAGGTGAAGAATTTTGCTGGTACCCACCCTCAAAGTGCATCAAGTCACTGGGACATTCTATAATCCTTTGGGTATAAAACTAAATTCTACTGACATAGTGATGAGACATCCTAGCTGTTTTTTTTTTTTTTTTTAAATCTGTTTATTATTTATTGAGGTCTTAGTACAAAAAATGACTATGTCGCCCTCGTTGAAGGTCAACTAATATTCTTACGTAAACTAATTCACAGGCACAACATTGTTTCTTAGTCTAATTCCTAACCTAACTAAACCATATAATAACCTGGCTTCATCAGACACAGGTGAAGCCAGAACGTTGTTGCAGCCACCCACATCGAAGCTATTGTTATAAATTTGTCTCCTCCGAGATTCGTTCCGGACACACTCCACCATAATATGATAGACATCCTCTAATAGGTCACACTCAGTACAGTTCGGAGACGGGACTTTTCTCATCAAGAAAGCAAATTTATTTAGTGGAATGTGTCCCGAACGAAGCCTGAAAGCAGTAACAAGCTCTGTTCTCCCCAAAGAGCAATTTTCAAACCAAGGTATGTGGATGGGGCTGCCTTGAATGGTGCGATACCAAATACCCTTCTCCAAAGATCTCTGATCGAAATATTCTTTCCAGAGTGACTGGCATTGGGCACGAATTTGGGTAAATACATCAGTAAAGAAGGGCCGGCACCGCACCAATATACCATCGGTAGATGCTAGGCTGGCAAGTGAATCAGCTATCTCATTTCCTTCTATACCTACGTGAGATGGGATCCACTGTAACTGTATTTGAATATCCTTAGCCCTTAATTCCAAAATTGTACCTAAAATGCTGTAGGCTATCGGGGTGCCTCGACAATTCGAGGTGAAACGAGCCAAATGTTGTAAAGCACTTTTTGAGTCTGTTAAGATTACAATTTTGTTCGAGGCCAAAGATTTACAATAAGCCAGTGCTTCAGAAATAGCGAATAATTCTATATACATTATACATACACTAACATCTATTTGGAATTTAATGGAACTTTTGATCTGTGGGTCATATACAGCAGCACCACTACTACTGTTTCTATCTTTAGAACCATCTGTGTAAAGCTGATAAAAATTTGGATATTGCAATTTTAACATTGTATCACATTTAGATTTTAATTCTGCAGGATTACACAATCGTTTGGCTGATTCCAGCCCATCTATACTACTGAAAATTATGTTCGATAGATCTATGTTACTGATCCAAGTGTCCAAAGTAAATAAATCCAACATTGGACTGGAATGCATAGGAATTTCTCTTATTTGATCAAATACCAAAGTTAATAAAGGTTTCTTCTTAGTTCTCCAGTAGCTACATTGGCATGATATTGATAGCTCCTCTACAACATTTATGGTTGGATTGTCATTCAAATATCTTGCTCTTATTAAAAATTTACCAGCTAGATATCGGCGACGGATGTGTAAAGGCGGGAGACTCAATTCACTTTCCATTACATGAAATGGTGTTGACTTAATTAATCCCCCTATCACCCGCATAGCTTGATTTTGTACCTTTTCTAACTTATACTATACAGGTGGCTTTTAGCGCTGGTGTCATACAAAAAGCTAGCGTAATCTAATCGACTACGAATAAGAGCTATGTAAATTCGTCTAAGATGTTTAGGATGGGTTCCCCATCCTGACCCTGTCAATACTTTAAGGATGTTAAGGAATTTCATGCATTTCGCACTGATTTCATTTATGTGTTTGCCCCATCTTAGCGAACTATCCAACCACAAGCCTAAATATTTTATGTTCTGTTCTAATTGTAAGGTAGTTCCATCTATTTTAACATTTATCACTTGTCTATTGGACCCTCTGCTGAACAAACATAATTTAGTTTTACTACTAGATATGCTTAAACCTAACTCATTAACCAGCAAGCAGATTGTATTAACAGCAATTTGAATCATAGAAATACATCTAGATACTTTTTTGTATGTAAAATATACAACAAAATCATCAGCGTATTGCGATACATTAAAGCTAACACCTAATCTATGACAAATATGCATGGTTGCTACATTGAACAATAATGGTGATAAAGGGTCACCCTGAGCAATACCTAACCCAGCAGTCCTACTTAAAGAAGTTGAATTAACATCTACTTTTAATTGCCTATTCTTTAGAAAATTCCATAAATAATTACAAATATGGGATCCCACACCAATACTGTTCAAAGTAGACAAAAAACTTCCAATATTAACATTGTTGTACGCGCTATCAATATCTATAAAACAACCTAGGGTCAGCTGTTTCTTACTAAAACCCGTTTGTATTTTAGATACTACCCTAGTTAAACTATTGAGACATGATTTACCTTTTCGAAAACCTACCATCTCTCTAGAAAACATTGTATTTTTTTCAAGGAACCACTCTAACCTTTTATTAATTATTGCATGAAAAATCTTGCATGGACATGACATAAGAGAGATAGGTCGAATATCAGACATTGTTTGGGTATTTCGACCAGGCTTAGGGACAGCAACTATATTTATATCACGCCACTGATTAGGAACACAACCGGCAGACAGTACTTTGTTATAAATATCAATCAAAATATCCTTTCCATTCTTTGGTAATCTCTTTATCATGGAAAATGAAATACCGTCAACACCGGGTGCCGTATCTGTAGTCTTAATTGAATTGTTTAGTTCTTGAATCGAGATTTTGGATGACAATTGAGAATTACTTGAATTAAATATGAAATCTGGGGGGTTTACATAATCTGGTGTAAGGCTGTGTAAAATAGAGTTAGCTTTCTCCTTATCCATATGCACTCTAGAACCCTTATAACCTTTCAGCCACTTCATTCTACGCCACATTTCGCTGGGCGACACTGTATTATCCAGGTCAAACCTTCTTCCAGGCACAGCTTTTGGCGTTTCGTATAAGGCGCTGAGCTGTAGAAATCTTTGATTGTAGTATCTCTAGGTTTTGAGGCGTAGGGTTATCCGACAGATTGACTAAGGCAAGTCTTCTTTGTGCTATTCAATTTTTTCAATTCAAAATATTTATTTCAGATAGCATACATTTTGACACATATACATCCATAGGTAGATATTATTTTATCATTATAAAAAAGTTTAAAATTAAACTAAATACATCATCCATCATCCTTGAATAATAAATAACACCCACACTCACACCCTGCTCACACAGTCACACACACCCTCTCACACACACAAAACATCGTCCTAAAATATGATTATAATTTATGGTTTGTTACTGCGAAGGTGCACATCCATCCAGTACTTCAACATAGGGGCTGTCCACCTTCCCAGCCAGTGTGCTGAGGATAGTGTTGGAGCTGCCGAAAAGGCGGTTTCTTAACGAGGCAATCCTATAGCATGTGATAATTCTGTATTCCAGTATGGTTTTGGTCTAAACTTTTCTTGTCTTAAAGGGTTTTCACACAGCTTCAGTACAGGAATATGTTTATCAGCCACTTTATTAATACAATCTAAAAATCTATCATAGGTAATTTGTGTATCATCTGATGGTGTAAATGTTGAAAAAGCCTCCTCCAAATCATTTGTGTAGTTTTGCCAGTCCGCCTTCTTTAGATTCCTGAGTCTTCTAAATTCTGATTTAAAACAAACATCAGGTGGTCACTACCCAATGTCTCATTAGTTACATTCCAATTGCATTTGAGTACAATATCCTGTGTAGCCATAGTAATATCAGGTGCCGTTTTCCGGAGAACACCATTAACAAGTTGTATGCGTGTCGGGGATCCATCATTTAGGGTACCATAATTATTATCATTCAAACAATCGAACAATTTCATACCTCTAGAATCAGTTTTGGTGGACCACCGGTGATGTCCGTTAAAATCGCCTCCGATAATAGTTTTATCTTTAAATAGAGAAAATAAGAAATCCCAATCACTTTGAGCAGTAGTAACTGAAGAGGGGCAATAAATACATATGATATTTTCAATGTGGGTACAGTTAAATAGTTTAACAAGAATGATCTCGATGCCTGGGTTAGGACTATGGATCGGGCTCATTTGTGACTTTATCGAAGGGTGAGTCATGATAGCCACGCCACCATACGAGTCAATTCTATCTTGTCGGAATATGTTATAATTACTTATCTTTAAACTGCTCTCAGGTTCCAGCCAAGTTTCACTTATCAGGGCAATATGAATTGAAGAAGCCAGAGTGTCAAAATAAAGGAATTCCAAAGTGACGAAACACCGATCAACTATGGCGTTCCACAGGGAAGCATATTGGGTCCCACTCTGTTTTTGGTCTTCATTAACGATCTCTGTAACTTACACATCCCAAATGGGAATATTACAACCTATGCAGACGATACAGCAATTACTGTTTGTGCAAATTCTTGGGACAAACTGCAAGATGAGGCACAACATAACTTTAATCTGGTTTCGGACTGGCTTAAAGAACATGCTCTCACTTTAAATGTCGATAAAACTAAGTTTCTCACCTATTCTATTAGTAGTAACTCCCAACCCGTCCGCCCCATTCATATATGGGCTCACTCATGTGTAACTCCCTGGCATTGTAGCTGCCCGCTTTTATCTTCCACAGACACAATAAAATATCTCGGAGTCACTCTTGATCAACACCTGAACTTTAAGGCACATATAAGCATATTAACTGGTAGAGTTCGAAAACTTATTTACATATTTAAACGTATAAGACACGTTGCACACTCCTCCATAATTCGCATGCTCTATCTCACTCTCTGCCAGTCCATATTAACTTATTGTATTGTCTCATGGGGCGGGGCACCTAAAACTACTATGAAGCCTCTCGAAACAGCACAACGAGCTATCTTAAAGATTGCAACTTCTCGACCTATACTTTTTCCCACTCAGCAGCTCTATAAAGAATGTAAGGTATTAAGTGTCAGACAACTTTTTATTACTCAAACAATTTTACTGCAACATAAACTCACTCCTCCCAAAACTATCACCAAGCGAAGGACTGATTGCATATGTTCAGTGCCAACCCCTAATTTTTCATTTACTAAAAGATTCTTCCCCTACCTCGGCCCCTTTCTTTATAATAAGATTAGTTCTAGCCTTTCCATACAGCTACTGTCAGACGTAGAATGCTTACGTAAAATTGCCGACTTTTTTCAGAATCTTTCCTACAACGAATCTGAAGAGTTTTTCAACCCCCTCATTTAACAAAACACACACACACACACACACACACATATACACCCTTACACATACACACACTCACCCTTACAGAGACACACTTACACATACACACACATGGGCTTATTTTCCATAAAATAACCTTTATTATACTATTTTACATTGTCTCTTTACTAAGTATAATATTAACTTTTTACTTATTTGTATTATAAATAAATTCACTATCTTCCGCAACATTTTTATGTACCTATTTTACGATCAAAAAACTATATGTAAAGGGTTTGGGCCTGATATTCCTTACCACAGATTATTTGATAATCTAGCTAGGATATCAGCTCGTCTCCCTTCTTAAATGTACCTGCTCATTTTTTCTGCATGTTTAACCTAGTACTAAGGTACCTTTTGTTAAGCAACTGTACTGTACATTCTCTGTTTTTGAATAAAACCATTTGATTTGATTTGATTTGATTTGATTTGAATTTTTTCCTGGGTCAAAATTTGACTTTGAGCATTCCATTGTAAGATATTTACTGCACTCTTCTTTTGAGGTGAATTATCCATTAAATATCCCAGTTATAGATTTTATAATAGACCAGTCCGGATAATTATCTACAAAATAGTTTATCGACCATTCTAGGATTATAGACCCACACAGCTTGATTTTATCTTCAATAGTACTACTCTTTTCCAACATCATATATTTTAATTTATGAAATAGTTCCCACCATCTGGAATCTCGACTCTTCTTTTGTTTCCGCCCCCTTATCGACACTCTGACCCATAGATCGTTAGTGCTCTTTTGTATGTACAGTTAAAGTCAGCCATTAATTGTCGAAGTCTTTTTTCTTTCAAATATATAGGACAGATCCTAGCGAGGGCCATGTGGTTACCAGAACAGTTGGCGCATACAAATTTCGTTGCTTCGCAATTGGGGTGGTTTTGTTTGCATTTAGGGCATACAATTCTATTAGATGGACATATTTTCAATGTGTGTCCAAACTTACAACAGCGTGAACACTGTGTAACCGGGAATTCATATGGTTCCACAGCAACTCTCAAGTCATGAATATAAAGATAAGGAGGTTGCATTGCCCCCTTGAAGCTCACCCTTATAACTTCGCTGGGTTCCCATTTGTTGTCATCGTAAAAATTTCTACGCTGTAGTCTCTTCACAGATAATATTTCGATGTCACTTTTCAAGCTACTTAACACATCCTCATCAATCAACTCCAGATCTATATCTTTAATTAGTCCATAAGATACGCCCACTTCAAAGGTCTTTTGACATCGAAAGCCGTTTTCAATAAAGTATTGGCATTGCATCAGTTTTTCAGCACTAGGATTGTACTTAAATTGAATAACAATTTTGTACGAATTTACATACTTCACTTTTATAATATCTTCAATCTTTTCTGCCTTGAAAATCCTCGCCAATCCGATCTGTTTAGGTAATTTGTCTTTCCCTGTCATACAAATCTCAGTTATATTATTTGCTTCTATGTAGGTTGTTTTGTCATTAAGGCAGCTATCACTTTCCAACTTCTTACCCCTTTTGCTCACCGTTGTCCACTCTGTTTTGTCCATATCACGGCCTCTTTTTCCATTCTCTAATAATTGGGTTGGACTCAGATTACCAGTACCTTCATCCTGTATTGCACTCGCGATAATATTTGTAGTTTGGTTTGCACCGTTAGAGGAATTATTCACGTTATCCCCTTGATTTGAATCACCATTATCCCCCATTGTCTACAACAAGAGTTACCATCGCACGAGTAAGTTGAGCGGAAAAAAAAACCCAGCCGCGAGGAGCTTGTTTACGAAAGAACCAACAGACGTCCTGCGACAGCGACGGTGTCCACGCGACTGCTAGCTGTTCTTGTGACAATGATTCTTGTCTATATTTAAAAATAGGGAAAATAATGTATGAAGACAAGCGAAAAATTCGTGTGGAAGATGTGTTCACTGATTCTGAATCTGAGAATCAAGCTGGACCTAGTTGTGTTACAGGAAAATCATTCAACACTGGGGATTACATCCTCGTCAAATTACCTGCCAATAATATGGAATATAGATAAGTGAGCGTTTTTGACATGATTGATGAAGAAGATGATGAGCTGCATGTCACATTTCTAAATGTGTGTGATAACAATGGCCAAACATTTAAGATTGATCAAGAGGATGTGGCCGATGTTGCAATGGACCAGTCATAGAAAAACTGCCTAATCCAAATTTACTTATGAAAGGAAAACGCATTTTCTAAAAATTGATTGAGTTGATTAACCTGTAAATGTATTTGAAAAACAATAAAAGGTTAGTCCATTAAAATTTCGAAAAACACAGAAAAATGATTTTACCGGTTAATTTCCTCAAATCACAACACTAGACCATAGAAAACCCGTCACTTATGTAAGTAGCCCCTTGAAAGGATGTTTTTTGTATAGTGAAAACGAATTTAAGTTACCGGATGGATAAGGGGACGACTTAAGCTAGGAGTTCCCTAGTTAGATGGACATTAGGGTTGATTAATGGCTACATCAATGTGTGTAAATAGTGTCCAAGGTATTATTATTATTATTATTATTAAAACGGGCATAAGTCTTACTTCTTTCAATTCATGTGATTTTTATGATCCTCATTAGTATTTTAAGATTTCAGATTAAGATTTATAGTAAGAGTAAAATTATAAATGAGTAAAATTATTAAAAAACGAAGATCTATATAATACTGTTGATTTGATGTTTCCTGATTCCTAAGGTTTTTCTACTTTTAATAACAATAAAAAGATTTTAATTATGTACTGGAATGCTATTTTTCATTTCTAAGACAGTCCTCTGTCATAGGCAACAGTTCTGTTTTGATTTTTCAGAAAAATGGCCTGATGGAATTTTAAAAAATGTGGTGTTGTTGGGTTCTCAATCGGAAAATATTAGGGTGGCTACTTTCATACTCCATGTGGTTACCTACTGCAGATGCATTCGTAAGTTTGTATTTTAGAAATTCAGCTTTTCACCAACATACTTGTGAGATCTACAGCTCACAGAACCACTACAATTAACTAGTAAATGACAAAGGCAGTTTGTCTTACCTTAGAAGTGGAGCTGATCAGTAATTGCTCCTCTTTCTGTGAAGTAATCAACGGCACTCTGCATATAGGTTCAGCTTCTCTCTCCTTCTTGGCTATGGCTTGTCGACAAGACTCAGTCAGTTCCTCAATCAAGAAGTATTTAGCCTCAGCTTGCAACTCCATAATCTCAGAGCAACTTTCAGGTAATGGTACAGTGCCATCACGCAAGTAGTTCAGAATTGTGCCAAAATGCTTGCCACATCTGTCTATCAAAATCCAACCTGAAATAGTAATATTGAATTTAGTATCTGGTCTACTAACAAGCCTTATTACAGGCCATTGTACACTAAACAAACACTTGACAATTACAGGTGCAACGGACAGCCCCCTGTGCAGGGGGTGCATGGAAGTGGATGAAACAGTAGAGCATATGCTACTGGCATGTCCATCCACAACAGAAACCAGGATGGCTATCCTAGGAGACACAAGAAACACCCACGAGCTCCTAGAACAACCAGGCCTCCTTCTCCAGCTGGTGCAGGAGTTGGGATGGCTGAAGTAGATGTGCAGGCGAAGGGGACATGCACAAAGGCCCCGCTCAAGTGGGCCAGGTGCAGGCACTACAACCCCCTTGTAGAAGATAGTATCTGGTCAATTGATAAAGGAACCCAAGATACATTAGAGGAAATGGAGTAACTGATTACTAATCACCAAATAAATTTATATCTGTATATGTCTGTGTGGGGCATTTTCTCTCTACCCTTTCAAGAATATGGTTTGGTGAGTCTTGACTCATCTTGTTGTCAACTCCTCAACTTGTTGAGGAATGACAATGACAAAATATGGACATTTATATATTTTTTAAAAAGAAGCAGGATTTTTAACATTATCATACCTTCGGAATCAGTCAGCACTTCCATTCTCCCGCTGAACATAGTCCTGAGCATATTATCGCTCTTTGTCAGTGTCCCAATAGTGGTATAAAACAGGGTCCCGCTCACATTCAACTTCACATATTGGGAGGGGCTCCCTTTGATCTGAGTTTTGTGATCCCCAGACATAGTGAGCTCTTGGAGGACAAGTATTTTGTGGGCGAAGTTGAAGTAGATATGCAAACACCTGCCTCGACTACAGCAGCACTTAGATCGGAATAATTCATTCAAGTCGAGGTAAACAGTAACCGCGACGTCGTTGTCAGCATTTTGGTGAAAAAAAGTCACCAATTCTTATTAATATCCTCCACAAAATGACAAATTACTAATAATTCAGATCAATTTATTTTCTTCAAAAATTGTCAACCATTTTACTTTATGTTTTTTAATGTATTTTGTTTTTCTTTGATGTTGTTCTGTCTACTTAATGCTATACTTTTAGTAGGAAGCGTGGGTGGGAACTAGAAGAATCGCACTTTCACGCAGCCCCGCAACAACAAAAACATTCGAGTTTTTCACTAAATTGTAATCGTATTTTTAAATATTTTTTACAAATTCATGGTTATGAACGACAAGTCGACAAGTGGAACAAATAGGTAGAGAGAGAAGAGAAGAAAAAGCCACAGAGTACTATAAAAAGCCAAATGTCAAAAACTTCAAGTAATTTTTATATGAACCAAAAAAAAAAAACTCTTTGGCTGTGGCTTCTGCTATTGTCTTTTTCATCATCAATAGTTAATTTTATTATTTTAATATGAAAACGGAGACATCGTTATTCTGTAATTATTTAGAGATACCGTTGATTTGCATGTCATTGGTAGTCAGTCGTAGTCAGTCATAACATAAGGACCTGCCAGACACCAGGCAACATGCTGGCAGAAGTTGCCAACAAGTCGCGAGGTCATTCAAGTATAATGTAAGCATAATTTTAGTAGTTTTGTTTCCTTTATAAATTGTTTACCACATACATCATGCGCGAAAGACAAATGATTACCATCGTATTTTTTATTTTTATTCCATACTCGATATTATTATTCATTTTGTTTAATTAAAAAAATGGTAAAATATTGCTGACGTACTCACCATCCAAAAACCCCCACAGAGTACATTATTTTTATTACTTACAATAAAAATAAGCTAAGCATGATCATCCCCCAAGCACACTTTAATGCTTGCGTAATACTTGAATGACCTCTGAGCTTGCAGTGAGCTTGCTTGCTGTCAACAGACTAATATATTAATGTATTCTGTGCTGTCAACTGTCTAGACGCTTGTCGCCGACGACGAACTCCGACAGACTATTGCGTGCGATTCTCAACCTTATGGCATAGTCCTACCGTAAGTTTTACCGTAATTTCGGTGCAGTTGACAACATTGGTTGGCTGTCGGTGACTTGCTGGTAACTTGCTGCCAGCATGTTGCCTGCGATGTGGCAGTACTTTATTCGACAATATAGAATGGTATCGGAGGAAAGTGAGTGAGGGATATAGATATGCGCTACAGGGCAGGTCTATATATAACACATAGCTCTGTCTCTCACTTTCCTACCGATATTTGGTTAAATACCAATTGTGCACATTTAACCGCAGATGCGCGGGTAAGCTTGTTTTGGTCGGGGGATTGGGATAAATGCATCTTTTATCGTAACTACTTGACTTACATTGTTAGTTCAAAGTTCAAATTAATTTTACTGTAGATATTTACATATATTTAGCAAACGTCATTTTTTGGACGTCATTGGATCACTGTGGGAGAAGAAAGGGCGTAGAAACTCCCATAGATAAATTTTTAGATATCATTTAAAAATTGGTTGTGCTTAACTAATATAAATATTACAATATCAATTATTATAATCAATAAGCAGGGATAAATTATTACAATAATATGTATTAACAGCAATGTCTGTGTCGAAATAGGTTAACCCCATACAGTCACGTCATTTAAGTAATCTTGAAGATTGTAATATCCCTTTTTTGACAAAGTCACTTTACATGGTATTTAAATTACTTAAATGGCAAATTCAATTTTTTTAGAGGTACTTTGTTGTAGTAGAGAATGCACCCTTAAAATAATTGCTAACTGGGCACAACTAGCCTGTGATTCTTTCTTAGGTTAACATAACAGCTATCGCTAAATTTGGAAAATGTTGTAAGGTTCTTGTCGACATATATTATATTTTGAAAATAAATTGACTAGCTAGTCAGCATGTCAATTTATTTAAAAAGCTCTCTTAAGTAGTCTGTGCATTTTAAATTATAAATTGCTTGAATATTTATTTTCTGTAAAATAAAAATAGTTTGAATATCCGCTGCTTTCCCCCACAACAAGATACCAAAGGACATGACCCTATAAAAGTAACTAAAATATACTAGCCTAGATGTAGCTACATCCGTGTTTTGTCTGATGTCCCTATCAGCGTAAGCCGCAGAAATTAATCTATAAAGAAATTTATCTATGTGGTGTCCCCACTGCAATTTGCTGTCATTGGTTATTCCAAGACACTTCGTATCATTTACTAATTGTTAGGTTTTTTTTTTTATTTATTTATTAATTTACAATTACAATAAAAATACAGATGTCCCCAATACGAGAGCAAGGTAGAAAGGCACGTGTTGCTGTCTAACACTAGACTGGTCTTAAATTGCCTGACATTTAGAAGTGAGACTTTGATACTCTTGGCTTTACCAGCGTTTAACAATAAATTATGGCTTATGTTTAAACGATAACCAAAAACGCACCTATTTTACAACCAATAAATTCGAAATGACTGCCAGAATGGACAAATTGTGTCCACCAAATTGTGTTTGGATAAATGATCACCAAACTTCTTTTTATGTTTTGTGTACTTAAGTTTATGTTTTAAAGTATATGTTGTTGTTCTTACATGTTCAACCTAACACGAAGGATAAAGGGGGCTTCGCTTCGCTCACCCCCTTTACCCTTCACCTAAGCTACAGCAGTATTTTGACCTGATATTTTTTGCAACTTTTGGTGTTCATTTATCCATTTTGGGTAGGAAAAAAATATTTTGGTGATCATAATATTTGTTGCCATAAATTATTCACTTTTAAACAATTCAAGGATAGACAAACAATAATACAGCATTAACATCATCAAAATATTCTTTTTGGGAAAAATTACTTTTAAATTTGTCCACAAAGGCATGATAAATCAAAAATCATTTTAATAATCTCAGTTACCATGCTTTTATTGCACATTCAAATCACAATGAAACTTAAGAATAATTACAAAAAACTATTATAACAAAAGAGGATCTACTTCGATGTCTATATCAAATTGCATAGGATTTTCGTTATCAGATAAGTGATTTTCTAACTTCTCTGATCTTTTTCTTTCTGTTCTCGTCTTCAGAAATTTAATTATCACTTCTCTTTCTTCAGCACTCATTGCACTGCCACGAAAACGCAGGTTCGATAGAATGTCAACTAAATTTGTAACACGTGCTTTGTCAAGACGATTCCGTGACTTAGTATGGATTTTACCAAAGCTGCTCCAATTATGTTCAGCCGCTGCCGATGATGAAGGTACATTAAGTAGTCTTGATGATATTGGGTACAAGCTTTGTTTGCTGGCGAAAGTAGTCCACCAAATTCGAGGCTGAACCTCACTAATTTCTATCCAAATCGTATCGGATTTTCCATATAAGCCAGTTTTGGACTTAAATTTACATAAATTCTCTACCACGACCGGAACGTTTTGTTTTTCTGCCTGTCGAAGAGATTATCAAGAGTGTTCGAGAGTGAATTAGACAAATCCGGCTCAGATTTCTAGGAAGCTCGCCAATGACATGATAATATCAAGGCCATCGATGAGCCGTATTCTGCGAAACTTCCTTGGAATCAAAGCCTTTATGAAGCAAACAATTAATAGATTGAATGATGCACGAAAAATAAATTATATCTATACTAACTTTCTCGCATGATGGTTTCGGTGTTGTTATTTAAATAATAGTTTGTGGATATTCGTGTGCAGGCGTTTAGGAGACGTTTTAAGGAGTTCTAAGATAAAGTATGCAGGGTCTAACAGAAAGGGAGTCAAGCCGAAAGGTGGTTCTTATGGACATCATTCTGAACAACCTATGGAACCGACGTGATCAGAGCAACTTTATTTTTCATAAATCAGTACATTTCGGGCCTAGCGCTCACCTGAGTTATATGGTGGAGTTGAAAATAAAGTAACTCTTATTTAGTCGGCCCCATACTAAAAGTTGTTCAGAATGATGTCCATAACAACCACTCCAACATACAAAACAACTGTGTGCATATTGTATGGGAGCTACCGTTTTTAGAGTTTTGCGGTCATAACCAAGTATGCCATGTTATAAATGATATTAATGAGATACTTTGACGAGAAGTTTGAAAAAAATCGTTAGTCCCAATTTTTAATAAACTCAATAGATGTGTTTGATTTATATGACTGCCTTTGATATATGATACCTTAAATAATCAAGTTATCCAAGGACAAAAAACAGGTCTAGATATTTACAAAATAACCTCCAATACAAAATTTCATACAATTCGGTTCAGTGGTTTAGGCTCTAGAGCTGACAACGGAGAACAGCCATACATACATACATACATATATACTCACGCGCACACACACACACACACATACATACAATTTTTTTTTTCACTCTTTCGGACTAAGTTAACGTTAGAGAACCTATCCCCATCAAAATCTCAACCTCGATTTTTTTTACGATTACAATACTTCCTTAATTTTCACTTCGTTCAACTCGAAAGTAAAAAGCTAGGGTGAAAAAATGCAGAGAGCTACTTTCTTGGCACGCGAATGATGACATAATATTTTCCGACGAAAAGAAGTTTCTATCACAAGATAGCGATAATCAGCAGAATGATCGTATTATCAGTATCATGTCGCATTATTGCGCCTCCATCAGCTGTGAATAAACGTTTCTTTCTTCTTTCTTTATGGAGTTTAGTTGAGGAATATCTCTGCTGAAAAATTAGCCGTTTAACGATATCTCCAAGAGAAAAAATTGGCGCTTAGCATCAACAGAGGTGTTAAAATTGATAAAAATACTATATCGAAACCGGTTTGCAGAATCATTTGCTGGAGAATGCAAGAAGCTTGTAGGGGAACGATTATTTTTGATTCCAGCAAGATAGTGCACCCTCGCACAAAACTCTACAATTGAGTGTCGAGCAATTTTTTCCGATAATATAATGAATTGCCTTCATTTTCACTAAACTTGAACCGACTGGACTTTTCCATGTGGGATACATTCAGGGCCTCAATTTGGATCCATTCAAGAAACGGTTGGTTAAGATATACGATGACATACCAGGGGAGCGATTTGAGCTTATGAATTAATATTTTGACTTATAAATTGTACATAATAAATTAAACTGTTGCCTATCAGCCCGGTTAATCCCCACTTTCTATATTTTTCAAGGCGTCACGGCGCGGCGTGCGAAAATTATATGCCGATGTTTATTAAATTATGGATAGCATCTAAAGTATTATCTAGCTTTGAAATACAAAGAGAACACATATTGATTTATTGATACCTTTATCTCATTTTATGACCTTATACCCCATCCAATTATGAATATTTGTAGGCAGTCAAAGTACAGCAGTGAGAAAAATCGACGTTTCATGGTAGTATTTGAAATTTATTTCTAACACTGGGGATGATTATTTATCAGATTTAAGACTTTACCATCCCACATATATCATACATTATCTTACTATAGCTCCCATACATCATCCATCACTAACAAAAACGGAATCAAAGATTTTGCGAATGATGAAAATGAGGAATTGAATATATATATTTATCGTGGCTTTATAATAAATTATGACTGCCCGTGCTAAAAATATGTCCGATCAGATATTCCGACATTTTTTTGGCCATAATAAGATCCCATGTGCAATGCATGCAGACTACACACGCAATTTCTTGTGAAATCTAAAAGTACTAACAGACGATCGATTTTGGTCTGAACCGGACACCGGCCTGTGCGGTACGCTCTGCGCAACAGGCCATCGGACATCTTATTGATCGGACTGTCCAGTCCAGTCGCTTTTGAGCGTGATAGAAGACGGCCGTCCGACATGCCTCCGATTTCAAATATAATGAGAATACCTATCTGCAGATTTGTGATACATAAGTATGTACAAAACCCCAATTAATAGGAATCGAAAATAACTACTTTTATTGATTAATAGTAAAGTTACGTAGGTAGAAGTAAGTAACTTAGTAAGCTGGTTTCTTTTCTCTTTTTAATAGATAAAATATTAATTAAAAAGGGTAATTTATTTACCGGCTTCCACCTAAAAATATTTAATTATATAGCCGTAATATTTACGGTACAGGAAAGAGAAGTGTTGGAAGACCTGCGGCACTATGGTCGGATGACATTAGGGGTATAGCACGACATGGACGAGAAAGGCCGCAGAGCGTTCGAATTGGCGGTCAATTGGGGAGGCATATGTCCAGCAGTGGACAAGAACATGCTGAATTAGAATAGAAGAAGAAGAATATTAACGGCTTCAGAGTCGGACTCGACTTTGAGAGACGACGATACGTGTTGCGCGCTCGGAGATTTATGACTTAACCACCGAACGGTACGGTCCGTCGTCCACACGACCAGACTTGGTCCGGAGCGCACCATGTTCGATGTGTAAACCACCGGACCAATGTTAATAATAATAATGTCCGGCGGACCGCTCTCCACACGATCGAATATGGTCTGGATTGAACCAATATTTGTCACTCACCTTTTCGAGAAATAGGGTCACAATGGATTGTTTTCCTTGAGCATACAATACGCCGAAACTGAAACAATGGCCGCCATGAATACCAATTGAAACAAAATTATGTCACTGTAGTGGTAGCTCTGATAAGTACCAAAGACACAAAATACGATTATACCTCGCGCCACGAATTAAGAGCGCTGGGCAACGTTGCTTGGCGGGAATTTACTGTGCTTATGTACAGGTATTGAAAAGTGACTAGGTACTGCACATTCCAGACCACTTCCAAAATTCCGCGTTACGGTTCTCTATTCACAGTTTTATTGTAAAACGATAGAACCTAACCTAATGGAGCATTTTTGACACCTCTAATTCAAGGCGTGTAGGCGGTAGGGTCACGGTGTGTCTTTGGTGTGCAAAGGCACTAACTCAGCATTATGATGAATAAGGGTGGGGCCCTCAGCGCTAATTTTCAGTTAGTGCCATACGCCTTTAATTCAAAAATTATCTATTACCGGCCTCATTGAAGCTCAGATAAAAATATATCGAAAATTTCTTGATGTTTTTATTAATTATGTGCCTAAAGGTTTGTCCAAAAATAGTAAAGATTATCTAACAAATATAAAGCTAAAATATCGCAACTTTTATCTTCATAATTATTTTTGTGCTAATGTTTCAGGATTTCGTCAATAAAATGGCTGATGGGCCAAGGATGTGAAACATTTTGCAGCTTCTATTAGAGAAGATTACTCATGTTTAGATTAGTTTTGAAGTTTTTGGTTTCGTCCTGTCCTAAGGTTTCTGCAGCAGATAAAATCATAAAACGACGCGTAACTTTTTTTTTGGTTCAATCGCCTTGTCAGGCAGGCAAAGGTTTTAGACCAGCCTTTTCTCACATTAAACAACGAAAATGTATCCAAAGTCTATGTAGTCATTTCATTTGTTATTAAAAAATAAGAGAGGGAGAGAGCACCGACTCCAAAATCTTTTAGGTTATTTTCAGACATTTTTTGGAACACTGACAAAACGTTTCCCTTTACAATCTAGCATGTTTAAATCAAGATGCGCCAAGCCCGTCGACGTGTTAATCGACTCGACTTTCGATCGACAAACGTTTGACATTCTCAAAATTTCGAATGACTCGATTCAAACAAAAAGTCCAGCCGAAGACGAACACGGAGACGATTCGAATCAGTGTTGTTATCGCAAAAATTTGAATTGCCGTATCTAAAGTTTCAAATTGCCGTATTTGTGGGAAAAAAACACAACATTGCCGTATTATTATAATGATTTAAGAAATGTTTACTTTATTAATTAGCGAATTTCATAATAACAGTAGTGAAAACCCTGCCGTATAATCTCAAAAAAAGTCATGGAATGCCGTATATTACGGCAATTGCTGTATGAATAACAACACTGATTCGAATGTTTACGATCGCTTTTCTTTCTAGACCCGAATGCACGTATCTGGACTTAGCACTGCACTACACACCTGCACTTAACACACGAATTACTAATCACCTGCACTTGCACAAACTTATCAACGTGAAAACGGGCCTTAATGTAATGGACGACGGCTTGACTGCATTATAAATAATAAGATCAAGCACCTAATGTGCATAAGAGGACGCGTCAGCCTACACAACAAAGAAAGCACACTGATGGTGGTATCTATGTATAAAAAAATCGATCCGGCTGTTGATATGCATGGAATCATCTGAAATTAATATACCTAAAATGAAACGTGTTTATTCGTCACACTCTTTGGCGCAGTAAATATTAGCTCCATT
Source organism: Argyresthia goedartella (assembly GCA_949825045.1). NCBI lineage: Eukaryota > Metazoa > Arthropoda > Insecta > Lepidoptera > Argyresthiidae > Argyresthia > Argyresthia goedartella. The sequence continues at coordinate 23,578,873 of OX463820.1, forward strand.
TTCACTTCTTGATGACGATGGCTCTAATTTTAGACCACGCAGATTACGCTTTCCAAATGATTTTGCATCCTTCAATGTTTCTGGTAATTGTTTGTTTAAAGTTTCAGGCAACATGAGTAAGGAAAGCACTCCCAAACTCGAGCTTAAAGCCAGAATTATGCTAGGTAAGCTCTGATCATACCGATGACCCTGAAATAAAACAATAATTATTAATATTTTAGTAAGCTGACTTTCCGGCAGAATATATGAAATATATGTAACGAATAAGACAAACCGACTTTGGCTATATTGATACGTAGTTATATGGTACATATGTAGATTTAGGTATCTCACCAAGTATACTATATATGGAGCGATGGCGCTTGTACCACTTGCTGCTACATTTGCTAGTGCCATTCCTGATTGACGAATACATGTGGGATACAGTTCTACATTGAACAAACTTACAATGTAATAACTCAGGGTAACAAAAAGACGATTTGACATCAATATAATTGATCCAGCCCACCATGTTTCTAACCAACTTATACTGCCTGAAACAAAATTAATCAATACATATTTGGATTAGACTTTCGTTTCATAAATTGATTTATTTATTGTTCATTTACTTATTTATAAATAAATAATAAGAAAACACACCATTATTTGTCATGTGTTGAGTTAGATAGCCATATTATTGTTTGTGTCTTTGTCACCGGAAAATAACAAGAATCGTAAGTTGATCAATTTTCGAGGTAGTTAATCAACTTTCGGAAAATCATAAACAGCAGTTATAATGTATCAATATGTATGTATCAATGTGTATGTATATATGTAATCCTGGCAGTAATTTGATAATTAACGATTTTGCAACAAGTCAAATCATACACGAATGGGCCAATCGTTGCTCAGACTGAGACTCACTCAGTGTACATTTTAACGGTACACTATCACCTGTAACATAATACACTGTTCTCTGATTGGCCGATGGCATTGGTTGCAAGGATTTGGCAAGTGTTTATTCATAGAGTTAACAAACACTTAGATCTGTCATTTTAATATCGATATTTTAGTTATAATTGTATAGAGATAGAGATGTGAAAGTTCACGTATAATAAATAACTACTGAATAAGAGGGAAAATATTTTAAATAACAAAAGATCCTAGAGCTCGAGAGATTTATTACTGAAACAAAATTAATCAATACATATTTGGAAATTAAATCATTTAATTTATGTCATGTATTTCTAGAGCCGACTAGAATTACACTTACCAGCCAAACTTGCTTAGATAACGTTGTTTGTGACTGTGAAATCATAAGTACAAATGTAATTAACTGCTAACCGTCCGATCGCAGCGGTCAAACAGGTTTATTCCCAATTGCTAGTTGGGATATCATCATTTTATAGGCTATTACATCCCATATAGTAGAGACGTACATGAAAAACTTAGATATAAATTTGTAAGTACCGGATTTTAATGAACAGACCCCAGACAAAATCTATTCAGACTTCTTCAACATTATTCAAACAGAATTCAATGAAATGATGAAATTAATGAAAGTCAGTAACTACAACAAAATTTAATGACTGGGCTACGTTTGGAATACGTAAAAATAGAGTTATCTTGTATATACCCAATGGACCATTGAGTTGATTTCAAAATTAAGAATGGCTTTCGACTGTTTCGAAACCATGAAAGATGAAATGATGCTCAAAATCATGACCACAGAAGTCCGAAGACGGGCTCGTGTCTGTGTGAGGAACCAAGGATCTCAAAATTCAAAATTCTAAATTCAAAAAGAGTTTATTTTCATAAGAAACACATAGATTACATTTGGAGCATGAATAGCATAAATTTAATTAATTAAAAAGACTGCCTAAAAAGTCTAATTTTCTCCCTCAAACTGATTAGTTGGTCATAACTTTAAGAATGTGTGAGGTATCTACGTCAATAATACCTTTAATGAAAGATCATTAACTAAGAATGTTTTTATAAAGATTTGTACATAAAAAGCTTTCACTTGTTTTTTGTTAAATTAGGTCTGAAAAACTTATTTTATTCATGATGTCTAGTAAAAACCAAGTTTGACGTAGCAGATGCACAGATCAAGATTTATTAGAATGATTAAGTTAATTTTATAAAAATTATTTATAATTTTAATTTTATAAAAATTATTAAGTGATTTATTAGAATCGATCGTAAAATAATCCAATTATTGATTATTTCACAATGATAATCACTTAACTGTGAAAAACTGGAAATTTTCTTCAAAAACACTAAATCATCAATACAAATTTAACGGTCAGACTTCGCCGTATGTATGTTTGGCTCAAATGGTTCTAAATGGTCTGTACTAGCTTCGGTTTAAGTCTTTGTATCGATCTACCGGACACCCTGTATATCCAATGAATGTGTTGACACAGTAAACTGATACCTCTGTTCAAGTCGACAAGGAGACAAGGGTGATCCTTCAAATTTCAGACCAATATCTGTTCTTCCAGCACTAAGTAAAATATTTGAAAATATTATACTCAATCAAATGCTCTCACACTTCAAACGTACAAAACGATTTCATGCCAAACGATAAGGTTTCACTAAGGATAAATCGACTACGGATGCAGGTTACCCTTACATCTCATATTTATTTTGCATGGGAGGCCGCATAGGTTGCTATCGGAGGTTTTTTGCGATTTGTCGAAGACATCTGATTGTGTTGATCACAATACGCTATTAAAGAAATTAAATCATTTCAAGATAGAAATAAAGCATTGGATTTACTAATGTCATAACTAAGCAATATAATTCAAAAGGCAGAAGTAAACCGCGTTAAAATCTCGGTGTAAAAATTGGCATCAAATATACAATATGGCCAAACGCAAGGTTCCATATTAGGCCCTTTCTTTTTCCTGGTATATATTAACGATCTGCTTTCATGGTGGAGAAGTTGACTGACATAATGTTGTTTGCTGATGATACTTCACTTTTCTTCAAATTGAAAGACAAAAAGAAGATTTTCAGGATGTTAATGGTGTATTAACCTTGAATTGGTTCCCAGTTAATAATTTATTGTTAAAATCTGGTAAAACCAAGTATATCAAATTCTCACTTCCAAATGTCAGGCAAGTTGAGATTAGTTTAGTATTAGACAGTGACACGTTAGAATTAGCATGTTAAAGCGACTTTGTCGAAAAAGGGATATTACAATGTTCAAGATTCCTTAAATGACGGTACTGTATGGGGTTAATCTAGCTCAACACAGACCTTGCTGTCAATATTTTCTTAATGATTTATTATTGCCTATTAATAATAATAATTTATATTATAATATTTATATTAGTAAAGCACAACCAATTTTTAAAAGAGATCTAGAAATACATTTGTGGGAGTTTCTACGCCCAAGAAAGACAGTGGTCCAATGTAGAGAAGAGGCAAAAAATTCAGTTTGCTAAGTATGTGCAAATATCTACAGTAATAAATTAATTTGACTTTGACTTTGACATATAAGACCATTTTATGTCTTCTATAAGTTGTGGCAGCACTTGACAAAAATATCATCTACTTGAGGTCTCCATTTTGAGATCCTCAAATTGATTATGTTTTCATAAATAATTACGAATTACAAATTGATCTTACCATTAATTCGCAGAATGTATAAGAGCCATAAAACAGCTGTCATGCCAAAAGATAGAGCTCCTGCATATCTACGACCGATATGATCACAGAGCCATGCACCCAGAAAAAAGCCAGGAATTTCCGCTGCTGTTTGCCAAGCAATCTCCATAAAAGGATTTCCATCAGACTTTTCGCCAGCAGTCATTACAAGAATGATGTAGGTAAGAGTCACGAACACCCTGTTTGATAAAAATGTTAGTACCTACAGTAGGTATACCGTAAAAGAAAATACATCGTCAAAATCATCTAATTTACGAAACAGTCAAATTAGAGTAACTGTACGTAATGCAGCCAGATCCACGAAGTTTCACATAGAAGTTTAGAGGATCTGAAATTGTGGATTGTTAACGGAAATTTGCTATACAATTTCGTTAGTTTGAGATGTCTTACTCCAATCAACATGAGTGCATCGCAAAAGTAGCTGGAAAGCAAAGGACCAGAACTAGCAGGGGAGAGAAACTAGTAGCAGGGCGAGGTCTACCTTCTAACCCAGCAGTGGGCTGAATTAGATAGATATGATAAAATAAAATGTGTCACTGAACCTTACCAGGATGATAACAGCAGTATCGTGTTCCATGCTAAATTCCAGCTAGAAAACAATGCAAGTGGTCCATAAGATTTCGTCTTGGTTCGCGACGGTTTTGCTAGAATTTCTTGTTCAGTGTTATTTTCCAATTTGGTTCCATTTATTCTAGCTATACGTTTTAAATTATTGACACAAGCTTGATTTCGTCCTTCTAGCCACAGCCATCGCGGTGATTCAATAAGATTCCTAAAAAGATAATAAATATCGTCACTCATCATCATCAGTTTTAGTGAGCCAGTCAGTTTTTAATATCAGGTTATGATATTTGATGAAAATTAAATGGGTGTGAACCCATTTAAGTTTCATCAAATAATGTCAGAAGGAAGGCAAGGCTACATCATAAAACAAACAAAACTTACCTACATTTTAGTTTACAACTCGGATTTCATAGTAATCAGTAAAAATTATCTCGACAAGATACAACATATAAAACAAATGCATACCAAGACAGCACCAAAAATACTGTTTGCGGCAATGTTGTGATAAGCATGAAATATTTCCAATTCTGTAGCCACCAGTATAAAAATGGCATTAAAATGAAGCCACATGTCCATCCTATTGCGCGAAGTGTCGCTGCCTTTGACCGTCTCTCTGGAGAGGATATTTCCAAGCTGATAACAGTGACACTTTGAGTTGCCGACCACGATGGAAATGAAGCCAATATGCAGCCAATAGTAAACAAAATAAGGGATCCTCCAGAAATAATAGAAATCAAACGTCCAAGTATGATCATCGCTACAGATGCAATGAATGTTTTTCGGCGTCCATATCTGCAAATTAAATGATAGGAAAGCTGAATTATGGATATTTATCATATTCAATAATATTCTGAGGCCTAAAACTCTTTTGCACGTTTTTATTGACCCAGCGAGCGAAGCGTCCAGTTTCGAGATTGGTCAAAAATGCTTTTATCCGCCTGTCAGTGTGTTCTCAACCGATTTTAACGAAAATTACAGGGAAAATAGAGGGAAAAGGGGGTAAGTTTGCTGTAGCCTTATTTATCGACAGATTTCAATCAAATTTAAGAGGCATAGTAAGGTATTCATTCTACACAAGCTGTCGCGAAAAAATATCCAGGGGGGGGAGTGAAGGGGGAAAAGGGGGAAGTTTGCTGTAGCGTTATATATGGACGGATTTCAATTTTTGATATTGAAGCGAGGTCTACTGTTCTCCCAGACCGCCAGACCACTAGCGTCTAGATCAGGAAGACACAGATACAGTCTCCCTTTCATATTCTAAGCGAAAGAAAGAGGAGGAGATTGACGCATAGCTCTGTCCCTCATTTCCCATGTCTTCCCTCACTTTCCCGCGTCAACGCCCCCGCGGGGTCTGCATGTGACGGGTGCAGGGCTATTCGACATTACATGATATACGTGAAAATGAAAGAAAAAATAAAATCAACGCAGATTCTGTATTCAACAAGTTAAAAACTTATTAAAACCGACTTCAAGCCCTATTTTATTCTCCCTGTTCAGATTTTGAATATTATTTAAATACATGATACCGCGGCTACGAAATCTGTCTAATCCAGGCTACAAATAGAATACGAATTTACGGCACTTCTTATAGCTAGAATGCATCTCATGACAATGACTGTAATATTCGAATCACGCCTGAAAAGTCACAGGGACGCAAAAAATACGCAAATTTCGTTTACATGGATGCCGACATAATATCCAGTTTTTTTATTTATTGAGTAACCAAACTAGCGGACCGATTACTCATTTTCAAAAAATGGTACCCAACTGATGGGTCACCAGCTAAAATAAAATATATTTTTTGATCAAATCGGGTAATATAAACAGTCAAGTGCGAGTCGGACTTTGCGCACGAAGGTTCCGTACCACCATACAGTGGTATTCAAGTTTCATGCATGGGGATTAGGTATCTTTAATTTTCCTGTGTGTAAGATAGCAAAGTATTGTTTGCAGTTATTGGTGCGGCTACCTTCTTTCATACTCCATGTCTTTAACCAGGTGCATATACACTTATATAACAATATACAACTTATATAAGTTTATATGTGATATCAAAACAAATTTTTCTCCTCATTAAAATTTAAACCGTACATTTCTCATAATATTTCTCCTGTAATATTTAAATAAAGACCTGTGTAGTTTCGGAGATAAGACGGAGGGTAATGGTATGTTTTGCCTATTTTCTTATATATTTTTAACTAAGCATTTCAGCTTATCGAAAAAAACATGTTTGAGTTTCTCGCAAAAAGCTTTCATTAGACACGTCAGATGGCACGGTTTGGTTTTTTAAATTTCGGATTTGCACTAAATTATTCCCCTCCTATTGAAACCATACATTTCTCATTATTTTTCCTGTAATATTTAAGTGATGATCTACGTGGGGCGCACTGTAAGTTTCCGGAATGAATATGAAAAAATACTATTAAAGGTACAAAATTAATTTATTGTTTTTCAAAATAATCTCCCTTGGCGTCTATGCACTTTTTCATTCGATGAAACCAGTTTTGAAAACTTTTGTGCCACTCCTCTGTGGTGACCTCTGAAACGTGTTTTTCATACTCCTCGACAGCCTCTTCTGGTGATGAAAATCGTTCACCGCGTAATTGGTCCTTAATTTTTGGGAACAGAAAAAAGTCACAAGGTGCCAGGTCGGGACTGTATGCAGGATGACTCATGAGTTCTACATTTTTCGCCTTCAAAAAGTCGTTTGTCTGTCTGGCCGTGTGAGAACTAGCATTGTCGTGGTGCAGGATGATACGGCGTTTACGGTTATTTTTACGGAGTTCGTCAATAACTTCCGGCAAACAAATGGTCGTGTACCAGTCACTATTCACTGTACGACGATTCTCTAAAGCAACAGTAGCCACGTGTCCAGTTTTATTAAAAAAAGAAGCAATCATCCGCTTAGATGCACTTTTCACGCGCGCCACTTTGGTTGGTTTCGGCTCATCTTGAAAGACCCATACGCTCGATTGCTGCTTTGTTTTGGGATCGTAGCAATAAATCCATGTTTCGTCACCTGTTACTATGTCCCACACCAAATTTGACGCACCTTCGTTGAATCTGGTAAGCATGGCACTGCACCAAGTGACGCGGTCCGTTTTTTGAGCCTCGGTCAAGTTGTGTGGGATCCACCGCGAGCACAGCTTTCTCACACCCAAATGTTTGTGTAGGATTAATTGTATTTGACTCATGCCTATTTCTAAGGATGCGCGAATTTCATGGTAGGTCACATGCCTGTCTGTTTCAATCATACGGCGCACAGCATCGATGTTTTTGTTGGTCACAGCGGTGGACGGCCGACCATCGCGAGATTCGTCACTGAGATTGATACGACCACGCTTGAATTCTGCAAACCAGCTATAAACAGTTGTCTTGCATGGTGCTTCATTGCCAAAAGCTGTTTCAAGCCGAGCGATGCTCTGTTGAGCTGTCAAATTACACTTAAAATCGTAGAAAATCATACTACGAAAATTTTCCCGAGTTAAATCCATGTTGATTCAGACACACAATTTTTTAAATGGCGCCACAAGGTAAAAACAAAAGGCAGTCAGATGAAAAAAACTGCATTCTACAGCCAAAGAGTTCTATTTTCAAATGTTGCAATAAATTTTTAAATATTGTTTATGTAAGTGGCCAGTTCCGGAAACTTACAGTGCGCCCTATGTATAATACTTATAACTAACAAAAATAGGATTAATAGTTTCCTTGATAAGGGGAGAGGGGGAATGGTATTTTTTTGTCTTTTTTTATAAATATTTTTAACTAAGTACCTTATTACAACTGAAATCTACCAAATTTCAACTGAATCGGTTCAGGATTAGGTTGTTTTAAATCACTATTACACACCTAGGACAGGCACATGATCCTATAGTGATTCCGTTTTTCCTTTTAAGGTACGGAACCCTTAAAAATCAGACAAACAACTGAATTGAAAACACCGTTCTTTTTGAAGTCTGTCAACAAATAACTACCTATGTGCTGTACCAATGCATATTCAAAATATTATTTTCTGTGACTGTATATACGTAATAAAGTAATAAAATACTTACAAATCTCCAAACCAACCGAATAATATTGAACCTACTGCTTCTCCAATACGGCTGTAGGCATATACATTAGCTACATTAATCTCTCGATCACAAACCCAACCATATTCCAGTGCAACAGTTGATTTATACCATGTCGTGTCGTATTCGTAGGTGTTACATTCTGCAATTGTCACAATATAATCAAGGTGATAATAACTAACTGGATAATGATATAAAATGTTCATAAACTAAAATTAAATAAATAATTATTTTAGATACAATTCGCTGTACATAGCTTCACCATTTTTCTCATGCATGCTGGTAAAGGCACACTAGCTCTTGAGTGACCAGTTCTTGATTATAGAACTCAACAGACTATATGAGTACCTATCTTACGTTACTATAGGCTATCGTCGATGGTTTTTCAGGATGTTTTCTAGGACTGATACCGTAATGTGCTTCACGTGGTAGATAGTTATAATATAACAAATCGGCCACACATTAATTTATTTCATACAAACTGATGCTTGTCACGAGAGTTTGTTTCTCTCCTGTACTGTGACAAATGAACCAGATCACTACATGCTTACAGAACATTCAGTGGGTAATTATCAAGCGATACCTATTAAATTGTGAATGACATCTATTTCTGACGCATCCTGCACATAATTAGGGAAATATTGTGGTACGTATCCTTCCCTTTGTAGGATTTCATTCCATCATCATCATCATCGTCAGCCTCTCAGGGGACCCACTGTTGGGTATAGGCCTCCTCATAAACACGCCATTCAGAACGGTCCTGCGCAACCCGCGTCCATTGCTTTCCTGCCACCCTCGCCACATCGTCGGACCATCAGGCAGTTGGTCTGCTGACCGATCTTTGGCCTCCTCTTGGCCACCACTCTGTCACCGATCTCGTCCTTCTTCCGTCTTCTCGCCTTGCCAAGTGTCCTGCCCACTTCCACTTAAGCCGTGCTATCCGCTTACCCACATCAGCCACCTTGGTTCGGCGTCTGATTTCCGTATTACAGATACGGTCTGACAGGCTGATACCTAGCATGGCACGCTCCATGGCTCTTTGTGCTAGCGTGACTTTGTGCACAGTCTCCTTCGTGAGCGTCTATATTTCGGCAACGTATGTGAGATTGGGCAGTACACATTGGTTAAATACCTTTGTCTTCAGGCATTGAGGGATGTTAGAGGTCAGAACATTAGTTTTGCGAAAGCAGCCCATCCTAGCTGGACTCGTCTAGCGATACATTTCATTCCAGCAATACAATTATTAAAGTTATGGACATTTAGTTACATTATAGTATATACGTACCTTCGGATTCGTTATTTTTGGTGTAATCTTTGAATAATAAACAGCTACTAAACTTTGTTTCTCCCTTTGCATCGATAGATCTGAGGATGGAAAAAGTTTATGAAAATAAATATGTTAATCCATGTAAAATCTAAAACAATTAGTTTTACAGTGTTATAGATTTTATTGATGTGATAATATCAGTATTATTATATCTAGAAGCTACCTAGGCTAGTTATAATTAAATTGTTATATTGTTTCTATCTAGATAGGTTGGTAGGTTTGTAGGTATGATCTGATCTGTAACCTGAGATGTAAATAATCAGTTGAGCTCTAGCAAAAATCATACATAACTTACGTAGGTATATATTTTAATTTCCATTCATATTCACTTATGTTATTAGGTCTCTCAGGAATCTGACAATTGTAAGGAATAACAACCAGCACTAAAATTATATTCATATAGGCCATACTCCAAAAACCTATGAATACCAGATTGTATGTAAAATCAAAGTTTTTTTGGAATTTTCCATTACTTCCAACTTCACCAAGAGCTTTTTCATAAACGGTTTCCAATTCCATTTGGATATTGAGTTCTTAATAACTGAGTAAATGCACCTTTACACTATTATTTTTAAAACACTCAAAAACATGTGCTGCTGATACGGCCTCTACTTTATCAGTGCGTGTAGCCAGTTACTTAGTTTATCACTTTTCCTTTGTGCAATTTAGCACGACTACCTTTATCATCAACTCAAGTCAAGATCCTATGTTTCTTATGTTCAATTAATTAGATAATATACGACAATACACGGAGATCTAATCAAATACGGGATGTATTAGCAAGTGTTTTATTGATTGCATCTTCGTCCGTTAGGAATTAACAAAAAATTAGGTAGGTATTTAAAATTGAAAACAAAAACATCATATTCTTTATTGCACAAAATAATAATGATAATGTAAATGAAAAACAATGTACTGCAGCGAGCTTATCTCTAAAGAGAGGTATCTTTAAGAAAACCTAGGCAGGGCAGGAACGTTTGTTCATAAGGAGAGCCCTAGTGCACAATAAAAATATACAGTGGTGGTCATATAATTACAGACACTGAATGCATATTAACTAAGCTATTCCTCTCTATTTTTTGTATCAGAATATTATTGGAACTTGCTACACAATTTAAAAATATTTGTGTAAGTATTGTTTAATGCTTAAACGAAATACGATCAACAAAACTTGTCTGTTTCTAATCTTTTATTCGATTTATCCTAATTGCAAGCAGTATAAACTTAACAAAGATATGGCCAAATTAAAGACACGCCATTTGCTTAGAAGAAATAAAAAAGAGTCAGACTCGCCCATCAAGGGTTCCGTTGTAGCAAGTAATTATGTGACTGGATGTTAGTGTTGTACCTTTGTTTTTCATAGTGTTTGTATCAATGACAAGGTTATCTTTGCGGTTTTTAATAAATGTTTTATATCTTAAAAACTGCTTATTTTATGCATATGCTGCACATTTTTCCACTTTGGAAGGGAATGTCTCTTCAACGATTTACTTTGAGGGAAAATGGTTTCAGGAACCTCATTTTTAAAGACCTATCAGTAGAAACCCGACACATATAGGTTTGATGAAAAAAAAATGGTTTCAGTTCCATGTATATGGGGAGCCCCTTTAATTATTTTATTTTTCAATTTCTCAATTTCAAATCCTCATTGGCGTCGTATATTTTCGTCGAAAAAGGACCTAGCGAAAAGTCAGGATTCTAATGAGTGGTTCAGACTGCATAAGTGTTGATGGTGAGGATTCTCAGGGAATCGATCCTGTGGAAACGGATAGTATAGTGAATCCTACCATTGCAGACACCATGAATCGTGAGTAAACCTCCTGTGACGAAAGCTCTTCTTCTTGTTCTTCACCCCAATACAAATACAATTGGCGTCGCAGGCGTACGCGTGAACAACAGGATGTTTCATCTACTCTCAGTACGATTAAAGATCAAATTGATTCTATCAATAATTATTTGCTGACACAGCACATGTGCGAACCACCAACCTCCGGCGGGGGTTTCCAAAGTGGGGATATCGATGAATACCTTGCCCAGATCGGTGCAAATACAGCTCTGCCCTGTTAAAAGATAAAGATAAAGACAAAAAAATCTTTATTTCCAAAAATTACATTACTCAATGCATATAGATAGATCCCTGTCCCCTTAACTTAAAGAAAACTGTACCTAAGAAAATGGTTCTTCCTGATTAAGATTTTTTGTGAAAATTCTTGTCTGATGGTCAAAGTCTTATCAATCAGCATTGTATTGACAATGTCGGGCAAGTGTATACTTTGCTAAACGATCCTGCTGGGACCCAGCAAGACTTGAGGGCAACCTATGTGCCAACGTCTACGGACCTCCAGGCTGAATGTTCAGGGTGTAGTGATAATATGCCTGATCAGGATGAAAATCCAAGACCCGAATACATATCGCCTCAGGTTGACGCGGTCGCAACTGATCATGGTAGTAACCCAACACCCGGTACTAGCAGCATTGTCTTTACTAATGTTTTGCCTACGTTGAACGAAATGGATACTAAAATCAAGCCGGCCTTACCAGCAGGTTTGGAGCTAGTTACATCCTTGCAAAAATTTGGTCGACTCGAAAATCGCATTTATTTACTCCTGTATAATGTGCACTCAAATTGAATGCTGAACTGAAACCGGTAGATACTTCTGCCATAGAATACTTAATCGTACTACGTACAGAAAGATCTCTCCGCAAATACACTTCAATAAATAGCTACTCTCGCTTCGCGGCAATAAAGCGCAATCTAGCTCGCACCTGCGCTACGTAAAATAATCGCTAAACACCTACGGAATCGGTTGCCCCTCCCATGCAGGCTAGATTGCACCGCGTCACTACGCCTGAGAGCTTCTTTTACTCTGACATCACAAGGTCGTCCTGTAAACTCCTGTCTCGCTTGATCACGGTAGGGTTACCTACGTGCGATTTGTGTTTGTGACATTTAGCCACTCTGTGTAAGAGAGGTGTTATTAGTACTTACTCAGGCTGTTGGAAAATTTTAAGGCTAGGTAGGTGCCTACTTCCTTGCAATTGTAATTTGTTTTATACTGGGTCTAAAGTGTTCACTTTTAGGTAATCAAAAAGGTATTCAATTAAAAAGGAATCGAATTTTATTTGTGAACAACAATTCCTATAGACACCCTAAAATGTCTAGGTACCTAGGTACTTAAGTCATTGTTGTTGCAAACAACCATATAACATACATATACGGATACGGCTTCCGTACTGAACTCCTTATTTTGAGGCTAAGAAAAATGGCGCCTCTGTCGGAATTTGTCGGAACCAAGTCGTTACGAAAAATTGTAACGGCGTCACCGCGCCACGCTCCGTAAATCAGGGGTGTTTTGAATTTGGGGTGAATAGACACAAAATTAGGAAAGTTGATCTACGGATAATTCTCAAATACACGGTGACTTTTAATCGGTGATCAGGAAAAAATCTAGCTAAAATTACCTCAATGTTCAATTAATCAAAAGTTGAAACTCAATAAACCCACTTAGACAGGTACATTAATTGTCATTGCCGTTAAACTATGAAAGATGATGTAAGCTCGCAGATAGAGATTAGTATTAAGAGGATCTTGTTTTAAAAATAAATATATAAATAAATAAAAATAAAAAATAGGATTTATCGAAAACAATATTTATAAGTTTAACTATTGGCAGCCAATAATAATTGTAAATTATGTTAGTTACTTATTATACTTGTATTGCGCCTCCCGCATGATTTACAGCAGTAAACAACGCAGGGCACTATTTTATTCCGTCATACGTACACATCTATCGGATGTCACAGTCTGCGCGCGACTGAGAGAGGTTCGTGCTCAATACCAGTATGGGCACCATCTAAACGGCGACACTTTTGAGTGCCTGGTGATGGGTCCCCTATATTCAAGTCTGTGCAAACAACACAGAAAAGTTGCTTATAAGGAGCAGCTAGCGTGCGACGCGACTACGAGCCAAGCGAGCGGCAACATCACTGAAATCCCGAAAGTCAGGTTGGCCGGTCGGACGTACCTAAACTGTTGAGTGAGACCCCCCTGCTTCTGCACCGTTTCAATCAGAGTTCGAACGTACTCTTGCTGCTGCTAGGCATTCAGTAATTGTCCAAAGGTCTGATTTGCAATGTCGACTACAGGCTGTAGTTGATTGGGCTTATTCCGGCTCGGAACTATCTGCTGATTCAATCACTGCCAAGATTAAATCGTTGTTTATGGAGGACAACACATTACACATATTGTTAAAGCGAACGATTATATCATGCAAATCTTATGTGGCAGAATAGCGAGTATAATTTAGCACAGGAGGAACAATATAATAAATCATTGCACAAATTTCATTGTTGCCGAGAAACTCAAGGAGATACCTCCTTCAAATCTACATTTCTTTGAGAATGCACACCTTGAAAAAAAATCCTTGTTATTGCTCTAGTAGGTACCAATGGACAATACCTCAATGGAACTAGTGACACACTTGTGTGTCGTTAGTTCCATTGATGGTAATAGCTACAAATGTCGTTTTTAGTGCCATTATCCGATAATATGATAAGATAAGATAAGATAAGATAAGATAAGATAAGCGTTTATTCAGACGTCACAATACACAAAACAAAACACAAATAATACCGGAAGTAAACATATGGCATAAACACATTCAGAAAAAATATACATTTTACGGAAGGGATTGAACAAACAAAACAAGACTAACCTAGCGTCATCACTCATCATGTCCGCGCCACTACGGTGTGGCAGGGGCACAGCAGTGCCAACGATAAGCCAAAATATACAAGTAGGTAATTACATATGGAAAAACAGTCGATCTAGTGGTGCATTGTGTACGGCGACGGTGAAATGGTTCCGCGCTGGATGAATGGACCTATAGCGCTGGTATTCTGTCGGAACCAAGAGTATATTTGAGTGTAATATTTGTGGTGTTGATATTAATCTACAATATTTACAATAAAATTTTAGAGATATAAATAAAATATAATAATAAATAAATAGATAGATACAAAATAATCGTGTCATCATGATAGGAGGTTGAATTTTATTTGTAGTTTTGCCCCAAAATATACGACCTTCAAGCTGTAATCCTCACCATTGAAACCTTCATGAAAATGAAATTTGAAAATGCTAAAAAATAGTTCAGAAATAGTCCTAAATAGTCCACCAAGAAAGAAAATTAGTCCACTTATAGTTTCGAAGTTATAGCTATGGGTTGGTGAGGATTACATCTTGACGTGAAGCTGTAATCCTCATCTCTCGTGCAAGCAAACGGAAGGGCCTATTGACTTGGTTTGGGTTTCAAAATTAGTCCAGAAATAGTCCGCACGACATGCCAAATTTCAGAAATAGTCCTTCAACGATTCCAGAGTTATTAAGACATCTTGGTGAGGATTACAGCTTGAACATTTGATAACGTCAAATATCTCCGGACCGCCTACGACTTTCAGTTTGATATTTGTGCCAAAAAATAGTCCAGAAATAGTCGTCTGAAACAATAATAATTTCCACCTGGTTTACTTTGAAGAACTGCATCAAAAATACAATGTTTAATTTCCCATACATTTCAATAAATGTACAGTCGTGTAGAAAATAATAATGGGGTAAACCCTAATAAACCGGTTTATACCAATTAATCTCCAAAGTCTAGTGTTTTCATACTCGCTTCTCACGCAGGAGATGCGTGTTCGAATCCGGTGCAGACCATATACCATTGAGATAAGTAATTTAACCAATGTACATTATGCAGACGTTCTTACGGTAATGGAAAACATCGTTAGGCAAACTTTTATCTCCATAACTGCAACGATGAGCTAGCCCCCTGCTGTAGGCACATAACTAACTACCTTCCTACAAAGTTACAAATAATCTCACCATTTCCACTAAATATGAGGTTACAATTTTATGACCCCACTGCACCAGACCGGCTGCGCTATACGACAACCAGTGTTGGATTTTGGTGCGTTGAAAAGGATAGCACAAAAATACAAAAAGGATAGTATTTTGTAAAAAAAAAGTATAGCACGCTCTAATGCTAATTTAAAAATGTTGAAAATATTTAAAATCAACAACATTTATTCGTAATTTTCATGATTTTACTGACACTTTCCATAATAATTGAACTCTACTGACTACTCGTTGGGTTAGAGATCTAGCAATTATACTTACTTTATTTTGAGTGTTTTTTTTTATATGATAATACAGGTTCTTTGGACTCTGCCTACCCCTCTTTCGGGAAATAGGCGTGAGCATATGTATGTATGTATGATGATAAATCATAATTTATAAGTCCATTACATGTGATTTATATACAGGCTGTAAAATAAAAGTGTAGTCAAATTAGAGGTTGTTAGAAACATCTTTCTAAACAACTTACACTATGAAACCGTTTTATCAGAGCAATTTTATTTTACACATCTCTATACAGGGTGTTATTTTGTAAAGCTACGCCCGGGTAAGGGACTATAGTACCCATCATTATGAATAACTTTCCCCAAGAAATATATGGTCGCAAACGAAAAACATCTTGGGTCTCCCATAGTAACATGTAATCAGCTGATCGGTCAATGACAGGACAATTTTTTTCCATTTGCAACCATATGTTTCTGGGGGAAATTTGTTCATAATGATGGGTTCTATAGGCGTAACTTTACAAAACAACAGATTGTATATTCATTTTTGGAAGAGGTTAAAAATAAAGTTGCTCTGAAGATGTTTCATGGCAAAACTATGATGTCCCTACATATACATAAAGGTGTAGTAAAATTTGAAGGGGTTATCCCCTTAAAATTTGACTACACCTTTATGTATACTTATACTAGGGAGGTGCCAATTATTTAGAAATAAGCACTTAATTAAATACCTAAAATTTAAATGATTAAGTCTGTAATTAATCAAACAATGTTTGATGTTATGTGATGATTATACCAATGTGCCGACTGTGATTATTGTGATTATATATATATATATATATATATATATATATATATATAAATGTGATATAAACATTATATATATATATATATTATATAACTATAATGAACATAAATGGGTCTGTTCTTTTTCAAATTATGTTTGTGACACATTGATTGTCAGTTCTTAACACTTTCCTCCATTGCAATGATGTCGTTATTGCAATTGTCATGTACAGATTGATTTGATTTTTAAACACTCGTGCCTTAATTTCCACCGAAAAATGCTTTAACCCTTAGCCAGGTTGTGGGCACATAGTGACCACATAGCAATATTTTTTTTTAACGGGCTGACGCTATATATTGGCCACAATATGTCATGACAATATTGTCTATGAATGGGTTAATTAAAAAAAAAAAAGTTGGTGTATCCGAACAAGTTGTTTGACATTTCGATTGTCAAAATCAAATCTGCGTTTCAACTGCTACTTTTGCTGTTCTGTGTTGAATTTAAATGCAATTATGTCGAAAATAAACAAGGTATGTGCTATTTATTGTAACTTTTTGATAGTTTATATGTTTATTTATCCGTGTTTTTGTTCGCTTTATCGTTGTATTTGATTTTCTGTGAAATAATTGCTCTCAAAGTATGTGGTCCCCATACGCCATCTGCCTGTCTGAATAAATGTATGTGGTCTCCATGCGGCCACTGTCTTTCTAACTATCTAGCTAATTATTAAGGGTAAGATCTCACTCACGAGATACATTGCATGAAAAACCGATGCTTTAACCCATTGAAACCAAACAAAATTCCTTTTCATAACACTATTTTGATCTTTTCAGGACCCACGAAAAAGTATTCGAGATCATGAGATTGAAAAGGCTTTACGAGAAATTTACGCATCATCAGAGGATGAATCGTCCGAGGAGGAAGATATTTTACCAAGTACGTTTTTGACTCACCCTTACCCAACCTATGACATCAACAGGGCGTTGGATACTTTACAAAATGTGACAGACGAAGACCTTCTGCAGGTCTTAGAAGATTCTTCACCTACAGTTCAGCCAGCATCTCCGGCAGTAATAGTGGAAGATTTACCTTCAGCAGTTATCAATCATCCCTCTCAACCAGTTGCAGTAGCTTTACCTACCAGATCTCCTGCAGTAATAATAAAAACATTACCTTCAGCTGCCATCCATCAGCCCTCACAGGTTACACCTCCAACAGCTAAGAAGCGTAGACTTTCGACTCCAAAGCCCTTAAGTTCAACAATTAGCCATCATTCCTCTCAACCAGTTGCAGCACCTTCACCGACCAGACCTCCTGCAGTAATAGTAGAAACATTACCTTCAGCTGTCATCCATCAGCCCTCACAGGTTACACCTCCAACAGCTAAGAAGCGTAGACTTTCGACTCCAAAGCCCTTAAGTTCAACAATTAGCCATCATTCCTCTCAACCAGTTGCAGCACCTTCACCGACCAGACCTCCTGCAGTAATAGTAGAAACATTACCTTCAGCTGTCATCCATCAGCCCTCACAGGTTACACCTCCAACAGCTAAGAAGCGTAGACTTTCGACTCCAAAGCCCTTAAGTTCAACAATTAGCCATCATTCCTCTCGACCAGCTGCAACAGCTTTACGGACCAGACATCCAGGAGTAAGAGAAGAAGCAACCAAACAGCTCTTATCTTTATCGGCAGCCATTCAGCCCTCTTCATTACTGGCAGCTGCACAGCCCTTACGTTTATCGACAAATGCTTCATCTTTGGCGGCAATTCAACAGTCCTCACCTCCATTGGCAGACCATCAGCCCTCAACATCCGCGTCAGCCCAACAGTTTTCATCTTTATCAGCAGCCATTCAGCCCTCTTCATTACTGGCAGCTGCACAGCCCTTACCTTTATCGACAAATGCTTCATCTTTGGCGGCAATTCAACAGTCCTCACCTCCATTGGCAGACCATCAGCCCTCAACATCCGTGTCAGCCCAACAGTCTTCATCTTTATCAGCAGCCATTCAGCCCTCTTCATTACTGGCAGCTGCACAGCCCTTACCTTTATCGACAAATGCTTCATCTTTGGCGGCAATTCAACAGTCCTCACCTCCATTGGCAGACCATCAGCCCTCAACATCCGTGTCAGCCCAACAGTCTTCATCTTTATCAGCAGCCATTCAGCCCTCTTCATTACTGGCAGCTTCACAGCCCTTACCTTCATCGATAACCCATCGTGCTCCATCTTCAGCGGCAATTCAACAGTCTTCACATGCCACATTGCAAGATGTAATAACAAAGGTCAGGAATTGGTCTGAAGACACAACTGGATTTGCAGCTCCTAATTTCACAAAAAAAATGGAATCAACAAAGTCTTATGATGACAGAAGTTTGCCACTAGACTACTTTTTAGATATGTTTCCTGATGAAATTTTTGGTATCATAGCTGCACATACAAACTCATATGCATCATTCATGCACTCATTAAACTGGACTCCAACAAATTCATCCGAAATAAAGTCATATTTGGGTATGGTCATAATGATGGGTATACATCCTCTGCCAGACTTAGAATTGTACTGGTCTTCCGACCCCTTTTATCACAACCCTGTCATAAGTGCAGTAATGTCCTGTAAGCGCTTTAAAAAACTCACAGAAAACTTGCATTTAAATGATAGGGCTACTGAAGTACCTCGTACAGACCCAGGGTACGATAAGTTGTGCAAAATTCGACCAGTAATGGATATTCTGAACAAAAGTTTTCAAGAAAATTGCAAAGGTTCCGATACACAATCGGTGGATGAAAGCATGGTGAAATTTAAGGGAAGAAGCTCAATGAAACAGTATATGCCGCAAAAGCCAATAAAGAGGGGATACAAAGTCTGGGCGCGGTGCGATTCAGAAACAGGATATTTATATCAGTTCAATGTTTATACAGGCAGAATTGAAAGTACCGATGATGGTGACGGTGGACTTGGTTACAAGGTTGTAATGCAATTGTGTGAAAACGTCGAAGGAGGGACTTTGATGGCTTTCGATAACTTTTTTACCAGCCTTCCCTTACTAGAGATGCTGCATCAAAAAAATATATTTTCTGTGGGTACTGTAAGACAAAATAGAAATGGTTTACCACCACGTCTCTTACCTCAAAAAGGTGACAAGAAAGAAAACAAACTGAATGTTGGTGAATTCATGATGCAGTATGATGCTCCTATTGCTGTAATCAAATGGCGTGATACTAAAGATGTGTACGTCTGTACAACAGCTTTTGATCCTAAATCTGTTGTGACCATTCAACGTAAACAGAAAGACGGTCGCAAAGCCCCATTGATATGCCCATTGGCAATAGAACAATATACTAAATGTATGGGAGGAGTCGACAGGCTTGACCACTATCGATCATCTTACTCTATTGGACGAAAATCGACCAAAAAAAATTGGATGTGCCTGTTCTTTTTTATGCTTGAAGTATCATGCATAAATGCATATATCGTATATAGTAGAACTCACAATAAGACAAGCAACAGTCACCGAGATTTTAGACTAACTTTGGCCAGAGGCCTCATCGACAATTTTACGACTCGACTGAGAAATCCGCCTCTATTCAAAAACAAAAAAGGTGGCCAGTACGGAGTGTCTGACACTGTAAGGCTTAGTAATGTTGGTGTGCACATGCCTTGCCAAAGCAGTAGAAAACGATGCCGGTTTTGCAGCACAAGGGTAAAATCGAGAAGAACAAAAATAATGTGTAAGGCGTGTCAGGTACCGCTGTGTGCGGTACCTTGCTTTGATGATTTTCACCGTTAAGGCTTATTCTTCTTCTTCTTCTTCTTAGGCTTATTGTTACCTTTTTCTTCAGATGAACCCTGGTGTCAGAGTTTTTAAACCGCCTAACAGCATAGCTAATAGGCCTCTGACATGATCAAATACAGCGACCGGACCGACGGCATAACGTGCCCTCCGAAGCATGGAATCATTTTTCTTTTCGGACAATCAGGTGATTCAGCCTGCAATGTCCTGAAGTTATTATTAGGCTTATGCCAATGTCATATTATAATATGTTAATAGTATAACTACCTCAATTTTGATTATCTACAACTATGTACCTCAATTTTTGATTATTCGCCTAAAAATAAAACTTTTTTCTTTATTCTAGTGTAGTTTTATTAGATCAACGACTCATTTGATCTTCAGGATAATATTCTTCATTACCTGCATTCATATTTCATACTTTATAACTTGGTAGCGTTCACTTACTGTAATGTAGCCCTACCCTTAACTAATCTAAAAACTACTTGCCGGGCAGTGGTCACATACAGACCACATTTTTTCTTTTTAACGGCCTGTGGTCATATAGAGACCACACGGTTTTTTTTCAAGAATAGGAGAAGATAAAAAAAAATCAAGAAAATAATTTTTTCATTATCCTGTTATCTACCAAAATCAGTATTCAAAATAAAAAAAATCTCTGGGCCTGACTAAGGGTTAAGATGTCTTCAAAAGTTTCGGCAAAATCGTATTTCGATGAAATTTTACCGGCGCGTTCGCGATACTAATTCCGCCATTGTTGTTTACATCTTAGCACAACTATATAAATATATATCATAGCTACAACCGAAGCTCGAAGACCCGTTCATAATACAAATCGCTGTCACGCACTTATGTACAACAAAAAACTCATTTAAGTTTCAGTCTTCTAAGGGCTTTTGACAGCCGTTAAAAACAGTTTAAATTAAACACAACTTAAGCACAACAAGCAGACTGCAAGTAATGTACTCAAGCAGGCCAAGTTTATTACCTGTCAGCTAGGTATCCCCTAATCATCCGTGTTTTATTAAGGTTGTATTTAAACTGTATTTAGCGGTTATCAAAACTCTGGTGTAAGTCCGGCTAAATGGGAGAACATAAAAGTTAAGTGTCGTGAACGTGAGGGACAGAGCTATGTGCTATAGCTATAGCTCTGTCCCTCACTTTCCAGAAGAACAGAAATATACCTACACAATTTTACGTTTGTCAATTTTCCCTGAAAACTTCTAAACGGACTACCCAAGTTACAAAATTTCTATTGCCCTGTCCGTTTCAGACCTACACCTGTCAAATGACACGAAAAACAACACAATATCTGCACAAACAAAAAAACATGTTTTCAACTTACGTAACTAAGGTGGCGTGCATTTACCTAACAAAAAATTTGTTAATACTTATTTTATTATACTGATTGAAAAATAGGCAACTGTTATTTATTTAAACCGTCCACTGAACAGTTATAATAACTTTTTTCCGTTACTCCATTGTTGCATTATTTGCATAAACAGACGCGCGTGTCAAGCGGATGGCACTCACGCTCGCACTGGTTTGGTTTGAACTGTTTTGAGATATCGTGTCCGTGAGCAGTATCTATGTGTGCGTTGCTCGAGCGCGCTTATATGTAGATTGATTTCTGTACCTATTTATTTTGTGCTAGTATGTACAAATGCCTCTGTCGCTAGTGTATCGGTTGATCATATCCCCGACCTTGGCGCACATGCATTCGTGACGGTTCAAATAAAGGTGAGAAGGGCCAAATATCCGACACGAAAAATATCTCACAGGGCACTTAAAAGCATACACATGCAATCTTTTGAGCATGACCATGACTCAATCGCGTGGAATACGATTGCTCAAAGTACCAATATCGACAATATGGTTACGACTTTGGTGGATAACATTCTTAATTTATTTTACAAACACGCTCCAGTAAAAACTATAATAATCAGGGATCGGCCTACACCATGGCTAACCAGCAATGTCAGATGTATGATGCAGCTAAGAAAAAGGGCTCAAGCAACTTATAAGTAAGCAATCCAAATCACCAATTCATCATCAGGAATATAATTATTTAAAGAACCTCGTAAATACAAGTCTATTTGCTGAAAAAAAGCCTGTTTCGAGCAAAATATTAATAATAACATTCAAAAGCCAAAACTGTTATGGAAAAACCTTCGTGAACAAGTGTGCCTAATTTTAAAAATGCCAAATGACTTGCCTGACGACTTTCCTGATCCTAACGATATTATGGCCCATTTCTTGAATATTCCCGGGGACAATGTTGTAGTAATATCCGATCTAACCTTTTTCGAACACCATAGGTTTGGCCCCGGGATGTTCCGATTGCATCCCGTAAATGAGAAGACGTCAGCAAAATCATACTCAAAATAGATAACAAACGCTTGTGGCAGGGATAAAATAATAATGGATATAATCATTATGAACTTGCCACAAACTCTGAATGTAATTACCCTTATTATTAACCAATCTTTGACTTCCTCCACCTTTCCAGCGTCATGGAAGGCCTCAATTGTTCGACCAACACCCAAAATTGGCAATCCCAAATCCATATCTGATCTCCGACCCATAAGTATACTACCATATCTATCTAAAGTTCTTGAAAAAATTGTAAAAGTAATTGTTGAAAGCAATTTAATTTGCAGAGATAAACGGCCTTCTGCCAAAGCATCAATCAGGGTTTAGAAAGAATCTTAGTGAGGTTTACAGCTTGAACATTTGATATCATCAAATATCTTCAGACCGCCTACGACTTTCAGTTTGAAATTTTAGCCAAAAAATAGTCCAGAAATAGTCCACCGAAACAATAATGATTTCCACCTGGTTTACTTTGATGAAGTGCATTAAAAATACAATGTTTAATTTCCCATACATTTCAATACATGTACACAATGTACAGTCGGGTACAAAATAATAATGGGGTAAACCCTAATAAACCGGTTTATATCGGTTAATTCAATCAAAGGGCCTGTTTTTAATCTCTGAAAACTAACGGTAGTGTAATATTGTAGGAAAGTGAGGGACAGAGCTATAGCTATAGCACATAGCTCTGTCCCTCACGTTCACGACACTTAACTTTTATGTTCTCCCATTTAGCCGGACTTACACCAGAGTTTTGTTAACCGCTAAATACAGTTTAAATACAACCTTAATAAAACACGGATGATTAGGGGATACCTAGCTGACAGGTAATAAACTTGGCCTGCTTGAGTACATTACTTGCAGTTTGCTTGTTGTGCTTAAGTTGTGTTTAATTTGAACTGTTTTTAACGGCTGTCAAAAGCCCTTAGAAGACTGAAGCTTAAATGAATTTTTTGTTGTACATAAGTGCGTGACAGCGATTTGTATTTTGAACGGATCTTCGAGCTTCGGTTGTAGCTATGATATATATTTATATAGTTGAGCTAAGATGTAAACAACAATGGCAGAATTAGTATCGCGAACGCGCCGGTAAAATTTCATCGAAATACGATTTTGGTAAACCAGGTAAAAATCATTATTGTTTCGGTGGACTATTTCTGGACTATTTTTTGGCTAAAATTTCAAACTGAAAGTCGTAGGCGGTCCGAAGATATTTGATGATATCAAATGTTCAAGCTGTAATCCTCACCAAGATGTCTTAATAACTCTGGAATCGTTGAAGGACTATTTCTGAAATTGGGCCTGCCGTGTGAACTATTTCTGGACTAATTTTTGAAACCTAAACCTAGTGGATAGGCCCTTCCGTTTGCTTGCACGAGAGATGAGGATTACAGCTTGACGTCAAGCTGTAATCCTCACCAACCTATAGCTATAACTTCGGAACTTTAAGAGGTTTAAACAAATAAACGGGTACATTTATTTGTTTAAACAAGGGCTAAAAGGAGCTAGCAGGGGAATAATTATGAGGCCTCCGATTTTTAATTGGCTAATAAATAATCTCTGTATGAGGTTTTGAAACAATGAATAGTATTTTTTTCGCGAATTGGAGGTGGGAGGATTACCAGCATTTTGTGGCCAAATACCTGTACTGAAGCTGCCTCTAAAAGCGGCAGTCTTGTGGCGGGGAATGGAAAGGATACTTGTCGTACTGCGGTTCGTGTGGTGATGCGAGTCTCTCCAGGCTTCTCAAAAAGATATTATATGCCTCTCTTTTTGACACCAAACAAAAGCGTTGTTAACTGTATCGCTTGTCTGCCTTTAATTTCAAGAATGTTTGCACTGTTAAGATAAGGTGTAATATGGGCACGGGGAGGTACGGTGAAACAATAACGAGCACAAGCATTTTTGGAAGACCAGGTTGATATCTGTTTCAGGTCCGCATTTATGTCCCGAACAGCCGAAGGGAAAGTGTCAATATATAACTGCAGATCATCGGCGTATATATGGTATTTGCAGTGTGAAATACAACGAGTGACGTCGGCACATTACAGGCTGAACAACAGTGGGTCCAGTAAGGATCCCTGAGGAACACCTCGACTGGTGGTGACATTTTCTGACTGATTAGTCGAATCGTCACTATTTCTAAAAGCTACGTGTTGATTGCGGTTACCAAGGTAACTTGCGAACCATCTTATTGCATCCAGGTCGAAACCATAATAGCTCAACTTTGACAACATCATATCCATATTAATGGAGTCGAATAGAATAATAAAGCAGAACAAGAAGTACCGTTGCCGGAGTTCTGGGAAGCAAGTACGTTATCGACTACATCAAGAATAGCCGTCGTTGTACTAAGATTCTTTCTAAACCCTGATTGATGCTTTGGCAGAAGGCCGTTTATCTCTGCAAATTAAATTGCTTTCAACAATTACTTTTACAATTTTTTCAAGAACTTTAGATAGATATGGTAGTATACTTATGGGTCGGAGATCAGATATGGATTTGGGATTGCCAATTTTGGGTGTTGGTCGAACAATTGAGGCCTTCCATGACGCTGGAAAGGTGGAGGAAGTCAAGGATTGGTTAATAATAAGAGTATTTACTTTCAGAGTTTGTGGCAAGGACATAATGATTATATCCATTATGATTTTATCCCTGCCACAAGCGTTTGTTATCTATTTTGAGTATGATTTTGCTGACGTCTTCTCATTTACTGGATGCAATCGGAACATCCCGGGGCCAAACCTATGGTGTTCGAAAAAGGTTAGATCGGATATTGCTACAACATTGTCCCCGGGAATATTCAAGAAATGGGCCATAATATCGTTAGGATCAGGAAAGTCGTAAGGCAAGTCATTTGGCTTTTTAAAATTAGGCACACTTGTTCACGAAGGTTTTTCCATAACAGTTTTGGCTTTTGAATGTTATTATTAATATTTTGCTCGAAACAGTTTTTTTTCAGCAAATATAATTGTATTTACGAGGTTCTTTAAATATTTATATTCCTGATGATGAATTGGTGATTTGGATTGCTTACTTATAAGTTGCTTGAGCCCTTTTTCTTAGCTGCATCATACATCTGACATTGCTGGTTAGCCATGGTGTAGGCCGATCCCTGATTATTATAGTTTTTACTGGAGCGTGTTTGTAAAATAAATTAAGAATGTTATCCTCCAAAGTCGTAACCATATTGTCGATATTGGTACTTTGAGCAATCGTATTCCACGCGATTGAGTCATGGTCATGCTCAAAAGATTGCATGTGTATGCTTTTAAGTGCCCTGTGAGATATTTTTCGTGTCGGATATTTGGCCCTTTTCACCTTTATTTGAACCGTCACGAATGCATGTGCGCCAAGGTCGGGGATATGATCAACCGATACACTAGCGACAGAGGCATTTGTACATACTAGCACAAAATAAATAGGTACAGAAATCAATCTACATATAAGCGCGCTCGAGCAACGCACACATAGATACTGCTCACGGACACGATATCTCGAAACAGTTCAAACCAAACCAGTGCGAGCGTGAGTGCCATCCGCTTGACACGCGCGTCTGTTTATGCAAATAATGCAACAATGGAGTAACGGAAAAAGTTATTATAACTGTTCAGTGGACGGTTTAAATAAATAAAAGTTGCCTATTTTTCAATCAGTATAATAAAATAAGTATTAACAAATTTTTTGTTAGGTAAATGCACGCCACCTTAGTTACGTAAGTAGAAAACATGTTTTTTTGTTTGTGTAGGTATTGTGTTGTTTTTCGTGTCATTTTTCGTGTCACCTGTCGGTGCAGGTCTAAAACGGACAGGGCAATAGAAATTTTGTAACTCGGGTAGTCCGTTTAGAAGTTTTCAGGGAAAATTGACAAACGTAAAATTGTGTAGGTATATTTCTGTTCTGTAAACCTTTTGTATTGTAATAGTAGGCAGGTCTATTTTTTTGTTTTTTGGAGTGCCAGTACCATGTTAGTTTTTCGTGCATAAACCGTAGTTGAGAACCCTAGAGCGATCGCCGAGCGTAGCTATGAAAAGTGAAGTACATACATGTGGTTGACTTCTGTACCTATTTATTTTGTGATACTAGTCTATCAACGTGGCACTATGATCGGTGAAATGGATTTGTGTACTTACACTAAAAATTCCTGCAGATTTTTTGACATTTTATCTCCTGTATTTAGCAGGTCTATATTGAAGTCACCTGTCAGTATAATGCGGTCAAACTTAGAGAAGGTCGCTATCGAGTCCGTAAGCGCATCAAGAAAAACATCAATATTCATCCACTGTGGACGGTAGGCTGTACCAATAATAATTTTAGATGTTTTTATGCTAAGAGCGAGCCAAAGCTGTTCGCTGCAGTGTCTGACTCTGGGTGGGGGTGGATCCTAGCATGCAGACCAGCTTTGATGTAGAAGGCGACGCCTCCGCTTCGGGCAGTCCGGACTTGCGTGGAGCGAGCTACATGACTCATACGGTAGCCAGGCACAGATGGCGCTCGGCCTACTTCTCCCTCACGCAGCCATGTCTTATTTATCGCGATAAGATCGGGAGATCTTTGTAATATAGCTGCAGTAAGCTCATCGTGCCCTGTGTATAATGATCCCGCATTTCAAAATGTCATTTTTAATAATTTATCACTCAGCTCGGTTAATAGTGTGTACGTGTATGTGTAGTATATATAAATGGGTAAAAGAGGGTAGTGGGGATCGAGCAGTGTTGTGAATGTACAGCCCGCGCCAGGAGTAAAGAACGCTGTCCTTGAATGCGCAGTAGTCACTTTTCAGAGGTGTTTGACCCGTGGAATGGAAGTGAGGTGCGACGGGGGCGTTAGCAGCGCCGGCAGGCACCTGATTCGTAGATAGATCAGTCCACAGAGTACATTAATTGGATCAGTCGCTCGATCGTTAACTCTGCACGAACACACACACACTCTAACGAACATGCAAAGACTTCACAAAAACTTCACAGACAAACTAGGGTCGGCACGCAGGCGGGCGTCGGCGTTCGAAATTGGAATATCATAATATGTAGAAAATTTTCACATTATAAGTAACCATAATGTACAAATTTTCAGCCATGAAATGAGTTTTTACCAAATAGTTATATATTATGCTGGTCTTAACGTGCGGTTTTTAGACGCAGTAAAGAGGGTTTATGATACGTTTGTAGATAAAAATACTAATTGGCCTGATAACAGGCCACTGTACACTTAACAAACAAGCAAACACTTGAAAATTACAGGTGCAACAGATAGCTCCCTATGCAGAAGGTGCAAGAAAGTGCATGACACTGTGGAGCACATGTTGCTTGCGTGCCCATCCACCATAGAAACCAGGATGGCAATCCTGGGCAACATCGCAGCAACAACGACCTCACAGCTCCTCGAACATCCAGGCCTGCTACTCGTGCTGGTGCAGGAGATAGCGGATGGCTGAATTAGAAGAGTGGGTGCAGGGGACATGCACAAAAGCCCCGCTCAAGTGGGCCAAGTGGAGGTACTTTAACCCCCTGAAGGAGAAGACGAAGCAGTCCTCCTAAGCGTACAGTTAAATTCCTTCTACGTAGTTTCTAAGGCATAATTAGAGTGAGACAGTTGATGACCAAGTCCAAAGCTTTAACACCCATATTTTTAGTCATTTCCTCGAGATTTCCTCGACTCGACTCGACCTCACTTGAGGAAATTTGTATGCTTAATTGATAAATATCTCCTCGACTTGAGCGATTCCCTTACTCGAGTCGAGGAATCAATTGTCAAACTCAAGGTACCTCTCGAGCAGCCTTAAGGCGTCCTCAAAATTGTAAACGATGCTTTCAACGCACTTCGTCGTCCAAGGTTAAACGTTATTATTCTTAAAAATGTTTTATGAAGATTTTGAAGAGTTTATTGTTCATGTTTTTGATGATCCGTACGACTACCCGACTCGACGTTATTTACGCGACGCTTTAAATCCATTGGAATGTTATGACGAAACTCGAACTAAGGTCGAGGTTACGACTGTGAATATCGTTTTGAAGGTGTTTTTGAGAAGTTCCTTAAGGAAGCCTTGGCTAAGTTTGAGTCGAGGGGGCTCTAAGGAAACGACTAAGAATATGGGTGTAATAAGTCTGCTGACCTGAGCTTGTTTGATGAACATGCTCCGGTCTGGAGAGTCGAAGTTAACGCTGTGGCTTGTTGACACCATCAAGGGTCTAATGGCTACGACAAACCGTGCCCAGAGTAGATATAAGAAGGATCCCATCGACGATAATCTTCTACTTTTAAAAAGCCTCCGTAATCGTTTCAGTCGCCTGTGTCGTGATGCCAAACAGAACTTCGTATCTGTGTCTATCAATTTTTGATCCGATAATTGTAGAATGGGTCGACAGATCTTTTCGTTATAAATGATTATTTGTATTTTAATTTTAGTCTTTACCTTCCTACATGAAAATTATTCAATTTTCGTATCCTTCAAGGGGTGCGTTGTGACTAAGCTATTGTGAGATAAACTGACCCCCCACAAGTCAACACAGGTTTTCAGGTTTTAGGGAACAAATAACCAATACAAACTAAACTACATAATTGTCATAGGAACTATCATCAGTTTTTATTGTACTAAAATGTCTTTGAGATTAATAAATTATTAAAATTAATATTTACAAGCGTTTGAAGTTGAGGTCACGTACCTCTAGAAAACTGCATCGGAACTGCTGGTAGGTAGTTGTTCTGCCAATATCTTAGGCCGTGCAACTAGAATACGCAGGATTCATTTTCAAGCCGGGGAGGATTATTACCACCTTTACTTATGTAAGAGGTTTAAGGCTGGACATTCACGGTTACTTTGAACTGAACAAATTGGACTGACGTCAATTAAAAATGTGAGTGTGAAATCTTGTATCGAAAATTCAATAGTTTAGTTTGAAAATCTGAGGAAAAATCCAACTGATGACAACCCACGGATTTTCAGGCACATCATGATCCGCTAGCTTGAGTCCATTTGCATCAGTCGGAGCCATAAGTGTATATACTGACGCCGGACGGTCGGCCGACTGGTCGTAGCTTGGACGAGACGGCGGCTGCACGTGCAGTATCTATGAAATGTGTAGGTGACTATAATCTAAGTACACATTTCAAAAATACTACACGTCCAGCCACCGCCGCCGTCGCGTCTCAGCTCCGTCAGCTAAGCGTTCATTGGAATAACGGAGGGAACACCGGAACGGTGATAGATAAATCAGCATTTCGTAATTTCGTAATTTCGTAATTTCTTTATTGTACTAAACAAAACAGACATACAGATAACTTATGATAGAAAAAACATGTACAAAGGCGAGCTTATCTCTAAAAAGAGATTTCTTCCAGCAAACCATGTTGGGTAGGAGACGGAGATGATAGGTAAGGGAAAGAATTGCGCGTACAATTAAGACTATATTCTAATATAATACATATTACACATACATAAAACCCTATTGCTAAGAAATATAGACTACATACACAGTTACATAAATACAGCATATCAATAAATATCTTACAAATATACTAATACTAATACATTATATAGCTAAATAGAAAGTGAAAGATAGTGCTTCTTTAGTCGGTTCTTAAAGATATTCAGTGATGGACTGTCCCTGATGGTGCAGGGAAGTTCATTCCACAGCCGTATAGCGCGGATTCTAAACCCGTGCTCGAAGGTTGCAGTGGAGCGTTGTGGGGCTTTAAGCATAGTAGCCATGTGAGTTCTCCGAGGCCTGCATGAAGAAAGAAATTCGAAGCGATCACGCAGGAAGTTAGGGTACCGAGGGTTCCACAAAATATTGTAGAGCAGGCATAGGATATGAGAGTCCCGTCGAAGACGAATCGGAAGCCAATTCAACTCCCTGCGATGTTGAGAAACGTGATCATATTTTCGCAGTCCGAAGATGAACCGAATCCCGAGGTTTTGAAGTCGTTCGAGTTTGTTCAGTTGCTCTTCATTTGCGCTTACCCAGCAAACATCAGCATAGTCAATGAGGGGAAGTAAAAGAGACTGGGCGAGAATAATTTTGGTCTGACGAGGAAGAAAGTTCTGAAGTCTCCTGAGAGAGTGAAAGGTAGCGTAAACTCGCCTGCTGACCTCGCTGATATGCGTTGACCAGGTTAACTGGTTATCGAAAACAACACCCAGGTTTTTCGCTGTGTCGCTATACATGATTACGGTACCGTTATAAGATACAGGAGGGACAGACTGTTGCTTCAACAAACATAGTGAGTGTCTGGTACCTATAATCATGGCCTGGGACTTGTTTGGGTTAACCAGTAGCCCAAATGACGAGGCCCATCCTCTAATACCCTCTAAGTCAGCGTTTAACGCCTCCACAGCGGAGTTTACATTATCGGGAGAGAAGTGGCGATAGATTTGTAAGTCATCCGCGTAAAGATGATAAGAAGATGAGAGGGCATCGGAGATGGAGTTAATAAATATAGAAAATAGAAGAGGAGAGAGAATGCCACCTTGGGGGACACCGGAGGTGAGGTCACACCAATCCGTGCAAGTCGTCTCCGATTTGATACGCTGTTTACGGTCACGAAGGTATGAGTCGAACCAGCTGATAGAATGGGAAGAGAGATTAAGAGATTTGAGAAGTTCAACGAGAATGTCAAAGTCAACACAGTTAAAGGCACTGCTGAAGTCGAGCAGGGTAAGCAACGAAAGCTGCTTCTGATCCATGGCAACCTGAATATCATCCGTCACTTTAAGTAGAGCCGTAACTGTGCTGTGACCCGGTCTGAAGCCTGATTGAAAAGGATTTAATAGGTTGTTAGAGGATAGATATTGGGAGAGCTGGGTATGGACAATGGATTCGAGGACTTTTGATAGGATCGGCAAGATGGAAATCGGGCGATATTCTTTGAAGCAGGTGGGATTGGATGATTTAGGGGGAGGGATAACTAGTGCATGTTTCCAAGCAGTAGGGAAGGAGCAGTTTGAAAGGGAAAAATTTAAAATGTGCGTTATGGGCGGAAGCAGGTCATCTAGGATAGTGAAGATCATTTTTAGGCAGATGT
Source organism: Argyresthia goedartella (assembly GCA_949825045.1). Classification (NCBI taxonomy): domain Eukaryota; kingdom Metazoa; phylum Arthropoda; class Insecta; order Lepidoptera; family Argyresthiidae; genus Argyresthia; species Argyresthia goedartella. The sequence continues at coordinate 23,610,610 of OX463820.1, forward strand.
TGTCATGTCCGACTGCTTTGGAGCTAATCGCCAACAATGCCCTTTTAACTGTGTCAACTCCGACATATCTCATGTTGAAGGGAGTGGTGTTGGGAAGTGACCTAGAACGCAGGCTCCGAAGAGTGGCTTGCTTGACGGTAGAGTCCATCACAACGGGCGGTGCGGAGAGAAATTGATTAAGAGCGTTGAGATCGACATTACCTGAATGCGTGTCCTGGGCCTGGGACTTGCCAATACCAAGTGTCCTGAGAAATTTCCACACCTGAGCAGGAGTGTACCTTTCGATACACTCAAAGATGTGGCGGCGTTTGGCGTCGCGACAGAGACGATTGCAACGATTTCGAAGCGATTTGTAGGTGAGAAAATTGTCATCTGTCGGATCCTTTTTGTACCTGCACTTAGCCCGATCTCTCTTGGTCATAAGTCGCTTGATATCATCGTTTAGCCAGGGAGCAGGCAGGTGCTTCACTCTAACTTTTTTAATGGGAGCATGTTTGTCATGAAGTCCCAGGACAATTGTATTGAAGCTGTGAATTTTGTCATCAACGCTCTCGCTCAAGATGACAGGGGACCAATCGACCAGTGAAACATCAGACTTGAGGGAATCCAGGTTGATGGCTTTGAAGCTGCGAGTTTCAATAAATTTGGTTCTGCACTTACGGGACCTAATTTTATATGAGACGTAAATGAGGTCGTGAAAAGAAAAAGGTGAGTTAAGTTGACCATGAGTGGCCACCTTATCCAGGTTGGAAATGATTATGATGTCAAGAAGAGAGGGCGAGCAATGTGGCTGGGAATGGGTGGCCGCAAGCGGCAAAATGTGCAGATTGTATGAATCTACTATTGACCTAAGCTTGGCTGAACGAGAATCATTTTTGAGGAGACAAGTGTTGAAATCCCCAAGAATGAGAGTGTCATCGTAAAGTGGGGTCAAGTCATTAAGAATAGATTCAAAGGTGTCGAAATAATCAACACGGAGAGAGGGGCTATAAACAACACCAAGAAGCACCTTATTGTGATAAAGAAGAATTTCGAGGAAGAGATATTCGGCAGACTCGGAGTACTGGCTAGGGGATGCGCTGATCACCTTGCACGGAATATCCGCACGCAGGTAAACAGCAACACCTCCATCCGCTTTCCCGACTCTGTCATTCCTGTAGAGCCTGAAGCCTGGAAGAGAGTACATAGATGAGGAGAGTGAAGGCTTCAGGAATGACTCGGAGACAAGGATAGCGTCCACATGTTGGTCACTAAAAGCCTCGATAAGATCGGTGTAGCTCGTGTGAATGCTCTGAGCATTGATGTGCACAATGTTCAGATTCTTCCCAGACCCACCAAAGACAGTTCTGAGTTTGCCAGAAAGTGGTTCTTCCACACTGGAAATGTCACTTTCTGCACTTACAAATTCATCGCTAGACGCACACGACAAGAAGCTATCGTTATTGAGATTCATAATATGTAGATAAAATAATATACTATAATATAATATAAATATATAACTAGGTATAGGAATATACCTAGCATTTTATCTCCTTTCGCTTTTTTTTATCCCTTCGTGAAATCATGTGTATTCATAGCATATTTTTTACAATTCTAAACGCGAAAGCGAAATATGAAAATATTTCTTCGCAATTCATATCCTTTCGCAAAACCTATCCTATTTCTGTCTTTAGTTCAACTTATTGTCATATTGTATCAAAAATTACTCGTATCCATCTAATATTATAAATGTGAAAGTAGCTATTTAGAAGTTTGGATGTTTGTGTGTTTGTGCCTCAATCACGCTAAAACGACTCAACGGATTTGAATTAAATTTATCACAGTGATAGTTAACGAGCTAGATTAGCATATAGGAACTTTTTATCCGACTGCACCAGAAGGAGGGTAACGTTATCTCGCTAAATAATTCTTAGGAACACGCAGATGAAGTTGCGAGCATCAGCTAGTTTATAATATATCGCATTTCATCTACCATAGGTACAGTAAGTTAACAGTCTTAGTCGGATTTTTTATTTTATTTTTAATTATTATCCACACACACTTCTTGAAAAAGTGACTATACTGAATACTTGTAGAATTGAAAGAAAATTCATGGGCAAGAACCAAGATCTTTAATCACCTTTAGAAGAAACACTTAGCGTAAGTCCATGTGACAGAAACTCTAAACAAGAGTGAGTAAGTGTCCAGCGGTGGCGGCGGCGGCGGCGGCGGCGGCTGCAAGCAGAGGCGTAAGCCTCTTGGCTGACATTGCTGTAAGCAATGTTAGCCAATTTTCGTATGGCCTTTAAACGCCATTGGCTGCGAGGCATGCGCTGCCAGCAAGCTGGAAGTTTGCTAGAAGCAGTGTAGCCGTTCGCTGAAAGCTTGCTGCAAGCCCTCTATCAGCCCCAGATTTCAAAATTAAATACATATTATTTAGTTGACTTATGAATTGACGACTGTAATGTAGTTACATTTCTGAGAAGAGTTCTGCCTACCTAGAAAAGATTAAAAACTGCTATTAACTCTTACTTTGCCTATGAAAGGATATGAATTAAGAAGAAATATGAGGGCATTTATAATTGTAGAAAATACGTTATGATAAACGCTTGATTTCACGAAAGGATAAAAAGAGCGAAAGGCGTTCAAATTCTAATTAATCAAAATTTTGTAGGTACTTAGTATATTCATTATTCGTATCATGATCAACACAATCAAATGCCTTCGACAGATCGCAAAAAACACCGATAGCATCATGTGCGGCTTCCCATTGCAGAATAAATATGAAATATAAGATCGATTTACCCCTAGTGAAACTGTATTGTTTGGCGTGGAGTTGCTTGGTAAGGTTGAAGTGTGAGAGAATTTGATTGAGTATCAAATGATCTCAGTATCTTTTCAAAAATTTTACTTAGTGCTGGAACTACAGATATTGGTCTGAAATTTGAAGGATCACCCTTGTCTCCCGACTTGAACAGAGGTATCAGTTTACTGTGTTTCATGAGGACTAGGACAGCTCCATCGTCAACACATTTATTAAATATATGAGCTGAGGGCTATAACTAGTATTATTGAACCAATGACTTGCATGATGATGATAATGACATGATGAAAGCATGGCTTAGACGTGCACCTGGCCTAGACTTCTAGGGCTTGCACAGATGGGGTGCCTAAGCGGATCGCGCAATTCCCTGAGTATTCACTACAGTTGCCCGCACTGATATTAACACAATTACCGAAACACGCGGTAATGCGCCTATAAGCCAGGCTCGTTTTCGGGCGTCCGGAGGCAGAACAAAAGGCGCGCGATTGATAAAAATTGTCACATACGCCTGCTTAATCGTGTTGCATCATGGTAACGCACAATCGCAATAACGCTGGAAATTATACCACCATTGGACCTTTTTGTGCAGCAAGAGGCAAAATCTGGAGCTTTAAGTCTAAGACTGTGTACAACACGGGATGATGGAAATATTAACCAGCAGATACTGAATAATGCACCATTCTGGCAAAGGACCTTAAAGAGCTTCCCGAAGCCACTATAGGGACAGACCGCAAAAGATTTCCTATTTAACAAAAAAATACAAGGACCTGACTCCGAACTTGGAAATCCATTAAATAACAATATACAGTAAATGCTCAAATAACGTCAGGGGGGCATCTACACACCCAAATTGAACATCAAATACTCCGTTAGCTTCGAGATACAATAGTGTTTCAAGCAAAAACGAACAAACATAAACACCCAGGCTCCTACATGGAGTAACGCACGTAGTAGGGAGTGTAGAGAAAAATGTTTTAAAACAGACAACGCATTTTCTGCTCTGCTCACTTAAAAAACTACTAACAAAATCAAAACTCATACTGGAATGTCATGAGACGCTTAACAGGTGAGAATAATAAATTCACTTGCAGTAAGTAGGTAAAGGATCACTGTAAGGACCGAGGAAACTGCGAGGCAGGCAAACTAGCAAATGCAGGGGCAAGAAGGACGGTAATTGGCCCACAACCCTTCTCTTTCCTATCAGCAGAAACAATTAGGAAGAGAATCGAAGCAGCCATAGCAGCGCAACATAATTAATTATGGGCGAGCAGGGAAGACTGCAAAAACACCAAATTATTTCTTAATACATATACCCATAAATTCACAAACTACTTATTTCGACTCTTTCGAGTCTTTGCTCAATCAGCTGACTCCTCTTTACAATAATACCCTCATTCTTGGAGATTTTAATACATGTATCCTCAAAAATGATTCCCGCTCTGCTAAACTCCAGTCCATTGTAAATTCTTTCAATTTGCATATTCTTCCTCTCAACGCAACTAATTTTCAACCACACTGCACTCCTTCCCTCCTTGATCTCATGATCGGCTCGGATTTGGAAAAGGTTGCGACCCATGGACAGTTTAACTCTCCTTTTTCCTTTCATGACCTGATTTATCTCTCGTATAAGATTGAGCCGCCCAAGAGCAGAGCAAAATTTATCCATATTCGTAGCTTCAAGGGTATTGATACTGCATCCCTTAAATCTGATGCCGCGTCCATCGACTCTGGTCACCTGTTATCTCCAGTGAGACTGTGGATGACAAGATCCACTATTTCAATGCAATGATTCTGAGACTGTTCGACAAGCATGTACCGGTTAAGAAGGTCAAGGTAAGACACCTTCCAGCACCCTGGCCAACTGACGCTATCAAGCGCTTGAAGGCTAAACGGAATAGTGCCAAAAGCCAGTACAAAAAGGAGCCAACCGCCGAGCACCTTGCGCTTTTTAAATGCCTTCGAAACCGATGTAACCGCATGTGTCGTGATGCCAAGCGATGCCACATCTTTCAGTGCATTGAGAGTTATAATCCCTCCCAGGTGTGGAAATTCCTCAAGTCGCTCGGTGTCGGTAAGTCTCAGAATCAGTTGGTTGACAATGTTGATCTCAACGGTCTCAAAAAATTCTTATCAGTCCCCCCTGTCGTCATTGAACCCTCTGGAAAGGATGCCACTTTGCGTCGCCTGCGCTCGAGGTCCGCCTGCACTTCCACTCCATTTGACTTCAGTCTTGTCGGAATTGATGCAGTTAAGAAAGCAGGGATCACCATTTCCTCCAAGCTGTAGGAGATGATAATATCTGCACTAAAATGATCAGTAGTGCTCGACGAGCTACTTCCAGCGATCACATATATTATAAACCACTCTATCTCCAGTTGTTCCTTGCCTAATGTCTGGAAAAAAGCATTAGTTATCCCTTTACCCAAAACATCAAATCCCTCCTCCTTTAAAGAGTTTTGTCCAATATCCATCCTGCCAATCCTCTCCAAAGTCCTAGAATCTATTATCCATTCGCTGCTCTCCTCCTACCTTTCCTCTAACAACTTGTTGAATCGATTCCAGTCCGGATTTAGACCGGGTCGCAGTACCGTCACGTCCTTGTCAAAGTCCTTGAACGTGTCCTCCGACTCTGCTAACTGGTGCGACTCTTATCTGAGAGGTCGCCAGCAGCGTATAAAGTCGGAGACGACTTTAACGGAGTGGTGTGATCTCTTTGCGGGAGTGCCCCAGGGTGGTATCCTCTCCCCTCTTCTTTTCTCTATCTTCATTAATTCCATCTCAGATGTCCTCTCCTCATCATACCATCTTTACGCCGACGATCTCCAGAAATATACCGCCATTTCCCCCCCTGTGATATAGCAACAGCTGTAGAGGTATTAAATGCCAATCTCGAGAAGATCAGGGCTTGGGCCTCGTCTCATGGTCTCCTTGTCGGTTGCCTGTGACTTAGTAGGGTTCCTACTAAGTCACAGGCTGTGATTATTGGTTCCAGGTATTCTCATAACCTGATACAGCATATTTCTATTACTCCTGTAACCTATGATGGAACCGTAATCTTATATAGCACCAAGGCCAAAAACCTCGGAGTTATGTTTGATAACCAGCTGTCCTGGTCAGAGCATGTCAGCGAGGTTAGTAGACGTGTCTTTGCCACTTTCCACTCCCTCAGGCGTCTTCAAAACTTCCTGCCTCGTCAGACAAAAATCACGCTTGCGGAGATTCTTCTTCTTCCCCTGATCGATTACGCTGATGTCTGCTGGGCAAGCGCAAACGAAGAGCAACTGAACAAACTCGAGCGACTTCAAAACCTCGGGATTCGGTTTGTTTTCGGTCTGCGCAAGCTCGACCACGTCTCGGAGTATCGCAGGGAGTTGAAATGGCTCCCGATTCGCCTTCGACGGGATTCCCATATCCTCATTTGCCTCTTCAATATTTTATGTAATCCTCGCTATCCTGGCTTCTTACGGGATCGTTTCGTTTTTCTGTCTTCGGATAGGCCACCGAATTCTCACACTCGGTAACTACTTACAACTCTGCAACATAACACTGCCGCTTATGAGAATGGGTTCAGACTACGAGCTATCAGTCTCTGGAACAAACTCCCCAGCGCCATCAGAGACAGTCCGTCAATTCACACTTTTAAAAGTCGTTTGAAAGAACGCTATCTATATCTTCCCTGATAAGTATTACTATTTATTTGTATCTACTATTTATGTTTATGTAACATATTTATATATAGCATTATTTTTAGCATTATTTAGATATTGGTAAGTAGTTTATTATTATCACGCTTTTATTAGCTTCACCCATCGATATAAATACTAAGGATAGGCCTTCCCGTACTAAATTTCTTACCATTTTGAGGCTAAGAAAAATAGCGCCCCTGTCGGAATTCGTCGGAACCAAGACAGTACGAAAAATTGTAACGGCGTCACGGTCGGTCACGTTCCGATTTGTGGTGTATAGACACAATATTAGGAAATTTGATCTACGGATAACTCTCAAATACCCGGTGACTTTTAATAGGTGATTAGGAGTAGAAATAAAATATATCTAGCTAAAATTTTACTTAAGGGGCGAGGTCTCACGCAATTAGCTCATGTTTAATTAATAAAAAGTTGAAACATAATTAAATAGGCATATTAATTTTTGTCTTTGCCGTTAAATTATGAAAGAGGATGTAAGCTCACAGATACACATTAGTAGCGTGACTTGGAATTTAAGATCTTGATTTTAATTTATAAGTAATAAACTACCTAATCATAGAAAAAGTTATGAATTAGTTAGGGGGGAGGGGGGGGGGGGGGGGGTAACCAAATGACATTACGAATAGTAATCTAATAACATTACGAATATTAATCTTGACATTACGAATAGAAAAATAACCAAATCGCATCGTTTTTCAAATATAGGAAGCGGGCAGTTTACTGTGCGTCGCGCGTCGCTACAAAGTTACGTCAGTCGAATGGTTGATTTTCGTTTGAGGATTTTTTCGAGAACAATATTTTATAGATAATCAATTTAAAGCCAATAGTAATTGAAAATATAATATTTACTTGTGATACGACACTCCCTGTTTTTGTGTTTTGCGATTTGGGTATGATTTACACCTTTTTACGTCGCAGGTCACCATTTTTGTTTTTGCTGCCGATATGTCAATCGGCTGTCACCGTCCAAGCGCGACTGATTGCAAACAGTACAATTTTCCCGATTTTGTACTGTTTTTGTAGCGACACTTTCAAGCGCTCCGTGCCCTGTCCCTACTATTCAAGTCTGTGGCTTCACCTGTATGTTTTTTGTTTGTTTGTTTATTTGTATGTAACCGACTCCTTTGGACTCGATTTTGACCTACTTTAAATGGACAGATTCAATTCAAACTTTGAACACTTATCAAGAATCAGCGACAATGTAATAATTTCATAAGTTTATCTCATTATCGTGAGTAGGATCGCCAGGATTAATTAATTTCTCGTATTTGGGGGATTGACAAAACAGTCTACTTACTTTCCGGCTCGTGCACTCGAACTAAAAAATGAAAAATAAATATAGTTTAAAAAAACTAAAAAAACACGCTTTTAAAGCACTTCGAACTAAAAAGTTAAAAATAATTTTTAATATAACCTTAAAATAATAATGAATAAAAAATACTATTATTATTGTGAAACAAAAAGCGTCGGGCGCTCGATGTACGAAAGATATGGAACAAAGCGTGTTTTTTAGTTTTTTTAAACTATGTTTCTTTTTATTAACATTTTTATTGTTGTGCATATAGTTCTACCTTTAACTTCTTTTTTTCATCTCCACCTAGGTTTGCTGGAAGAAATCTCTTGTTAGAGATAAGCTCACCTTTGTACATGTTCTTTCCTTTATATCACTGTTTCGTGCAATAAAGTATAAAGTAAAGTATAAAGACTGCCGCGTAGTAAAATAAAAATACTAACTGGCCTGATAACAGGAAACTGTACACTTAACAAATATTTAAAAAATTACAGTTGCAACAGATAGCTCCCTATGCAAGGGGTGCATGAAAGTGCATGAGACTGTGGAGCACATGCTGCTTGCGAGTCCATCCACCATAGAAACCAGGATGGGCATCCTGGGCAACATCGCAGCAACATCGACCTCAGAGCTCCTAGAACATCCAGGCCTGCTACTCCAGCTGGTGCAGAAAATAGGATGGCGATCTGAATTGTTTGGTCTGCTTCGTCTTCTCCTTCAGGGGGTTAAAGTACCTCCAACTGGCCCTCTTGATCGTGGTTTTTTGAATGTCCCCTGCACCCACTATAGAATAGGTGCAGGGGACATTCAAAAAACCACGATCAAGAGGGCCAGGTGGAGGTACTTTAACCCCCTGAAGGAGAAGACGAAGCAGACCTCCTAAGCGTGCAGTTAAATTCCTTCTACGTAGTTTCAAAGGCATAATCAGAGGAGTGAGTCAGTTGATGACTAAGTCCGAAACTTTAAGTCTGTTGGCCTGAGCTTCTTTGATAAACACGCTCCGGTCTGGAGGGTCAGAGTTAACGCCGTGGCTTGCTGACACCATCAAGGGTCTGATGGCTACGTCAAACCGTGCCCAGAGTAGTTATAAGAAGGTCCGACCGACAATAATCTTCTACTATTCAAAAGCCTCCGTAATCGTTTCAGTCGCCTGTGTCGTGATGCCAAACGGCGTCGTATCTGGGTCATTCAATTTTTGATCCGATAATTGTGGAAAGGGTCCACAGACCTTTTCGTTATAAATTATTAGGTATCTGTTTTTTACTTTTAGTCATTAGGTACCTTCATTCTTGAAAACTATTCAATTTTCATATCCTTCAAGGGGTGCGTTGTGGCTAAGCTATTGTAAGATATAACTTATGTTTCTATACTGACTCCCCACACGTCAACACAGGTTTTCACCTTGCGTGGGGAACAGGTAACTAAAACACTAAAAAGTAAATTAAACTACATAATTGTCATAGGAACTATCATCTGTTTTTAATGTACACTAAAATGTCTTTGAGATTAATAAATTATTATTTACACGAACTGCTGGTAGGTAGTTGTTCTGCCAATATCTCAGGCCGTGTGCAACTAGAATACGCAGGATTCCTATTCAATCCGGGTGGGACTATTCCCACCTTTTCTTATGTAAGAGGCTTAAGGCTGGACATTCACTGTCAGTTTGAACTGAATAAATTGGACCGATCAAACTGATCGTGAATGCCCAGCTGGTCCAGTGGTCGGAGTTTCGACGCGAACGATGACGGCTGGAACGCGCAGTAATTTCTCGTTGCATTATTGTACCCAGTTCATCACCTACTACTCGGGCGAATTAAGTTGGCACTTGCCACATTGCCTCATGATTATGAGTACCGTAATGACGTAGCGATCTAGGTGCCAAATTAACTCGCCCGAGTAGGAAAGTACGCGTTATTTTTAAATAAAATAAAACAATATAGTAGATTAATAGATAGTAAATATAAGATAGTAGATAATATAGAATAGGATTATTATTTCAGAGCAGCGGTTTTTCAAAATCCAATAGAGGGCCCTGTAGATGCCCCTTCCATTTTTTTGCTTTAGCGCATGATAAATGTTGTAAATACGGTTAGAGGACACATATGCAAACAAAAAGTGTTGGGTGGTCATTATTTCTTTGTTGCACACAAATCATATGAAAAAATATTTTATGTACCTAAAAATAGTTTACAAATACGGCCTTGTCTTTAATAGGAGATGTCTTCCATCAAAACAGGTTAAGGTATATGAAAAAAATGGGTTATTTTTCGAATCCATTTACTCCACTATAAAGTCATCCACAGATTTTATTAAGTATTTGATTAAGATTCTCATTGAAGGAATACCCGATTGAATGAAATTTTCTGAATAGAATTTAATTACGAAAAGACCTCTAGATTATTTTATTTTTTCTTGTATTTTTTTTTTCTCCTAATTAATGGCTTTCATCGTTTTGATGATTCTGCCAGTGTCAAAGTATCGGCGATGGCACGGAATGATACTGAGGATTCTCCGGTGAAAATCTGAGGATTTCCGGAACCTAGAAAAAAAAGGACAAAACAATAGATACATAAATATATAATACTGTTAGTTTAATTAAATTAGTCTACAACAAGTACACAACTACAGTTAGAGTTTGATGTTATTAACATTAATGAAATTACCCAGGGTTTGGATAAATGGGGAGTTTACATATGATAATAGAGATTTGAAATTGGAAGGTCTGGGGATGAAAGGAGGAAGAAGATTGTACAAGGAAACGTTAAGATTAGGGCATTCAAAAAAGATGTGATCAACAGAGCCCTCTGCAAGACCACACTCACAAAGAGAGTTATCCCTGACCCTAATTTTAGCCAGGTGCACCGGAGTACAGGAATGACCCAAACGAAGACGACAAATTGTAGATGTGGTGCGTTTATTCGAGTCGCGGAATTTGAAGTACCAGGGTTTCAAATCTGAAATACAATGCTAATGTATTTCATTGCCGAATTGCATTAAAAATAGATCGTTCTATCGTCGATCAAACTGACCGTGAATACCCAGCTTAAATAACTTCAGGTGAACGATATCTATATCTTACCCCAATTACTCTTAAGTATACTTGGGTTGGTATTAAAAATGCGTTTCAGCTTGGTTTTCGGGAAATTAAATTTTCGGCAACTTCAGTTTAGGTAAAATAGTTTTGTATTCCTGGTAACATTATTATAGCGGTCGCGAGGAGCGGAACCGAAAGGAAAAAAGTGTCGGTTTCTTCTTTTGCCGCCCGTTCTAGCGTTTTTGGGGGACTTCGCGCCTCGAATTATTAATTTTAGCTTAATTTCATGTGACAGTCCATTATGGGTGCCTATTTATCTGAACCAGTTACTGAAAAAGTGTCCAGCGACGAGGCAAATGAGAAACTAGAATGTGGCGCCAGCTCTATGCAAGGATGGCGTGTCACTCAAGAGGTGGGTATTGTTTAGTAGCCATTTGTATAAATTCACGCTTCCTGAAGTTTATCTTCAATCTTCAATATTGATACGTACGTGAATGATTCCTGAGCTCATGGTTTATATCATCCCCATAAAGAAATTGGAAGTTGATCCGAAATCTTAAATTTTTGCCGCTTATAACCTATTGTATTGTGTTGACGGACCCAGCGTTTCATTCGTCAGCCGTGAATGAGACGAGATTTAAAGGTATGATAACTGTTCTGTTTTTCACCACAAATGTTTCAATGAGATACTGCACATGGTCATCCTTCTGTTTGATTGATAAATTCCATCTAAATTCAGGCCTGGGATGAATACTGAAGAAACTAGGATCTCAACAGGATTGTCACTATAGTAAAGCAAACTTGTTAAAAAATGAGAATATTGAAATTATGTTTTGAGCTGATGTTTTATCTTGGAAACAACATACAGCTGCTAGAGGCTAAGATAAGGTCATATGTACATCCCTCAGTGTTCAAGGTGTCAGATTGTATCTATGGGGTAGTGCACTACAATTGGCCTAATGAATAAACAATGTATTTTTACTTCTAATAAAATTAACTGACTGATACTATTCTTTATTGATTTGACCCCATGTAGGACATTTACGCACAGGCACATTTACAGGATACAAAAAGCACAAGTTATATTATTAGAGTTATGGAATTTAATTATTTATCATGCCTTTGCCACCGATATGGAAAAAGGTGTGATGCTATTTTATGTAGTTAAATTACTATTCAAAACAACTATTCCACGATCCAGCACACCTTGTGGTACACTTTATGAAGAAATGATTACAACTATAGGTTTGAGCTTTATCATTGTTACTTAAGTTCTTGTTTAGATTTCCCGAATTTCATTAAAATCTTGTTTTTGAAATAACAATAATAAAAAAACACTTAAATGGATTGCAATCTAATGTACATTAGCGCTTGCGAGATTTCCAATTCGGTGTTTGTGCCATAAGGAATCTCCCAGGCGCTATCAAAGAGTATAGAACCACAGGCTATACAGTATATTTGATCCATCTTAACTAGAGAGAATGTCACCTGATCATAAAACTCGATATTCTTAAAGGATCACTCGATGTAGGTTTCAAACACATTCAGTTACAAATACACTTGATTTCACTATAAACTAGCCTAAATTATGTATAGAAATAATATTTTCCCGAAATTCTACATCCAACGAAAATCAGAACACAGTTTTGCAAAATGAGGCATAAGGGTTTGTTTATTATTTGAGATAGCAACGAAGCCAGTGAACAGTGGCGTAGCTACGCCACTGTTCACTGGCTAGCTAGGCGTGGGCGAAGTGGGCCCTCGCCCACAGCCTCGCACTTAAAGGGGCCTCGCGCCGGGAGGCCCCTTGAAATGTGATGCGACAAAACTTAATATCCCCATTTATTTTAAAAAATTTAGTATAAACTTTTGGCCACTTTTCTCAACGTGAAAGAACAACAAAAAATAACTCCTAGTTTTACGCTTTAAAAAGACATGGTTACCTTTTGGCTTATTTAAACTTGGCGCTTGTGAGAATCTAGTGAATGAGTCGCGAGAAAGTTTGTCTATGAACTGGGTATTCCCCGATCTTTGTTTGAGTTTCACTCTCTTGCTCACATCCCTCATAATTTCGTCATGTTTACAATTATGTTGACTATACCTGTAAGTACAGCTTCCGCAGAAAGAAGTTTTTCTAAGTTAAAAATTATTAAAAACTATGTAAGAAACAGTACGAAGCAGGACCGACTGTCTGCTTTATCAATACTTTCAATCGAATCAGATTTAGCCGCAAAAATAAATTACAAATCCTTACTAGAAGACTTCAGTAAAGCAAAAAGCCGAAGAAGATTACTTTTGTAAAAAATTTAATCACTCAAGTTACAAACTAAATTTGGCTGCTTTTAAAGTGAAGCATATATTTTTTCATGGCACATAGTATAGTATAGGGAGAGAGATTGATGCAGCTCTGTCCCTCACTTTCATACTATATTTCTGTTCACTAAGCTAATAATAATAATAATAATAATAATTCTTTATTTTTTTAACATAATACAATGTCTTAAATCTACAGTAACCCTGAAGCCTGTGGTAGTATACACTGTGTTACAGGCTTCAGTATTTACTTAACTCAGTTACATAGATCGTTTGTAAACATGTTAGCGTAAAGATAGAAGCCATGCACTTCTGTAAAAGCAATGTTCACTCGCCCTTAGGAAGCTGCATTTTATGATAGTTTATGTTTTACAGCAACCTTACACTTCAAGTATTATTCTAATTCATGCAATAGCAATGTCATTACCTATCTCTGTACAGGATGCTCACAACACAATCCTGGACTTTGACACCAACACATGCCTGTTTGCTGTGTATGACGGCCATGGAGGTGCAGAGGTGGCCACATACTGCTCACAGAAGCTGCCGGACTATATTAAGAACACCGAGGCCTACAAGAGTGGAGAATTAGTGAAGGCACTCGAGGAAGCCTTCCTTGGGTTTGACGCTACAATAGCTACAAAGGAAATCATGTCTATTCTAAAAGATATGGCTGGTAAGTTTTATTTAATATTGCATCTGGCCTGTGTCTGAAATAGGTCCCATATTGCAACAAGCACTATTTGTTGTACCTATAGGGCTTAACTCAGCTTGCTATCGTAGGAAAGAGGAGGAGGGATTTTGCCAGAATAAAAAAAGCTATTTGAATCAATTGAAGGTTTCACCTTTCTATTGATTCCAAGACTTGCTAATTATTAAATTATTGATACTACCTATAATAATACTGTAAAGTGAGATTGCTAGTAGTGTGATTACAATATAAGTCCTGAAATATGATCTAATAATAATAAGACCATTCTGTCTTGTCAAGGATATACACCTAACTATCTATCATCAGGTGAGATGTTCCCGCCGCGACACAGTGATGATGAGGAATCAGATGATGAGAATGTCGGCAACCTGTACCAGGAAGCACAATTGCCCCTTCAGGTAAGCTTGGTGGTCCGAGGTCTAGGTAGGAACACTGAGCTATGCGGGTATCCAGTTAGGAATAAGAAACACTTTATCAGGGCCCTGAGAGTCTTTTGAAACACAAATATCAATAGTGTATTGAATCCTCCCAAGAGATCATAACGCCGTTTTTGACAGTAAGTCTCCGAACAAAATGGCAAGCTAAATTCGGCATTTGGCCCCCTTGGGAGCAATTTATACACTATTGCTATTTGTGTCCCGAGATTCGGGCTCCATGTTTACACAAGAATACATAATGGTTCAGTGTTCATCCACTAATAAGTAATATTGAAACTTTTTTAATAGTATCTCAATATAAAATGCAAATGCACATGAGCTCAATCCAAGGGCTAAGTTTGTTCCCAGACTGGTTTACTCATATTGGGGTTCCGTACCCTAAGGGTGCCAAACGGGACCCTATTACTAACCCTCTGCTGTCCGTCCGGCCGTCCTTCGGTCTATCACCAGGCTGTTAATGGTGTATTGTCTTTAACCTTGAATTGGTTCACAGTTAATAATTTATTGTTAAACGCTGGTAAAGCCAAGTGTATCAAATCCTCACTTCCAAATGTCAGGCAAGTTGAGACCAGTTTAGTGTTAGACAACAGCATGTTGGAATTAGTAAATGATACGAAGTTTCTTGGAATAACCATTGATAGCAAATTGCAGTGGGGACCCCACATAGATAAATTGGCTGGTAAATTAAGTTCTTCGGCTTACGCTGTTAGGAACATCAGACAAAGCACGGATGTGGCTACATCTAGGCTAGTATATTTTAGTTACTTTCATAGTGTGATGTCCTATGGTATCTTGTTGTGGGGGAAAGCAGCGGATATTCAAACTATTTTTATTTTACAGAAAAGAGCTATTCGAGCAATTTATAATTTAAAACGAAGAGACTCCTTAAGGCTTTTTAAAGAAATTGACATACAAACAGTAGCTAGTCAATTTATTTTCGAAAATATAATGTATGTACGCAAGAACCTTACAACATTTTCCAAACTTAGAGATAGCTGTAATGTTAACCTAAGAAATAATCACAGACTATGTGCGCCCCGATTTAGACTCGCGAAGGTTAGCAATTCCTACAAGGGTCAGTGCATTCTGTAATATAATAAGATACCTCTGGAGATTTTGAAATTGCCATTTGAGCAATTTAAAAAGCATGTTAAAGCGACTTTGTCGAAAAAGGGATATTCCAATGTTCAAGATTACTTAAATGACAGGACTGTATGGTTTAATCTGGCTCAACACAGACCTTGCTGTTAATAATTTTGTGATTATTTATTCCTGCTTATTAATCATAACATTTTTTTTTCATATTTGTATTAGTTAAGCACAAAATCTAAATATCAATCTGTGGGAGTTTCTACTCCCTTCTTCTCCCACAGTGGTCCAATATAGAGAGGGGCAAAAAATGACGTTTGCTAAGTATATGATATCTACAGTAATAAAGTACTTTGACTTTGACTTTGCTGTATCTCATGAACAGACAGATATTTAAGGGACTCCCTTACAACAATTACTTCAATACCACATACAAACTTATGAATGCACTTGGTTACATAACATGGAGTGTGAAAGTAGCCGCATCTATAGCTTTGTAAATGTAAATTTTGCTATGTAAAATCCAAACTATCCACTCCACACCATCCCTACCATTGTACGGTGGTACGGAACCCTTCGTGCGCGAGTTAGATTCGCACATGACCGTTTTTAGGGTTCCATACCCAACGGGTAAGAACGGAACCCTATTACTAAGACTTCGCTGTCCGTCCGTCTGTCACCAGGCTGTATCTCAAGAACCTAGCTAGCTAGAGAGTTGAAATTTTCACATATTATGTATTTCTGTTGCCGCTATCAACAAATACTAAAAAACAGGATAAAAGAAATATTTAAGGGGGCTCCCATACAACAATTCTTTCAATACCACATACAAACTTATGGATGCACCTGGTTACGTACATGGAGTGTGAAAGTAACCGCACCAATAACTTTGTAAACAATATTTTGCTGTGTAAAATCCAAACTATTCACTCCACACCATCGCTTCCATTGAACGGTGGTACGGAACCCTTCGTGCGCGATTTAGACTCGCACTTGACCGGTTTTTTTACTTCAGTGTATGTCATGGCGATGGACTAATTGTCAAATACATTTAGTAATGAAATGAAACAGTGAGTCAACTAGAAAACAAACGCGTCAGAGGGCACGCGTCTAACAGATAAGGCAATTTGATGCTGTGCGGGGCAACAATGACGTTAGTGTAAGGACTTGTTATTGGATTACATTGCAAGTTGGGATGTTTGAATTTAATACTCTACCTAATACTATAATTCTACTATGAGTCCTTTTGATTATGTATTTTTTTGAATTTATTTTCTTAAAAAAAATGTTACGCTTAGGAGTAGGTAGGTAGGTACATGGAAAGTTAAAGGCTAGCTTTATATGCTAATTAATAAATATCCGTGGTTCCCACACTAGGAAGATCCTGTGTCGTTTGATCCCTTTCTGTCCTGTTGTCTAATCGGGGTGTCCACTAGTGATTATGATGGCGCCTCGCGCGGAGAGAGGCAGAGGGGTGCGGGAGGAACCTTTTCACTTCACTAACCACTGAGCGCTCGTGTCGACGCGCACATCATTTCATAAGAAATAAATATTTCGTTATTTAAAGTAATTAAATCACTTTATCTATTATTGGGAGTTATGCCCTGAAGAGTTCCCACACGGAGGGTAAGGAATGTGTAGTAAACTAAAATTAGGTAGTATTATTTGGGAATTATAATGTATGGGTTTAAATAAACATAACATTTATATACAGGCACATACATTGCTTCTGCCCCCATACTAGGATACCCTGTGACGTAGGAACCAGAAACAGCGACGTAACACACATAAACGTCCAAGAGCTGGGTTTTTTTTCTTTCTCTCCAATCGGGATTCGAATCTAGGACCTCTCGCCTCAAACCGCAGCGCCAAGGTTGTCCGTAAAATCAAAATCAAAATTTCTTTATTACTGAAAGTATTTACGTATACTTAGCAAATGTCATTTATTGCCGATTCTCTACCTTGGACCACTGTGGGAGAAGTAGGGCGTTGAAACTCCCACAGATCGATTTTAGATACTCTATTTCTAGCGCAGGCGAAAAAACGGACTTTTGTGCCTACCACAGTGATCATCACCAACCTTTTTTGGTGAGGCTCAAAAATCATCAGTCTTATGAATGTGAATGGGCATAAATAAAATTATATTATTTTTTTATTTATTATTTATAATAAAATTGTTTGCTGATATCTAAAAGATGTTTAATAACACAAGTATACACGGTTTTGGACGTGAGCAACTAAAAGCTCGCACTCGAAAACTAGAACCAATTTTGACAGACGGATTGAAGATTTGAGTTCAGGCCATCAAATAACATAAGAAATCGTTCTCATCTGCTCAGGTCCAAAAGTTGATCCGAATTTGTAAACTTGTGTTATTTTTTTTATTTGTCCAGAGAAAAACATTTATTCATTTTCTTCATGTACATTCGCTTCCGCTTCACTGTCCTTTAGCGTCATTTAGACCATTTAATTTAGTTTCCTCTTTTATTACATGTTCGACACAGTTTTTCCATTTTGTGACGTCCATTTTGCTAAGGCCTTCTTCCAACAGCTTTTTGACATCTGTCATTTTAAAAGTGGTGTTATTTCGAGCAACGTAGCCTTTCACTTCTGCCCACACGAGCTCAATTGGATTGAGCTCGCAGTGGCATAGCGGCAAACGTAGGACTTCAATACCAGCCTGTTTTGCTATTTCGTCAGTGACGTATGACTGGTATAGGTCTTTTACATTTTTTACGATTGCAAGTAATTCCGCTTTGACCTCATTATTTTCAAATGCAATTCCTTTTGCAGAAAGCCATTCTTGTATATCTTTTTTTTCGCCAACTTGTGACCGGCAATCGTTCTTGGCGTCTTGAATGGTAACTTGCATTGTCCATTAGGATGACCGCATTTGGTTCAACTTAAGACTGGAACCATGTTTCAAAGCGTTCATGGTCTCGTGGTAATCTCCAGTTGTTTTATTTTCAAAAACCCACTAACAACCTGGCAGGAAACCTTTCAGGCTTCCAAGGTGAACGATTATCAAACGGTTTCCTTTTGAAGTCGGATTCTTTGCTCCCTTTGATAAGCCTTCTAAAAAGGCTTGTTTTGGAGTTTTCACCGTTGTATCTTCCCAACATTTAGCAACTAACAGTATGCCCTGAAAAAAAAATTTGCAATAACAATACTAATTAAAAAAAAACACTTCAGAAAGTTTAGATTACTCGACAGATATAAGTATAACTTGATACATATAAGATATATTATAGATACATAAACAAAACAAAATTAGTTGGATAATAATGAATTCGAACGTTCAAACATTTGGAGAGATTGAAGTTGAAACAAATAAAATAAACTCATCTGCATTAGAAATAGAAAATAGAAATAGAAATAGAAATTGTTTATTTTGCCTTAAAAAAAAACAATACTGAGGAAAGCGAATGCGTAAGTAGGTATATAAGGCAAAAAAGGGAACAGTCTCAGCGTTTGCTACAAGCTAGCACAGTGCTAGCTGGCAGCGCTGGTTTTCAGACAGTCCCTGACTAAAATTAAGAAAACTAAAACTAACTTGGTAGATACTACCACTAAGACTAAAACTAAAACAATAACTGGGACTGAAACTAAAACTACGACAATATGAAGGAATAAACTAAACAATATTATACATTAAATTAAATAAATAAAAAATAAAATAAAGCAGAGACGTAAATAAATTAAATTCAAGGAACCAGCAAACAAAAAACAGCAGTTTCTGATATAAAATAAAGTGAAGTGAAGTGATTGATATAACTACATAGACATTTAAAGGAGATAAAAGATAAAAGAGAGAAAAGAGAAGAGAGATATCACTCAACACAACGTGAACGTGAAACACAGGCGAGTCTTATCGTGCATAATATTGAGCAGAATCTTTAATCTGTCTCTCCAGAAGGACCTTACGCAGTTTTATTTTGAAAGTTTGTCTCGATATTTTGCTACGCAGGGGAGGGGGCAGGTCGTTCCAGATTTTTGATGCAGCATATTTGAAACCGCCCTTAAAGCCAGCCGTCCTGTGCTTCGGTATTACCAACTTGTTCTGCGCTAAACCTCGAGTAAACATGTGATGGCAATCTTTTACTGATGTAAGCTTCGCCCATAGATACGCTGGGGTTTTGCTGTCTAGCACTTTAAACACTAGATAAGCCAAGTGTAGTTTCCGGCGTGCAGACATTTTAAGAGAGCACTTGTCATTGAGAAATGGTGTTATAAAGTTCCGTCTTGGAATCCCGAAACAAAATCGCACACAAGCATTTTGTACCCGTTGTATAGCGCGTTCCGTTTTAGCAAACAGTCTTGGACCATATACCACGTCACCATAGTTAAGTAGAGATAGTACAAGACTTTCAGTCAGAAGTGACCGGACTTTTTCTGTCAGAAAGTTTCTAATTGTGTATAAAACTTTCAATCTATAGAAGGCGTTTCTGATTTTAAGCTGCACGTGTTGTTCGAATCGTAAATCACCGTCTATCACGAGACCAAGATTCCTAGCTGACAGTACTCTTTCAATGTCTTCACCATTTATTTGTATCCTCGGGCTTTGCTCTACTACCGAATTTCGTTGGTGTTTTGTTCCTAAAACTAGAAATTTAGATTTTTGTGGATTGAGGACTAGTGCGTTTTCGTGTGACCATACCAAGATGCTTTTCAGGTCCTCGTTTATCATCTTAACAGCTTGTTCAGTATTTTGTGGTTTAAAAGAATGGTACAATTGGGTATCGTCTGCATATAAATGAACCTTGCAATTAGTAATCCTTTTGATGAGGTCAGCAGTGTATAAGATAAATAGTAAGGGACTGAGTATTGAGCCTTGAGGGCATCCACGTGAAACTGAAATTTAATCTGAATGTGCCAGACTCCCATTCTCAACACTGGTTTCTACATATTGCTTACGACCAGTCAAATAAGACCTGAACCAATCACAAGAAGCCGATGACACTCCGTAATACATGATTTTGGCTAAGAGAAGTTCTGTGTTTATGCAGTCAAAGGCCCTTGAGAAATCAAGCAAGACAAGAATGCTACCATCTCCAGAGTCAGAAGCTGATATTATGTCATCCGTAACGGTGGCGAGAGCTGTTTCTGTGCCATGACCACCACGGAAACCAGATTGGACTACAGGAAGGATCTTTTCTGACTCAATGTAATCCGTCAATTGTCGGCATACTAATCTTTCCAGGATTTTAGATAGCATCGGTAAAATACTTATCGGCCGCAAATCTTTAAATTGTTCTATTGTACTGCTTTTAGGGATAGGTTTAATTCTAGCTATTTTCCAAGAAGACGGGAACACATTGGAGCTTATAGAATTATTTATAATGTGAGTAATTACTGGCAAAGTAGCCGATAAAGTCATTTGAATCATTTTCACATTTATACCATCATGACCTGACGCATTTGAATTCATTGCAGTAATGATTTTGTAAGTATAACTTTCTGTGCATCCCTTTAAACTGAATTCATTTTTGGTACCATATCTGTTAGATTTAAAGAAGTTAAGAGTATCCTTATCTACTGTTGGATTCCCGGGTGTATCAAGAAAAAAATCACTAATTTTATTGGCATCGTTTAAGTGTTGTGGTATGCATTGTTGAGAGGGCTTACCTATATCAGAAACTTGCTTTAAATTTTTCCACATCTTATTTGGATTATTAACATTATTATTTACAAAGTATGAAAAATAGGCTACCTTTTCTTTTTTTATGGAGCTATTAACTAAGTTACGTAAATCTCTAAATTGTTGTTTATCACGTTCTAGTTTTGTTTATTCATTAACCCAAGTTTCATCTAAATAACATATTGGTCGTCCTTCTTCTCTGTACTTCTTAATTTTTTTGAGGTACTTAATGCGCCATAAAACAATGTCAGATCTTTTAATTAAAGCACTGTTTCTTTTCTTCTTTATGTATTTAAAAATTTAAATGTTTCATCAGACGCCAAAGCGATGTACGGTTGAAATTGGGTAACAAGTCATCTGAATAGACAGCCTGTAATATTTTATTCCATGTTGGAAGTTCACCCTTTAAATAAAATTCATGCACTTTTCTCCTAATGCACGACTTGACAAAGTCGTCAACAATCTCGATCAAACTAGAACACTTCTTTGGCGGAGCTGGTGACCTCACCGTAACATTTTCTGTGTATTCTTTTAGAACACGGTAAACAGTAGTCATACCAATGCCTAAAATTTCAGCTAATTTATTTTTCATATCTGTTTTAGATTTATTTTTTTAGATTTATATTTGTCACTAGGCCAGGTTTCTTGCACTTATTAATATACGTTCACAATTATATTTTTTTCATTTTCCGAAATATGACTCATCTTGCGCTTCTTTCGTGGTGACGTACCGTCTTTAAATGGTTTTGATGTAGAAGGACCGGGCTCCATATCTCTTGAAAAACGGTAAAAACAAGTCCAATAACACAAGGAAACTTTATCAGAAAACTTAACAGCGGAAGACTGATACTAACTAAACTAAAACATTAACAAATAACCGACAATATCAAAATACACGCAAGCGGGCGGAATGCCTCACGCCGAAGCTCAGTCTGTTTATCAAGTGTTCTCCTCACACCAGGCGTCGTCATTCTAAACACGTCGAAAAAGGTTTGTTATCTCTGACTGGTAGCGTCGGTCACCCCACCCCGTACCACGAAACGCAGTATTACGCGGAAACGATACAGAAGTGCATGGAGGGCGATACGTATCGTTCTCTTTCGACGCTAACATAATACTTTATGTCATTGTCCGTTTTTTCGCCTGCCCTAGAAACAGAGTATAGTACAAATATTATAATATTAATTGTTATAAATAATTACAAAATTATTAATAGCGAGTTCTGTGTTGAGTTAGATTAACCCCCATACAGTCCTGTCATTTAAGTAATCTTCAACATTATAATATCCCAGTTTAGACAAAGTCGCCTTTACATGGTTTTTAAATTGCTCAAATGGCAATTTCAAAGTCTCGATTATTTACAAATATCCGAATAGTATACAGCAAATTAAACGGTTGTTGCTTTGAAATTTGATGAGTCTACTTAGAGAAGACGATTTGTACTTTCAAAGCCTGGATCAGTCACACTTTCTAGCTGTTTAGGTGGACAATACATTAGACCACATTTGCGAGTGTGAATGCGTTCCACTTGAAATACGTGTAAAATTACCAACAGTCACACCAATTTTCCCTTTGGTTATTGTATGAACTAAACTTTTAGGCTGTATTATTGTTTCGGAGAGTTATTTGTTACTTTTTAGGGTTCCGTACCCGAAGGGTTCCAAACGGGACCCTATTACTAAGACTTCGCTGTCCGTCCGTCCGTCCGTCCGTCCGTCTGTCACCAGGCTGTATCTCAAGAACCTAGCTAGCTAGAGAGTTGAAATTTTCACAGATTATGTATTTCTGTTGCCGCTATAACAACAAATACTAAAAAACAGGATAAAAGAAATATTTAAGAGGGCTCCCATACAACAATACCACATACAAACTTATGGATGCACCTGGTTACGTACATGGAGTGTGAAAGTAACCGCACCAATAACTTTGTAAACAATATTTTGCTGTGTAAAATCCAAACTATTCACTCCACACCATCGCTTCCATTGAACGGTGGTACGGAACCCTTCGTGCGCGATTTAGACTCGCACTTGACCGGCTTTTTTATTTTGACTAATCCACCTCATAACGGTGTTTTGACAACGTTTGAAAGGTACCTGAAAGAACCCTGAATTTGGTTAGCTACTTAAGTGATCTGTATTTGAGTATAACTTGTTAAGGAATAATTGGAATCCCAGGCAAAGCCAGCACTCAAAAAATGAGTGACAGTGAATAATTTGTACTAACTTATGTAAACAAATAAATAATTTCTTGCTTTCAATCATTTTTATTTTTCTTTAACTATCTAAATATTATTCTAAACATAACAAATAATAAAATAAGTGTTTCATATATAATAAAGTGGGAAGTATTTTTGAATTTCGCGGGCAATCGCGTTAACACTTGTTAACGCGATTGCGTTGTTGTAACATTATACCTGCGCACACTTCCCTTCACTCACAAGAAACACTTCCGTAGTACAAATTCTGCTATAAAATTAGTTCTTTCGCTCCTCACCAGAGGTCGTGAGTCAGGCTGAAAGAAAAGTAAAAAAGAGGTCGTGTCAACAATCCGTTCTACGCCTATTTATAAGTCAAAATAAATTGTATACAGAACATATCAGATGTTTACCACAAGTAGTATTAGTACAGACATGTAACTACCTATAAAAATTCTTACAATTAAATCAGTTAAATATTCAAAAAAATATTTATATGAGTAACGTATTTTAAATGATTAAAATCAACATATATGGGCTATTTTTTCTAAGCAGGACCAAGATCAAGATTATACTATAGGGATCAAAATATAAATAACTATCCTGAATTTTCTGAAAATAATATTTTTCCTTGGTGAGGTGTTGCTTTAGACTTCCATTTGGTAACTTTTTAAAACCGCATTAAAAAAACATATACAGTTAATATTTGCATCTATTATGTATTTAAATACTTCAGGGAACCCTAATTTTGCAAAATCATGTTTATTTAGTTGTAAAAGCTATTATTTCCATTAAAATTATGACGTAATCCATCCACTTAGTAACATTTTGGTCCCTTCAGCTACATATCTTCGATTTTTGAGTACTTTAGAGTAAGTTCTGTCTTGTTTTTTTTTGTAAATGCTAGCTTATGTCCTTTATAGATAAAGGAGGACGAAAAATAATGAAACTTACAATGATAAATCAACAAAATATTGATTTTACTCAGGAAAATATGATACAGTTACCAAATGGAAGACCAAAGTAACGTTTTGGGAATAGTAAAGCTTTGTTCATATGCGATTGTGCGATGCAGGAATATACAGAATTTGAAAATATATAAAAGTTTTATCTATCTATCTAAAATACAGATTTTAACAGAACATTTATTGACCTAATAATAAAAAATCAAAAGTCACTTAAAACATATCTGAGCGGCCTTAGCCTGAAAGCTATATTTCAGTTGAAATATTTTGGTAAATATCTGATATGTTCTGTATAAAATTTATTTTGACTTATAAATATGCGTAGAACGGATTGTTGACACTTTTTTATTTATTTTTTATTTTTCGCGATACTTTTCTTTCAGCCTGACTCACCTCTGGTGAGGAGCGAAAGAACTAATTTTATAGCAGAATTTGTATGACGGAAGTGTTTCTTGTGAGCGAATGGACCCTGTGCGCCGGTATAATGTTACACAAAAGTGTTAACGCGATTGCCCGCGAAATTCAAAAATACTTCCCACTTTATTTGGAATACGTAATGAAACACTTATTTTAGTAGGCAGGTATAATTGTTTGTTATGTTTAGAATAATATTTAGATAATTTTTATTTGTTTAAATAATAAAAGTACAAATTTATTCCCGGTCACTCAGTGGCATTACACCGTCTACATAATTTCCGAGTCAGTATCAATAGACAAATCCGTTTCTGAATTGCCGACTTGTATAATAAACTCGTCCGTCATTTCATCGACGACCTGATCGCTTTTAGCGTAAGATTCTTCCTTTTTTTTACCTTGTCGCACAGATTTTGCCACTCAGTTGGTCCCATCAACTGAACTTTTTCTTTTACTAATTCCAAGACATGGGATGCTTTCCACCGCACATTTTTCCTACATATGTCCCTTTATGCCCATGCCATTTCAATTGGGTTCTAATCTGGGTGATATGGGGGCAGGCGCAGTACATTATTCCCATGTTCACGGAAAAAATTGTCAATAGAATATGTTTCGTATCTATATATTTTTTTTACTAATGCATACAGCTCCGGCTTTGACATTTCAGCGGTAAATGTTATGCCTCTTTCCACAAGCCATGCCTGTATGATTATTTTTTTGTGTATGAATTTGGGGCCAATTCCTGTTCTTTATTGTGATACGAGGCATTATCTACAACTATTACTGACTTCCGGGGAGGTTTGGAAGAAATTGATTGCCGATCCACTTCTTGTAGTTTTTGAACTTCATGTCATCATGATAGTCTCCAGTTTTCATTCCTGACTTAAACGTCAACAAGAGGCGTTGGGCACAAAACCTGCTTCCGATCCGGCATGCACGATCACAACCCGTTGACCCTTCGGATATAGGCTTTAATTTTTTTACTTTTGGTGCACGCATCTGTCCAATCTTTCCTTTTTGTGTGAAAAGAGTGTACATAAGACTCATCTGTGTGTATATTGTTGTGTTTTGCTGGCGATATTGTTTTATTTTCCGTAAGAATATATTCTTAGTAATCTAATGGCTGATGTTTTAATTAATACTTTTCAATTGTTCTCGGTTGCTTTCCACTTGAAACCTAGGTCCTTGGATGATGCGCCGGAGACTTTTTTTCTGAACCTTGAAAATTTATGTCAGAACGTATTTTTTTTACGAAGTTTACCAAGAGTCGGCAATTCGTTTTCAGTGTTATGAAAATTGTGAATGCACCTTTTTATTACGCCTCTGTCGAAGTCCTGTATGCCAGTGATAGATTTTACTCGACGTCTTTTTGTCCAGGTGTCCTAAATGCAACTATATAATCTGAACTTTCACCTTATTTTCAAATTCTTTTAACTGTAGTTAGTAATTTTTTCGTAGCTTGTGCTGTTTTTTAGCTTCTCTTTTGTAATTTTCTTTGAAAAAATAGTTGAAGACATCCTCTCTTGTCTTCTTAAAACCGGCTGTCGGCGAGGCATTTTCTGCTAATGGACGTCAAACAACTTATGTGCGCGACTATTTTACTGTGACTACACGAGCAGCGTGTGCGGGGGTAGCGAGGGACGGAGAGTGACTAAGCGCATGCGCAATACCGCGGCGTTACTATAGTAACGCACAGCTCCCGCGTCTCACTTCATGCCGCACCTCGATTAAGGCCCCGAAATGTGCTAAAGCGCATGGTTCAACTTATATGCCGCGTATTGTAGTGACGTCAACGATATTCATTCATAGGTATGTTAGGTATGCATTGGCTACACATTTCAGGGGCACGAGTCTCTTATGAAACACGAATAGCAATGGACTCGATTGGAGTATGGATTGGCGCATAATGCGGTGTTTGGCTTGACACGTATTTTGTTTGGAGACTAGTCAGTGGCCAATCGGCCCCCTGAACAACATTCACTAAACTTTTGCTATTTGTTAATAGGAGGTGCTAGCCAAGTATGAGAACAAGCTAGGCGGCATTCACCGCGCCCGTTTAAGTGACACCGCCACCCCGCTGTCGCCCTGTCTGCGCGGCAAGAGGGGGGAGGAGGCCGGCGCCTCAGGTAAGTTATGAGCTGATCAGCTGAACAATGCACAATCGATAACTCAGCCTCGCCGCACAAGGACCCCGCACGCACGCCAAAACCACGCCGCGACCACAAAAAGAATTAGCCTTTTCAACAGACTTCAAAAAGGAGGAGGTTCTCAATTCGGCCATTTTTATTTATTGAGGTATAAACAGTTTCTTAATGTAAATTGAAGTACAAATTGCACATGTTATGCATAGTATTTGTAAACCTATAGTACCCTAAATAACAAAAAGCAATATCTACACTAAGTTTAATGTTACAAATGTAAATGAACTTTTAAATAATTTGTTAAGATTACCGATAATAATGCGAACATGTATGTCAGCAAGTTTTCATATCTAGTTAGTAGGTAGGTACTATCCAAATATAAAAACCCACCATCCATGCCGCTGCTGGCGCACTTCTAAATTTTTTAGAGCTTAAAAGTAAGTTTAGATAAAAAACATAAGATTTTTATTATAACTAACATTATGCCAAACTAATTGCCACCCCGGCCAAACCCGTCAACGAATTTGCAAAAATGATTTCAGAAATACATAAAAAAAGGCTACAGAAACGGAAAAAAAGTAGCTGAAGCGCGCTTTACCTCGCGGCACACGAGCCACAAAGCGCCGCCACACGCCACAACACATCCACTTTTATATGGAAAAATTAGTTGTGGCGTGGTTGTGGTCCGTGTCCGGTGAAGCTAATTAAACATGCATAGCCAAACGTTGTTTAGTTAGTATACCCTCTTGAATACCGGCGTTAGCTAACGCCACTTTTCCGTTATGGGTTTAAAATTTGATTACCATGGCACAAGGTTCAAAATCGCGACCCGTCCCAAATACCCTCGGTTTTTGACAGGATACAGCGAGTGGAGGGGAGAGGAAGCGCGCGCGGGACGTGGCTGCCCGCAAAAAGATAGAACACGTTTCTATTCACCTCACTTCGCTGATTAGTAATCAATCACTCGCACTACTCAGTAGCTGTCCACACGTGGTTTTTAGGGTTCCGTACCCAACGGGTAAGAACGGAACCCTATTACTAAGACTTCGCTGCCCGTCCGTCTGTCACCAGGCTGTATCTCAAGAACCTAGCTAGCTAGAGAGTTGAAATTTTCACAGATTATGTATTTCTGTTGCCGCTATAACAACAAATACTAAAAAACAGGATAAAAGAAATATTTAAGGGGGCTCCCATACAACAATTCTTTCAATACCACATACAAACTTATGGATGCACCTGGTTACGTACATGGAGTGTGAAAGTAACCGCACCAATAACTTTGTAAACAATATTTTGCTGTGTAAAATCCAAACTATTCACTCCACACCATCGCTTCCATTGAACGGTGGTACGGAACCCTTCGTGCGCGATTTAGACTCGCACTTGACCGTTTTTTTACTAATCACTGCACCTGCACTCGCTCTCATCAAAGTGTCGACGGGCCTCTCTAGGTAGACGCCGCAAATGCACCTGCTTCGCGTGTCTTACGTTGGTGTTCTGTACCTACCATGTCTGTTCTAATTCTAAGCCGCCGCACACGGACTACTAAATGTCGTGTCTTTTTGTGGGTGTGCGCCGAGGCTAACGTTTTTTGATATGATTGAAATGACACGGTTGGTTCGTAAACATACTGGGGTGCTTACGGCGTCTACTATGTATGGTCTGCATCCGACATAGGTGGTCTTCCTCTCCCACCAATGTCTTCAAAGTTTTTCCCTCTCCCGCAGGCGCGAGTGCCTCCAGCAGCTCCAGTTCCGTCGCCGCGGGCTCCAGCGCCGCCAGCTCTAGCGAGCCGCAGGCCTCCGCGGGAGCCGCGGCGGTGGAGGCGGGGGTGGCGGCGGCGGGGGGGAACGGCGACGCAAGGGACGAGGGCGTGTCCTCGACCAACTCTAATGAAGCGGATAAGGAGATTAATGGCGAGGTCGGTCATACTGAAAAGCTAATTGCAACTCTTCTGATATTTTGATCGTGAAAGATGCTAAGATCGTACATCACCCATAGCCTAAATTGAGCGGCGACGTAAAAAAAAATATTTTCCAAAGTAAGCATCCCATACTTTGGAAAAGACAAAAAATTTACTTAAGTAGCACCATCATGAAAGGACGCTGAGCTAAAAATACTCAGGAAGAATATCTCAACAAATCTAGCAATATAATAAAAAAACACTACGAATTTTCATAAGTAAATTTTACAATACCGTGAAACTACCCCAGAAACAATTTAAACCCAGTAACTAAAGTACCAACCAATATCCTCTACAGGTATCAACAAGCGAACCCGACAACTCCAAAACCATGGAGGTGGACAAACCCACCGTCCCGGCCCCGGACAGCTCCGAAGACAACCACTTGGAGCCCGAGCAGAGTGTGTCCAAGTCGGTCAGCAACGGGGCCGAGTGCAACGGAGAGGTCACAGAGAGCCGCCAGGGCGAGGATGAGGACATCACCTCGTCGAATGGAAGCGCACATGCGAAGGGGAAGGCTAAAGGTGAGATTGGTTTTCCCATACTGGTGGCGAAGGCAACGTTGCGCCAAAACAATACCGAAATTTATCTCCAATGCGGAACATTACGCGGAACTTTTTTGTAGAGGGCGCTGTGTGTCTGAGTCTTGTCAAACATTATCAACAACAAAGTTCTGTCGTTGGACTGACAATAAATTTCTCTGATTAGCAATCTCTTGCCTCACTTACTTAATTTGTAACCTCGGATCGGACTCTCAGACACTTGGCGCCTTCTACATCCAACTAATTTGACAGTTTCCTTCCCCATTGGTCGAATATGGTCAACAAGTGACATAGCCTGTGGTTACATAATTGTCATGTAATGGAGCCGGAACATTTGGTCCTTTGAGCCGGATGAAAGCCGCCTACTCGCGTCGTGCGAGCCACGCTGACGGTGATGGCGTGAGAATGCAGGTGTCACCCAAGACCTAGACCAAGACAAAGATTACCAAACCTAATCATTATCCTACAAAAAAATAAATTCTATTCAACACTTATTTAGAGACAAAAATTTATGGGATTAGACATTTGTTTTGAGGTTAAACATGTTTAGTATTTTTTGTAGTAACTCTGCTTTTGTACGGGTTTTAACCGTACGCTCTTGTTATTGATGATGATTGATAATTGATAAGAGTTTGTAGTGTAAAGGTTTTATATTGATTTAGAACAATTACAGAAATGCTATGATAAATGATAGACTGCAGTGAGCCACGCGGAGCTCTTGCTGTCCGAACGTGAACTGATTTGAGTGGAACGACAAGCGGCCGCGCAGGACTGCTGAATAGGGAAAATGTGCGGTGTCCCGTACATGCTCCCGGGCGGGAGATGAAACGTACTAACACGTTTCATGATGATGATCATAATATTGAAAATTGATACAACACAACAAATTAAGAAATGTGTATGATATGATTGATGGATAAGTTAACCTAAATGAACTTTAGATGTAACATTGATATAAATGATTAAGTAATTGAAAATATTTGATAACAAATTATGAAACTTAAATATTTCACGCATTTCATCGTCTTTGATTGTCTGTAGGTGGTACACTTATTTCTTTCTCACTGAACGTAGTCTTGAAAAGAATAGGCGAAGTGCCACGAGCTATTTTAACACTTTTTAGGGTGGAGCCCTGATTATTCGAACTACGAGGGCCAACACTAGATTTTGCTTTTTGCTCACACACACTAGGCTCGATGTGCCTGTCACAGACACTGCTGATGATGGCGGGCGCGGCGGCGGCGGCGGCGGCGGCGGGCGGTTGAGGAGCCTCCGCCCGCGCCCGACCGCGCGCCTGCACGCGCCGGCACGCGTAGAGCACGCATGCGACTCCTCCAGCTCCAACCACAACATATATTGCTGCATATTGATGAACGTCGTGATATGACAGTCTCTCTGACAGCTGTGGGCTCTCCTTCATCTGCTTGATCTGCTCACTGATTTCTTTCAGGTTTTGCTCCCGACTATTGTCATCTTCTGTTTCATTATAGATCGGTATGGAGACATTGATGATATGATTAATTTCTGCTATTTTTGGAAAGTCTATTTCAGAATGAGTCTTGATTTCATTCGTCATTTGGTTATGTGAGTAGGTAGTAAAATGTTCCCCTTTGATAACACATCCATGACCTATAGTCATAATGCCAACTTCGCTGAGTCGCTCGGCGGTAATCTGACGCTCGCACATTATCTTGACGGTATATTGTTTGCAGCAGAAATAAAAATACATGTTGATATTATTTAATTCAGACCACTGATTTTCGCATTCTTTGGTGAATACCTCGCATCTGTTTAAATCTTTATCAATTTGGCAAAGACTTGAGTCTGATTTGATTTGATAAATTGTGTTCTGTAGATGGCACAGATACGTGTCCCCGACCATACTGTGACTGCATGTCTGTATTTCGTTGATTGATAAGGGCAGATACGTATCCTTTGATAAATTGATCGCTAAGTGATCTGCAACTGGCTTGATATAATTCATCTTTCCATTGACTTGCTGCGGTACTGAGAACACCCTGTATAATTCGTAGGTGTCTCGATTGATAAGTGGAATACGGATCTCAAATATGACGTATTGCCGAGTTATTCTTGCTTTTACTTTGAGTAATCCATATACTTTGTGCATATCTGTTTGTAAATTGCTGATCGGGAGGGAGAGATCTTTTGATAATTGTCTTGATATAATGTCGAACTCCTCTTCAAGTTGGTTTACACTGATTAAATTAATGCTGAGTTGTCCATGATATACGTCTGTGATGGTATCAAGTAAGGTATGCTGAATACTCTTAATTTTTTGTAGCATGTTGTTTGCTATGATAACTGATAAGATGAAGTCATTTGTGGACGAGACGTCTTGAATCTGCTTGTTCATAGAATTTTCCAAATTATTTAGACGTTGGTTGATGATTTTGTGTTGTTTGTTCATGACTTCCTCTGTCCTTTTCAGGAAATTAAATTCAGCTTCAACCACAGATGTTTGATTCTTCCATAGTTGAAACAAATGCTTTTGATTGTCTCGGACGAGTGTGATATCTTTTTGATAGTCTTCCGCGAATTGTTGATCTAATACGCCGAAGAGGCTACGTGCGACGTAGCCGACACCGTTGATAAGCCCACGCCTTTGTCTGGCGTGTGTCTCTGATTCTTGCTGACTGGTCATAACACGGTTGTTGTACTCAAGTTCACTACAGTCGTGACGTAGTTGCGATAAGACTGTGTCGCAATGTTCGTGTTCTTGTACTGAACAGATGTTATTTAGATATTTTGAATATTTGCTGAGTGCTGTTATTCCTTCTTGATAGGGCGTCGTGTCGTAGTAGACGATGAGTTTCCATTCATCTCGTACGAGTTGTATGTTTGATATTTTGTCGAAGTATAAACCTTGACTTTGATTAAGTGATTTGATGTTTGTTGATAAACACTGCGAAGTGGTGATAGTCGCCATTAAGAAGAGAAATGATATTAACATCGATATGAAATTTGATTTCTTCTTGCGACATGACCTTATAGGTCTGCTTTTAGCTTGCTTGGCGTCTTTTCGATCTTCTCCGTTTTTGCTTTGATTGATACATGGTATATTTGATTCCGACGAGGTAGGTAGAATGGACAATTTGATGATAGGCCGTTTCATTACACCGTTTTTCGTTCGTAGCGTCACAACCCTGACGTAGCCGTCCTTTCCCGGGTGTAGCTCAATGACTCTTCCTAAAGCCCACTTGCCGGCCGGTAAGTTAGCGTCATGTATTAGAACGATGTCATCGATTTTGATGTTGTCTTTTGCTTGTTTCCATTTGCTTTTTGTTGTGATTTGTGAAAGATACTCGGTGCGCCACCTTTTCCAAATATCTTCGAATATTTTCTGCGCTAACTGCCACCTTGTTCTTTCGTCTCTTTCCGTTTCGATGATAGTTAACGTAGGTCCATTTGTTAAAAAGTGTGCTGGTGTTAGATAATTTAGATCCTCTGGGTCTTCTGATAACGGACACAGAGGCCTGGTATTGAGACATGCTTCTAACTGTGCTAATAACGTCGAAAATTCTTCATACGTTAATTTTTGCTCGCCGATGACTCGTTTAAGGTGGTATTTGAGACTCTTCACCGCGGCTTCCCAAATTCCACCTGCTGACGGCCATGATGGCGCTATAAAGTGCCATGTGATCTCCATTTCATTGATTTCTGCTAAGAACTCATTGTTGATGATTTCTTTAAGATTGATCTGTTCTCGTTGCAATGTCCTGCTTGCTCCCAAAAAGTTCGTCCCATTGTCGCTATGAATGTGACGTGGTGTACCTTTGCGAGCTGATAGTCTTCTGATTGCTGCTAAGAATGCTGAAGACGTTAAGTCTGAGACTAACTCCAGGTGAACTGCTTTTGTCACCATGCACACAAACACTGCAACATAGCCCTTAGAGGTTCGGGCTGCTCTACCTCTATTTGATCTTATTTCCACATGACCGGTGAAGTCAACCCCTGTGTGGTGGAATGGGCGAGAAGGGTTGATTCTCTCTTCCGGTAGGTCACCCATTATCTGTTGATGCTTACTCGGATCATGTCTCCTACACTTCACACAGCAGCGGAGTCGTTTTTTGGTTGCTCTGTTACCTCCAATGATCCAATATGTTTGGCGAAGCGTTGATAATGTTAGCCGTGCTCCACCGTGGAAGGTAATCTTGTGACTGTAATCGATCAACAAGTCCGTTAAACGACCGCCGTGCGGAATGATGATGGGATGTTTCATGTCTTCATTGATGCTTGCGTTATTGAGCCTTCCTCCGACCCTCAGAAGACCTTGCTTGTCTAGTATCGGTGTCAGATTCAATAACTTGCTTTTTGCGTGCACCTTGCCACATTTGTTGATATTTTCAATATCTTCTGAAAACTCTGATTGCTGAATGTGTTTGATAATCTTAATTTTTGCTTGACGTAATTCTTGAAGCGAGAGGTAAGGCAGCTTCAGATTACATTTATCTTTTGATAAAACGCGTAGTATCCACGCTAGTACACGTACTGCTCGTGTATAAGTGCAATTTTTGCTGAGTATCGCACCGATGATGTCATCACATCTACTCGTATACGTAGTAGTTGTAACGTTGATTTGTTTCGTTTGCTTTTGTTCCTTATCAGTGACGTAGACCGGCGGCGGCTCTTGTTTTGATTCCTTGCTGAATGATGCTAACCACGACGGACCATGCCACCACAAGGGGTGCTCTTTGAGCTGTGTTGCTGTGATTCCTCGGCTGGCGCAGTCTGCTGGGTTTTCGCTTGATTTTACGTACCGCCAGCAGTCTTTAGGCATTATTTCTGTTATCTGCCTAACTCTGTTTGCTACAAATGGTTTCCAACGG
Source organism: Argyresthia goedartella (assembly GCA_949825045.1). NCBI lineage: Eukaryota > Metazoa > Arthropoda > Insecta > Lepidoptera > Argyresthiidae > Argyresthia > Argyresthia goedartella. The sequence goes on from OX463820.1 coordinate 23,644,706, forward strand.
CCTGGGTCGCCTTGGAGCCAGCCCAAGACTGCTGTTGAATCTGACCATCCGAATAGCTTCATATTATGTCCAACTAGTGCTTGTTGAACTTTGCTCATTAACTTTGATAATAATAATGCTCCACTGAGCTCCAAACGTGGAAGTGATGTTTCCTTGTTTACTGGGACAAGTCTTGATTTTGCTGCTACGAGGACGACGGATACTTGATTATTATTTCCATTTGATATTCTGCTGTATATGACACATGCGTAGGCTTTTGTTGATGAGTCACAATAGCCATGCAGTTCAATTTTTTCGTTCTCGTGACATCCCAACCATCTCTGGATTTTATATTGATTTATGTTGTCTAAATCTGCTTTAATTTTTATCCACTCGGAAATTATTTCCGTCGGTAGACATTCATCCCATTGTAAGTTGGCCAACCAAACATTTTGGAAAAGTAGCTTCAGTTTTGTAGTAACCGGTGAAAGCCACCCCAATGGATCAAATAGTTTGGAGATATCTGATAAAAGTGATCGCTTGGTCGGTTTTTCTGATGGGGATTTATTGATTTTTGATAAAAATGTAAATTGATCTGATATCGGATTCCAACGCAGTCCAAGTGTTTTGGTTGATTCTACCTGCTTGAAGTCGAATAATGATTGACTGCCTTGGCTCTTGCTCACGCCTTCCAGTAGCAATTGATTGTTGGAGGTCCATTTTCTCAAATTAAATCCTCCTGATGCTAGTAACTGGATTAGATCAGTCTGTAATTGCTTTGCTGATACGAGGGAATGACTACCGCTAAGTAGGTCATCCATGTAAAAACATTCCTCTAACACCTTTCCGGCTGGACTCTCTGTGTATTTGTGACCTTCGTCACTTGCTAATTGCTTCAAAGTCATCATAGCTAAGAAAGGGGCTGATTTGGTGCCGTATGTCACCGTTGACAGCTGGTATTCCCGAAGGGTTTGCTCTGGTGCATCCCTCCAGATGATTTTTTGATATTTTTGATCTTCTGGGTGAATGTTAATCATTCTAAACATCTTCTCAACGTCTGCTGTGTAGGCGTATTCATATTGTCTCCAGCGTAAAATTAAAGATTGTAAATCTTGCTGCAAGTTCGGCCCGCGAGACATCAAGTCATTTAGACTGTACCCCGTGGAAGTTTTCGCCGATGCGTTGAACACTACGCGCAGTGACGTAGTTGACGAATCCTCGCGTCGCACACAGTGGTGCGGTAAGTAACAGTTAGGTGTCTCGTTACTTGTGCATTTGCGCATGTGACCTAGATCTTCGTATTCGTTGATAAATAATTTATAATCGTTGAATGTATTTTTCTGCTTGCTGAATTTCCGTTCTAGTTGCCGAAACTGTGCCACTGCCATTGGCTTCGAGACTCCCAGATTTTCAACATAATCTGATCTAAACGGAATTTTAACCACGTAGCGACCGTCATCTTGGCGCGTAGTTGTTTTTTGATAAAATGAGACACATTGCTGCTCATCTGATGATAAAATGATACTTTCGGGCTCCGAGATGTCTTCTATCTCCCAGAACTTTTTGATTTCATCCACGTTGTTGAGGACGACATTGCAATGAAACGTTTTCGCGTTTCCGCATAGAATCCATCCGAGGCGCGTTTGCTGCGCTATCGGTAAGTTTTGATCTGCTCTGATAATGCCTCCCAGTATGATAGAGGAATAAACGTCTGCTCCCAATAATATGTCAACGGGCCGACTGACGTTAAACTCTGGGTCAGCCAGTTGAATGTTTTCCAAATGATTCCATGACGGCTTTGGGAATGATTGGTTTGGTAAATGATTGATCAAATTTTTCATGATAAACGCTTCCGTGCTGAAGCTGTATTCATTGTTTTTTGCTGTACACACGACCCTCATGACACCGCGACATTTGCTCTCTTTTGCCCCGACTCCAAAGATCACTCCCTTGCTTCGCTGCCGAGGTAGACCTAACCTTTGTGCTGCGTTTTCGGTGATCAGTGACGTCTGCGAACCTTGATCTATAAGCGCGCGCATTTTATGATAAGATCCGTCTGCTGCTTGTATCTTGATCTGAGCAGTTGCTAGGAGAATTTCTGATAAATTATCATGCGATACGTGATTGCTGTTGTTGCTACGACGTTGCTGGTTATTGGTGTCTTTCTTTGATGATGTGTTTTGTGCCGCATGATGGTTTTTTGAATAAGTGTCGCATAAAACGCTGTTGTGATTTCCGTCACACTGTCGGCATCTTTTCTTCGAATAACATTCATTTCCATTATGATTGAATAAACAATTTTTGCATAAATTTAATTTCGCAACTGTATTTCGCTTCGCGTCCGGTTGTAATTCGAGAAACTTGTTGCAATGGTAAATGCCGTGATTGAAACTGCATAGAGGGCATTTAATTGAGGTCGAATGGTAACTTTTGTTCGGTTTTGATGCTTTTTGGTAATTGTTAAATGATTTATTTTGCGACGGTTTTTGATAATTTTTGCTGATATCTTGCTGTGGAAGTGGAAACTTTTTTGATGCTTCTTGCTGGCGTGTTTCCAAGGACGTAAACTTTTTCTGGAGGAAATCTAGAAGATCCTTTAGTATGGGTAACTCTCTCGGTCTCTCCAGGGAGTCGTCATAGTCTTGATTTGTGTCAGGATCCAATTTCTTCCCTAGAATGTTGACGATTATTGGGTCCCAGTTTGCTATATCTGCACCCAAGTACTTGATAGCATTCAGACACTCATTCGTAGTGTCATGAATTTTCTTGATATGCTCAGCTGATTGATGCTGCGAAGTGGGCAATGCTAAGATGATATCAATGTGAGAGTTGACAATTCTTTTGATGTTGTCATATCTGCCTTTTAAGAGATCCCAACAGACTGAATAGTTGTCTGAGCTGATGGGGAGATGTTGGAGTAACCTGTCAGCTTCACCTTGCATCTTGCTCTTCAGAAATTGCATTTTCTGGGCGTTCGACATTGAACGGTTGTTGTGGATAGCTTCATTGAAAAGGTCTTTGAACGAGTTCCACTGATGAAAACTCCCGCTGAAAGTTGGTATGTCGATCTTCGGTGTTGTCTTGTCTCGGTGAGTGACCTCCCACATCCTCTTGCTGATTGTCTTCTTTGCTTGAAGGTACATTTTTTCGTTTTTGATGAATGATTGCTCGTACTCCAAATTATCTTCATACAAATCGCTGTCGATTTCCCAGTGTGTGGTATCGATGGTGGCCCAGCGTTTGTTTAAAGTATGCAGAGCATCTTCGAATTCCCACTTTGATCCTAAGTTTTCAAGGTCCAGATTGCATATAGTGCGAGAGAACGCCTTGAAGTTACTTTGTTGCTTGCGCAAGTTTTCCTCCAGCTTGCTGGCACTCCCTTTTGATACGAGAGTTGGAGGAGGGTGACTTGAAGTCGATGCTTGATTATTGATTGTTTGATACTGATCTTGTTGCTCAGGAAGCGGATTTTCTTCGGTCTCCTGAAACTGATCTTCGCTCCATAGAGGCTGTTTTTCTTTACCATAACTCAAAAAGATCTTCTTGATGTCATTGTAGAGATTTAAAGTTGATTGATATTGATTTTCCGTGAAGTACTTGTCCGTTCTTTTGTCGGATTCGCAAAGCTTGATATGGTTTTGCTGAAACTCTTGCCAATACGAATCCAAAGTGGACAGTCGCCTCTTGATATGAGCAGGGGTTTTGCGATCTGGCCCATCTTTATTGAAATTAATAAGCTGTCGCTCTATTTGATCCCCAATTTGATTTTGTATTGCTATAAGATCCTCCATATTGATAGTTGATTGATAAAAAGGAAAGATCTCACTTGATTGATATTGATGAGAAGTCCTGTTGACCGGTCAGGACTGCTGGTTTGATACGTAGCCCCGCTGATGATGCAGGACAGCCGCTGATATGCCTGACTGACTAGTCAAGGCTGATGATGATTGCTGACAAAGTAGCTTGGCGGCTATGCCAACTACTCTGCCTGATAAATCCTTAGTGAGGGAACTGTATATTCACACACAAGGTTGCTGTAGCCAACCCACACACACGAAACACAGTCGGTTATTTTTCACTTCAGTATTCCGCGATATGGACCCGCTTGTTCGAAAGCTCGAAGGACCATAAAGATGTACGGGTTTTAACCGTACGCTCTTGTTATTGATGATGATTGATAATTGATAAGAGTTTGTAGTGTAAAGGTTTTATATTGATTTAGAACAATTACAGAAATGCTATGATAAATGATAGACTGCAGTGAGCCACGCGGAGCTCTTGCTGTCCGAACGTGAACTGATTTGAGTGGAACGACAAGCGGCCGCGCAGGACTGCTGAATAGGGAAAATGTGCGGTGTCCCGTACAGCTTTTATGTCTTAGTCGTTTCCTGAGTATTGTTCTACACCCAGCAAATTTACTGGGGCCTGAGATACACGAATAGCAATAGCACCCAAGGTCGCAAAATGCCGTATTTATATTTTGTTTTGAGACTGACTGCCAAATACGGCATTACGGCTCGGGCCCTTCGGCTACTTCAAGCTAAATTCCCTCCATTCATCTCGACAGACAAGTCATCCCCAGTCTCATCATCAGACAAGCCCACACCAGACAGACCCAAGAAGGCTAAGCTCTCCCGTATGGCGGCCATGGTCTACGAGACGTTACTGCGGCGGGCGCGTGATGACGATGAAGAAGAGAATGATGACGAAGACGACGAGAACGATGAGACCTTCCAGGGGGACGAGAACTGCCGCTCGAGCGACGAGGAGGTTAACGGAGCTGACGACGAAGAGTCCAATTGTAAGTTTTCTTCAGTTTTATTGTGTGTTGTAAAGTTCGAGCCGGGTTTATTTGTGTTTGAGCAAGCTGTCACCTCTCTCTCTCGCACTCCACTTTATCCTATGCGAGATAGAGTGGTCACAGCTCGCTCAAACAAAAAGAAACTTGGCGCGTACTGTAAATTCTGTAGTGATAAGTAAGTCATTTTATTACACAAGGAACGAGTAAATGTAGCAACCAAAGAAATTTTTAATTTTGCCTATCTACGGCTCTTTACATGGTCCTAGGAGCCGAATGTCTATGATCAGCAAGATTTTACGTTATTCAATGTTCGTTACCTAAATTTGAAAACTAAACAAACATGTTGTAGCTATAAACATAATGTCTATTTTACTAGCTGGGTGCTTCTGACTGAAAATAGCACTTGGAGTAAAACCTGCAACTAATCGGAAAATGAATGTAGTCTAACCCGTGCCCATCTATAAATCAATGTCAAAAGCAGAATGATACTGTTTTTAACATGTGTTCAAGAGAAATCTAAACATGTTGTAGCAGAAAGCTAAGATTAATTTGTTCCATCTTCAGGCGACGACGAAGAGGAGGATATAGAGGAAGAAGAACCTGATTCGAGTGAAGCGGACAGCGAGGACGAGGTGTCGAGCCGCGAGGAGCCCGGCATGGACAGCGGGTGCACCGCCGTCGTCGCGCTGCTAAAAGGTACGTCGGACAGTCTGTACATCGGCCAGGGAAGTCTGTGCGTCGGCCAGGGAAATCTATGCGTCGGGCTTGGAAGTCTGTGCCTCGGCCAGGCAAGTCTGTTGTCGGCCAGGCAGTCTATGCGTCGGCCAGGGAAGTCTGTGCGTCGGCCAGGGAAATCTATGCGTCGGGCTTGGAAGTCTGTGCCTCGGCCAGGCAAGTCTGTTGTCGGCCAGGCAGTCTATGCGTCGGCCAGGGAAGTCTGTGCGTCGGCCAGGGAAGTCTGTGCCTCGGCCAGGCAAGTCCGTTGTCGGCCAGGCAGTCTGTGCGTCGGCCAGGGACGTCTATGCGTCGGCCAGGGAAGTCTGTGCCTCGGCCAGTGAAGTCTGTGCGTTGGCCACAGACGACGATGGAGGACCGTAGCGATTCTGACGTGCAAATCGATCGTCGGAACTGGGTATAGGTGAAAGACTTACGCTTAATAATTATTAAATCGTTTGTGAAAGAGGTGGAGGAAGGAGAGGAGCCCGGCACGGACAGCACCTGCACCGCCGCCGTCACGCTGCTGTAAGGTACGCTGTCGTCGCAGGACGTCGCGTTTTTGAAATGTGATTCGTAAAATGTTAATGTTCAATTGCTCTATTTCCGTTCGTTTTGTATGGAAAAATAGAATGGGGAGTCGTCCGTACACCCCCCCCCCCCCCCCCCCCAAATTAATAATATGTTGTCGCTGTAACAACCTCTATGTCCCTATTCCAGACAGCGAGCTATACGTGGCGAACGCGGGCGACTCGCGCTGCATCATCTGCCGGGAGGGCCGCGCCGTGGACATGTCCGTCGACCACAAGCCCGAGGACGAGGCGGAGCTGGCGCGGGTCACCCGGGCCGGCGGCAAGGTGTCCGGCGACGGCCGCATCAACAGCGGACTCAACCTGTCAAGAGCGATCGGGGACCACTCGTACAAACAGGTGCATAGCATACATCCATCTTATCGTTTCCGCAGCTCTGAGGATAGTGAGCACGGAGTCAATACTGAGTTCGATGCTTGAGTATGTTGAGTTAAACATCTGCGTAGCTCCGTGACGGCCGTCCTCAGACGGACGACTATGGACCGCGTCGTCTTGAAGGCGAGCATTCTTCGTGAACGAGTTCTCGTCTCACGGGGAGCGCCGTGCCTCTGTACGGCAGGTTCCTTGGAGTTGACTCGTCGCGGCGGTACACGAAGAAGTTGGGCCGTCAGAGCTCTCGGTCGGGGTGAAGCTTCGTCTCGCACAGAACCACGACATGCACGTAATGCTCAGGAGCCTCAGGTCTGCCATCTTGAAGTAGATCCCGTCCGGGTTTCAGTACATAAGCCTTAGATCCTTCGGAATTGCGTCCGGACGAGATGGTGGCCTTCAGATTGGATAGCCTATCACGCCACGGTGCGCGGCGCGTGCCACGCAATGGCATTTCGATACACAAATGTGGAATGAATATGGTGATGTAATGACAGTGTCAATCAAGCTGTGTCTGTGTACTTTGAGCGGTTCGAGGTACGAGTGTCTCACAGAACAATGCTAGCAGCTAGACAGCGAATACTACGGTACTTTCACACAAACGCAGCAAATTCACTTCTTAGCTATTTCATCACAGCTTCGACCGTTTTTTGATAGTAATTGCAAAGGAATGTTATTGTGCCTGAAAAAAATGTATACGCAAATGTTTTAGAGAATTTAATGCAGATTATGTAAGTCATGGACAGTTTTATACTCTAACCGCCTTATTCATAAAACTTAGCAAGCCTATGATAGCTAAAATGTGCTTTGACTTTTTCTCACAAACACAAATTTCAATGTGACGGACAAAGACAAACGAATTATAACGGCATTATAGTTAAAATAGGTTTATAAGACGTTTATGAATAAGGCGGTAATAGTTTCGGAAAAAAGGGAAAGTCGTGTCCAGCGGCGTCGAATTAATCTTAAAAATCCCGATGGAAAAAAGTTTCACTAAATGCCGATAACTGTTGAAAGCAGGTGCAATTGAGATTGTTCCGCCAGTCTAGAGAGGGAGGCACAAAGTGCTCGCCATTTGTGCACAAACAGGTACATATTTGCACATATGTATTTGACAAGACGTTTATAAATGTTGTATAGCATCTCTCGATAAGGCACTGTTGTGCATAATGTCCAGATAAAGCTCGTCTGACTTAGGCCACACTCCGCAGACCACACGGCGACTTAGGCCATTGCCTCACTGGCTCGCTATGCTTTCTCTCTCATTCCTGCGATATTGTGAGTGTGAGTGAGTAAGCGATATTGAGGCGCGCAGCGGGGGAAGTTGGGGCAGGGGTGAGGCCGGCCAATCTGTACAGATTCTGTGCAGAGGCGAGCGCTCGGTACAGAATCTGTACCGAAGCGATTCGGTGTGAAAGCTCTCATTTAATAGCATGGGTCTCCGTACAAATTTTGTACAGATTCCGTACTGCGCCGTAAACATACTGAGCCGCCTTAAACGACACCGCACCAGCACAGCTAAAGAATGTTCAAATCAAATATTTTAGGTTGTGCTATGTAGTTTTATAATATTATCAGTAGTTGTATATGTTGTGTAGTATATAATATGTATAATATATAAAGATATATTATACATATTATATTGCCGCATACGTAGCACTCGATAATACTATCATACAACTACACAACATATACAACTACTGATATATCTACAGAGCACAACCTAAAACCCATATTTGAACGAACATTCTTTAGCTGTACCGGTGAGGGGTCGTCGTTCTATAAGTCATCGATGACCAGCCCTTTGTGACAGATAAATCATAAAATTTTGTATTTAAAATTACGCTTTATCTGTCACATATGGCTTATCCGGAGATCATGAAATAGGCCATAAATGTCGTGAACTTGGTTAAGCGATGGAGTTTCTCTAATGATTAGCTAACAAGTTATGACGTCGTTGACATCTCTTCTTCACCCAACAGAACAAGGAGCTAAACGACCGCGAGCAGATGATCACGGCGCTGCCCGACGTAAAGACGCTCACCATCCAGCCGGAGGACCAGTTCATGGTGCTGGCGTGCGACGGCATCTGGAACTTCATGAGCTCGCAGGACGTGTGCGACTTCATCCTGCCGCGCCTGCGCGAGGGCCGGGAGCGCCTGTCGCAGATCGCAGAGGAGGTCAGTCGCGCAGCTCCCCATTGATCGGTTTATAATGCAAGAAAGTTAGGGCTGTCGAGAGGGTCAACTTTGGAATGTGAGATAATGAGCTGGAAACTTGCGTAAACTCTTTATTTGGGCATTATTAATGTTGCCCCAAAAGAAACAATCAAATGTCATAAATCGGTTTTTCGCAAATATCTCCCTGCCCGTGGTTTCAATGATGGCGCGGTCATATGTCGCCGACACGTGATCTCAACGACCGATGTCTGCTCAAGCAGCACATAGACATTCCGTTAACGAGCGATGGCTGCCCGGGCAGACATACATGACAAGATTTTTGTAACCTTTATTACACTGTGTGTGTGTGTACGTTCACTCATTAGTCTGTGGTCGTTTCATACAAAAAATATATTCTAATATTTCTTTCCGTATTTTTGAAAAAAATCGTTGTAAAATCGTTTCTATAAGAACACACTAACGTTTATATTACTTGGAAAAGGTAATCTAGTGTAGGTTACCAGTATTCAAAAACTGATAATGCGCATAGAAATCTTCGCCAGTTGTAGTATGCCCGAAAACACCCGAATCATCATGCTCCAAAGAACTCTCCCAACTGTAAATAACTTTAGAAAAAAGTTAATCGCAGCTATTAACTTCAATGGTTGTATAGACTTTAAGGAACATCTTGAAAGAAATGGGGTGAAGGTTTCTGCAAACTGATACAAATAGACGACTACTTATGGAAAAGCAAGATATACGTTTAAAATTGATCAAATATCTCAGAGAAATACAACAGCTGAGGGATGCTGGTAGATACATAGTGTTGAAGGAGTCATACGTGCAAACATCGCTTACTAAAGGTAACACTTGGCAAGATAGCAGCAAAAAACGTATTAAACAACCCATTTCCAAAGGAGAGCGAATTATTATTGTTCTTGCGGGCAATGAAAAAGGCTTCGTCCCAGGGGCTGTAATATTGCTTAAATGTTTTGATTGAGAAGGTGACTATCATAAAGGAATAAACGCGGAATGTTATCAAACTTCGCTACGCAATCCAATTTGCCTTCTAATAGTGTGTTGGTAATTGATAATGCCCCATATCATAATAAGCTGTCTATGAAACCACCAAACCCAAACATACCCAAACCCACCCAAACCCAAACACACCCAAACCCACCCAAACCCAAACATACCCAAACCCAAACACACCCAAACCCACCCAAACACACCCAAACCCACCCAAACCCACCCAAACCCACCCAAACACACCCAAACACACCCAAACCCACCCAAACACACCCAAACCCAAACACACCCAAACCCAAACAGACCCAAACCCAAACACACCCAAACCCAAACACACCCAAACACACCCAAACCCACCCAACTGTCTATGAAACCACCAAACCCAAACATACCCAAACCCACCCAAACCAAACACACTCAAACCCACCCAAACCCAAACATACCCAAACCCAAACACACCCAAACCCACCCAAACACACCCAAACCCACCCAAACCCACCCAAACACACCCAAACACACCCAAACCCACCCAAACACACCCAAACCCAAACACACCCAAACCCAAACAGACCCAAACCCAAACACACCCAAACCCAAACACACCCAAACACACCCAAACCCACCCAAACACACCCAAACCCACCCAAACCCAAACACACCCAAACCACAAATGATAGCGTGGTTTCAACAACACAATATTCCGCATGACCCAAACAAATTGCAACCCGAATTGTACGAAATTATAAAAATACACAAAGAAAGATACGCAGTATTTGAACATGGGCATAAAATTGTACGTTTACCACCATATCATCCCGATTTTAATCACATCGAAAACATTTGGGCACAAATAAAACAATACGTGGCCAAAAAAAAAAGGGATAAATGTCACGTCAGTTAAAGAAATTATATTATAAAAAATCAATAATATAGGACCTGAAGAATGGAAAAAAGTTCGTGATCATGTCGTTTAATGCGAAGATGCGATATCTTCGCATTAAACGCTCCTGGCTGCTTCTTTTTGAAGAATATACATCTTTTTTACGTATCACTCCTGAGTTACGCATGTCTAGATATTAACATGTTTGTATTCGCAATAAACATCCATTGCGTCTACATTCTCCTAATCGCCTATCCTCCTTAGATGTTCGACCACTGCCTCGCGCCCAGCACGGCGGGCGACGGTACCGGCTGCGACAACATGACCGCCATCATCGTGCGCTTCCGGCACGGCGCCGTGGCCGACGTCGGGCAGGCCCGCGGCAAGCGCGCGGCAGACCAGCCGGACCAGCACGACAGCAAGCGGCTGAAGTTGGCCGACGACGCGATAGTCACCTCCAGTGTGTAGGGACAGACTTTATTGCTAATTTATTCTCAACGGGAAGTATTCTTCTGTGTTGTAACGCGTGCCTAGTAATCTCCCAGTTGTGTGGGCCGGGGTTTTCCGTGTCCGCCAAGACGATGGTTTCTTGCGATCTCTGTGCCGGTACTTTTGATTTACTTTGAATGTTATATGAAATACAATATTGGCCTTGTGTAGTTCTTGTGAACTACTTTGGTTACGGAAAGACGGACGTAAAACAGGTGCGAATACGGAAATTCGACGATAAACAATCATCCAAATCCATTATTTTTTGAGCTTTGTGTTCGCGCGAGTGCACCATCCGCCTTAGTGATGCGCAAACGGTTGAAGTTGCGTATGCCGACCTGGCTTTGTCCTTAGCTTTCTTTCTTACCCAGAAAGAAGGACGAGAACAACAATTAGACTGTGTTTAAACCAGTTATTAGACGCGATCAAATGTTGGCTTCAGTATAGGCGTATGTACGAAATGTTTAGTTATCTTTTGTGATACGACTACTAGGGGATGACTCTGTTTTGGTGATGGTGACTGTTTGACTGAATGGAACACTTTCATGTCACAGGCAGGACAGGGTAGCAAGGTGATGCCTATACCAAGTCTTGTAGTTTAAGTAAGAGCAAGTTCTAAGGTCCAATGTTGCGATTAGCTGATATTTTTTTGCTACACAACATCATAGTTAAACAAAATCAGATCAGATGTACTGTTTAGGGGTAGTATTTGGACACTCTAGTCCATAGTACTGCTGTGCACCGGCGTATATATCTAGTTTCCGGGTTAGTTACGGTCGATGCAGCTATTGCAGCTACCCTACGTAGGTGCGGGATGGCGAGAAAGGTTGCTCGGTGTGAATTTTAGAACTGACTTGTTGATTGCTTAGCTGTAAGTCTAATTGTAAGTTACATTATAGTTGTGTCAAAATAGTGTATTCCTTAGTGAATCAGCCTTCTTTAGATCGGGCGTAGAAAGCCAGTTTATTTTTATCGTCTCGCATGGCACTGTTAAAAATGCATTTTTATTTCAGGTTTAGAGAAGTCACTAGTTTCGTTATTTCAATAGAGTTTGTAAATTCAAGTTAAGATTTATTTATTAAAAATGGGGGTAATTATTAGATTGGTTTGTACAATTACTAACGTCATTCTTGTTGTGGTGAAGTAGTCGTTCATAAGTACAGCCCGCGCCATGTTTCTTGGGCTCTGAATGCCGTCTGAAGGGGGTAGCGCAAGAGAGAAAGAAAGAGGGAGAGGTGAGATCTCGCTCACGGGCCAAGAACCTGGCGGGGCCTGTAACCAACATTAGTTTAAGAGGAAATGTTCCAATAATCAGATAATTAAATGAAACTATAATCTCTCAGAGTTCGAAGTTTCAAACGCCGAATGACATACTTAGCGTAATATAATACCGATTAGTAGATGTTTCATAAAATAATATCGACATACCTAATTTTGTTAAATCAATGTCCTATAAAATCATACATTATGTAAGGGCTTTGTGTCTTTAAAATAAAACATAAGCAACAAATTATGATATTGGCATGTTCCTACTTGGAGTGTATAGTCTAAATTTAATTGTTCGGATCATGAAAAATTCAATTGTGACTCTTTGTAGTAGTAAGTACCTAAGTAGTTATATTTTTGTAATAACACTATTACGGTTGTAAGAAATTCCAAATTGATACAGTTTTTTTTAGTATCTTGTGAGCATAAGTATGTATTATTTTGGCAGATTTCCTGCGAACCGACAGGAAATTTCAATGACCTCCTTCTTTGATAATGTTCTCAGATTATGTGTGTTACAATATTTCATAAAAAATAAATTTTTACAGACAGCATCACTACTTTGTTTTCTTTGGAAATAGCAGACGTGTCAGCGAGTGTAGAACTGAATGACACTGTATCTCAGTATGAATTTTTGTCAACAAGGTACATTCAAGTAATTACGCGGCAAATGTGTTATTTTCTTTAATAACACTGTTACAAATCAAGTTTTAAGATATGTTCATCTCAGCTGCGTCAGATATTCGATAGTTTCCACCTGCGTTGCTTCTAAGATTTGTAATGCATCATATTCACTGTCCAACTGCTCCAACACCATGGATTTTTCACTAATTTCAGCCTGAAATGAGAAATGAAAAATTTATATAATAATTTATTATAAAAACATTCAGGGAAATGATTATAATTTGCGTAGGTACAGTTGAAGGTGTCTGCGTCTATAGCTAGACTATAAATCAGCCTGTATTTATGGCACGCAGGCCCGGTGTCTCTTCCGTCCGAGGCGAATAAACCAAGACATGGAGATTAAAAAAAAAGACATGCTATAAAAATTGGGATATTCGTCGAGTATTTAGGTATAATGTGCGTGTGAAAGGATAATTTTAAAGTATGTGTAAGAGAGATAAGTGTAAATACGCAGGTATATGGAAATTTACATTATTTATTATTATCTGGCTAACATGCTGTATACATTATTCAGCTAATATTCTTAAATATAGATATACTTCATGCCATAATAAAATTAACATTTGACAAGAATTTGCATTAGGTTTATTGCATTTAATGCATGATATATTAAAATCAAGATATCTGTCAATATCATTGACATAAGATGAAGTTGTGCCTCTGTCACCCCATCTGAGAAACGCGTGTTAGATATAGGACTAACTCAACGACTTCGGCATACGAATGAATAAATATGATAGAGCAGGAGTGTATCTACAGCTGTCAAAAGTGGGGCAATCAGGTGGCAACTGGGAATGATTTGAATGTTTTGTCCCAGTTGCCACCGGCGGCGGTACGACGCGGTGGCAACTGGGAATAGAGGCTTATTGCGACCCCGTTTTTGATACGAAAGAAACCCTACTTTTACCACAACTATCTGTAGCACGGCAACTCCCAAGCCGCACCCCCTAGCGGGGAGCAACAGCCGATGATTATAGCCGACACGTTTAGGTAATGCTCCGATTTTCATAGTTGGTTGTTCTATCTGACAAGATAGTTCATGTTACATGTTAGGCTGTTCGTTGTGAAGAACCGAAACGAATTAAAATCCGGGGCTACAAGAAACATATTGAATATATATGTTAGAAGAGGAATAAATAACTATTTATACAGCTTAAGAACACGGTTTGAAATGTTGTCCCAGCCAATAGCGCACAAACGGAAACAACGTGACCACATTCGAAAATAATCACTGCCTTGCGGTTACCCTAAAATTAGTGTTTTTATTTTTTCTGGGTAGATGTGACAACTTGTCAAGGCAAAGTCAATATAAAATACGTACGTGCAACTTAGCTTGTTCCAACTCCCTCTCCTTGGTAATTGACTTCAAGAGGTTCATAGTCCCGATTGCAGCCATTTTCTGTCTCTCCACATTTTCCCCAAGGTCCTTTAACAGATCCTGTAGGTCGCTGATGATCTTTCCAAAGTCATGCACCTCTGTAATGATAGAATTTAGAGCCCTATTCAGCCACAAGTATTGCCAACATGATAACTGCCATTATCACGTTCAGTACCCATGACGCGATTTTGCGTTTTTTACTTTCATTGAGGGCCCCGGGCGCACATACGCTTTTCATACAAAATGCGCTGGATTTCCCCAGTGCCACACGATGCACTTTTGCATTTGTTTTTTCTGTCCATTAGGTACCACTGTTTCTAGGGTGCCTGTTGTTTTCTCCTAAAGCAAAATTGCGTCGGTGGACATACGCGAATATCTATGGACATACTTAGTTACATTTTTTGAGACGCTTTAAGTTTATTGCACTACTGGCACTGTTGAGTGATACAATTATAGGGGCACTGGGGAATGTAGGTATCACTTCCTTAGTGGGCATCCAATGCGTTTATTAGGTGAGAGGGTATTCGACAAGTGTCCTTGTGTGCCTATTACCTATTAAAGTACTTATTTTAGTTTCTGTGCTATTACTATGGATGAATAACATAATTTCGTCTGTCACTTTAATGATGGAGTGATGGAAGGAGTTAGTGACCTTAGATGAACAGTTAACCGAGCTGGTTGCAACGGAAACTCACTGGTCTCATAGTCCTTGCAAGTATCTCTGAGGTCTTCAGTCTCCTTCAGGATCGAGGGTTCAAGTATTCTCACTTTGTTGATATCGTCGTAGTAGAGATGCGCGTTATGTAGTTCTTCCGCCATAGCTTTTATTAGAATATTAGAAAATGATTATTCTGGATATAAGCGCTTGATTTTGCTCCTTCACGAAATAAATATCCTTGTCTTTTTATTTTTTTACATGAGTAAAAACCTCCTTTCGTGTGATGGCTTGTTTGTTAGAGTTCATTCGTTGCTTAGCAACCAAACAATGGCATAACATTAGAATTACAAAATAAGTCTTATCGCTCACGCTTTTAGTGTATTATTCCAATACACATTCTGCAATAGAGTTACTTCTTGACTTTTCTGTGGTGAACTTTACTGATCATGATCACTGATCATCAATAATAAAACTTAAAAGCCTTCCTCTCTGCTATCTCCACTACTGGTCCAAGAACATGTACTAGCAAGAAGGGTACTTTCCTCGCTAGATATAATCCAAACAGCAACATACTTGTTATTACGTATTTCAACCGTGGACTGTAAGCCAGGCGAGCTTAACAGGTTGCAATAAGGGTGATTTCGATTGTTTGCGAAGACGGGGTGGTTAAGCCATTGGGTGGTTATTACTAGCTCGCTTGGTCCATTAGTTGCAATACCGTCTTATGCGGAGAAGATGTTGTTTTTAAGGTTTAAAGTCTGAGGTCTTGAACGAGTCTCAATAAAATCTTGTCGTTTTACGCCGGTGTTATATTCATTGTCTTTTCTGTACCGAAGTACTTCTACCCTACAGGCACGAGATCGACCTGTCGTAGGTACTTTATATACCTAAACTGTGTCACTTAAATGCTGGCGGCGGCGCTCAGTAAAGTCCTTAATGAGATACAGCCACTTAACCCAACATAATCACTTTGAGTGTCAGCCAATTATTGAGTTTACAGTCAAGCATTCGGGCTGTGGCTATCAAAGCTATCAAGTTATGATATAGTCGGTCACATTAGAAGGGAGCTCATTGTTTATCCGTTAATCACCAAAGTTACTTATTTTCTCTAGGTTCGGAAAGTTTTCCTCATTTGTCACGGCAGTCCTTTATTTCGTGAACTCGTGACTTCGTACTCAAAGTTCAGCTATTCCCACATGTGACGTCAATGTGAGTAGGTACAGTAAGAAAACTAATTAGCTGGGCCGAACTTCATACTAATGCAGCTAATTCTTCTGATTATTTACGTACATACTGACTTTGCTTGCATTTCCTTTCTTCCTAGTCTGTGATGTCGCTCAATCGAGTTTATGTCTTATGATTAAACAAAACTTATGTACAACATGGTCAAGTTACGTAGCCAAGCGAATTATTGCCTCTCATCCAGGTTCCAACTTAACATAGCCGTGTTGTATTTAAGTTGTGTTTAAACTTTAGCAGATGTGAAAAGTCCGCCTAAGAGTGGGAATTGTTCATTTCAGTTCAGTTTCTGGCTACACATGCTTGTTACTCGCATAAAATATGACAAACACTGGTAAGAACTAGCTACTGGCATGTCTATCCACATTCTGCCAGTAGCTCACGTGCCAGTACAAGGCATGCCAGGAGATCGCAGCTTGTTTGATTTTTTCCTCTCGCGGGGAAGTAAATATTGAATAAAGAAATATTAGTGGAAAACCTTATAAAAATCGAACTAGGCCCATAGTAAGCTCAATAGGGCTTCTGTTATGGGTACTAGACGACGATATATTTAATATAGATAAATACTTATGTAAATACATAGTAAACATCCAAGACTAAGAAACAAATATTCATGATCATCACACTAATATTTGCCCTTACCCGGATTGGAACCCAGGACCGTCAGCAGGGTCACTACCCGCTAGGCTAAACCGGTGGTCATGGGGAGTGGGGAGGGAGAGTTGCATGCAAGGGCGTCGCCAGCCGGTATAGTCTAGGGGGGGAAGCAAGTTGACCACTCACGACATAACAGGCAACGCGTATACGACCTTCAAGCTGTAATCCTCACCGATGAAACCTTCATGAAAATGAAATTTGACACTGCCAAAAAATAGTCCAGAAATAGTCCTAAATAGTCCACAAAGAAAGAAAAATAGTCCTTATAGTTCCGAAGTTATAGCTATAGGTTGGTGAGGATTACAGCAGGCCAAGCGTATTGCCTGTCAGCCAGGTTGCCTTTAAACATCCGTGTTTTATTAAGGTTGTATTTAAACTGTATTTAGCGGTTATCAAAACTCTGGTGAAAGTCCGGCTAAATGGGAGAACATAAAAGTTAAGTGTCGTGAACGTGAAGGACAGAGCTATGCGCTTACTTTCCTACAATATTACAATACCGTTAGTTTACAGAGATTAAAAACAGGCCCTTTGATTGAATTAACCGATATAAACCGGTTTATTAGGGTTTATCCGTTATAATTTTGTACACGACTGTACATGTATTGAATGTATGGGAAATAAAACATTGTATTTTTAATGCACTTCTTCAAAGTTAACCAGGTGGAAATCATTATTGTTTCGGTGGACTATTTCTGGACTATTTTTTGGCTCAAATTTCAAACTGAAAGTCGTAGGCGTTCCGAAGATATTTGATGATATCAAATGTTCAAGCTGTAATCCTCACCAAGATGTCTTAATAACTCTGGAAACGTTGAAGGACTATTTCTGAAATTTGGCCTGCCGTGTGGACTATTTCTGGACTAATTTTTGAAACCCAAACCAAGTCGATAGGCCCTTCCGTTTGCTTGTACGAGAGATGAGGATTACAGCTTGACGTCAAGCTGTAATCCTCACCAACTTATAGCTATAACTTCGGAAATAGTTCCGAAGTCAAAGAAAGGAAAATAGTCCTGTTATAGAACAGGACTATTTTCCTTTCTTTGTGGACTATTTAGGACTATTTCTGGACTCTTTTTTGGCAGTGTCAAATTTCATTTTCATGAAGGTTTCAAATTCAAATTCAAATTCCAAATGTCTTTATTACGGTAGATATTTACATATACTTAGCAATCGTCATTTTTTGCCACTACATTGGACCACTGTGGGAGAAGAAGGGCGTAGAAACTCCCACAGATTGATTTTTAGAAATTAAAAATTGCTTATGCTTAACTAATACAAAATATAATAT
The DNA here is from genome assembly GCA_949825045.1 of Argyresthia goedartella. Lineage (NCBI taxonomy): Eukaryota > Metazoa > Arthropoda > Insecta > Lepidoptera > Argyresthiidae > Argyresthia > Argyresthia goedartella. The sequence goes on from OX463820.1 coordinate 23,662,886, forward strand.
TTAGTCATTATCATAATTAATAAGCAGGAATAAATAATTACAAAATTATTAACAGCAAGGTCTGTGTTGAGCCAGATTAACCCCATACAGACCCATCATTTAAGTAATCTTGAACATTGTACTATCCCTTTTTCGACAAAGTCGCTTTAACATGGATTTTAAATTGCTCAAATGTCAATTTCAAGATCTCCTGAGGTATCTTGTAGTAGAGAATGCATTGACCCTTGAAAGAATTGCTAACCTTCGCGAGTCTAAACCAGGGCGCAAGTAGTCTGTGATTATTTCTTAGGTTAACTTTACAGCTATCGCTAAGTTTGGGAAATTTTGTAAGATTCTTGCGTACATACATTAAACATAGTCAGGTCATAAGTTCTGTCACATGTGCAATATGAAATAATTTAGACATGTTTATTATTTATGTAAACATTTATATAGCAAAATGAACTTAATAAAACATAGATTCTTATGGTAATAAAGTTTATTCAAAATGACCCCCGCGATTTTGAATACAGGCCTTTATTCTGCGCGGCCAGTCGTCTATCGCAGCACGAACGAGGTCCATGTCAATATCGGCGGCTGCCTTAATCAAGGATGCCTTGAGTGACTCCAAATCAGGATGAGGCTTTGAGCAGGCCTTTTCCTCCAAGTGTTGCCATATCTTGTAATCTAACGGACTCAAATCTGGACTGGAGGAGGGCCAGTCTTCGTGCCGGATGAAGTCGATTTCACGCGCCGCCAGCCAGTCTTGTGTGCTTTTCGCTCTATGAACTGGCGCAGAATCTTGTTGGAATACCCAGTGCCTGTTATTAAACATGGTATGAGAAACAGGTTCCACAAGGTTCTTGAGGACTGTATTTTGATACACAACTGCATTCGTTTTTAGGCCTTTCTCACAAAAATGTACCTCAGTTAAGCCCCAATAAGAGACTCCCAACCAAACCATGAGCGAGGATGGAAAATGACCTCGTTGGACACGCGGAATACGGTTGCTCGCTTCTTCACTGCTGTGTGCGTACACCTTATCATTTTGTTTGTTGTAGCTCTCTTCCACGGTGAAAATTTTTTCATCCGAAAAAAGAATTTCCCGATGCTTTTTTCCCGCGTACCGCTTCAACAAAGCGCGGCATCTCTTCAGTCTCAGGTCCATTAAACGAGCGTCCAAACGATGTCCTGTTTTTCTCCGATATGCCCTAAGTCCTAAGTCTTCATTTAACACCCTTTTCACCGTGGTCCTGCTTAACCCCATCTGAAGGGCCAACAGTTTCTGCTTACATATGGGATTTCTTTGAATTCGCGCCTTCACAGCTTTTATCACTGCTGGAGTCCTAACAGAGCGAGGGCGACCACTTCTTGACCTGTCATCTACACTAGAGTCTTCATTGTATCGTTTTAGGGTACGATAAACGAATCTTTTGATTATATTCAAATTTTTCAGTAAGTCGAAAATCTGAATTGGCGCGTAACCGCAACGATGCAACGCAATAACTGTGACACAGTCTTCTTTAAGTGTCCACTCCATATTTAAAAATGAGGAAAATTCTAAAAAGTACACATTTTTATTTTCATGAAAAAGTCGAAATTCGAATTCAATAAACTTTTTTGTGGCCAGCGTTCTAAATTCAAAAGTTTTTATTGTGTGATAGAACTTATGACCTGACTGTGTTTTTTCGAAAATAAATTGACTAGCTACAGTTAGTATGTCAATTTCTTTAAAAAGCTGTCTTAAGGAGTTTGTGCGTTTTAAATAAATTGCTCGAATAGCTCTTTTCTGTAAAATAAAAATAGTTTGAATATCCGCTGCTTTCCCCCACAACAAGATACCTACCATAGGACATGACACTAAGAAAGTAACTAAAATATACTAGCCTAGATGTAGCCACATCCGTGTTTTGTCTGATGTTTCATCGGTGAGGATTACAGCTTGAAGGTCGTACGCGTATCGGCTTCACGGAATGCCAGTAAAAAGCATGCTGGCTTACCAGCACCTGGTATGCCATTTGCAGGCGTGTGTGTTCCGGCCCTAAAGTTTAGTAACTGAGTGCTTACAAGGGGGTGTATGAGGCTAATTTATCCAAACTTCGGCGATATATATTGGTGTTGTTTTGTAAAGTGACGACCGACTCTAGGACCCATAGTTTCGCTTGTATCAAAAAAATATGTTTTAAATTTTCCCACGCATAATATTGATCCACGAATTGCCGTGCAACGCGCGGATACGCCTGGCCCGATATTGGGAGAGCAGTAGCAAGCGATGCAACTAAGGCCACAATTTAACGATTATCAACTATTTTTCAATGTTTTTTTATGTATTTATTTTTTGCAACACTGTCGTGTAAGTAACCACACCTGAGTCGGGCATAACTTAATAAAACAACATCCTGTATATATTTTTGAAGAGCAATTAAACTCTATAATTTTCTTTGGGACACTTTTTCATCAGATGAACTGTTTTAAAGTTAAAAAACAATGTATGACAAAAAAATTAAATGAAAAGGGGAAGGGGCGTATAAAGGACCCTTCTTTAAAAAAAATCTATACTTTTCCGTCTGGCTATGGAAAGTTTGGTATAATTTTTGTATAAATTGAAGATGCAGAAAGCATTGCTGATATTAATTTCAATAATTTTCATAGTATATATTTCTTAATAAATCGAAAGGGAAAGATTCGCAATGATATATTTGCTTTGAGAGCTAATAACTTTTGAATATGCAAATTCTAATACTTAACATAAATTCGAAGAAATAAAATGGCAAAATAAAACTGTTTACCTCACAGCGGTGGTGATTCACGCAAGGAGGCGATAATCTACCTATCTAACAAAATGGTCTGTTTTATCAGCGTTTACTTATTGTTATTAATTACTTTGTAGCAAAAGCAGCCCTTACTAGGCTGTAAGCTTAATGGCTGGTTTCCGAGCCACACCATTTACTACATATACTATTACCAAAGCCTGAGGGTTGATATTCTTGGAGATATCAAGACTGAGCAATGTTGTAAGGTTTTGCAGTTAATTTTGCCCGCCTCTTTAACCGCATTTTTTCGGGATACTATTGAGTGCAGCGGGTCTGTATATTATGAATTAGAGAGGTTTTTATGGTAGTAAATAATGGTTTTATTTGTTTTACGTTACAACGTATATTTTTCTAAATATCTTAAAAAAACGGAAGACGCGGGCAATGTTGGGTTGGACGGAATACATTATAATACTAGTTTATGTGACTTATACATAATGAATGGCATAAAAACCCGAGAGTGGGTTCATGAAACGAGCCGAAGGCGAGTTTCATAATAATATCACTCGAGAGTTTTAATGCCTAATTATGTACAGTTACATACACTAGTTTATTAGTAACACACATATCATAAGCTCTCTTTGATGTGTTCAGGAATCGCATGTTCGACCGGCATTGTGGCATTGATCATTGCTCTGCACTTGTTTAGCTTGTTCAGTAGTACAAACTTCACAGACAAACTAGGGGTGGCACGCAGGCGGGCGCTCCAGCGCTCGAAATTTGAATTTCATAATATGTCGAACAACATTATGGTCATAATGTATCAATATTCAGATAAGAAATGAGTTTTTACCAAGTAGTATTATTTATGCTGGTCGTAACGTGCGGTTTTTGGACGCAGTAAAGAGGGTTTATGATACATGTGTATCTAGATAAAATATATTATAATGTATACCTAAGTATAGGTTTATTGTTTATCATAATACGATAGCAGCCTAGATAGTATTTTTATGATGATGATGAATGTACGTCCTATTAACTTTGACCTAACCAGGAAAGTTTTTTTTATACATAATAAAGCCTTCTGTTGTCCTGATGATATACAACCAATCATAGGCGATGAGGTTCATTGCGCCCTTCGCTCAATGGAGTTCACCAAGAGTCCGGCGCGGCCCACGACGCAATATCAACAGAAGCGCTAAATTAAGGCAAAAAATCTCTTTGCCTTCCTCCTTTCTAACCTAAATCGCGTTAGGTCTAACTAGCTATATACCTACTTCGACTTAGGCCTAGTCAGAACGAAACCATCATGTTCCCTAAATGACACTTTTTTAACTATGTAATTAATACCTACCCGACGATTCATAGACAAGATAATGCCACTCGGACATTATCCGGAGAGGATGAGCGAACAGATATCGGCAACTACGTCCTATAAGCCTTACATCCCACCTGTACAAGTCATTTATCAAATTGATGTGAACGCTACACCCACGCTGGATTGAATCTCAATAATTACGTTAAGTCTTATCTAAGTAATTGTTTTGTTCTCTCGAGTGTACCGCTGTCGGGTTTCTTAGTTCAATCATTCATAATTCATAATTCTTTATTGCACAAAGATAAATAAAAAGTTACATGTGTGGAAAACATGTGTACAAAGGCGAGCTTATCTCTAAAAAGAGATTTCTTCCAGCAGACCAAGACATGATAGGAATATTTACCATGAAAGGGTAGGCAGTGCACAATATCTAATAACTTATCTATAATAAATAATAAATAAAATATCAATAGAATATGGAAAATAAAATACCCATATACCAAACTAAGTATAAGTATAAGTACCAATATATACATATACCTGTACATATAGTAATATTATACTTACTATATCTACTATCATGAAAGAGAGAGGAAGTAAGTGCTCTTTCTACCCAAAACAAAATGGCTAAGAAAATGACCATACAATTAATCTCTTGTACAGATACTACTTTAAATTCTTAAAAACCCGTATTTTTTATTATTTGTTGTCATAGCGGCAATATAAATACAGCCATGTGAAAATTTTAGCTCTCTACCAATTTAGGTTGATCCGGTAGAGCCCGGCGACAGACGGACAGACGGACGAACGGACATCGGAGGCTTACTAATAGGGTCCCGTTTGGCACCCCTCGGGTACGGAGCCCCGGAAATAAAGGTTTAAACCAGTACATCTCCCAATAAAATAGTTCAAACAAAGTTCCGAAGTAAAACATTCTGCTTTCGACTTTTCCATCTACCTGAACAATTCTTCTCTTCTTCTTCTCTATTGTGAAGAGACGTTGAGCGATTGTAAGATGCAGTTGAAGGCACTGCTAAAGTCTAGGAGAGTTAGGATTGTGAGCTGCTTCTTATCCATTGCCAGTTGGATATCATCAGTTACCTTGAGCAGTGCTGTGGTGGTGCTATGCCCCGGCCTAAAACTAGACTGAAAAGGGTTCAGTAAATTCATGAAGGAAAGGTACGAGGACAGCTGTGTGTGGACAATTGATTCAAGGACTTTGGAAAGGATTGGTAGGATGGAAATCGGACGAAAGTCTTTGAAGGAGGACGGGTTAGACGTTTTAGGTATCACTAATGCTCTTTTCCACTGGCTCGGGAAGCAGTACTCGCTCAGCGACGCATTGATTATTATTTGCGTTTTGGGTGGTATCAAATGATCGAGTACACTGAAAACCATCTGAAAGCAGATCTTGTCATCACCTATAGCCTTCGACGAGATTGCTAGAAAAGTCTTCTTTACTGCGCCAACTCCGACAGACCTGAGGTTGAAAGGTAAGCTACTGGATGTCGTTCTGGTGCGCAAGTTACGAATGGTAGCATCCTTGACAGGGGGGTCCATCACGACAGGGGTGACAGCAAAGAATTTGTTGAGACCGTTGAGATCGACACTACCGGTTACTGTGTCCTGGGACTTACCAACACCGAGGGTCTGGAACTTCCAAACCTGTGCAGGAGTGTAGCTATATACTCTCGTAGATATGGCGGCGTTTGGCATCTCGACAAAGACGAGTGCAACGATTATGGAGACGTTTATATATAAGGAGATTATCTTCCGTCGAATCCTTCTTATATCTACATTTGGCACGGTTTCTCTGGGCCATCAGACCCTTGTTGGTGTCGGTAAGCCGAGGCGCAGGGAGATTTTTAAACTAACGCGGAATCGCCAAGGTTTTTTAGTTGCCTGTAAACCACATACAAACTTATAAATGCATTTGGTTACAAACATGGAGTAAGGAAGTAGTCACACCAATTACTTTGTAAATAACATTTTGCTATGTAAAATCCAATCTATTCACTCTACACCATCCCTTCTATTGTACGGTGGTACGGTGACTGGTTTTTATTGTATAGCATAAAATATATAAACCCCTTTAAAGTTAATTTCAGAACAAATATTTTATATTATCGCTAAATATATGTTAGCAATATGACCTTACAAACCTATCTTTTCTGTGACTTAAATTTAATTTGTCACACTTACCCTTTAGTCCACAAGTCTACATGGGCAATGTGACTGGAGAAAACCCACTTCTAAACTAGTAAAAAAAATAAATAAACAGTGTAAATTAACATTGAAAAATTAGAAAATACTCCAAGCAAACGTAATTATTATCTTCCGCCATTGAACTCCAGTTTCGTTAGCACTCTAGTCAACGAATTGTTCAGGTAGATGGAAAAGTCGAAAGCAGAAAGTTTTACTTCGGAACTTTGTTTGAACTAGTTTATTGGGAGATGTACTGGTTTAAACCTCTATTTTCTGGGTTCCGTACCCGAAGGGTGCCAAACGGGGCCCTATTAGTAAGCTTCCGACGTCCGTTCGTCCGTCTCTCCGTCTGTCGCCGGGCTCTACCGGATCAACCTAAATTGGTAGAGAGCTAAAATTTTCACATAGGCTGTATTTATATTGCCGTTATGACAACAAATAATAAAAAATACGGGTTTTTAAGAATTTAAAGTAGTATCTGTACAAGAGATTAATTGTATGGTCATTTTCTTAGCCATTTTGTTTTGGGTAGAAAGAGCACTTACTTCCTCTCTCTTTCATGATAGTAGTTATAGTAAGTATAATATTACTATATGTACAGGTATATGTATATATTGGTACTTATACTTATACTTAGTTTGGTATATGGGTATTTTATTTTCCATATTCTATTGTTATTTTATTTATTATTTATTATAGATAAGTTATTAGATATTGTGCACTGCCTACCCTTTCATGGTAAATATTCCTATCATGTCTTGGTCTGCTGGAAGAAATCTCTTTTTAGAGATAAGCTCGCCTTTGTACACATGTTTTACACACATGTAACTTTTTATTTATCTTTGTGCAATAAAGAATTATGAATTATGAATGATTGAACTAAGAAACCCGACAGCGGTACACTTGAGAGAACAAAACAATTACTTAGATAAGACTTAACGTAATTATTGAGATTCAATAAAATTATGACATTAAATTAAATTAAATTAAAAGGAGGGACCAATTAAATTCAATGGAGTGGGTTCAATCCAGCGTGGGTGTAGCGTTCACATCAATTTGATAAATGACTTGTACAGGTGGGATATAAGGCTTATAGGACGTAGTTGCCGATGTCTGTTCGCTCATCCTCTCCGGATAATGTCCGAGTGGCATTATCTTGTCTATGAATCGTCCGGTAGGTATTAATTACATAGTTGAAAAAAGTGACATTTAGGGAACATGATGGTTTCGTTCTGATTAGGCCTAAGTCGAAGTAGGTATATAGCTAGTTATACCTAACGCGATTTACTTTAGAAAGGAGGAAGGCAAAGAGATTTTTTGCCTAAATTTAGCGCTTCTGTTGATATTGCGTCGTGGGCCGCGCCGGACTCTTGGTGAACTCCATTGAGCGAAGGGCGCAATGAACCTCATCGCTTATGATTGGTTGTATATCATCAGGACAACAGAAGGCTTTATTATGTATAAAAAAAACTTTCCTGGTTAGGTCAAAGTTAATAGGACGTACATTCATCATCATCATAAAAATACTATCTAGGCTGCTATCGTATTATAATATACAATAAACCTATACTTAGGTATACATTAAAATAAATTTTATCTAGATACACATGTATCATAAACCCTCTTTACTGCGTCGCACCGCAAAACCGCACGTTAAGACCAGCATAAATAATACTACTTGGTAAAAAAAAAATATTTTTGTAAAGTTTATAAAGAGCCCTTTTCAACCATACCCTACATGACTTATTGTTACGGTGTTTTTTTTTTCGTTTGGTCTTTTTTGTAGGCAATATTTTTTCGCTTTCATGACAAGTGTCCAGAGGGAATTGATCAATACCCAGGTTTAAAAAATTTATTAAGGCTAATCTCATAAAGAAAGCCCATTATACTATTAATGACTATGTTAAAGACAAAACTGCATGGCCTCAATGCCCCAAGCTCCATGATAATGATAATAATTAACGTAACTTTTACAAATGCAATAATGTAATTTAATAGTCTGGTAATATAATTAAGTATACAAAAGTGCTATTATGTAGGGTGACTCATAACAATTTATTAGTTTTAACGTAGAATAAAAGTATGTAACCAAGAAACCAGAGTTTATAATCATGCTCACTAAAATGTCTTTTTATGTGTGATAGCTGGTGCACAAGTCATACTCGTGAACGGGTGCTGCTTGCCGGGACTGGTCCAGTCTGGTTTCTCATAAGTTATGTTCATTACAGCTTGTTATTATTTATTTATTTTGTTAGATTGTTATTTTGAGACATCTTATTGGCACTTATGGATGATGATTATTACATCATATTAATATTAATATTAAATTTAATAATATTGTCATCTTAGATTCTTTGCCATTGTACATTGTTTAATTAACAGAAAAAAAGAAGAAAATTAAAAATATACATCCTCGTAGAGTTTTTTGGTGCTATCTTCTCAATACTCAATACTTAATAGTTTATCTCTGACGGGCGTATTTCCGAAGCACTGGTAGAGTTTATGGAATCTCCTTTTCCTGTGCGAGATACAGCTATAAATCACCACTTGAAAGGGAGATTTCATTTTTCAAACTCAAACCAAAATCAGTCATGTACTCATTAGTTAAGTTGATAATATTTGATTTATTTTTTAGTTTTTATCCATGTATATGAGACTTGAGTAAGTGTTTGACTTGTAAAAGTGCATTATTTTTGCCTATTTGCAATAATGTTTTTGAGTTTGAGTTTGAGTCATATTAGACTTGAATTAAGTTGCGGTTATCAGGATAAGTATTTTTACATATATAGGGGTTATTTTTTTAACTTTTGAGGTTTGGAACCCCTAAAACGAAAATACCTTTATTTCTACAATATAATAAAACAGGATTTGATGATAATTGATCCATTTTGTAAAGGATTTTGAATGTATTTGTAGTAAATAGGTGCATTTCTTTTAGGCGTTTAAACACGAGCCATTATTTATGTTTAAAGACATCATATTTTCCTTTATTAAGTGTTCTGTATTACAAATGACAGTGTCAGAATTATTAAGAAATCATTCTAAAACAAGTTCTTTACCAGCTAAATAGCCATGTTTTAATGTGTAATATTTAAGGGCACCACTTAAATATTTTTACTTTGTCGGATATGTAAATTACTGTTGAATATGTCTTTGTTGGCCCATTATTTATTCCAAGCTGAGGCAATACTTCTATCAATTTCTTTGTTTAGAGTGTCTTCAAAGGAGGTCTGTCCGAGGTATAGATTGATTTGCAGTGATATATATGTCACCGTAAGATTGTCAAAACCGTTAGTTTATAATCTAACGTTTTTTTTTCTCCTCGTTAGTTTACAAACTATCGATAAATTGTATACTGTACCGTATTGCTTACGATATGAAGCGTTAGTTTATAATAAAACCGTTAAATTTTGGAACTAGTTTAAACTTGAATTGCAAAGGAAATATCAGGTCAAACACTGTGGTAGCTTAGGTGAAGTCCAGAGGTGGCGAGGGCAGCGAAGCCCCCGAATAGTCTTCCCGCTAACTAACTAACGCGTTAGTTTATAAACTAAAGTTTTTGACAATCTTACGGTGAAATTTACAATAGATCACGATCCTATTTTATGGTTTTTGCTTGGCTTGCTCATATGTTTGGTCTTAGTTGTGTTCATGCATGTTTGCGACTTTCGGTGTAAAGCGTTTGGAGAGTTTTCGAAAATTCTGAAGAAACTTGTTGATCTTGTCGGGTTACATGAATGTAACCCGACAAGATCACAATATAATCTACGAATCTGAGTTGGCTCATTAGTTATTATTGAAAATATACCAGCTACAAATTGTATGTTTCGCCCGAGCCGAAATCGCCCGGTTATTGGCCGAAACCGAAACCTTGGCTGAAACTTCCTTTTTCCTTCGTTCGGTCTCCCCTGAAGACTAAATCCAGTCTTGTACTAACTGTAAAGTTAGTGAACTAAATAGAAACTCGAATTAAAATGTTCAGTTGAAAACGTGCTTCGCCTTTGGCTTCAGATCGTGATTATGGTCGCAAGCCCCTCGAATATTATCTCTATCCTGTAATAATTCAGCTTAGGTACAATTTCATTCATATGGACCAATGTTTTTTTATTTACTATTGTAGCCCTTACACGCCTATATAAGCCGGAATTTATACATATCAGTAAACCCAACTGCATGCAAGCTACGGCTCCTTGTTTGAGCACTCCCGCTTTATTTCGTGCTTTGTAAGAACTACGGATGAATACAGAAGGATGCTGAAAATATCACGGTTAGAATCATAAATGATGCTGTGTCGGAAATAATTCAAAAAGGAGTACCGGTGCTGATATGGTAAAAAAGATCAGATAACTGCATTACTTTGGACATACTATGCGTAACGACAAAAACGCCCTGCTCCAACTTATCATACAATGCAAGATCCAGGGATGCAGAAGATCCTGATCCCCCACATAGATCTTGGCTCCAAAACCTCGTTCAGGATGAGCACCAGAAATAGTACCAGAAGAATACAAAGAACTGCGATCGTAATGCAAATTTGTAAAAGCACAAAAGTCCGAAAAGCTGTGGCTGGACGAGACGCGACTTAACCTTTCATACCAAAATTCCAAGTGGAATTACCAACTTCCTTTCTCCGCGGCAGTTATAATTTGCGGCGGGTGAGCCGTCACGCCACCGGCCGTGTACGCCATCATTCCTGGACGAACATCTGGCGATGTGTTGTAATTGAGGAAAAGCTAAAACAACAGCAACAACACATAATAGGAGGCTGAATAATTTACACGAACATACCGCGGTAAATTAATTTTCGTTATGGCACGAACAGGCTGTGCTCCACGGCATGGTATTATTGTAGGATAGAATTTGAGCTTAGTTAATAGCATAACATAGTGTCACGCCTTTTCCCATAAGGGGTGGCAGATTAGTTTAGCATGTAGTTTATATTATCTGATAAAGTCTTAATTGTAGGAATACGCTCACATACCAGTTGGATATTTTAGGATTTTGTCTAGGAGGAGAGTTAGGAAAATATATTAGAAAACCTTGATACCAGTAAACTAATATATCGTAGTTATTGAAAAAAAAAAACCGTTTTTTTCAGACAGTTGTTGTCCCTTACCTTACCCGTACCTTAAAATAACCTTTTCACAAGTGTTCTAACGCGTTTCCGTAGTGTTGATTCAGTCCTGTATTAGAACACCGTTAGCCAGTCTTCTCCAGTTTTCTGTAACCGGGGATTAAGCAAAAAGAGCGTTTTAATACCACTTGTGATTTTGGCACTCCCGATCGATGGTACCGGATTTCTACAGGTGAGTGCACATGAATGCTTGCGCCGGACAGACTAATGAAGTCTCCTACGTTTTGTACCTCTCAATACATTAGTGATACTGACTAGTTCTCGTAGTACATAGTATTAACCTCCTGCAGCCCAATGTACGTTTTAAAAGACACACACATATACTCTATATCCGCCCAGGACTGCTAAAACTTTCTGTAAAATATACGCCGAATGCCCCTTTAAACGGACATCAACTTTAGGCTAAAACAATGTTTAAATTTCGCGCGCTACCGCCATCGTGTTTTGCTATTTTTGTTGCTATGTTGTCAGCCTGTGATCATAGACAAGAAACGTCAAAGAGGAATTTGACAGATGAGAAAAAATTGGTGATCATGGCGCAGGCACGAAGAGGTGGTATGTTAAATCCATTTTAATCTCTTATTTCGTTATGGTTTTGATTAAAACTATTACTAATATCAATACCTTGGTGACTGTAGTTATGGAAAATACTTTTATTTCAAAAATAAAAGTTATAGTTGATTTTAAAAAGTGGGTTGTTCTTTTAAAAGGACACTGGGCCGCTCTTATATACAGAGGTCATTTACTCGTGTCCCTTTATAATGACATCGGGCTGATATCAGGTAATTCTTTGAATTTTTTGCAGGTTTAAATGATAGAGATATATCGGACATCTTAGAACATTCTGAAACTGAGGATTTTATTCCAAGTGACGACGATATTGATGACACTGAGTATAATGTACAAGATAGTGAAATCAGCAGCTCATCTTCATCTGATTCCGATGAAGATCAAGAGGAAATTGAATATGCTCCTACATTCACTACCTCCCGAGGACGATCCCTACTTCGAGGTCGTATTGCTGGCACTAGAAGGTCACGTTCAGGTTTTCGCGGCAGAGGTACTAGACTTGGAAATTACACCCGAGACCAAAGCTTACCTTCAGGATCTGGATCCACTGGTGACAAATGTTGGGACGTAACGGCATTTGTTCCACGAGAACTACAATTATCCGAGCCAGCGTACATTCCAATTGATAGCGAAGACTTTGACAATATTTCATATTTTCGCCAGTACATTGACGAAGAAATAATGAGTCTAATGGTTGAAAAAACAAATCAAACAGCGGTTTTAAAAACAGGTAAAAGCTTGGATCTTACTGTCAAAGAATGTCACATTTATTTTGGCATTAGCTTGGTTATGGCAACCATTAACTATCCATCTATTCGAATGTACTGGGAAACACAGTATCGCGTAGCTTTAATAGCCAATGCTATGACTCGGAATAGATTTCTTATGCTCCGTAACTCCATGAAATTGGTGTTCGATCCGGATGTCACAGCAGATGCTAAGTCAAAAGATAAGCTTTGGAAGGTACGCCCACTCATTGAAAAAGTGCAGACTGGTTGTCGTTCTCAGCTAAAAGAACAACGTCTGAGCATCGATGAAATGATCATACCTTTCACGGGTCACTGTGGCATCCGCATTTACTGCCCGGGTAAACCAAATCCGGTCGGGATAAAAGCCTTCGTACTTGCTAACCCCAATGGTATGATTTGCGATTTCAATGTCTACGAAGGCTCTACTACTTACCCTCAACTGGAAGCTGCTGATCTTGGATTAGGAGAGAAAGCTGTAGTAAGCCTGACGGAAACTCTTGTCCCTGGCCATATTTTGTACTGTGACAGATTCTTTACGAGTCAAAAACTTGTAGAGGAACTTGACAAAAGAGGGCTTGGTTGCACTGGAACTCTGATGAAAAACCGAATCCCAAAAGAGGTTAGAGGATTGCTCTTGAGTGACAAAGATATGAAGAAAAAAGGAAGAGGAGAATCTCAAGTTGTGACAAGACGGGACAAAAAAATGGCAGTAACAAAATGGTACGACAACAAGCCAGTTTTAATGCTGTCGTCAGTTGAGGCAAAAGATGACGAAGACACATGTCAAAGATGGTGCAAGAAGGAGAAAAAGTACATTACCATAAAGAGACCCAGATCTATACGTCAATATAACAAAAACATGGGAGGCGTAGATTTGGCAGATCGTCTGTTAGCGGTATGCCCGAATAGGTACCGAACCAATAAGTGGACTCAGAGATTTATCGCTCACATGATCGATCTTTCAGCCTCTAATTCATGGTTGTTGTACAAAAAAGATCGGAAATCAAAAGGAATCCGAAAGATAGACCAACTGAGAAAATTCAAGCTGGGCCTTGGAGAATCTTTGATATATTCCAACCAAATAGAGACTGAAGCTGAATCGGACATGGAAAATGTATCAGCTATAAACGATGCAACAGAATCTGGAGACGAAGTATCCTTAATCCCTCAGAAGAGACGCAAAACTGTTCCTGTACCCGTCCCACCGAAAATACAAAGAACAGCCCAAGCCAAACATTTGCCAATATTAAGCGATGTGCAAGGCAGGTGCAGAGCTTGTCATAAAAATAAGACTTACTTTCAGTGCTCAAGTTGTGGTGTACGATTGTGCCTTACAAGGAAAAGCAATTGTTATGTTAAGTTTCATAAAGATTAGCTAATGGCATGGTTATTCCTTAGATTCCTAAGAGTCAGAATTATTACCTTCCTAAGAGTGATCTCTCGAATTGTGATTTAGTTTATTAAGAAAATATGTCTAATATCTTTGTTAATATCATACACCTAAATTTAATAAAAGTTGATTCAAAAATAGCTTGCTTTTTTACAAAATAAACGCCCAATGTCTCTTATAACGGACACTGTTTTTTTAGCTAGTGAAATAATAAACGCCCAGTGTCCATTAAAAGGGACATACTATTTTCGAATAAATAATGCTTAAAACCTACTCTATAATGTAAATACATTTCCAAAAAAATGTTTAAAAAAATCCTACCCTACTTAATAGAAAAAAAAAGACGACTTAAGTCTTGGGCGTTTATCACATTGGAAATAATGTCATTTATAAAGGACACTCGGGCCATTATTTAGTAGTTCCAAATTATTTCCTGGGCTGCAGGAGGCTATTATTATTTAATGACTGCCCACGGAAATAAGTGCCGCTTAAGTTACCTCAGCGTCGTGCGGGTTTCACCATGCACGCGGGATTTACTATGGGATTGACCCAGCACGCGGGTGCTGTCAGTATCGCGCCCCGCATCCCGCATGACAAATTCGCACGACACTGAAAAGTCGTCATTCGCATGGCGCAATTTTTTCCGTGCGGGAGACAGCGACAGTATGTCTGTAAAACGTTTATTTGTTGTTTGTGCATCAGAGACCATTTCTCATAATCTGGTACTAGGAACCTATGCATCTGCATTTTCATAGGTTTATGTTTTAATTGTAGACAAATAATATTCTCTAGGTACATATGTTATGTATTTTGGGGAAGCTAAACTAGCTAACTAGTGGCTCTGTGAGCTGAACACTTACAGAGCCACTTGTAAGCTATCTCGATCTCGAGAGCGACACAGGAAATTAGCGTTTTTTTCATTATTTTCCACCAGCTCTCACCCCTGACCCCTTCAAGTTCGTCGGATGAACAAGTGGAATTATTTTAAAAACAAATAACGCGACTGATTTCTTTCCACATACACACTTATCAATGCACCTGGTTGCGTACTTGGAGTATGAAAGAATTAATTAATTAATTAATTTATTTATTTATTTATTTATTAAGGTTTATACAACAGGTATACAACATAATGACTTAAAATACATAAAACTTAGCTCTAATTGTATACCCACAGCGTATATACACAGGAAGTTATAGTTTGGAGTACACATGAGACCTAAAAGAAACAAATGTAAATTTAAGAAGAAAAAAAAATAATAAAATATATCATAAATGCCCAAATATTTGGTATTCACTTTTAAAAAAAATATATGGATGTTATAGTTATAATTATAGTTATAGGTTAATCAACGACTAAAGCAATCTCAAACAATTCAAAACAATGATTCAAACTTAGACGAGACGTCTCAGTTGGTGTTTTAATAAGCCTGGTCTCGGATTGAATATATCCACTTCGTCGTGGGCCAGGCTGATGTCGTTTACAGCACGACACATTCTGTGAATAGGCCCATTCGACTCAGTGTTATTTCTGCAGACTGGAACGCTAAATATTTTCTTTTTTAAGCGCGTATTTAGACAACGCGTGTTGATATTTAGTGACGACAGTAGTGAAGTGCCGATTTTGCTGTGAAGAATTTTGTGGAGATATGTTATATCACAGATCACACGTCTTTTTTTAGTGTTTCGATGCCGAAATGTTCAAGTCTAGCCTCGTAGCCTGTAAGTTTACGCTTGAGACCGTGTCGTCTTGCTGCAGCCCTCAGAAATATCTGCTGTATGCGCTCTATTCTGTCATCGTGTACCGCATATTGAGGGGACCATATTATTGAGCCGTACTCGACCTGACTTCTTACGAGACTTAGGTATAGGGCGATGAGACTTTCCGGTTTTTTAAATCCTTTGGTAATACGGAGAATGAAACCGTTCAGTCTATTGCATTTAGAGGCTAGGTAGTTATAATGATCCCTAAATGTTAACTTGCTATCAAAGATTACTCCAAGGTCTCTCATAGAATTCGTTGGTTGCAGAGGATTGTTGTCAAGCACGTATGTGAATGAAATATTTTTGGTTTTTTTGGAGAAGGTGATAACGAAGCATTTTGATACATTGAGGAACATAAAGTTGGATTTGCACCACTGGGACAGTGTATCTAGGTCGCGCTGAAGTGATAAGCAGTCATTTACTGAGTTTATAATTTTATAGATTTTTAGATCATCCGCATATAGTAGGCATTTGCTTTGCAAAAGATAAACTAAATCGTTAATGAATAATATAAACAACAGGGGACCTAGATGCGAACCCTGAGGAACGCCAGAGGGCATGGGCATTGGAGCTGACTTGAAGCCGTTTATGGCTACAATTTGGCTACGATTTTTTAGATAAGACTCGACCCATCTTAGCAGGTTTCCGTGAATACCGTAGGAGGAGACCTTCTTTGCCAAGAGTACGTGATTGACTTTGTCAAAAGCTTTGCGGAAGTCAGTGTAGATGGAGTCAACTTGATTGCGTTTGCCGAGCGCGTTGCTTAGGTATGTGTGATATTCAAGGAGGTTGGACATAGTAGATTTGCCTTCGACAAATCCGTGCTGAAGTGGTGTTAGAGAGTGTTTAATATTTGAATAAATAGCTGTGTATATGAGTGATTCAAATATTTTACCAAAGCATGACAGAATGCTTATTGGCCGATAATTATCGCATTGTGTACTGTCGCCTGACTTCAGTATCGGGATAACGTTTGCTGTCTTCCAAAGGCTAGGGAACACACCTTGAGCTAGGGAGCGAGTGTAGAGCAGAGACGAGAGAGCTGCCAGTTCTTTGCCACACAATTTGATAAAGTGAGGGGGAAGGCCGTTTGTGGGATGGAATTGCCAGCTTTCTTACTCTTAACATACGACCAAAAACTCTTTAGATTTATGTGGAGAGATTCTTCAACGTCCGATAGGTATGATTTGTAGCAGCTATCAATCAGCTCTTTGGCCCTTGCTCTTAAAGTTGAAAAAGTGTCGTAATCCCTAGGATTACCAAACCGTTTGTAGCGTTTGTGAGCCTTGCATTTCTCGCTCAGACAACGTTTAAGGGATTCGCTGTACCAGGCAGGGTATATATCAGAATCGTCCTTCTTTAAGGGGGTGTAAAGGCTAATCAATTGGTTTATTCTGGAGTAAAATATATTTAGACTATTATCAATGTCAGAACAATTTAGCAGTTCAGTCCACTTGGTGTTTATGAGATCGGATTTCAGTTTATTATAATCGCAGCGCCAGAAGTTGGGTCTTTTTGAATTCTTATTAACGAGATTACTGCGAGATTTTACTTCTAACTGCAGTTCGACTGATATCGATGGGTGATGGACGTCTAATAGAGTAAGGGGGTCGGTGCTAGACACCGAGATGCTGTTGATATTGGTAAGTGCTAAGTCTAGTAGACGCGAATTGTTATTAAAAATATTGTTGTATTGACTAAGATTAAATAGGTCCCTATGGACAAGGAGAAAGGAGGACTTAGTGTCACTAGCCGAGCTTGGTATCATTTTCAGACAATTGGCGTCTGACGAAGTTGTCCAGTTTATACTAGGCGTGTTAAAGTCTCCGATTAGCAGAACCCTATCATTAGAACTGAAGTTGATTAAAATGCGGTTACAGTTATTGTAGAATCCCTTCGAATCAGCGACTTTTATGTCATCTGCTAGGTAGCAGAGGCAAATAGACAATTCGGGCATGTCTGGTCGTGATACGCTAATCCACAAATCCTCCGCTGTACTGATATTGCAGTCCCAAGATGGCCATCGTACCACGTTAAACGTTTTCTTCACTGCAATCAGCACTCCACCACCGTCAGATTTTTTATGATTAGTTAAATCGCGCTCTTTTCGAAAAATATTGTAGCGATTGTCAAAGAGTTCTTCATTATGAATACCAGAGTTAAGATTAGTTTCGGTAAGGCATATTAAGTCAAAGTCATTGTTCACAAAATTTAAGTAGAAGTTACGGGTTTTGGTCCTAAGACCGTTTACATTTTGATAGTATAAATACACTATGAAAAATAGAGAACGAATACAATATAATATAATAGATAGGTAAATACTAATTTGTTTTATGGGGTCAGTTTATCCAGGAAGTCATGGCTCTTCACGTGAATGGCAGGAGCATCCTTGTCCTTTTTGAGGTAAATTTTTCCATATTTGACCCATACGAACTCATACTTGTTGAGTTTCTTAAACTGCCTGGCAGCGAGATGTAGTTTCTTGATTTCTGGGCACAAGTTATCTGAGACATAGATTCGCTTTCCGTCGTGGGTGTCGCCGCTCCGCCCCGGTGAGAAAGAAAAGCCCAGCTGGTCTATGGTGAGGGGATCTTAAATGTGTGTCTTGTTGTAGCGGTGTACAGCTGATAACAGTCTTGCGTGCGAAGTGCGAGTAATGGTGTCGCTGTTAAGGTTTAAGCAGTCACAGTGAAATAGGTCTTGACATTTTGTACACTTGACCCTTTTTTGGGTGACTGCAATGTTGCCGTTGCACTTTGCACATTTCATGTTTACATGATGCCAGGACTTGCCGTTATATCAGTGGTTAGTCAGAAGTATCTTGGTACAGGGCAGATCGCGAATCTATCGCAAGTCTCGTGGTACAGGGTATGCAGCTTGGCACGGTAACTGGTTTGCAGCGACGAAAGCGGTCGATGATTTCGCAGCGGGCGACAACTGTGCGAGTGGCTTAGCGGGTGCGGTGCAGACTAGAGCCCCGGAGATCCGTAGTCCGAATCCACGCGGATGCCAATTAATTTTTAATTTTTCTAAAACACTAATTGGTCTCCTGTGTGGTGTAGAGTATGTGTGAGTGTGAGGCAATAGTCACCAGGCCAAGTCCGATGAGAAGAGCGAAGCAGCAATACACAAATCAAGATGGCGGCGACCCTCTATGGGATATCCCACAAGAAGAAACGAGAGGAGTCGATAATTGGACTTTAACAGCAGGCGTAAATTGAAAACAATTTAATTTAAAACAATTTAATTAAATTAGATCGACACGTCCACTCCGTGCAACGTTCACCGCTCGCCCGGTGAACGTTGCACGGATTAATAACGAATTAATAACTTTAGAACCCCATAACTAAAAAAACCCATATAATTATCGAACCTGCTCACAAAATTTCATGAGAATCGGTTGAGAGATGCAGAGCAGAGCAGCCGGGTATATCCAGACAGACGGACGGATATATGAAAGCGTTTTTGCACAAGCTGAACGTAGACGCTTCGTCGCTCGATCATAAAATAAGTTACCTAACTAATAACAATAGCAAATAAGTGTAAGTACCTGTTGTCGACATAAAAACAAAGATTCCTTTGTGTTTTGTTATGTGGCGGAAAGTGAGCAGCTAATCGAGCGGCAATAAATTGTTGAAAACGCTTTTAGTAAATGTATTCTCTGAGTAAAATTCCCTACTACCCTTTTTTCAAGTATTTATACCTTATGACTAAACATGACTGCAAAACTCTGCCTATGAGACGGCTCATAGTAAAAGAATTTACGTTATGGTTATGGAACTATTAAATAACTGGCTAAATATGGACACAATTGTGCCTCTGTCGCCCCGTATAGGAAATGCCGTGACGCTGTGTATCTTCGTTTTGTAATTGTTATGCTCATACTTACCACTGCTAATAAACAGGACAAGCGATTACAACCTGCGAGAGACAGCGGACAGTCCATCACTGCAAGCCGCAGAACAGAGACAGAATTGACATGACATTAGTGCTAATTAACAGCAGCTAATGGCTATCATCGTGTAGCATATCAGGGTTAGCTGTAGGTACTCATGTGATTAGTAAACAAAACGTATCTGTACTGTATGAGACAATTGCTTTGTCAATCAACAGATGACCCTAGAACACTCTGTTCTAGCGAGCCGCTCTAATCCGCCGTTCTTAATTTTATTTATACTAGGGTGCTTCAGTGGGTGTACAGTGTGATGTCTCTGGCAAGCAACCCCTCAAAATAAGACTACATCTTCCTGTTACTCCCTTTATAGAATCAAATGCAATGGCTTTTTAATACATCGAGCAGAACGCTTTGCACCAACAAATTTTACTTGCATTTTACTGCTAGTTTACACGATGGACAAATTCGAGCGAATCATGTTCAGCAAACATTTGCATCGTTCGGTAATCAATGACACTGTTCATTAGTAGGTGAAGTAGGTAGGAATTAGAATTGATAGTTACATTATGCCACTAGTACCGTGCCGCAAACATTGTGAGCCTTTCTGAAGGCGTCAAAATGAACTAACTAACAAACTTAACGACGCCCGACGTCTCTTATCGGGCCCTACTTTCAAATGTGTTTCTCCGATTAGTAAAATAAACATAAACATTAGTTAGTTTAGTGGTGACGCCTCTGCGATTGATCTCAGTTAATAAATATGTTATGGTATGTAAAGCCCAACCAGGAAAATAAAAAACCTGGTCTGAGGGCGCTAAATAACTTTATATATAGCAACACTAATTATAGTATACCCATGCAAATTGGCCGCTTCGCTGATTGCCGAACTTATTTTAAAATCGAACTTATTAGGAGATACATTTTAAATATAACTATAAATTAACAATCATGGAGAGCTTATGATATGTAGAGATAAAGCAGTGTATGTAACTGTACATAATTAGGCATTAAAATACTCGTGTGTTGTTATTATGAAACACTCGTATTATGCGTAAAGCCTCTCATTATGGAAGTCACACTAACTACTATTATTTTTTAATATTATGAAATAGTCTTTTACTAAAGTAACTACCTGTAGTTGGGTTAAAATATAGAAAATAAAACCATTATGATCATGTATTATTTTTTGTCATTAGTCATCAAATTAAGGTTCTAAATATTCAACAGATTCATGATCTTCGTGAATAGATTGTACTGGTTCAATTCTGGACATATAAGACTCATTGTCAGTTGTAACACTGGATGTTTCACTATCACTGCCACGAACATTTATAATATGTTGTTCAATTTCTCTATCAATTACCAGTCCCCTGCATCATTTTCGCTTTGCCAACATTTTGTGACAACTCAGTATGATGAATGCATGTCATCAGTGAATGAGTTGATTGCACTAAGCAAAAGCAATCTTGAGAGCTTTGAGTCCTTGTGTCAGACAAACATGGAAGACACTGAACAAGGATTGTCTCTGCCAGCCCTGCCACCACCACAAGACCTGCCGGGGAAAGCAGCCCCTTTACAGCTGAGCCCCCAGCAGCGGAAGAGAACTGAAACTGCCAGCGGGCAGGCTTACTTGTCATCACCATGCAGCATGCCCATCACACCGGCCTCTATACTGCGGGATCCAGCACAGCCACATGTTGTCAAGTCATGTGGTCCATCAGTAGCATCAAATGGAACCACGGGCCATAGCAACACATCAACCTGTGATGCCTTAGATGGACATTGGCGATCAACACCCACCAGCAATTCAGTTGAAAATGGTGCCTTCAAGTCAATAGTGTACTCAGATAAATTAGGTGTAGGTTTAGGTATTAAGCTGCAGAATAACTTACGGCAGCATGTAGAAAACATTTGTATGCCTGATGCATCTTACATGCAGATAGTAAACTGCATGCTTAATAGGGAGTATGACAGTAATACAACTATTGTATTACAAATAGGGAACACCACAGGAGTTCAACAAGACGATTTGATTGATTACTTTGAATTACTTTTATCTCTCCGGGCAAGGAAAATTATTCTGTGTGGTTTTCCCTATTCCAAAGCTCTAACAGAGGCACAAAATGACCGGATTTCTAGACTCAACGAGCTTATGTATAAATTGACCTTTGGGCATCGGGACCGAATATTATATTTTGATACGAATAAGTTTATTCGAAATTTTATACTGACTAGGGATACAATGTATATACCTGCGTCATCTAAGCGAGAGATTGCGAAATTATTGGCATACATTATTTATGACCCTGTTATTGTTGAGAAAATAACTAGGGTGCCAGAAGGAAATGACGAGTGTAGAAATAATTATACTAAACATTTGTATGTTAAGAGTAATGTGACATGCACCCCTATTGGTAATTCACCTGTAAATCATACTTTGCATTCAACGTTGGAATCTGTTCCAAGTAATTTAAATTAGTTCATAAGACAATAGAGGAAATCTCTAGCATACAAGAGCCACTAAATATGTCAAAATGTAAGCCCCAGTTAAATTTTGCCCATCAAAACATCCAAGGGCTACCTGGAAAAGAACTTGTATTAGAATTATTTCTAAAAAAATCTGACATTGATATAATTTGTGTTACAGAACACTGGTTGAAGGAAAATATGATGTCTTTTAACATAAATAATTATAAAATTGTCAGTTGTTACAATAGAAAGACTGTTGATAGAGGTGGTTCTTTAATCTTAGTGAAAAATAATATTAAGGTGAAACAACGCAAAGATATTCTTGCACTTACTGTTGAAAGACAAATAGAGGTATCCTGTGTTGAGTTGGATAGCCATATTATTGTTTATGTCTACAGGCCACCGAGGGATGAAAAAGGCCATGGCTTTTTCGAAATATTTGAGAAAATTATGGAGGAAGCCCTCTCTAAACTATGAAACAGAAAAAAGTTAATTATTTGTGGCGATCTAAATGTAGATTTGCCTGTAGGAACAACAATGAAACAACGATTAATAACTTTGTTCAAATCGTTTAACTTATGTATGTATTTTTAGAGCCGACTAGATTTACACTTACCAGCCAAACTTGCTTAGATAACGTTTTTTGTGACTGTGCATTCACAAGTAAAAGTGTATTTAACTGCTTACCTTCCGATCACAGTGGTCAAACAGTTTCATTCCCAATTGCTATTAAGGATAAGACTGCTCCATCATTTTATAGGCCTATTACATCCCATAGACCAGAGACATATACGAAAAACTTAGAAATAAATTTGCCAGTACCGGATTTTAATGAACAGAACCCAAACAAAATCTACTCAGACTTCTTCAACTTTATTCAGACAGAATTCAATAAAGTTTTTAAATTAAAGAAAGTCAGTGTAAATCTAAATTTAATGACTGGGCAACGTTTGGAATTCGTAAAAGTAGAGTTATCTTGTATGACCTTTATGATCAAAAAACCTATAACTTTGATCTAAAATTTCATGACTATGTTAAAAAATATTCCAAAACTTTCAAGTTGGTTTGTAGAACTGCAAAAACTTTACACATTAATAGAAAAATTCAAAATTTAAATAATAGAATGAAAACAGTTTGGCAAATAATAAACCGTGAAACTGGCAAAGTTATACCAAGGGACAATGATTTCTGCCTAAAGATAGGTGATGATGTTGTTAAATCCAGTGATGATGTTGCTCGAGCTTTTGAAACCAATTTCTTCACCAATGTACCCCTACTCACAACAGATCGTCTAAATTCATCTCCACATGAAGCAGAGACTTTATTAAAAATTAACACTAGCGTCAGTAAGGTATATTTAAAATTTCATCATGTGTATCCCCAGGACATTGTCAAAACGTTTAAATTACTTAACTTCAAAAATACGGAAGACCTGTGGGGTATATCAGTCAAAGTCATTGGTTCAGTAATTCTAGTTATAGCCCCACACTTAGCTTATATATTCAATAAATGTGTTGACGATGGGGCTTTCCCAGACCTCATGAAACACAGTAAACTGATACCTCTGTTCAAATCGGGAGATAAGGGTGATCCTTCAAATTTCAGACCAATATCTGTTCTTCCAACACTAAGTAAAATATTTGAAAAGATTATACTCAATCAAATGCTCTCACACTTCAACCGTACAAAACAACTCCACGCCAAACAATACGGTTTCACTAGGGGTAAATCGACTACGGATGCAGGTATTACCCTTATATCTCATATTTATTTTGCATGGGAGGCCGCACAGGATGCTATCGGAGTTTTTTGCGACCTGTCGAAGGCGTTTGATTGTGTTGATCATAATACGCTATTAATTAAATTAAATAATTACGGAGTTCGAAATAAAGCATTGGATCTACTAAGATCATACCTAAGCAATAGAATTCAAAAGAAGTTAACGGCGTTAAATCTGATGGATCGGGTGTAAAAATTGGCGTTCCACAAAGTTCCATATTAGGTCCTTTCTTATTCCTGGTATATAAATGAATGAATGAATGAATACTTTATTGCACAAAACAAACATACAGAGATATACAAAGAAAGATATATGTACAAGAGGCGCGCTTATCTCTATAAAAGAGATTTCTACCAGCAAACCCAGATAGGAAAGGAAATTGGATTGTGAGAGTAAAACCTATTTGCACAACAAAATAATTCATACACAATAACAATATAAGTAGGTACATATACCTAATACTACTGCTACACCTAATTTATATAATATTATATACATACATACACATCATACACATACAAGTTATATACATACATAACATACACATACAAATTATATATACATACTATGGAAGAGAGAGGTAATGATCTTTCAAGCGAATCTTAAAAACGTTAAGTGACGGACTGTCCCTGATGGCACTGGGGAGCTTGTTCCAGAGCCTGATAGCACTGATCCTGAATCCTTGCCCATATGCAACTGAGTTGTGTTGAGGAGTTGCAAGCAGCGACCGAGTGTTTGATCTCCGAGACCTATCCGAAGAAAGAAAATCAAACCGATCACGCAGGAAGCTGGGGTAGCGAGGGTTGTGCAGAATATTGAAGAGTAGAATGAGAACATGGGTACCCTGGCGAAGACGAATTGGAAGCCACTGCAGTTCCCTACGATACTGGGAGACATGCTCATACTTACGCAGCCCGAAGACAAACCGAATCCCGAGATTTTGAAGTCGCTCGAGTTTGTTCAGTTGCTCTTCGTTCGCGCTGATCCAGCTGACATCTGCGTAATCAATGAGAGGCAGGAGAAGATACTGGGCCAGAGTAATTTTAGTATGACGAGGCAGAAAGTTTTGAAGGCGCCTGAGGGAGTGAAATGTGGCAAAGACGATATATATTAACGATCTGCCTTTCATGGTGGAGAAATTAACTAACATAGTATTATTTGCTGATGATACTTCAATGGTCTTCAAAATTGAAAGACAAAAAGCAGATTTTGATGATGTTAATGGTGTATTGTCTTTAACCTTGAATTGGTTCACAGTTAATAATTTATTGTTAAACTCTGGTAAAACCAAGTGTATCAAATTCTCACTTCCAAATGTCAGGCAAGTTGAGACCAGTTTAGTGTTAGACAACAGCACGTTAGAATTAGTAAATTATACGAAGTTTCTTGGAATAACCATTGATAGCAAATTGCAGTGGGGACCCCACATAGATAAATTGGCTGGTAAATTAAGTTCTGCGGCTTACGCTGTTAGGAACATCAGACAAAGCACGGATGTGGCTACATCTAGGCTAGTATATTTTAGTTACTTTCATAGTGTGATGTCCTATGGTATCTTGTTGTGGGGGAAAGCAGCGGATATTCAAACTATTTTTATTTTAGAGAAAAGAGCTATTCGAGCAATTTATAATTTAAAACGAACGGACTCCTTAAGAGAGCTTTTTAAAGAAATTGACATACTAACAGTAGCTAGTCAATTTATTTTCGAAAATATAATGTATGTACGCAAGAACGTTACATCATTTTCCAAACTTAGCGATAGCTGTAATGTTAACGTAAGAAATAATCACAGACTGTGTGCGCCCCAATTTAGACTCGCGAAGGTTAGCAATTCTTTCAAGGGTCAGTGTATTCTTTACTATAATAAGATACCTCTGGAGATTTTGAAATTGGCATTTGACCAATTTAAAAAGCATGTTAAAGCCTTTGTCAAAAAAGGGATATTACAATGTTCAAGATTACTTAAATGACAGGACTGTATGGGGTTAATCTAGCTCAACACAGGCCTTGCTGTTAATAATTTTGTAATAATTTATTCCTGCTTATTAATCATAATAATTAAATTTTTCATATTTGTAATAGTTAAGCACAACCTATTTTTAAAAGAGATCTAAAAATCAATCTGTGGGAGTTTCTACGCCCTTCTTCTCCCACAGTGGTCCAACGTAGAGAAGAGGCAAAATTGTTGTTTGCTAAGTATATGTAAATATCTACAGTAATAAAGTACTTTGACTTTGACTTTGACTTTGCATGATTGAGCGAAGCATGAATATAACTTTCATCAAGGTACAGAACAGGCACCACTCTCGCTTACATCTTTGACTTCATTTATGTACCTGTTCCTCCATGCCACTATATCATGTCGCTCCATAAGTACAGTCCTTTGATTTCTAAATTTTTGATATTAATTACAGAAAGAAAGAAAGAAAGAAAGAAAGAAAGAAACATTTATTATAAAGACAATGAACACACTACAATTACAATAAAGAAACAAAACACAGAGATGAAAAATAACAATTACACATATAATAAAATGAAATGACAGTTGTAGTGTGCCACTGTCATTATAAATGGCGTCTGACTCAGCATTATGTTAAAGGCCAGGCCTTCAACGCTGATTTTCAGTCAGCGCCAAGTGTTACCTCGCGAGCGTCCCAGACCGGGGCGTGGCACAATCCATAAATATATAAATATAAAAAATATGTAATAATAAAGGTAAATATAGATATGGCTGTTATATATGATACATACAAAAAGTTAAATAAATAAACATGGCCCGCGCTTTTTAATCCATCTTTTCAATAATTTTGTAATTTTTGTAATTTGTAATAAATTTAAGTGTTGGGTTTTGTTCCCACTGGCAATGAGCGACCACAGACTTAAGTTTTATTGCGGCGTGAGGTTGGTACGGGGGGGAGGAGTAGTCTCTGCTGATCAAGCAAATGTGCCCTGAGTTTCCGCCCAAAGGCACACCTAATAGCCGCTTCACGGACTGGAGGGGGAATATCATTCCAACACTTAGATGCCGCAAATCTGAAACTCTCGCGGAAAGTCGCCGTTCGATGAGCCGGTGTAAGTATTCTATGCTTGTGCACGCCACGTTGCCTGGTCGCCCGTTTTATCTTGGTGTACAAGTAGGGTGGGGTTTTCGTGTGTATTACACCAAAGAGTAGTTTGGCTGGGTGTAAATGCCGACGAGCTTCCATGTTCAGAAGTTTTGCTGCTACCTAATTTGTGTAAGAGTAAATGAAGAGATTCTCTGCCACCAACAAAATTTATGGATTTTTTAAGAGCTGCAAGCAGCCGTTTCAAACTCAGCACTCCTTTTCGGACAGCATAACCTTAATGTATTTTATGCCTAATTGCACATAAATCAAAATCATCCAGATTGATTTTCTTTTTGATTTAGGTTTATTTTTCTTAGGCGTAGAAAATACAGCTGACGTCCCACCTTCATTTTGTATTTTCATTACGGGATATGCCTAAAATACAACAAAATATTTTACTTATAAATAGTTACAAATTAGCCAATTCACATTGCACATTCTATATGACGTACCTACCAGTCATGTTGACAACAAGGCTGGTGATGTTATTTAGAGGAATAGAGTCCAATCCTTTCTATCCGACAAATATCGATAAATTGTGAATAACTTTTCTTACGCTAATAGTTTTCGGCATTTTCACTCAAAAAACACAAGAAATATACCATGCACAATCGACGCCCCACTCTGACAGCAATATAATAAGATATACAAGATACATATAACATATAATAAGATACACACAGCAACCGACAGATGACATTAATTACTTTTTAAAGAAAGTGTTGCAAGTTGAAGAAAAGAGTTTTATATTCTTGGTTTGGCTTTATATTAATCATGTACACGGCGCTTCACGAATTATGAGCGGTGGCCATGAATGCGCGTAGTATTTTTTTATACATGTAAATATAAAAGAAATTCGCAGTAAGCCCCGACATTTTCGCCCAGAACTCTAATTCGCGAGGCGACCTATATGGTTTAAACAGATGTTACTGTTAACTAATCAGCTAATTATACCGGCATAGTCGTAAAATCGTCCAATTTATTTCGATCAGACATGACATCTCTACATGTTTCTATGCCGTAAGTTTTGTTTTCTGGGTAAACTTTCAAACAAATTCTACAGTCCAGATGTCATAATGCATTTGTATGTTTACATAGCTTAGCTTGTTCCTTCGTTTATTATACATTCTACATCAAATATCGCATAACAAAGAACGTGTTAC
This sequence comes from Argyresthia goedartella, assembly GCA_949825045.1. Lineage (NCBI taxonomy): Eukaryota > Metazoa > Arthropoda > Insecta > Lepidoptera > Argyresthiidae > Argyresthia > Argyresthia goedartella. Next base: position 23,691,162 of record OX463820.1, read on the forward strand.
GGGAAAACTTCACAGATTTAACAACTAAACCAACAAACCATCCAGCCATGCACCGCTCTTACAGTGATTAATGTTAACACACCGGCGCATGCGTAGAAACTGACGGCTGTATCGCTAATGAATTATGTATGAAATTGTTAACTAACATGTCTGCCAATAAGTATGGACAACTGATGACGATATTGGGAATATTTTTGTTGTGATAGAGCTGTACAAATGTATTAAGGATAGAGCTGTAGAAGGAGCTTCATAATGAGGTATTGAATTGGGTGAACGTGAGCGCCAGCGCAACTGTACTTCTGCTGCCTGTTATGGGAGAGGCCAATCGATATGTTTGGTAATGCCCGTCGCAGCTATGAAATATTATGAATATTTCCTCACGATGTTTTCCATGTTAGTTCGTCTATGTAATGTAACTGTGGCCAAAATATTGGTATTTTCGTGTGAATTTTACTGGACTGGACCTGCATGTTTTAACACCGAACAATTTCAAATTAACTACCAAAGACCCCGACAGTTATTTTCCTAGAGAATGTAATATGTAAATTCAAACCCGGGCAATTTCGTTACTTGCACATTATAACAACAAGGAAGAAAACGCACGCAACTCGGGAAAATTTAATAAAGCTTTGCCTTTATCGTACCTGGGGAAATATGTTTGGCTTATTCATGTACGGGGGGGTACATTCAGCAAGTCATCAAGGTTTCGGTGAATCTTGAAGGACAATTTTTATTTTATGTCCGTTACCGTAAAACGTTACCCGTAGGCGTTCCTACGGGTAACGTTCCTTCAAGATTCACCTGTTATTCATACTTAAGCACGATATTATTTGTTTCTATTTGTTTTATAAATGGCTGTAAAAAAATAATTCTAAAGTCTTAATATTGATTCCTGCCGCGTCCGCATGACGTTTTTTGACCAATGTTCTAAAATGTTCTAAAGCAACAACTTATTGCAGTAATTCAGATTAATGAATTTGTTATCACGATAGCAGTTAATAGTATTTCTGTTTAAATTGAATTTTAAGAAAATCGCGTTTAAAGGAGTTGTCCTGGGCTACCATTGATTGCCCTGGTGCATCAAAAAAGATCACATACATACCTACTGTAATGCTGTAGGAGTTAGTGTCCGCGCACGACCTTTGGTCGCCCTTCAAACATAGTAAGGGGACTTTACGCCTTAGCCTGCTTTCAGGCGGAATTACGGATTTCAATATTTGAATACCCTGTCTTTGTTTTAGGCGTTGATTGATTACTCTGACAATGATGAAAATTATTATTTATTATCGAAAGGCTTTTTTAAACTTAATTTTTTTTCAAACTTAAATGGGTAAAATATGGATGACTTATTATAAATTTAATCATATGACAAAAAAATACTGTAGTTCGAGCTTTATTGGGAAAAAAACTATGTTTTTCGGTTGATCCCCTGCTATTTTTTGAATCAATGTCTTAACTTACTCCTTAAAGTAATGCTTTTAGAGTAGATTACTAAGCTTTAATCTACACGGTGGTTGGAGCTCTGATAGAGTAGCTGAGGGTTATATCGAAAGCTCAATGGCGAATAAAACCATATTAAGCAGTCAAATTAACAAAAATATAAAACTCAATCCATCAGAGCCACAACCATCAACTTCCGGCATCTTATCTTCGTCTGTAACTCACGATGCACCACCACCACTATCTCCGACGTATACTATCTACAATGAAACGTAAGTTCCTCAGACGCAAGAACAGAGAAATATTCAAATCAACAATAAATGTACCAAACAAAAATGTAACTCTCTCTATCAATAATTGGACCAATGTTTCGAATGTTAACTTTTATTTTTAATTGTAATTATTTTTAATAAAGGCTTATCTTATATTATTATTGCGTTATTTTTTTCGCAAATGGTACGAAAAGTAGAGTATTTTCCTCGGTGATAAAGGTGTCTTAGTCTTAGGTGTCCTAAAATCCCTCGCTACACTCAGGACTCGTCTTAAATCTCTCGCTTCGCTCGTGATTTAAGTTTTTAACACCCTCGCTACGCTCGGGAGTAAACCTCGAGTCCTGCGTTACGCTCGCGATTTAAATCGTCACCCGCGACAGAAGACACTGCTTTATCCCCTTGGTTAATAATCTACTATTAAACAATTGGGATCAGAATGCTGGCAAATATATTCTATGGGTTCTATATTATACATATTTAAAATGTGTCCATATGGTGTTTACACACTATATACTAAACTTCATAATAATTTTAATACTTATCACTTATTACACCAATTTATCATTATTATTAATCAATATAGCATATTTTTATGACTCAAATTCTCATCATAATGTATAATGGATATGTTTCGTAACTGGCACTACTTATTTATATCAGTGTTATTTTTATTGAATGAATAAAATAAAATATAAAATAAAAAAGAAAAAATTGTGAAACACCAATAAATAAATAAATAAAATACTAAGACGCGACAAGCAATAAATTACTTACCTTATCACACACGAACAAAAACGTTTAAACTGGTCTCAAAAAGTACGTAAAGGTAATTATAAACACTTACATACAGGCACTTACATTGCTTCTGGCCCCAGCCGGGGATCGAAGCCGAGACCTCTCGCATGGTAGGCAGAACCACAACCGCGGCGCCATAGAGGTCGCCATATAACGCATTCCGACCATATTTTTACCAAATTATACAATACTCTTACATAGATGTTTGTTTCACCCCGTTTACATACATATTGGTGTGTAAGGCGTATCCTGAAATTATAGCACGCCTATTTGCAACATTTAGCAGGCGTACCATCATAAATAAAGACAAATGGCTCATGGATTTAATTATCTTCAAATCAAATCAAATCAAATCAAATAAGTTTATTTGCATGATTTTTGGTAACAATATTGGATCTTAATTTTATACATTTTAATCGCAAAAATCTGCCTTTTCAGGCGTACAAATATTGATAATAATAAATTAATTTTAGGTCATCACATTATCCAATTAAATTATAACATCAGAAAAATACATAATTCACACTTCAATGTCATAAGTAAGTAAATTATAGTTCTATAAATAATTGTAATTAGGTACACTATTTCTGAGTTGATTTGTCTCTATTAAAATACTCATTGATAGAATAGAAACAACGACAGATGAGCCAATCATGTAATTTAGTTTTAAACAAATTAAATCGTAGATCTTTCAATTCTGTTGGTAGGGCATTGTATATTTTTATTGCCATATGAAAGACATTTTTCTGCACTGAAGTTAGTTTGCATTTATGAACAAATAACCTCTCTCCAATGTTTTCTCTCTGGGTTCGAATTGTCATTTCTTTATTTTTAGGAAAATATGTAGGATGTTTTCTAACAAAAATTACTATTTGTTTGATATATAGACATGGCAATGTCAGTAGTTTAAATTTGATGAACAATGGCTTGCAAGTGTCTCTAGCATAGGCTCCTGAGATAACTCTCACACATTTCTTTTGTATTTTAAAAAGTTTTTCTATTTCTGTCGAGTTACCCCATAATATCAGTCCATATTGTAGAATGGACGCGACATATGCGTGGTAAGCGTTCAGTGCGACTTGCTCCGAGATTGTATCTTTGAGACGGCGGAGAGCGAATACGAATCTGTTTAATTTTGTAGAGATTACGTCTATATGAATTTTCCATTTGCAGAATTTGTCCAAATAGAGACCTAAAAATTTTGTGGAGCTGACTTCTTCTATTTCCTTGTTATCGTACGAAATATTTAATTTAAGTGGTTGTCTTTTTTCAGTGTGAAATTGCATCATCTTCGTTTTATTGATATTGACATTTAGATTATTTTGATTAAGCCAATTTATTATTTCAGTCACTGTGTTATTAATGTTTGCTTCAAAGTTACCTAAGTCGTCACCTTTAATAATCACGGTTGTGTCATCTGCGTATAGGATAGTCTCATTAATCGTAACATCAGGCAAGTCATTAATGTATAACAGGAATAAACTTGGTCCCAAAATACTTCCCTGAGGAACTCCATATTCATTTCGTTCGTATGAAGATTTATATTTCTTCAGTTTATTATTTTCATCAAATCTCGAAATTTCTGTACATTGACATCTATCTTTTAAATAGCTTTTTATCCATTCATTTGCTATACCTCTGATTCCGTACTTTTCTAGTTTTTCATTGAGCAGACCATGGTGCACAAAGTCGAAAGCTTTGCTCATATCAAAGAAGAGTGCAACGACCGGTGTTCCTGAGTCAATACATTCGGTTATAGATTTTACTAATTGGAAATTTGCTAGTGTGGTTGATTTATCTTTAAGGAAACCGTTTTGTTCTGGTCTTATAATATTATATTTCTCCAGATAACCATTGAGTCGTTTTAAGAAAACCTTTTCTACAACTTTTGAAATAATTGGTATGAGCGTTACTGGTCTGTATTGGTTTGGGTTTGTTTTTTCTCCGTGTTTAAATAGTGGCTTGACAATAGAGTGTTTAAGTTTTTCTGGGAAGATACCTTGACTGAGGGAGAGATTTATAACGTGACTTAAGGCGTGTATAATATGAACTGCACATTTTTTTAAAATACGAGTTGATAATTCATCATAACCCACCGAATTTGTATTATTGATGGACATTATTACTTTCTTTATCTCGTCGGGGTCGGTTGGTTGAAGAAATATATTGGAGTTGTGATTTTTGATGTTTGGTTTGTTTGTTCTTTTAGGATTCTCTATTTTTGTAAGATTAATGAAATAATTATTAAATGCGGTCGCAATGTCAAAGGGGTTAGTATATTTTACATCGTTATGAGTAATTTCTTCAATGTCATTATTGCCTAAGTTTTGTTTAAATACATGTGTTTTGATGAGATTCCAAATAGCTTTTATTTTGTTATTTGTATTCAAAATGAAGTTCTGGTTGCCTATTCTTTGTGATTGTAAAATACATTTTCTAAGTATGTTAGAATAGTTTTTGTACTGGGTTTTATACGTTACTTTATTATCTTTCGCCATCTGATATTGGAAATATAACTTTCGTTTATTTGCACTACACTTTTTTATACCTTTAGTAATCCATCTGGTTTTGTTCGATTTTGTAGTTATTTTAGCTATACATTTTGGGAAACAGAGATTATAGAATAATATGAGAATCTCATGAAATTTATCGAATGCCTCATTTGCCTTATTACATTCCCAAACTTCATAGAATGTGAGTGATGATATGCAATCTATGAACTTCTCTACATTTTCTGCACTAAAATCCCTTTTTTCTTCGAACCAAAAACTCTTTACGGTTTTTAATTTCATCGGTATTTCCAAGGTTTGACCTGTGTTATGGTCTGAGAGGCCAAGGTTATGTACGGTACCTGTCGCAGAGTTAATGTTGCTGACAATGAGATCTATGCAAGATTTTTGTCTCGTTGCCTCTATTATATGAGATTTCAAGTTATATTGTTGTAGTAATTGTTTAAGCCTTATCGAGAAACTGTTTGTTTTTAGGATATCTATGTTTAAGTCTCCTGTTATTATTATTTTCTTCCTATCTTTCTTTGTCAAAATTTGTAATAATTCATCTAATTTGTTAAAAAATATATCTACGTCAGACTTTGGAACTCTATAAATGCACAATATTACCAGTTTATTATCTATTATTTCTATACCACAGCACTCAAAATGTCTTTTTATAGTAAAATCTTTTGTAATACTCAAGTTTGTACAATTTATACGTTTATCAATTAGTATACAGACTCCTCCACGTTTTATATCAGTTCGTGAATAAAATGAAACCAAATTATAATCTTTTAAAACTAGGTTGTTTTCATCTCCAGACTTTATGAATGTTTCTGAGAGACAGATGATATCAATATGTTTACCATTATTATTAAATTCGTCAAGTGTAATATTTACAATATCTTGTTTATTAAGTATGCCCGCTATATTTTGATGGAAAATTGTGACTTTGTCCTGTATTACTTTCTGATTGCTAGGTTTGACTTTTTCGTTATATTGAGATTTATCAATAGCGTTATTTATTGTTTGTTTTATTACATTATATTGGCTCACTTTACTGCTAGTTGCGTTGTCTTTATTCAGAACGAAAAAACTCAATTTTTGCGTTTGTATCCGCAGACGCCATTGAATCTGTTTGTGTCTGTTTATCTGCCAAAGTTAACATACAAGTTTGGGTATTGGTCATTAAATGGGTTCTACCAAACCCTGACAAATTCTGTCGTGATTTTGCATACTGCGCAATCTTTTGTGCGTATCTAATACCTAAAATTTCCCGCAGCATAACTCTACATACATATAGCTTGTTAAACCTCTCTCTATTAAAATATTCATTGTCACTTAGGTCTAAGAAAGTGGTGTTGGCAAATCGAGAACACAGATGTCTGTAAGTGTAGTTAACTTTGTTCTCATTCAAATACATATTGTTACGAACATTACAAAGTATTATCTTAGTTTTTCCAAGCATGCTCAAATTATAATAAAGCAAAGATTTTAGCCTAACGGGATCCTTATCATTCGAGCCCCCTAATATGATAATGCAGTCATTTTCGCCATAATCTTTGCACAGTGTAGAGCATGATCTCAACACCTGGTCCATTGTGGCGTATGGCTTGATAACAGACTCTACGCTGAATTTTTCTCCCAAGAGTTTTTGCAGAAGTTCACGTAGACCCCTGCCCTGTTCATCAGCTAGGATCATTATTCGATGCATGTGCAATGATTGCGTTTTCTTCTTAGCAGATATTTGTATTGACTCTAATTCATTTTTGGCCCGAGACTCTATGGTATTGCCTGGTGAACTTTCTGGCCTGTTATGATTAAGCTTTGAGTCTTTTGTCGGCAGTATTTTCGTGAATTTTTCTTTGGGGTCTGGCTGTGCAACGAGACTGGTGTATATAAGCGGTGTTTTCCGTGCAGATCCCATTTGTATTTTGCGATACTGAGGAGAGTAGAATTTTAGGTATGGTTTGTGTGCGGGTATCGAGTCTTCTAGACCCACAGCTTTATATAAATCAATTTTCTTAGCTTTTTCTGCTAGGAGCTTTTTTAGGGACGATATTTCCAGACTAAGGTTTTCTATTTCTCCGTTTGCAGTTTCAAGTTCCGCACGCAGCTTATGGTTGCTCTCTCTCAAGTCTTCCAGCTGCTCCCCGTTCTCAATTACACCAGGAAGGCTTTGGTAGCTGAGGTCCAAGTTAATAGAGTCATTTTGTTGATGAAGACTTGGAATCAGTTGTCGAGGCCTTCTCTGTGTGACGTTCTCATGTGCCGAGATAGGTGTAAGAGGGTCAGTATGGCTGCTGTTTGAGGGTGATGATGGAGATGATGAAGATGATTTGTCCTGTTTTGGGGGTTCTTGTCGTTGTACGTGACGCTGACATGTGTCACATGTAAAACTCTTCCACCGCGCCATGTTCGCCATGTAATAGGCAGACGTAATATTCAAACAGTTATGATGAAAATGGTTTTTACATTTTGAGCAAGTAATAGATTCAATTGTGTGAACGAATTCTCTGCATTCTTTGCACAGCATCTTGCTTTTGTTTTTGTACCTAGCAGCGACCTCTAGTGGTGTACCACAATCTAGAATTGTATATTGAGCCTGGTGTCACCCTCTATTGTAGAACGGCGGAATCTGCTATTCGGTTGTAGATGGCATAACTGTCGTGTCCGGTCGCTACTCGTCAACAGATGGCGCGACATGTCGTTGTTTTGGTGAAAATTAAATCGATTTTAGGTTAGTTTTGCAAATTTATTACATGTATTGTACTGTATTGACCTGTATATCACATTAATTAGTTCGTGTAGTCACATAACACTGTCACTGTTTTTGTATTTCGTGTCCTTTCACTTTGTTGTTCGAATTTTTGTGGCCGTTGGCGTCACTGTATTTTTGTGATTAAACTGTGTTTCTCGTCGCATTTCACTATGGTTCAAAGTTTATTAGTTGCTAAATCACTTTAGGGTTAACAACAAACTATTTGGTGAAGATACTATGCACTTTAGACACAAAAACAGAAATATTTTTACGGAGCCGTTGTTTACTCGATATGACGCGAGAGCGCGTCAACAATGAAAAAAGCTTCCTAATATTGCAGCCTCAGATTTATGTATATCGATACAGGATATCCTTGTGTGTATCATATTTACGTCGGTGGAAACCTTTTAGTTAATTGTGCGAAATATAGTACGAATGGAAGAGAATTTTGCCTCCGGGTTGGTGCAAAAACTAGAAACAAGGAGTTTTCTTTAAAATATTATTGATAAAATACATTGAAAGTAAGGTTTAAATGAGTTCTGCAGTATTTACATTACGATAATACAGAATCGGTTTGTCTGGTTTCGATGTAAACTTATAAATTATAATTGCAAATATTTGCATCTAAAATCCCTTTTCAAAGCGTGCATGTCACGCAGTGCCACAAAGGCGCCGTCTAAGGAGGCGGAATTGAAATGTCTCTGAATTATTCAGGCAAGGGCTTTTCTGTTGCTAAAATCGGCATTTGCGCGGTGCGAAGTTAGCAACAAGTTTTAAGAAGTTTCCTATTTCTTTGCACTACCTCTCGTGGCCTTTTTGATTTGCAACGTCGTTGGGGCACGATCGAGGACCAGAATGTGACGAAGCACATTGCGCATTGGGACGTTTAATTTTTTTTTTTTACTGAATTGTTACATATTTTTTGTGTTAAAATATTTAGAAACAAATAAAATATTTAAATAAATTGTACATTAAAAACAAAATGTACATACACAATTTTAACATCTGTGTTTCCACTGTGGGTGGATTATCCCTTGTACTTTCAACACTGAAGTACATACATATTATGCTTATACGGAAGTGTTTTTTTTTTGAATTTTTTTATTTCAGTGACACACTTACGAATAGCGTTACATATTTGACAAATTAACATTAAACGGGTATTCTCGCACAACCACCACCACAATGTTGTACGATCGGAGTCCCTATGACAATTTTCGCACAACCACCACCACAATGTTGTACGATCGGAGTCCCTATGACAATTTTTAGCACTTAATTAGTTGTTTTTAATTGTGTAAATTATTGTTTTGTTCCATAAATAAACTAAGACTGAATAATTTATCGCGTTTAAGGATAAAGTTAAGAAGCTACCTGGAAATGATGGGCCTTTACTTATTTGGGAAGTCAGTACTATCATAATACTATACTATCAGCGGAAATTGCTGTTATTTCGGAGAATTTTGCTTCCCGGCTAAAGGCACACTTATAACAACCCCATAACCCGGCAAATCGTTTAGTACCAAATAAGACGAAACTATTACAAATATAGGTTTGAGCTTTGTCATAGTGAGTTAATTTCATGATGTTGGTGTATCGACAATCATTGAAATGTTATTTTCTAAATAAACTCAAAAATACAAATATTGAAATGGTCCAATACAAACGTGCTACTATGACGTCATCTGTGGAAATGACTAGTGTAACATCTGTACATAAGGAAACCATTTTATTTTATTTCGTTATATTGTTAGAACCATATGTCTACCCCTGCTCAGCAATCAACCTTTCCCATCTTGATCTGGTTTGCCGGAAGAGATATCTTGTTAGGGATAAGCTCGCTTTTGTACACAATTTTCATGTAACTCTAGTTTTTTTTATATGATTGTGTGCAAAAAAGAGATTATGAAACCAAGGAATGTTTATTTAAAATATCGCTGGATTTTTTCCTTAAATTTAGTAAATCTGATTAAATGGAATTTAATGCGTAACAAGAGTTTTTTTCCATGTAAGGATTAAATATTTTTTACCTACTAAGTTAAAAATCTCGCGAGCCCTTGCAGAGCTGTTCTTTCTCCTATTACATAATATTTACGTGTTTTCGTTTTGTTAGGTGGATTTTTTCCTTCGTGCAATATCTATAAATTCAATCGTCTTGCGAAATATGTGTCGAATTCTGGTCTCATTTTTCATGAGTGTTCATTTCGTATGAAAACGCCGGTTCTGCTTAATTCTGGGTGTTTAAACTTAAGTTCAGTTAGTAATACTCAGACTGAGAGATGAATGTCTCTTTGAATTTGTTAGAAATCCTGTCGTGCGATGTCGATGTGGCCTAGATTTAGCAACACTCAAGAAACTCCTTCGTCGTGCTACATACAACCTCCTTAGTTGTGCCAATGAATAGTCGGTACCGTCAGTAATGAGGATATCTAATCTCCAGCTAATCTCAGGTAATAAATGCTTCTTCTTTTTCTCTGCTTCTTGGTCTTAGTTACTAGCCATAGTTTAGAGAACCTAAGAAAGATTATATTTATTGTGCTACAGATTTAATTATATTATTACCCGGACTTAATTTTTATGAGCATTTTTGCTAATTGTTATTAGGTAATTCGTAGAATTAAAAAAAAAACCACCAAAATAAGTCATTTGGACTTAACGACTTCTACGAATTACCTAATTAACTTAGTGACAATCCATAATTTGGTTAGGTGCCGTGACGAGGAAGTTAAATCATTTCCATCAAAACAAACTACTTACTTACACTAATTAGACTTTAATCACTAACGTGTAAGAGCCTTAAAGTAAATTCTAATTGCTGCTCAAGTCTTTCTACGTCCGGCCTACTTACCTAATTCTAAAATACCTTAAATTACTCAGATTGAACTGATCTGAACTGCTGATCGATCTTTGTCTAAGATTAGTAATTTAAAAAGATTTTTTATATGGCCATTAATCAAAGACCGGAATGTTTATACAGGTGTAGTCACGACATGACATACATATATACGAGACGTATATGTATGTATGTTTTTATATTTGTGGTAATATTTATATGCATTGGGTTGACTGATCAAGCGCACTGCACTGCACAATGTGTATTTTTAATTCTCTTCAAATCAAGCTTTCAAGACAAGAGAGGCTTTTCCCGCGTCCGTTTCTTATCCAACTAATATTATAAATGTGAAAGTAGCGATGTTTGGATGTCTGTGTGTTTGTACCTCAATCACGCTAAAACGGCTAAACGGATTTCAATGAAATTTAGCGCAGATATAGTTTATGAGCTGGATTAACATATAGGATACTTTTAATCCGACTGCACCAGAAGGAGGGTAACGTTATCTCGGTAAATAAGAATTCCTGGGAACACGCAGATAAAGAGTTGAATTATTCACAGAATGTTTATTTCTGTTGCCGCTACAGCAACAAATAATAAACTACATGAGATTTCATAAATTAAAGGGGGTCCCCAAACAAGAGACGTGTTTTAATTACCCTGGCCCCTCCGAATAACCAAATCATCACTGTTGGTATCTCTTAAAGCTGAACGCAGCGCCCTCAGTCTAACATTGGCGGGTCAGAGTTAGCCGGGAATAATTCGCGTGCCGAGTATAGCTTTATAAATGACGTGCGTTCTCCAAGTTTGCCCAGCATGCGATAATGTGGGGGCGAGACAGCTTGTGTGCGCCTTTAATTAGTCTGACACTTTGATGGCTGTCTGTTAGTTGCTCGTGACGTCTACGTTCCTACGTACCTGTACAATGGTTGACGTTCAATTAAGAAACGTATGGTCGCAAACGAAATAAATTATAGTAATAAATAACGTGCTCTTAACCTCTTGAATAACATCGGCGTTAGATTACGCCACTTTTCTGCTAAAAAGGGTTTTAAATTTTGATGCCATGACATAAGGTTCAAAATCTCGACCCGTCCCAACAACCCTCGGTTTTTGAGAGGTTAAGGCTCGTGTATTGGTAAAATAACATCTTGATACGTTGCGATAAATTCTTCTTCTTCACAACAATAACTCAATTATAGTTAATAACAGCTCACACTGTGACACGGCTGTTTCGCTGCGGCAGGACATTTAGAAACTTATATTTTTTTGTATCTATTTAAAAAAAATCTGATTGTTTATAAACACTGCGGTAAGGTATTTTGATTACCTATTTTGTGACGCATAAAGCTTTTCAATATTCTTTTAAACCGTCTTCAAAAAGGAGAAGTTTCTCAATTCGTATGTTTTTTGTGTGTGTTTGTTACGCGATTACTGCGTCGACTGACAACCGATTTTGATGATTATTGTTTTGATTGGTAGCTCATACTTCAGAAATGGTCCCATACAAATTTTATTAAAATTGATTCAACGCTTTTGAAAAAATCAACCAATACAAAAAATATATACACAGATGACGTTTTGTTTGTGATTCCGTGCAGCTAAAGTTTTGATGAGGACTTTTCATGAACACAAACGTCATTCGCAGCCTGAACGGGGAGGAAGAAATAGGGCTTGAACTTGAAGTCAGTTTTTTTAAGTTTTTAACTTGGTGAATTATTAGATCCCAAGATATTCGTGTTAGGTGAAATTCATCTACATTTAGATTTTATTTTCAAGGAAAGGGATGTCTTCAGAACATATATTTTTGCTGAATTTGGAAAGTGGCTCCTTTAGGAGGAATCAGGCTTAAAAATGGGCAATTCACAGTTCCCATCGCCTTAAGACAAACATGAAAATATGAAAATAGTATAGTATAAGAAAAAGCGTGGCTATGAGAACCAGGGACCGCGACGATGCCACAGACATATACATATAAACATCCAAAACCAGGGGATTTTATTGTTTTGTAGTATACTTTTTTGCACAAAACAGTGAAAACAAAACCAATATAAAGGAAATAACATATGCACAAAGGCGAGCTTATCTCTAACAAGAGATTTCTTCCAGCAAACCTAGAATGGAAAGGAAAAAGAATAAACTAAAAGTAGAGCTATTTGCACAACAATAAAAATGTTATTAAAAATAATAAACTACTTACCATCTTACCAATACCTATATATTACTAAAAATAATGCTATACATAAATAGTAGATACAAATAAATACTAATACTTATCATGGAAGAGAAAGATAGTGTAAATTGACGGACTGTCTCTGATGGCGCTGGGGAGGTTGTTCCAGAGACTGATAGCTCTTAGTCTGAACCATACTCTTAAGTGGCAGTGTTATGTTGCGGAGTTGTAAGTAGTGACCGAGTGTGAGATCTCCGTGGCATATCCGAAGACAGAAAAACGTTTTCTTCGTTGCCGGCAGCGATACGAACCCGGAACCTGTTACTTCCGAAGCAGAACTTCGAACATCAACGTCACATAGGTCGTAATACAATAAGTAAGTCAGTAATTGTATAAGGACCTTTTTGAGAATAGCAAAAGTACCCTTCCCCAAAAGTTTTCCCAAAAGTTACCCAAAAGCTTCCTGTACCCTTTCGCTGTCGGGTTCCCTTTACAAAAACAAGACCTGGCTTTCAATAAACGGTAACACAATCAAGAGTACCAAGCATAGTGTAAATAATATGAGAGGTACCAAGACCCAAGAACCGAGAAACGTTCAAGTTGATTTCAAAACAGATGTCAGTGTTGGGAAAGTTCGGGTGGGAAGTTATGAAAACGGAGTGAACCTAAAGCTACACTACAAAATAACGAAGGGTCCTCTTTGCTCGGTGTTTATTCTGCCAGGAAGAGTACGTTGCCCAAAAAAGTAAATTTGAATTGGCGTTATAATGCGAACGAATGAAATAATTGAAAACGAAATATCACCAAAGAAAAAGTAATACGATGCTATTTTTTATTTATTTAGGTTACCAACCAATTATTGACAATCGTCACTAACACCCCGAAGTTTTGTCCGCAATGGTGGCATCCATGCATTTAACTTTGTTTGTTCATACTTTATTGTTGTAAGGGGAATTTTCAGTTCGTACTACGCTTATTAGGATATACATTATATACATTAGGACAAACACTGCTACGCCATGCTACGGGTTCGCGCTACGCTGCTTGTCGATCTGCTACGCGCTTTGCTCCTAAAGCTGCTACACCGCTTTCTTGACTTCGCTGCAAAATGCACTTTTACGTCATAGAGACAAGTTGTAACGCTACATCGACTCATCTTTTATGCAGAATTACACATATCTATTAGGTTAATAAAGACATCCGATTATACAAACATGTTTAAAACTGAATTGGGTTCTTTAGAATTAAGTCGACTTCAATTCTGACACTTTTCTTTCCCTCAGTACGGTTTCTGAATTTAAGTGTGTACAATTTCCAAGCACAAACTCATTTGTGTTGCAGCTGCTTACGCCATCAGTCCCCCAGCCAGGTCTCTAATGAACCTAAATGTCAATGGTTCTGAGAGTCTGCTTCTTTCAGTTAGCATAGCACTGATGGTAGTGAGCCTCGTAAATGTAGAAGAGATCGGCATAAGCTCCTATAATAGCAAACTGTTGCCGAAATAATGTCACGCGCAGGTAATGGGGAAGATTACGCCAGTACGATTACGATTAAGAAACTTTTTGTATACAGAGTTTAATTCATGTGAGGTTTGTAACTTGATAAACATTTTCAACAACAACAAAGAGTTTCATTTATCTATAATATAATAATAATAGCTTGGACACTATATACACACACATTGATCTAGCCCCAAACTAGAATTCCTTGTATATTGTATACTAGACAACGACACTTACTTATATAGATAAATATTATACTTAGATAGATAAACAACCATTACTAGGGTAGAAACATCCGTTCTCATCAAACAAATATTTGCCCCCACCGGGACTCGAACCCGGGACCCTTGGCTTCGTAGGCAGGGTCACTGCCGACTCGGCCATTCGGGTCGTCGATCATCTGGGGTTCTATGAGTATCTGGATATTGACATTTGATTTATCTGAATTACGAAACTCATTGCATAAATTTGCTTTACTTACTTTTTCCATGTTATAGTGTATGCTTTTACGTTAAGGCTTCGGCACATTGCCGGCATGTCGGTAACTGGGCGGGTGTCAAATACAAGAAATTCTATGAAGAATGTCACACCAATCGGGCAGCCGCGGTCCGAAAGTGGGCCCGCGTTATTGTGTCAGTGTGTGGCGGCTATTTTGGCTATACATTTGACGACATTGACAGCCACCCTGCTACCGGACCCGCCGGCGATGTGCCCAAGCCTTTATTAATTTGTAAGTAACCTCAGATAAACAAAACTCTTTACATACTTACTCTGCGTTTATTATCTACAAACTTTTAGCGCGCTCTAAATGGAAATAATTTGACAATTTGCTTCCGCATTATGTCCTGAGTGAGAGATATCATGACATAAGTGTCCATAAAACGTCAGGTTCTTGGTTAATTCCGAAATGACGGTCTGTAGTTATTTACCAAACTTTGTGTTGCATTTTGTATATGTAAGTTAAACAATTGCAACGCCTGTGATGCAACAATGTGATTCTCTGTACAAATAAGCTCCACAGCTGTGGATATTCAAATTGCAAATATTCCGAGCTGGAGCATTCCAAACAAGGGACATCCGAAATTGTAATTTTGCTACTGGCAACCCTGGCGCTCCGAGTGAATAGTTAACACGTGCCAGATTTATTGTAATACATGTTTTCATAACATAACATAGCGGCACGCCTTTTCGCATACGCAGTGGTAGAGGCACAGATGTGGCCACGTTTAGTTAGTATTCCAATACCCCAAAACCCGAAGCAAAAACAAAAAACAAAAAACATCATCATCATCATCATCAGCCTATGTCAGGGGACCCACTGTTGGGTAAAGGCCTCCTCATAAACACGCCATACACAGAATTCATTCATCATTTAAGAGCTACGCTCTTGTCGGTGGAGTTCCTTCCATGCACTTCTACACATCGCCTTCTCCTTGACGTCGATACGAGACTACACTTATCTTCTCCTTCACTTTGTCCATGTAGGTTCTCCGTGGTCTACCTCTCTTCCTACCTACAGATAATATACACCTATAAATACCTTGCAATTACTTGTATTAAGTAGTATCCTTAATTATAATCGTAACGAGTTGAAATCTGATTGTTATGAGTTCATGAAAAAGCTTATGCTTTATTTATTATGCTTTCAACTCAATTGAATGTAAAGTGACTCTTTATGGCAATGCATTTAGAATCATAATAGAGCTCATTATTACCCACTAATGCTTTTTATTTTTACTTACTTTTTTTCAATCTCTGCTAAGAAAAATTATTATTGTATGCTTGCAAACAATAATAATTTTTGAGAATAAATAAACTATTTTAGGTTAGGTTCATTTAATGATAATTCAATCATCAAATGTTTATCATTATTTTATTATTATTTTTTCACTAGGTACATATTTTCAAAACATTATTTTTAAAGGCTGTTTAGCGGTTTTGCGAACTTTTTGGGTACGTAAGTCAAAGGAGTTTTCCATTATTTAAGTATTTTTTTATAAATAAAGAAGCTTCGGTTACATTTCATAACGGACATTTATTATATTTAATAATGTTTTGTGGCCTTCAAACATAAGTTGGTACTCCTTAAGTATAAATAAATGTTCCTCTTTAGCACGTTTTTATTTTATTTGGTATTAATTTTCAATTAAAAATACAATTAAAAGTAACATCAAAGAGCACTTGTTTTAAAATACCCCCGAGGAAGTGACGTAATAGCTGTCGCCAGGAGGAGATCTCACAATAACAATTAGTTTACTTCCGCTGTAGTTCCGTTTTCGCGCCTACCTATCAACTGTCAGTTGGAACCCGCGATTTAAAGTTAGTGGCGTTAAATTAAAGTATTTATACGTTTTAATTTGCTCGTGGTCTGTTGGACGTGATATACTTGAACATGAAAGCAAAAATAAAATCAATTCATGTTTTCTATTGGTCAAGTCAAGACAGATGACTAAACGATATTTCTATTTCTATTATCATTTATAAAATGTACAATAAAACGAATTCATTCATTAACCTCTTGCATACCACCGGCATTAGGTAACGCCACTTTCCCGTTACAGGTTTTAAATTTTATTATCATGGTATAAGGTTCAAAATAGCGACCCGTCCCAACTACCCTCGGTTTTTGAGAGGTTAAACGCCTTAATTGCTTTATATTTGCTATATACATATATTGCTATTATTTGACGACCTCCGTGGCGCAGCGTTAGGGGTAACGAGAGGTCCCGGGTTCGATCGAGTAATGAGAAAAAATCCCCAGGTCTTGGATGTTTATATGTGTGTGAAGTCGCTGTTTCTGGTGCCCACGACACAGGGTATCCTAGTGTCGGGCCAGAAGCAATACATGTGCCTGTATGTAAATGTTATGTTATGTTAGGTATATTTAGATTTTGGTTAATACATTAATTTTAAATATTAATTAAATATGTTTGTACATTTATATTGTTTATTCATAGATATCTTCAGCGCGCTTACATTTAAAATAAGCTCGCCATTTAACTGATTTCTTGTTTATTTCGTGTATATTTTTTATTTCCTCGCACAATGCACAGTAAAACTTTGTATATACACGTGCGTGAGATGATTTCCGATTCGAGTCGACTTATAGAAATGCTCGCTTCGCTCGCTCGTGAGTAAAATTTCTACTCGCAGGAAATTACCTACTTACGCACTAAAAGCATAAAGGGCTAATTGTATGTATATAATTGTTTATACAGAATGTATCTATTTACTCGTAAGTAAGTAGCTTTTATGTACTTGTAAGTAAGTAGTTCGATATTAGGGATTGTGTTAAAGTAAATGACATTTCCACAAATTGTTCTTCATAACTACACATTAAGGAAGGCTGATAATTTTCGTTTTCGTAACATCGAAATATTTATAATTTTCACAGATTATTTTAATCACAACGTAACATTTACCGCTTCCCCTGGAACGTCATACACCCAGACTTCCTTATGTTAATTTTTCCCCTTCATTAAGCACCTGCTACTTAATTCCTTCGATAAACGTCAACCCATCCCACATGATTATACATACATAATGTTTAATAATGAGTCCGCGTTCCTCCATCCCGCGATAGTATAAAAGGGTATTTCAAATCACCTGAGCCACATTCAACCATCACCTTCCGTGGAGTGTACTCACAAGGAACTCACAATGTCTTATAAACTAATCACTTTCTTTGCTGTGCTGGCTGCGGTTACCGATATTTCAATACAAGGAGCACCTCAAAATTTCTGCGGTAGAAAACTGGCCAACACGCTGGCTGTTCTTTGTCAAAATGGATTCCTGCTGCAGAAGAGATCGGACCACAACTCTCTGTTTTACGACGACATGCCCAAGTTTGGCGGCTGGCAGAGCAAGCCAGATGCATCAGAAATGGAGTTTCATGGGAGAGGAAAGAGGACAGGTATAATAGAGGAGTGCTGCATTCAACCTTGTACAGTGGATGTTCTGATGACGTACTGTAGAGCAGATGAATAGACGATTACTTGGAAGCTCGAAGATCATATTATTATAATGATGCCTGATACCTCCTTTACACTGTAAGATTAACTCTAAGAAGTTCATGAAGTAACATAGAACCTTTTCTCCACGTCGTTTGCATGCGTTTAAGCAAATATTTTTTATCTGTTTCTCTTAACTTATCATATTACTTCCTTCTACCTTCTTGTAATCATGTATTAAATGTATAACCATGTCTAATTCTGTTTGTATTTTCTGCCCACAATATTAAATCTAATTCTTAAATAAAATTACAATTTACTTTGATTTCCTACCTTACCTCATAGACCGTCAATCTCAAGCCGAAATTCAGAAAATGTCACCGTACAATGTTATTTCAATGGAAACGAATGGGCGTAACGTAAAGGAATAATCTAGTAAAACATTTTCCTAACAACACATATTTGAATGCACAGTAATGAGTGTATTTACACAAAAAAGTATACTATGTAAATGAGGAAGGTAAGCACAGCTTCATTTGCATTTTTAGTTTGATAATTTTTGTATTTCAGAATGTAGAAAATTTGCGAAAAATAAGAGTATTACGACAAATACATTCGTATTACTAATTCACTCGTATACAATCATGGTGATTTTTATGGTGAAGACACTCACTTTTTCACCGTTAAGATATGAAAGGTACACTTTGCACTGGCCGGATTTGAGATTTTAAGAATAGTCTTTGTAGCAACTTTAGATAGAAAAATATGTATACCATATAGATAGAAAAATATGTATACCATATTTTTCTATCAGCTCTAATTTTTATTATTCTGTTGACTGTACATAAATACTACAACCTTTAAAAAAATCTGGTGCCCTTCTCCCATCTCCCTAACAATGTTTTAGATTGCAATACCCAGAGCTATTTTTACACTGCAGTACAGGTGACCCTGAGTGCCGCGTGGAGTAATGTGGAAGTAACGTCCATTTCTCTCAAAAGGTGTGCGTGTGAGAGAGAGGGCGAGAAAGTTTACCCCCTCCACATGGTACTTAGGGACAGAGAAAGTCACAGCGTCACAGTACCTAGTGGAAATACGGGTGATTAAAAATATTAAAATGATGATGATTAAATCCAAGGCGTATCCGTATCCATATGCTTAAAATGACTGTAGCGTGAAAACCTGAATTTTAATTCATGAATTGATTGACCCGTATATCTTTCCCTAGCCTAGCTTGAGTTTCCTTTTGGTTATATTAATAGAATCCCGATCTTGTTGTAAAAAGCTTATATTTTTCTGACGTTGTGTTGCGACATGTAATTCTCTTAGTTCTATTTATGAGTGAGTGCGAATTCATCATAATCCTATTAAATTATGGGTATTTTTTGTTTATATTTTATAACAAAAATATGTTTATCCCGGTATGCCGGTTACTCGGTAAGTCGGCCACTGATATACTTGTCGTTATTATTTTCCTTCGCCGTTATTATGTATTTAAGATAAATGTAGAGGTTTCGCTACGTGGACGTTTCGAAAAAAGGACGTGTTTTCTTTCAGTAGACCAAATGAGAAGTGGACAAAGCGCGACGAAACGTTTTCCTTATTGTATTACTCGTTAAATAGGGCCATCTTCAAAAGGTCGCAATAAATACATTAAAAGGCTGAATCAACTTATGTGCAGTATCACAGACCAATAAGACAATAATGTTTGTTTATCTTGACATAAACATATATAATATTCATTTTCATATTAGGCCCTTTCTTATTCCTGGTATATATTAATGATCTGCCTTTTATGGTGGAGATAAGTTAAATTGACGTAGTGTTGTTTGTTGATGATACTTCACTGGTCTTCAAGATTGAAAGACAAAAAGAAGATTTTGATGATCTTTATAATGTTGTCTTTAACCTTGAATTGGTTTGTCAATAATTTATTGTTAAACGCTGGTAAAACCAATCAAATGTATCAAATCCTCACTTCCAAATATCAGGCAAGCTGAGAGCGGGGCGTTACCACAACTTTTTAGCGATTTCCATCCCACTACGCCATAATGGGCTTTATTCACCTAATACTAGGACTTGTTTTAAGACGGCCTTGGTAATTTTTTTAGGTTCCTAAACTAAATCGGCATCGTTCAATCGGCGTTAAGGTAACCTCTATAAGTGATAAAAACCAACATGTTAGACGGCACAATTAGGTCAGAGCCATAATAACGTTTTAATTTTGAATTTTTAACCGAGTTTTAAAAAGGAGGGTGAGCTCAATTCGGCTGTATTTAAAAAGAAAATAAGTTACCTCAAAACTGGTACTACTTATGAACCGATTCCAAAAATCCTTTTTTTAATGGATGACCTTTCTATTTGGTCCCATTTTTTGAAAATTAGAAATCTTTCCAGTAGGTTCGTTTCTAAAGCAAAAATATTGGAACTATGATATCATCCAGGAAAACGAAATTGCTTTGCTGTGATTTATCAGGGGTGTTTCCTTGATTGTCATAAGGTGAATTCTGTCTACAAGTATCGTATATTTCAACCAGCCCACCCAATGAAAGGAATATCGTCAGCGAAATCTAGTGTGACCCAAAACGAGTCCATTGGGTCTGACTAGATTTCGCTGCGGATAATTTTTGCTTGCGGTACATAGCTTTGTTATCTTCTGCTTTATAGATAGAAATGCATACGGATGGACTATTGATACACAGAAACCAGATGCGCGACAACATACTATTCACACACTGTACATACACACAGTCATGTTAAACGTACATAAAAGTTCGCATCCCGACCGGGGACGAATAAATTGGGCTTGTTAGGGTTCCGTACCCAACGGGTAAGAACGGAACCCTATTACTAAGACTTCGCTGTCCGTCCGTCTGTCACCAGGCTGTATCTCAAGAACCTAGCTAGCTAGAGAGTTGAAATTTTCACAGATTATGTATTTCTGTTGCCGCTATAACAACAAATACTAAAAAACAGGATAAAAGAAATATTTAAGGGAAAAGAATTGTTGTATGGGAGCCCCATACAACAATTCTTTCAATACCACATACAAACTTATGGATGCACCTGGTTACGTACATTGGGTGTGAAAGTAACCGCACCAATAACTTTGTAAACAATATTTTGCTGTGTAAAATCCAAACTCTTCACTCCACACCATCGCTTCCATTGAACGGTGGTACGGAACCCTTCGTGCGCGATTTAGACTCGCACTTGACCGTTTTTTTTTTTAATGTTTTTAACATTGTGAATTATTAGTGGTGTTTATATGCTTTATCATGAAATTAGATGCAATCTGGCATCTACTTTATTACATTTGTGCCGTAGATTCGTATTGCATTAAGTATACAGGTTTCGTAGTAACGTTTTTGTGTGTGTGTAGACGATATTCGCTTCCCGATCGGGGGGGAAAAAAAAGGACATGAAGTGTTATTTAGTTTTTAACTTGGTGAATTATGAATTTCGCAGTGTTCAACATATATAATCCCGGCTGAACTAAGCGAATAACTTTAACTAAGTAAGTAGGTGCTTTCGATAACAGGTGAATCGCCCCATTTATCAAACTTTGTGTGAATTTATGTGCATTTGCTCGTAGGGGGTCCAGGACCTTCGAGGCTTCAGGGAGTCGAACTGGGGCAGGTTTGGGATCTCTCGGGTTTCTACTATAGCCTGTTCGCCAAAAAGAGTTGATAAATCATTGTCTCTGTCACACCATTCCACACAAAATACATGGACGAAAACCGTTAACTGAATTCGTTTATTTCCTATCTCGTTAATAATACTGGGGCCCAATTATTTACTGGGGATTGCATCGCGACTGCTCCGAGGGGCGCGGAATGCCGTGTTTGGCTTGTCGGTGGCACCTATTTTGTTTAAAGACGTTTTGCACCCTTCGGAGCGGTCGCTATGCAATGTCCAGTACATAATTGGGGCCCTGGGCCCCGATGCTTCTAACCACAAGCCTCACACAAGCCTATCACAGGCTCGGAACTCACGTTTCATCGAATCGGGAGAGAGAGAGAGATAGCGCGAGCCTGCGATAGGCTTGTGTGAGGCTTGTGCTTAATAACATAGAGGGCCTGGTGTGAAGTTAGCTGCATCGAGCTGACATAGCACTGTTAGACTACCATTTTACCGAGGGTGCAACTGACGTGTAAGGTCTTGAACTATGAAGTGTAAGTCACAATTGAACCAACTTCAATATAGGATGAGGTTATCAGTTTGTTTTGTATCGGGATACCTCACGCTACACCAGAGCCGCTAACGGCGAATCGACACCCGAAATCCCTCATTCGTTTCACAGGTTATTATTGATGTTTTGATGATTGTTTAGTGTCCAGTAGATGGCATTAAATTTACTCTGACTCAGTATCAGATAGGTATTAAAATATACTTAGAACAAGTTTTTCTACCTCTTCTCGACATTGGACCACTGCGGGAGGAGAATTCGCAACAGTTTCCGTCAGGCGGTGAGCTGGCAACATTAAATTACTGTTTCTCCCGTTGAACACCTCGGTACGCATGCTTGATACTCTTGCTATGCAAATTCTCACCACGGAATAAAAATAAAACCTCACAGGATTTCCTTATTACCCGACGCTATGAAATAAAAATTTAAACTCACGGTATTTCCTTACCTAACGACCGAAGTATCTTGCAGATTGACCCAGGATATTGCAGGACAGCTCACCCGCAACCTAAATCCTTATTCAGCTGCATTGCTCATGTCCTACTTACCTACTTCCGGGTCCATATTCGCGACACCTTATATTCGTACAGTCGTGCTATAATTTTCAACACACTTGCTCGAAAAGTGCCTCTTTATGGCAATGCATTTAGGTTCGTAATTGAGCTTATTACGCACTAAGCTTTTTACTTTACATTTTTTTTCAATCTCCGCTAAGAGTTTTAAGTTTACAAACAATTAATAGTTTAAGCATGTTTAAGTACAGTACGATCTGTTTAATTACACAACTCGACACTTCTCGGTTTTAGTCGCTGAAAGTGATCAAGATAATATGCCTTGATAATACCTTGGACACTATTTACACACATTGAACGCCAGTTAGTAGCCCCAAACTAGGATTCCCTGTATCTTATCCCTATCTCTTATAATGATAAATATTATACAAATATGACTAGGGTAGGATGTTTATCCGTTCTCATCAAACAAATATTTGCTCCCACCGGGACTCGAACCCGGACCCGTAGGCCGACTCGGCCATTCGGGTCGTCAAAGATATCCTGGAAAGTTAAAATTTGGCACAGAGGTGTATCATGAAGAGTATATAGGGAAAAATCTGAAAACATTTAATTGATATAGGATTTAAAAAGCAATAACCCGAGAATTGTCGAGCCGTAAAGTTAAAATAATCGTACTCAATCATCAATTTTTTATCGTTAATTCATAAAATTAGATATATTTTTTCTCTTAATTTGCGTATTCAAAATATTATTTGTGTAGGCAGTTTAGCAGTTTTGCCAGTGCCTTTATTTAGTGCGGTGCTCGGAAAATCCAAAACCAGAGCGCCATGTTCCAAAAATATATGTTTACGTTTTTATTGTGTGGTAGTTATCAATACAAGTCTGTTTTTTTCCCCGCAAGTGTGTTGAAAAACGTCGTATGAAACTCCTGTTCATGATCACACTCGGTTACCTTATCCTAACTAACTTAGCACAATCGTATTTTAATGTACAATTTTCAAGTTTTTTTTAGTCTGACACCTGCAAGATTCGGTCCTACTAACCACTATAGGTGCGCGGCACCGAAGGACAACTATTACACTAGGAATTAAGTGTTTCCACGTCCAGAGATGTCTCTGTAGTCTGTCTCATTTCGGCTAAAACAACAACAAACAAAGATGGTGGTGCTCTCAATTATTTTCTGGTAATTTAACTTTATGTCAATGAAAATAAAGCAGAAATTCCAATGACAATAAAAAAAATATCACATAATTTTTCTCTTTTTGTTTCTCTTGAGATTCCCGCTCACGTGACAGAATTTAGGGCATCGGAGGGAAAAGCCTAGCCAAAAAGTTTCGTTCAAATGAGAAAAACATAAACATAAAATATTTACATACAGACACATACATTGCTTCTGGCCCCACACTAGGATACCCTGTGTCGTGGGAAACCAGAAACAGCGACGTCACACACATATGAATATTCATAATTCATAATTCATAATAGTTTATTGCAAAGTCACAAAATTTCACAAGGTGGTAAAATAAAAGTTAGTACATTGTGACGCCCTGCTAGGGCACAGCAACATGCGAAGGACAGTCAGTTGTCCATTTTACGAAAAATTGAAAAAAAAATTGAAAAATGATTACATTTATGTTCAAAATTGTATAGAGACAATTAACAAAATATTGTAGAGATTATTATTATTAACAATAAGTAAATAAATTAAGAGTAAATTATATAAACATTAAATTAGTAATAACATGTAATGGACAAGTAATTAGCGACTAGAAATGTTTACCTAATTTTATCATTGAAAAATTCTTTCACATCATAATAGCATTTTTCAATGAGGAACTTCTTTAAATAAGTAATGAATAGTGTTTCTTTCTCTATGTTTTTAAAGTAATTTGGTATGTGATTGTATATTTTGATGGCCATATGATGGGGACTAGAAGACACGAGTTCTAACTTTGAAAATGGTTTCTTTAATTTATTTTGGTCTCGATTATTCCTTTTATTTTTATTTTCTAGAGGGGAGTATAAGTTACCATGTTTTCTTAAGGACATTGTCCACTTTGTATGGGCGTTTCGGCTAAACGTGAACAGACATTTGAATCGAAACTAACTATGAGGTTTTGTAGTACAGGTTGGTAAGAAACCAATAACAGTAATTATTTTGTGTCAATATGCCTGTGTCGTGAGTTTTTCCTGTATGCCTACTGAGAGGTTATGTTCAAATAAAATAACATTTCAATAACAATAACACATCAACAAACGCGAAATCGGGGTCCATTATAACAAGCCAAAGTAGAAAACAAACTATTCACGAATTATCGAAACGGCAAACACAGAACGAAAGGTTTTTATTGTGTTCTGTGGCGTGAGTGACCTGACCGCCGGTGACAATTGTTTATTTTTATTTTTGTCTAGTATTGCCATGAATAAGTACCCCAGTAGTAAGTAAGTATGTAAGTAGTTTACCCACAAATCGAGCTTTTTTTGTCAATTTGAACAACGATTAAATGCGACGAATCGTGCATGTATTGTATTAATGCATTTGCATTGATGTACTTTATTTATGTGAAAGAAAAATTGGTACTAAAAGTGCTACTTTAGAGACCACAAAGTGATTTATGTGTAATTGGTGATTTATTAAGTTTTTTAAATGGCAATACCGAAAGTAAAATGTTGTCCGGTCGACTGACTAAAGACTGTGTTTCACATAAATTCCCTTTAAGTTTTAACTGTCGATTTACACAACTAGATAATCGAAAATATTCGTAATGGAATTATTTATAATTAGTGGTTATCTCGTATTACCTCGTACATTCTGTCCACGCTTAGCCGAAAATGGACAATGTCCTTTGCAAGATTCTAATATATAGATGGAAGTTAAGGTAAGTATTTGGAGTTTTACAAAATAAGATCTACAAGATACCATTTGGTCAATATTTGTAAGTATTCTAATACATTTCTTTTGTAGAATAAAAATATCCTTTATTTCACAACAATTCCCCCATAATATAATACCATACGATAGTCTGGAATGTGCGTATGCATAGTAGGCTGTGAGCGCAGTTTTGACATCAGTAACCCTTTTTAGTTGATGGAGGGCATAAGTAAAAGATGATAATTTGTTTAGCAATCTCTGTATGTAAGGTTTCCAGCTCATATCCAAGACCTAGGGTTTTTTCTTCTTTCCCCCAGCCGGGTATCGAACTCGGGACCTCTGGCATGGAAGGCAGAGCCACAACCGCTGCGCCACAGAGGTCGTCGAATGTTTGAACCTAAATACATCCTCCTGCATCCTCCTTGCTTGAACAAGCTAGCACGATGTTTTATTGGTCACATGGCACAGGTTTTCAACATTTATTAGGTATAACGTGGGTATAACGGTATAATATCCTATGATGCTGATGATTTGTAATTGGGCGCGACCAACTGCCACCAACCTCCGAGCAGGGTTTGGCCCCAGATATCACGATAATACAGAAACTTGCGTATAGTTGCGCGATTCTCTTTATAAGATAGCGGACTGCTGCAGACACTCTCTGAGATGAAAGTGCAGACTTCGATTCCCGGCGGAGCATCGGAACTATTTACAGACTGTGCCAGAAGGAGGGTAGTATTACAACATTGCCTGTTCTGAATGTAGTTCTAAGGTAAGGTAATGTTGTCTGACATACAATGCATTTTATGATTATTCTATGTTGTATTTAAATTAATAGCTGAATGCGCGACTGCTGCTTCTTTAAAACATCCTTTTTTAAATCTCAAGTTACGCAAAATGGGAAATTAATGGATTAGCTTCTTTTCTTAGCTTTTTGACAAACCATACGAAAATATTTTGTTATTACTTTACTAGATAATTTCAAAGACAATTGTCAATAATTATGAATTATCTGGACACTTTCTGTTATGAAAATATTTAGTGTTCAAAGTTTATCATGTCCGTTTCCGGGGGTTAATTAAAATTGGAGAAAATATTGTCTGCTTCCGGTTTCTGCTGTCAGAATAAAATAAGTTGGATTCGACCGTTAAATTATAATATTCATGTAAAAGAAATTTGTCATTCGTAAAATAAATATAAATCGAATTTAGGAAACGGAGTTTACTTCGGCGAGCATAATTGTACACTGAAGCAACGGGAGTCGAAATTAGGCGGGAAACGAATGGCAGCAGCAGAGGGTTGGATGTACTCTCGACCATTTGTTATGATGTTATCCAGATGTAGACTCGAAAGGTCGAAGTGTGATCTTATTAAAGTAGAAGTTAGTATGATAATAGTTGTAATGTTTATAGTATGTGAAAAAGTCTTTGATCTAGTGTAATCGAAACGCTTAGTGCGTTGATTGTATGAGGTGATAAAGAATCATCCAGTGTTTTTTTCTTTCATCTCAGATGTGGTAAATTCGCGTAGATTTATTATTACCAGATTGTGAACGAATGGTCCAGTTGCTCAAATAAAAGAAAGATTTACAAATTCTTACATAAAAAATAGACGAATATTTAAGCACATAATAAAAATGTATAAATGTAGCCCATTGATATCCCCACTGAGGGGCACAAGCCTTTAGAAATAGGAAATAGCCACACTAGAAATAGGAATAAACTAGCTATACCTACTACTAGGCTCCATAAGGTTAATGTATCTTTTAAAGGGCAATGTATTCGCTTTAACAACAAATTACCGACTGAGTTACAAGAATTGTCTGTAAATAAATTTAAAAATGTTGTTAAAAATCACTTATGTAAAAAAGCTTACTACAAAATATCAGATTATGTAGAAGACAAGAAAGCTTGGGAAGGTGTTTGCTCCAATTCGGTAAAAAATTACGTATAAAGCTTGAGGTTTCTAGTCGCCTCTTTGCCTCCAGCATCTAAAACATCGAGGTGACGGAATTCAAATTGAGTTCTATATTTCCCTGTACCTTATACATGTGTTAGTTTAAGATTTGACATTCTCCAAATGTCACCTATGTGTTTCTTATGGAAATAAACTCTTTTTGAATTTTGAATTTTACCCGGCTACGAGTAAGATTAAGCTACACTCCATCACGCTGGCTCAGTGCCGGTTAACGGAGGGGTTTTTACGACCACTACCACTTAGCAATAGTAGCCGGGACCTACAGCTTAATGTGTCGTCCTAAAAACTGGGCGTAGGATACTGCATATTTTTTTGTTGGCCTTCGCGGTGTCCTACTGTTGTGCAAAGTCCTTACCGTTTCGAGCCCACACATCTCTAGCTAATGCCTTATCGATCCATCCTATATACTGTACTTAAGATAAATTAATTATCTGATTGGTACATGGTCAGGATTCGAACCTGCGTCTCATGTGTGAGAGTGCTGCTCACACAGGAGATTCAGGTAGTTAGTAAATTTGTTGAGAAATATTTATTGTCATATTCGTATATCCAAAGTATTACAAAGAAGGCAACGGCTATTTTCTTGCCCAAAGTTAAATTTCGATCATGTCAATTGTAAGTCCGCGTTTGAACAGACTGACAAACGGGTCAGATAAATACTATGGCTTCATATTAATGGTGACTAATAAAAAATAAGAAAATAAAAGGCTTTATTTCCGTGTCATGGTTTACATTTGGCCCTAAATATGTACTTTCAGTTTCACTTGATCCTTACTAAGTATGCAAATGACATGCAATTTAGACATAGGTAACTTACATTTTACCACATTTCAGGACTAGTCTATATTGTGTTTGAATAATTTCTTTTCATAATCAGTTTGAAGAAACATCGTAATAACTTTAGTAATTTAATAAGATCGTAATGAAGCAAACAAGAGAATATTTATGCATTTATCTTAATTCATGTTGTTAGCAAGCAATGGTTGAATGTAATTTGAGAATTAGTCCATAATTTTTACAGCTGATATTTATTCTAGTAAATGATACACTATTCTGACTACACGGAAATATTGTCGACCTCTGCGACGCAGCGGTTTTGGCTCTGCCTTCCATGCGAGAGGTCCTGGGTTCGATCCCCAGAAATAAAAAGAAAATCCCAGGTCTTGGATGTTTATATAATGTGTCACACACATTAGTTTATAAAGTAACGGTTTTGAGAACCTTACGGTAACATATATACTCCTCTATCTCGCGATGTGTAACATGACGATCTTGCATTATTAGCTCCCGCACAGCATCAATATTTTGAGGTACAACAACCGATTTAGGGCAACCTTCTTTTTAAATTCGTCCGTGAGCACAGACCACCCACGATTAAACTCACTAAACCAGTAATAAGTACACAGTAGTTTTCCATGGAGCTTCGTCCCCAAAAGCCGAAGCGAGTTGATCGGTGCACTGCTTTTGAGTTAGCCCTCGCCGAAAATCTTAATAAATCATAGCACGAAAATTTTCACGACTTAAATCCATGGTGATAAAGGCACGCAATTTTCAAAATGACGCCACAAAGGATATACAAATGACAGCTACATGAAACAAAATGTACTCTTCAGCCAAAGAGTTCCATTTTTTAATGTTATAATTCCTTTTTATAATATTGTTAAGTAACTGGCCAGTTCCGGATACATACATAGCAGCCCTTGTATATTCTGAGAGTATAGCATTGTAAAACATAAGTTAATTTTGAACTCTAATGAGTACAGCCCAATGATGACTAGAAGAGTATATGTTATATATACTCTTCTATATATAAGGGTGCCAACGCTCCTTCTTCCCTTTTACTTAATGAAGTTAAGGAACACAACCATTAAAAACTTAAACTATCTCAGAAGCCAAGAGTACAATTGGCTATCGACCATAGCTTATGGCAAAACTGAAGCCCTCCTTTCCATAAGTATATAAAGAAATGAGTATTTCTTTAGGTTTTGTTTATGAAACCGCGACCATCGACAGGGACATTTGTGACAGCCGTTTAGCTGTCAATCGTGAAGTCATAAAAAATGGACGATGTTTTGTTGTGGTGAAATATTTTTCAACTAAAGATGCGTTTTAATAAAATTACAGAAAGAATTGAATAGAAACGAATGAAGTGGTGAAGTGTAAACTTTAAATGTCGTTTCTTTGTTTACAGAGCAACACATTTGTTTATTTGATCTTATAAAACGACATTCTTGTTTATAAACAACCATGGAAAAACTTCGGTTTGAATTCACAATATTACCTGGTAATGATGGAAAATCCAATATCCTATGCATTACAACGATCACTACAATCGAAAACACTGTATATGGAATACCAGAAGAGCTACAACATGTGAGAAATCACTCAGACATAATAAAGACAAATGCCTATGGCAAAGTAAAAAACAGTTTAACAAAAAGATACCAAACCAGAATAGTTTGGATAACTCTGAGTGATGAGCTTAAAGCCATCTATATGGATGAAGATGGGAATATACAGTTTGGAGGACAATATCTTGAAGAACTGAACCAGGAGCAAACTGTCGCTTCTACACAACCAAGAGGACCAGGTACTATAGAGAATATGCTTGAGAAACTGGTAAACAATAAACCACGAAACTTGAAACACATAACCGAACAATTTGTGATTGAGAAATTCACCAGCAAGAATACTAACGCCGAACAATGGATAGAAATGTTTGAGAAAGAATGCGATCGATTTGAGGTGGCCGATGGAACAAAAATTGAGATTATTAGGCTATTTCTGGATGGATCATGAACAGACTGGTATAGTTCTATGCTTATGAAATTTACTTTGGAATCAGAATGGGCGATATGGAAGAAGAAATTTTGTGAAACATTTGCAAGCAAGGGATGGAATCCAGTCACTCATGCACTGACATACAGATATAAAGAAGGTTCTTTAATAGATTACGCTATGAGAAAAGAGAAGCTTTTACTGGAAATGAGACGGTCTATGGACACAGGAACACTAGTGGATCTTATCGCAGCTGGTCTACCAGAGTTTGTACTAAATAAGATGGACAGAGAATTGTTGAAGGAATCTGTGGACTTGTTCAATGAGTTAAGAAAATATGAACACATGATAAAGAAAAAGCCATCCAAACCATTCCTACCTAAAAACGGATACGGCTACTCCAGCAAGGTCTTTTCGAATAACAATAAAAAAGATGGAATTGCCCCGTGCAAGACCTGTGAAAAACTGAATAAAGGTACTCGTTATCATTCTGAAGATGCCTGCTGGTTCAAAACGAAAGGTGAAGAACAAGGGAGAAATGATATCAAGCATGTGAACAACACAAGAATTGAAGCAGAACTGAATGAAACTGATCAAAAAAACTAGAAATCACACCATTAATAAAAGTCAATCTGAAACTAAATGATACACTAGAAATATATGTGATTTATGATTCTGGTTCAAATGTTTCTCTGATAAACTCGAAATTATTAAAATTAAAAGGCAATGGAAATCATTCTAATGAAGCGAATTTAATAACGATTAATGGTGTTAGAAAAGCAACTGGTTTGACAAATTTAAAGATAAAAATCTTTGAAATGGAGGAAAATGTGAATGTTTACATTATTGATGAAGAACACTTCCAATATGAATTTTTGATTGGTCTCGATTTGATAAAAATATTTAAACTTATTCAGACAGAAGACCTAATGATAGTTCAGAAACAAACAATTTCAATAAATGACATAAAGCAGGAAAATGAACTAAACAAAGATGATAATACCGATGAAATGTACAAATACAAAGAAGAAATACAAGAATACAGAGTTAATTTTAATGAACATTTGAATGAAGAGGAGGTTAAAATGAAAACTGATCATTTAAATGAATATGAAAGAACTGAAATAAATAAGCTTATAGATAAATATGAATCAGTTTTTGCAAAAAATAAATTTGATATCGGCACTGTCAATGGATATGAAGCAAGAATAGATTTATTGGTTGATACTTACTGTAGTTAAAGACCATACAGATGCACGATAGAAGATAAAAAGGAAATTGAAGAACAAATAAGAAAGTTACTAGATAATAAACTAATAGAAGAATCGTATAGTCCATTTGCTGCTCCAGTTACATTGGCATTTAAAAAAGAAGACAACAAAAAATCAAGACTTTGCATAGATTTCAGAGATTTGAATAAAATCGTTGTACCACAAGCACAACCGTTTCCTCTCATCGATGACTTGGTAGTCAAGACTAGAAATTGCACCGTATTTACTACGTTGGACATTAATTCAGCGTTTTGGTCTATACCATTACGAATTGAAGACAGGAAAAAAACGGGATTTGTGACACAAGAAGGTCATTACCAATGGACATGTCTACCGTTTGGGTTAAAGACTTCTCCAGCAATTTTCCAGAGAGTTTTGAGCAATATACTAAGAAAGTATCAGCTAACGGACTTTACAGTTAATTATATCGATGACATACTGATTTTTTCAAAAGACTTTTCGCAACATATAGAACATCTGACTCGATTGATGGAAGCAATAAAAGCCGAAGGATTCAGACTGAAATTTACAAAATGCACATTTGCATCACACGAAGTCAAATACCTGGGTCATATAATACGAAGTAATTCGGTAAGACCATTGAAAGATAATTTGATATCAATTAGAAACTTTCCCGTACCAAAAACTCAAAAGAATGTTAGACAATTTATTGGAAAAATAATTTTTTATCATGATTACATACCCAGAAGTGCCATTGTACTGGATCCATTGCACAATTTATTAAGGAAAGATCAGAAATTCATTTGGTCTGAGGAATGCCAGAAATCTTTTGATAATATAAAGAATCTCCTTTGTTCACAACCGGTTTTAGAGATTTATGACCAAGACTTACCTATAAATATTTATACGGATGCTTCTATAGAAGGAGTTGGAGCAATTTTGAAACAAAGACAAACAGATGGGAAAGATAAACCAGTGGCATATTTTTCAATGAAATTGAATGCATCGCAGAAGAAGAAGAAAGCAATATACTTGGAATGTTTAGCAATCAAAGAAGCTGTGAAATACTGGCAATACTGGTTGATGAATTGGGTGATTTAACATATTACTTATCACAGTATGATTTCAACATAAAATATGCACATGGGAAACAAAATGTAGAAGCAGACTGCCTAAGCAGAAACCCAGTGTTGGAGCCGGATGAAAACGAAGATGAACAGTTAAAAGTTGTATACTTAATAAGTTTACAAGAGATTATGGCTGACCAGAACAAGAATAATGATTTACAAAATAATAAAGATAAACTGATAGAAAAGAAAGGAATATATTTTAAAGTTGACAAGAAGAGGGAGAAGATAATATTGTCAGAGAGAATGAGTATTAAGTTAATGGAAGAAGTACATAAAAACCTTTGTCGGAATTGGGCAAATGCAAAAGTCTATAAGCCCATTATATTCAGCAAAGAATTTAACTAAAAACATCAGGAAAGTATGCAGAAATTGTGAAACCTGTATAAAAAATAAAACAAGAGGCACAGACAAATATGGATTCATGTCACATCTAGGTCCAGCAACAAGACCATTTGAAATAGTATCAATTGACACAATTGGAGGATTTGGAGGTTCCAGATCAACAAAGAGATATTTACATTTGTTAGTGGATCACTTTACAAGACATGCTTTCATATCGACTTCGAAGACTCAAAGCGCAAATGATTTTATAAAGTTGGTCACAAATATTACGGAAAAGGAAGACATTTATTTACTACTTACTGATCAATATCCAGGGATAAATTCTAAGGAATTCAAGGATTTCCTGAAGGACAAACAAATCACGATGGTATTTACTGCTGTGAATGCACCATTTTCAAATGGATTAAATGAAAGGCTTAACCAGACTTTAGTCAATAAAATAAGATGCATGATTAATGAAAGAGGAGAAAAGAAAGCTTGGACAACGATAGCACAAGAATGTGTTGATAGATACAATAAAACAAATCACACCGTTACTGGCTTTTCACCGAAGTATCTTTTATATGGAACAGATGCATCAATTTTACCAAAGGAATTAAAACCAGAAAGTTCTTATAATGATTGGATGGAAGACAGAAAAACAACACTTGAAAATACAATGAAATCACATGATTACAATAAAACTATAGTGGACAAAAAACTGAAAGATTGGCAATTTGAAGTTGGAGACATGGTGTATGTGGAAAATGGCAATAAGTTAAATAGAAAGAAATTAGATGAATTGAGAATTGGACCATACAAGATAATAGAGAAGAAATCAAATACAATATTCAAGATAGACACTGGACATAGAAAGGCGGAATCAAACCTATTCCATGTAACAAAGATTATTCCAGCTATGGTATTAAATGATGAAGAGACAGAGGAAATTGAAGCTGAATATCAAGACACCGAAGAAAATTTTTTCTTGCCTTAGGGGGGGGAGATATAAAGAAATGAGAATTTCTTTAGGTTTTGTTTATGGAACCGCGACCATCGACAGGGACATTTGTGACAGCCGTTTAGCTGTCAATCGTGAAGTCATAAACAATGGACGATGTTTTGTTGTGGTGAAATATTTTTCAACTAAAGATGCGTTTTAATAAAATAACAGAAAGAATTGAATAGAAACGAATGAAGTGGTGAAGTGTAAACTTTAAATGTCGTTTCTTTGTTTACAGAGCAACACATATGTTTATTTCATCTTATAAGTATATAATGGAATAAAATATATACACACAATAATATAATAATAAAATACTATTTATTATTATATCATTATTTATAACCACATGATATCCCTCATTATATTTAACTGATTATAAATTATTTGTTTTTATCAATAAATAACATATATATATATATATATATATATATAATACCACTCTTATTTGTAATATTTATATTTCCCTATATAACTGTTGGTCTCATTCAACTTACTTAGTTAAAATTGTAGTGTTTTTATTATTGTCGACCTCAGTGTATAAAAGACTTCATTCTGGATAAGAAAGATGCTGGTTACCAAGTGGATGCCGTGTATACCGATTTTTCAAGGCATTTGATAAAATTAATGATAACCTTCTAATTTCCAAAATACAAAATCTCGGTATACACGGTGATCTACTTAGATGGATAGAATATAACATTGGTAATCGTAGTCAGGCTGTAGCATTGAAAGGTTTTACCTCCCGATTTCTTTTTGTACCCTCAGGTGTCCCTCAAGGGTCACATTTGGGCCCACTGTTGCTTATCTTGTATGTGAACGATATCGGCAATTGTATAGTCAATACAAAATATTTAATTTATGCAGATGAAACTTAAATATACAGGGCAATCGCCGATGTCAATGACTGCACAAGTCTGCAACAGGACTTAAATATTTTTTACGATTATTGTAATACAAATAATTTATATCTGAATCAAGATAAGTGTTCCGTTATAAGTTTTTCCCGTTAACAATCCACCATACATTTCAACTATACTATAGATGGGAAAACTTTTAATCGTGTCACTTGAATTACAGATTTGGGTATTACTTTAGACTCAAAACTATCAACTAATACTCACATAGATAATATTTCTACAAAGGCCTGCATGATACTCCGAATTGGTAAACCTTTTAAGAAGTCTCTTACCTACAAAATCCTATACTACTGTTATGTATCCTTGAGTTCGGGAGGGTGGTTTGGACTTCCCAATATCAAGTTCATATTGATCACTTAGAATGTATTCAAAATATATTTGTGAAAAAACAGAGATTATGTAGTAGATTCAGCCAAGCACCATAATTTGCCATCCCTTGTCAATCGTCGCTTGTAACTAGATGCACTCTTATTTTTCAGAATTCTAAATAATTTTACAAATTGTCCTTTCCTGCTGGATATCGTTTAAAACCTCAAGCGCCTCTTTACGTTCTCTTGATCTTTTCCGTGAATGTATTGCTCGCACCAACTACTCTCAGCATACTTTCTTCAGATTTTAGTATCGCTTACTCAATGACGAGCATACAGTGGTAGATAGGAGGCAATGCCCGCTATTTCGAAAACTTCGAAACTCGAAAAGTTTATAGTGATGAGATGAAATACTTTGTCTAGGGGGGCTACCACCTAGTACTGCATTGGTGTATCTCGACTTGCCTGTACCATGGACGAATAAAACTAGAGGACTGACTGACAACGTCATACAAAAAAACGTGCCCTGCTAGAAAGCTAAAATCCTGTATTATTTCTAGATGTCGCTGTACCACGCAATAGATGCTGGGTGCTTAGGGTGACGGCGTAGTATAATCCATAGTAATATCGACTAAAAATCAGAGATGGCGTAAGCGTAAGCCTTGTTTCTTCTTAGGAAATTAACGCTTATACCGCCATCTTTCCTAAATTAAGCGCGCCACCACAACACTACCTATACTAGAAAGAACTTTTGAACTACTAGCTCTATCTAGCAACATACATTTAAATTAAAAATCGAATTACGCTTCAAAGTACTACGGTTGTTTGTCCTCTAGTTTTATTCGTCCATGCCTGTACGTAACCAGAAGAGCTGCAGAGAAATCAGATTTTATTCCACAAACCGAGTGGATTTAGCACTTCTTGTGACGTTGCCCGCTAGTTTGAGAGTTATTAGTTTAAATTGATGACCAAAGCTGCTCGGGACTGCTTCTCCGAGAGGTTCATAAACGACCGCCCCCTAGGAACGGGGAGGGTAGGGGGAAGTTGGATAACCTTCGAATATCCGCCTCAGTTTGACAAGTTCTTCGTTATTAAATTATTCTCTGTTCAGAGATCAATGTTTTTTATTGAAAGAAATACACTGAACAAAATAAAATATAGCGTAGGCGGTGGCAGAGGCACGGAAATTTGGCAAATATTTTCTTCATCGCCAATCAAATATTATTTTCTTATTATCTACTAAGATATTTCTTAAGTTAGAGGTTACTCCCAACAATAAAGAAAAGAAACAGCAAAAACTCTTACTAGCCCAAACATATTTGGTAACCTGTTTCCTCAGATATTAACAGTTATAGAAATGATTTTTAAATTTTCTTATGGCTTGTCAGTTACATAAAATTTAGATTTTTTGATAAAACATGGCTCTTAATCTTAAACATAATGTTCATGACAGTTCACACGCCATGACGTTATTACGCCCATTAGAGTTTTTCGGGCTTTAAAATTTCGAGATAGTTTCTGTAACTCAGTGTCAGCTATCGTGACGGAGTTAAAGTTGACAGGTCTAATTGACATTTGAGCGCATGCCACCGGTCAACTAAAATGACTGTCTGAGTTAAAAGTGAACCTTAGTTTTGAACAAAACTTAACTTTGGGTTTAAAACTGTGTAAAGGT
This sequence comes from Argyresthia goedartella, assembly GCA_949825045.1. Lineage (NCBI taxonomy): Eukaryota > Metazoa > Arthropoda > Insecta > Lepidoptera > Argyresthiidae > Argyresthia > Argyresthia goedartella. The sequence continues at coordinate 23,728,300 of OX463820.1, forward strand.
TGATTCGATGTTTTATTTTGTTATCAGTCAGTTTAGCGTTTTATTAGGTAGATTTGACTAACTACCTCATCAGTTATAACCAGTAACAGGAGTTTCTTGAGTGATGCTATATCTAATTGACAGTGACTTATGTGTCTAACTAACATTCCCATCGTGTTTTAGGTATTACTTGCACAATGCAATTTCAATGCAGTTTCTGCTACGCATCGCTACAGCGACATACGTACAGATAACAAGTATTTCCGATAAGTATCTCTGTTTATAAAATATATAAACAAAACAACATAGCGTCACGTCTTTCCCCATACGGGGTATTTTCCCAGTTATGCAATACTAGATGTGGCGTGACAGGGAGCGTTCATATAAAATATATCTAGAAGAAATATATATATATATATATATTTTATTTATTTTATTTTATTTTATTTTGTTATATTGAGGGAAGCTTACGGCTACACAACTTAATATAATACACAATGTCTTTAACTAAACGCAAATAACAAGCGACCACATTTAGTTAGCTAATTGACAAAGAGATCCAGAAAAAAAAGAGAAGAAAAATGCAATTTTGTATACTTATTCCGTTTAACTGATTTTTGATTAAATGAATTTAGTTTAAATATATTTTAAATGTACACTACACAAAGTAGACAATAGAAACAATATTACCTCTCACGCACCTCATCACCCTCATCATCATCCGCATCATTGAAATTAAGAGATTTTAAGAACCTCCTAATTATAAGTTTCCGTAGTGATTGTTCACTGCTGCAGTAAATATCTATGTCACCACGATCGTCACCGCCGTCAGCATTCGCGCTGAACGCTGACGCTATGTTGAACGTTGAGCATGCTCTGACCAGGTAGGAGTTTTCTCTGTAATTGCTATGAACTAGGGGTACCCGGAATAGTGGACGTCTACGATGGTTGTGGAATGGAACTTTAAGATTTAGTTTACTTAATAATTCGGGGCAGTCAATAATACCTCTTGCTATTTTCATTAGAAAAGTCACATCTGCAATGTCCCTGCGCAGATTTAGAGGAAGAAGTTGAAGTCGTGCACATCGGTATTCATAGTCTAGTTTTGGTAACTTGAATTTGAATCCGAGGTAACGAGTAAACCTACTCTGAACCCGCTCAAGTCTGGCCTTATAAATGTCATAACAAGGATTCCATATCTGAGATGCATATTCCAGGTGACTACGAACATAGGCACAGTACAGAACTTTTATGGTTTTCATGTGCTTAAACGACTTAGACGACCTCATGACAAAATCAAGGGCCTTCGAAGCTTTGCCGACAATGCTATTGATATGCTATTGATATATCACTATGGTCAGCTGTCACGTCAAATAGACATATTTTTCACAAAAATACTTCATTTTAATATTATTTCCTTTAGACCCATTTATTTATCAACAAAATCCCTTGTTTTTATTAATCTTACCCTTATCCGAGAGCTAAACAACAAAATTATAGTGCAAATAGCTCAAGTAAGTAAATACCCACCCATATGTCACAAGCTGACACCGAATGCCCGCTATGCCCCAGGAAATTCAAAATGGGCTCCAGCGTCACATGAGATCAGCACATAACGATGTACTAAACCAATCAGCATCCGCTACTCTTAAAACAACCACCGATGGGCAAACACCAATGTCACCTTTGGAAGAAGCCTTCGGATCCCCATTCCTGAATGCCATCCAACCCAAGTCTGGCATCTGGCAAAGGCATTGGGACAACGTCTGTAACCTTCATGGCAAGCTATACGACCTCCCATGCGGTACTGCCAGTAGAAAATTCGTACACACTCTGGCCGACGAAATTGAGCATCTAACCAAATCAACCTACCCCTCTGAACGCGTATTAACCTTTGCTGCGGTCATACTGCAAAGAGACAAAAACGTTAGAAAAATGAAAGATATACTGAGACTACTCGATCGGCGCCTAAAACTCTGGGCAGACAAACGTTTCGAGGAACTCATCACGGAATCCACCAAAGCAGATAAATCTATATGGAATACAAGAAACCGGAAACAAAACAACAATGACCAAGAAACAAAATTATTCACACGACTGATACTACATGGAAAAACGCGGGAAGCGCTCAACTGGCTCCTCACAAAAGACACGAGCAAAGTTTTAAACCCAGACACTGAAGTTGATCCATCCGGTAAAACCGTCAGTGATGTGCTGAGAGAAAAGCACCCCCCGCCTAATACTCCAGATCCCGCTTTATTCACTCTCCCCAAAGACGTCACAAAACTCCCACCACTTCTTGAAATCGAAATAACTTGTGACCATGTCGAAACAGTTGCGAGAAAACTACACGGCGGCGGAGGCCCCACTGGATGCACAGCCGAAAACTGGAGAGATTTCCTACTCCGCTTCGGCCAAGCAAGCGCCCATTTAAGAGAAGCCGTAGCGCAGCTCACAACGAAACTTAGCAACGAAACCATACCCTGGACCCAAATACAAGCATTAATGTCAAGCCGACTTGTTGCTTTAGACAAATGCCCAGGCGTAAGACCTATCGGCATCGGCGAATGCCTACGAAGAATATTATCCAAATGCATGATCTTAGCAACAGGCTCTGAAGTCACTGAAGCATGCGGCCAGTCACAGCTCTGCAGTGGACTGGGCAGTGGCATCGAAGGCGCCATTCATGCCATGACCGATGTCTTCCAAAGAGATTGCCAACCTGGTTCAAACTGGGGAATGCTCCTCGTTGACGCGAACAATGCTTTTAACGCCGTGAATAGACAACTAGCCCTCTGGCAAGCAAGAATATACTGGCCACACTGCGCCCGCTTTCTTTATAATACTTACAATGGCCACGCTGAATTGGTATTTCGCGATTCTGATACAAGACTATATAGCAGAGAAGGCGTAACCCAAGGAGACCCACTCGCAATGCCACTGTACGCGCTTGCAACACTACCAATAATTAACAAACTTAAAACCGAAAACACAGTCACACAATGCTGGTACGCCGATGACTCCTCCGCGCAAGGCACTTTCCAAAGCCTACGACAATGGTGGGACAACTTAAACAAAACAGGCCCAGCATACGGATACTTACCACAAGGTAAAAAATCATTTCTAATAGTGTCAGAAACTGACAAGTCTACCGCAGAAAAGACGTTCTCCGGTACCAACGTCTCCATAGTTACCGGCTCCCGCTTCCTAGGAGGCTACATAGGGACAGGAGGGGACGACATCGTAAAAAAGAATGTAACCGAATGGATATCTATCATCGAGAAACTCACAATAATCTGCAAAAACTCACCTCAAGCCGCTTACACTGCCCTAACTAAAGCAGCTCAGTTTAAATGGTCCTTCCTACTACGTGTCTTAAAAAATTCAGAAGAACTTTTTGAACCCTTAACTAACACATTACATGACAAATTCATACCAACACTAATCGGAGGCGAAATCACAAAACTTGAAACCCAGCTATTTACCCTTCCAGTCCACAAAGGCGGACTTGCCCTTTCTGACCCCTTCAACACACCAAACCGTGCATACCAAATCTCAAAACAGGGATCTACAATACATTCAACAGCCCTAACCGAGATAAAAGACATAAACCTTGCTGAACACTACAATTCTTTGCGTGACGCAAGAAAGGAAGGAAACAAGGAAAAAGAAACATACGAGAACGAAACTCTAGAAAGCATTCTAACAAAATTACCATCCAAAAAGAAAAGAGCAATAGAAAGATCAATAGCGACAAAAATGAAAACAAAAACATCAACATGGCTTTCAGTAACACCGACAAGAAAAGACAACTTCGACTTATCACCCCACGAATTTAGAGATGCCCTGGCCATAAGATACCACCGCACACCAATCTCCATGCCTGCGACTTGCGACGGCTGCGGCAATGACAACATCAAAGTGGACCACGCCTTGTGCTGCAAAACAGGTGGCCTTATCACACGCAGACATAACGAAATAAGGGATCTTTTCTGTGAACTGTGCCAGCAAGCCTGGGGAAACGTCACGAAAGAGCCAGTCATCTCCGAAGGCGATACTGGGCTGCGCGGAGACTTGGCTTGTCGGGGGGTATGGATTGCCCAGAGGGAGGCGTTATTTGATATCCGTGTCATAGACACCGACGCTCCCTCCCACGCATCACGCCCCGTAGCGGCTGTCCTTCGTTCAGCTGAAGAAGAAAAGAAAAGGAAGTACTGCGACC